>MOWL01000046.1:0-1359123 GCA_002110485.1 Emergomyces orientalis
TGGGCAGGAGCAGCGGGATCGTAAGGAGGTTGGTAAGTTCGCCGTGTATACAATATTCTATTCAACGAGCTATCCAAATAGCAATACAAAAGAACACGTAGGAGATTCAAATATAGAAGAAGAACAAGCAATCAATCACATATCAAATCACACAATCAAAAAGGAGCAATCTCACTGCTCTGCGTACAATCAATCTTCGCCGAATCCACACGTGTGTCAAAGGATAATGGGAATATGAGGCAGCCATGCCAAACAAATATATGAGGCGGTCTCGGCGAAAAGTAATACCACGCCGAGATTCCCCACCACACATCTCCCCCCTATAGCTTGCCGACCCGGCAAGTAAGAATGCGATCCGAATGAATGAAAACAAGGAATTGCAGGAAAGAATCAATCAAGAATCAAGAAAATGAAAGACAATCAATAAAAGAATATAGAAAAGAGAAAGAAAAAGTGAACAGCAGAGAAAAGAAAGACAAGCAAGAACAAGAGAAAACAGGGAAACAAGTAAGCAGAATGTGATCAACACAGCGACAGTGGCAAGATGCGGCAAATTGGCAACAGCGCGATCGTGATTGGTCAATCTTT
Organism: Emergomyces orientalis; assembly: GCA_002110485.1. Lineage (NCBI taxonomy): Eukaryota > Fungi > Ascomycota > Eurotiomycetes > Onygenales > Ajellomycetaceae > Emergomyces > Emergomyces orientalis. The sequence goes on from MOWL01000046.1 coordinate 589, forward strand.
TGACGGCCGGGGCCGGGAAAACATGATTGGCTGATGGCTGCGGCTATTCGGCGGGCGCATTCTCGCGGCCATGCACCGGAATCTGCATAGCCTCGCCCTCGGCGACAGCGCGATCTCCCTCAATTGAGGCGAGGGGGATGTTCCTCTTCAGACAATAGAAACAGCTACGTTCTCCAAATAATTCCTCCTCTGTAGCCATCATGATCTCGAAACACCGGATCCCTTCGGTGACCGCTCTCTTGCGCCACTCCTCAATGTATTCTTGCGGCGAACTGCCCTTGCCGTTGAAGAGAATATCTTGCTCGTGCCTGACCATAGGGTCATCCCACTTCCGTCGACCCACCAGAGCATCCGAAATCGCTCCAAGACCCGTGACTGGAACAGCAGCAGGGTACCGATATGGAATACTTCCATATAATACCGAAAGGCCAGAGGGTGTTGACGGCCCGGCAACCAAAATCGCGATGTGCTCGGAGAGCTGCTCCCACGATCCGCTTTCAGGGACTTCAAGAGAGTGCCCGTCATCCTGAATTCCAACATACCACGGCAGCATTGTCTTGCGTTCCTTAGTAGCAGGCCCGGTGCTTCCATGAGGAAGATGCGGCATGGTTATTCGAGCATCGCCTTGCTTGCATGGGACAGTCGTCCACTGCGTTCTGAAGTCGTTGAGATCCTTGTTGGTGAGCATCTCAGATGTCACCTCTTGAACAATTCCACCATTCGGGAGATTGCGAGCACGCAGACGTCTGTTCCATTCTTGAATATTTTGATGCATTCCCGGGACTATGGTGGTGCAATTCCTCCCATCTTCGTCGCTGAAAGAGACTGATCCCTGAATCATATTCGCTCCATGATTTTCCTCCGCCAGGCGTTTAATATTGACATCAATATGGCGGAAGTAAGTGCTATCCCAGACAAGGCGTATTTTGCATAATAGGGATAGGAAATCAGGTGCGTGCGATGATCGGGGCGGAGAGCAACATACCACACATAATACAGTGGATCTTGACGGACGATCTGTTGAACAATCCCGTGCAACATTGTTCGGAGCCACCCCCAGGTCTTCTTATCTTTTCGCTGATGGAACCTGTACATGCTCCATTCGACTGTGGCAACCTTCGCCAGGGTGTTGTAATTATTGTTGACCCCTGCCGCCTTCATCGCGTTCATCCATCTAAATATTGGCAGGATGACGGAACCATCCTTCTTCCATTGCTGAAAAGCTGCACTGGAATTGAAATCAAGAAAAGCAAGTCGGGCCAGTGTTTGTTCCCAATTTGATGATGTAACCGGCGGTAGGCGATTATGGCGCATTCGATATACCTGTAGCATATCTTCGGGGCGAGGAGGTCGGCGATCAAGGCGGAAGAAATGATATGTGTCATCAGCAGCTCGCATCCGCCCAAGATTCTGGCGATTATTCACCACAAGCCCGATTCTCTTTATCAGCCCCGCATGGTCAAGATCGCGTGTAAGGAGTCCAATCTTGCTGCCGAGATTTACTGAATGCAGATAGCATATAGTCAAGCCTTGTCGCGGAAGCCTGGCTATCTTGTCCAGAAGATGCACCAGCTGACATTCTTCTATCTTCTTTGCATCTCTAAGCTGCGCTTTCACATCCACAGGGACATAGGGAGAACACCGGCATCCTCTGTTCACTGTTGTATGCTGCTTGTCAGTTGCCTCTACCAAAGCAGGGCTATCTTGATCAACCCCCATATTCTCAAATTCCGCAACTTGGTCAGGGCTGAGAAGTTCAGCAAGATGGGTGTCTGACAAGGCTGCAGACAGGCTGCTGACGTCCGAAAGCAAGGATTGGCCGGAGACGCGGCGAGAAGTACGCACAGGAGGACTATGTATAGAACCTTGAGGAGATCCAAGCGAGGGTGCACTGGGGCGTATCACGTTCAACACACGGGGAGAAGGTAGAGGAGACTGGCCAGTCATATGTTGATCGGGAGGGGATAGGACACGTTCTTGAGGCTGGGGTGAAGCAACTGTCATAGAATCTTCAGTGAGAATTCCGCCAGGACCAAAGATAAGACCTGCAGCTTGAAGATTTCCTTGTGTGATCTCTTGGCCAATAAAATTGGAATCGGCCGCTGCTTCGATATCTGCCAACATGATCGTCTTATATCGCTTAACTCCTCGTCGAGGTGGCTGAGTGATGCGAGCCCACATTGCTTGATTGATCCGGCCGATTGCAGAAGCATATTCGTGATGTAGGGCCAGGGTTTGACAGGCGCGTTGCATCCGCTCTGAAGTCATGATATGCCAGAACGAATCCACGCGAACTTTTCCCCACATCCTGGTGCATGTAGTATATGCTATGGCGCAGCGATCGCGCCGTTCAGCTACCTGAGCAGCAACTCGTTGAAGCTCCGCCGTCTGGTTATCAAATGCTTGCTGGGCCACCACCTGGCGCCAGGATCCATCATTTCTCATCCACTCATAGAATGCGGCAACCTCATCTTGAGCCGCCTCATGGCGCCCCATGAGTAGATTACCGATCTCACATTGTGCTTGGTAGCGAACCTGCGGATTCTGACCCAGAGAATTGACATAAGCTTGCAGCTCCATCGCCGTATGAAAAACATGGTTATCATATGTCACAAGAGCGAGCTGGCTCGCTGGTCTCGGTACCAGAGTGTGTTGGCTAGAGGGGTTCGACATCTTTGTAATGAAATAAGGAAATATAGGGAAAAATCAATGAATTAAAAATAGAAAAAGAGACTTGAATGCCAATTTGAAAAAGAAAAATGATTATCTGGGCAGAGCAGGTCAATAATATAATACTTCCTCAAGGTGAATTTTGGAAGATAATGTGAAAAGCAGTCAACATGCAGCAAGGGTGACAGCAGTTCATAAAATTCACTGCCAGCTTCAATCTGACCCAGAGAATTGAATATCAAAGAGAAAGTAAACAAAACAAAGAAAAGACAATATCAAGAGATTAAAATTAGAAGGAACTGATATGATGCATGAAAAACATGCAAGAAAGAAGCAGAATCATGAAAAATAGAGACTAAGAAAACAGCAACTTGAATGAAGAAAACAACAACAAGGAAATCATTATACAAAGAAAAACAGCAGTCAGATAATGACTGCAAACTCCTTACCATGAGGGATCCATGACTGCAAGTCATCCTGACCCCCCCTCAAAGAATTCTTCTTATCAGTATCTTGCATATCCACCTCTTCCTCTTCAATATCATTTGCTTCATTGATATTATTCTCTGCAACCGGCATTTGATTGTCTCGGAGATAGAACCTTTTTAACCTATTACCTGCAGTAGTATTTCGAAACGGCGAACCATCCAGCTCTTCCAGATGATAGGTCCCTTTCTCATGGTTTGCTTCTCGGATTCGATACGGGCCCAGCCATCGGAAGTTGAGCTTGGCAGAATAGGACGTTTCTAGCTTGGTATCATGCAAAAGCACCAAATCACTTATCTGCAATGGTTCTCGGACTAATTGCTTAGTTTCATCAAATAGATCTCGGTTCTTCTCTCTCGCACGGCGCAGGTGATGAGCGGCCTCCTCCAGATCTTCATCTCTCTTTTCCAATTGTCGAATACGCATATATATCAAATCAGCACGGGATTGCACTGTCTGCCAGGGAAGTGTTTGCCAAGTTGGAACGTCAAGCTCTATTGGAAGGATAGCATCGTAGCCATATTGCAGGCGGAACGGGGTTTCACCAGTAGATTGCCGAATGGTGACGCGATCTGCCCATAGCGCAGAATGGAAATGATTAACCCAGCTTCTTCCATCTGCAGCTAGCTTTGAAAGCGCATCGGATATCGGGCGGTGACCGCGTTCGACCATGCCATTAGCCTTCGCATTGTATGGTGAGATGGTTATTTGATTAACACGATATTTGGCGGTGAGAATCTTAGTCCATTTTTGATTCTCCGGCCCGCCATCACACACTAATTCCCGAAAGCAGCCGTGTCGGCAAATGATATTCTCATAGATGAATTGCGCCACGTTCTCAGCTGTTCCACGAGCGAGAGGGCGGCCTTCCACCCAGCCAGTGAGATCATTCCGAGCAATAACAGCACATCGCTTGCCTCGGTTCTTCGGAAACTTGACAACATCGATACACCACTTGTCCCATAGATAATTGCGGCTTGTTGGATATAGTGGTTCTTCCAAGCGAGCGCCATCCCTCAGCTGGCACACTGTGCAGCTTTTGCAATAATTCTTGACGGCTTTCCAGATACCTTCCCACCAATATCGCTGCGTGATCTTGTGGTTTGTGGCCTCGCGGCCCTTATGACCAGATTCATCATGCATCCGAGCAACGATATCCTTTTGCTCAGATGAGTTATCAACCACGCGTCTCAGAGGAATTCCCTTGCCTGATCGTCGGAATAGATGTTGACCTTGGACGATATATCGAAGTGCATGCTTGCGCCATTTAGAAAAGACGGAACGTGGTATATCATCCGGCCGCTTCATGGTGGTGAGAAACCTCGCAATTGATTCGCTGCGATCAGAATAATCAGGCGAAAGAACACGCACACCCGATGACTCGGAAGCATCCACGCCGCTGACATCGAAATCAGGAACCGTCAAAGATGCAACACTAAAATAGTTGAGTTCTGCATCTATGAAATCATCGATATCTTGATCCTCAGGAACCTCACCCTCAGCAGGAGGTCGACGAGATAGCCCATCTGCAGCAGTATGCTTCCGACCAGGCACATGTCGAACTTCGAAATCAAACATCCGAATCCAGGCAAGCCAGCCAGTAACGAGAGCACCAGGCAGGTCAGTGGCAGATCGATTGAGCTGTGCCACTAGAGTCTTCGCGTCGGTTTCCAGAATAAAGTGAACGCCATACAGGTAATAACGGCATTTCTTTAGCATCTTGAGCACAGCGCGGCATTCTCGCTTTCCTGCATCATATTTTGCTTCGGCGGGGCTCCAGATTCCGCTCTCATATCGGCAAGGGTGTAGCTTTCCATTCAATTTATCCCGTTGGCTGAGCGTTCCACCCCATCCTTCAAGACAGGCATCCGTGGCCATCACGATATCACCGGCATCTTCAGAATAATCAATGCAGCAAAGTGCAGGGGCAGTTGTCAGGGCATTCTTCAAAATTGCCATTGCATTCACTTGTTCAAGACCCCAGGTAAAAGGAATGTTCTTCTTGAATAGAATATAGATAGGTATAGAAATGATAGCGAAATTCGGAATCCATATTCTATAGTAAACGCAAACACCTAAGAAAGTTCGGGCACCCGTGACATCTGTCGGATCCGGCCACTCAACGATTTTGACGATTTTCGCAGCTTCGGGGCGCCTGCCGTCAGCATCCACAACATATCCGACTAGAACCATACCGGAGCAGGCGAATTCTGACTTTCCAACCTGGATACACGTGTCCGCGAGTTCTATGCTGATGAGGGTGGCATCTAAGTTTTGCAGATGCTCCAGGACAAATTTCCGAATACCTGGCATCACTTCTTCATCATTGTAACGCGTCCGCGGGCCTTTCACACCAATATCATCCATAAAATTGTCTGCTTGATGCGGTATGTTCGATCGAAGAATGCGTGCCATGATTCGGCAGAACTGCGCAATAGAATTCGTCGCGCCTTGTGGCAGTGCTGTCTGACGAAGCAACCCGATCGGGGTAAGGAAAGCTGTCATATCTCGGCTGTCTTCGTGTAAAGGAACTTGATCATATCCAGAAAAGAAATCCATCATGCTCGTTATCTTCATTCCCGCGAAATCCTCAGCAAACGCGTCCGCACTAGGTGGAATATACGCATCGCGAATAGTGACAGCGTTCATGTCCATGCACGCGTTGACAATGCGATATTTCCCAGCTTCTTTCTTCTTGACGAGGAACCACTTATTTCGATACGGACCATGGCAATGTTCATAAACTCCAGAATCAACGCGTTCGCGAAGCATATTGATGATTGTAGGGACGAGCTTTCGAGGAATAGGAAATCCTGCCGCTTGCCATGCTTTATGCGGAGCAACGCGAATCTTGACAGGTGGAGAGACTTCTTTTGCAAGCGTTCCGCAATCCTTAAAACTCCACGCGAGGGCTTTTTCTCTTCTAAGCAGAATCTCAATCAAAAGTTCGCGTTCCTGTGGGGTGAGCATCGATCCGATCCGCAGATTCTTGATCCTTTCCTCTGTGAGTCGCGAACCTCGCGGGCAATCGGAGAAACGGGGTGTAATGAAATGATCGTAGGGCGAAGGCGGATCCTGCTCCGGAATCACATTGTCTTTGAACCATTGTTGGCGAATTTCTCTCCACTTATCTGTTCCGCCGGGAATCCCGCCACCTGTAGTTGGCACATCGAGAGGTTGAATCTTATCGGCTTTTCGCTTGTATAATGTCGCAACGACTGGACCGCGCGATCGAGGAGAAGATCGTGAAGAAGCATATAAAGACAAATCATGAAGCTGCACACCACGAACACGGCGTGATTCGGATATTGAATAATTAGAGAAAGGAAAAGATGAATGTGTAGACGGGTAAAATTGTTGATGTAGGATGGCGGGGAAAAACCTGTGAGGTTCTCGGGCGTTTTGGGGCGGCGTTCTCTGATTGGCTGAATCTTTTGGCGGCCCGGGGCCGCCAAAAGTCTGATTGGCTGACGCACCCACACCGCTTTCAAAACACGGCAGAATATTTGCCCCGCTATCCACATCGCGATCGCTGAATCTGATATCATTTCTTTGCCCACCACATTCAACATCGCAAAGATCAATCAGACTCAGCATATCTAGTTTAAAGTCTGCACTTTGCCACAAAGATCATCTAACTTTCGATCTCCATGGTCGCCGGGAGAATAACCAAGAAAAGACACCTGATTCTTCTCATCCTTCGGATCAAAAACGTGAACAAGAACACCGCCTTTGTTATCTGTAGTTCTTGCCAAACGCGTCGCGTTTTCATATGGTCGGCCGAGAATGCAATCATGAGAACCGCGTTCCATGATGAAGAATGTCTGAGGCACCATAACAGATCCAAGGCGAACAGGAACATCCTTGCAGATTCCAATGACACCACTCTGCTGACCCCCAGCTCCAAGAATAGGTTTGACAGCATCCCTTTGAATGATGAGACCGAGATCTAACGCAGTTCTTTCAACAAGACAGTTAATTTCCGCACCTCCATCAAATATCGCCTCAGTTTCCCCCTTTCCAATTCCGACAGTGAACTTGATGTGTCCAACCGAAACGAGATTCCAACGAGGATTATACTCAGCAACAGAAGTGCCAGGTTGAACCAGGGCAACGGTGGCTGCATCATCCCGAATCATATGCTGTTGAACTTCGATGGGAAGATTTTGAAAGAACATGTGCTGGAGTTGGGTGGAGCATGCCATGAGATCTTTAATCTGAATTCCGCCGATTTCTTGGCGCATGATCTTCTCAAATATTCGCCGCGTCGCGATCGCCATATTGTCTTTATTCTTCATTTCTGCAGAAAGCTTTGGCCCTTTGAGTTTCCGAGGCCTGCAGAGAACAGTTTTCTTCTGAATCTGCGGAGCATCTGCCATTTCTGAATCTGGGACAATTCCACCGTCTCCGAGCTTTGGACTTCCGCCCTGAAGCTGTTCATCATGGAGAGGTTGAGAATTATCATCCTCATCATCTTCCTGTGAAGCAGAGATCACATCTTGAGCAAAAGAAACTGATTTCCCATCTGAATACCTGCCATTGCGCCGAGAATGTGTTGTTGGCAGTCTCTTCTCCTTCTCAATTCGTCCGGAAAGCGTTGCTTGATTTTTATTCATAGAAGAGGCCTTATCCTTCTCAGTAGAAGTGGAAGCAGCCATTACACTAACAATCTCCTCCATCTCACTATCGGTCATATCACCTTCCTCAGGGCCACTATCAAATCCAATATCACATATGCTTACGGCATTCACCGATGGCATCGGGGATCCGTCAGGAAATACCCGGATACTACCATCATTCCGAAGTTTATCCGCGGTTGGGACAGTCGGCGGTGCAGCCATTTGCTTCAAAAGTCGTTCAATTGTAACAATATGGGGCTCAAGTCGGTTGACAGCAATCTTCGGGCCTTTTCTCATCACATTACCCTCATAGTATTCTCCAATCATATTCCGATGAATCTTGCCCTGATCGATGAGCCGGCCGATTGCTAAGCAATTTGGAAGCATATGGTTTGAATCTCCGCAACCCCAGCATGACATCGGCGGTCGATCGTATTGAACAAAGCTTCCAGATCGAGATCGAGACGGGCCTCCAGGTCCACGTTGAGTTCCATAGTAAGACACATTTGGCAAATCCAATGCAGGATCACGTCCTCGAGTAAGAAGAACCTTTGGAGCAGTCACATTTTGCTGCATGTTTCCCTGGTTTTGAATGCCAGCGATCGCCAGAGATAACGCGTCCATTCGGTTGACAAGGTTCTCAAGAATGTTATCACTCGGATTCTGTGTTTTCGCATCCGGAGCAGGCATCGCCGAAGCGGTCGGCACAGGCACATTCAATGTGGGCGGATTAAACACGGGCTGAGCAGACGGCTGCATCGATGGAATAGAGTTGGGGAAAACATCAGGTGCCAGAACTCGTGCAATCTCTTCCTTTGTCTTCTGCATTTGAGACACAGCATCGCAGATCTTCGGCAGTTCCCATCCAGATTGACTAACCTTATCAAATCCAGCAGTGCGGAAAGCTTTTTCACGAATACCTTCTGAAAGTCCTTGAAGAAACCAGATACAAGCAAGAGATTGTTGCAATTCATTCTTGCAAATGAGAGGCATCGCAACTGCGCGGAATTGACGGCAGTAGACGAGGATCTCCTGGCTGGTAGAATGGGTTTTGTTGCACAATGCATGGAGGTAAGATTGATTATACATCTGTTGGTGAGCATCTTCGCGCCAGAAATCGGCAAGCAACTGCTTTTTAACCATTTCCCATGTCTTATGATCCAAGACAAGCTGATCGATATGGCCCTGCAGTTCCATGGTACAATAGTTCCGTAATACCGCCAGAGCATCGATTCCTGCAACGAAATGCAAGGTGCACATTGCCTCATATCGATCAACAAAAGCAGTAATGTTTCTCCCATCAAAGAATGGGGCTCCAGGTGCTCCAGGAATCGGCATCGGCATGACAAGACGTTGATATGGCAGTCCACTATTGGGAGTCGGCTGACCGGACGAGGTAGTAGTGGGTGTAGTCATCTTTTCTTTGCTAGCTTCTGTCTTCTCTTTGCTAACTTCTATTTTCGGGGGCGCTGCAGAGACCTTTCCTGACTGAGTTTGACGATGGGCAATAGAATCCGACCGAGAATGCTTGGAAGACATATATTGAGAAAGAAAGGAACGCACAAAAGACTTCTGTTCACATAAGAGAAAGAGTTCAACAATACTATCAATATCAATATCCTTTTTATATTCAAATCTCAAATCCTCAAGAAAGAGAAGGAATTTCAACATCCACTTTAGATCTTTTTGCTGAAGGTCTTTTTTCTTATCACTTTTCTCAACATTTCTCTCTTCTTTCATTTGTTGAATAGGGGTATGGGTATTCAAATTGAGCTTATCAGTGGGGCGTTCGCTCGCATCCTTCATTATCCACTGTCGATATCGGCCATATCGGCCAATCAGAGGCTTCCACAAATGAACACTATTGAAAAGAATGCTCAACAAAAGCAGAAAAGACAAAATGTTGAGAGAAATCATATCAGTCGTAGCTACCACCTGCCCATCCATTTTGAATTGCCTTCCCAGGGACGCCAATGAAGTGGAATAAGGGGTTGTGCGCTTTTGGCGGCACGTGGGCAGGAGCAGCGGGATCGTAAGGAGGTTGGTAAGTTCGCCGTGTATACAATATTCTATTCAACGAGCTATCCAAATAGCAATACAAAAGAACACGTAGGAGATTCAAATATAGAAGAAGAACAAGCAATCAATCACATATCAAATCACACAATCAAAAAGGAGCAATCTCACTGCTCTGCGTACAATCAATCTTCGCCGAATCCACACGTGTGTCAAAGGATAATGGGAATATGAGGCAGCCATGCCAAACAAATATATGAGGCGGTCTCGGCGAAAAGTAATACCACGCCGAGATTCCCCACCACAATAGCCACATGTGCATCTGAGAGTGGGGAAGTCTGGCACTCTTCATCTGTGCAGAAAGGCTGCCAGCCCTGTCTTGCCTGTATGTAGCTGCACTATTAGAGAGCTGCATGCCTTGCTCAGCCTCTCATGCCACTTCAATAGTTTCTTATCTGAAGGTCTTTCAAAGAGCTCTTCTCAAGATGTTCTATGCATCTGTCACTTTGTTTTTCAGTGATGTAGTACCTTCTTCTGCACTTATTTTGCAAAGCTTCAGTTCATTCTGATATCAGTTTGTCTTTCATCTCTTCTAGTTTGCTTTACTCCAGCTGCTCACTGTGCACTCCATGCTGTCTGCATGTCTGTAGAATGTAGCACTGTCTCAACTGATCTTCTCACTCTTTCATTTCTTCGCCTGAGTCTTGTTCACACACTAGTGCATGCCTGCTCTATCTGTCTAGCCATTTCTGATCTTCTGATTCGCTTCACTGCCTTAACAACCAGGCTGTTCAAGTGAATGCTGAGAGGTGGGGTGTGTGTTTCAGCCTTCAGCAATGAGATGGGCGTGGCTCTATATGCCTCTGCAATGGTGTGAAGGCATGTATTCTGTATTTTCTCTATCTCTGCTAGAAGTTGCCGCTGGCGCCTTGGCTCCTGAGGTGTCGCGCATGGGAGGTGCCATGCCAGGGCTCTATAAGAGATGGCTGGCCTGATCACTGCATTGTAGACTCTTCTAGCCTGGTGTAGAGGCAGTCCCCAGGTTGACTGGGTGATTTGAGTTAATGCTCAGACCTGCAATTTCATTTTTCTCACTGTGACATTCACATGCTTCTTTCACTTGAGCTTAGAGTTCAGCCACACTCTCAGCACTCTCATGGCCTTCTGTGGTGCAACAACCTGCTGCGGTAGCTGTAGAGGTTCTTCCACATTGAATTGTGTTCTTGCTCTGGTGAAGTGCATTAGCTCATACTTCTGTGGTGCGAAAATCGCTCCATGCCTGCTCGCCCACTGCTCACATTCCGCGTGGATCCGCGCTAGTTGCGCGCAGTTGGCCTCAGTGGAAGCGCCATAAGCCAGTACATTGACATCGTCCACGAATCCTATGCAGCTGGATGGCTCATGGGGGGGGTGTGCATACCCGCAGCAGCTCTTCATTATAGAACAAAAAGAGAATAGAAGAGAGCAGTGATCTCTGAGAAATCCCTGCTTTCATCTTGAAGATCTCTGACTTCTGTTCATCAAATATCAGAGTGATCTTCTGGTCACTCATGAATGAGTTCACTCAACCAGTGAGTTGTCTGGGTATTTCTTTCATTCTAAGAATATGCACAAGCCACTTTCTTAGCACCCTGTCATAGGCTTCTGAGATATTCAGTGATAGCACTGATATCACTGTCTCTGGCTTCTCTCAGACAGTGTGAATCTGTGTCAGTAACATTGCCACTGCTGTCTCAGTTGAGTGATCACTCCGCGCGCCTATCTGTTGCACTGATAGAAGATTAAATTGTTCTGCTAGCTGTCTAAGCTCTCTAGCTGTTGCGGCCTCAATGATTTTACCCACTGTATCCAGGAGTGCTATAGGCCTCCATGCCTCTGTCTTGCTGTAGTTCTTCTTTCCTGGTTTTTTCAGCATCACTGTGCGCGCAGTCTTGAAGGCCTGTGAGTAGTGCTTTCATTGCCAGCATGTCTGAGTGAGCTCAGTCATTGCTCTGATGAACACTGGCCCCAGCATCTTGAGAAATTGGTTGAGGATGCCATTTGCATTCAGTGTCTTGTCATTTGACAGCCTGGCTATGATTGCTGTCATGGTTTTCTCTGTGATTTCCATTATATTGTCTATATCTGGCAGTGATGTGCACTCACTCATGTCAGTCTCACTGGCAGGCAGGGGATCTGGGAAGAAGCGTGCTCTCAGCAGCTCTGTCTTGCTCTTGAAGTCACATATCAGTGTTTCAGAGGCCTCAGTCCCGTGCTGCAGTCCCTCCAGAGGCAGGATTAGCGCCAGCTGCTTGACTTTGCAGGTGTGAGTGTGCCCCCATTTGGCTAGTTTTCAGAGCAGTTTAGAGTCAGTCTCTGCACTGTTCATAAGACCATGAAAGCTGGCTGTCTTTGCAAGTTTCATCTCTCTGTTATATTTATTTCTTGCCTGCACTCTCTCTTTCTCTGTGCTGTGAGAGCTTCTTAAGATTTGTTTATACTTATATACTGTCTCTGCCACTCTGGTGGACCATCAGAAGTGACTATATTCACAGATATGTGCATTCTTGACATGTTTAGCTGCAAGCTTATTGATGAACTCACTGAGATACTGCACATACTCATCAATTTTTAATATGAATGTGAAGACTGTGCAGCATCTCAGCTTCTGACAGTCTTTTTATAGTTGTGTTGTGTCAATATTCTTTCAGTTCTGTCTTTCTTTTTGTGCAGTGGTTGATCTCACTGCTAAAACTGTGACTACTGGTAGATGATCTGAGGCCATGTCTGTCTCTCTTGCTACATTATACTTGCTCATTCCAGCGCTCAGACTCTCTGACACAAAGATTAGATTCAGGATGATCTCTGCACTGCTGTGATCTTTCCATGTGATTTCCCTCTTCAGTGTGGCCAATTGAAGCCTCAATGCATTGATCTGCACAATGAGCTTTCAGATCATGTTGAAGTTGCGCGCCACACGCTCTCCCCCCCAGTGTGTGTGATGCATGTTGAAGTCTCCCAGCACTACAGTCTGTGCTTGTTGCATGTTCAGCCTTTCATGTTGCACTTGTAGTGCGGTCTTCACCCCCTCCATCACCACTTGGAGCTGATGGATCGGGGAGTCCTCCGGTATGGCTGTGTAACTGCCTGGTGGGGTTGTGTAGACATTCAGTATTATGACCAGACTGCATGCGGTGTGAAGTGTTAATATAATTATAAAGCTTGATATTATTTTCACTTCTCATGCCGCCACTGCTAGCTTCTTGTTAATTAGAAATCCCACTCTGGCTTTCTCATCCTGCATGCTCATCTGTCAGAATCCACAGTTTGCAGGGCAAGTGGTGCCTTCTTCTGTCTTTCCATGCATCCAGGGCTCTTGTAACACAATAACATCATAGTTTAATGCTGTTTTGAGCTTGATCAGTAATGCATTCATCACTTTGACAGAGTTGTGCACATTGTATTGCAGTATATGAAGCTGTTCTCTCATAACTCATGCATGTCCATGTCCTGTGTGTTATTTGACTGATTGGTTTGTACATACTCACTCATGGAGTCTCTCTGTCTCACCTCTGCCCTTGCTATATCTGTAGGCCTGCTTATCTTCTGTTGACTGCTGGGGGTCCTCTCATGCGTGGGTTTGCTTTGTTTTCTAGAGGTGATCCAGCTCTTCTCATCCAGGCTCTGCACTTCAAACTGCCCTGGGTGGTTCTTAAGGGCCTCTCTGGCCAAATTGGCCGCTAAGTGTCGTTCAGGGCAGTTTTTGGACCAAGCTGGGTGACTAATTAAGTGATGTATAATATAATAATAATATATGCACTTATGAAATATAATTTATGTAGTAATTATTTATAGTTGTTGTTGAGATATTAATATTGCAATATGAGTAATAAATAAATACAGAGATGAGCATTAAGTGGTGGATTATGTTACCACCATACTGCACCTGCGTCACGCCCCCGCACTTCTTTGAGCTTCATTACAACTCCCTCCCCTTAACAAATTACAATCCTACTCAACTACACAAGGTCTTGTTACCCGGGATATTCTTCATAAATCAATTAGATGGTTGAGCTGCTTCCATATCGCATATCTCATTCATGGTGTCCCCGTTATTTAATTCACTTCGACTAGCGACACGCAGCCAGACAAAGCTCCCAAGATGCCATCCACTTTCGTCTTCCGGCCTGCATATATCTCGGGCTGACCCGATGATAACATCCAGATTCCCTGCTGGGTTTTCAGTGTCCCTTCACACGGCACTATTTTTCCCTGGTTTGCACTCCGCCCGCCCTCCGTTACCAATGCTGAGTCTCGATAGGCCATGGCGTTCAACGCGTGGGAATGACCATCCCGTGGCTGGAAGCTTTTCCATCCACTGTGAAGCCCTTCCTGGAAGAGATGGATAGCACTCTTAACGTTCGTCTCTCAACAATTATCTCGCACGGCCCAAACTCGAACCTGAACAGGACAGAGAATTCCCAACCAGCAATCATGGCAATGTCGATATTGATCCTTCGTGTTCTACATGAGCATTTTGGTTTCGACACAAGAGCGCGGATCGATGTTACCTTGGGCCATAGCCTGGGGGAGTACGCTGCTTTGGTAGCTGGAGGTTATTTAGGATTCGGACCGGCCCTCAAGATGGTTCGACGCAGGGCAGAGATAATGGCTCAATGCACCGCTGATTCAAGAAAACTTACCGGGGAAACTTATGGGATGGTAGCGCTCGTCTGTGAACCTGACCGGTTGACCGACCTAATAACAACAATTCAGGAATTCTTGGACCATAGCTCCCAGGGGTCAAACGACGATCTCGGCTACGAACTACCGCCAATACAACAAGTTTCAATTGCAAACATCAACTCCAAGAATCAAATTGTGCTCAGCGGTAGCATTGAGCGGATAAAGCATCTGTTGATACAGCTTCGTCAGTTTTCTGGGCATGACCCAAGGGCTGTCCGGCTAAGAAGTGATAGCCCCTTTCATAGCCCAGTTATGAAACCAGCAGCGGATTACATGCGACAAGCTCTTGAGCATGTGGACACCCAGTTTTCCACTTCGATACCGTGCATTTCAAACGTGTCCGCTGTTCCCTTCCACTCAAAAGAAGAACTCAAAGATCTGCTTTCAAGGCAGTGTGTGGAGACCGTGAGGTGGTGGGATAGCATAAGATATCTGGACCAGGAATGCGCAGTGAAGCGGTGGATTGGTATCGGACCCGGAAAAGTCGGAAGAAATCTTGTGGGGAAAGAAGTTGGAAAGGTGTCTGCTCGAGGTGGAGGAGTGTGGGCCATCTGTGACCCAAGAGAGATTGAACAGATACTTACTGATTTAAACAAAAGTGAACAGAATAGTCTACATTAAATCATTAATAGTATAATTAAGGAAAGATTTTTTCAGCAGTCAAAAACAATCAAACACACAGGAAAAACACTATTAAGAATAGAAAGAGAGCATCAGGCATTCTTTACACATCATTATGATGGCATTGGATGTGGGGGAGGTGGTTATGGCGGAAGATGACATGTGTGAGGCTCAACAAATGCTGGAGACAAAAAACTCTGTGACACAGAAAACAAAGACAAACAGCTTAGTAACAGCAATTCAAACACTAGCTGCGATCCTTGAAGAGGGAGAGAAGAATGAGAAAATGAATAACAAAGATAAAGAGTATTTACAGAAGGCATTGAAAGCAGTGTGAGAAGTGAAGATGGAACTGTATGATCAGCTTCTGGAGAAAATGAAACATGCAATTGGCACATCAAAACAGCAGAAATTGTGAGATAAGCTCAACAGAGCATTCTCATGAGCAGCAATAGCAGCCAGAGGGGAGACAACAGTTAAAACCATATCAACCAGAACACTGCGAGAGGTAGTCATTACTTGACAAAGCTGTAATGCTATGCCAGAGACAGAACACACACCAGAAATGATTATTAAACAAGTGAATGAGACCATCAAAGAGATAACAAAGAACAAAGTGATAACAGCAAGACACATGCCAAGTGGAGACATGATTTTGATGACAGACACACAGGACATCAAGGCAGAGCTCGCAGCAGATGATAGCTGGATGCGTGAATGGGGAGACAAAGCACACATGAAGCAGGAGATGTATACAGTACTAGTCAAAGATGCTTCTATGAGAGTCATTGACTGAAGCAGCTCTGAGTACATCATTGAGAGCATCTACAAGCAGAATACAGCACTATGCTGCAAGACACTGATACACAAGATGAACAAAATGATGATTAGACAACAGAAATCACATGACAGTATAATCATCAATGTTGCTGCACCTCACCAGGCCAATGCACTGGTGGACAATGGACTCGTTTTAGGCAATGAATATTGCACAGTTGAAATATTTCACAGAGAGGCCAGAGTCACACAATGCTACAAGTGTCAACAGTATGGACATATAGCTCGCTTCTGCAGAAGAGAGGAAACCTGTGGTCACTGTGCACAAAAAGATCATGATGACAAGGTCTGCAAAGAAGCAGCAGAAGGCAGCAGACTCAAGTGCAGTAACTGTGATGATAGTCATGCAGCATGACACTCAAACTGCTCAGAGAGAAGATTGAAAGCCAAAAGTGCTAAAAAGACACTGATTGAATGTCTCAAGCACTTCAATATAAGAGCATCAGATGCAGATGAATTTAGCTTTCCACACAAACAGAACAGGCCTCTGAATGAGAACTTCATAGAACCCCCACAAAGAGCAGAAAGACCAACAGATGTATCAAGAGCAGAAGCACAACAATAAGAAGCTATGACAAGCTTTATTCAAGCAGCAAGTGGTTCAGTAACACTGGAGACATCAACACAGAACAGCAGCTTGCAGAATAATCACATGAATGAATCATGAAGAACAGGCTAGTCATTTTACAATACAATGTGTATAAGTCAAACAAGATTATGGGACCTCTTTTGGCAAAGCCCGAAACAGCATTAAACTATGATGTGATTGCAATACAAGAGCCCTGAATACAAAAACACTCTAAAACAGACACACACTGTCCAGCCAACTGTGGATTCTGGCAAGCAGGCATGGAGCAGAAGGACATGAAGGTGTGCTTTCTAATTAACAAGAGAATTGCAGTCAAGATCTGAAGAGTGAGCACAATATTCACTCATATACTGATACTTACTCTGTTGACAGAGAGTGGGCCTATCAATATCATCAACATGTACGCGTAATGTTTACTACACAAAATAATAATAAAAAGAAGTACATCGGCTTTCCCCCGAACCAGCCCAATTCTTCGAATTAGAAGACGAAAAGACATCCATTTGAAAGCTCTTGTTTGAGAAAGCAATTTATTCACTTTTTATTAAAATTGAGCGCGAGTTGGTGAAGCTATTGAGAAAAATGTGTTTGCAATCTCTAAGAGAAAAGAAAATCACACTTCATCACATAACTTCATCAGTTTCGGCCCAATTTACATAGAATTTTGATAGAAGCTAGAACAAACCAGATATTACAACTGTCTCATTTTTGAATTCATTCCGATCATCTCTTTCTGAACAATTCATTGTCAAAATCTGCATGAAAACTCTGATTGATTTTCATGTTTCTTTGCACCAGTGTCAAGTCTTTTCCCTGTACTGCCCTACCTCGCCCGGCAGAAAAGTGACAAAAAAATACCTTAGCACAGATCACACGTGACCTACTCTTCAATCAGAAATTCCCCGAAACCTACCCTCTCTACAAAACAGAACGAGAAAAAGTGGAAATATCAGTGTTTAAAAAAATAGCTTGGTCCCTGCAAGTAATATATATACATACTTGTATATATATATATTATTATATAAGAAAATAGTACAGATTTAGTCTGTTGATTCTTCATTTGCACACTCATCTGTGTGACTTAATAAATTACATTTATTAAGAGCTATCTAGTAAAATATATGAGATTAATTTGAATAGAAAAGAAAATCTATTTAGTATTAATTCATATTGGTATTTCAGGAATACAATCTTGATTTGAGGTGGGGCCTATTTCAAGCAGAAATTTTGAGAAGCTTTTTAAATTGAAAAAGACAAAATTTGCAAGAGTTAGAGTGTTTTTCTTGATTTAGCTCTGAGTAAATAAATCAAGAAAATTCTACATAAATTCATATTTCTTTACTTCAGTGACTGATTCAGTTTTTGAAAATAATCTCAATTTTGAGCTGCATACTTGATATGTGGGGAGAAGTTTAGAATATTGAATATTTCTGAATAGTTTTTATCAATTTCTCTGCAAAAAATTGATTTATTTTGTTAGTTTTTCTTTCAAAAACTGTCATTTCAATTGAATAATTTATTATTCATTGAAATCAATTCTTTTCTCTTCATTTTGTAGCACAAGAAAGAAGTCTGTGAAGATTTAATTGATTTATCTTTAAAAATCAATATTAGTTTATTAGATTCTCTTGAAAAATCTAATCTAGATACTATTTCTAGTAGAAAAAATAGCAAAAATCTGAGAATACTATTTAATTTGACTAATTATCTAATATACTCAAAGAAATCATGAATAACTCACCTCAATCTGTGAACATGATGACTCCATGCAAAAATAGATATAATTTCATAGAAACTGTTTCTGAAATTGAGATTTTGAAGAAAAGAAAAAAAGAAGAAATAGACAGACACAAAGTAGATGAAGTGAAAAATCTACAAAAAATAGCTGATGAGCTATATAAACAGTGCATGTATGAAGAAAATGAAGAAATTCTTCTTATTCTGCATTCACAAGCAAGACAACTGAATGAAATTATTAAGTTTAAACTTAATATTTCTTCAAATCTGTATCTCAAAAAATCTCTTCTGAATCTCTTTCAAAAGAAAACACTGAAAATGAGACAAAAACCTATGCTCAAGCTCTCAATAGCTCACAAAATATTGAAAAAGAAAAACAGCTGAAAAAAGTAGAAAAAATTTTCTCATTAGTTGAGAAAAAAGAACAAAGAAAAGCTCAAAAAGAGATTAAATTTCTTGAATCAAAAAAACAGAGACTGATTTTAAAAGTTAGTGATAGAGCTATCTTTGAAAAATCTATTCTAAATGATTCTAAGTTCATTTTTGAACTTAGAAACAAAATCAATCAAAACTTTCATTTTGAAACTCAAAATGAAGAATTCAAGCCAGTTATCTCATCAATTGAAACCTCTTTTCTGGGAAATTCAATTGTAATTACTGCTATGCCAGATTTCAGCTCTGAATATCTAATTCAAAATGAAAACTGCTGGAAAGAGATAGTTCAAAAAGCTCTCTCTATTGAAGTTTCATGTGAAAAAGATGAGAAATGGGGAAAATTTGTATTACATGATATTCCAGTTGAAATCTTTGATCATGAAGAAGACATGATAAATTTGAAAGAAGAAATTGAAATATATAATTCAATTTCTTTGAAAAAGACCCCAATTTGGCTCAATTCTTATGAGCAAAGACAAAGAAATCAAAATGCTTCAGTTTTAATTACTACAAATACAATAGAACAGTCAAAACGACAGTATATTGTAATTGCAGGATTGAAAATGAAAGTATTTGAATTCAAAGATTCAAGAGAGAATATTAAATCTCAAATTCAATGCTCAAACTGTCAGAAACATGGACACTTTGCAAATACTTGTAAAAGAAATTCTAAATGTCAGTTTTGTGCTTTAGATCACAAAACAAATGAACATTCTTGCAACACATGTAGAAAAATAGATGAAATCTGCAATCACACTGAAATTAAATGCAGTAATTGCTATGAAAAGCACACATCTATTTCAAAAGATTGTATTTTCATTTTCAAGAAAAAGTCTTTCAATAAAGATGTGAAATGGAGAAAAGAAACTCAAAATACAGAGAAAATAGATAAAACTACAAAAAGAAGAAATTCTCAAATGTCTATTTCTTCTGAGTCAAATTCTTTTTCAAAAAATAGACAGATCTTAAACCCTGTTACATCTATAAAAATGAGAAAAGATAAAGAAAATCTCATTTCAATGAAAGCAGTAGAAGTTCCAGCTCTGAATACAGATAATAGATATAATCTATTACCTGATTCAGAATAAAAGAAACACAGCTTCAATTTATTCCTTTTGTACATGTTTACTACACAAAATAATAATAAAAAGAAGAAAAAAACTATCAAAAATGCTTCAAAAATAACTTTTATTCAAAACAATGTTGATAGAAATAAAGATGCTATCTATTCATGCTTACAGATAGGCTTTGAAGAGCAAACTGACTTCATTCTATTACAAGAGTCAAATTTTGATATAGAACAACAATTTATAATTTCTCATTCAAGCTATCACTGCTTTTTACCAGAGAAATCAGATGTAAAAGCAAGAGTTGTGATATATGCAAGAAAAAGATCAAGATTTCAATTCAATATAAAAAGTAATTATATATCTAATTCTGATATTCTAGTTGGAGATATTATAGATACAAGAAATCAATTTGACAGTATTCAATTGATAAATATTTATAATGAAAAATCACTGAAGGTAAATGATAATTCATGAACAGTTGACAGAGAACTGCTGAATTTAAGTCCAGAAAAAAATACTATTATATGTGGTGATTTCAATGCACATCATATATGGTGGAATTCTGAATGTGATTATTCAATAAGATCAGAGAAAATAGTAGAGTGGGCTCTACAACATGAATTAGATATTATAAATGAAATTGATAGACAGACCTTCTTTAGAAACAACTTAATGAAGAAATCAATCATAGACTTAACCTTTCTATCAAAAAATTTGATTGAAAACAAGATCTATAATTGGTTTATTAATTCAGAAGAAACATCAGGATCTGCTCATGAAGTTATTCAATTTAATATTGAAATTGATGAAAAGGAAACATGTGAGAATCCTCTACTATCAAATCAATATAATTTTGAAAAAGCTGAATGGTCTGAAATCAATAAGAGAATTGAAGATTTAAAATTTGAAAAAAAAGAAGAATTATCAAATTGAAATGAAAAGACAATAATAACAGATATAATACTAGAAAGTAGAACTAATATAATAACTGAAATTATATTAGAAAGCATTAAAAACTTTATATCAAAGAAAAAGCTCTCAGAATTCTCAAAACCTTGGTGATCAGAAGAAATAACAGAAAAAAGAAAAAATCTAGCAAAAATAAAAAAAGAATGAAAAGAGAATATCATATCTTATGAAGAATATAAAAGAATAAGAAATGAATATTTCACATTAATTTAAAAAGCTAAAACTAGCTGCTGGAATAAATTTCTTGAGAATGCACAGGGAAAAGAAATATTTAAAGCTTTTAAATATACAAAGTCTAAATCTGTTGCAAAGCTTCCATCTCTAAAATATAAAATAGAAAATGAGGAATATATTGCTCATTCTTTTGAACAAAAATGTCAGGCTTTTATGAAAATTCTATTTCAAAAACCACCTCAATCTGAACAATATAGTTCAATATGTGAATATATTGAAGATTCAAGATGAGCTTGGCCAGATCTATCTAGAAATGAACTTGAAACTGCTGTTTTTACAAGCTCTACAAAAACAGCTGCAGGATCTGATACTATAAATCATTTAATCATTCAAAAAATCTTTCATTCTTTGAAAAATGAATTACTTGAATTATTCTCTCAATTAATGAAGAATGAGTATCACCCTGAATGCTGGAGACAAGCAACTGGTATAGTTCTTGCAAAACCAAATAGAAAAGCTACTATGCCAAAGTCTTATAGAATTATATCACTTTTGAATTGCTTGGGAAAAATTCTTGAAAAAATAATAGCAACAAGATTATCATATCTAGACTCAATCACTGATTTATTATATAATGATCAAATGGGTGGCAGAAAACAGAATTCTGCAATAGATACAGTTTTATCAATAATTCATGATATTCAAATGGCAAAAAATGAAGGCTTAGTTACAACAGCTGCTTTTATTGATATAAAAGGTGCTTTTGATCATGTTTCAAAGAATAAGCTAATAATTATTCTTCAAGAGATGAAACTACCAAAAGCATTAATAAAGTGGGTTATATGTTTTATGTCAAAAAGATATATTCAACTACTTTTTGACTCATTAAAGCAAGATATTACTGAAATTGAAATAGAAGTTTCTCAGGGGTCTCCAGTCTCACCAATTCTATTTGCTATATATACAAAAAATCTATTCAAAGATAGAGAAATGGAGATAGTGAGATCTCCTAGCTATGTTGATGATATAGGTCTGATTTTCAGCTCAAGAACAATAAAAGAAAATTGTGAAAATATTGAAAAAGCTGCGCAAGAGATATTTAATAAAGGAGATTTAAATCTAATTCAATTTGATATGGAAAAAACTGAATTAATTCACTTTTTTCCAAAAAGATATGAAAAGGAAATAAGTTTAAATCTATTAAATCAAGAAATAAAGCCTAAATCAGTTGTAAGATGGCTAGGAATCTGGCTGGATTCAAAACTCAATTTTAAATCTCATATTCAAAAAAGAATGGCTCAAGCTGAAAGAGTTTTAAATAGTATAATACAACTTTCTAATACTGAAAGGGGTTTATCATTTCAAGCTATGAGACAGCTATACATTGCATGTATAGCATCTATTTCTGATTATGGTGTTCAGATATGGTGGAAGAACCAGAAACACTTCATAGATAAGTTTTAAAAATTGCAGAATACAGCTTTAAGAAGAATTCTGAGAGCTTTCAAAACCTCTCCATGTAGAGCTATGGAAATAGAAGCTTCTATATCACCTCCTGAAATAAGATTTGAGAAGATATGCAAGAATTATGCACTGAGAATCATGAAAATGCCAGATATTCATTCAATTAGAAAAAGAATATCTACATCTTATTCTCCAATTCAATCTGGAAATGACTTAGATTGGAATAAATATCTAGATTGAAATGAAAGTCAAGAAAATCAAGAAAATGAGAGAAACAGAAAAAAAATTCCTTCTCAACTATATAGAGTATGCTCAATGATCAAAGATGATTTCTCCTCATTAAATATTGAAAAGATTGAACATGAAAAGCTATATTCATGGAAAGAAAAACTAGGCTCAAGATAATTACAAATATACATCAGATTCATGGAATATTGGAAATGAATGTGAAGTATTTGATGTTGAATTATATGCTATAATGAAAGCTTTTAAACTGATAGAAATAAAAGCTTCAAAAAGAAAAGATATGAAAGAAGCATGGATTTTTTCAGATAGTCAAGCAGCTTTAAAAAGAATTCAAAAGAATGAAATTCATAATGGTCAAATGAATATAGAAGTAATTCTAAAGATATGCAAAAGAATTCAATTAAAATATAAGACAAAGATATATCTGAGCTGGGTTCCTGCTCATATAAATATACATGGAAATGAGCTTGCTGATGAAGCAGCAAAGAAAGGAACAGAACTAAATATTGCAAGTTTAAAAATAGTTTCATGGTCTTTTATTAAAAGAAAGATAAAAGAGAATTGCTTAGAAAAATGGCATAAAATATGGAAAAAACAAAGAAAAAGTCCTCACTATCTTAGATTTGAAACTAAATCTAAATGAAAATCATGCTCTATTAAGTGCAAGAAGAAGCTTTTCTCCTCAATCATTCAATTGAAACTAGATCATGGCTATTTCAAATCTTATTTGAAAAGAATATCTGATATTGAAAGTGAAAATTGTGAATATTGTGACTCTCTTGAAGACTCAGAACATATCTTAATGAATTGCTTATTAAATCAAGAACTTAGAGCTGAACTGAGATATAAATATAAGCTGAGAGAAATGAATATGAAACTACTATTTTCAACTGAAATAGACAGTCAATATTTAATTGATTTTCTCAATGAAACTCAAATAGCTACTAGAAATCAATTCTATTTCAAAGATGAAAATATAAATGAATGAGAATCTGAAATATTCTTTATAAAAACTGCTAGATATTATATAATATCTCACTATTTCTTTTGTGTTAAAGTCTGTCTTTTATTTCCTTTGTATTCATGTCATGAGTTATTTTGTCTATCATTAATTTATTTTCTTTGTAATCACTTGAAAATTATATGAAAAAAAGAGAATATAAATAATCTTCAAAAATATTTATAAATAAATAAATAAAAAAAAGAAAAATCAATTTGCTGACTATTCTGAGCTGGAATTCAAGTATTGCAAGTGCTATTTGTTTGAAGAAAAAATGTATAGTAATTAGTGTTAAAGTTAGAAAAATCCTGAGACTCTTTGAGTCTCAGGTAGATATCATAGTCTCTGACTGCATATATATCTATAATTGAAGAATAATAATAATAATAATACATCAGATTCATGAAATATTGGAAATGAATGTGAAGTATTTGATGCTGAATTATATGCTATTATAAAAGCTTTTAAACTGATAGAAATAAAAGCTTCAAAAAGAAAAGATATGAAAGAAGCATGAATTTTTTCAGATAGTCAAGCAGCTTTGAAAAGAATTCAAAAGAATGAAATTCATAATGATCAAATGAATATAGAAGTAATTCTAAAGATATGCAAAAGAATTCAATTAAAATATAAGACAAAGATATATCTGAGCTGGGTTCCTGCTCATATAAATATACATGGAAATGAGCTTGCTGATGAAGCAGCAAAGAAAGGAACAGAACTAAATATTGCAAGTTCAAAAATAGTTTCATGGTCTTTTATTAAAAGAAAGATAAAAGAGAATTGCTTAGAAAAATGGCATAAAATATGGAAAAAACAAAGAAAAAGTCCTCACTATCTTAGATTTGAAACTAAATCTAAATGAAAATCATGCTCTATTAAGTGCAAGAAGAAGCTTTTCTTCTCAATCATTCAATTGAAACTAGATCATGGCTATTTCAAATCTTATTTGAAAAGAATATCTGATATTGAAAGTGAAAATAGTGAATATTGTGACTCTTCTGAAGACTCAGAACATATCTTAATGAATTGCTCATTAAATCAAGAACTTAGAGCTGAACTGAGATATAAATATAAACTGAGAGAAATGAATATGAAACTACTATTTTCAACTGAAATAGACAGTTAATATTTAATTGATTTTCTCAATGAAACTCAAATAGCTACTAGAAATCAATTCTATTTCAAAGATGAAAATATAAATGAATGAGAATCTGAAATATTCTTTATAAAAACTACTAGATATTATATAATATCTCACTATTTCTTTTGTGTTAGAGTCTGTCTTTTATTTCCTTTGTATTCATGTCATGAGTTATTTTGTCTATCATTAATTTATTTTCTTTGTAATCACTTGAGAATCTTTAAAAACCTCATCAAAAATTATTTTATTCTTTTACATCTAAATCGCGATCGCTTTCGTACCGCAGAGGGTCTTGAAGGGCATCAGCTCGCTCACACACTCTCAAACACCATGATTGAGGCTGTGAGCGTGAATGGTGGTGCAGGGAATGTGGGTGCGCGCGCGGCGCGACGCGTACCTGGAGCCGCGCAGGCAGGAGATGCAGCAACAAATGGTATGGCAGCAACACTGCGCATGATCACTGAGGCTCTTAGAGAGGGGGAGAAAGACAAGGAGATTAATAAGAAAGAATTACTGTATATTCAGAGAGCTCTGAAGGCAGTGAATGAGCTCAAGGAGGACCTGCTTGACAACATGTTAAAGAAGCTAGAGAACGCTACAAGCGCATCACAGCAAAATGAAAGACGCAACATGCTGGACAGTGAGACCTCATGGGCGCGCATAGCGGCCAATGGAGGGCCGCCAGCAAAGATAGTAACCAGGCGTGCATTGAGAGAGGTGGTGATATCTCGCCGCAACTGTGATGCACTGCCAGTGGAGGAACGCACCCCAGAGGCCATTGTGAGAAAGATAAATGGGACCATCAAAGATGTGACCACTGGCACCATAGTTGCAGCAAGATACATGCCTAGTGGTGATCTGATCCTGGTCGCAGACAACCCCAGCACGAAGGCCGAGCTGACAAAAAGTAATGAATGGGTGGAGAAATGGAGTGACAAGGCACACATGAGAAAGGAGATGTATGCAGTATTGGTCAAGAGTGCATCTATCAGTGTCATTAGCTGGGTTAGCCCAGATAAAGCAGTGAAGGATGTCTACAAGCAGAACCCATCTCTCAGATGCAGAGTACTCATCCACAGGGTCACAAAGCGGCTAGCTAAACAGCAGCGGCCTCATGGAAGCATTATCCTACATGTAGCCACACCGCAGCAGGCAAACACGCTTGTGGAGAATGGCATCATTCTGGGGAATGAATTCTGCATGGTTGAAATCTTCCACAGGGAGGCTCAGGTCACCCGATGCTACAGCTGCCAGCAATATGGACACATAGCCAGATTCTGCCGCAAGGGTGATATCTGTGGGCACTGTGCAGCAGAGGGACACACGGACAAGACCTGCCCCGCAGCACTGGAAGGAAAGAAGGCAGTCTGCTGTAACTGTGAAGGAGATCACCCAGCATGGTCTGCAAGATGCTCTGAATGACAGACTGTGGTTTCACTGGCCAAGGAGGCTCTCAAGAACCGGCCAAGATGCTTTGTGGTGCAAACACCAGATGAGGAGGGTTGGATCACCCCCAGAAAGTGTAGCAGAATCACAGGAGAGAACCCTCTGATTGTTCAGCGCAAGGTCGGCAGACCCACGAATGTGGCAAGAGCTGGCGCGCAGCAACAGGGCTCGCTCAGTGGCTATGCACGCCCAGCGCGACCAGACTCCACGCAGGACCAAGACATGGGTGAACCATGAGTGAGCAAGTCCATATACTACAATACAATGTGCATAACTCAAACAAGGTGATGAACGCATTACTGGCCAAGCCTGAAACAGCATTAAACTACGACATCATCGCACTGCAGGAACCATGGATGCAGAGGGAATCTGGAAGGGGTACAACATGCCCGGCCAACTGTGGATTCTGGCAGGCAGGCATGCAGGCCAAGGAGGCCAGGGTGGGCTTCCTCATCAACAAAAGACTGAAGGCAACAGCATGGGATGTCAGGGTCATTACAGAATCCATGGCATTGCTCACTGTGAACACGGTAAGAGGACCACTACTAATGCTCAATGTCTACGCTGCTCCACCAGGCAGCTACACAACTGTGCCAGAGAGTTCCCCCATCCTTGAGCTACAAGCGGTGGTGGAGGAGGCCGAGGCCTCGCTACCAGCGCGAACTCAGGGGCGATGTGCGCAACAGGCGCAAGACCCAGACACAAGTGCGCTACGAGCGCGAGATCAGGGTGCAGACGCGCAACAAGCGCAAAGTCAGGGTGCGGAAGCGCGGCAGGCGGAGGTAGTGGTGCTGGGAGACTTCAATGTGCATCACTCAAAGTGGGGAGGTGAGCGAGTGAGACAGGACTTTGACCTGGCATGGGAGCTCATAGCACAGGTGGATGCTCTCAGACTGCAGCTGGCAACACCACGGGGAGAGATTACATGGCAGGACCGCGGAAGCACTGGCACCACCTTGGACCTAATCTTTCTCTCAGAGAACCTGAGTGCAGGGGTACTGGAATGCCAGGTCGCACACGAGGCGGATATGGCATCAGATCATCTACCAGTGGTCACTAAGTTGGCCATCGACATACCTGTGGTACTAAGGGAAAAATGCAACTGGCGGCAAGTGAATATACAGCAGCTGCAAAAGGACTGCCAAGAGCTACAATGTTGCAACAGCTTTGGCTCAACAGCAGAGATTGATTGCTATGCAAACTATCTAAGTGAATTCATCAATGAGCTAGCAGAGAAACACACTAAACGCGCGCGCATCTGCAAGCAGAGTCACTCGTGGTGGTCCAACAGAGTGGCGCAGGCAGTGAGTGAGTACAAGAGAACCATGAGGGATGCAGGCAGCACTGAGAAGGAAAGAAGACATGCTCACAACAGGCAAAACAAGGAAATAAAGCTGGCCAAGACTGCCAGCTTCCGCGATCTAATGAACAGTGCTGGCACGGATCCTAAACTGCTCTGGAAGCTGGCAAAGTGGGGTCGCACACACACCAACGAGACCAAGCAACCGGCAAGACTGCCACCGCTTAGAGGAATGCCAGAGGCCTTGGGTGAAACCGAGGCGCGAGCCACTGCATTCCAGGACAAGGCCGAACTACTACGGGCGCGGTTCTTCCCGGAGCCTTTGGTGGCAAGGGAAGATGACATGAACGTGGGAACGCAGCCGCGGAGTGTGACTGACATGGTAGTGCTCACAGAGGAGGCCATGGCAGCGCTGATTGCTAGGCTTCCGAACGACAAGGCCCCGGGTGCCAACAGCATCCCCAACC
Organism: Emergomyces orientalis; assembly: GCA_002110485.1. Taxonomy (NCBI): domain Eukaryota; kingdom Fungi; phylum Ascomycota; class Eurotiomycetes; order Onygenales; family Ajellomycetaceae; genus Emergomyces; species Emergomyces orientalis. Next base: position 28,604 of record MOWL01000046.1, read on the forward strand.
GCTTCCTCAAAATGCTAGGCCCAAGGTTCATCACAGCAATAACTGAGCTTACACAGGCCTGCTGGCATTGGGAGTACTACCCACAGATATTCAAAACAGCGCGCACGGTGGTGCTCAAGAAGCCAGGAAAGAAGGACTACAGTGAAGTGGGAGCCTGGAGGCCGATTGCACTACTTGACACTCTAGGTAAAATTGTAGAGGCTGCAACAGCCAAGAAAATAAGGTCTCTGGCAGAGAAACATGGGATGCTACCAGCTCAGCAAATGGGGGCGCGAGGAGGCTGCTCCACAGAAACAGCAATTGCTCTGTTACTGGCACAGATTCACACAGTGTGGGAGGAGCAGGGAGCAGTGGCCTCAGTGCTGTCACTGGACATCTCAGGGGCCTATGACAGAGTGCTCAGAAATCGCCTAGTGCACATTCTAAGAAAAAGAGGACTGCCCAGACAGCTGACTGGATGGGTCAACTCATTCATGCAGGGGCGCAAGGCGACACTAGTATTTGATGAGCAGGAAACTGAAGCCTTTGAGGTGAATGCAGGCATCCCACAGGGATCACCCTTGTCACCCATTCTGTTCTTATTCTACAATGAGGAGTTGCTCAGAATATGTGCACTGCAAAGTGAGCCTGTCAGCTGCATAGGATTTGTAGACGATGTGAACATTCTAGCATATGGCGACTCAACTGAAGCGAATTGTGCGCATCTGGCGCGGATCCATGCCAGCTGTGAGCTTTGGATGAGCAGACATGGAGCAATCTTTGCACCACAGAAGTATGAGCTCATGCACTTTACCAGAACAAGAACTAGATTCAATCTAGAACACTCACTGCAATTGCCACAGCAAGTGATCAAGCCACAGAGGGAGATGCGGGTGCTAGGCATCTGGCTTGACCCTAAGCTGAGGTGGCGTAGCCATGTCAGTAAGGTGGTAGGCAGAGCGAAATCGCAGATAGGTGCCCTAACTCGGACAACACAGTCAACCTGGGGCCTGCCACTGCAGCATGCCCGGAGGGTCTACAATGCAGTGATAAGGCCCGCAATAGGATACGGAGCGCTGGCATGGCATCAACCACAGGCGACACAACATGAACCGCGACATCAACGCCAGCTGCTAGCCAGCCTGGAGAAGATTCAAAATAAATGCCTACAGGTCATTGCAGGGGCCTACAGAGCTACTCCAATCACCTCACTGGAGGCGGAGACAGCCACACTGCCTCTGGAGATACATCTAGACAGTGTGGTGGCCAGAGCAACTGAGCGGCTTAAGGAGTCAGGAATCATGGAGCAGATAAAACAGGCATGTGTGCAGGTCAGAGCCAGACTTCGCAGAAGGAATAACAGAGGAATGCAGTCAGTGGAGGCAGTACTGCACCCAGTGAGCATGCAGCAGGGGTGGAGTGTAAATTGGGTGAGACAGGCAAAGCAACTGAAAAAGCAGGAAAGACAAGAAAACAGTGTGTGTAAATGGGCCTTCAAGAGATGGGTGAGGGAGGAGGCAATGATAAGATGGTGAAACAGATGGAGAGCGCGCACAACACCATGGAGAGAACTGTTTGACAGGCCCCCGGATGTAGAGCTACTAAGATGGCATGAGGGCCTGAGCAAGGCCCGAAGCTCATTGATAGTCCAGCTGCGTACCGGCAAGACAGGCCTTGCAGCGTTCCTCCACAGAAGAAGAGTTCCGGACTTCCCCACACCGAAATGTCCATGTGGATATGAGCATGAAACGGTGCTGCATGTGATGATACACTGTACACGATTTAGTGGGGAACGCGCGGAGCTGGAGCAGGAGGGCAGAGTGGATAAGAAGTGGTTGCTGGACACCAAGGAAGGACTGCACAGGCTCACCAAGTGGTGGCTCAAGCAGGACATCCTCAGACAGTTCTCCCTAGCCAAGGTGTTAAGTGAGAGAAGGGCGGAATGAGATGCACAGCACAACTAAGAAACGCGGCTGGCGCATATCAGGGGGTGAAGGGCGCGAAGAGCGAGGCCCTACCAGGAGATAGTGAGCTTGAAGCGCGGAGTTGAGTGGCCTGCGCGCTACAAGCACTCCAGGACATTGAAGTCTGCGCGATGAGCGGCGGACACCACAGCATGAGGTGCCACATTCATTAGAAGTCTTTCTTATGTTCAGACAGGGGTGATGGTGATATAGGGGGTTTTCTTGTCTTCTCATGGTGCTATGCACCATCTTCTCTAAGAGCAGCGGGAGCTGCTCCGCGGTACTTGAAGCGATTACAAATGTTGAATAGATTTGCTGTTCAGAGGGTTTTTAGGCCAGGGCTATACTAGATAGCCCAAGGTTTTCCTCACTTTGTATACTAGCTGCCTCCCCACATATCCTCGGGATCAAGTGGTGTAGAAATAATAATAATAATAATAATAATCACTTGAAAATTATATGAAAAAAAGAGAATATAAATAATCTTCAAAAATATTTATAAATAAATAAAGAAAAATCAATTTGCTGACTATTCTGAGCTGGAATTCAAGTATTGCAAGTGCTATTTGTTTGAAGAAAAAATGTATATTAATTAGTTTTAAAGTTAGAAAAATCCTGAGACTCTTTGAGTCTCAGATAGATATCATAGTCTCTGACTGCATATATCTATAATGGAAGAATAATAATAATAATAATTATCTTGCTCTTGAATGCATTGATTCTTCAGAATTTCTGCTACTTTCTGAAGATTTTCAATATCATTCATTTTCTGTTGCAGTTGCTCTTTTTTCCTTTTTTTTATAAGTTCTATATCAGGGATTTTTTCAAGAAAAACATCATTTTCTTGAATTGATGACATCATATTCACAGAAGCAGGTGAATTTGACATAATTCAGACTATTTTTTCTACTAGTGATAGTAACTAGATTAGATTTTTCTAGAGAATCTAATAAACTGATATTGATTTTTAGAGATAAATCAATTAAATCTTCACAGACTTCTTTCTTGTGCTACAAAGTGAAAAGAAAAGATTTAATTTCAATAAATAACAAGTTATTCAGTTGAAATGACAGTTTTTAAGAGAAAAACTGACAAAATAAATCAATTTTTTACAGAGAAATTGATGAAAACTATTCAGAAATATTCAATATTCTAAACTTCTTCTCACATATCAAGTATGCAGCTCAAAATTGAGATTATTTTCAAAAACTGAATCAGTCACTGAAGTAAAGAAATGTGAATTTGTGTAGAATTTTCTTGATTTATTTACTCAGAGCTAAATCAAGAAAAACACTCTAACTCTTGCAATTTTGTCTTTTTTCATTCAAAAAGCTTCTCAAAATTTCTGCTTGAAATAGGCCCCACCTCAGATCAAGATTGTATTCCTGAAATATTAATATGAATTAATACTGAATAGATTTCCTTTTCTATTCAAATTAATCTTATATATTTTACTAGATTGCTCTTAATAAATATAATTTATTAAGTCACACAGATGAGTATGCAAATGAAGAATCAACAGACTGAATCTGTACTATTTTCTTATATATTACTTGCAGGGACCAAGCTATTTTTTAAACACTGATATTTCCACTTTTTCTTGTTCGCAATACAATGTGTATAACTCAAGTAAAGTGATGAACACATTACTGATCAAGCTCAAAACAGCATTAAACTACAATATTATTGTACTGCAAGAGTTATGAATGCATGAAAAAACTGACAGTGATACAACATATTTAATTAACTGTGAATTTTGATAGATAGATATATAGAATAAGAAGACTAGAATAAGATTTCTCATTAATAAAAAATTAATAGTAGAGACATGAAAAATTAGAGCAGTAACAAGATACATGATACTACTAACTATTATCACAGTAAAAAGCTCAGTGCTAATACTCAATATCTATCTCACTCTGTCAGACAGCTACATAATAGTGTCTGAGAACTCTCTCATTCTGCAACTATAAATAATAATAAAAGAGACAGAGATCTTGCTACAGATATAGAATCAGAAGACAAGTATATAATTATATAATTATAAAATAACTGTGTAACAAGCAGAGATAATAATGCTAGAAAACTTCAATATACATCACTCAAATTAAAAAGAGAAGTGTGTGAGACATAATTTTAAACTGATATAAAAGTTTATAGTACAGATGAATACTCTCAACTTATAATTAATAATATTATAGAGTGAAATTATATAATAAAATTATAGTAGTATTGAAATAACTCTGAATCTGATCTTTGTGTCAGAAAATCTGAATGAAGAAGTATTAGAATACTGAATAATATATAAAATAGACATGATATCAGATTATCTATCAGTGATTATCAGACTTACTATTAATATATCTATCAGACTGAGAGAGAGATATAACTGATAGAAAGTGAATTCACAGCTACTACAGTAGAATTATCTGAATTTTAGATGCTGCAAGATCTTCATCTCAATAGCAGAGATTAATAAATATATAAACTATTTCAGTAAGTTCATCAGCACACTGACAGATAAACATACTAAACACGCTCATGTATATGAGAAAAGTCACTCATGATGATTAAAAAAGATAGCAGAAGCTGTCAGTGAATATAAATAAGTAATAAAAAGTATTCATAGCACTGAAAATAAGAGAAAAAGAGCATGAAACAAGTGCAATAGAGAAATAAAGCTTGCAAAGACTGCAAGCTTCTGTAATTTAATAAACAGTGTAGACACTGACTCTAAGCTGCTCTGAAAACTAGTCAAGTGAGAGTATACATGCACTCATGAGTTCAAGTAATCTGTAAAATTATCATCATTTAAAAAAATATCTAGTATTTTAGATATATCTGAGTCTTTGACATCTGTGTTTCAGAACAAGACTGAACTGCTGTATAAAAGATTCTTTTCTGAGTCACTATCAATCAGTAATGTGAATATGCAGAGAGATGTTCAATCACCAAGTGTGAGTGATATACTAGAAATCACAGAGAAGATCATAATAATAATTATAATTAAATTATTAAATAATAAAACATTAGATACTAATGACATTTTCAATCACTTTTTTAAAATGCTAGAGCTGAACTTTATTACAGCAATGACAGAGCTCATCTGAGTCTGCTGATAATGAAAGCACTATTCACAGATATTCAAGACAACATATACAGTGATGCTTAAAAAGTCAGATAAAAAAAACTATAATAAAGTTGAAGCTTGAAGATCTATGCACTGCTAGACACTGTAGAAAAAATCATTGAAACTATAATAGTAAAAGAAATAAGATATCTCACAGAGAGTCATGAAATGTTATCAGTTTAACAGATGAAAGTATACAGTGAGTACTTCACTAAAATAGCACTTACACTACTGGTAGCACAAATTTGCACAGTATGAGAGAAGCAGAAAGCAGTGTTATTAATATTATCACTGAATATTTCTGAAGTATATGACAGAGTGCTCAGAAGACACTTGATTTACATTTTTAAAATAAAAAAACTATTCAGATATCTGACTGAATAAGTTGATTCATTTATACAAGAGTACAGAGTCACACTAGTATTTAATAAATAGAAGACAGAGATCTTCAGTATAAACACAGATATTTCACAGAAATTATCACTAATTACTCATTCTATTTCTTTTTTATAATGAGAAGCTGCTGTGCATCTGCTCATTATATAATAAGTCATTCAGCTGTATAGAATTTGTGAACAATATTAATATTCTGGCTTACAGTGACTTCACTGAGACAAACTGCACACAACTAGCACAAGTGCATGCAGAATGTGTACATTGAGTGAACAGACATAGAGCAATCTTCACATCACAGAAGTATGAACTTATGCACTTCACTTAAGCATGTACAAGATTTAATCTGAAACAGTCACTATAACTATTACAGCAAGAAATATCATCATGGAAGAAAATGTGAGTGCTAGAAATATAACTTGATTTCAAGCTAAAATAATAAAATTATATAAACAGAGTTATTATTATTATTATTCTTCAATTATAGATATATGCAGTCAGAGACTATGATATGTATCTGAGACTCAAGAAGTCTCAGGATTTTTCTAACTTTAGAACTAATTAATATACATTTTTTTTTCAAATAAATAGCACTTGCAATACTTGAATTTCAGCTCAGAATAATCAGTAAATTGATTTTTTCTTCATTTTTTCTTCATTTTTTCTTATAAATATTTTATCTTTAAAGACTATTCATATTCTCTTTTTTCATATAATTTTAAGTGATTATAGCTAACTAAAACAAAGAAAATAAATCAATGAAAGACAAAATAATTCATAACATGAAAACAAAGAAAATAAAAGACAGACTCTAACAAAGAATAAAAAAATAGTAAGATATATATAATATCTAGCAGTTTTTATATAGAATGCTGTAAGAACTAATTAATATACAATTTTTTTTTGTAATATATATAAGAAAAAGTCACGGAAGCGGTCAAAAACAATCAAATACATGGGAAAAACACTATCAAGAATAGAAAGAGAGCGTCAGACATTCTTTACACATTATTATAATGGCATTGAATGTGGGGGAGATGGTTATGGTGGAAGATGACATGTGTGAGGCTCAATGTGTGCCGGAGACAAAAAACTCTGCAGAGCAGAAAACAAACACAAACAGCTTAGCAACAACAATTCAAACACTAACTACAATTCTCAGAGAGAGAGAGAAGAATGAGAGAGTGAATAAGAAAGACAGAGTATTTACAGAAGACACTAAAGACAGTATAAGAGATGAAGATGAAACTGTGTGACAAGCTTCTGAAAGAAGTGGAACGCGCAATTAGCACATCAAAACAGCAGAAATTGTGAAACAAGCTCAGTGAAACACTCTCATGGGCAGCAATAGCAGCCAGAGGGGAGGTGATGGTTAAAACCATATCAATCAGAACACTGCGGGAGGTAGTAATCACATGATGAAGCTGTGATGCCATGTCAGAGGCAGAACACACACCAGAAGCAATTGTCAAACAGACAAATGAGGCCATTAAGAAGATAACCAAGAGCAGAGTAGTGGCAGCAAGACACATGCCAAGTGGAGACGTGATCTTGATGACGGACACACAGGACATCAAGGCAGAGCTGACAGCAGATGACAGCTGAATGCATGAATGAGGAGGCAAAGCGCGCATGAAGCAAGAAATGTATGCAGTATTAGTCAAAGACACTTCTCTGAAGGCCATTGATTGAAGCAGCTCTGAGTATGCCATTGAAAGCATTTACAAGCAGGATACATCCCTACGCTGCAAGGCCCTGATTCACAAGGTGGATAAAATGATGATTAGACAACAGAAATTGCATGGCAGCATAATCATCAATGTTGCTGCACCACATCAGGCCAATGCACTGGTGGACAATGGACTCATCCTAGGCAATGAATATTGCGCAGTTGAAATATTTCACAGAGAGGCCAGAGTCACACAATGCTACAAGTGTCAACAGTATGGACATATAGCTCGCTTCTGCAGAAGAGAGGAAACCTGTGATCACTGTGCACAAAAAGGTCATGATGACAAGGCCTGCAAAGGAGCAGCAGAAGGCAGCAGACCCAAGTGCAGTAACTGTGGTGATAGTCATGCAGCATGGCACTCAAACTGCCCAGAGAGAAGATTGAAAGCCAAAAGTGCTAAAGAGGCACTGATTGAACGCCCCAAGCGCTTCGATATAAGAGCACCAGACGCAGATGGATTTAGCTTTCCACGCAAACAGAACAGGCCTCTGAATGAGGACTTCATAGAGCCGCCGCGAAGGGCTGAAAGATCAACAGATGTATCAAGAGCAGAAGTACAGCAATGAGAAGCTATAACAAGTTTCATACAATCAGCAAGTGATTCAGTAACACTGAAGACATCAACACAGAACAGCAACTTGCAGAATAATTACACAGAGAAATTATGAAGAATAGTCTAGTCATTCTACAATACAATGTGCACAAATCAGAAAAGGTGATGGGACCTCTGCTAACAAAGTCCAAGACAGCATTAAACTACAACATAATAGCAATACAGAAGCCATGAATACAAAAACAACTCAGAACAGACACACACTGTTCAGCAAACTGTGAATTCTGACAGACAGACATGGAACAGGAAAACATGAAGATGTGCTTTCTAATTAACAAGAGAATAGCAGTCAAAACCTGAATGATGAACACAATATTCACACACATACTGGTACTCACTCTCACCACAGAGAACGGGCCAATTAACATTATCAATATGTATGCATCACCACCAGGAAGCTACACAACCATGCCACCAGACTCATCCATTCACTAGCTTCAAGCAGGAGTGAAGGGCGCAGAGGAGCTGCTACAAGCACGAACACATCAAGAGAACACACAACAAGCACAAATGCATCAGAAAAACACGCAACAAGCAGAAACCATAATAGTAGAAGACTTTAATGTGTATCATAACCTGTGAGAAGGCAGCAGAGTCTGACAAAACTTTGTCATGATCTGAAAGCTCAACACACAAATTAGTGCCCTGGACCTGTGGTTGGCAACTCCGGAAGGCATGATAATCTGGCAAAATAGAGAGAGTCAGAGCATCATGATGAACCTGGCCTTTCTATCAGTTAGACTTCACAGCCTAATGATCAGCTGCAGAGTAGAATCTGAAGCAGACATGGCATCTGATCATATGCCAATAGCAACCACCATTGAGCTAAAGGCGTCATATGGCAGCAGAAAAAGACACTCATGGCATCACTCTTGTTCAAAGTAAGTGAAGCAGAATTGTCAGTCATTGAAAAGTTCTGAAGCTCTAATCTCCAGAGAACAGATGAATGCCTATACAAGATATCTTGTTGAATTTGTGGAGAAACTAGCAGCAAAACATGCTAAGACAGCAAATCACAGTCAACATAGCTGTACATAGTGATCCCCACGAGTGGCAGAAGCAGTGAGTGAATATAAAAAAGTCAAAAAGAACAGAAACTTCTCTGCAGAAAGTATGATTCGAGCTCAAGCACTGAGAAATAGAGAGATCAGACTAGTAAAAATCAACAGCTTCAGAAATCTAATGTACAGCACAGACTCAAGACCTAAGCTACTGTGAAAGATGATCAAGTGGGAACAACAGAGCAACTGCAATCATGCTCAATCATCAAAGATTCTGGTACTGAGCAGAGAGACTGAAGACAATCAATCAATGACTGAAACATTTAAAAAAAAGACTGAGGTGCTGAAGCAAAGATTCTTTTCACTATCACTGAACATCAATGATGAAGACATCAGAGAGACAGAGTACCCACAGAACACAGTAGAAGTGATAGACATCATAGAAAAGAGAATGACAGTGCTTATAGCACATCTGTCAAGTGATAAGACACCTGGTGTCAATGGAATACCCAACAGATTTCTGAAAATGTTGAGACCAAGCTTTACAAGAGCCATTACAGAGCTCACACAGATATGCTGAAAGTGAGAACACTATTCAAGAGTATTCAAAACTGTGCAAACAGTCATGCTCAAGAAATCTGAAAAGAGTGACTATCAAAAAGCTGAGACTTGGAGACTCATTGCATTACTGAATACAGTGAGCAAGATTATAGAATCAGCCACTGCACAGAAACTCAGAAGACTAGCAGAGTCAGCAAATCTACTGTCATCACAACAAATGAGAGCTAGGCGCGCACAATTAACTGAAACAGCAGTATCACTACTTCTAGCTCAGATAAGAACAGTCTAGAAAGAATCAGACACAGTGACTACAGTGCTATCTCTGAACATCTCAGAAGTCTATGACAGAGTACTTAAAGAGCACCTGATGCATATTCTGTGAATGAAGAGACTTTCAAGACAGTTAACAGAATAAGTGCAGTCATTTATATCAAAAAGATGTTGAACACACATTTTAAGAGCAGGAAACTGAAGTCTTTAGTATATCAGTGAGTATACTGCAAGGATCACCCCTCTTCTCTATACTCTTTCTATTCTATAATGAAGAGCTGCTTAGGGTGTGCGCACCTCCAGGAAGACCAGTAAGCTGTATAGACTTTGTGAATGATGTCAATGTAATAGCCTATGAATCATCAACTGAAGCCAATTGTGCGCAGCTCTCACGAATCCACGCGGAATGTGAAGAGTGAGCTGAAAGACATGAAGCCATCTTTGCACCTCAGAAGTATGAATTAATGCACTTCATCAGAGCTCAAACATGATTCAATCTGAGCCATTCTTTGAAATTGCCACAGCAGACTGTCAAGTCACAGAAAGTGATGAGGGTTCTGAGTGTGTGGCTGGACCCCAAGCTCAGATGAAAGGGCCACATGAATGCTATAGCAGAGAAGATGAAATCACAAATAAAGATATTGACACAGACCACCCAGGCCACCTGAGAGGTCCCGCTGCATCAAGCCAGAAAAATATACAACATGATCATACAATCAGCCATGACATACAGCGCACTAGCATGGCATCAACCGCGCGTCCAGCGCGGGGGAAACATGCATAATAAACAGAGAACTGGAGGCCTGATAAAGATGCAGAATGAATGCCTAAGAATAGTGGCTGGAGCCTACAGAGCAACACCAATATCAACACTGAAAGCTGAGACACACACACCACCTCTACACATCTATCTGGATGGGTTAGTGGCATGAGCCACTGAGCATCTAAAAACCTCAGGTATGGCGGCAAAAATTGAGAAGGCATGCACAGCAGTCAGAATCAAACTCTGGCGGAGAGGAGCAATGAGCAGAAGACCAGTAGAGAAAGTACTACATTCAGAAAGATTGTCTGAGAACTGGGAGAGGCATTGAATGAATGAAGCTAAACTGAAAGTCACTCAAAGCATGAATTTGACAGCAATGCAGCGCGTCACGCACAAGGAATGGGTGCAGAAGGAAATCATGAATAGATGGAGCAAGCAGTGAAGAGCCAGAACACCTTCATGATGTGAGCTTTTTGATTAATCTTCAGATGACAGCACTCTTAGCTGACACAAAGGCCTGAGTAAGGCCAGAAGCTCACTGATCATACAGCTGTGATCAGGAAAGACAGAGCTGGCAGCCTTTTCATGCAGAAAACAAGTACCAGAATTCACATCTCCAGCGTGCGCATGTGGGTATTCAAATGAAACAGTGGCGCATATGATAGTGCATTGCAGCAGATTTCAACATAGCCGCGGAGAACTACTGCATGAAGGCAGAATCAACAAAAGATGGCTACTGAACATCAAGGAAGGCCTGCACTGTCTAACCAAGTGATGAATTAAAGAGGAAATCCTGCCTCAATTCTCACTGGCAAAAACGCTGGACTGCTATCAAAAGAAGCAGCAGCACACTGAAGAAGAATATCTAGCGCAAGAATGACACTCATGATGCAGCTCTACACTCACCACACTCACTTTCCTTGTGCATGAAGTGTCTTTCTCTAGGTGAAAATGCGCGCGTAGCACTATCACTCATGATGAGATGCGCATTTGGCGCGGTTTTCTATGTCAAAATGCACAATTGGCGCATTTCCCCACACTCAAACGCGCATCAAGCGCCCTTTTCTATGTTCAAATACAGGGGTTACACCCCTCACTCATTTGCACTGGGTGTGCCCTAGAGCACAGTCAGTGTCTCATTTCTTTCTTTCTCTTCTTTCACTCTGAGGACAGCGGATGCTGGTCCCCAATAACCTGAAGCTTTACAAAAATGTTTGAATGTAGCTGTTAAAGCATGAGGTTTTTAGTCCAGTAGTGTGTGTATCACTGCATGGTTTTCCTTGTTAGATAGTATATAGCCTTCCCACATATCCATGTGATTAAGTGGTGTATGAAATAATAATAATATATAGAATGCTGTAGATTTTTCATTCATTTATATTTTCATTTTTGAAGTAGAATTGATTTCTAGTAGCTAGTTGAGTTTCATTGAGAAAATCAATCAAATATTGACTATCTATTTCAGTTGAAAATAGTAGTTTCATGTTCATTTCTTTTAGTTTATATTTATATCTCAGTTCAGCCCTGAGCTCTTGATTTAATGAGCAATTCATTAAAATATGTTCTGAATCTTCAAGAGAGTCACAATTTTCACAATTTTCACTTTCAATATCAGATATTCTTTTCAAATAGAATTTGAAATAGCCATGATCTAGTTTCAATTGAATGATTGAGGAGAAAAGTTTCTTCTTACACTTAATAGAGCATGTTTTTCATTTAGACTCAGTTTCAAATCTGAAATAATGAGAACTTTTTCTTTGTTTTTTTCATATCTCATGTCATTTTTCTAGATAATTCTCTTTTATTTTTCTTTTAATAAAAGATCATGAAACTACTTTTAAACTTGTAATATTTAATTCTATTTCTTTTTTGACTGCTTCATCAGCAAGCTCATTTTCATGTATATTTATATGAGCAGAAACTTATCTTAGATATATTTTTATTTTATATTTCAATTGAATTCTTTTGTATATCTTATTATTATTATTATTATTATTTCTACACCACTTGATCCCGAGGATATGTGGGGAGGCAGCTAGTATACAAAGTGAGGAAAACCTTGGGCTATCTAGTATAGCCCTGGCCTAAAAACCCCCTGAACAGCAAATCTATTCAACATTTGTAATCGCTTCAAGTACCGCGGAGCAGCTCCCGCTGCTCTTAGAGAAGATGGTGCATAGCACCATGAGAAGACAAGAAAACCCCCTATATCACCATCACCCCTGTCTGAACATAAGAAAGACTTCTAATGAATGTGGCACCTCATGCTGTGTGTCCGCCGCTCATCGCGCAGACTTCAATGTCCTGGAGTGCTTGTAGCGCGCAGGCCACTCAACTCCGCGCTTCAAGCTCACTATCTCCTGGTAGGGCCTCGCTCTTCGCGCCCTTCACCCCCTGATATGCGCCAGCCGCGTTTCTTAGTTGTGCTGTGCATCTCATTCCGCCCTTCTCTCACTTAACACCTTGGCTAGGGAGAACTGTCTGAGGATGTCCTGCTTGAGCCACCACTTGGTGAGCCTGTGCAGTCCTTCCTTGGTGTCCAGCAACCACTTCTTATCCACTCTGCCCTCCTGCTCCAGCTCCGCGCGTTCCCCACTAAATCGTGTACAGTGTATCATCACATGCAGCACCGTTTCATGCTCATATCCACATGGACATTTCGGTGTGGGGAAGTCCGGAACTCTTCTTCTGTGGAGGAACGCTGCAAGGCCTGTCTTGCCGGTACGCAGCTGGACTATCAATGAGCTTCGGGCCTTGCTCAGGCCCTCATGCCATCTTAGTAGCTCTACATCCGGGGGCCTGTCAAACAGTTCTCTCCATGGTGTTGTGCGCGCTCTCCATCTGTTTCACCATCTTATCATTGCCTCCTCCCTCACCCATCTCTTGAAGGCCCATTTACACACACTGTTTTCTTGTCTTTCCTGCTTTTTCAGTTGCTTTGCCTGTCTCACCCAATTTACACTCCACCCCTGCTGCATGCTCACTGGGTGCAGTACTGCCTCCACTGACTGCATTCCTCTGTTATTCCTTCTGCGAAGTCTGGCTCTGACCTGCACACATGCCTGTTTTATCTGCTCCATGATTCCTGACTCCTTAAGCCGCTCAGTTGCTCTGGCCACCACACTGTCTAGATGTATCTCCAGAGGCAGTGTGGCTGTCTCCGCCTCCAGTGAGGTGATTGGAGTAGCTCTGTAGGCCCCTGCAATGACCTGTAGGCATTTATTTTGAATCTTCTCCAGGCTGGCTAGCAGCTGGCGTTGATGTCGCGGTTCATGTTGTGTCGCCTGTGGTTGATGCCATGCCAGCGCTCCGTATCCTATTGCGGGCCTTATCACTGCATTGTAGACCCTCCGGGCATGCTGCAGTGGCAGGCCCCAGGTTGACTGTGTTGTCCGAGTTAGGGCACCTATCTGCGATTTCGCTCTGCCTACCACCTTACTGACATGGCTACGCCACCTCAGCTTAGGGTCAAGCCAGATGCCTAGCACCCGCATCTCCCTCTGTGGCTTGATCACTTGCTGTGGCAATTGCAGTGAGTGTTCTAGATTGAATCTAGTTCTTGTTCTGGTAAAGTGCATGAGCTCATACTTCTGTGGTGCAAAGATTGCTCCATGTCTGCTCATCCAAAGCTCACAGCTGGCATGGATCCGCGCCAGATGCGCACAATTCGCTTCAGTTGAGTCGCCATATGCTAGAATGTTCACATCGTCTACAAATCCTATGCAGCTGACAGGCTCACTTTGCAGTGCACATATTCTGAGCAACTCCTCATTGTAGAATAAGAACAGAATGGGTGACAAGGGTGATCCCTGTGGGATGCCTGCATTCACCTCAAAGGCTTCAGTTTCCTGCTCATCAAATACTAGTGTCGCCTTGCGCCCCTGCATGAATGAGTTGACCCATCCAGTCAGCTGTCTGGGCAGTCCTCTTTTTCTTAGAATGTGCACTAGGCGATTTCTGAGCACTCTGTCATAGGCCCCTGAGATGTCCAGTGACAGCACTGAGGCCACTGCTCCCTGCTCCTCCCACACTGTGTGAATCTGTGCCAGTAACAGAGCAATTGCTGTTTCTGTGGAGCAGCCTCCTCGCGCCCCCATTTGCTGAGCTGGTAGCATCCCATGTTTCTCTGCCAGAGACCTTATTTTCTTGGCTGTTGCAGCCTCTACAATTTTACCTAGAGTGTCAAGTAGTGCAATCGGCCTCCAGGCTCCCACTTCACTGTAGTCCTTCTTTCCTGGCTTCTTGAGCACCACCGTGCGCGCTGTTTTGAATATCTGTGGGTAGTACTCCCAATGCCAGCAGGCCTGTGTAAGCTCAGTTATTGCTGTGATGAACCTTGGGCCTAGCATTTTGAGGAAGCGGTTGGGGATGCTGTTGGCACCCGGGGCCTTGTCGTTCGGAAGCCTAGCAATCAGCGCTGCCATGGCCTCCTCTGTGAGCACTACCATGTCAGTCACACTCCGCGGCTGCGTTCCCACGTTCATGTCATCTTCCCTTGCCACCAAAGGCTCCGGGAAGAACCGCGCCCGTAGTAGTTCGGCCTTGTCCTGGAATGCAGTGGCTCGCGCCTCGGTTTCACCCAAGGCCTCTGGCATTCCTCTAAGCGGTGGCAGTCTTGCCGGTTGCTTGGTCTCGTTGGTGTGTGTGCGACCCCACTTTGCCAGCTTCCAGAGCAGTTTAGGATCCGTGCCAGCACTGTTCATTAGATCGCGGAAGCTGGCAGTCTTGGCCAGCTTTATTTCCTTGTTTTGCCTGTTGTGAGCATGTCTTCTTTCCTTCTCAGTGCTGCCTGCATCCCTCATGGTTCTCTTGTACTCACTCACTGCCTGCGCCACTCTGTTGGACCACCACGAGTGACTCTGCTTGCAGATGCGCGCGCGTTTAGTGTGTTTCTCTGCTAGCTCATTGATGAATTCACTTAGATAGTTTGCATAGCAATCAATCTCTGCTGTTGAGCCAAAGCTGTTGCAACATTGTAGCTCTTGGCAGTCCTTTTGCAGCTGCTGTATATTCACTTGCCGCCAGTTGCATTTTTCCCTTAGTACCACAGGTATGTCGATGGCCAACTTAGTGACCACTGGTAGATGATCTGATGCCATATCCGCCTCGTGTGCGACCTGGCATTCCAGTACCCCTGCACTCAGGTTCTCTGAGAGAAAGATTAGGTCCAAGGTGGTGCCAGTGCTTCCGCGGTCCTGCCATGTAATCTCTCCCCGTGGTGTTGCCAGCTGCAGTCTGAGAGCATCCACCTGTGCTATGAGCTCCCATGCCAGGTCAAAGTCCTGTCTCACTCGCTCACCTCCCCACTTTGAGTGATGCACATTGAAGTCTCCCAGCACCACTACCTCCGCCTGCCGCGCTTCCGCACCCTGACTTTGCGCTTGTTGCGCGTCTGCACCCTGATCTCGCGCTCGTAGCGCACTTGTGTCTGGGTCTTGCGCCTGTTGCGCACATCGCCCCTGAGTTCGCGCTGGTAGCGAGGCCTCGGCCTCCTCCACCACCGCTTGTAGCTCAAGGATGGGGGAACTCTCTGGCACAGTTGTGTAGCTGCCTGGTGGAGCAGCGTAGACATTGAGCATTAGTAGTGGTCCTCTTACCGTGTTCACAGTGAGCAATGCCATGGATTCTGTAATGACCCTGACATCCCATGCTGTTGCCTTCAGTCTTTTGTTGATGAGGAAGCCCACCCTGGCCTCCTTGGCCTGCATGCCTGCCTGCCAGAATCCACAGTTGGCCGGGCATGTTGTACCCCTTCCAGATTCCCTCTGCATCCATGGTTCCTGCAGTGCGATGATGTCGTAGTTTAATGCTGTTTCAGGCTTGGCCAGTAATGCGTTCATCACCTTGTTTGAGTTATGCACATTGTATTGTAGTATATGGACTTGCTCACTCATGGTTCACCCATGTCTTGGTCCTGCGTGGAGTCTGGTCGCGCTGGGCGTGCATAGCCACTGAGCGAGCCCTGTTGCTGCGCGCCAGCTCTTGCCACATTCGTGGGTCTGCCGACCTTGCGCTGAACAATCAGAGGGTTCTCTCCTGTGATTCTGCTACACTTTCTGGGGGTGATCCAACCCTCCTCATCTGGTGTTTGCACCACAAAGCATCTTGGCCGGTTCTTGAGAGCCTCCTTGGCCAGTGAAACCACAGTCTGTCATTCAGAGCATCTTGCAGACCATGCTGGGTGATCTCCTTCACAGTTACAGCAGACTGCCTTCTTTCCTTCCAGTGCTGCGGGGCAGGTCTTGTCCGTGTGTCCCTCTGCTGCACAGTGCCCACAGATATCACCCTTGCGGCAGAATCTGGCTATGTGTCCATATTGCTGGCAGCTGTAGCATCGGGTGACCTGAGCCTCCCTGTGGAAGATTTCAACCATGCAGAATTCATTCCCCAGAATGATGCCATTCTCCACAAGCGTGTTTGCCTGCTGCGGTGTGGCTACATGTAGGATAATGCTTCCATGAGGCCGCTGCTGTTTAGCTAGCCGCTTTGTGACCCTGTGGATGAGTACTCTGCATCTGAGAGATGGGTTCTGCTTGTAGACATCCTTCACTGCTTTATCTGGGCTAACCCAGCTAATGACACTGATAGATGCACTCTTGACCAATACTGCATACATCTCCTTTCTCATGTGTGCCTTGTCACTCCATTTCTCCACCCATTCATTACTTTTTGTCAGCTCGGCCTTCGTGCTGGGGTTGTCTGCGACCAGGATCAGATCACCACTAGGCATGTATCTTGCTGCAACTATGGTGCCAGTGGTCACATCTTTGATGGTCCCATTTATCTTTCTCACAATGGCCTCTGGGGTGCGTTCCTCCACTGGCAGTGCATCACAGTTGCGGCGAGATATCACCACCTCTCTCAATGCACGCCTGGTTACTATCTTTGCTGGCGGCCCTCCATTGGCCGCTATGCGCGCCCATGAGGTCTCACTGTCCAGCATGTTGCGTCTTTCATTTTGCTGTGATGCGCTTGTAGCGTTCTCTAGCTTCTTTAACATGTTGTCAAGCAGGTCCTCCTTGAGCTCATTCACTGCCTTCAGAGCTCTCTGAATATACAGTAATTCTTTCTTATTAATCTCCTTGTCTTTCTCCCCCTCTCTAAGAGCCTCAGTGATCATGCGCAGTGTTGCTGCCATACCATTTGTTGCTGCATCTCCTGCCTGCGCGGCTCCAGGTACGCGTCGCGCCGCGCGCGCACCCACATTCCCTGCACCACCATTCACGCTCACAGCCTCAATCATGGTGTTTGAGAGTGTGTGAGCGAGCTGATGCCCTTCAAGACCCTCTGCGGTACGAAAGCGATCGCGATTTAGATGTAAAAGAATAAAATAATTTTTGATGAGGTTTTTAAAGATTCTCAAGTGATTACAAAGAAAATAAATTAATGATAGACAAAATAACTCATGACATGAATACAAAGGAAATAAAAGACAGACTCTAACACAAAAGAAATAGTGAGATATTATATAATATCTAGTAGTTTTTATAAAGAATATTTCAGATTCTCATTCATTTATATTTTCATCTTTGAAATAGAATTGATTTCTAGTAGCTATTTGAGTTTCATTGAGAAAATCAATTAAATATTAACTGTCTATTTCAGTTGAAAATAGTAGTTTCATATTCATTTCTCTCAGTTTATATTTATATCTCAGTTCAGCTCTAAGTTCTTGATTTAATGAGCAATTCATTAAGATATGTTCTGAGTCTTCAGAAGAGTCACAATATTCACTATTTTCACTTTCAATATCAGATATTCTTTTCAAATAAGATTTGAAATAGCCATGATCTAGTTTCAATTGAATGATTGAGAAGAAAAGCTTCTTCTTGCACTTAATAGAGCATGATTTTCATTTAGATTTAGTTTCAAATCTAAGATAGTGAGGACTTTTTCTTTGTTTTTTCCATATTTTATGCCATTTTTCTAAGCAATTCTCTTTTATCTTTCTTTTAATAAAAGACCATGAAACTATTTTTGAACTTGCAATATTTAGTTCTGTTCCTTTCTTTGCTGCTTCATCAGCAAGCTCATTTCCATGTATATTTATATGAGCAGGAACCCAGCTCAGATATATCTTTGTCTTATATTTTAATTGAATTCTTTTGCATATCTTTAGAATTACTTCTATATTCATTTGATCATTATGAATTTCATTCTTTTGAATTCTTTTCAAAGCTGCTTGACTATCTGAAAAAATTCATGCTTCTTTCATATCTTTTCTTTTTGAAGCTTTTATTTCTATCAGTTTAAAAGCTTTTATAATAGCATATAATTCAGCATCAAATACTTCACATTCATTTCCAATATTTCATGAATCTGATGTATTATTATTATTATTATTCTTCAATTATAGATATATATGCAGTCAGAGACTATGATATCTACCTGAGACTCAAAGAGTCTCAGGATTTTTCTAACTTTAACACTAATTACTATACATTTTTTCTTCAAACAAATAGCACTTGCAATACTTGAATTCCAGCTCAGAATAGTCAGCAAATTGATTTTTCTTTTTTTTATTTATTTATTTATAAATATTTTTGAAGATTATTTATATTCTCTTTTTTTCATATAATTTTCAAGTGATTACAAAGAAAATAAATTAATGATAGACAAAATAACTCATGACATGAATACAAAGGAAATAAAAGACAGACTTTAACACAAAAGAAATAGTGAGATATTATATAATATCTAGCAGTTTTTATAAAGAATATTTCAGATTCTCATTCATTTATATTTTCATCTTTGAAATAGAATTGATTTCTAGTAGCTATTTGAGTTTCATTGAGAAAATCAATTAAATATTGACTGTCTATTTCAGTTGAAAATAGTAGTTTCATATTCATTTCTCTCAGCTTATATTTATATCTCAGTTCAGCTCTAAGTTCTTGATTTAATAAGCAATTCATTAAGATATGTTCTGAGTCTTCAAGAGAGTCACAATATTCACAATTTTCACTTTCAATATCAGATATTCTTTTCAAATAAGATTTGAAATAGCCATGATCTAGTTTCAATTGAATGATTGAGGAGAAAAGCTTCTTCTTGCACTTAATAGAGCATGATTTCCATTTAGATTTAGTTTCAAATCTAAGATAGTGAGGACTTTTTCTTTGTTTTTCTCATATTTTATGCTATTTTTCTAAGCAATTCTCTTTTATCTTTCTTTTAATAAAAGACCATGAAACTATTTTTGAACTTGCAATATTTAGTTCTGTTCCTTTCTTTGCTGCTTCATCAGCAAGCTCATTTCCATGTATATTTATATGAGCAGGAACCCAGCTCAGTATGAATCTGATGTATATTTGTAATTATCTTCTGTATATGCTATTCCAGCTTCTAGGCCTTTATTTTCATTCATTGAACCATCTGAATAAATTAGAATTGACTTTTTAAAATCAATTTTCTCTATTATTCTTTTATGATTCTCAGCTTTTTCTGGTTTTGATAATGCACTTATTTCAATTGAAATCATTGAGCCTAGTTTTTCTTTTCATGAATATAGCTTTTTGTGTTCAATCTTTTCAATATTTAATGAGGAGAACTCATCTTTAATCATTGAGCATACTCTATATAGTTGAGAAGGAATTTTTTTTCTATTTCTCTCATTTTCTTGATTTTCTTGACTTTCATTCCAATCTAGATATCTATTCCAATCTAAGTCATTTCCAGATTGAATTGGAGGATAAAATGTAGATATTCTTTTTCTAATTGAATGAATATCTGGCATTTTCATGATTCTCAGTGTATAATTCTTGCATATCTTCTCAAATCTTATTTCAGGAGGTGATATAGAAGCTTCTATTTCCATAGCTCTACATGGAGAGGTTTTGAAAGCTCCCAGAATTCTTCTTAAAGCTGTATTCTGCAATTATTGAAACTTATCTATGAAGTGTTTCTGGTTCTTCCACCATATCTGAGATGTTGCTACATGTATGATGCTGCTTTCATGCAGTTTCTGTTGCTTAGCTAGACACTTTGTTATTTTGTGAATGAGCATCTTGCATCTCAGTGATAGATTCTATTTGTACACATCATTCACTGCTTTCTCTGGTTTGTCCCAGCTAATGGTCTTGAGTGAAGCACTCTTGATCAGTACTGCATACATTTTCTTTCTTATATGTGCCTTGTCTTCTCATTTTTTCATCCATTCACTGCTTTTCATCAATTCAGCCTTTGTACTGGGTGTATCTGTGACAAGAATCAGGTCTCCACTGGGCATGTATCTTGCTGCCACCACTGTGCCAGCAGTGATGTCTTTGATAGCTTTATTCACCTTCTTAACAATGGCCTCTGGAGTGCGCTTCTCCACTGCCAGTGCATCACAGTTGTGTTGAGATATCACCACCTCTCTCAATGCACACTCAGTTACTATCTTTGCTGGCGGCCCTTCATTGGCTGCTATGCGCGCCCATGAGGTCTCACTGTCCAACATGTTACATCTTTCATTCTGCTGTGATGCGCTTGTAGCGTTCTCTAGCTTCTTTAACATGTTGTCAAGCAGGTCCTTCTTGAGCTCATTCACTGCCTTCAGAGCTCTCTGAATATACAGTAATTCTTTCTTATTAATCTTCTTGTCTTTCTCTCTCTTTCTAAGAGCCTCAGTGATCATGCACAGTGTTGCTGTCATACCATTTGTTGCTGCATCTCCTGCCTGCGTGGCTCCAGGTACGCGTCGCGCCGCGCGCGCACCCACATTCCCTGCACCACCACTCACGCTCACAGCCTCAACCATGGTGTTTGAGAGTGTGTGAGCGAGCTGATGCCCTTCAAGACCCTCTGTGATACAAAAGCAATCGCGATTTAGATGTAAAAGAATAAAATAATTTTTGATGAGGTTTCCAAGTTTTATTATTATACAATAATGACTTGATTTCTTTTTCTCCTTCTCTGAAGAATTTCGGTCTCGTGGTTATCTGTTCTCGCCTCAACATGAATGTTTCAGTGTTGATTAATTAGGCACTTATCTTATGACTTTGTATATAAATTTGGAATAATTAATCATTTCGCATATATCCTGTAACAGGCCTATGCCGAAGAGCTCGGCACTAATATAGGTCTTATATAACAAAAAGTAGAAAACGTTAAGGAAAAGAAAAGAAAAGAAAAAGCATTTGAGTGTGAACACATGAGATTCTTTTATGAGCCCGGCAGGGTGAATAATCATATTTCCAATTGGCGTGGCCGCTAGGTCGGCAAAAACCATGGAGCTTCCATTGGCATGCGAGCGGAATGGTCTACTAACATGGGCGTAGCTCATCACATTAGCCCCCCCCCTTCTCTCAAGCTCAGCGCCTCCCATCGATCAAGAGCCGCTGTCTCGGACAATGCTGAACCCGCAGTCCATGATGGGCGATCGTAGCCCACCCATTTCACGAGATATTGTCGGCCGCGGCCACGGGGTCATTTGTCCAGTATCTCTTCAATCTCCCATTCAAGCTCGTTGTCCTCCCCCATGATGCCTGGCGGCTGCCAGTCAGAGATTGTTTGAGAGGGGAATGGGTCAGTGGCCACTCAGCATAAAAGGTTCATATGAAAGACATCATGGATACCAGAGAGAGTGTTCAGGCAGTAGTTATAGCTGCCTAGAACTTCCAGGACTTCATATTTCGCGTATCGGTAGTCCAGCGTGTGTGATGGGCGTGTGGTTCAAATGTTCTTGAGACTGAGCCAAACTAGATCACCAATCTTATACTGTTCAGTGGGGTCTTGTCATACATTGGCTTGATCTTCTTGGTCTTGTTTGGCGCTTGTCATTGATGCTTCTGCCCAGTCGCGGGCATCTCGGAGCTTTGTTACTATATTATCAGCAACCTCAATGGGGTTGCACAGGTTCATTGAGAGTTGTGTGGGTTCTTGGAGATCTAGTATTTCCATATTGTAGTCATGCATGAGAAAGAATGGGCTCACACCAGTGAAGACTGTGTTCCAGCCATTGATTGCAACTTCTGTGTGAAGAAGTAGGTCATGCCAGTCATCTTGCAAGTAATTACAGAACTTATGAAGATAATTCTTTACTGTCTGTATTATTCACTCTGAGGAACTGTCAGTCTCTGAATAATAGACAGTTGATAGGCGGCATGTGATCTTCAGTAACTGGCAGATTCTCATCCATAGGGTGCTTACAAACTGTCAGTCTCGGTCTGACACAATTGATCTTGGCAGTCCATGCATTCAGTAGAATGAGCTTTGTAGAAAAGCTTCAGTAATCTGTTCTGTATCTATCTTATCACAGGGTTCTAGTATTACACCCTTGCTTAGATGATCAACAATAATCATGATGTTCTTGCATTCTTTACTCTCAGAGAGGTTCACTGTGAAATCAATGACAATATCTCATCATATTCAGTCTGAAATGTTGAGTGATTTGAGAAGGCCTTTTCAATGATTCTTTCATAAAATGACTGACAAGCAGTGATTACAGTTTTAAATAAAGTGTTGAATGCTATTTGAGATCTCAGGTCAGTAGAACTCTCATGATATCATTTGATATAGCTGTTCACAGCCCGGGTGGCCAGACATGCATGAGTTGTGCGTCTCTTGCATGATTCGCGTGCGTAATGTTTCAGACTGCGGGACTCAACATCATCCACGGAATTGAAGGATGTTATTGTTGTCAATGAAGTATTCAGATATGTCAGTTCTCACGTGTAGTTCTGGGGGGAATCAGAGTGCCTTTCAGTGTACAGTATCAGTGAGAGCTTGGAGCTGTTCGTCAGTGAGAGCTGACAGATGCCACAGCTCATCTAGTGATGTTTCAGAAGGCACTTCAGAGGGTGTCTCAGAAGGGATGTCAGAGACATTGACAATGTCAGGAGTGATTTGAAGTGGGAGTGTTCTGACTACTGACATGTGAATGGTTCCATGTGCAGTCTTATCATAATTAATCAGTATTCTCAGGTCCAAGATTCAGTGTTCATGGTTGGTCCAGCGGGTGTTCACTGCATTGGATGGCATGTCTTGCTCTCATCAGAAGAGTGCGTCCGCCATGGAGTTCTCTGAGCCGGGGCGGTAGTGTATTGTAAAATGAAAGCAGCTAAGAAGCTCTGACCAGTGCATCTGACATTCTGTGAGCTTACAAGTGATTGTGAAGTGCTTGAGATTCTTATGATCAGTTATTATCTCAAACTTCACAACACTGTGAAGCTCAGAGTCCCATTCTTCAAGACAGTGAATTATGATGAGGAGTTCTTTGTCATAAATCTCATAGTTACACTTGACAGAACTGAGTTTCTTGAACATGAAGACACATGATTGTAGAACATCTTCATTATTATATTGCAGTATGGCTTCTCCTGTAATGTAACCGGAGGAGTCAGCTTCCACAATTGTGTCATGGTCAGAATTGAATGTCACTAGTAGAGATGTGCTGATGAACATCTTTTTCATTTGTACAAAGGCGGCCTTGGCAGCTGCTGATCAGTGGAAGACTGATTTCTTCTTGATGAGCTCTGTGAGCGGTCAGGCGATCTCTGAGAAGTTTCATATAAATCATCAATAGAAGTTGACAAATTCAATAAAGCTGTGTACACTCTTCACAGTGCATGGGGCTTTTCATTCAAGAATAGCAGAGACCTTTTCAGGATTCATCCAAATGCCCTTACCTGCTTCTATGATGAAGCCCAGGTATTTTGTAGTCTTAACTTCAAAATCACATTTGTCTATGTCTATTGGCAGGCCGGCTTCATGAAGCCACTGTAACACCTTCTGAACATGTTCTTGATGCTCTTTTCGGGAGCCATCAGTGAAGATAAGAATGTCATCCAGATACACAGATGCAAACTCATTGAGGAAATCTTGCAGTGCCCAATTGATATATTTCTGAAAGGTGCTAGGGGCGTTAGCTAGCCCGAACGGTGTGACTACTCACTCAAAGAGACTGTATCAGGTCTGGAAAGCAGTTAGTCATTCGTCACCTTCGGCGATGCGGATCTTATGAAATGCAGCGACCACATCCAGCTTGGTGAACCATTGAGTGTGCCTGATGCAAGTGAGTGTCTCATTGATGAGAGATAGAGAATATCAATCCTTCTTCATGAGACAGTTCAGCCCTTGATAGTCTACACAAAATTGGAGCCCGCCGCCTGGCTTCTTGGCGAATAGAATAGGAGCTGCGGCAGAAGAATTGCTAACACATATGAACCCTTTGTCTAGTAGATCATTGAGGGTCTTGTGGAGGAGAAGAAGTTCATCTTGAGACATGCTATAGAGAGGCCCCCATGAGGGTTCAGAAGTCTTGCTGTCTTGCTTCTCTAGTTTGATTGTATGATCTATCTCAGGCTCTTGTAGAGAAGGTAGGTTCTCAATGACATCATCTTTTCAGAAGATGTCTAGGTATTCATGGTATTGGCGCGGGAGCTTTGCACGGGGATCAGTGTGTTTAGTGATGATGAGTTTGTCGAGCGCTTTCTTAATGTCAGCCAAGCTGGCTGAGTAAATTGCCATGCAGTCCCACTGCATGTGGTTCTGTCAGGAGTTCTTTCAGAGCAGTTCATAAGCATTCACGGAGATCTGCTTGAGATTCATGATGCTATGAACATCATTCTTGTGTACACAATCTTCATTAGAGAAGATGAGCATTCTGTTTCAGATGTTCAAGAGAATGCTCTGTTCAGCTAATCAAGAGATCTCTAGCATGAGATTGTAATCTAGATTCTCTATCTCATATGCATAAGTGTTCTCTTGTCGGTGCCCGCCGACATCTATATCTAATTTCACCATATAACAGGTGTAAGCATCTTTCGGGCCGTCGAATCCAGTGAGGAGTCGGGGCTTGGGTAAAGAGATATGCTGGAGGTTACAGCATTTTATAATTGAAGATTTGATCATTGCATAATGACATAGACCGCTGTCTACCATGGCATTCATATTGTACATGCTATCTATCACAGTAGATACAAGAATCATGTTCATTGCCATCTTTTCTTCAAATCATTGTTGTCCAACCTTCTCTAGCTTCTGTCAGTGAGTTTTCACAGGAGCTAGTCTTTTCCCTGCCTTGAAGCTTTCATTGAGACACTCTCTTCATCGTCGCCCAAATCCTCTTTCACTATGGTGTGGTTGATGCGGACTCTCTTAGATGGAACATGGTCAGAACAGCAGTTGGCAGCAATGTGGCCTGTACGCTCGCAATTGATGCAGACTCTGTGTTGTCGTCGATCGGCCGCCTCTTCAGCTGTCAGTCCAGGGACTCGGAAGCCCGGTCGGGCAGCAGAGACTCTAGCTTGAGCGTAGGTGTTTGAGTCCACCCAATCCATTGCATCTGTGTTGTTCCTGGTCGCCAGCATGTTGGCAGCTGAAGTATAATGTCTATTATCACCTGTCTGTATGCTCTTCAGCTTTGTGAGATGATCATTCAATCTTTATAATTAAATACAGAATGTCTTGTAAGTGGAGACTTCTTCAACACTGACAAGAGTCTTCAGCAGTTCAAATATCAAAGCTTTCTTCAGCATGCTGATCTTCATTTGATTCTTCCAGAGTTGGTCTCCTGCTTCTAAGATCTTAGTGTCAAAATCAGATAAAAAGGTTGTAAGAGAGATGTTTCTCTGGCATGCATTCTGCAGCCAGTCTAGCATCTTCTGCTGTGTTGCTGTATTCTTGAACAAGATATCAAGGTGTTTGAAGATGTTTTCAGGCATGCAAAGTGATGGTTCACAGGTTTCTATTCATGGGTGGAACTTCTGTCTGGCATGATCCTTCAGTCGGCCGTATACATACCATTCTTGATTGATCAAGAAACCAATGGCATCTTCATTCATATCTAGCTTTGCAAGCATCTCCAACTTCCACAGCGAGTATAAGGTGAGATCAGAAGTGTCAAAGTACATGAAAGTGCTTAGATGTTCTTTTGATGATTGTGCTGTGCTAGACTTTGTTGACACCTCTACAGATTCTGCTGACAGAGGTGTTGCGGCTTCCGCGGCAGGAGTCTGACTTGCCAGTTGTCACTGAATCTCTTTATATTGACATTGCTGGTTCGCGTGCATGTCGGCAATCTGCTGCTGCTGCAGTTTCAACATCATTCAAAGCCACTGTGGCATCTCATTGGTGTTCGCTGCCATTGAGGGTTCACCGATATCGTCCATGATGACTGACAATGTTGTGTCTTGAAATTCTTTGCTGGAGGATTCTTCAGGTTCAGAGGAGTATTCATATGAAAACTTCATACATCTGGAATATCAGAACTCTCAGATCTTTTGCTGATATGTCTCTTTCATGAGATCTAGTTGCGGGGCCAAGATGATTGATGAGCAAGCTTCTTCTATCTAGTAGAGATTCAATGACTGCTAGCTAGTTATCTTCTTTATTTCTTACGCGTTGTTACATGTTCAGATAGTTGAATAATCGTTCCTCATAAGAATACAAATGAACATTTTCTAAGTGTAACAGACCTATGTCAAAGAGCTCGGCACTAATATAGATCTTATATAACAAAAAGTAGAAAACGTTAAGAAAAAGAAAAGAAAAGAAAAAGCATTTGAGTGTGAACACATGAGATTCTTTTATGAGTCTGGCAGGGCAGATAATCATATTTCCAATTGGCGTGGCCGCTAGGTCAGCAAAAACCATGGAGCTTCCATTGGCATGCGAGCAGAATGGTCTACTAACATGGGCGTAGCTCATCACATATCCTGATCAATCTCTCAAATAATTTGGTTTCCGTAGAAGTTATCTGTTTTAAGTGGTTTATGAATAAATAATAATAATAATGATAAATTGTTCAAAAAAAGATGATTGAAATGAATTCAAAGTTGAGACAGTTATAATATGTCATTTATTCAAGCTTCTATTAAAATTCTATGTAAATTGAACTGAAGCTGGTGAAATTATGTGATGAAGTGTGATTTTCTTTTTTATTGAAATTTACAGTCATGTTTTTCTCAATAACTTCATCAATTCATATTCAATTTGAATAAAAAGTGAATATATTGCTTTCTTAAACAAGGGTTTTCAAATAAATGTTTTTTTATTCTTATTTTCAAAAATTTGAGCTGATTCAGATAAATTAGTTTTTTTATTATATTTGCATGTTATTTTCTGCTATAACCATCTTCTCAACATTCAATGCTATTGTAATAATATGTAAAAAATGCTTGATACTTTCTTTTTATTCTTGATAATGTTTTTCTGTGTGTTTTAAATGTTTTAGCTGCTGAAATTTCAAGATCTCTCTGCTGAATATATATATAAATTTTATAAATACAATATAAATACACTTGAATAGTTATTAATTACATCAGAATACTCGCTGATACACGGTAATTTATTTCTTGTATTTAGTCATGGTTATGGTCACATGGTCAGTCTACCATGAGAGGGCTCTGTTGAGCTTATTGTGCAAGTTTTGCTGTTTTGATGCACTGATTGCATGTTTCATCTCTTTCAGTAGCTGATTACACAGTTCAGCTTTCATCTTCTTCACTATTTTCAGTGTATTCTGAAAATATTCTCTCTTTTTCTTATTAATTTTCTTGTCACTCTCTCTCTCTTTCTGAGTATTGCAGTTAGTACTTGAATAACTATTGCTAGACTGTTCAGCTTCTTCTTCTGTATTGCAGAGTTTTCTGTCTCTGACATGCATCA
The DNA here is from genome assembly GCA_002110485.1 of Emergomyces orientalis. NCBI lineage: Eukaryota > Fungi > Ascomycota > Eurotiomycetes > Onygenales > Ajellomycetaceae > Emergomyces > Emergomyces orientalis. The sequence goes on from MOWL01000046.1 coordinate 56,602, forward strand.
AGTTTTGTGTGTGCTATTTTTCTTCATCTTTATTCTTTCTTCTTTAATCAGTGTTATTCAGTTCATTGAAAAGCACTTTTTGCTTTCTTTCTTCTCTCTAGATGTGCTTCTTGCTGTGTTTAGATTGTGGTTTTTTTTAATGATATTAATTAGAGTTAGATTAAATAGATTACATAGATTACACTAAAACACACTAATACAGCCAATCTCTCATATAATCCGGTGGTTTTTGCGTATTTAATACATTAATGTACACGCTAAAAAATACGCTAATTGTGGCCTCGTTTCCAGACGAGTGGATACCTCCCCACTGCCTCATTTCTAGATATCAGCCCGCTTGGGAGTTAAAACCCAGTTTTTTTTTTTTTTTTTTGCATGATGAGTGCATTCTTTCTACGATTTTTCGCTCTGCGCTCTAGTAGGACTTGTACAGTACATGCAAATAGAATCACTCTTGTTTCGGGCTATGCCGCTCTGAGTTCGGGAGAAACAATCATTTGATGTTTTGGTCTGTTATTCTTCGCCTCAACGGGTCAGCGTAAGTTAAAAATAAGTCAACATGGCTTTTTCATTGCCTTCGCGTAATGGAATTTACCGTGAATTGATCTTTAATATTCCGAGTACTTAATTAATTAATATTTCCGCTAAAATTCAACCCAGACCTGCATCGTGACATGTCGACCGGGAATATTCCCCAGCCAGCCGGCTCGCCGTCATTGTTAACCCGTCACGGTTGATGATAATTATTGGCACTCACGAACCCTGTCCTGATCCGCTCTTTGCATCCTCTCTGGGGTCTGGCACCGGTAAATGGCGTGTTTCGTGCTGTTGTTCAAAGCCTCGGGGACTTCCTGCAGGAGCAGGTCGGGCAAAAGATTCCGTCATCATTACTACTAAAAAAGTGTCCGCGCCGTTGCTTTGCCCCCAAAGTTTTCCACAATAAGGCTAAAGTGTGTCCCCAACCATGGCTGAGACTGGGCTATGTTGGGGAACCAACTTCGCAGGTTTCATGAGAGCAATATTTTGACACTTGAGGTTGTTGGGTAGAAACCAGGACTGTTACTTTGGCATTGGCTTTGGTTCCCTCCTCTATACCATGATGAACGAGGGCGATCCTGACTGCAACTTCAATTCTCACCTGATCATGTCAGAATCAATTCGCTCGACTTACGCAGTCGGCCTCACAGGTGCCCTGCTGGTGGGACTGGCAACCATCACGGGTATGTTCTTGGTGAAGCTCTATCGTGCTCGCATGCTGCTGATCAACCGGCGACGAAGAGGCCTCGTAAGCTATCACTCAGGCATGAACATGATTTAGTTCAAGCGTAGCTAACTCCTTCGCAGCCCGTCGCGCCAGGGCATTCATTTCTTTTTGGCCATCTATTGTATCTCAAGTCGGTTCTTGACCGCCTGCCCAAGAATGCCCATTACCAGTACGGCTTCGCGACCATTGCACGCGAGCAGTTCTACGAAACCGGAGCTTTCTACATGGACCTCTGGCCCATGAGCGGTCTCTTCCTTACTGTCATATCGCCCAAGACCAGTACGGAGATCACCCAGGAAAATCCCAGGCTCACCTCATCACGCCCTGAACTCCTGCGTCGCTTCCTCCGCCCGATCACAGGTGGCCTTACCATTTTTGACATGAGTGAAAAGGACTGGAAGCCATGGCGCGCCACCTTCAACAAGGGCTTTCATGGCGAGCGCATCATGTCCCTGGTACCAGGCATTGTGCAAGAGGTCCAAGTCTACGCTGATACTCTGCGTGGCATTGCTGAAAAGGGTGAACGATGTTATTTGGACCCACTTACCCTGCGTTTCACTATTGATATGATTGGGAAAACAATACTGTACACACTTGATCCACGTCCTCCTCACCCTTCTCTCTCTCGATCTAATAGTCTCATAGCAATAGCCCCCTAGGTGCCCAAAGAGGCTATAACGCCCTCGCGGACGGTATGCTGAGGCAGATCCAGTGGCATAGCCCAAATGCAGAAATAAATCCCTTTAGCCGGCTCAATTTTGTGCGTTGGTTCATCCACTGGAGTAATGGCCGGCAGATCGACCGTTATATTGGCGCTGAGCTTGACAGGCGATACAACGAGCGTCGCGCTGATCCCACGGGGACCGGTTCTGAGTCAGTCATAGACCTGGTCCTGCAGGCGTACATGGCGGCGCCTGACCCAAAACCCGCATTACAACCGGAGAAACTGGACGCTGATTTCCGGGCAGTCGCCATCCGTCAGGTCCGGCTCTTTTTCTTCGCGGGCCATGATTCCACCAGCAGTGTCATCTGCTACTGCTTTCACCTTCTCTCTAAGCATCCTAAGGTGCTCGCCGAGCTCCGCGCAGAACACAATCGAGTGCTGGGTACGGATCCCGCCGGCGCCGGTGCCATAATCACCAAGAACCCTCGCATTGTCAACAGCCTCAACTACACACTTGCTGTCATCAAAGAAACAATGCGCCTCTTTGCACCCGCAGGCACCACCCGCGCTGGCCAACCAGGAATCAATGTCACCGACGACGCGGGCAACAGCTGCCCCACTGACAATGCCATCCTCTGGATCCTGCATGTTGAAATGCACCGCGCTGAAAAGTACTGGGTGCAACCTGACGCCTTCCTCCCAGTGCGCTGGCTTGTTCCTGCTGACCATGAGCTATACCCGCGACCTGGTGCGTGGCGGCCCTTTGAGCACGGCCCGCGCAACTGCATTGCTCAGGCCCTAGCCCTCGTGGAACTGCGCGTTGTGCTCGCCTGTCTGGTCCGGTCGTTCGAAGTCGAACCTGCTTATGATGAATGGGACATCGAGCATCCCGTTAAAGGGACGAGGCTGTATCGCGGGGAGCGGGCGTACCAGGTTGAGGGGGGAGCCGCGCATCCTGCGGCTGGATATCCGTGCTATGTTCGACTGGCCAAGTGAAAGCTCTTCGCGGCTGGCGTTGATAATGGCTAGCCTTTCCGGGCCAGGAGGGATGCCTTCACAATCTAAGAATTTACGATGCTGAGCTATGTATTCCTTTTTTTTTATAAAAAAAATCGCAAGATTAATTGAAAAAAAATTGTACAAATTATAATTTATGAAATGATTGAATTTTTGTGTTCAATGAGCAGAATATTACTATCTGGATATATTTGTTATATCGCATGCTCATGACCACTATCAGTTCTCAATGTAAACAGCAAACAGTAGTTACTGCACACACACACATTTATATTTCTATATATATAATTAACTACACTGTTGCAGAACTTAATTAAGCAGACAGTCTGAGCATATGAAAAATGAATTCTCCGCTGTGTGCTGAGATTTTTGAGTGTGAATCATTCTGCGGCTTGTGCTGACAATCTATTGGTCAATTGAGCAGATGTTGGGCAGCAGCCTTGGAGGTATCAGGGATACCTTGTCCCAGTAGTACGCGCTCTGTGACAATTATAGAACCCAATCATGGGGCTTGGAGCACGTCTGGTGGCATTAGTTGCGCTTCAAGCATCTGGCACCTGGCACCAGGGCAGTCAACGGCATTCCAATCTTGGAAAGGTTATTTGATATTTCCCTCTGTCTTTTGAAGTAAAATTGGTTGAATTGAAGGGAAAGGGACAATAATATACGTTCCCTGTTTACCTACATTGAATGTTGAATGGGCACTTAAGGGAGGGTTTTACAATTTGCAACGGGGAACAAAAGTGAGGCTCCTGGGTAACTTCAACATACCTCCCCCCATACACATGCATGCATGTAGATGTAGGCCAAAAACGATTTGAACCAGGTAGCAGTGCATGAATCAACCTGGCCCTGGGCGGAGCAGGGTGCACAATTGTTCAATTGGCAAATGGTAGTCATTGGTAGTAAATTGGCCAGTAATTGGCAGCCCTACCAAGCCTTGCAACCTTTCCAACCACTCCCAACTCCCGGTGATGCCAGTTCGCAACGCAGATTTCCCCCTCCAGCTTTGTGCTCTCTCGCATCAGCAGGAGAGGTGAAGTTTTCTTTCCGTGCCCAGATTGCCCTGTAACGCGGGCAATGTTAATTATTATTATTAGGAGTGTGATCAATTGACTTCAGCAGTTTGGCTAATTAATTGAAAGGGGAGAGGGGAGAAGGGGGGGGGGACTGGAGAGGAGGGTCCAGGGCTAGGTTGAGGGTGGAGCAGCTGATGGGCCAGAGTGGAGGGGTAGAAAATCCGGGGCAAGTGACCTGATCAGTGTGATGTGTGACCATCGGGGATGGCGGTTAGGTTAGTACACGGTGGTTAGCTAGTTAGGTAGGTAGATAGATAGCTAGATAAATAAATGGGCTGAAGTTAATCTGTAGATGAGGGGGAGGAGGTTGGTATATTTATTTATTCGGGTTTTAGAGTTGGGAAGATCGCAACTCCAAGGCTATCAATCCTTGCTATTTGCCGTTTTGCCCTGCTGATACCTCAAACTATGTTTCTCCAACTAACTTTGTCCACGGGGTGATATAATTGAAAACAAAAAAAAAATAATATTTCTGGATTAAATTTATGTTTTTTTCTTCTTTCAGCTCTATTTTCTACCAGTCACAGCAGAAATCATAGTCACAGTCACAGTCATAAATGAAGGGTAGGAATAACTCAGCCTTAATAACGGTTAAATGAATCATTCCGAGTCATGAAACAGGCAACGATCTAAAACTGAATCTTTCATCCTCAAAGAAATTACCTTGTCGTCTTCCCCTCTCCTGTCATCCGCTTCTTCTTCCCCTTGAGCAAAACAGAACTCTGGGTTTCTGCAACAATTGGCAAATAGCGAACCAGAATAATATCTCCTCCTCTTCCAACCGCCAGCTGAGGTGATTTGACTTTGCTTTTATAGTTAACCTTTCTCTTGTCATATTTTTTCCAGTTTTCTCCCTCTCTCTCTGTCTCTCTCTCTATCTTTCTTCTTTGCCTTCTTCAACATCTTACCCATTACCAACCTCCTCCACAGCCATCTATAACTATCACTTGACTGTATATGCATCACGCTGCCTACATCAGCTGCCTTGGTTACTCACTACTGTTATCTTCCCCATTCAAATCAAATAAATTTTCTTGAACCCTGATGAAACGGCTATCCTGAATACTTTACTTGTATACATCTACATTCATCATCATATCATCTATCATCTATCTCTGTCGTATATCATCTCCTTTCATAATCAGCCTTACTACTGCTGACCCGCACATCCATCGACATTACTATTCCCATTATAACTGAGTACTCCTGGTATTCCACTACTATATATCGATCGGGCTCTTCCTGGCTAGGCAAATCCAGAGCCTTGTCGATCCTCCAGACTCCATTCATTAGGTAGAGTACACTCAAAAACCACGAAACCACGAACTCCGCAATTATTACTCACATTTGACAATTTGGCGGCCGCCTATTCGGATAGATTGGCACCTTAACTCCGACTTTGGGCCCCTTTACATCGTTGTCAGGAGTTTCCATTTTACTCCAGTTTCCGGAAACACTGGATAATCTCCGTACGGATAGTTTTAATTATTAATAACCTCTCCAACCGTTCTAACCAGGCAAAACCAAATCCTTGCCACCCCGCCTGTCACCAGCCATACAACCATACGCCACACGCCAGACGCCATTCCATCACCAGTCATCCGTCACCCGTAATCACCACCCACCAGTCACCAGCCCTTATCATCCACCGCCCCGCCTGACAAATCAGCCGCCGCCAAGATCCGCTGCAGCCACTTCCATTGACTTCCACCTGGAGTTAAGCCCAGAGAATCTGTCCTGCTGCTGGGTCCCAGGGTTGGATCTGGTGGGTTCCAAAGTGTGGTTAGGTACCTAGGCCGTGTTGGTTTGGTTGGTTGGTTGGTTGGTTGGTTGGGTTATTGTTGGTCACTCACTCACTGGTCAGGCCCTCAAACTCAGCCCATCCTCTGTCGCCTTCGCACGTATTTCTTTCTGCCTTGGGGACACGGACAGTTCATTAATTCTGTTGACTAACCCATCTGCTTCTTCTTTCTTTTTCTCTTATTTCTTAACTCTTTCAAATCAATTCATCTTCATCTTCATCTTATTCCTTTTAATACTACACTTTGCTCCCCTTTTGCGACACAACACCTTCCTTGCTACTTCCCTCACATTTCAATTCGGCCTATTTTTCAATCATCGCAATTCGCCTATCGCCATCCACAACTCAATCCACTCGCACCCATTCACACACGTATACATCACCATGAATCGTCTGCCGCCTGTATCAAGCTTAATGTCGCCGCCAGAGGCAAAGCCTCTCGACAGTTTCACTCGGTCTTTGTCACCGTGCACTTCTAAACACTCTTCATTCGATGAGAATAACACACTTCCTCCCATTTCTGCCCATCGAAAACGCACCCAATCTGAGATGGATCTACCCTCGCCACCCGTCACTCCGTACACTGGGAATAAGAAACAAAAGTCGAATTCCCACGATCAGATCGAGAATGATGCCTCTGCTGTTTCCTCGAAAGATCCAGTCCTCTTCCCGCACAATGAGACCGATATCTTGCCTGATGAGCCACTATTTGGCCCACAATTGGCCCCCGTCGCTGAGCGCCTCGTGGACAAACACATGGCGAGCCAGATGTTAAGATTTCAAGACAAGAAGAATAAACCAACTCGCAGAGAATATATGTTTGCCTTATCATGCGTTCCCATCGTCGGAAGGCAGTACAACCGGAATCCTGGTGCCTGGGCTATGAAGGAGAGGGAATTCTTGGACCGTCAACTTTCAGTGACTAAACGGGTTGGCCACGAATCTGCCACGAAGTTGAAAAAGATCGCTCCAGCGCCAGTAAAGCGGAGTCCAAACGGTGGCGCACGAGCCCCACGACCACGGCCAAGACGCACCCCCAAGTCCACCCCCAGACAGCGAGTGTACGATTCTTTCGATGTCGCCACTTCAACACCAAAGCCTACTCGTGTTATTGGAACCAATCGCGATGATACAGACTACAGATCTCTCCCTGATTACTGCCCTCCCATCGAAACTCATCGCGGAAACACAAAGGGCTTGAAGGCAGACTGGAAAGGCCAGATGCTGGATCTTAGCAACGACCCAGATCGACACCAACTCGACCCCGCAGAAGTGGGTCTCGCTGCCACTCTTCGCCTTTCCTGCGCTACTTATCTCTGTAGCAAACGTCGCATTTTTGAAGCACGCCTCAACGCCCTTCGCATCGGCAAAGAATTCCGCAAGACCGATGCCCAGCAGGCTTGCAAAATCGATGTCAATAAGGCAAGCAAGCTGTGGACTGCCTATGAAAAGGTTGGCTGGTTCAAACCAGAGTACTTTCGACAGTTTTTGTGATTCTTTTCACTCTCCCTCCCTCCCTCCCGCTCGCTCTGCTGGAGTCGCCATTTAGGTTGAAATGGGAAATGGGGAATCAAAAAAAAACCAAAAAAACCAAAAATCAAAAACTGAATTGAATCGCAAACGAAGTGCGCGGAATCGAATACTTGAATTGAACACTTGATTATGGACAGGAACGGAACTCATATTGTTCTAGGCCTGCGCCTTACTTGATGTGGGACTACTTTGACGTATGTGGTACTCGTTTTACGACTTGAATGTTTTTTCTGTTTCCTTTCGGATATTTTATGCATTATGGCCTTCAGGTTGCTTTTCTCTCTCGTTTCTCTCTTCTGGTTTTGGGTTTCCCTTCTTTTAGTTATCACATACTCTGTCCGGGTTTATCATACTTTTATTGTTATGTGGAGCAGGGTATCAGCGGGTCTATGCCTTGTGCCTCGTGGTATGGTTGCACTGCATTTGATGGTGGCCTGGGGGAAATTACGGTCCTGGCTCTTTTTGTTTTGTTTTGTTTTCTTTATACTTTCCTCTCTTATTAAAGCTCTGATGATTCTTCGTTTCCATGGGGTGCATTCTTTGACTCGCATTTACGGGAATTTCTTTTTTGGAAGGAAGCGGAGGTGAAGGCGGGCAGGAAAGGTTGGTTCAGAGACACGGCTTTTTCCATGCGCATTTTACCATACGGCACTCGTTACTTTTTCTTTGTTTTCTTCGCTGGGTACATTGGAGTGGCGTTATTCATCATGTTAGGCGTTTTATTGTGTCTCTGGCTGTTTTTGTGTATTTTTTTTCAGTTTGGGTGGTTGGGAACTGGATGCGCTCTCAGAATGACTACAGGTCCTTGGATTTTCTTTCTTTCATTATTATTATTATGGTTTAATGGCGAGTATGGGCTGGTTTGGTTCATAGCATTTTGAAATACCCAATACCCAATACCCTGATACTCAGTACTGAATATCCAATATTATCAGATTCTTTCCTTAATATGCTTTCTATCTAAATTTATTTCTTAGGAGAATTTAGAGTGGTTATATCCGACCCCTCGTATATCTACGTTAACTGTTTCAGCCGTGCTTACTATTAATATCTTACTTAACCTTCACCAACCTCACATATATTAGTGTAGTTTTGTTTCACCCTATTTCTTTGATTCAGCTTAGAGACAACTGATACTTTTGAACAAGGGCAGTGTTGAAACAGTAGATCTCTTTTCTCCTTTTGCCCAACTGCGCGTAATGCCGATTGCCAATGGTTATACTAACAAAAAGAAAGAGCCTTTGCTTTGTTGGAATTGAAAAATATTTACTGCATAGAGTTGGTATGTTGGTGATCACTCTGATGCGAACGGCTGAGGGAATATTCGGCTCTAAATTTAGAACCATGAGCGATGCACAGCAATGCCGACTTTTTTGTTTTCTTTTTCCAGGTTCTTTTCAACAAGTAGTCATTTTTTCAATCATTGGAATGACTGCCTTATGGAATAGAAAAATCAATTGCTTATTTTATTTTATTTTATTTAAATACTGTAATTAATATCAAATACTGTGGATGTTGCGTGTGTGCCTGGAGTTGTAGTATTTAACAAGTAAGCAGCAGTGGATGAATAAGCCAAGCCCGCCTTACAAGATCTGGGCAAATCAGCCACCTTCTCGTGCGCAATCAAGCTGACATCAATCAATTCAGTCCACCACCACGGCTTCTATCGTCACCACGACCGAGCCTTTCAACCATCGCAACCCCAGGACTGCAATCTGACAAAAGGACAAAGGATAAGGAGGAGGAACAATAGGATCTCGACTGACACCTGACAAGTTCCCAGGTGGACTTAGTCAGACCACCCAACCCCCCCAAAACATTCTGCTCTCCCTATAATTCCTCCCCCCTTCGAGCCGCAGGCCTCGCTGCTGCCCATCTCCTCTACTATGGCGCCGTCGGAACCGGATTCTGTAGACGAACAGGATCCTCGCAATGCCGGAGATGAAAAGAAACAAAAGAGCCGGAGACCAGCAAGTGCGCATAATCCCTACTAAATCTTTGAATCTCGCCATGGCTTCCCTGCTACCTACCAAGTATCTGGAGATGTTGGGGGCAACATCTTGCTGACAAAATGTTGCTGCGGCGACGCTTCCAGACACGGCATTCCGGCAACAACGCTTAAAGGCCTGGCAGTAAGTACTTTTGTTACTATTCTCTTTGACTGTCGTGTGAGGACTGGGCTCTTCGAAGGAGCTTGAGACATATATCGCTGACGCGGCTTTTCCGGAAGGCCTATCCTCACTCCGAAAACGGTTCTTCCGTTGTTCTTCATTGTCGGAGTCATATTCGCCCCGATCGGAGGCCTACTGATATGGGCTAGTTCTACAGTACGCAATAAATCCATGTGTTCATGTGTTGTTTTGGAGGCTTTGTCTGTACCAGTGACCGATTGCTTACTGATGCGGATCTTGCGGAATAGGTACAAGAGGTGGTTATCGATTACACAAATTGCGCGTCTGAAGCGCCGCTTGGTGATCCCCGGCCTATGAACCCGGGGAGTTACCACTCGTCATTCCGGTCCCGAGAGATTGACACGCCCTCTTGGAAGCGCGAAGATAACGTGATAAGAACTCTCCCGGACGGCGAACCCCAGGACACAACTTTATGCTCGCTGTATTTTGAAATCCCGAATGACCTAGGACCGTCCGTATTCCTCTACTATCGCCTCACCAACTTTTACCAAAACCACCGGCGATATGTTAAATCTTTGGACCTGGAACAGCTCAAGGGCAAAGCTCTCCCCAATAGCACGATAAACGGGAGTCCCTGTGACCCGCTCAGGATTGACCCCGAAACTAAGAAGGCGTATTATCCTTGTGGTCTCATTGCGAACTCTGTTTTCAATGACACTTTCTCTTCCCCTGCCCTCCTTGGAACGTCGAACAACCAATCCTATAAGATGACCAACAAGGGCATTTCCTGGAGTAGTGACAAACAATTATTCAGGAAGACTGAATACAAGCCGGATCAGATTTCACCTCCTCCCAACTGGCGGAAGCGATACCCCCATGGCTACACCGATGAGAACCCTCCCCCTGATTTGCACGAGGACGAAGAACTCCAGGTGTGGATGAGAACCGCAGGTCTACCGACCTTCAGCAAGCTGGCGAGAAGAAATGACCGTGATGTGATGAAGGCTGGGGATTATCGAATTGATATCGATGATAGTACGGCTCTTAACCCTTGCCGCTTATTTCTACCTTTCTCTTCCCCTTCTTATTTCCTCACTATTTAGTTAGCCCTTTGCTGACAGACATTTTCCTATTAGATTTCCCAGTCTACCGTTACGGAGGGTCGAAGTTTATCGTGATATCCACAAATACTGTAATGGGTGGTAAAAACCCATTCATGGGAATTGCATATGTAGTCGTTGGAGGGATTTGCATTGTTCTCGGCGCCTTGTTCACACTGGCACACCTAGTTAAGCCACGGTTCGTTCTCCTCTCTCCCCTTATCTTTTTATCTCTCTATCAATAATCCCAACCTCTGCCATAATCGCCCTCTACTAAGCCAATTTACTTCTTGTCATATAGGAAACTCGGTGACCACACATACCTGACGTGGAATAACGAACAGCCAAGTACAGCCACCGCAACCGGCCGCGAAACCCGGTTCGGTGGCGGGTCTTGATTGGTTGATTGTGGAAAATTGATTTTTCTCCATTTTCCTTTTGTTGTCAATGGTTTTTATTAATTTCCTGTTCTACTCATTGCAAAGGGAGTGACTGTCAATAGTGATTTGAGATTTGGCGTTTTCTGTTTTTTTTCCCCGCTTGATGCATTGGTTTCTTTTTCTTTTTCTTGCTCCCCTTTACCCCCATTGCTGCCCCTTCAGTTTTTACTTCCTCTAAAATCCCCTTTAAATATTTACTTTCTTCTTTTTTCTGGGGGCCCAATAGCTGAAGAGATTTCCCGCGGTTCTTTTCCCCCTTCGCTCTTAAATTTATGTATGTTTAGGCTGTTTAACTTGTATATTGTGTTTTGTTTTCTGGCGGTTTCTTTACCTTTTTTGCTCCTCTATTTTCCTTGGTAAGAAGCAATTTATGAGAAAATATTATATTTTATAAATTTGCTTGATCCATCGGGGAGCCATTTTGAGTCAAACAATGTACTGGGGTTGTTGGATGGGGTTGAGGTTGGGGTTGGGGTTGGGGTTGGGGTTGGGGTTGCGGTCAATGAAGGGTGTGACCATATACTATTATTAAAAATTTTAAATGTAATGTACTGTACATTTTCCAGCCAGCATCGTTAACCAAGTGTAAGTGTAAGTGTTATCGAATGAAAATGTGAAGAATGGATTTGGTGCAAGACTTTTGAGGAGCCCTCGGGAGAGAGCGCCTTATTGAGTGAGTAGTGGTGCTGTATCATTGCCCCTTTTTTAAGGGAAAAAAAAAGCATCGAATCATTTCCCTGCAAAACAGACCCTGATAAAGGGAGCTGAAGAAATGATTTTTACGGGGAAATACGAAAAAGAACATCCCACCACCAATTAATGGCTTGAAATAAAACCAAAGTGGTTTCGTACGTGGGGACTATTATTATGAACATCCCATCCATTGATCATATTTTTGTTCCCACCATCCGCTTTCCCAAACCATTTCCCAACGAAAATGTAAAAAGCTAAACACATTTGAAATACTAATAACAATGAACAGATAAGGAGAAATACAAGGCACAATTTTCCGATCCGAAGGGAGGCGCATTTGAAAACCGGTTCGCATAATTATTCCACGTAATAAATATTCATAAACGGTTGCGCTGCCGATTAAACAAATAATGGAAATCGAAAATTTTAGCGTTTCCGTTTCTTCCCCTTGTCACCGTCATCAAGCCCACCTTCGCGGTCTTTCTTCTTCGCCTGTTTTTCAAGCTCATCCCAGTCTTCGCCAGCGCTCTCATCATCCTCATCACCGCTAAACGCTTCGCTGGCCTCCGCACTAGCTCCATCGTCAAACTCACTCTCGTCCTCAGAGCTTTCCTCAGAAGCCGCAAGCTCAGAGTCTGACATCTCGAACGCAGATTCCTCTTCCTCCTCCTCGTCTTCTGAGTCAGAGTCCTGACCCAAAAAGGACCAACCACCATCAACGAAGAAGCCGTGTGGATCGCTGGTGACTGTCTTCATGATGGCGCCCCAGTTGAGATTAAGGGGGCCCTCGTAGAATGCAATATCAACTGAGTCAAGCCAATCCTTAACGCCCTCCAGCGATTCAACGGGGATGGTATTGATATGAACTGGTGGTCGATGGAAGTCCTTGAAAACAAACACCATGTCGAAATTTTTGAGGCCGAACTAGTTTGAGGGTATAGCTGGTCAGTCTTGTAAAATTCCAAGATTGCGAACGGGAAGAAGGACATACCTGGACACGCTCTAAATGCGCAATCTCAATTTCACTCAACGTCACTACCAAGAACGGAGGCTCCGTCAATTGAACAATAGCATCCGTGGTCGGCTGGATCAGCACATTAGAACGATTGGGGACGCCGTTAAAGCCGATTTCTCGGAATGGAACATCAACGTCAACCCCCTCGTCCCTCCCAGCATCGGAGATCTTCTCAGCGAATGCTTTGAATTCTCGATCCAATGCGAGCCGACGGCGTCTTTCTTCCTGCTCAGCCTCAAACTCCTCTTCGTCTCCATAACGGTGCTTCCGTCTGCGATTTCCAGTTTCATCAAACTGCATTTCCGTAGCTTCCCGATAGAACTGCACGTCCTTGGTCTTCCGTTTACCGATCATGATGGGAGTTTTTAGGTGGACATGGATGATCACAATCATTTCATGTGCACAGGGTTGGAAAAACAAATGTTTAACGTTGCTGAAAAGAACATCAACATGCTCGCTACGCAATGGCGACTGATATCGGAGACCGTTCTGGTGGATTTCAACTTCGCCAGGTACTCTTTTGCCATCCAGTGGTGGTCGAAGATACACATCGGGAAGTTTCGCAGGCCGACGATCTAAATATCTTTTGTTAGCAACCTCACGAAGGCAAATACATTAGACGTAAGGAACTATTCATACTTCTAATTTCAACAAGCTTGTCCTGCTCAACCACGTCTTCCATCTCCTTCTTTTCTTGTTCGCGCCTGAGAGCATTTTTCCGAAGTTCAGTAATATCTTGCGCAACTTGCGCAAGTCGGTCATTGTCTTTCGATCTCAGAGTTAAGTTCCTCACGAAGTGTGCGGATGGATCTTCGAACGGCTGGTCATCTTTCCTACCTACACCTTGTCCAGGAGACAGGAAGTTGATGCGTAAGTATGCATACTCCCCTTCATCACTTTTACTCGCATTTTTGATGGTGTTGATGTGGAACGGAACGGGTCGGCCCATAACGGGAACGATCACAGTTGACGCTTTGTGATCAACGTACACCGTCAAGTCTTTAACTCTAATGGGGAGCTGGTTGTCTCGCTTGTAGGACTCAAACCGTTTAAACTTTTTCTGCGATGTCCCATTTTGATCACCTGTGGTTCCAGCAAAACGTTCCAAGCCTTCTTTAAGTTTCTTTGCAGCCAATTCCTTTTGATGCTCACGTCGACGGGCCTCTGCGCCTTCGTTCACTTGCGTTGGTCGCTCAGCTCTCAATTTAGTCTTTGTAATGTTTTTGCTTGCGATAGCACTGGCCTTTGCAGCTTCGCTTTTGGCCTTTGGTTTCTGCGTCTCCTCTTCGTCACCGAAATAGAACGAGACTGAATCCATGTCAATGCCCGCATCTTTCGTGAAGATATGGGGACCACTTTCGCCAACGCGGACAGTATCTGTGATAACCATGGAATAGGTTTCATTCTTCTTGTCCTTCGGGTCCGGGTCTTGAATATCGGTAAAGCCAATCATGACACAGAGGGTCATTCCGCTCCTAAGGACTTTGTTGTTTTTGCCGTTAAGAATCATATTGGAATCTCGCAACTCTATTCCGATTCCGGCGCCGATATTCTTAAGGAAATGCTTCTCCAATTCCGGTTTCTTGGTCTTTATCATCCCAAGAGCCTTATTGTACAGGTCCTTGGTCACTGCCCCATCCCGGACATCTTTCATGACCGCGTCGTGGATGCTTAACAAGAAAGCGTAATTGGTCTCTTGCGATTTGCTCGGGTCAACCAAAAACGTCCGGGCGATTATTGAACTGTAAGTCTTGTAGCGAATACCAAATCCAGCGATGATAATACCGGTATGAAGGTTGTTGGAGTCGGGAACGGCAGTGAACCGCAGATCGTAATTTCCGCCACTTTGGATAACAGGGCCATATGCCCAATCGATTTGCTGCGGATCAAACTCAGAGGGTAGTTTAGCCAGCTTCTTGAAGAATTTCGCATCGTCGATTTTCGCGTCCACTTTAGATGCTAGCGCCCTATGAGTTATTTTCTTCTCTTCGTCGAGAAGCTGGGACATTTCATCCACAAAGTATTCCGACATGAGTCCGCTGCAGGCACGGGAAGCATTTCGCATCGAGATCTAAGAACCTAGTCAGGACATGTTCGCGGTAAAGGCACAGAAAGGGACGTTATTCACCAGCTCTTCTGGGCCTTTAACAGCAAAGGCAACGGATGACAGTGCAGGAGCAATATCAACTTCTTCTACCTCTTTTGATATTTCGCCGAACACCCGTTTCCACTCCTCTGCGAACGGACCCGAGGACGTATCCTTGGGCAAGGTACCCACTTTCTTCTATACAATTTTTTGTAGGTTAGGTCTGATCAGTTGGTTATCAAAAGTGGAAGACAACCTACCCCCGCGCCTTTGATGACATCCAGACATTTCTCGAAAACTTTCGCTTTCTGTTCAGCGTCTTTGGTGGTGACAAGGATTTCAACTGGTATCTTTCCGCCCTTTAGATGTTCGAGATGTTTCGCTATCATAAACGAAAGTTAGCACTCAAGTCATTGGCCATGTATAAGGTGTGGTTGGAATTTAATATTAGAGTGTTACCTTTTTTTGCGGTCGTTACCACATACATGGCCTCAGTAGTGAAAACGAAAAGAGTCGCAGGGAACTCATAACCGAGCAACCAAAACTAGACAGTAAGATTAATTTGGTCAGATCGAGGTCGGAAGCGAGAGAACCAGTACCAACAGCATGCAGCATCACTTACGTGCATGGCATTATTCTTTTGGAAAGAATTCGCCTCTTCTGTTTTGCCCATAAGAATCACAATCGACCCAGCGCCACCAAAGACAGGATTCGACGATCGCTTATCCGCTCTCCATGCTGAATAGAAAGTAGAGAGGCGATTGAAAAATGTCGCCTTGTCGATTTTTATCTCTTCCGCCATTTTTGGCAAAGAGCCTCTTAAGGCCGGAAAGCTGCTACGTTGCAAAGGAGGGAGGGTGAGCTTCAGTACGGGGGAAGTTAATGAACTACCATATGGAAAAGAGGAGAGTAACAAGTCGCAGGTGATAAACGGACACTTGGAAGCTCCTGACAACGTGGCTGGGGTTATCAGAGTGAGGTTGAAGATGGACAGAAGAAAAACTTTGCCAGTTGCTGTCCTGCGGCTGCTGGACGTGAAGGGACGCGTTCTGGTGTTTAGCCAAGTCGGGTTTAGTGCTGTCGTGACTTAAATGGAATGTTTGCTTTGTTTGCACTCGGCCGTTTTTCGCGCTCTCAATATCAGCAGAGCCATTTCTCATGACTATCTTCATTTTTATATCTGGTATATCCCACTCTGTACTGTGTCTGCTGGCCTCTTTACCTATCCATAGTTTTATTTATTTATTAATACCCCTCCTTGTTACATTTGCGATCATGATATTGCCTTTTTCTATAGAAACGACACGTTCCTGGTGTCAATAAACCACTACAGTTAAAAATATCAGATCCTATATTGCGCCTCGAGGGAAACCACTCCATGGAGCTTTCGTCCGCAATTATCCCGTCGCAGAACCATGTCCGTCGCTTCTGGTGACCCTCCTAATACCAGTTTTGATGGAATCCCATCGATCGATCCAGATTCTTTGGAGGATACAACACGCCGGAAACCTCGAACAAATGCCGCAACAGGCGCATCGGCTGCGGGTGTTCGTGCCCTAAGCGCGCAGGCTGTGGCTTTTTATTTCAGAGCCCCGGCGAAAGCATTTTTTCGCACACGAGTAGAGTAGGTGTTCTACTTTGTATTTATTTGTCTATATGATTGTACGTTTTGTACTTAGGATTGTCGTTGACGATAAATTTCCATAGCTATATGGTACGAAAATTCTCCTAGTTAGCAACCTCCCTAGATATCTGCCTAGCGCTCCGTGCTCAGATTTGCCTACATCAGTCAGAGCAACAGCCCAGACTGATTTAAAGACGGATAAACTTAGGCTCTAGCTAAAGCTATCAACCCACGAGTCGCAGAAGGCGGCTGGTCATGGCACACTACAACTCCAGGACTCCTCGCACACGCTGTCCGCACGTATGGCTGGCGTTTCATTCCGGACCAAGTCCTCCCGCCGCTCATGGCAAATGTTGTGTTGGTTACCACGTCTCACACTTTTGATAAAATATTTTACTCTGCCTGTCACTGGTTACAATGTCGGATATGTATCTAACTCATTGGCATTATTCTTTGCTGCAGGGTTGGGGCGGTTCTATACACTTCTTATCTCCAAATATTAAGCGGACTCCACGAGCCCACCTTACAGGCGACCAAGCGCATTTACCCGCCTCCATCTCCGAGTTTGACGTTCACAGCAGGTTTCGCTGCCGGCGGAATACAGTCCATAATCGCCGCTCCATTGGACGCGCTCCAGGTACGATTTAGCACCAACGACATGATAAAGGGCCAGTACAGGAACGTATGGCAATATGGTAAGCACAAACTCCATGAAATAGGCATCCGGGGCATCTTCTCCGGTTGGGGTCTGTCATTCCTAAAGGATTCCTTTGGTTCTGCTCTTTTCTTCGGCATGTTCGAAACGATCAAGGCTCAGGGATACTACACCTTTGTCAGGTATTATTACAGCTCCCTCCAGCCGCACCTGGTCGAGAAACTGTCTGTGCCAACAGCAAGCACTTTGACTGGAAATATCCCCTCGATCCGGCCGCACTATGCACTGGAACCCTGTTTCCTCATGCTCGCGGGCCTTATGGCATCCGTGGCGCAGCAGTTGGTGCAGCATCCTCTCACCCTGGTGCAAGCGGTCTACTACGAGAGGCTGGAGCACATCGACGCGATAGCCAAGTTGGACCACTCGGGAAGGAAGATGATGAAGCACCACTATGAAGCGTACTTGGAACTGTTTAGGCGGTGTCAGAGGCGGGCGTTACGTGCGGGTGGGTGGCGTCCGTGGCTTTTCAGGGGATTCTTCAAGAATGCTGTTCGCCAGGTGCCAAGCACCAGTGCTGGTCTTGTGATTTTTGAGCTCGTACGGCGTAAATATGGAGTTGATGCGGAGGTGGTGCATATTCAGCAGGACGGGTATGATATCATTTTAACATGAGTATCAATATGCGGCGTTGAATTTCCTTTTTATTTTATTTTATATTATATTATTTTATTTTAAGATTTTAGATTTTTGGGTGATGAACATTTTGCAGGTTTTTTTGTTTATGCTGTATACCACCACCCATATATTATTATTATTTTTTTCTTTGCGACTTGATTTTTGTTGGGATATAGGCATAGGTATTTTATTAGACAATAACTACCAGCATATAATGTATGCATACCTTAAACTTGTTATGCCCGGCGTTCACATTCATAGTATCCTCAGCGGATGTGTGTGGATTGAAGAATGGTGACGTATTGTTCCCCTTTCCCCAGTCAGCCATCATCTGACGCACCATCACAGCACGCACTCTGCGGTTCCTCGGCGATTTCAACAGCTGATGAACGCAGGGGTGGTTCTGTCCAGCACGCTTAGTTCCATGAACCAATATTTCCGTCTCCAACCAGCAACAAACCGACAGGCTCCTTAGACATTCATAGCCTATTTTACCATATTGGGAATAGTATCTGCCTAAAGGCTATGACTGACTGCCTATGGTCCTATTTCAACATGGGGAAACATGTCTGGTGACAAGTGAAATGACCCTCACAATTGCTGCTCTACTGCTTTAGAACCCTTTCAAAATACTCTCAATCCCAATTTTCCCCCACAGATCGCCCAGAGCCAAGGGACTCCACAGCGGGCATTTTGGTGAATCAAATGGAAGAGATTTACTTGGCGTCAACGCTATCTTTACCTGTATTTTGGGTCTGCAAGGCGCTTTCAGCTATTTGTGACTGCAGGAGAAGGCAAATCTGATAACAGTACATAGCTTCTGCTGGTTGTGGTGCCGTGACGTGATTCCTCTCTTTGGTTGATGGGGGAACTAGCACAAGAACAGAGGATTCAACTCTGTGTATTCCTGTTAGAATTTGTTTTTGAGGGTGAAAATAATTTGAAGTCTCATGTACGTAGAACCTAGAAAGAAGAGAATATGTGAGATAGAGAGTGGAGCGCAGTATTGTAGGTGGCATTAAGACACAGTTTTCTCCATGAAATATGAAATATGATGTCTCTCTTCAGCGACAGAGAGTAGTGGGGCAGAAAGTTACATTGTTTTATTTTCTCAGTGGGGTAGCCAGCTTAGTATGGGGGTGCTAGGAGTTTGTACAAAGTATGCCTGATGCATTCAAATTTTATGGACTGCAATTCAGTGCATAGATGCATATCTATAGTATATAGATATTTTATTTTGGCATCAAGGAATAGATTCGTATTTCCTCCAGTTCGAAATTGAATCCTTCAAGGGGAGAGAGAGAGTGAGTGCTGAGGCTGAAGGCGGCTGCTGAGCTAAGCCAAGCGGTGCAGCTTGAAATCTTGGCAACCTTGCCTCTCTGGGGGGGGGGGGGGGGTGAGCGGCTGTGCTCCTAAGGGCTCAAAACGTATGAAAACGTACCTGTGTTACTGTGTCTTGTTTCACTGTACGGAGTAACAAGAAAGAATACAGGACCCCCCCAAGCTGCCTTTGAATCGGTCTTGGCTCTAGTATATTTTCTATCAAAGTATTGTGGTCAAATGCAGTGAGAAAGAAAACAAAAAGGGAGTGTAATTGATTGATTTTTATTCTTAAAATAAATAGAGGAAACATTCTATCTTTTTTTATAAAAAATCCTCGTCCTTGGAATCTGAATCCCCCTTTTCTGTTCAAAGTTAAGTTATTTAGTTAACCACTTACAAGATAATTGCCCTTCCATAAGGTGAGAAATACAGATACGTACAATACGGTACCCGGGAACTGCGTCATCTGAACCAGACCTAGTTAACAAGAACAAAGATCAGGGTACTTGTAGCCAGGTACCTCTGCTGCTATTGTCTGCAGAACCTAGACAGCCCCCACAAGTACCATCCTTCCCATTAATACGGCACTCCAGGAAGTCGCGGGAAGTTGTCCATCTTAATTGTTACCGAGATACATGTTTTTAGCTTGGAGAAAGAAGCCCAAAGACAACACAGCTGGAGACAGATACCTTTATGCAATCCTGGAACCAAAAGATCACCGACTACCAGCCCAACGTCCATCCATACAGCAGCCTACAGCCAACCGCCTACCACCAACAAACCTACCACTAACCACTCCCACTACGCCTAAACTAACCACGCATCTCAAGTTTTGTTACAATCATTCGGCCGACCAATCCAACAACCCCGGATCTTTCGATGCCCCGGCTGTCCATTCTTTCGCGTCAGATGTCAGGTTTCCCTTCTCCTCCTTGGCTGACCCCGTAACCAACGCAGTCCCATCTCTGCTGCAGAACCCCTGATCCCGTTTGAGATCACACATCATCTGCATCTACCGTCACCATCTTTCTCTCCCCTCCCTTCTCCTCCTCTCCCTTCTCCTCCTCTCCCTTCTACGATTTCCTCCGTAGGGCTGCTCCGGCCAGCCCTCACATCCCACCGCCACCATTTCTTCCTCAACACCCCCAAGACACTCCACCGCAATTCCCCTCCGGTCCCTTTCTCCTCACTCCCGGCCCTCGCCTGATCCACCTTCCGCGCTGCTAGACTCCTCACGCGAGAAAGAGGGCAACCGGCGGCTTTCTTCTTCCTCTCTCCCTTCAACCCCGTCTTCCGATTCAGACTCCGATTCCAACTTCTCCGTCTGGTCCGATACTGGTGACCTCGCTGAACAACTAGCCAACGAGGAAGATCCTCTTCAGATCCATCTCCGTCGTTCTCTTGAGCTTTCAACGTTTGGGCGAAGTGGCTTCCGCTCTCGTGGGAAACGTTTAAAACGGGTCCACTACCCGGCTGACGAGCACACTCACGGAACCCACCACCACGGCCACGGCAACGGTAATAGTGACGGTGGCTTGTTCAAGGAGATCCGTATCCCAACACCTGCTCCTCAAACTGTCTCGAGAGCGGAAAGAATATTAGCCATCATCATGTCGCCAGGGGACACGGGAAAGGCCAGAAACCATGGCCTGGTCGGCAAGCCGCTACTGTAGGTACTTTCTGTGACGTATATCTCCATAGATATACCTATCATAAGGACTATCAGATTACTGACTCTCGATTGCTCGCTAGCTATTTCACCAGTGTTTTTGTGTCATTAGGTGTTTTCCTTTTTGGATATGATCAAGGAGTTATGTCAGGTATTATCACGTATGTACACCAATTCATATGTCCCAGTAGATATGCTCTGAAAAGAAAGGGAATCTCACAGTTCTTTTAGGGGTGCCGATTTCAAAGACTACTTTAATCAACCGACAATGGCGGAGATCGGTACCATGGTCGCCATTCTAGAAATCGGAGCGTTCATTTCATCTCTTCTGGTTGGAAAGATTGGGGATATCATTGGCAGAACGCGCACTATTCTTTACGGATCCATGGTGTTTTTTGTTGGAGGCGCTTTCCAGACATTCGCTACGGGAATTCCTATGATGCTTGTCGGTCGTATCATCGCCGGTCTGGGTGTGGGTGCTTTATCGACCATTGTTCCTGTTTATCAGTCTGAAATATCCCCTCCCCATAATCGAGGTAAGTTGGCCTGTATAGAGTTTACTGGAAATATTTGTGGATATGCAGCCAGCGTTTGGGTAGACTACTTCTGCAGCTATATCCCAAACAATTGGGCTTGGCGGTTACCACTTATGTGCCAATGCTTTATGGGTGCTCTTCTGGGTTTTGGTAGTCTTATTATCTGTGAATCCCCTCGGTAAGTTCCAGAATTCTCTATTTCCGTACCAAACCAGCACTCACACTGTAAAACAAATAGATGGCTGCTGGATACCGATCGCGATGAAGAAGGAATGGTTGTCATCGCGAACCTGTACGGCGGGGGCGACCTTCACAATGACAAGGCCCGCCAAGAATATCGTGATATCAAAATGGGAGTCTTGATTCAGAGACAAGAAGGCGAGCGGACATATAGCGACATGTTTCGCCGCTACTCCAAACGAGTTTTTATAGCGATGTCGGCCCAAGCATTTGCTCAACTCAACGGCATTAACGTCATTTCCTATTATGCCCCGCTGGTCTTTGAATCGGCCGGCATGATGGGACGCAAGGCACTTCTCATGACTGGTATCAACTCGCTCACCTACCTGGCGTCGACCGTTCCACCGTGGTACCTTGTAGACCGCTGGGGCCGACGACCAATCCTACTCTCCGGCGCCGTGGCGATGATTATATCCTTGTCCTTTATATCCTACTGGCTCTATCTTGATATCAAGCTGACCCCCATCCTCACCGTTGTTTTCGTCATGATATACAACGCTGCTTTTGGTGCTTCATGGGGTCCAATCCCATGGCTGTATCCACCAGAAATCCTACCCCTCAGCATTCGAGCGAAAGGTGCAAGTCTGAGTACTGCCTCCAACTGGGCGTTTAATTGGCTGGTTGGGGAAATAACTCCAGTTCTGCAAGAAACTATCAAATGGCGCCTTTATTTGATGCATGCTTTCTTTTGCGCCTGCAGTTTTGTTCTAGGTAAGACTGGTATCATTTTCACTACGTCGTAGTATATACTCCTATTTCCAGTGCTAACTCTTAACTTCCAGTATATTTTGTCTACCCCGAAACCAGCGGTATCCGCCTAGAAGACATGGACGCGATCTTCGGTGATGGAACTACAGCTCCAACACCCGCTACACCTGCAGAACGCGACGCTCTCATGGGCATCGGATCACCAGTCCCCTCTCTTGACATTCGGAGGTCGCATGAGGGCTATCCCAGCGCCGAACATGCAATCCCGGGACTAGACATCAACCCACCTGAGTCAAGTAATAATAACAATAAAAATAAGTCAGATCGACCTGGCAATGGCACGGGCACGGTGGAGCGATCTGACCGTCGTGAAGGAATTGGTGCGTGGTTATCCAGCATTGTTGGGCGGGGAAGAAACTCCGACAACAAGGGTGACCAGGGACGATATAGTCGGCTTGACCAGGATGAGGAGGGTTAGGATGAGGATATTTCGCGAAAAGAAAAGCAAAAATAAATAAAGAAGTGCGTAACTGCATGCTGAAAATTACCTAATCTGGCGGTACTGCAATGTTTGTCTTTGATCTGTTTTCGATACTACCCCGCATTGGTTAGTTTGTGTGATTTGGACCTTTTTTAGTTTTCGTCTTGTTCTTCCTTTTTAGATCTTTGGAGTTTATGCTGTCCTTTTCCTCCCTCGGGATTCTCGGGTTCACCTGCTAGACAACAACCCAGCTTAGCGATACCTTCTTTTTGCCCCTTTTCCTTTCGAGGAGCGGGAACTCACACCAACGTATACCTCTTTCTCTCCCCATCGCTTCTTTTTCTACATTTCCCATTTCCCATTTACACATTTGTCTTTCTCTTTCTCCTTCTTCGTCTCTTTTGTCCCCGTGATACACCTTGGGGATCCAATTCTCCGATTCTCCATCATTTATTTTCCCCCCGGTTCTATTCCTGCCGGTGGTTTTCCTTTTGGTTACGTGTGACCTTTATTATATATCGCTGTAATATTTCTCTTTTCATACCTTGTCTCTTTTCATTTTTCCCCTATCTTTGTCTGTCTGTCTGGCTTGTTGGATCGAGAGAGAGACTGTGTGTGTGAGTGAGAGTAGATGCTACATAGCCGGTTCCTGTATATGGGTGAAACATAAACTGTTATATGTTTTCTGTTTTCTCATTACATATATATTGGTTTTAGACGGTCAAATTTTATGCGCGTGTTGTTTTTTATTTTATTTTGTAAATTACTTCATCGGGGCTGGCTGGCAGCTAGGGTTCTTGAGGGGCCGGTTTGCTATACTTATATTACTTTTTTTTCGAGAGGGCTGGAATGGACTGCATATGCGAAGATTTGAACCCGATATGCTCATCGTTTGAATGCTTTTTATTTATTTATATTAGATATATAATATATATATATATATATATAGATCATCCTTAAACATCTTCTTTTCGGCTTCGAGAAACACTGCACATGCTTCGATCACCTGACAATCTCCCCCAAACCCTGGTTCTGGGACCGTGTTGGCGTGTATCCGAAACAGGGTTCGGTGTATACGTAATACGACTCCCAACTCCAACCCAATACAGGCCAAGCACCAGCCAAATCCCCAGTCGAAGAGGACAGCGCAGCAGGCCGCGATACGGCGGCGGTACAGTACGTGTTTACAGCCTCCAATACTCTTGAGAGCGCAGTCCAATCCAACCAAAGAGACCAACTCTGGCTTGTTTCTTCAATCTCCAGCGAGACATTTCTCCCTCTCATTTCACTACTCCCTCCTGAAGAGTTACATCTCTTGTTTTTCCTTTCTACTTTCTATCCTTCTTCTCCTTCTTCTCCTTCTTCTTCTTCTTCTTCTTCTTCTTCCTATTCTAGCTCTTATACTCCCCTTCGTTCCCTTCTTTTCGCCCCCCTCGGTTGTCCCGTTTTTGCTCTGGGCATTCCCACCCATCTACTCCTCCTATTGGGCTTCTCTCCAGTCCCCAGTTTCCCTCGTTTCGTCGTTGTACAGTAGTTTTATTCGGTCATTCTTTCCGTTTGGGTTGACTTCCTTTTTTTGTTTGTTTGTTTGTTTTTTTTTTTTTTTTTTTTTTTTTTTATAAAAAAAAAGTATTCATTTTAAAATCGACGGGTTACTTTCGCTCATATTTCCCTCCCCGAAACTCGACTGTGCTGCTTATTTGTTGGATTACGGCCAGATAACTCACCCCCTATCACGCCACGTTGAATCTTCTCATTGATGTTATTGTTGTCCATCCTTGCTTTACCTAGCCCCGTTTTGTTTCCAATCGTGTACCTCCTACGAGTTCCGGGACCTTTTCGAATAGTGTTTTGACTCCTCATCCAAATCTCGTTTGCTCCTCTCTCCCTTAAATCTTCGCTCTTCTCCGCCTGTCATGGCGGCCTACGAGACTGCCTTGGCCACTGGCACTCCACAGAATCCGGACCTACGTCGAAGAAATGTCCCCGGTTTAGAAAAAAATGGCAATGGGGTTAAAAGAAATTTTCCACTGGAAATTGATGGGAAGAAGAAGGCACCACGCAAGGTATTTTTTATACTCTTTATATCACGCATGACTTTTTTTGAGATGTGACTGCAATTATGCCTGCAATTGCCCTAGATTATGCTTCACCTGGTTAACTCTTTTTGTTTTTCTATCATAGGCTACGTTCATCGATGTACTGGACGAGTGGGAAGTTATTATTGCTCCTTTGATATTCACCGCATTCTCGTTCTTCACGCGAATGTGGCGTATCGGTATATCGGATATCGTAACCTGGGATGAGGCTCAGTAAGTTGTCCACGAATACCAATTGGTGATTGGGGGAGGGGTATATATACCGATGGCATGGGTTCCGGTGTCGATCCTATTGCTAATCACCACGTAACCCTAATAGTTTCGGCAAGTTCGGCTCCCATTACTTGAAGCGGGAGTTCTATTTCGATGTCCACCCGCCGCTGGGAAAAATGCTGGTGGGACTCTCTGGATACCTTGCTGGCTATAATGGCTCATTTGAATTTAAATCCGGAGAAAAATACCCACCTGAGCTTAATTACACTTTCATGCGTCTGTTCAATTCCGTTTTTGGAGCTGTTTGCGTACCCCTGGCTTACTATACCGCTCGCGAATTGAATTTCCGTCGCCCGGCTGTCTGGTTAATCACTCTGATGGTTCTGTGCGAGAACTCTTATGCGACAATTTCCAGATTCATTCTGCTTGATTCAATGCTGTTATGTTTCACTTTCACGACTACCCTGTGCTGGGCGCGATTCCACAGGCTGCAAAATAAAAGTTTCTCGCTGGAATGGTTTACTTGGCTTATACTGACTGGGCTAAGCATTGGTTGTGTCTGTAGCGTGAAATGGGTGGGATTTTTCATCACTGCATTGGTTGGACTTTATACTGCTGAGGATCTGTGGAATAAATTTGGTGATCTGAAAATGCCAAAGGTAGAAGCGGGAAACATTCAGTTACTTTAGTGGCTTTCTTTTATATCGCTGGACATATAACTAATGTGCTTTTCAACAGGTCGTCCTTGCACAGCACCTAGCCACTCGAGTTATGGGGCTGATTATCATTCCACTCCTAGTCTACATGTTTTCGTTCTACCTGCATTTCCTCATCCTCGAAAACTCCGGACCTGGCGATGCACAGATGAGCTCTCTTTTCCAGGCCAACCTGAAGGGCACAGACGTTGGAAAGGACAGTCCACTTGAGATCGCTCTGGGATCAGAGGCTACTCTGAAAAATATGGGATATGGCGGCGGTCTCCTCCACTCACACGTCCAGACGTATCCAGAAGGATCAACTCAGCAGCAAGTTACTTGCTACCACCACAAGGACTCTAACAATGACTGGTTTTTCTATCCGAATCGCCAAGAACCCGATTTTGACCCGGAGGATCCCCCGAGGTTTGTCGGCGACAGAGATGTCATTAGACTCATCCATGCCCAAACGGGACGCAATCTACATTCGCACGCCGTATCTGCTCCGGTATCCAAAAACGACTACGAAGTATCCTGTTATGGAAATACGACGGTAGGAGATGAAAAGGATCACTGGCAAGTTGAAGTGGTCAGCGACGTCGCATCTAGGGACAGGTCGAAGATTCGGACTTTGACGACTGCCTTCCGTCTCCGACACGCTGTGCTTGGTTGCTACCTTCGTGCTGGCAATGTCAATCTCCCGCAGTGGGGGTTCAAGCAGATTGAAACCACCTGCACTAAGGAAAATAACCCTCGAGACGTTTACACGCATTGGAATGTGGAAAGTCATGTTAACGAAAAATGTAAGGTGTTCCCTGTCCTTTTTTCTTCCTCAAACCCACGGCTAAAAATATTTTAGTGCCCCGCGGTGACCCCGGCTCCTACAAATCCCCCTTCCTACAAGACTTCATCCACCTCAACGTTGCAATGATGACATCAAATAACGCCCTTGTCCCCGACCCAGACAAACAAGACGACCTCGCCTCGCAATTCTGGCAATGGCCAATTCTCCACGTCGGTCTCCGCATGTGTTCCTGGGATGACGACGTCGTCAAATACTTCCTCCTCGGCAACCCCATCGTCTACTGGGGCGGCACCGCTAGCCTCGGCGTCCTCAGCATGATCCTCGTCTGGTACCTTATCCGCTGGCAGCGCGGCTTCGATGACCTCAGCCTCGCCGACATGGACCACATCTACTACTCCGGCCTATACCCGGCGATGGGCTGGTTCCTGCATTACTTCCCCTTCGTCGCTATGGCGCGCGTAACCTACGTGCATCATTATTACCCCGCGTTGTATTTCACAATACTATCCTTGGGTTTCTGCATTAATTGGCTAACGCAGAAATTGCCCCGTGCGGCCGAGTGGGCGGTTTACACTGTTCTTTATGCGGTTGTTATTGGGTTATTTGTACTTTTCCGCGATATTGTCTTTGGGATGGAAGGTTCGAGCTCGAAATGGGCACATCTGGCTTGGTTTAGTACGTGGCGGATTGCTTAGGCTTTGAGTTTGGTAGGAATTGGGAAGGAGAGACAAATGGTGGAAAGAGAAAATGTATTGTTATCGTACATGCTAATTGTGGTGTTTTTTTTCCATTTTTTTTGTGTCTTACGTTGAGGTTCTAAATGGCACGAAAATAGCAAAAGAAGAAAATCTTTTAGAAATGGGAGAGGGTTTTAATATGTTTTGAATATTATTTTCCCCTATTTTTTCAACGTGTTTGTTTTTGTTTTCCCTGACAGCATGAGACTCAGAGCGAGATGCATATTTGATTAAATATAGTCCTACGCATGGATATGTAATGTGCAGCTTACTATCAGAAATCTCCTTCCAGCTATTTCCCGAGTTTCTTTGGCACCCGAGGGTGGTGGTTATGCCATTTCCGAAGAAGTCTAGATGCTTAATACACGTAACTATGGGAGTAGAGCATCTCCCACACCAGGTGAAAGAGGACAAAACCACATTAATAGTAGTAGACGATTCTTCACCTGGGCCTTCCTCACTACCTTTCCTCCTTCATTATTTTCATTTCTCCTTGGGACTCAGTTTTGGGAATGACGCTCATCATCGGTCCATATCCTTTTGCTTCCTCTATTCCGCCGCAATGCCAGAAATGAAAATAAAATACCTCAGAACATATACATCTAGTTGCCTAGGTATCTTCGCCGCCATAGCATAAAGCGGAAGGTAGTGATTTAAAATTATTTGACAATTAAATGAAATACCAGCGTTAGAAAATACTGTTAACTACAACGAGACAGAACGCCGTAAGACAACACCGATGATAAGAGGGTTGAGGGTTGAGGGTTGAAGGGGTAGTTTAGGGGGCGAAATGCTAAAGAAGTACATAAACCTATCCCTCCTATTAAATACCCCAAGTAGCCATGCTGTGATAAGTCCAGGAAAGCAAAAAGAAGGCAATGATATTAAAACCGGTTATGATGCAAATAATATAAGGCAGAGGGGAGTAAAAAGCTATGCAGTCGTGATAAGGAAGCAATATGGCGGTATAACAAGTCCTTTGACTCGGGAATCTTTGAGAAACATTGGAGGGCAAGAGAGAAAGCCTTCAAACCGCGAGTTAAAAAAATAAATAAATAAAAAACGAGCAAAATCAACAACACCCGCCCCCGCCTCTCTCCATCGCATCCTTAACACCCAGTGTAACAGTCCTCTGCATACGTCCCGCACCACCACTCGCACCCCCCGTAGCTCCAAACCCCTTAACTCCACTCCGCCGGTCGTTCAGGTCATACCTCCCCGCCTCGATGTTCCGGTATATCCGTTCCGCAACTTCAAGAAACGCCCTCTCAACGCCTTCTCCAGACTTGGCGCTCGTCTCCACGTACCGCGATACATGATTCGTCCGACACCAGGCCTCCGCTTCCTCCCTGGTAACGATAGCTTCTTTAGGTCGTTTCCCGCCGTCGTCGGCCCCATTACTTCTCTCCAGAGAAGTAGCGGCGAGATCACTCTTATTGCCGACGAGGATGACCACGATACCTTCCTCTGCGATCTGGCGCAGGTCCTGCAGCCACTGGGTCAGCGAGGCGAAAGTGGAGGGGCGTGTGATGTCGAAGACTAGGAGGGCACCAGAAGCGCCGCGGAAATAGGAGCGGGTGATGGATTTGTAAGTTTCTTGGCCGGCGGTGTCCCAGAGGGAGAGTTTCATGCGTTTTTGAGCGGGCGGGGATTGTTCTTTGCGGGGAG
Organism: Emergomyces orientalis; assembly: GCA_002110485.1. Classification (NCBI taxonomy): domain Eukaryota; kingdom Fungi; phylum Ascomycota; class Eurotiomycetes; order Onygenales; family Ajellomycetaceae; genus Emergomyces; species Emergomyces orientalis. The sequence goes on from MOWL01000046.1 coordinate 85,554, forward strand.
GGGAAGGGAGGCCGGAGGGAGGCTGCGGTGATGATAGTTGATGGGGATGTTTTCGTTTTGTGGGATCGTTCCCGTTCATTAATGTCGTGGGATCATGGGGATCAGAGGCAGCAGTAGTGGTTGTTGGAGACGGGGGGATAACTGGAAGGTGGGATGAAGGGAAAGATGAGGGAGATGGGGGGCGGTCAAAGTCAATACCCAGGGCATCTGAAGCGGGGGGGCCGACGGGGACAATGCGGGAGCCGAATTCGACGCCGATTGTCACATCATGGGATGAGGAGAAGCGGCCTTCACAGAGGCGGATGGTGAGCTGTACATATAAGGTTTAGTTGGGTGTGATTGTATATATATATACCTACCAAGGTACATATAGGTTGGAGGAGACTGGTAAAAGGGAGGGGGTAGCACACGCTGGATTTACCAGTACCGGAATCACCAATACAGACAAGCTTTGCGATATAATCCCATGGCTGTGACATGAACGCAACTAGGTCGAGAGACGAGGCAGTTATCTTGTCCCGAAGAAGTAGTTAAATGGTGGTTGGTTGGACGGTGGCTTGAGCTGTGGTGTTTTTTATATAGCTGGGCAACTTGTAGCAGCTGCAGGTATTACAACAACAATAACAGCTTAAAATGTGCCACAGCGGAGATTCTTAGAGATGCGGTAACAAAAATTAGATGGCGGAATTGAAACGGTGGAATGTGATGAGAGAGAAAGGGAGCTGTGAGATAGAGCTCGTATGAGGAAGTTGGAGGTGATGATGAATGCTGCTTAAGCAGGTTAATAGCACTCAACAATGGGCTAAATATTGGGGATGGATGCCAAGTCTGTAGAGCCGGTTTCTGCCTGCCGATGGCGTTTGTATGAATCAACGGGAGTATCCCCAGAGTAATATATATATATATATATATATATAAAATATAAATAAATAAATATTCTTCTACATTCTCCAACATCTTCTTGTGGTGTTCCCCCCCCCAAAAAAATTGCTGCCCAAACAGAGAGCGGCACATGACATGCGGATGACCTAATTCCGCCCTGTTGCCTGCTGAGTCATCCAGGAGCAGTGTGACCTCCCCCGGGATCATGTTCAACTTCAATATTCATATGTCTCCATTCGTCTTCTTCGACAGATATACAGGTATACAGGTATACAGGGCTGCCTGCTCTTCTATTAATTCTATCTATTTCCCATCTACTCTCCCTTCAGGTTGTGCTTTCTCTTAGGATCGTTGTTGGGATTGCTTCTATGCCGCTTCACTATTCACCGACCCGCATCCCGAAACCAGTTATCTAATACATACATCACACAACCTCATTGGTGGTCGTGTGCCTGTGACCATATCCTATTTACTCCTATCCATACTCCCATACTCCCATATCCTGAACACAAGGGGATTTGATTTATCACTCTCCATGTCCGCGACTGGACTGTATCTAGCTAGCCATGTTTTCGGAATGTATGGAGTCCTCTTCCCCATACTGTTGTCCCTGGTCACGTCATAATATCACTAACGTCTAATCTAGATGCCTCGCGATTCCTAGCACAGTCCCAGTCCAGAATAGCTTTCAGTCCTGATAACAACGAAAGACAAGCCTCAGACCGCCATAGAAGGTTCAACCAACCCGCTGCATCTTCCCGTAACCCTGCCTCCAGGTCCTATCTTCACCGCGCCATAGGGAACCCTTACCAACCCAGCTCCTCTCACATTTCTCACATCCCTTTTTCTTCAAGGGCCTCTATACAACATGCCCCTCTCTTTTACAGTGCCGCCGACGAATTCAGAGAGGAAGATGACGAGCAAGAACACGAGCGGGAAATTGCCGATTTCTACGCCCTGCAGAGATCTCGACGTCATTTTGGCTCCAGCCATCTGGAAGAGTCATCCGAGGTCGATGACGATGGCAAGCACTCTGAAAATAGTATAGATGCCTCTGGCAGTAGCCAGAACAATGGCCGCAGCAGAGGCGGAGGCATTAAGAGTTCCTGGCGTGCCGGTAGATCCAGTGATGCGACGCCTGTCCTTGGAGGCAAACCTTTTGAACAACTAGACGAGGGTGATGAGGATGAAGAGGACGATATGCGCAGCACAGGTGCTAGCTCTCGTGGGAAAGATAGGATGGTCGATGTAGGCCTGGAAGATACGCTGAGGAGTGATATGGTGAACGTGCAACGGGACGGTGCGCGTGATGATTTTGCTGATGACGAGCCCCCGCCGGCCATTCAGCAGTTTCGGAAGCAGCCAGACATTGCAGGGGACAATTTTCAAACCAGCTCCTCCTTTTTACCCAAGGAAACTGATAAGCACACCCTGTTAGAGCATCCTCGCCCTCCAAGCTCCGCCGGATCATCCGTTCCAGCCTCAATGACGCATCCAGGCTCCGAACCTCCCCAACATGACGCTTTTTGGGGCAATCTCTTCTTAATTTCCCTCGTGGGCATGTTTGCTACAGCTTTTCTTATTTATTTGCATACGTCCCTACCAGAAGGTAAACCTATCCTCGGTGATACCATTTATTCTACTCTTCATGCCTCCTTTTTTCTCTTAGCCATATATACTCTAGTTTCTATTTTGGTTTCTTTGTTGTGGTTAGCGTTGCTTCGTTCCTATGTCCGCCCTTTGGTCTATGGGATTTTGATAGCGGTCCCTGTGATACTCTACTCGTTCGCTCTTTATCCATTCATAGCTAGCTTTGGTGGAACTTGGCATGGCCAAAGCATCCAGGACAAAGTCATGCGTTGGGGTTCTTTGGTACCCGCCATAATGGCAACTGTCTGGGTCTATTCCGTTATTCAAGGTCGTCTTGCAACTGGCAAGGCGATCAGCATCTTGGAGTTTTCGTGTCGTATTCTCGCATCTAACCCAGCGCTGCTAGCACTTGGGTTTATTACGTTGGCCGTTATAGCCTCATGGACATGGGTATGGATCCTCATGTTCACCCGCGTGTTTCTTGGCGGCCATATCTCCGCATCGAAAAACGTGTTTATCATTAATGCGGGCAGCTGGTGGCTGGGCGTCTACTTCATACTAGTCTACCTCTGGTCATTGGGAGTGATTTCAGGCGTCCAAAGGACCGTCACTGCTGCGACTGTCAGTCAATGGTACTTCCATCGCTTATCAATACCAACGCCTTCGTCCCGCCAAATCGTACAGGCAGCATTAATTCACTCTGCCAGCACACTATTCGGCACCATCTGCCTCTCGACGCTCCTAGCCCTACTGATCCGTCTACCTCTAATCATCCTCCCAAGACGGTTGTCATCGTTTTTATCTCTAGCTGCATATTCTTTCATTCCCACACCCATCGCAGCGCTCACAAACCCCCTAACTTTAACCTACGGCGCCATCCACTCACTGCCCCTGGGCGTCTCCGCCCGCAGCCTCAGCCAAATGACTTTCCTCGCCCCCTCAACAGCAGCCACATCCTTCCACCCGACTTCTTTCTCCTCCAACTCTCGCAACAGCAACACCAATGGCCACAACAACTCCTCTCTCCTCCCATACCGCCTCGCTAAACTTCTCCTCCATGCTACGCGCTTCATAATGTCGCTGGGCCTGGGTTTCGGCGGGTGGGTGTCTACTGCTCGCAACCTGCAATTAACCACTACAGGAACGGGAGCAGGAACCATATCCACGGTCCGCGGTAGTTTATATGCGTATGTTGTCGGATTGATTGCGGGTGCTATCGGCTGGGGTGTTTTGGGTGCGATGGAAGGTGTTCTGACGGGCGTCGTGGATGCGGCTGTTGTTTGTTGGGCTAGTGAGGTGGGTAGTTCGAGGAGGGAAGCGAGGTATTGTCGGGAGGCTGGTTGGTTGTTTGGTGGGGTGAGGAATGGGGGTAATGGAGGTGGAAGAGGTGGTGAGGGTGAGGTTGATTACGATGTTTGATATGTCTCTGATGGTTGAAGAAATGGTTTTCATTTATCAACTAGCGAAATGATTTTCAGATTTCCTCCCCCTCCCTTTTTTTTTACGAGAGCGAGCACAGCGTGTATGTCATCCATTTTTCCTCTTATGTGTGGATGGATGGCGATGGTTATAAAAAACGGTTTTATACGAATGCATGCATACTTTCTTTCCGTCTTATTTGAAGACTGCATTTGAGTGGAGCAAGTTTTCTGGTTGGTCTGGCATTTGTCAATGAGATTAGAGAAGATACTTCTTTTATATATGATTCTCCTTTATAATTTTTTTGTTTTCGGATTTATCTTCAGTCTTACGCTCAAGCACCAATGAACAACATATTTTCATTTCTTCTTCTTCTTCTTCTTCTTCCTTTTTTTTTGTTTGCTTCAGCTCTTCAAGTAGAATTATGATCGCTATTATTTGCATACTTTTTTTGTTTTTTTTTTTTTTCTGCTGGAAATTTTTTATCTTGTATTGATTGACGAAATCATCAAATAGTTCATTCAATAATTCGTACATGGACAATAAATAAATAATACATCACATAACACTTCATTCATACATTTTCCCAGCCCCAGTCCCAGTCTAGCTCTCATAGCCTACCGAATCAGAATCGCTAAACGGATAAAAATAACAAAAATTCACACCCGACAAAGGTTTGCAAGTAGCCATTGACCTATGTAACCCTACCCACCCAGCCACGCGCAAAAGACGAGAAATGATATTCCTATCCAAAATCAATCTGACCCAGTCCAGTTTCCCCCATTTCTCTCTCCATCCAGCACCCAAACGCCAGGAACCATCTTTTAGAAAAAGGAACAAAAAAAGGGAAGGAAAACAGAAACCGAGGAGCGTGGCGTGTATTACGTAAATTGCAAGATGAAAACAAACACAGAAAAATGGGATAGAAAAGCGAACGGGGAAGAGAAAGAAATGGAAAACAAGGAGAAAGAAAGGGTTGGGGAACGTAGGTGCACTTTGGGGCATGGCATGTTCTTTTCTGAATGTTTCGCTAATAAGATGCGGGTATCGTTGGTATCATAATTGATAGAAATGAAAAAAGAAATAAAAATTGTAAGGAATGACGAGTGCGCGTGGGGGAGAGTTGGTTAGAATGGGGAGGAAAAAGAAACGAAATATAAGGTAAGGTATCAAGTACACAACAAGTGGGTTGAAGGGATATGGATGTTGAAGAAACCGTTTTTTTAAAGAAAAACCAACAGGTTGAAGAAAAGAGCAGCGAAGATGGAGAGTGTATAAAATGACGTGGTATAAGAGTAGTGGATGACCTCAATTAAAAAAAAATATAGCGAAGTTCTTCTAGAAGAGGAAGAGTTAAAATGAAAATTGCCCGTGGCAAGCTATTGGGGGTATAATAGAGATATAGAGTGAGATTCCAAAAAAAAAAGAAACGAAAAGAGAGGGACAACAATAATATTAATAACAATTCATAACCCAAGCCGGCCTTTCCACCTTACGCCTTCTTTCTCAGTCCACTCGGTCAAAAACATCCACCCAAACCGGATAGCTTCAAGAGGCGTCGCCGTACGATCCAGCGGCAAGAAATATTCGCCCGAATACTCGCCCAGCACAAGCGATCTCTCGCGGCCCCGGTCTGAGAAATTCTTCGACCGCTTCGACCATGTCGCTGGGTATCGACGAGTTAGTACTTCCTCTGACAGTTTGCGCGACCCCTCGAGCCAAAGGGATTTAGCGTCTCTATGCGAATCGACGAGTCGCTTTCTCAGATCTACAAAGTCCCTATGCGGCTGCGGCTTTTTGCTTTCTTCCGAAGTAACGGTGTTTCCATCGCTGCCTGGCGTGGGCGCGGGGCTATGCTCGCTCGGTATTGAGGTGATGGCAAGACGCTCGAGGTCAAGGCCGTGGATAACTTCGTGGAAGACGGCGCCGAGGAGGGAACAAAGGGCCTGGAGATGCGGGTATTGGTCGATATTATTTTTCACCACCTTCCAGTATGGGAGGATTGACAACCAGCCTGATGAGTCTCCCACTCGACGGTTTAATGTTTTGTATCTGTCGTCGAGGATGAATGCAAGGATGAAGCAGAGAACTGCTTCGACCGCAATTGCGGCGCCGAGTTTATTGTCGACGTCCGTCGCTTGGGGTCCTGTATATCTTTGGGACGAATGTTTTAACTCGCGGCCTAAATTGAAATATTTCTGAGATTCCTCTTGCCAAGAGCGAGATTCTGACGTATCTCGAGATCTGCTTTGTTGGGTATCGTTAGATGTTAGAGGGGAATGTTTATTGGTTGTTTTCTCTGCGCTTCCTGGAGTGCTAGTATTCATGGCGCGATCCAAGCCTGTTGGCAACTTCAGATCACCATCCCAAGACCCTAGGCGGCGCATAGTCGTGGTCCTCATGTCTTTACTTGGAGTAAGAAATTGGCCCTTTGATGCTGTTGTCGACTGCTGTGGAAAAGAAGGAGACTTGAATGCTGTTGTGACTGGAGTTCTTGGTCGTTCCGCAGTTGGAACAGTGGCGGGCTTTTGGCGTTTGTGAGCTGACCCCTGACTATCCTCATCATCTATGTGCCTTGATCGCTTCTCTGCGCGTTGTATTTCGGCTGGTTTCGATGAAGAAGGGGGTTTCTTTCGCTGGCTACTTTCGAGTCCACTTTTCAGTTTCGATGACCTGTGATCAGATGTCATTTTATAATTGCCAGAAAACCTGAGCAAAGCTTCTATCCGTTTCCGATTCGCCCTTCCATATCTTAGTTTGACAATAAGTTTGGGCTTGGCGGGTTCCGCTGTCCCCTTGGGCTTCGAGGAAATATGCGAATGCTTATGATCAGCAGCTCTAGAACTTTGATCACTTGAAGGTATAGGCTTCGCGCCGCTACTCCTCTGAAACTTGGAAGCTGATGAAGACGACATTCTAGCCTTTGTGCTTTTATCGCTTGAACTGGAGGTAGAGCTAGAATGCGGTCTCGCTTTGTTTGACTTGAGCATTGGCCGCTCAGACTTGGGTCCGGCAAGGGCAGAAGAGGATGGAGTTTTCCTGGAGTTGGAAGTTCCATTTATAGACAACTCACCGTCCTTTATCTTTGCTAGCTCTTCTTCTATATCCGGGGGAAGCGTGGGTGAGAGCAGTCTAGGAAGCCTAGGGGTAACGCTGGTAGGGGGAAGGGTTGGAGAGAGTAAGGCAGGGACAATGGGCGGCGCATTTTTTGATTTCGTGGAAGAATTATCGGCAGGTTCATTTGTACTTGAGAGTCGTGGTTTCTTGGTGGGGGGCGAGAATTCTCTAGTTGATGGTGGAGGTTTGTAGGAACCGGGAATGGATCTGGACCTTCCATCACGGGCATTTTTAGGTTGCGAAACTCCGTTCGTATTATCGGAGCGATTCTCAGTTGTTACAGAAGGGGGACCTTTTCTTTTAGAAGGGGATATCACTGGCAGTTTGGTCGTTGACGTTGGTTCTCGAGATGACTTTAGCTTTGCGCCTGGAGTGGCACGATCTGTGCTATTTCTGCGATCCGTTGGGATTGCGCTTCGAGGAGGCGATTTTGGAGTTTCATTTGCTTTCTTTTTGTAGTCGCTTAGACTAATCTTCTTTCTTTGAAGTCCACGTTTAGGTGTATCGACCGACGGGCTTGTGGTGATGCTTGGAACTTTCGCCGTATCTTCTTCCATGATGTTTCCACGTTCATCCGACCATCCCCCCACAGCAACGAGCAAGGTGTCCTCGCCCTGGTGGGGCAGAAAAGTCATGTACTGAAGATGTTCCTCTTCCGGCGCAAATGGTTTATTATCACCCACAGCCCAATTGCTCACAAACCGGGAACCCAGATGGAAAGGTCTTTCAGTAGGGACTCTGAGGAGGTATGGGGACGCGGGTAGCACGTTGTCGGAGAGGTGTTTGAAGCGGGTATTGACGCCCTTGAAATAGTCTGAACAAGATCTTTTGGCTGGCACGCGCGACGAGGGTTCGGTGGTGTTTTGGATCCGGTGTGAAGTTTGGAGCTCACCGGACATGGCAAATCGCTATGGAAGGAAGCGCAATGACTGTTCACAAACTGAGCGTTGTAAGCTGAGCTTAAGAGTTTATATAGCTTGGAAAGAGAGCGTGGGCGGCAGGGATTTGGTTTGTATTCAACGAATGGGAGGACAGGCAGATATGGGGAGATCGCGGGTGTTGAACATTCAGGCGTCTTTGATTGCTGGAGGAGAACTCAAATCAGTAAAACCAAGAACTATGCAATAATCCTGCCCACTTAGACGCGAACTCGAAGTGAGCAAGGCGGGGCAGGGTAAGAAACAAAAAAGTTTCAATGCGCACTCGACTTACAAGTAGTGAATAACAGAAGCATCACACCAAGCCAATCCCAAGCCGAAGCCAGTGATCGCTTGCTTCTTGAAATGTGCCTTTTGCCAGTTGACTAACTGACTACCTGGCTGGCTGGCTGGCAAACAGGGTCCTTTCAACTGGCGCTCGTAACAAACAAACAAAAAACTCAGGCGCGGTGCAGTCAGAGCGGGATTTCACGAAGATGGTAGAGCCCAGGCAGGATGAGGCCAGTGGATGCCCATACGGGCTCGACGAAACAGCGGAGGATAGCCGATAATGGGAGGCCAGGATAGTTTAATTAGACGAGGTGATCGGTGACAGCAACCTCGCAGCGATACAGCGCAGCGTTCTTCAGGGCGATGATTGGATGGGCGGCTGGAGTTAGGGCTGGCAGGTTGGAAGAACAGGGTCCAATGGGCGAGGCCATTGATTTGGGGGAGTTGAGAGGTGGGAGAGGAAAAACGGCCGGGAACCAAAAAGCCTCAAGACAAGGGAGGCTGCAGGACCGTTTGAATTAGTGAGCGTTGGCGGGAGGAAAATGCGGGCGGAGAGGAGGGGGCGGAGGAGGGCTAGGGAAGATTTGAGGTGGTGGAGTGGTGGAGATCGTGGTGGATGAGGAGGATAAATAAGGATAGATGCTGCAGCTAAGTTTGTTTGTTGTATTGGCACACTCTTCTTCACCAGCCCAGCCCAGCTGGGGGAAAGATGGCGTAACAAGCTGGGATTTCGTCACCACGAAGGAATACTGAGGCTATTATTGGTGAATATCTTACTAGTGGTCTCAGGGTGGGGGGGGGGGGGGGGGTGACAACAATAATAAATCACCAAATGGTCAATAATAGTTCAATGATAAAAAATTAAAAAATTAAAAGTTTGTCATTTCAAAGACCAGAAATGTCTTTTTTTTTTTTTTTTTTTTTGAAGCAAAATGAAGAATTGGTGGGTTGAAGTAAGTAAGTCAACTTGCCGTTGCCCGCTGCGGATCAACAACCCACTCTTCCGCCTTATAATTATATCCAGGATATTTTTATCAATCCCACTCCACTGATCGATTGACTGCCTAGGGTTTGCAAACAGAGTATCAAGCACCCAATTGTTTCAGTTCTTTATTTTTTTTGTGAACAAACCCTTTTTTGAGAAAAAAATACATATTACCTGACACTGCGATGAAACAGCCTGGCTTGGTCTGTCCCTGAGCCTATCTGGCGTGGAAGTATTATTGTCCTTGCTTTCCAGAAGCCTGGTGTGAAAATACATAGGTAAATAAAATATTTCAAATATATACCATTATTGTTGTTCTTATTAATCGTGCACGTTCTCAGCAGACAGAGAAGTCCTGCCACATTCATTCTGGGCTTTCATTCATATCCACTTTAAAAAGGGCATGGTTTGAGTCTTGACGCCTCAAAATGTTGATTTGTTTCAGTACATACATATATATACTCAGTCAATATCTGTCTGTGTTGAAGACCGATCCAACCTGCTCATTGTCGCTGATGGATCTTGTAACTGTAATTTGGCAAGGAAACTCATAAGCGTTAAATTCTCGAAAAAGAAGCTCAAAAACGAGGTCCTTAGGCATAGCAGTATCGATAAATTTTTGGTTATCGTAGTCTGCAGTCTTGTATGAGCCCGGGTAGTGGAAAGTAGGTGCCGTAGGGGTCATGCCCATGTTTTCCCGTTACCATCCATATTTGAGGATCAATGGAGTAGTTATCACGGAGTTTCCATTGTCAGAGTCACAATTCCAGTACGAAAGATTGTATTGGAAAAATGAAGGTGAAATAGGGAAAGAGTTGTATGTACTGTACATACATGAACAAGAACATGAACATGATTATATACATTAGAAAGATCGTTCATTGGGAACCAAAATTGGAGTATATAATGCTATTCAGGTAAGGCCAATTCTTCTATCATTCGTCACATATTTAGTTAAATCAAACCTTTTAGGGAATGCCAATGCACCATTATACTGCAAGTAAAAGCAAAAGTGACTTTATGATCGATCATCAGGAGCAAAAACATCCGTGAAAAATGCTCGGAAATGTTTCTGCTCTCCAACCCTGGAAATTTCCTCTATCTCGGCCTGAGTCAAGCGGAAATGGAGTGCGCGGATATAACCTGTTAATCGAGATCTTTTGCTACTCGTCGTAAGGGTGACGGCGCCACGATCAATACACCACCGCAACAACACCTCCGCCTCAGTAACAGCATACTTCTTGGCTAGCCGGGCTAGGATACCGTCGAGCGGGCCACCTTTGGCTCTCGTCGCTGGGGTCAGCGGGCCGTATGCGGCGGTTCTAATACCCTTTCCTTCCTGGAAAGGTACCAAACCACCGTGCTGCAGATATGGATGATACTCGATCTGATTGATGGCTGGTGTGATTCTAGCTGTTCTCAGCACCGCCTCGAGCTCATGCTGGCGGAAGTTTGAGACACCGATGGATCGCGCTTTGCCTGCTTTTTTGACCTTTTCCATCTCGGCCCATGCATTTTGGAGGTCTTTATCGGATTTGGCAAAGAATGGGTTGTGGATTAGGTATCTGGAGCAGGAGACCGGGTAAAATTTTCATTAGGAACAACCCACTTTTCAACCGCAATGTAAGTCAAACGGGTCATGCCACGTACAGATCTACATAGTCAAGCTGAAGCTTTTTCAAGCTCGCCGCAATAGCATTTGGAATGTCGCGAATGTTCGTGATAACCTTAGTCGTGATGAAGAGCCTCTCTCGCGCAACCCCGCTTTCTTTGATAGCGAGTCCAATCTCCCTTTCGGTTCCATATAATTCTGCACCGTCGATGTGAAAATATCCCAAACTAATTGCTTCCTTTATCGAGTCGACTAGTCCCCTGTCGATATCCTTGTCACCAGCTTTCTTGAACCACGCAGTTCCGGTTCCGTAGCCGAGCTATCACGCGGCAATGGCAGAGGATAGAATTAGCTCAATTGCCCTTTTTTTTCAGGAACATATCTAGGCGTCGTAAGGGGTTCGGGATCCACTCACTGCTGGGATGGAGTTCCCATCCTTGAACTTGATTTCAGGTAAAATAGCCATTTGAGAGAAGTAATTTGAATTGACAGATTTGGAAGATTGAGAGAGGAGTCTGAAGTAATCACAATGAGGAGCAGTTTAGCCGGAGAGAGAGCAGTTTGACTATGGGTCCTCCCGGCCCATAGTTATCTCATACCTAGGTAAGTGGGACAAAATACCCTCATCGTACCCAAAAGCGGGTAAATGGTGGCAACCTTGGAATTGGGAACATTTCAAAACCAATTGTCATGGCCAGTCGCAAGCTAGTCTCCCATCTCATTGAGAACAAGGTAGACTGCGCAAACAGTATGTCAATATCAACCATACCGCTGCAATTCCATTTCCTTCATCCTTCGATTCATTGAAATCACCGAATGGCAGAGACGGCAAAATAAAGCGTTTCATTTTGCCTCAGTTTGTCAGCAAGTCGAAAAAAGCCTAAAGAGCTTTCAGTCCGGAAAATCAAATCGCTCTGGTTCATCGTTAGTTCGAAAAATGATTGAGGTTTGTCTTTCCAGTGCTTCTATGAGAAGAATGGAAGTGAGAGAAAAACATGGGCTTTGGAGGAGTACTAATTTATATGTCAGGTTGGCTGCATTCTAGCTAGAAGAACAGGGTTCAGCTTCAGCTCAGTGTCAGCCTCAGACCTGGCAGTATTTGAAGTTTTACTAAAGCCCTAATCATGCTTCATGAACCTCCACATTAAAGTTCGTCTTGTATATTTAGCACAGGGAGAAGGGTGAATATAATGTTTATGAGCAGATTAATTGATGAATTGTCTGTCCTCTTTACTGAATTTCATTTGTCTGTCACAATAGATAAAACTAGCTGCAAAAGCCATATATATAATTTTCTACATACTCAGATTTATACAGATAAAAGGGTGACAAACAAAACAACTTCGATGCAGTTATTTACCTTTGATCCTAACATATTTCATATGCGTAGTATTCATCTGGGATTGAGGACGGGATAAAATAAAGAATCTATCGATCATGGAACCCACTGATAAGCGGCAGTTATAATATGTCATCATTACACTCAACCTTGGCAATAGTTCAACTGCTACTACTCAGTTCTCCGCTCGTTAACAATTCTTGTTAATCTTCTCCGTTGACGTGACATGAATGCTTTTCATTTCTGTGGTCCATTTTCTTTCTTTCGAATTATTTAGATTGTTGTATACTTAATTGAGCATTTCTTCCAACCCGCGAAGTGCGCTCATCATTTACCTCCCCGCCATATGCTGTTGCGCAACATCCGCCAGCCGCATATTCCTCGGTTCCGCCTTGCTCAAATGGCCGCTCATCTATCCAGCTCGCATACAGGAAATGGAAATGGAAATGGGCATGCCGCAGGTGTATCTATAGATGAACTTCCTAAATCCAATAACTTCACCTCAAAACTGCCTCCGGATCCCGCTTTCGAAACCCCAGAATCCTCTCACAATGCACCTCGCGAAGCACTGGGACCCCGGCTTGTGAAGGGCGCTCTGTTTACTTATGTCCGCCCTGAACCGACAGATCAACCAGAGCTGTTAAGTGTAAGCCCACGCGCACTACGCGATATTGGTCTGAAGGACGGCGAGGAGAAGACTGCGCAGTTCTGCGACCTTGTCTCGGGCAATAAAATATTTTGGGATAAGGAGAATGGAGGGGTTTATCCGTGGGCACAGTGTTACGGCGGTGAGAAAATCCAGTTCCATGCCTATGAAGAATTGAAATTCGCAAGTCGTTATCATCCATGGATGGCTTACCTGCTAACACCTTTTTAGGCTGGCAATTGTATGTTTAAAGCACCTCTTGACGTTCCGTGGTAGAATTCTTATTAACGGCACTTATACAGTGGTTCATGGGCTGGACAGCTGGGAGATGGGGTATGATTAGTTGCCTGTTTTATTCATTGTCTATATTTAAGCTGTGGTGTATAATGATACTGATCTAATTCTCGACATCCAGCGCGCAATCAGTCTCTTCGAATCAATGAATCCTGCTACGAAAATCCGATATGAGATTCAGATTAAAGGGGCCGGTAGAACTCCTTATTCTCGGTTCGCTGACGGAAAAGCCGTTCTCCGTTCAAGTATCAGGGAGTATATAGTCTCAGAAGGTGGGTATCGCCCGTTTCCCCGAGTATAACAGTACTTATCCATTTTCTAATGCTCCGATGCTAGCTTTGAACGCACTCGGAATTCCTACCACACGGGCCCTTTCGCTTGTGCTTTTACCTAATTCCAAGGTGAGGAGAGAGCGGCTAGAACCCGGAGCTATTGTGACCCGGTTTGCCCAGTCTTGGATAAGGATCGGAACTTTCGACCTTCCCAGATCTCGCGGTGATAGAGATCTCACCAGGAAACTGGCAACCTATGTTGCAGAAGATGTCTTTTCTGGTTGGGAATCTCTTCCAGCCGCTCTGCCTGTGACATCACCCGGCACGAAAGAGGCGCCGTCTGTCGGTAATCCACGGAGGGGTGTTCCGAAAAACGAAATCCAAGGAGAAGAAGGGGTTGAGGAGAACCGCTTTACTCGCCTCTATCGAGAAATTGTCCGACGTAATGCAAAGACCGTTGCCGCATGGCAGGCCTACGGCTTTATGAACGGGGTGTTAAATACCGACAATACTTCAATTATGGGCCTTTCTCTCGACTACGGCCCTTTCGCGTTCATGGATAATTTCGATCCGCAATATACCCCAAACCACGATGACCACCTCCTTCGATATTCATATAAGAACCAGCCAAGCGTGATCTGGTGGAACTTAGTGCGACTTGGAGAGTCCCTGGGTGAACTGATGGGCGCTGGTGATAAGGTGGATGATGAGACCTTTGTTTCAAAAGGGGTAACGGAGGAATTTGCCAAAGTCCTGGTACGGAGAGCAGAGAAACTCATAGAAAACGCTGGCGAAGAATACAAGACCGTATTCCTGAATGAATACAAACGACTCATGTCGGCGCGCTTAGCGCTGAAATCCCCCAAAGAATCTGATTTCGAGGAATTGTTCTCAGAACTGCTTGATACTCTCGAGGCGCTTGAACTTGATTTCAATCACTTCTTTAGACATCTTTCTAGCATTTCACTCGCTGACATCGAAACTGATGAGAAGAGGAAGGCTATTGCAAACATCTTCTTCCATAAAGAAGGTGTCGGTGGCATAGGCAATACAGAGGAGTCTGCTAGGGAGCGTATTGCCAAATGGCTTTCTGCATGGAGAGAGCGTATCCTTGAAGACTGGAGAGCTGAAACAGATGAAGAGAGACAGAAGGCAATGAAAGTTGTTAATCCGAAAGTGAGTACTTTCTCCCCCATATCTAGCACGGATGCCCTGTTCTGATATTGTTCTATAGTTTCTACCACGATCCTGGATTCTGGACGAGGTGATACAACGCGTCGAGAATAAGGGTGACCGAGAAATCCTCGACCGTGTCATGCATATGGCTCTGAATCCATTCCAAGAGGAGTGGAATTTGAACAAAGACGAAGAAGAGAGATTCTGCGGAGATGTTCCGCAGTTCAAGAGAATGACGATGTGTAGTTGCAGTTCATAAATGTGGCATACTAACTGGCTATGTATATCTTACTGGAAATATCTCATTTCATTTTTTATGAAGTTCTATACTTGATGTATATTTGACTACCGTTGTTTATCCAGCTTTCGATGAATCTAGATTGAATCTGCAGGTTCTTCATTCCTAGGTTAGAACGTTGCACTATACCCCTCGATCATGGGAAATACACAGAACAACTGCAATTTTCAAACTTTTGCAATTCTGAACGCCTATACAAATTCCATGTTTGGTGACTCTATCTTATTCACCATTTATCGCTCGTGAAATAAGGGCCCTTTTAAGAGGGGAGAGCTCTGGCAACACTAGTTTCTTTATGCTATTTTTGTTATACTGACAAGCAAGAAGGCGTACTACAGCTTTATATACTTACTGCCTTCACTTCCAAGAAAGCAGGAAGAGGATCTACGATCTTTAACAACGCCTTTTATCCGCTCGGTTCCCAGAAAAAGAAAGAAGATTTCAAATCATGGAAATCGACGGAGATGAAATACTCGCTCGTGCTTTTCAAGAGAGCCTGCAGCTTCATGAAGAGCACCAGCAAAACCTGGATGACGCAGTGATGTCCGAACTGGAAGTCGAGGAGAGGATCCTTCACGAATCTGAAGCTACGGCTGCTGCGGTCCAGCGTGCTAGACAAGATGACGAGGAGGAACAGCTCCAGTTGATTCTTGAGAGAAGTGTTGCAGATGAGGAAGAGGCTAGGATTCAAAGGAGGGTAGCAGAGTTGGAAGAACGGGCAAGGTTGGACCGGCTGTTTGGATGGGGAAGTGGGCTAGGGATGGGCCGATCAAATCGAGCTCTCTCCCAAGAGGGAGTTAGGAGGGGTAGTTGTGCTCTGCGAGATGATACCCCGTTGAATGCTGAACCCAATGAAGATGACCGCATAGGGGGGGGCCGTGGACCGACAACCGTTCTTCGGCCTGCGTATCCACGACGTCAATCGGGCACCGCTAGTTTGCTGGGGCTTCGAGTAGACAGAGCCCTGATAGAGGCATGTATACCGTCTCCCACCTCTCCGTTTCCCGCGTTGCTAATGTAGGCGACACCTCCTGCTAACAGGATAGAGTTAGAGAGTCCTCAACAGCAGGCCACGGCTGCCAGTGGCTGCCGTAGCTCAATACAACAGTATATCATTAGCGCATCCGATACGCTCTTCTCGCATTACACCGGCACCAGCACGAGGACATGATCCCAGCACCCGAGGTCGTCGGCATCGCACCACCGCAACCACGCCGACGACCACCGCTAGCAGCAGCAACAGCAGCAGCAGAACGTACAGGAGAGCCAACAGGAATCCTCTGCCCTCTATAACCTCCTACTCCCTCGACGAAGTCCTCGCCCGCAGCCGACGCGACGCCTTCCCAACAGGTTCCAACACAACAGCCGTGGAAGAACTCAACGATGCCGAGCTCCAAGCAGCTATAAACGAGTCCGCAGGCGGCCGGTACCATGACGAGGAGGAGGAAGCCATCCAGCGCAACCGTGGCATCCCAACGTATGAGGAGTCGTGTAGGATGAATGTCTACCGGGCACCTAGGGGGGGGAGGTATGTGTTTCAGGGGCCGGGTTCTGTGACTTTCGAGGGGGATGGAAGAGGGCAGGTGAAATGGGTGATTGTAGGGGATATGGATTTGAGGGAGGCGGTATGGGTTGCTAATAAGAACGTGGGTAGCTATGGGGGGATGCGATGAGAGCGCCTAGGAGAGGGCGAGGGAATGGAAGGGGAGTGAGAGAAGAGGGGGCTGATGGGAGTTATTTGCTCCCCATTACCTTGAGCTACCTACCATCAACCGATTCCTGTCTGCTTTTTCTTTTTTTTTTTTTTTTTTTTTGGAAATGCATATTCCCAACTCGCCATGTGTTAAAGGTACTTTCTAAAATCCAGACTGAGGAGCTGTGTCGGGCCGTTGTCTGTAAAAGTGAAGACTGAATACAATATGAAGCCCACGCCATTCATTTGTGTCTGGTAAAAAATAAACCAAATGATAAACGTATGATACTGATACCAGCCTTTGCATCCTCAATTTGATAAGAGGGTACTCCACATTTTATGATAGACGTACCTAGGTATGAAGAAATATATTTCTACCCATGTGTTACATACAAAAAGACTGATACATGCGGAGGGCATTGCAAAACCAAAAAAAAAAAAAAAGTAAAGCAATTGCGGTCCTTTTCAACCATTTTGTTATTAAAAGAACGCGGGAAAGAAAAGCCTTTAGCGACCTTTTATATGCCCCACTCTAAATAGATAGGAGAAAATAATAGTTCAGGTATTTGAAAAATTATTGAATAAAGAAAACTTGAAATTTGAGAGACACAAATTTATTTAACATGTAGAAAAATGACGGGGCAGATTTTAGCTTCGGGGCTTAGCTTTTTTGTTATCAAAAACCAACGAAGGTCACAAAGGAGACCAGAGATACACACATGATGGGTAAAATAATGCATGCATGATGATAAAATCATAATACACAAAAAATGACAAAGATTATAAAAAAATGTACAAAAATATGCAGAGAAAAATGTAACCTGAACAAAAAAAAAATAAATAAGTATTTTTGTTTCTCATATAGGATCATGTCAAAAACAAAAAAAAAAAAAAAAAAAAAAAAAAAAAGAAAAACAAAAAGAGCGCCAGTTCTGTTCCAATTTTTGTGGGCCGTTGCGTGCGGTCGGTTGTTCGTGTGTCAGCTAATGTGTGTTTGCTCTGCTTTCTTCTCTCATTTCTCTCAATTTCTGATTCTTCCCTTATAATAAAAATTAAAAAAAAACCTTCTGAGCACTTAAAATTCTTTTCTTCTTTTCTCGTTTTCCACTTTTCCATTCACTATCGATACTTTCCTTGAATCCCTTGATGTAACCAAATCCAGTTCGGGGGTGCGTGTATCTGTCTGTGCGTATATGAGAGTGTGTATGGGTGCGGTTTTTCTTAAAAAAAAGAGATTGTTTGCTTGTGTGTGAGACGTAGTAGCGGTAGTAGTAGAATGAAAAAACAAAAAAAGAGGCATAATCTCATGATTTAAAGTATAAAAAAATGAAAACGGAAGGAAATAAAATAAGAAAGGGGGGACAAAAAGAAAGAAAGAAAAGTTCTCATTTCGAGTCATGACCAAGCTATCCTTCCAAATGGGCTGTGGCAAAAGAAAAATGAAGCCCGCGCGCTGGCTGGAAGGAAAGGAAAGGAAACACAATTTCTCTTCGATTTCTCTCTCACGACGACCCCAACAAACGCCCTTTCTTTTTTGGCGTGCTTAGTTGGGGCAGGCTGCCTGGACGTGGCCAGGTTGCTTGCACTTGTAGCAAACACGCTCACCCTTGGCTTCGGTAGGGCAGTCTCGGGAGACATGACCAACTTCGCCACCTAAAAAACGGATGGAAAAAACCAAGATTAGATTTGACATTTGCGCAGAGAGAGAGGGAAAAGAGAGCAAAGGAGGTTAATCAAACGTACAGTTGTAGCACTTTTGACCCTGAGTGCAGTCGCGAGCCATGTGGCCGTAGCCGCCGCAAGAATAGCAAGTCTGTTGGCGACCGCCGCCATAACCACCGCCATAACCACCACCAGTAGCACCACCACCGTAACCACCGGATCCATACCCTCCGCTCTGAGAGCAGTTACGGGCGATATGTCCGACTTGGCCACACTTGTAGCATTCTTGCCCGCCAGCAGCTCCTCCTCCTCCGGAGTAACCACCGCTGTTGCCGTAGTTATCTCCGGAACCGGCAGATGTGCAGTCGCGGGAGATGTGTCCGGCCTGGCCGCATCGGTAGCAGGTCTTCTCCTTGGGGGCAGCAGTACATTCACGGCCTAAAATTGGGTGGGGGGATTGAATTAGAGGGATTCACAGGGATTGTTTATTTCAACGGTGTTTGTGTGTATACTTACTGACGTGTCCCTGTCCTGAAAGCGCAAACAAAAAGAAACCACATTAGAATCTCTTCACCCATGGAGCCTGGGTTTTGGCAACTTACCACCACAGTTGTAACTAAAAGGAAAATCGAGTTAGACGTAAAAACAGCAGTGAAAAAAAGGAGGAGGATGCTGCATGAATTACCAGGTAGGAGTTCCCTTCTTGGGGCAATCACGAGCCTAATGAGGGGAGAAAAAATAAAAATCAATGCCATCCACGAATCCACAGGGCGCAAAACATATTAACCTGATGAGCGGCATCGCCACCTATAACAGAAATGGTGTTAGCAAAATCTGAATCTAAACCAAGAGCACTTGACTTTGGGAGAGAAAATAAACCGTCAAGTGGCAACATGAGAAAAAATATAATAAATTTTTTTTTTAAAAAAAAAATTTGGAATTAAGCCTCGCGCTTAGGGAACATCGTAGATCGCTATGAGGTTATTTCGATGTTGAATAGATCTCGAAAGCAAACAAGATAGACAAGTTAAAAGGGTTTTGCGGGAAACGGGTAAAAATTCCAGGCTGCAGACCCGGCCAATCCACCACAAATGCAGCCACCAGAGAAAAATTCAAATATCATAAAAAAAAGTTGTAATCGCAGTAGTAAAAGAGAGACTCACAATTGAAGCATCCACGGCCACCTGACTGGTAATCCATCTTTGGCGACTGAAAATAAAAAGTACTCTTTTTTTGTAGATAAGGACTGAAAGGAAGGGATGAAAGGTAGTAATCGAAAGGACCAGAGATTAATTTGTATGTGAGATAATTGTAAATCGATACGAGTCGAAGACGTTGAGAGGTTGAGAGGGGAAAGATTTTATGTTGATTGTTGTTCCTGGCAGAAGAAAAGGGAAAAAAAGGTTGTCAGTCAGGACCAAGTCAGCAGAAGGCGAAGAAAAAAATTAATTGAAAAACGGAAAAAAGAAAATTTTTTTTTGAAAAAATTGAAAAAATACAAAAAAAAAGAGGTGTTGAGAAAATGTCAAAAATGCTGGACAGTGCGATGCGGGGAAAGCTTGAAAAGGCGGCGGTGGCTCGAAGCGAGGGGCCAAAAAAAAAAAAAGTCCCACCAGAACCACCACCACCCAGCTGAAACAAGGACAGAGCAGGGTCCAGACCAGACACACGTACCGCAACAATTAGAGAAGAGGAGGATGTCGAGAGGAGGTATATGGTGGCGGGGACAAGGAGAGCGAAGAGATGAAGGAGGAGGAAGAGCGAGAAAGGGGTGATGAAGATGAAGATGAAGTTGAAGATGAAGTTGAAGATGAAGACTTGGTGGTGCTGGTGGTGGTGATTGTTGTTGGTGGAGGTGAAGAAAGATTTTTGAGGCAAAAAGCTGCGGCTGTCCCAAAGTCACTGGACCTGGACCTGGGCTTGTTAGTCAGGATCAGAGTGTGTGTTTAAAAATCTGGGTTGAAGCTGTCTGCGGGATTCATTTATTCAACATTTTTGAGAAGGGAGATATCTCTTGTCTCCCTCACAGCGCTTCTTAAGCATGATAAATTGATACATCTTCTCATTCAATTCTGCTGGTTTAAGTCAGTTTAGTCGGCCTGCGATCTCGGATTTTTAAGTGGTAGCCACTTGGGCCATGCTGTGGATATTCGGGGAGGTCCTCAAGTTTGAAGCCCATCAAAACAACCGCTCGATTATTGCCATGACTGTACCCAACTAGGTATATGAATGTACTGTACACATTAATTTCTTGTCATAGTCGCCGCCATCTTCATCTCCACCACCCACTGGCCTCAGCATCCTTGTGGGAGAGTGATGGACGGATTAGGCTACCACCCATTTGTTAATCAATAAGAAGATGAAGAAGAAAAATAAAAATAAACAAATACCAACATAGAGAAGAGAGAAGAGAGAGAGATGGGAGGGAAAGGGGAATCGAGCGTAATATAATATATTTATACACACCCAGCCATAAGGCTCGTGTATTGCTATCTCCTCCTCCTTCTCCTAGTTCCTCCCCCCCAAGGTCCTCCCCCCCCCTCCCCCCGCCCTGCTCTCTGCCTCCCAAGGTACTACGTCCTAGCTATATACAGAAATATATATACATCTATACAACTACAACTACAACTACAACTACAACTACAACTACAACATCTGGGAACCTGCACAGTGCCCATTTCATTCAGACGTAGCATCAGTTGAGGGAGGCTAGACCAGGGAGGCGGCCCCTTTTGTGACACCACTGCGGGATGCAAGGAAGCTTGCGAAGGGAGAAGGAAGCTCGAGCCGCTGCTTGGGTCGCCATGAGGACGAATCGGGTTATTTTATTCTTTACGTTTTACACTTTTAAACTTTTTACGCTAGGGGCCTCTGACTCCGACCCCCCTCATGGAATATGCATGTGCCTCGCTTTGTAGCTGAAATGGGCAATATTTTATGTTAAGAGGTGACAGGTCGTGCGGAGGTGGGTACAAGCCCCAGGGAGGGTCGGTTCGTTTTGTCTGCATGCAATGTTTCCCCTCACGTCAAGGTTAGCTACATGAAATCGGGTGTATATACGTATATTCATCCAAGTTCTGCACATTAGTCGTATCCGGAGTTTTAGTCCGAAACCTTTCTCACCATCCTACCGAATTGTATAGAACTAGATGCTTAAGCTGGGAACCAAAATTGTGAACTCCCCCCCCCCCGGCACCCCTCCCCCTCTCCCCCAAACTAGGATCTGATTGAAGAGGAACATATGAACTAGATGCGGATACCCGGTACCTAGAGTCCTAGACAGCATCCGATTCCAGCTAAATATTTACAACTCTACGTAAAATCGTAACAACCCAATAACTGCGTCCCCAAGCCCCGCTCACGAAGCACCACAACCTGCTCGTCATCAAATCCCACCCACCCCCTCATTCGCGCCGCCAACGCCAACTCTTTCGACATACCCTGCAGCGCAAGCCCCAGACCATCCCCACGCCTCTCAATGGCTTCTGAAACCAGCTCTAGAGGTTGCTGTAACCGCCGCCTTCTCCACTCCGCACTTCCGTTTTCATTTCCGTTTCCATTTCCATTTCCATTCTCATTCTCAGCGCTAATCTGAACACTATCATCCCTTTGCAGCATCCTTGCCGAGGAAGATGACGACAATGACGGTGATATCATATCCTCCAACTCCCAAATACGAATCTCGCCACCGCGGGAGCTAACAGAGACAGCCTTGCCGCGCTCACTTACCTGCACGCCAGATACGGAAGATGTATGGCCCCAGAGCCGACGACCGGTTTTGATCGTGAGAGCGTTGGCGGTGGAGACGACTAGATACATTGTCAATGTATTGTCGGCATGGGAGGTGAGGAGGTATGGGTGGCTGTATGAGAGGGATGTGGGCGGCTGTGTGTAGGAGAGTGACGGGCTGAGGGACGCTGAGGAAGGGGAGATGATGATGGATTGATTTTTCCTGCTATTGTTATTGAAATGGCCTGCGCTGCTCATCATTTGTCGAGGGTGCTTTTTGCCCTTGGTATCTATCCTTGTTGAGGGATTGAAGGGGCTAGCGCAGAATTGGAGGTCGACAGTGGTTGCGAGTCGGGATCCTAGATTCTCGCCGCCGTGGTTTAGTCGGAGTTCCTGAAGCCCCACTGACCAACCGCAGCCTATGCGGGAGAAACTATATGCTATGGATGCCACGATTTCGGTCGCTAATAATCGGATGGAGAGGGAGAGTGGCGCGAAGATGTTGTTGGCTTTGAGGGAGGCGATTAGTTTTGGCGATTTCGTGATCTTTGCTTCTCCCCCTTTCCCTGCCCCTTCCGTCTGGTTGGCAGTGGGCGAACAAAATCGATAGAGAGACAGTGTTTGGTTCTGGGATAGTGTAAGGAGGTACGACGACGATGATGCAAGCGCGGTAATGGCGCCATTCGACGATGCTGGATGTGAGAATCGAAAATGAAAACGTGCACTGTCGCAGTGTTTCAAAGAATATACACGGTAACTTCCATCCTCGAACCCGACGGTGACTTCGAAATCGCCTTCAAGGTCATCATCCTCTGGCGTAACCGATATCGACGTGGGTGTGCTGCACATGCCCGTTTTTCCCCTTGTATCAGAAAGTGATAGTTTAGCTAGACACGATTTTGGGTCCCCGGTAGTCCACGCGCGAAGCCCATTACCCGCATCCGCCGTGAACACGACTCTTTTGCACAGCTTTACTAACACCGGCGGGATCGACGGCTGCGCAACCTCGACTTCCGTGACCCGACAGGACCCCTTGGACCAGTTATGTCGCAGACGATACTGTTTCTTCCAATCTGCATTCTCTAAATCTTTAGCTGAATGTTCGTGGCCAATCCACCTCGACGGCCTTGGAGTGTAGCTGGAGGGCCTGGTAGTGGTGGTGGGGGTGAGGCCCGAGACCTTGAGATGGCGAATACGACGGGCCCGAGGCCATACCCAGCGCGAGTAGTATTTCTGCTTCCATAATTCCGAATCGCCCGCGAGTTCATAGAATCGATGTGATAATCTGGGGAATTTACATTTTTATGTGAGATTTAGCTGCTCATCTAGAGGATGGAATTATGGCATAAATACGAAGAGCCGCGCAACACGGATTAATAATATAATAAAATAGTACCTTTGGCAAAGGCTCAGTGACTGCGTGGGTAGAAAGCTCAGGATATGAAGTATGAGCTCATCGCTCAGTCTTGAGAGAAGATCTTTCTTGCCGGTATCATTGGGGCGCATTCGCTTCTCAGGGGGGGCATCATCTGCTAGGGCGTGATCCAGGCGGCGTTTCAACATCTCGCAGGGACAAAAAGCAATTCAAATAACCGGTATATCTATCAAAACATGGGCTGTCAACATATATTGATTCACCGTTTGACAGGTAATGTTGAGAATAGGACATTAGTCGACATCGTTCCTAGTTGTACTGCGGTTGGCCAAGTCAGAAGCTGAAAGCTGATGGTCTCTTATCAGTAACAGGGCTTATCTCCACGTGATATCGTAATCAGCCCTCGCGTTCTGGGCGCGTCCCCAAGTTTGTGCACACCATGAATCAAACAACTTTGGATGATGAAGAACGGAGATTAGTTTTTGTTGCTTTTAGTTACAATGACCCTCTTGCAATAGTCTTACTTATTTCCCTGGAGGGCCTTATTATTTAGGTGACTTTGACAACTGGACGCTATGATTACCGCCTCAATTACTCAACATTGTCGCTGAAGAATTCGATGCAGGTAACCGATTTCAGCAACCTAGCTGGACAGGTTGGCGGCCTCGTAAACCAATGCCGACAGTGGAAGCAAGAGAATGCGGAGCTCGAAACAAAGCTTGGGGAGCAGGCATTGCGGATTATAGGTTTGGAAACGGAGAATTTAGACTTACAACGACATCTCAAAGCTGTCGAGTCGAGTGACACGGTTGACGATCTGGAGAGAAGGCTCCTCGATAGCAGACAGCGATATGCTCCAAATTCGGTTATCCATGATTTCATGGGTAAAACGGAAAAGCCTGACACCATTTCTTACGAACATTACGAGAGTCTCGCGAAACTCTATGAGCAGCTATTTCAAGAGAATGCTAGCCTGATTGAATCATTTTTCACTGTGAAGAAGAGGCTGAAGAGTTGCAAAGCCAAGGTCACTTCGTGGAATAATTGTTTTGAACGCGATAACTTTGATGTTTATGTTCATGGAAAGAAAGTTGTTTTTCGGAGAGATGATGCAATTGCAGCTCATGCCCCCCGAAACCACCGCCATCCTGGACAGAAGGAAACCGTATCTACGCCTGGTCTAGCTACAATTGAATCTCTGGATCAAATACACGAACCCCACATGCATGAAAAGACCCCGATGAAAGAGAATTATGCCATTGTAACATCGGACGGAGTGCCAGAGCCCGAATCACCCGTCCTACCTCGCTCAAATACTCAAGCCAGAAGCGTTTCTGGAGAGGCACCTCACCAAGCTTCCTCGGAGCTGAATTCCTCGGATATAGCACCAACCCAAACTCAGGATCCCCTTTATGCTGCCGAGCCGCATATATTTCCAAGTTCTCCCCCAGCCGAAATCCCAATTTTCGTTTCAGCGAGGCCAGTCAGGGGGAAGAACCGGGAAAATCCAAGGACAGTGCTAAATAATGCCACAAGCCGCCGCGAGACTGGCAGTTTTACCACACCTGTTATTGTAAAGAGCGAGCCTACGTCAAGTAGCCCCCTCGAGAGCACCCGTAGGACGACCAATTATGACGATGACAAGGATGATGGCGACGATGACTGTTTGGACCCGAGCACCAGCGAAACAGATAACCATGATATTGTACCGAGGAAGAATACGAATAATCTGCCCGCCCAAGCACCAAGCAATCGTTTTCCTATTTTCGATGAACGAGAGAAAGTCAAAATAGAGCCACCTGGTCCAGGTGAACGGGCAGCAACTGGAACCAAACGCCGCTTAGCTCTTCAGCCTGTGAATGCCAACGTTTCTTCTGTCCAGAATGTAGATGGACATACTCCTAACCAAGGAGCCAAACGAAGACGGTATGACCCTAGGAGAGCTGATGCAGTGCATCTAGTGGCGGAGGATGGAGAAGAAGAGATTCGTTCGAAATCGAAAAATGGTCTTCATGCCCACAAGCTGCAAACAAGCTCGGAAATCGAAAAGTCTAAATCCCCCGCTGCTAGTCGTCTGGAAGATCTTCTGGGAGGCGTGCCGCGGCCACGACCTATACTGAACTCCCCGTTTCGAAACTCTGGAACCTCACCTCTGGGAACCCCACGTAAGATACCGCCAAGGTCCATTACACCCCGAGTTGCCCGGCTCCAGAGTGTAGAAAGGACGACCCCACCAGCTCGACCGCTTCTTCCGCCAGCTTCGCGAAGTTTACGCGGTTTTGCAGGGACCCCGCAATCCCGAACCGATGATGAGGTGTTGCCGGAAGATGAACCCTTTCGAGCACGTCCTCTCCATCGGCTCGGATTTGAACATTTCAAACTCAACCCAGAAAGAAATCAGGGGCTTGATTATGCATTCGACGAGGTAGTTCGTAGGAAAGACCTCAGAAAGTGCCTTCCGAGCTGTATCCGTCCAGAATGCTGCGGGAAAGGGTTCCGTGCCATGGCAAAGCTCAAGGGATTTGGGACCGCGGGTAATGACGATGTGTCATTAGAACATTTAGACCAGGAGGACCAGCAGGTTCTTGATGAATACCTAGGCGACAATAGAATAGTCTTAGAAACGATGACAGAGAAGGAGCTGCGGGAGCTACTTCTCGATGCGCGAACGAGACACCTTGCCAATCAGTTTGGGAAACATCGACATGTCCATGAACGAGCGCGTTCGCCGCCTGGGTTCTGGCGCACGGATATGCCGAGTACCCAAGAACTGGAGCGTGATCGGGAAGAGGCGAGGAGGGCTGAGCAGGAGAAATTGGTAGAAAGATATAGGGAGGCCATGAGGCCAGGTGGGTTGTGGAGGTTTGCTGATGAGTAAGGGAGCTGTGGAATGTATATATACGTCTAGGTGCCTGTTACGTATATGTGGATTATTATTTTTGTTGTTGATTTCATTTAATTTTGCTTTGTGCAATGCTGCACATTGCTCATTTGCGAAAGCTGGAATTTTAGGAATTTTAAAGCTAGACCATATATACATTCCCGTACTAATGACTCTGTTACTATTTTGAAACTTCTAATATGCCTGGTGGTGGTCTTCATTGTGTCGATGGCAAAAAAATAAATGATAGAAAAGTACCACAGAGACTTCAGGAAATGATACGTGTGTCCAACTCGAAGGTAGACGCTTTGATCAAAGACATATTCAATTGTTGGTTGTCCATCTCGCAGAAAAAACCTTGGAACAGTTCACAAATGCTCTTAGGGTTAGTTGGAGAGGCAGCCCGATTGCCTCGGCACCTGATCATAGCACGTCACGTGAGAAAGATGCCGCTCCCCCAGATTTCTCCACCCAAGCCCCATCATCCAGCGAGAACTTCTACTTGACAATACCCCTTTTGGCAGATAGGACTAGGTCTGCCTTGACACTTCACTATTATATCGCGATGGAGCCTTTGAAGAAGGACCGCGGTAGATTCCCAGTGGCTCTACCTCAACCGACGAAGCTGAAGGGGATATATGAGGAGTTTGTAACCAAGAATTCCAGCTCCATCAGCCAGATCGAATCCACCTTGAGATCTTTGACATATATCATTCCTGGTAAGCGCCCGGAATTCCCGTGTTTATGCGGCGCATACAATTGTGCTCCAGGCGAACGTTAAATAACACATATTTCTCTCTACTAGGACGTTTTCGAGAATCTGAGCTGGCTTCAGAGTCCCGTAAGTCGATGAGCCACCCTCCCTTTCAGCGGAACCAGATCCACCATCTGTGAGTTGCATCTAATAATAACTTTCACATAGTCCATTCTGGTGTTCAACTTCTATCTCTATATCATGATTCCCTCGTTTCACGCGTCATTTCCCGGCTTCCCGCCACCATTACTCGTCCTAACCCTACACCACATGCGCGATACACTAAATACTGGTATTCACGCTCCTCACTCTACCAACGGGTAGCAGTGACTCTACAGATGATCCAATACACGGAATTACTCTGGGAAATGATAGCGCGGCGTCGGGGGGAGAAAATCCGCTGGCGTGTAGTTGTGTTCATCGAAGGGGTGAAAGCATTATGCCGATTAATGCTCCTCCGCTTAACCAATTCTAGACCGTTGGTCAGCCCGCCTTTGCCGGAGAGAGAAGTAGATCCAAGGAATTTGGAAGAAGAGGGGGAAAGTAACCCATGGGATGACACGTCATCCCCTCCTAGCGAAGGCGGATCGTCTTCGGACCTAAGTTGGACGATGCCAAGGACAGGCCTATCGCTACCGACTTTACCGGATGTTGGCGACATTTCAAATTACTTGATATCCAGAGTCCTTACGGCCGATGACATCAAGCCTCCGAAAAGCCTCCTTCATCGAGTTACAGGGCAGGGCCAACTCGCTGAGGTGCTCTATATCCTCCGCCCACTCATCTACGCACTAGCGTTGCAGAAATGGCGAAACAAGAAGAAGAGCTGGACGCCATGGCTTATTGGCTTTGGCATGGAGTATGGATGCAGACAACTGGCTAAAAAAGATTTCCGGGAAAGAGTTGCGGGTGGCTTACGGGGCTTAACGGCGCTGGAGAGGGAAGAGCTTCGGAAACGGGGCTGGGCGATGGGTTGGTGGGCTATGAGGGGCGCGTTTTACGAAAATATTACGAAGTATGTTTTGCCCTTTTTATTTCCTTTTGTGTGACTGAACGTGAGATTATTTAAGATACACGGACGCTGACCATTCTGTGCGTGAAGGGTTTGGCTGCAAAGTTTCGTTAAGAGGCTAGAAGGCAAGCCATTAGTTGGGTTGATTGGCGGTATTGTGGAAGACTACGAATATCTCTGGGATAACTATTATTTCTCGACAGCCACTCTTTGATCAGATAAACTTTTCCTTTGTTATTGCTTACCCCTCAAGCGTTTATTATTTTAGTTTTTCAGTTATGTCATTTCCCCCTACAGTTTTTGATTTATACCCGACGGTCTGGGTTAAGTGTATTATATAGGGAAGTATGGCAACGTGTTGGATGCATAGGTTTCACAATGGAAAGGTATATATTTAAAGGGTTTCTATGTCGTCATTTGTCATTATATCGCCATTCTGAAGCGACCATAGAGGTTCTTAATAATAAATCTACATTTTTTTTTTTGAATTCTAAAATATTTCTTGGGGTCTTTGGCCGTACCAGTCTCGTAACTCATCAGTTTCCTCGTTATTCCCAGTCCCAGTTGCCGAAAACGAAAAGAAATCAGTCAACCGTTGTGCTTCCTCATCTTCCTCAACAGGCCAGTCCACTTTGACAGCTGTTTTCGATTCGAGGAGTTCCTTCGCAGTGCCCCAGCTAAATCGACATTCATTTCCCCATCCAAATAACGTGTCCATATCCTTCTTGAGCCACTCCACACATTTAGAATCGGAAGGATAGCCGCTACCCCAACCTTCAGTCGCAGCTTCTTGCCCCGTGGCACTGCGCTGCTTCACCAGAGCCTCATAACAGATTTCCAATGCCACATCTCTTGTAACTTTTGCGCAAACACTTGCAGCACTAACGGAGGGATACAATGAATCTGCCTTCTTGGCAACAGTAATCTTCAGAGCAGGGAATATCCGCTCCAGCTTCCTCTGGTATGTCTCCGGGTTCCCGATGGTATCGATATATACCTCTTTCACATTAACTCCCCTCTCCTCTACAATGCAACGGATAAGCTCTATGGTAGCATCCATGGCTTGTGCATTGAGATTGTAATTTCTTGTGCCTGGTCGAAGCATGCCTGTAGCTATATCTCGAGCGGACATCACCTTGACCCCCCAGCCGCATGATGTGTTTAGAGAGTTGTCGGGACTACAGAGGAGGTGCATGAGATTTGACCGGACAGCGGGGGTGAGGACTTTGCTGTCATCGAAGTGATGTTGTTCTGCTAAGAGGGAGTGGTGGAGTGGAATTGGGAGGTAGAATGCGCTGTAAACCATTGGCCCCAGAACGGGACCCCTGCCGGCTTCATCGACTCCGAGAACGCATGGGGTTGGTTCAATTAAGTCTTCTGAGGATGTTGAGGGTGCTGATGGGGTTATGACTGGTGGGCATGGAGAGTAATGGGCGTATGAGTCTCCATTTAGGAGGGTAGAAGCGTGTATTGATGGTGGTACGAAGGGTATGCTGCTGGGTGACTCCTGGTTATCCATTGAGGAGGATGAGAAATCAGTCGACGTTTATTCTGTTGTATAGTCGGTATCAAAGGATTCTGCTACTTCGTCAAATGTATGCATTTTGTTGTTCCACAGTATAATGGGTATACATGGCTTTGATATGAAGCCCAATAAAAACATCTTCAAGTATGGACCAACATTCGATGGTTTGGCTGGGGGGACGTGATGTTGCTTAGCTAAGACGCGTCGCCACGGACCAGGCTTAGTGTGATTCCTTCGCGTTGGCACTAATATAACGGCATTGCACTTCTCCCCTCCAACAGCGCATCAACTAGGCCGAACAGCACCCTATACATCAGCATTACAGGGGAAGATATACCCACATCGAACGCGGACGGTACATCTTCATTGTCGCGGCTGGATACTGCTAATTTCTTGGATCATTGCAACCCGACGTGGACGTAGCATGTCTGCCCGATCTTGATCCCAAAACTATCAACAAACCATCGCAACTCTGCAATTATGCCACCTCGAGGACCTACAAAAGCGCGCGATTTCGATTACTCCAATGTGGGTAAGGCTGGAAGGTAAGTGTCTGAATTCTCGACATTCGAAGCTGGTTTCTCAATTGCAAGAATGCCCGCAAATGGCGAGAATGCTCACTAATACCTTTTTTTTTAAAAAAATTCTATCTTAGACGCACGGGCATTACCCTGAAGGAAGGGAAGCTCGACGAACATGGCATGGAAGAGATTGAAGGGATGTTCTCGTCGCCGGAGAAATCCCCCGTTAAGACTAATGGCCACGGCTATGGAAACGATACTTTGAATTCGGAGGATATGGAAACCGGGGATAGTACGTTTTCTCCTTTAAAAATGTCATTTTCTCCCCTGTCGTCATCTTAGCCCGATAATACTTGCGGCGCAAAGATGAGACTTCTCTATACTCATTTCACTCTAGGTAGCATCCCGGAACCGGCTGACGTACTTTCAGGCCGACGTGGGCAACGAAATCCCTTGCTTTTACCTCCTCGATCGCGCTCCCCAATGAAAACTTTTATGTCTGGATCCCCGCGAAGAACCCCAGGGATCCGTTCATCCTCTATTCCACACCATGACCAGTCCTCCAGTCCTTCTTCTTCGCGGCCGCGAGCAGCCAAGCGGGCCCTTGACTTTTCCCACGCGCCCCACCTCGCCAGATCCCCTCTCGGGGTTAATGAGCCTGCGGACTTCTCCGATGATGGTAATCACCTAATGGATGATGAAGCAGAGGATACGCATTTCGTAGAGTCCCATGGGGAATATCACGAAAGCTACGACAATGCAGACGGCGGCTCGCCCGAAAGCCAAAATCCAAATGATGGTGGCGACGATGAGAATGACGCACCAGGTGAAGACCCAGAAGAGGAGGACCCGGAAGATGAACCTTCGCCCTCCATAGTTGCGAAAATTACGGGGAGGAAACGCAAGAATGCCCCGGGCAACACATCCAAAGCCGAACCTTCGAGCTGGAGACATAGAGAGCATGAAGTGGATTCACATACGGCCCCCGATGCAGTAGATAACCCTGCACCGAAGCGGAGAGGGAGAAAACCCAAAGCTGCAGCTACGGAAGTATATCACGATGTTGAGGAGGCGGAAAGTTCCAGAGCGCCCAAGAGGACGAAAACGACTGGTTCAAAGGGACGATCCAATCTACACATGTCCATTGAGCAGGAGCAGGAGCTAAATTCAGTCGTGGAGAACATCACCAATCGAAATGGGCCTCTGAAGAACAGAAGTTTATATATTCTTAAAAGAGAAACGCCTTCAGATCAATCTGCACAACATACCCGTTCTGGCCGGGTATCAGTGCGACCCTTAGCATATTGGCGCAACGAACGGTGTGTGTATGGAGATGGGTCTGCGGAAGTCGGACAACGTTTCCCATTGTCGACGATCAAGGAAATCATTAGAACGGAAGAACGGGATACTGAGACAGACAAGAAGGCGAAACGGTCATCAAAAAAGAAGTTGAAATCCAAGTATATGTCAAAAAGATCTAGGGATGACCCATCTGATGATGAAGATGATATAGATAACGCTGAGCCATGGGAAACGGAGCAGGGGGTGTTTTACGGCCCGGTCAAGAAGTGGGACCCAGTAACCCAAAGTGCCACACAGGAAGAGGAGATGATAGGTATGTTAACTCCGCTCGAAATGGCTTCAATCGAAGGGCTATTTTCACTGACTTCTGAATATAGATGTTGCTTTTGCCCCGTCTGCGATAGAAACGCACGAAGTGAAAGACTCCACCTTCCGCTTCGCGAAAATACTCAACAATTTCTTTCTGGGTTCTGGATTTGTTGATATGCCTCCTGGCGCCGTCAAGAGACAAAAGAACTCTAAGAAAATGCACATGGTATTTTTTGTGTACCACGGCCGAATACGCGTTGATGTTTCAGGACTTCAATTCAGCGCTGGAAAGGGGTGCGTTTTCCAGGTTCCTCGGGGTTAGTATTAGCAACGTTTCCCTTTCCTGTTCCCGCTCCCGTTCCTTCAATATTTTTCCGCTGCCCTTGCCAGCCCATATGACTGGTGATGTAAACCGAGATACTAACTTTGCCTATGTTTGGTCGGCGCCTACAGGGAATAATTACAGTTTCGCCAATGATTATGACAAGTCTGCCGCGATTTTTTTTACCCAGGGATGTGTACCCTTGAACAAGGAGGGTGAAAGTGATAGTGCCGAGCCCGTTTCGGTGCCTCCAGAAGTGTCTGCGGAGGCACCACCGGGTAAGAAGAGAGGTAGACCGAAGCAGAATTGAGCATTAATATATAGGTGATTGTTCGTCTACAGTTATAAATCTGTTTGTTGGTGAGTATGATTATGGCTTTATATTATTATTTTTTTCATGCTATTCTATTTTGCTTCTGTTCAGCATACGCTGCGGATCGCATTCTGTGTGTCTTGAGCTTATCCCTTATTCGATTACTTGACGCTGCATTTTATGCCTGGTGTTTTGGTTGGCATTGCGCATTTCACTGGTTGTCTGTGAGATCCCATACTGGTCGAAGAAAGTATATTCATGGAATTCTTTACATTCTAACGAAAGTGTATTTGTTTACTTTATGTATCATCGAAAGGGCGTGTATTGGCTTTGGCTTTACGTATCTATACATCCATCTTTATTTTCTCGGGCTGCTGGATGAAATTGTTCGCTTCTTAGTGAGTTCTTAATCAGGGGGGCCCTAATCACATGACCGTGTGTTGCTGCGGGCTGATCAACAAATCGTGATCCTCCACCCAAACCTATCGTGAGGGGTTCGAACGACAACTGCTCTCTCCAACAGCATCCAAAGGGCTTCGATGTATAAGTACATAGTTATTTTTCAAGCGGTTGCAGTGAACTAGTGGGATTTCTGAATTTTATATTACCTGGTCGGTGAGAGGAGATACTTTTTCCAAATTGACCTCCTGTTTCCCGAATTTCCAGAATTCCAATACAGAAGAGCCTGAAGGCGGACATCCATTCCTTTCAGGCATCAAAGATCAAATTATTTTGTGGATGAGCCTCGTTCACGAACAAAGCATGGGAGAGTTTGTGACAATCCTAGGATTCTCAAGGTTCTCGACTCCCCCTACTTTGGCCCAGACGATCCAATGGCGCCCAACCGTTCACCGCCTTTGGAGCATATCGGACCCTAAGGCCAACTCATCAAGAATACCAAGGACAGAGGACATGCAGCAGCGCACAATAAAATATTCCGCTGATTTACCCAAAATTCTTTTCCCTAAGAATCTTGGATGTAATAAGCCCTGCAGACTTCTTCCCATTTCAACAGTTCAACCATGATCAGCGGTATCAAGCCTATGTATGTGTAAGGACTGACCGCTCGCACCTTTTGCTTCTTTCCGTCGCTCGGTTTTTGCGTAAGTAGACCGCCTCGCGGTAATTGAATAGCGCGAGAATGTGGATCAGGTCCAAACATGTACTTTACCGATCCTGCTTGGCTTCGTTGGGCATCTATCGCTCAAAGTCCTACATACATGCCGTTTCAAACTTTGCACCCTTTATACCCTGGGAAGCCAGTGCGTCCGTTTTTATCAAAGTCTGGTCCGCCGTCGCCACCGCCGCCAATGGAAAAAAAAAAAAAGCATGTTGCTGGCTCTCGGGTAGCTTGCACATGTGCATGAGTAGACTGGTGCAGCCTCACTATGGTAATGATGCATACTTCTTTGAAAACAAAAAAGAAAAGTGAGAGAGACGAAAATTGCCGATATCTCGAATGTCCGAGCTTTTGGATGATGAGCTGGATAATGATACACACCCCCTTTTCCCTTCCGAAGCTTTCCATCCAATCCTCCAGTGTGAACTTCTCGGAAACCCACCAGGACCGATGCATATCCGTCTAGCTCTGATTCATCCTTCCTGTTGCCCGACGAATTGCGAGTCAAGCCCCAAAGGCGTGGCACCATCAACGCACTTTAACAACTGACAAGGTTGTTTCCGAGTGCGCTAGACCCTTACGCTGTGGGATGGCGCGAACTGCTGTCATATGCAAAATGGATGGGTGAAAGTTCGCCCTGTTCTGTCAAAGTTGTAAATACAGCATCTGCAACGTGGACACCGTGGCGAAGCGGATGCCCAAAGGGAATTTAGACTGGTGACAACGTATAGAGTATTCCACATTTTAGCCTTCATGGT
Organism: Emergomyces orientalis; assembly: GCA_002110485.1. NCBI lineage: Eukaryota > Fungi > Ascomycota > Eurotiomycetes > Onygenales > Ajellomycetaceae > Emergomyces > Emergomyces orientalis. Next base: position 119,668 of record MOWL01000046.1, read on the forward strand.
TCTTCGTGCTTAGGTCTGCAAACACTCCTTGGCTGGCTGGGGTGTTCGCTGAGGTGATCATCGACACCATCCTCCACCTCTTCCGCTTCGCCCCGGGTCGAAGTAAGCTGTCAAGTTTTGCAGTTTGTGGAATCAAGGATATTTTTAGTTCTGTCGCCTTTGATTTGATGCTTCCCGTTTCCGCAATGCTCGATTAGTGCTATCTAGAAACCAACTACGTGATTTGTTCACACCCCCAAGACTTCACAGCTTTGACCGATAACTGAGGAGAAGCCTTATTTTGATATGCACAAACAAGTCAGCAAGCTGCAATTTGGTTGCCTCCTGCTGTTTCTGTTGTTCCCGAAATACTGGTTCTTTCTTACTGATGACGTTTCAGGACTCCACATTCCCCAGGCTTGTGTCGATATTTTGGTCCCAACGAAAGCGCGGACCCTGTCCTAAGGTGGATTCACCTACTCAGAACTAATGGCAGTTTACAGATTTTAGGCTGCAATAGTTCATGATTGCAACCGTTGAAATACCGCAAATACCTCTGGTTGTAAAAGCATGGTGCAAATTATATCTTGTGTTTTAAGTTTTGCTTTTACGGGCATTTCACCTCCTTAGAAAATTTCTTCATTCGACTATATATTCGGCATTTCTAGTCCTATCAGGGTCATAACCGCAGCGGGAATAAGTGTGGTGGCGCCGGGTTCTAAAGGGACAGCCTACAGATGTGATGGTCAGGCTGTTCAAGATTGATTTGCCACAGTCAAATACTAACGGAAACCTCATCAGCCAGCCGTTGCCAGTGCTCCACTGGTTCGTCAGCTCCGCTGAAAAGGATTTTGAGTAGCCGTTGTGATACCCATCGTGCTCTCTATGAACTTCCGCAAAAAAGCACCGTAGGGCTGACGGTCGTAGTGATACCGCACATACCGCACTTTAATGAGCATTCCCCCCCCCTCCATCGCCATTTGTCAAAACACCCTCTTTCTACTGCTCATTCTAGTCATGGATCCCGTTTTTCGGAGGGGGTATTTCCGTCGGGGACGTCAGACGTCGCGTGATAGATCTAGAGGAGTAGGAAATCAAACGGACCTAGTGAACTAACCACCTAATATCTACCGGAATATTTACCCCCTTGGTTCGTGCAGCCACATTTCAAGTAAAGGTTGCTGAACCCTTATATTAAGATGGATTTAGTCATACATAAAAGAGAAGTCCCTTATACATTGCGAGGTTTTCTCCTTCCCCACCAGGTAAACCACCTTAGTGGCTTCAACTGGGGTAACAGAAGAAAGTCTCGCCATACAGGCTTCATATATCAATAGTATGAACCTCAAACTGAAACGAGCCGTTGATACGATGCCACCACCAGCGGAAACTAATCCGCCCAATAGATCTGAGAATATGTACTTAATGTATATATATATATATATATATTTATTGGCCTGAAACACCGGTTCCCTTCGACAATCGTCCGATTCTAGGATTAACGAGCGTACAATTGCAAACCCCTGAAAAGAAATGGTATAGTGGGGTTAGCTATTAACTATAGCTTGTTTGGGGATGTACTGGGGCAAGGTTTTGTTTTCTGTGTGGGGAGAGGTCTAGATCTTTTTTCCTCGACATGAACCTGATATTTATCGGTATTAGAATCGCTTTAATCGCCGATATTAGTAGCAGTGATGTTGCTGTGATGGAAGTAGTTGTGCCCCTCTCAGGAAATGGGGATAATTGGTTGTACCTTGGCGCTTGCCCGTTACTGTTATGTTTTTGAGAATATTACAATTAAATAGCTCCGCTGGCAGAAAGAATCACGGAGGAATAAACAACCAAGAAGGAAGAGGAACGGGGGGGATTAAAATTAAAAAAAAGACAAGGAACAAAAAATCGACCGACGCAGGACTCGAACCTGCAATCTTCCGCAGTCTGGATAACATCGGATGTAAATCTGATGGTGGAACCGGAAACGGATGCGTTAGCCATTACGCCAGCCGGCCAGTAGCATTGGGGTTTTAGGATTTCCGTGCCTTCTAACCCCATAATTCCCAAGGTTGCCTTCATTCAGATATAGTGTTTGTTACCTAATCGCGGACCCACCCAAACCTTATGCTGAACCTTGGTTCGATCCGGGTCGATCCGTGGTTGATTGGCCGTTGCCGCTTAGGGCTCAATCACAGCAGCATCACCTCTTTTCCACTTCGAACTTGAACTTTCACCACAAGGCAATTTAGAGCAGACAAGACACAACTATGTTAATATCAGAAGTGCTTGAAAATTGTCTAATTTAAGCTCTGTATTGATTGTCTGTCTCATTAAACTACTTGACAAACTTATCACTTCAGAGTCATTGCAACTAGCAAAACCCTTTCCAACTCAATTTGATTTTCACGATTGATACTATATCTGCCATTGCAACTTTACTGGTATTCCTTTAGAACGGTTATATCATGAGGTTTTCTTGCTGGGAACTATATGCCCTTCATCAGAAAGGGGGGAAAATGATATTACTCTGCTGGCATATTTCATTGAGACAGCGACACCAGAAACTGCTGCAATTCTACTGAGATATTTCTCAAGCTGGATTATTTCCAAAGCTACCTCTTTTTCCTAAAAGCCCTGTCTTGAACCCTGAAATTTATTTGTACATACCATCTTTTGGTCTACAATCTTGCAGCTCGCCATGCGATTTCAGCAAAGATAAAACCGGGAATTTGATGGCTCACGACAAATAAATTTATACTAAATAGAGGTTCCAGATATCTTGGGTTTTCATGATGGAAGGCAAATTTGTTCCCCCCGCGAACTACCTATCGACTCTCAATTCGAAACAGCAAACACGAGGAGGACCCGTTAGAGTTGAGAATACCTTATCTGCCCGAGCAGAGGAAGCTCAAAAGCATCATTCGTTTGCACGAAACCTTGCCTTCCCGCATACTGGTTTATCTATGTATCCGTCCGTCGCTATCACGAAAGCCGTGAACGGGATGGAAGTTCGAATAAAAAATGGGAACGAATCGATAATACTGGGGCACTGGCCGATTACAAGAACTACCTATCTCACCGCCAAACTGAAATGACAACATACCCTATTATTGACTCGGATATCTCGGCCAGTCAAACTTGGTGGCATATTTCCACAAGTTGGATTTTAGGGGGTGTTGGTTTTTTTTAACGATCTGGTTTTTGGTACGAACCTTTCCTCCCCCTGACTTCCTTCACTTTTCGTTCCCCGATCTGGATTGAAAAGAAAATCTATGATTTTCATGCATGCAGGCAGACCAAGATACAGTTATATGCTTGTCAATTGTAAGATCCTTGTAAAATTACTGGAGTGTGTCATCCACGATATCAGGATAAAACGGAGGTTTTCTTCAGCAGGAGGATACGCGACGATATCAATTCATTCTCAATCATACATATTTCGTTCTTTTTTTATTTTATTTTACCAACGCAATGTGCTAATTCTTTCTAGGGCTGCGATATGGGCTTCCAGCAAACCTTCTGATGCAGGCATTTGTGAAGACTTAGTACCAACTAATTATATTCCAGTTATTATTATACTTTAACCATATTTACGATATATACATGCGAACTCTTCGTTAAACCTGAGGGACAGCACATAACTGCATATGAAGATGAAGCGAGGATATTATCCCTCTTGATCCCGGTGAGCGAATTTTGCGAAATAACACAGATATTATTATACCAAAGCTTTTGCTGGAACCAAGTGCGCTGAGCGATCCCCAAGCAAATTGTTTGAATATAGCCCTGCTAATAACAAATACCTGAGTAAGGATTATGATGCATGCATCCTAGAGGAACATCTGACCCTTTCTCATTTACTCTCCACTATGAACATTTCCTCTGCAACAACCTCCATGTATGTCCAGTCCATGTTACGACAAATATTTATTCCGCTCCAAATGGCATAAATCGGTTTTCCACTCCAAGCCCTTCTCATCTCCCCTCGGCCATTAGTCTAGACCCTCAAAATCACTGACATAAAAATATCGGCCTTCGTTCCATCCTACCGCTTACACTGCCCATCACTTTGTAAAAATATTTTGGCCTCTAGCGTACATACATCTATAGATTGTACGATGTTACATGGAACGGGAGAATAAGAAGATCGAGGATCATAGTTACACTCCTCTTATTCTATGTTAGTAGATACAAACAGACTGAGTTCAACATTCCTAGGATAATTAATAATGAGGGCCCGACATGTGCGTATGTGGTTCGTTAATGGATCTGTTCGTCCTTTGGTGACTTTGTTGGTGTTTCAAAATTCTACTTCTATTGCATATTAATAGTTAATGATTAGCTGATTAACGGATCAATTAAATCAAATTAATACTCCGGAACATTTGGTTATTTGTTTTTTTTTGAGGTTGTTGCATGTCTGGCCTTAAAGGTGGCAAATCAGATCAACCAAAGCGGCGATTTGCTTCTTTCAAACTGTTTAGCTCGAGGACGCGACGGAGCAATTTGTCAACTAACCATGGCCCAGGAGGCTGCCATGGGGCAAGATCGATATCGTGTCAAGCTAGAATATTCATTTATGGTATTGCGTCATGGGGGGGTCAAAAAAGAAATAACAAATGGGCGTTTTGTGTCGGTTGTTAGTGCAGCGGGGCGATCATCTGCCAACTTGCCTGCCAATGATCATTACTCCACGGTTCGAGCCGTGAGGAGTTGGGTGCAAAGCCCTTACTTTACAATCATGCATCCGCGCTGGTGCGGTTCATCAGTTGCATGAACGCTTCTTGATATTGTGATAGAGAAACGCTGGGGAAATGGCGGAAAGGCACGGGTAAAGAGCGCAACAAATCGATAACGGGAAGATGTGTCTCGTATGCGAAGCCATCTTTCGTTGCCCAAGTTTGCGTATCTTCCTTCCAGCAGTTCCATGATGCTTGCCCGAACTCTATTTGACGAACTGCTTTTGAACCCAACATCCACATACAGCTGGAACGCCCGGGGTTTTTTTCAGCCGCATCCGGGAGATATTCAAAGGTGACGGGGAAAATGATTTTCACCAACATTAAACAGCCAGCTTTATTTGGAGCTTTGTTCAGATGCATTCACCGTGGCCCAAATGTGGATACGTGGTTCGAATTCGAAGCGGCGCACCATTCTCTTCTGTATCCTTTCCCGGAAGTCTTCCCCCCCCCCCCACCCCCCAAATTTTTTTTTTTGGAAAATCTAGCCATTTCCAAATCCAACACCGCACGTTATCCCGCGGGATGGTGGGAGGTGAAAGAAGGAGAACTACTACTCGAAGGAGCCAACCCTTACATATTTTGGGCAGACGGATTCCTTTTCTTTCTGTAGAGTTGGGCAAACAAAAATCAGCCTAGGCAGTATATTCTTCCAAATTCATTGCTTTGCTGATGTCATTCAATCGAAGTGGCGGAAGGGTTTGCTGATGGGTATTGTTTCCCACATCTTTTTCTCGGCGATTGAACCGTTCTCAATATCAGCTCGAAAATGTAGCGGTGACTTCACCGCCTTAGGCCACTACTTGCATGGATATGCCACATAGCCACTCGCTCTGTTCAAACACATCTGCTCTGACTTTTGCGTTAATATATGCTAGGAAAAGGTACCCTTGCCATTAAAGCGGGATTCCTGCAGGTTTTATTACAGTTATCAAAGGATATAAATGGCGTTTCGCTCACAATTCCACAAGTTTGCCTGCCTTATCCTGTAAATCACTGTCGTGTGGGGCAGCGTGGACGGGCTGTGTCAGGAAAGATTGAAGAATTTGGGGGAATTTGCTGGCCAGACGGCGACCTGATAAATGCCACATGGTCGTGAATATGCTGTGCGACCTCCAGACATATGGGAAACCTGTATAGGCGATTTCAATTACTTTCGGGATCGTCGCCGCGCTCTCATTTAATGCCGGAAGCCCCCATCTGAACAACGCCCAGACAATATATCATGTCGCTGAAAAATTTTCTGCCGTTCATTTTTCAACTTCTGACATTTAGTGTCCGAGCTAATCGTCAGACCTTGCCCTATATTATTAAAGAGTTCACGCCCTGGTTTGGGGTCCAATCTCACATCGCCCCACAGCGCTGATTCCTGCCAGACAAGATGATTAATTAGTGGCGGGAGATGCCACAGTTCGTGACAATTTTAACTGGATTCCTATGCCAAACCCCTGCTGCATAAAATCTCTTCATTATTAATCTTTAATCTTTTCTTTTTTTATCATTGATGCGCTTTTGTGGCTGAAGTTACCAAGCCCAGCACGATGACGCCAAAACACCAGGGCTGGAGGGCTCGATTTTATTTTTATATTTTATATTTTGTATCTATGTTATAAATTTTTTACAGTGTTATTGTGTTGTTACATTACATTCAAGCGCTTGAAATTGAAAAGTTACCACTGGTATCATATCGTGCTGTTGCATGCTCTCTAGGAGGTCTTTCGAAACTCGCTGTGAGATGGACCCAAATATTTGACTTATCCCAGAATGATAACCGGAGAGCAGAACTGTTTGATTTCTTCGTTCCCTAGGATCCCGGCCGGATCTGATATCAACTTGGATACTTGTAAAAAAAATATAAAATAAAATAAAATTCTCAGTTGTCACCTGAGTTTGCCATCTTGCGATGCTTCCACACCCTTTTCACTTGTTGATCTTCAAGTTTTATATGAAAAGGTCTTACAATGGGGCTGCTAGCGACAGCCTCGGTTGCACAGTACCTTGCATTGTGAGATGGTACACAGGGACTACACCTAGCAAAGAGCCATCTTGTCCTGGAGAGAACGTTGGAGGAAGTGATCGTTCATTGTTCACCGCATAGATATATTAAAAGCCACGTTGATTGGATAAAATGAAAAGAAAGCCTCCGAGTCAATTTTCTACTTGGGGGCCAATTCACAGTGTTTCAAAGCGAAAGGTATGTACACCGCAATGTGTATGTCAGACATTATTCACCTATATAGGTGTGGGCAGTGACTTACTGCTGACATCTGCACGTAGTACCTTATTTTCGATTGAATATCCGAAAATAAAAATTTGAGCAAAGAAAATATACAGACTAAGAGGCCGTTTGGTTTGTCACAGATGAGAAGTGCGGGCCAAGTACTGGGCCTCATGTTCTCCACAGAATCACTGGATCTCTTGTGTTTACAGTTTGCTGCTCGGAATAAAAGAAGAGAAGAAAAAAAAGAAGAAAAAAAACCTTGGAGAAAAGAAAAAGAAGAACACGAAAGCGTTTGAAATGAAATCACAGAAAAACAAGGCATCGATGACGAACGAGTATGTGTTCGCCGTATTTTCTTACCCTTTCGAGACTTGCTGAAAAGTTCCGCCTTGCTAATGTTTTTAGCAATCCTAGCCAGGGATCTTCTCATTTATTAGTTCACCCCAGTTCCGTTTATTCGTAGTGAAATTCAATCTGGAGCCTGGCAGCAGGCTTTTCCCATGACCTGCTCGCTGTTGGGCAAGATTCTTCACCGCAACGTCTGATTTTCACCGCATGCGCTCGCATTTCCTGCAGAAAACAAGACGATAGTCGCCATGTACGAAAAGCGCAGAATTAAGAAGAACCAACCTCAAATAAAAAGAACTACATACTACTCAATTTTTTATTGGTGGAGTACTCTTTTTTCAAAGCATCATTCTGGGTTTCACAACCAGATATCTACATATTCTCCTAGCCGCAATGGCTCATAGAGGTCGAGATTTAGCTGCGATCTGCGCTTGCTCACATAAATATAGAAAGTTGGAACAGCCCTTTTTGTGACCTTTTTGGTCGAATCTCATTAACGGAAAAAGAATAGGGTGCCCTGCCTCCTCCATGCTGGAGGTGGGTGGTGGGGGTGTGACGAGTGACAAAAATTCATATGCAGGAAGTATCAATATTTATCATTATAGTCCAACAAAGGAAATAAGAGCGTATTCGATGTCGAGTTCAGGCGTTTCCATTTCGTGTTCGAGCGGGCCAATGCACCATTATTTGAGATTTGAGATACGTCAACAATGAATCTCAAAATAAATGCCGGAGGGCAAGATGGACGCTGGATTTTCGTCCTTCATGATGTGCAGCAGCGCTTGACTCTCCATTCCCCTTTCCTAACGGTTAGCTTCCTAGCAGTCAGCTTGTACAGTGTCCATTTTGCTTCATGCCTCGTCTTCAGACATTTAGTATCATGATGCTCGTTTTTAATGCTAGTAGATGCGACGTGCGTCATCATGGTGGCCTTTTTATTTAAAAGGATAGCTTTGGTTATGTCCATATACGGCCCGCAGGTGGCGAGGTGATTCAATAGTTTTGAAGTGTAGCTGGATGCTCCGTGCTACCTACGGAGATATGTCGCTTTGGAAACTGGTGGACGAAAGTGTAGCTGGTTTTTTTTTTCTTTTCTTTTTTCCTTTTCCGTTCGAAGCCATATAGCGCTCTAACCATGAGTTTTCAAATTGTGTAATACTATATATCTATATGCGGTGGGTGATAGCAAGATTATTGTGAGATTGGGAACAAGCTGAGGTTTCCGAAGAGAAAAGAAGTCATTGAAAAGGCTTGAGAATGAGATTGTAGTTTAAATAACTTGCTATCAGGTGAAATTCCGTAGGGCCCAATCCATGGTAAATATAAGAAAGAAAGCAAGGCGAAGAATGGGCTTCTAGACCAGTTGTTTCCGGAGGCAGCGCTACCAGAAAACAGAAAATTTGCATGCGTTCACGAAGCGGGTCTAAAATAGAAATTAAGGGGATGGAAAATACCAAGAGAAAAAGCAAATTGGTTCATTCGGTACTGGATCTAAGTTATGCAGGTCATCACAGCCTTTGTGGCTGATGAAGCGTTGGTTAAACAATGAAGTTTCGTCTGATCGAGTGTGCTTGTAATCGGTAAGCTGGGGTGTTTTTCTCGTATTGGCCTTTGATAATGTAATGGAAAAATACAGAACTAGAAGGAATATTTTCATAAATACTAATAGTATATATATTTGATTTGATTTGATTTTGATCTCTCGATTTTGGAGAACGAAATGCTGACATCAAAGCCAACCTGTGGTAGGTCTATTTACTTATAGGTATTAACGTATCTTCTTCCAATTCTGCCTTGCCTTACCCCAAATTAGTAATTGCACAAGGTCAATCTATACATAGCTAATTAATTACCTTTAACTTCTTTTCTGGCCCCCGCTTTCTCCCAGCAGCTGCCAGTAGACAAATATATACATATCCGCAGGGATGGGTATATCCCCCCTCTGATGGTCAACGCTCTCCCCAAGCTATTTGCCATTATCACGGCAAGAAATGCCACATCTACTCCTCGTTCCGCTCGCTTGCGGCCAATCCCTGGGAAGCTCAGATCAAAGTTTTTGGTTTTCCCGTTCTCCTCCCCTTCTGACTTCAGGCAGGATTGAAAGTCAAGTAAACCATTTCTCGAAATAAAAATTTCTAAAATATTAGAACTTAAAATACCTTACAAATCTTTCACAAAAAAAAATAAATATTAATAATAATAATAATATTCATAATAAAATGAACGCATTATCTCCACACATATTTTAGCAGACATGAGACCAACAGTGGCACCCTGGAATTAATAGGCCGTCTTCACTATTTTTAGCTTCCAGTTTTTTTTAAATTTTTTTTTTTTTGCATTATCCTTGATCCTTTTCTTTGGGTTTCCTTTCTGCACACCTGCCCATCGTGTATGGCAGCAAAATGTAAACGGTACGAAGGCGAGAAGTCTCGGGTTGGATTCGAGTTGCATGATGTGCAAGGAACTTGGACCAGGTACGAAAGATGGACCAACCGAAAAGCAGGAGTGGAAAAAGAAAAGTTACATGTGAAATGCCATGGTCAAAAACAAAAAAAAAAAAAAAAAAATTTATTCCTTCTCCAAATGAATAAAAGTAAGAATAATCGTAATATGTCATCGTGTGTTTAGCTGCTTCGGAAAGTTAAGCCCCCAGCTTACAATGTGCGTGATAGCTTACTTCCGTATCGTGGCTTCATCCCCCAGTCGCTTTTTCTTTAGTTCCTCCTTACACATATAGGACTATAGGGAACATGTTCACTGCCCTGTCCTTTCGCTGCCTGCTTTTTTTTCTTCCGCCATTTCCCCCTTGTCACCCGTGACGCAACCATAGGGCACGTAGCAACAGGACGAAACCTGACGTCTGCAAGTTCGTTGGTGGAGTGAAGGGAGATGGTAACCAGTGATTTTGTAACATCACAGCTATCCCGGCCATTGGTCAATAAACCCCAAAGCGGAAAATAAGGCAGCACTAGTTAGACCGACACTCCCTCGCCCTTTTTATTTTTGTCAGGGAGCTTTCCCTCCTTTCTAGATCAGATCGGTACTGTACCACATTGGGACATACGAAGCTTTTCATTTCCTTGACCCAGGTTTTTTCCTTTGACCGTTCCTCCAGCCCGGTTTCCGCCCTATTGCCGTCGCACCCACATGGTGTAAGGGCGGTGGCGCGGGTGATCGACTTCATCAGACCTAAATCAAACTTCGCCGAGTTATTCATTCAATTGCTCGCGTGCTTTCGCCCATCTTAGGAACACGATTCTGAAATTATCGGTCGCATTCCTTTTACTTTTCTTCTGGAAACTGTTTTCAACCCCTAACGATCATTTTCTGGGGTGGTGCTTTCATTCTTCTCCTCCTCCCGCGGCCAAATAAGCACCGTGGGGAGATCGACCAGCAAGGTTATTTCTCTGACACGAGTCGCGGCGGAGCTGGTAAATTCATCTTGGACCAACTGGGGTGCATATGGTGGTCTTGGGTATCCGTCAACGAACTCCCACAGCAAAGGTGGATATCGCGTCGCTCTTGCAGTCTCAAGATGAGGAGGCGGAAAAGAAGGATACGAACGCCAGCCAGGTGACAACAAATTCTGTAGTCGCGCCAGCCCAAGGAGGAAGAACTTCTAGCTCACCCCGCGCAGAAGTAGTCACAGAGGTAATCGTGACACCTTTACCTGTTCCTCAGACCCCGGTATCGACACGGCCAGCAAAACGACTACAACCTGCCCCATCCTTTGAAATTCCGGCCAAAAAGCAATCGAAGTGGTCGGCCGAAGAAGATGCTTTGATCATAGAGCTTCGAGGCAACGGGTTAAAGTGGGAGGACATCAGCAAAAAGCTGCCCGGACGAAGCGCCCTTAGCTGCCGGCTCCATTACCAAAATTACCTCGAACGACGGAGTGAGTGGGATGAGGACCGCAAGAACAAACTGGCCAGGCTATACGAAAGGTAAGCTTCCCCACAGCAAAAGGTGATACGTCAATACGAGAGTATTCGTTGATTCATAGATTCATAAACAAATGAAGATTCAAAGCAGACATGTGGGCAAAAATAGCAGCAGAAATGTCCGTTCCTTGGAGAGCAGCTGAAGCTATGCACTGGCAGCTCGGAGAGGACGAGATGGCGAGACGAGCTGGTGTACTTCCATTTCTACTTACACAGCCGACGGCAGAACCACCTCCGAAGCTGCGCAGAGTCAACGCAGCAGCACCGAGATCAAGACGAGACTCAATAGTGCGAGGTCCAGGCCAGCAGCTTCCTTCGGTCGCCGAGTTGACTGCTGGCGTTCCGGCATACGCATCAAACCAGCCGCGTGACCTTTATTCGAAGATGAAATCCCCGAAATCGCCTGCAGACCAGAGAGGTGGCCATCCTGGCACTCGCTCAGGCGTGGGAACTCGTTCTAGGAAATGATATATTTGCTTTCGAAGTGGTTGATATAATGGGTTATGTCGGAATATGAATGCATAGCGTGGGTTGGGGGCCGGATAGACCCAGGTTTTGTATGTTTTTCTCTTTTTGGCTTGTCTTTTTCTTTGTTTCATGTGTCTCCTCATTATTCCGCTCCCCTTTCTTCTTATTTTCTTATTTTCCTTATTTTTCGGGTTTTGCATATGTAGATTTAGTCGTGTTTAGCCAGTTTCTCTTTTCACCCCTTTTTTTACCCATAATTTTCTCCTCTGTCTCTTTTTCAGCTCTTTTTTCACCCCTTCCCTTCTTCTGTTTTTGATGTCTTTTTAAAATATCCCATTTAATTTCATTATTGTTTCCCCAATCTGTTTTCATAGCCCCCCGATTCGAGACCGGATGCTTGATATAGCGGGAGCGACTTACAGTGTCTCAATTCAATCCACTGGCTTTAAGCTTGCAACAGCCCACCAGTTATCCTTTTCGTAGCCGTGATCCAAGACGTGACCACCAGCAGCATCAATATCTCCTTCTAGCTCCTGTGATTCATACAAATGATAGTAGCGGTGAAAAGTCTTGGTCGACTCCTCGGATTTATCATCAGCGCCTTTTCTTTTTCTCACCCACGGCACCATAACATCCTGATCATCCCCTGCATCCCATCCCCTCCTGCTGCTTTTTTGTTCAAGTGCCCAGACATAGATCAATGCTTTGCCACCTTCATGGCCATCGCGAGGCGGCTTGAGCGTCTGTAGAATAGACTGAACAGCTTTAACTCTGCGTTCAGGGGTTGACAGGTGATGTACCACAGCAATAGAAATGGCGAAGTCGAAAAACCCATTAGGGTGCGGTAAATTCAGATTGTCAGCGACAATCGCAGAGTGCGGATAATGTGTGCTGGCAATCCGTGCCAAGGCTTCGGATCTGAACCTTGCATGTTTAGACAAGTATCTGATAGGAAAATGGGGACCCCAGTATTACGGATCTGGGAAAGGAGAAAATATCATCAGGAGACAAAACGCAATCAAAATCTTGAACTTACCGATCTGACGCAACAATGAAAACGTCGGAATTGACGGGTAAATATTTGCCATTCCCGCACCCAATATCTAGGCCGATCGAACCGGGAGGGCATTTTTTCAAAAACTGCTCGACAATCGGCCAAGGCTACGGGGAGCCCAGTTTTCGGTGAGCTTAGCCGCAGACACCACAGACACACTTGAACAGGCATGAAATAGTTACAAAAAGGAGATATCAACCAACCTTATATCTTGTGGAGGAGAAGTGGTCCGCAATTTTTTGGTAGACATTATGAACATGCAGTTCTTCGTACTTTTCTGGGTCTTTGCTTTCTTCCATGGTTCCTGCCTACTGAAATTAGTTATCGGCACAAAAATTGAAAACTTGAAGGGTAGACGGAGGACAGGTCTTTATTTCTACCAACTCTTAGGACACGACTTCGTCAAGAGTCGACTCGTTCTCCAGGATATTGACAGGGCGGGCAAAGTGGTTGTTGAGAACAGCTCCCCGTCAGCAGAATCGGAGAGCCGACTTTGGGGCGGCTCTTTTAGGGTTTCGGCTGTGGCGTCTAGATCACGCTCAGGCCCCTTTGACACGCCAGATCCGTCACGTGCAGGAGGAGATGTAGGTTCGATCTATGAATCTACAGAGTACTGTGTATATAAATCTACGAAATGGTATTGGGATATTGGTCGATAGTAACGATAGCGAGTGTAGGAGATGGAAGAAAAAACAAACAGATCGGAAGTGTTTCAATTGTGTGTGTAACTATATAGTAGGTAGTAGCTAGTATATTTCACAGCGTCCTTGTCCATATTCCCAAAATTTCAATTATACTAGTATGTAGTATAGTACATGGTTTGAAGATCTTTTAACTATTGACTAATAAACCCAGATAAATCTGATATTACATAGGTACTGTATCTATAATCCCAAGCAGAAAACACTTTTACTTTTATACTGTCATTTGGATGTTCGTTCAAGCTTCGAATCCCAATGAGTATTGCAGCAGCTGCAACAACCACTCTTTTGTAACAATTCTAATAGCAGCATGAACAACAGAAGTTAAGTGATAATAACCCAGGTAACTGTCTCTAAATCCCTCCTGCTGCGGTGCAAATGTTCAATTTAACCCAGCTGTCACTCCCAGTCCCCACAAGCTCGTTCAATTTAGGTTTTTCTTCACAACAGTCAATTGTCTTGGCAGTTCTGGGCAGTTCGCCTGCCATGTCACCTGATATCCCTCCTTTTTTTTTTTCCAGAACACTTCATTCCCTTACGGTGACATCTTCACGTATCGACTGTTTATAATAGGCTGTATTCTCGTTCTAGACAAATACATACAAGACACAATACTTGCCTTCAGTATTTTTTCAGTTTTATTTTTGAATAGGGAATAGGTAAACCCTTTCCCAATGTGTATCATTCAACGCGGGGTATTTCTAACCGCCAAAAATTAGGACAAAGTATCAAGTGAGTCTGGAATCCAAAAAAGCCAACCGTATACGCCATTCCTTAGACTTTTTTCCAGCTTCAAAGTTCTAGAGAAGATTTCAATAGAAATTCTAGTTTAAAATATCTTCAATATGGCGTTCCAGCCCACTCCCATGGACATTCCCGCCATCATAACCGTTGCGCCCGGCAGCGGGGGTCAAGCGGGAGATACAGCGTCGTTCGCGTCAGAACGTCGCATAACCCCAACATGGACGGTTTCGCAGTTGAAATCTAAACTGGAGACCATGACCGGAATTCCACCATCCAGCCAGAGACTTAAGCTGAAGTCCCCTGGCAGAGACGACCAGTGGGTCGAGGGAGAAGATCGAGTTGTGGGCGCCTGGGGTCTCGGTAGGGGTTGCGAGTTTGAGGTACGAAACGACGGGATTGATGTCTATTTGACAGTTATTTATCTGTCACTATTTCCTTTTTCCTCCGTTGTTTGTGGTTCCCGTAGTCGTGAGGTATTGGGGCAGGCCCAAGGACAACCCGACCAATAGTAGGAAGTCTGTCCTAATATGAATGTTGGAATTCTCTCTGTTTACCGCAGCCATCCTGGGGCTTTTACGTTTAGGGATATTTGCCTCCGCTTCTGCATGGTTACTATCATTGTTGCGCCTCCTAAATTTTGTGCCCCTTCCTTTTCTTCTGCCTGTTTACTTTAAATTTGAATCATCAATATGTGTTATTTCCGCGGGCACTCCAAGCTAACCCGAAAATTAGGTCCACGACACCAGGCCCCCATCAGCGCGCCCAAATTTCAGCGACCTCTCCTCCGTAGAAAAATACACACTCCCAACTTCAACCTACGAAACTCTCCCCAACAGCGTCCTGGCATGGAAAAAGAATCAAAAGCTCGGCCGTTTCGACCCGACCGCTCTTTCCCCTGAAGAACTGCTCAAGCAGCAAGTGGAAAGGGACCAGCAAGAGATTAAACGGAGAGGTAAGTCATACAAGTTTTTAAGGGATGCGAGCAATAGGAATTTTTACTTTCAAGTTTGTATTTATATCAACACACACACACACACACACGCTAGGCATCGAACTTTCCAAGCGCGCCATTGTCCATCCTTCCACCCCACCCCATATTCGGCGGGGGACAATCCGCTTCATCGGTCCTGTACCTACCATCCCATCACCGCTAGTCAAATCATTATCATCATCAGCAACGACAGGAGGCGAAGACATTGACGATAAAGAAGAAGAACACGAAAAAAGCACGGAGCCAATGGCACCAATCTGGATCGGTATTGAATTTGATGAACCCGCGGGTAAGAATGACGGATCCGTGGGCGGGCGTAGGTATTTCAATTGTTTGGAGAAGAGAGGTGTGTTTGTGAAACCAGAGAAGGTTGAGGTGGGTGATTTCCCACCGCTGGATTTGGGGTTGGGGGATGAGGATTTGGAGGAGATTTAGAGTTGTTTTTAATGGATCAAGGAAGGGAATATGAATACGTGTGTACCTGGCTTGGCGGAGCGTAGTTATGTCGGGCATGGAGGGAGCATTTTGTGCGATAGATGATAGGAGAAATTATGATGCCATATGAAACAAAGTTTGTGTTTTTTTTTCTTTTTAAAAAAAAAAGAAGAAAGAAAAATAAAATGGCAGCTTTGGAAGGAATAAAGGCGCAAATAAAAATTTTGCACGCGTGGTTTGAGCTTGATGCACGAAAACGTGAAAGTGAACAAAGATTGGCAACATTCATAATCGACAGTAATAAACCAAACCTTTTCTATATTTTTGTAGCTAAGAAAGATCAAGTAAGTACCGAGAATATTCAGATAAATATAGAAACATCCCATCACGCGCTTATTATGTACGCAAAGCAAATACATCTATCTGCTTCATTTTGGTACACCACCGCGACCTCCTACAGCTCCCACAGCCTCCAGCTGCGCTGCACTGACATGGACTTTAGGCAATGGCCGCCCTTTGACCGATGGCTGGCTCACGAATTTGATCTCTGCCAAGTAGCTCAAGTATCTGCCCACGTCTTCTCTGCTGATGCCATAGCCCGCACTTTCGTCTACGCCGGTCCATTTCTCGGCATCAGCCTTCAGAATATTGACGGCATTTCTGTCATCGAGCTCGGGAGCTCGAGTGGTGGCCGGGAGATCATTGACGCAGAAGTGGTAGAGAGGCATCAGTGCGTGTTGTTCTTGATCCTTCTCTGGACCACCAGCCGAGATATATTTCTCTAGCTCATCCTTCCAGATGTCATAGTCGACTTCGGGAACTTTATAGCCATAGAACTCAAGAAGGGAGAGGTATTCGTTCATACGGAGCCGTGGGTGACCGGTGACATGGACGACATGTACGCCCCCTGGGAGAGGGTTGAGCGCAGAAGCCACAACCACACGAGCGACATGCTTTACCGGGACAGAGTTGACGGTGTTGATGATTCGTGGCCGGCTAGATAATTGAATACAGCCTTTTAGCATACGAATCAAGAAGTCATCCGTATTGCAGACACCGGTCTCAGCGTCGCCTAAGATGTATCCAGGTCGAACCACAGAGCCCAGGAGGCCTCTCTTTCCAGCTGCACGGACGAGCTGCTCAGATACCCATTTCGTTTGGCCGTAACCAGTTCCAAGGCCAGTTCGACTGCCTTCCATGTCATCGTCTTCTGAAATAGCATCCCGGCCAGTGCTAAGGTATTGATCTGAGAGTTTAACATAGTGATCCGTGTCAAGTACACTCGTGGAGCTGACAAATGTGAACATCTTTGGTTTTCCTTCGTTGCAAAGCCTCATAGTGTCAATCGTGGAGAGGACATTTGAGGCCATCATATCGTTGTATCTTCGAACCCAGTGGACCGAGGCGCCATTGTGGATCACCAGATCGACTTCCTGGGCCAATGTCCGCCAAGTTCGTTGGTCAATGCCAAGTTGTGGTTTTGACAAATCTCCGACAACGAAGCGTAGTCGGCCTGCCCACTCCTCTTGCCATAAACCATAGCCCTGTAAGGATCTTCGAAGTCGATCAAGGGCAGCATTAGAGTCCTTTACGCTTCTCACATGGACAATCAGCTTGATGGTACGGCTAGTTCGCTCCAGGATATCCTTGATGATGTAAGAGCCTAAAAAGCCAGTTGCACCAGTAAGAAAGACTGTAGGCTGAGAGGAGTTGCGGATAGCTTCTGGGTCCGCTGTTTGATATGTAGCTGGCATTTGCTTGAGGAGTTCATCTAGGGACTTGGAATAGATGGAGTCTTTCTCTTCTTCCGCAGCGGCGCCTGCCTTGATGACGCCATTCTTAATGTTGAGCTGTTTATCAACTTGGGCACTAAATCCCCCAAGGCTTGGGTATTCGTACAGTGTATTTATCGAGACATTTGCACCCATTTCTTTGCGGATGGTCAGTAGCATCTGTTGAGCCAAGATGCTGTGGCCTCCAAGATCGAAGAAGTCGTTCTGGGGAGTAATGGTTTTTGCGTTCAGGCCGCGAATGAGGTCGGCCCATTTCGTTGCAACAGTTCGCTCCGTCTCGGACATCGCCTCCCATCTCTTCAAGTCTTCAGAGGAAGCAGGCTCAGATTGTTCTGCGATATCTGGGAATGGGAGCTTCTGCTTATCTACTTTCCCATTAGGGTTAAGGGGTAGCTTGTTGAGGACAATGAAAATTGTCGGGACAGCGTAACTAGGTAAGCGACCTTTCAAATGATCCCGTACCTCCGTTTGCATCCTTCTGAACCGTTTGTTATAGATAATTGCTGGGCCAATATCGGTTCCTTCGTCCTCGATATCTTCAAGGCCTTGATCCTTGAGCCATTGTGGCCACTCCTTCAGCTCCGGGACTATATAACTGGCAAGTGTTGGCTCCTCATATCTGTCTCTCCGGACAAGAGTCTTGCAGTCCCTGATTAAAGGGTGTTGGCGCAAATTATTGTCAATATCATTGAGCTCGATTCGGAAACCGCGGATTTTGACTTGGTCGTCGGCACGACCGGTGCACTCCACATCCCCCGTCTCCAGGTATTTACCGAGGTCACCAGTCCGGTAAAGTCTATCCCTTGGACCAAGGTAGTACTTCCTCCACGGTTCACCTTTGGCGTTCTTCTTGTCAGCTTCAACCCACTTCTCGTTATCCACAAACCAGTTCATTAGGAATTTTTGGTCGTTCATTGCCTGATCCCCCTTGTAACCCTCCGCAAGACCAGCAGCACGGACGTAGATCTCTCCCACTTCTCCAACCTGACATAACTTTGTTCGATCTTCTCGATTGACTGCCAGGAGTTGAACATCCTTCATGCCCTTCCCAGCTGGTACGGTATCCTTCAGTTTGTCCAAGTAATTAGGGTCCTTCGCCCGGCTCGGTATTTCATAGTAACTTACTGCACGCTGCGTTTCGGTGGTCCCATACATGTTGACTATGTTGACATTAACTGCAAGATCTCTCAAACTCCTACAGTCTCTCGTAGTCAAAACGTCGCCAACGAAAAACGCTCTATCTAATGATGGAAATTTTGCTGAAGCACCACCAACGAGAATCTGACCCATAGCCGGTGTTAAATGAGTAACTGTGGGCTCGTGTTCACTCATCCATTCTGCAAGCCTCTCATGTTGGATATCCTCCTTGGAGGGAACCAACAATTGTGCTCCCAGATAGAGAGGGGTGAAAATATCTCTTTGCACGGGATCATGTGCAATTCCTGAAAGGAGAGTAAATCGGCTCTCTGAAGTAAGCTCGAACCTCTCAGCCATCCAGCCAAAATACCGGGCTAAACTGAAATGACGCCCAAGAACACCTTTGGGTCTTCCTTCACTGCCAGAGGTGAAGGAGAGCGTGGGATTACTGTCAGGCCCCACAAGTGCATCTGGAGGGGAAGAAGCCTTCGATCTGACTTGGGCAAAGATATCTTGGCTTTCAATCTCACCCCCGGACAAAAACCCATTGTCGTGAATACGTAATGACGGGACTTCAGCTTTCAGCTTTAGCTCGTCATCGATATATTTTCGCACAGTTGGTGCCAAAGGGCCGGCCTCGTCAGTTGCTCTAGCAATATTAACCAGTGCGCAAGGTTGTGAGACTTCCAGATATATTTGTTGCCTGGCTGGCGGGTAAGCGGGATCGAGGATGCTCATAGTTGCTGCAGACATCTAAGGTAATGGGAGTGAGTATATCAATTGCCTCGATAAAAGTAGCCAAAAATAACAAATATATATATATAAGGAATTAGGCATACCAGAGTTCCCATGATGCTGACAACTAAGTCAACAGACCGGTGCGCCCAGATCATCACGACATCCCCATTGGTAACTCCAGCATCGTGCAGGTAATGTGCGAGAGTATTTGATGCCTCATAGATTTGTCTGTAGGTGAATCTCCTTTCCGGAGCTTCGGACGACTTCGTTTCTACCACACATACTCTATCTGGGTATTTCTTTGCATTCTCGACGAAATGCGACTGGATGGACCCGACGTAACCCGACCAGTCCAGGTCAACGGTGGGGTCGGGTAATTCCACCATTGTGAGATGGAGTCTAGGAATTGATGTCCAAATTCTTGAGAATACAAAAGACGAGAGTCCGTTGGCCTAGTAGATCACCGACCAAATCAATATCTTCGTGCGATCGTGTACCGCGAGTTCATGTTGTCAATTGGACTTACTGAATCAAAAAAAAAAAAAAAAAAAAAGCCAGAAGTTGCGGTATCGGCGAAGAGTCATACTTCGAGATGACTAAGCACCATATATTCTACTCACGATTACAGGCTGTTAAGCCCTCGAAGTCTTCTTGTTAGTTCGACCTTCGAATTCGATTGAATTATACGAATAATGAGTATCCGGGATGCATTGATTTAAACCATCAATGCTTTGTGTTTCTAAATATGTCTCCCTGTCAAAGGCAGGATTGTTTCCTATAGCTAACAGAATGATCTGTGCTTGATAGAATCATTGTTCCACCGTTTCAACCGCGAAATGCCCGAAACATGGAGATAAAGGATTATATGTTTGTACGGCAATCGCGGAGTGCACGATGCCATTCATGCCGTAGTTAGGCATCACCCGGAGTGCAATGAGTGTTTCAAGGAATTTTTGGGAAGGTGCCCTTCTGATGTCGGATGCTCCCATTTAAGTCCCTTTGCATCCTCCGCCATGCTCTCTACCATTTCAATCATTTTGTGACTTCTCAGCTCTTCGTGGGATACTACCCATTTTCTTTTGGCATTGCTTGTTCCCGGAATGGGCCTTGGGTTTATTCTGTTCCTATTACTGAGTGGCTGTTGTTCAGTCTCATAATTGCCGAACACGAAAATTGCTTCAAAAAACTCACCCCTCCAGGTCTGAGCATGAGTTTGAAAGGGAAATCCCCAAAACAAACTAGAGGCGCTGGCCCCCAGGCAAATGTAGCGGAAATTGGCAAGGTAGATCTTTACTTCATCTGCCTTGTCAAGCTTTGAAAGATTCTAAGCCTCCGCTGATAATTTATTCCACGTGGTGGAGCCAGGATTATGTGTCATCTCAATCCAGAGGACTGGCAAACGAAAACAGTATCCTTTGCTATCGCAACAGCATCCTCACATCTCTACTGCATTCCCCAGTACTTGTGGAATGGCTACGACAGCACGTGTCGATATGCCGGCTTGAGACTGCCTTCGGCTGTCTGGCTTGTCACCTTGCTAAATTCGCCTGGAGTTATTTGTCAGCTGACACGACTCAGTCTGATCTAGATGAAGGTTTGTTACACATATGGGACGTGATCCAGTCGAATATAAAACACGAGGACCCCGACTGGTACTTCAATCAGCAAGACGCTGCAGAGTTTTTAACATCCTTGTTGGACTTTTTAAAAAACGAGCAAGATCAGGAGCATCTCCAAACCAGGTATAAGTAGGTGAGCAAATGTTAATGATTCAAGTATACGATTTGCTGATATTTCTACAAGGGGAGAAAACCGCCTTGGCGATATGTTGTGGACCTCTCTGGCGATGAGACGGACCTGCCCAAAGTGCAGCGCAGTATATTCAGAGGATAGGAAATCGAGCATGCTTTATGCCCTTCCGCCACCCTTAAAACATCAAACAAGACATATCGAGGAAGGCATCTCCCTCTATTTAGAAAATGAGGCGATGTTAGATTTGATGTGTTGGGAAAATGATTGCGGCGTCGCCGTATGTCCAGATGGCCGTGCCCATATTACCAGCGCCCCTGAAATCCTCATTGTCCAGATCGAACGGTATAAAACAATAGATGAGCAATCTGAGAAAGGGAAATCTGCGAAGCAGAAAGCTGTGAAAGTTTTTACCAACCTGACATTCCATGACAAGCTAGACCTCACATCCCATTATGATTCCTCTGGCTGTAGTATTGAAGAAAGACTTCAGTACCGCCTTGATTCAGTCATAGAGCATTCCGGCTGGGACGTTCATGGGGGGCACTTTATTACATTTGCACAAAATCCTAGTGGCCAATGGGTTGAGATTAACAACGAAAGGGTACGAGCGGTCGACTTCGAAGAGGTTGCGCATGGCAATCGAGAATGTTACCAAACTCCATATATGCTTTTTTATTCCAGGTTGCCCTCAAAATCACAGCCAGCTAGCACAGATTCAGGCCCCGAACATCATTACACTACCCAAAAAACACAATCTGGCGGAACAGGAGGCCCAAACAAAACCGATGGTGGAGATGCAGAGCAATCAGATAGCAGTGTCCACGAAATTGATAAATCGCCTCCGAGTCCAGCTGACGACCCTGTGAACCAACCGCCCCGCAAAAGCCCCAGTGCTTCTACAACAATAAAAACCGAACGGCGTAAAGCACAAATAACGTTTCGGATTGCAACTTGCGATATGATAGTGGATGGAAATCTTCCAGCCGAAATAAAATGCAGTTATAAACCTCGCGCACCAACCAAGACATCCGAAGGCCATTTTTCTAAAGCCAAAAAGCCGCGACAGAGGGATTACGACGCTGCAGAAGCTTCCGATGCGGATGAAAATACAAATAGAGAACCAAAAGCTTGATATTTATATTACCTGTTTGCTACACCATTTCATCAACCATCAACTGTTGGGCTCTCAGTGGTTTGTTTTGTTTTCTTTCGTCCCCCTGTTTTCAAAGGGGAGTGGTTGCATTCTGGATTTAATTTTGGCATGTAGAAGAGTTTCTTCTTTAATTGCTCTTTCTTTTTGAGTAGAACACATCCCTTATGTAGCCTATGTATTATCCATCCTAAACGGTTTGTTTTTTGTTCTATTGTGGAGTTGGATGCTGCGGAGAGCGTCTCCGCCCATCCGAAGGATCATACACCTGTTAGACATAAATAGATCACGAATATATATACGCAAATCGGCTACTTTTATTGGAATTTATCATGTTAATACCGAATTATTTTGCTATGATTACCCAGCTAGTTGTTGGAGCCCTGCAGATTAAAGGGGAGGTATTTATCATAATCACACCCCACAGTTAAACTCTCAGCAGATGGAAACATTTCATCAACCACTACAACCACCCCGATATCAGATTCCCATATTCCCGGTTTTATTTAATTTATTTTAAAAAGTATAAAAACAATGGAAGCCCCGCTCCCAAGCACCCCTCAATTCATAACCTCAATAATCCATCAGCTGTCTAAATTCCATCAACCCCCATCCCGACCTCCAGACCAGAACAACAGCACCCAGTATCAACGTCACCACATTCCACCCACGGAAGCAAATAACAACAACAACAACAACTCACTCACCCAACTCCCTACACCCCTCCTCTCAAAAGTAAAAACCCTCCTCTTAACACTGCACTGCCTCTTCCCCAACGAACTACTTCTAGCTCTTGATATCCTAGACCGGAAGGGGATAAGGAGGTATGATAATTCTAATCATAAACACGGATCGGATGTGACAGCAGATGATGAGCAACGGCAGCATGGAGGAGGTGTGGACGGCGGGATATACTTCGTCTTCTCCTCGCCTTCTTCGTCATCTTCTTCTGGAATGAATACAACAAGACCCAATAACAACAGCAATAATAATAACCCTGCAAAAACTCACCTCGTCTGCTTAAATGCCTGGAACTGCTCCTGTCCCGCCTTCGCCCTAGCTGCATATCGACACGTGGATTCTCCTCAAACTACAGCAGAGGCACAAAACAGCACTGGTGGTGGTGGTGAAGAGGGAGGAAATGACCTCCTTCCCGCTCCGCCTCCTCGTCATATATACAATGACAATGAATACAGCGAAGATGACGATAATTCCCACAGCGGAAACAATCCCCCATCTACATCCACATCCCCATTCTTATTTGGAGGCACGTTAACCAGAAATTCGATGAAGAATATGCACTACGGGACGCCCGTGTGTAAGCATCTCCTTGCCTGTTTGTTGGGGAGCCAATGTCCGGCGTTGTTTGGTGGTGGTGTTAAGAGTGTTTATGTAGGTGATGGCGTTGATGATGAGAGGGAATGGGAGGTGGCTGGGATGTTTGCCGCAACCTAGGTTTTTGATATTGATATTGATATTGATATTGATATTGAGGAAAGAGGAATAGGGTGGGGCAGCGGGCAACGGGCAGGGGTAAGGGCGGGGATGGAAATCTTTTTCATTTCCCCCTTCTAAAATGTTAAAGGGATGGTTTGGAATATACATGATATTAGTTACGGTCTGGTGGTTCTACACTGGATAAGGGGGGGATAGGAGTTGCCTGAGGGAAAAGCGGCGGCATAGCAATGTGAGGTCATGATAATGGTTGGGAAAACTGCAATTGGGGCACCATTACGAAGACTTGATGTTCTAATAAGCTTCCGCCACCCCCTGCATCATATACAGAGAGCTACCCGATCAAAAGGTATTGACATCCTCCATCCCATCATATAGGATACATCCTCATTGAAAAAGTACAGCTGAGGCTTAAAAAAACAAAGACCATCTGAAGTGATGAAGCCCCTCTGCCTTTCCCACAACCAGCGTCTTTTTTTTATTAGTATGGGCCCGTTTTTAATAACCACTTCAAGCTTTCTATCTGCTAAACCCATCTGCTGCCTGATGCCGACATTTGTCATGCGGGCATTTACAAGTAAACTTTGCTTTGCTTCACCCAGCCGCAGCAAAAGTGAAAGAGGGAGAGAGAGTATAAACTCTGATTCGTTTCATGGGGGTGTAATTTTACATGAATAGATATGCTGGGTGACCAAAGAGTCAAGGCATGGAACGGAGGGGAGGGAGCTGAGTTAACCACTAGGCGAAAGAGAAAGGGGGTTGAGGGGGCATAAGGCGGGATAGATTGAAAAAAGAAAAGAAAGAAAGAGGCCAATAATAAATTTCGCCAGACAGAATTTTTTTTTTTTTTCATCCCTTCTTTTTCCCCTTCTCCTTTGTGCTCTCTTGGTCTTCTTTAGAATCACTGCTGGATGGTGACTTGGAATTTTTGATATTATTGGTGTTATTGTCATTGGGAGTTGTCGTCGTGCCATTCTTCTCCTCTTCCTTCTTCGCCTCTTGCTCCTCCTGCTGTTGGCGGTTCTGAATCTTGTTCTCAATCAGGTCGTGGAAAGCAGTAATGGCTCTGATCAAACTGCTAAGATAGATAGCCATAAGCTGGTCGTTGGTCTTGATGCTCATGGCACGTGCAAGCTCCGTGTTTTCGGTCTGCGGTTGCTCCGTTCCATTTGCTTGCGTGTTGTTTGCCTTGGGGGTAAAAAGATTGGGGAGGAGATTGAAGACGTCCTGGAGATTTCCGAGGATGGCGTGGTTGACGGGTAGGTCACCATCTAGCACTTTTTGTAAATAATGACCGATATCCCGGAGTCGGAGATGGAGGCCTTGTAACGATTGTAGCTGGGATGTTATGCGGGTGGAGAGGGTGCCGACGGCAACGTCTCTTATGTCCCTTAGGAGGTGCTCAACGCCGATCTCTTCTGCTTCCTCAGCTTCGATTATGGAAGGGGTATGGACAAATGTTTTGGATGTGGTGGTTCCGTCCTTTTTGTACGGGAGCGTATTAGCGCAAATTTACAATATGATGAAATGCGAACGGTGGAAATAAAAGCAGCGCACTTACATCTTTAATCTCTTCAACAGCAAAGTAGGCATCGGTAGGTACGCCAACCTCCTTTGGCTGCACGTCAATGATGACTAGTAAAGGATTTGGGGTGTATCGTTTGAAAAGCTCATTGATCTCCAGATCAGCTGCTCTGAGCTTGGGACCCGAGTGATACCATCCGATAAGCTTCTCGCGAGCGTTAATCTTCTTAAACATATCATTCATGGACTCGACAAAGTTGTGGTCTAAGAACCAGACAGAAGGATCCTTGTCGTCTTCCTCAAAAGGCACTATATAGTCGCATCTTTGTATTTAGCAGAGGTATGAACGGAAAAGATAAACCTATAAAAGAGACAGAGCCAGAAAGTGAGTGTGATAAGGGGGATTTACATACCAGCAAAGCTGTTCGAAACCCTAACATTATTTCCATCATTCTGGCCTAGCAGCACTCCGACTACCCGCCTTCTCGTTCCCTTTGCTGAACGTCCGTAGTGATCTGCGACTGAGAGGAGGACTAATGGGGCGACAGAGACAGTACGTGTCACCATGGACAAGGTGTCTGCGGTGGTGGCAGGCATGCTGGGTTAGAAGGAGAGGTATATGGGCAACCCAGCAGCGAAAAGAAACAAGGGGAACAAGAATTGAGGGATAGTCGTGGGGAGAAATTAACACACTGCTTTTGCTGGAGTTGTTTTGGTCTGGGATCCTTTCGAAGCTCTCTTTTGTCTCTCTCCTCTGCTGGAGAGAGCAACCTGGTGATGCTGACTAAACCTGCACTAAGAATCTGTGGCTGGTGGAAACTTGTTGTGTGGGGCTTGGATACGTTTGCACCGTGACCAGACAGCTCAAAAGAAATAAAATATCTCCAGCCTCAATTGCCGCGGCACGAAGAGATGGGGATCAGATATAGAGTAGAACACAGAGAGAAACGGAGAGATTAGTAAAATATAATATGCAAAATCTAGCTATTGGTAATTGAGTAGAAACAAGTAGAAAAAAGGAGACATCTAAAACAACAGTATTTTCCATATATTTGTGTTGAAAGATAACCTAACAGAACAGAATCCCAGCTCGGCCTTTCATCTCATGTTCTTGTCTCTTGCTTCAGCGCCTCTGGACGAACGCAAAGAAATCCTGGCCAAGGGGTGCGAGGGAGCGAAGGGTTACAGAGGCGCTGACCAGATCTTCGGCAATAATGTCGCGATAAGTGTGGATCCTCCAGGTGTGCCTTTTTCTAGTCTGGTGCCTGGCGTGGTAACCGGGCCTATTTCTTTTAGTTCTCTCTGGCAGAAAAAAAAAAAAAAATACTTTCGCGGGTAGCCAGCCAGCTCTCAGGCTCTCAGGCGCTCTCAGCTCTCTCTCTCACCTCGGCCGTGCGGGAAGAAGCTTTGGCGGTTCTTGGTTCGTTCCCATCCCAACTCACGGTTTTGTCGTGTTTCTTGGCCCATCAGAAACCTCAATTCCCTCGCCCGGTGTAAAATAAAATAAAAAAGGAATAAATAAAACCTCCAATTCCACCTCTACTCTCTCTACTACTTACATTAATACCTACTTAACCTACACCACACATCTCCAACAACAAAACAACAACAATCCTCCCGTCTCGTTCCTTTCCTTTGTCGAAAACCGAGCGACTAGCGGACCTTGGTCAAGTCGGCTGTTTTCCGTTCCCTCCAAACGGCGCACCCCCCCCCCCCCCCAAATCTCAATACCCCATCTCCATCTCCAATTCCCATCTCTCCCTTCATCTCATTCCACACAATGGCTCCCATCAAGGATGAGACGGTCGATGGCCTCAAGAACATTATCGGCGAGCTAGAGTCGCGGGTGGCTCAATTGGAAGAGCGATTGCTTCATGGAGGCGATTCTTCAAAATCAAAGTCCATCACGGACTCTGTGCGGATGATCTTGATGGGCCCTCCAGGCGCTGGTGCGTTTCTCCCCGTTTTCCTTCTACATACATATAAATACAATACGTACAGTGGCTGAATATCAATGATGGTTTTTTTCTTCTTTCTTCCTATGCAGGCAAGGGAACGCAAGCACCAAGAATCAAGGACAAGTTCTGCGCCTGCCACCTGGTAAGTTCACCGTTCTACAGAAGAAAAAAACTATTAAAAATCACAGTAGAATGGCAGGCTGACTGGTACCGTGTGTCTTCTTCCCTCTTATCCATAGGCCACCGGAGATATGCTACGGTCACAAGTTGCTCGCAAGACCGAGTTGGGCAAGGAGGCTAAGAAGATCATGGACCAAGGCGGATTGGTCAGCGATGAGATTATGATTAACATGATCAAGCACGAATTAGAGAATAACAAGGAGTGCCAGAACGGGTAAAATATGCTGCCTCTTATGTTATTTTATTTTATTTTACTTTCGTTTCTACGAATCTGGATTCGCTAACGCAGGAGAAAAATGGTCTTGGTTGACAAAATTAACAGCTTTATACTGGACGGTTTCCCCCGCACAGTCGCCCAAGCCGAAAGATTAGACGGCATGCTCAACTCCCGCGGCCAGAAACTTCAGCATGCCATCGAGCTCCAGATCGACGACGCTCTCCTCGTTGCGCGGATAACTGGCCGCCTGGTGCATCCCGCTTCGGGACGGTCTTATCACAAGATCTTCAACCCACCCAAGGAAGCCATGAAGGACGATATAACCGGGGAGCCATTAATCCAGAGGTCAGATGATAACGCCGATGCCCTGCAGAAGAGGTTGAAGACCTATCACTCCCAGACCGCTCCTGTTGTTGGATACTACAAGAACACCGGCATCTGGAAGGGGATCGATGCCAGCCAGGAGCCTGGACAGGTGTGGAAGAGCCTGCTGCATGTTTTTGATGCGGACAAGGCCGCTTCTTCTAGCAGGATACTTGGCAAGATTGGCTTGTCGAAATAAACTGGACTGATTATATCCTTTTCTTTCGGTTTATAAACTTGCTCCGTCTTCCTCTTTTCCTATTTTCTCTCTCGCTCTCTCCCTCCCTCTATGTGTGTATTTCATGTCGTTTCCTTCCTCTTTCTTTTTTTATATATTCTTACTCTTTTTCTTCTTGTTCTTCTTGTTCTTCTTCGTCGTCTAGTTCTTCCTACGGATTCCCTCTAGTTTTCTCTCTGGTGTCAGAAATGGATCCTATCTACCTACCTACCTACCTACCCACCCTTATTGGAGAGATCTTATATATGTGTCCCATGATTGTATACGCGAAAAGTTTCTATTATCCCATTTCTTTGCTGGTGATTTAGGTGAGCAACCAACCCCAAAAACAGGGGACCTTCGCTCGTACATAGAAAGGAAATGCGGCACATTGCAAAAAAAAAGCTCTTGTATAATAATACTTTTTCCGCCGCTGTTCAATCAACCAACCACGTAGTGGTTATATATATTGCCTTGTCCCCTCTTTTTTTCTTCTCTCTCTTTCTGAGCAATGTTGCCGTTGTTCGTATTCTTCTTCTTCTGCCTCCTCTCATTTTCCTTTATGGATATGGATTGTTTGATTTATCCTTTCAATCTGATTGGTATCTCTTTTGTGCCTGTGCATTGCCAAGTGTGAGATTAGAGATAAGGAAAACAGAACATGGGAATTCCTTTTTTATTATTTTTTCTTCTTCAATATTCTCCATCTATTATACATCCATTTCTATGAGGGCTTTTCACCCTATGCACACATCCCTCTCCTCTTGTTGCTGCTAGGTGACTCTGATGTGTGATCGCATGACTGTGTGAGCAGTGAATAAAAATTTGTTGAGTTGTGTTATAGCCTGACATGTTGTTTTTCTCACAAATACTCCCCCAAATTTCTTTCTTCTCTCTTGTTTTGTTGTCAATTGTCGTTCATCTCATCTTCTCTTCTCTTCTTCACACTCTTTCATCACGCCTCTCATCATTCCTTACCAGCACGCATCTCAGATTCACACTAAGTCATTCTCTCGGCATCTCCTATCTCTTCATTCTACTCCCAACCAGCTTTGATCTCATTCCTCCAATTGCCACAGGAAATGGGTAACTGTCTTTCCTGCATTCGTGGGGACGACGATGATGAGTCCGTTACTGTTCATGGGATGGAGATCGGGTCTCCTCAGTTGTAAGTCCTTCTTCTCCCATGGCTAGAATAGATATCTATCTTATCGTCAATACAACTCCTTGGCATTTGCTTGGTCTGCCTGAACTACTCACCCTACTCTCCCACTCTCTGCCCCTTTCCGCTGTTTTAGGGGAGGGAGGGAATTGAACGTCCGTTTGTGCGTCTGTTTTACACTAGCTTTTTCATTGCATTTTTGTGCGCGTCCTACATTTCGAATACTGTGCGCTTGATCTTGAACAGACAGCTAATATCTTGATCCCCCTTTTTCGTTGTTGTCGATTTCTAGCCCGCAGACCACGCTGAACCTCGATATGCATACTTTGCGACGTAAGTACACCCAAGAGCAAAAGAGCAAAAAAAAATACAAGAAAAAGGAAAAGGGGGGAGAAGAAATTGACTTTTAAACATAATTTTTTTGGAAAAATAAAAACCTCATGCCCCAAAGCCCCCTTTTTGACATGTTTTATTTCAATTTCATTGTTTCTCACTCAGGAGGCGGTCTACTGATTGCTCTTAAATCCCCATTCCCCCCTCACCCCCTTCGTTGATTTGGTGGGGGGAACTTGCTAAGAAATTTCTGTCTACCCCTTTTATTCTCCCTTGCAGCTATTACTCGCCATGACGGTCGCGAGGTCGACGTCTACCAGGAAATTCGTAGTATGCCGCGTACTATGAACATGGGTGACCTTGGTGAACTTGGCGAGATTGCAGCTTCTGCCATGGCAGTCGACGAGCAGCCCGGGCGAGTCGTAAGTTTACCTCCTTTTCATTCCTTTCATCCCCCCCGGTAACCCCATATTGGGAACTCATTCCCCTTTCCCCCATCCCCAACGCAAGCCCCCAAAAATTGTACTCCCAAATTTTCCAGAGTGAATTTTTTTTTTTTTTTGTTTTTGAACACCCAATTGATGACTTGTGAAACAACATTTTTTCATGCTCCAAAGGTGGTTGTGTATGTTGACGCGATAGTCCTAGACTCCTGAGGTCGCTCTCGTTGTCGAGACCAAGGAAGGCGACGTCCCAGCTGCCCAAGTTTCTTCTGTCTCTGCCGACACCGCCGCTTCGTCCACCGACGGAGAGGCTGTCGTTGAAGAGGTGGTCGCACCCGGTACGGCTCGCTGAATACGGCTATTAGTTGCTCCCTTTGCTCGCAAAGCATTGTTGTCATCGTCATCGCCCCTCGCCACCTTACGTACTATCAGCGCCTCATCTGCATCGTCAGATGGAGCGGCGCTTGCGTTGAAAAGGAGAGCAAATATGGTCCTCTTTTTTTTTCTTTTTTTTTTTCTCAAACGTTCATGAATTCTTTTGTTGACCTTAGATGACGGGGAGAATAGGGGCCACCTTAAGTTTTGTCTGTTATGCCTACAGATTTTTTTTTGGGTTTTTCTCTTTTTTTTTTCCTCCACGAAACCAACTGGTTTCAATTCTTGTGTAAATGGGTTCACATTACTTTGTGATTTACCTTTCTTCCCAAGTGGTTTTGTTAATTTTTGTTGTGTTTATGGTTTTTTTTTATCCATTGAACTCAACCCTCAATCATGTTCCCTCCTTTATTTGGCCATGTATATCTGATGAGACATTTTGCTCAATGATACTCTTTCTGTTTCATCTGGCCAGGATGTGTTTTTCTGTCTGTTACTGAGGGGCCAATGAAAAGAAACATGTGAAACGGGACAAGCATGACATCTGACAGAGGAATGTCAATGAAAAAAGGGGGCTGTGGGGTGAGGTATGAGATTTGTATTTTGAAGATTTTTTGTGTTGATTCCAGAGAGAACCAAAGCCTTAGGGCTATGACATAATGTTATGAGATCAATTGTCCCTCCGCATTTGTTTCATTTTGCCATTTTCTTCTTCTCTCTCTGTCATTCTCAGTTGGAGATGCCAGTATTCGCTCGGGCACCAGAAAACGTGTTTGATCGTGGGTAGAAATCAGGTTCATTTGGTCATTTGGAGAAGACAAGATAGTATTCCTGAAAGTATCTGATATGATAAACGAGAAGATATTTGCATGGCGCCTAGGTGGGCTAAAACATTCAAATATGTATACCACAAGCCAGTAATTACCACCCTTCCCCCCCTAAAAGGCCACCACACCTTCTCAGAAAGATATCCACAAAAATATCCGCAGATCCATATGTACAAAATTGGGAAGCAAGAAAGAAAATACCTAAACATCGCTCTTCTTTCCCCCAAGCTTCACCGGATACTCCGTCGATTCAATCTCATCCGGATATCGCAAACCACCTTGCCTCCTCACCTCATCCATGACCTCCATAATAACCAAACTCTCCTCCCATGACATCGTCTCACTCTCCAACTTCCCATCTCTTACACACCTCGCCGCCTCATCAGCCTCCCAATACATCCCTTTCCCATTCCCTGGAAATTCACCCACAACTTCTCTAATCTCCCGCTCATCGCCTATTTCACCGGGAATCTTAAGTGGTATAACCTTAAAGCTATCTGGATGAAACGGGTAGCCGAAGACCTGTATCTCGCCCCGTGTGCCCTGGATGCGCACGCTGGGACCCGCAGACCATTTTCCATCCGGGTCGGAGATGAGGCGGAAGTTTGTCATGGCGACTGCTTGCGCTTTGTGGGTGCCTGCGGGCGTCGATTGGGGGAATTCGAGGAGGATTGTGGTGGATTCATCGGCACCCGTGGCGTGGTAGTGGACCATTTGGGAACTGACAGAGCTGGGCGGTTTGCGTTGGGCGAGGGGCCGGGTGTGGTAGAGGGTTTGGAAGACCCAGGTTAAGGAGTAGACGCCCACTGTATACATATATTTTGAGTAAGTGAGGTTTTTTTTTTTTTTTTTTTTTTTTTTTTTTGGGGGGGTGGGGGAACAGGGGTGGGGGCCGCGGGGTGTGTATCCTGCTTCTCCCACGGTATATACATATATATCTATAAAACTTACCATCCAACAAAACCCCTCCGGCCAAATCCATATTAACCATCCGATGCGTCGTCCCCCACTCCCCCTCCGGATCAGTACTCCCACAACTCGTATCCGCCATAACCCTCAACACCTCCCCAATCTCGCCCTTCCCAATCAACTCCCGAATCTGCACCGAAAGCGGGAAAAATCTCGTCCAAACCGCCTCCATCAAAAACAGCTTCTTCTCGCGCGCCGTCTCAACAAGAATCCTCGCCTGCGCCGCATTGACCGTCAGCGCCTTCTCGCACAGCACGTGTTTCCCCGCATTCAGCGCAAGCATGGTGTTTTGGAAATGGTGCGAGTGCGGCGTGGCGATGTAGATGATGTCGACGTTTGGATCGTTGACGAGGTCCTCGTAGGTGCCGTAGGCGGTGCATGGTTGCGGGATGGAGTTGTCTGAGATAAATTTCTGCGCTCGTTCGCGCGACGACGAGGAGGCGACGGCTGAGATTGTGTGGGAGATGTCCGAGGCGCCACGGAGGGAGGGGTCGATGAGCATGTCCCTTGCAAATGCTGTGTTCGAGGGTGGGATATCATGTTAGCTTTGGGAGTGGGAGCCGGGTTTCACGTATTTCGTTCCGATTTTTTTATATATTTTTTGGTTTATTTGATGGGAATTTTGGGTTATTATTTCTTACTTTTGGCAATCCCTCCCGTAGCTAAACGATGCGATCGTCAGTGAAGCTCTCTCTGGCGTGAGGTTTTTTTCGCAGTCATAAATATTTGGGGAGCGGAATGCAACGGCAAGCCTTCAACTTACCCATAAACCCCCACCGGATATTATATGGTTTCGCCATGGCTGGTTGATCAATCGAGATATATTCAATGGGATTATTTATGTTTGAGAGCGGAGGGGGGCCAAAACCCGGTGTAAAACCTGAAAGAGACACTGATTTTTGTTGAATTGGTCGAGATTTCAGATATATACGCGAGGGGAGTGAGGGGCTCAATTTATATACGATATGCCAATAATGGCGGGGGTTATTCTTTTCCAAGGTTACCACCCGTACTCGCATTACTTCAACCTCCCCACAGAAAACGATGTAACTACCCCTACACTCTCGACCTAGAGCCCAGTACTACAGCGGGCTTGGGAAATGGAACATCGGTCCGGGGGTCCGCATATTCGGAAGGGATTATTTAGGCTTTCGGCATACCGATGAGAACTTGTGGAATCAGGAATTGGTATTCACAATTCAAAGTTGCTGAATGGTGCAATTAACCACTTAAAACCTAACTATACTCGTTCATTCTACCAACATACAGTTATCGAGGATTTTATTTTTATTGTTCAAATGCATTTAAATTCAATCAACCAGTAATATGAACAGAAGTACTGTACAACAAAAATTTCAACAGCGGCATACAAAAAAAGAAAGAAAAAAGAAACAAAGGATAAACTTATATTTTGTAATGGTAACTACCAGGTGAAAAGAATAGAGTAGATTGAGTCTATAAGGCAAACAAAGACTTGAGTTCAACATGCCACGCAATGCCATGCCATGCCTATGGTAAGAAGCGAACAAAAAAAAGTAAACAGAAAAAGAAAGCGACGTAGCCTAAACTGAATCGCTGGACACATGATGTAAGCAATGAGTAGCTAGTACATTACGTTGAAGTAAAAAGGGGGGTGGGGAGCTTTCGTATAAGGACGACCTTATAGACGACGTAGGAGATATTAGGACAAATTGTCGAGTGGGGGAGGGAGTTTGGGGAGGAGGAGGCTGGTCTAAAAAGGGGGGTTAAAAAAGGAAAATTCTTGAGAATTGAAAATGTCATGATGCAGGTTCAGTTTTTATTCTAACACTAGTTGTGACATTTTCTGATTCCTAAAACCACACAGAGAGGGAGAAGAGACAAATGAGAGGTTAGTTTACGCGACAATTCCAAATTGGTAAATAGGGGAGGGTGGGGGAGGGCATCGCTTATCATACCTCAGCTTTCCTCTTACCCAGGACAGAGTCTGGAGTTCCCGTTCTACCCACCGGTGTCCCTCGTCCCGTCGCCGTGCCATCCTTCGTAACTTCCGAATAGCAACTGGCATGATATATACGATTCCCCACTTTACTAGCATCATGCCAAATCCAATCCTGTGCTTCCTCGGACCACGTCGACTCGAATTTCTCCTGGCAGATGGGGCATGGCGCATTGCGAAGCGCTGCGTCATTGGGAGCATGGATCCATTGCTTTTGCGACAACTTCTTTGCAGCAGCCGCAGCAGCCTCTGGCGCCGATCCATTTGCAGAAGTTGCACCTTCACCAGTTGGTTCGCCGGTATCGTCGTCGTATTCTCGCGATTTAATCCATTCCTGTATTGTTGCGCACCTATGAGTCAGGTGGTTCCCAACAGAAGAAAGAGAGGCATAGATGGGGAGAATTAGTTTACTACTTACCCGTTCGTCGAGATACCAGCTACGACTCTGTCCACGCTTAGATGCTTCAGTCATGCGCTGATTAGTTTTGAAATGCCAATCCAAGTGCCGGGCCTTTTTCTCCTTTCCTTGGTCACCTGACTGAAAGCGTCGGCCACATGTACCACATCGATTCGGTTTTTCTTCGTACAGGGTAGAGACTAGGTTCGGCCTTGGTCTAAGTAGAGACGGAGGGAAGTTAATATGGACTATAACAACGAAGTTTTTATTTATATATTTTACAGGAGAGCTTACATTCTGATAGATGTTGAGGTCAGTTGGACATTGATTTTAACTTCAGATGGGTTGGGTAAATGTGAAAGCGCAACAGATGGTGTATATCCCGCTTGCCCAGGGAGAATGAAGGGTAGATTGGGGGGTGTTGGAGGAGCAGATGCAGTAGGAGGTGGAAGTAGCCCTCGGGCTCTAAGGGAAGCAATCAAGGGATTTTCCGTTTGGGTGGGTGCTGTCGACGGTGCGGGGGGAGGCGGCGTGCTGGTGGCCTGAGGCTGTAGAAACGGTGGAAGATAAGGCGGTTGGGGCGGTTGGGGCGGTTGGGGCGGAGGTGTTCTGCTTTGCTGGCTCGTTGTCGCTTTTATAAGCTCTGCTATCGTGGCCGGGTTCAGAAGAGCTTGAAGATTTGGTTGTGGAGTTTGGTTTTGTATTGGTTGAATGGGCTGGGGTACAGGTGGAGTTGGAACAACTCGTGGAGGTGCTGGTGGTTGTGGTGAGAGCTGAGATACCTGACCTCGAATAAGTTTTAGCTGGTCTTGAGGCAATTTCTGCTGCTGCAGGATACTCTGGAGGTCTAGAAGAGCTTTTAGCCGTTGTTGAATTGAAGGGTCAAGTGGATTATTTGCAAAATCAGCTCGAGCAGTAGAGATCAAATTTTCAATGTCACGATGTAATGCGCCAAGATCAATGGGTTCTTGGAATGGTTGCCCGTATGGCTGGGTTTGTTGAGTCGACGGCTGCAAGGAGTTAGTATGAGAGTGATTACATCACTTGGTCGGAAATTGAACACTCACATAGCGCTGCCCATTACTTGGGTACTGTTGAGGGACACTTTGGTTGGCGGATTGAGTATATCGTGGGGGAACTTGCGGCGGGGTTGGAGTGTTTCGCCAGGTAGCAGTAGTTGGAGGCGTAGTAACTCCACGATTCCGCCCGAGGGTATCCTGGTGGCTTCTGGCCTGCTGATTCTGAAGTGCAGCTGTTCTGGCTTTGATAAGGGCATTCTCAATACTGCGGGTTATTTCAACTGGGAACACAGGTCTGGTGTCCAAGGAGCCAGGCACAGGTTCTTTCCAAGTTTTCAGCATCTCATCCAGCTTTTTGCGGGTCTGAGAATCGACGAGCGTATATGCGTTCATGAAGGTCTGGTAAAGGTTGCGCCCCAAAAATAGAGTGTAGGGCGTTCCTACATTTTTGACAACGGAATCAACTACATAAAGAGCTGGAAGTTTCTGGGCTGGCGGAGTCTACAAATGAAGATCCGAGTTAGAGAGTTGGATATATCAATATTGCTACAAATGCTCGAGTTAAGCGGTCGCAACGGAAGGGTAGGGGGATAAGGGGTAAAACAAAACGAAGATAAGCAAAATATTAAAGAAAAGATAAGAAAAGAAAAAGAGAGAAGAAAAAAAAGACGAAGCACCTACTGTCCGGATATGATTCTCCAATACTCGGGAGATGGCCATCGCATGTTCAGTATTTTCCTTAGCAATCACAGTGAGATTGCTAATTTGGAATTTATCGTTTCCTGTCAGGTCCTCGAGCGAGTTCTTGTAATCTTCCGCGACTTCATCAGATGCAAGCCCTGCAGACATGCTGGGCACTTGGTATGCAGATGTAATCTAGAGAAGATTATGAACAGACAATACAGGATATCGAAAGAGAGAATAACAAAAGGAAAGGGAGAATGGTATAGAAAAGGAGAAAGGAACCAGGGCGAACAGGTGAAGAGGTTTTTTCCTTCAAGGAAGTTTGCGATATTGCCCTGTTTTAAGCAGGAGAAGAGTGAATGGAATCTTGTTCTTGTTCTTTTCTTTTCTTCTTTTTTGGCTTCTGGTTTTTTCTTCTCTCTTTTTCCCTGCGAAGCGAGCTTCTGCTAATTTGACAGTGCGAACTAATTGAAAAGGAAGACAGGACAGAATTTGTAGAATGGTTGCTAAGCTATTCTCTGCAAAAACTTGACAGAACAGGCCGACGTGAAACCCCAAATGCACAATATATTTTATCCTTCTTCTATCACCCACCACCCATTAAAGACCACCGCACAATGCCGCCAGTCCTTTTTCCGTCCTTCTCAGCAGCGAATGCCAAATATCCCAACAGTAAACGTGCTGGCAGGTAGGGGAAATGGGCTGTGGTCGACAGTAGGTGATGTTGGCGCGGAGGGGGGGAAACGGGGAATTGGATGTGCAACAGTGAGGAGGGGGCCGAAGGGGAATATAATTAGTGTAATAATGGAAGGCAAAACAAAATAAAAAGATCAAAACAAAGCCGCTGACAGTAACAGCAGCTATTTATCCAGGAATATTCACAAAGTAGCTGTTGATGTTGTTGGAGTTTGTTGGAGTTTGTTGCTGCGGACTAAAGCTAGAAGAGATTTTGAGGTTGAGGTTTGGGTGAGGCTCTGTAGGGCTGGTGATGAGTCAGCTAACACCACGTGGACATCATGTGACATATCTTACATCCCTGACTCAGCAAGATCAAAGTTCTCAAGCAGCGTCATCCTATTATTCCTGTTGGAGTTTGGGAACTAAATCCTCTCTTCTGTTCTCTGCACTGATATGATATGATATTCCATCTAGCAATCTACCATTTCAATATTTAATATCCTCACATTTTACTACTACCAGCGTACCCTAGAGGCCCGGCTTTAGCCATGAAAGTGTTTACTCTTCTTCTGGCGCTACTTGCGCCAGCCGTCCTCGCAGGAACGAATCCAGAGAGGACAGTTCTGGTCACCTATCCCGAAGACACCCCTTGCTCTATCATCGAACAGGCTATACAGGCCGTCAAGGATGCGGTATGATATCCGTATTATCCCTGTCATACTCTCTACCCATCTCAGAGAGCCTTTTGATATCTAACTAGCTTTATTTGCAACGGCCATAACAGGGCGGAACCGTCACTCATCAATTTGGTAAGTCGTTGCCCCAAAAAATGCACATAACCCCATGAATGCCGGATGTGATTTTTGTGCTAATACACGGCTTTTTTATCCAGAACTGATCAAGTATGCCTCCAACCTCGTCCCTCCGGATTTTTATTGTTAACCGCCTGCTAAACGTGTTGGAAACTAGGGGTTTCGCCGCAACTGGACCCACAAAGGTCTTCGATATGGTTTCTACCTTGTCAGAGAAGTTTCATCCATGGATCGAAGAAGATCAGATAGTCACCACCTACGACGATAGAGTGTAATCTCGCAAAGGGAAACCGTGGAGCGGGAGCCCCATTTTTCACCATGATATACGGCTGAAATTTCCTTCTATTCTTGATTTGCTGTCTGGTTACAATGGGGTCACTGCCCATCCTCAGTGCTGGAATGATATTTTGTTTTCCCATTTAATAAAACCAACGAAACCAGGGAATGCAAACTTATGTGTTTGACGTTCTTATTGTATTGGCGCTGCATTACAATATCAGATGTACTTGCACATGCATACACTATTATTTTTTCCCCACCTTTTTGGCCTTGCATGTTGAATATAACCCAAGCCATCCATTTCACTGTAGTTTACAGAACATGGGCTGTTTGTAAATAATAAACAAGACCTACTTGATAATTTGAGAGCAAAAGTAATAATAACAATTAATGCTATAAATATCATTTTGATCATCTGTTTTAACTAACTTAACTGGGTAACTATTAATTTGAGAGTACTCCAGGGCGTCTGGTTGCCCCTAAAATTGCTGTGGTCGTTGTCGTTTGCCGAAACTAGACTATTACTGTTTGGCTCTGTTCCATCCCCTTTGATCTCCGGCACTATTTATTAGTTCAAGACGTGACTTCTTACACGTTCCGAGTCGCAATCCTAACTCACCAATATAGAAAAACGCGGTTTACAGCAGCTACCCACGCATTTCCCGCCTTTCTCTCCGCGTGCCATGATGCTGGATCATTCTGGCTCGAACTCATCGCATACCGTGTAAACTCGTGCAGCACAACCCCGCGCCACAATGCTCTCCGACTTCATTTCCTCGACCCTCCTCGAATGGATTAACAGTTTTAGCCTGGGGACTACCATTCGGTCCATTGACCAGTTGAGCGACGGCTCTATCCTCTGGGATACTTTGCAGGATATCGACCCGCAATACTTCCTTGGGGAACTACCAGAGCGTTCGCCCTCAGACCACTGGGTCCCGCGATGGCAGAACTTAAAACACCTCCACAAAGCATTGATCAGCTATATAAGGAACCAAAACGATGGCGAAGTACCTTCAGGACTTAATATATCTCCTGATCTAAAGGCTATCGCAGAAGTTTCGTCGACAAAAGAAACTAATGAACTACTTAAATTGCTCCTCCTTGCGGCCATTAGTTCGCCAAATGCGGAAGCCTACATAACGACCATGCAGAAGCTGTCCACGTCGACACAAGAAGGGTTGAAAGATATCATACAAGAAGCACAAAATCCATCAAATGAAAGACTAGAGGAACTTGATTATGAGCGAAATGACCATTCCACAAGACGAGATATGCCAATGGACCCGGAACTTCGGTTTGAAGAACGCTTTGGAAAGGTGCTGGCCGAAAAGGACAAACTATCCAATGAAAAGCAGGAGCTTGAGAAAACCGTGGAGGACTTACATGACCGTTTAGCTCGACTTCAGGAAAGCTACGACACGGTACTGGATAGGCTCACCTCTACGGAAGATCGCTTGACGACCCTGAAGTCTGGGAAGGGAGATCTGATACCGAACGCCAAAACGCTGGAGAGCAGAACACGCCAGCAGGAGGATCTTATCGCGTCTCAGGAAGCTAAAATCCAGGTTTCTCAGGACGAAATTGATAGCCTACGGATGACTGTCGAGTCATTACGGGTGAAGAATCAGAGATTCCAAAAATTGCAAGATGATTACGATGAAGTGAAGAACGAACGAGATCAGCTTTCCAGACGGGCAAATGCGGCGGAGAAATATCGACAGAAACTCCAAGCCAGCCACGATTTCGAAAAGGAAAATATCGCACTTAAAAATCAAGTCAAGGATCTCCAGCAGCAATTGAGAGATAGCGATATTAGCCAGAAATCATCATCTGAACGGGATGTGGAGTTGGAGGAGTATCGTCGCGTCCTCCCAAGAATAGAGCAGGATCGCCACGAGATTCAAAATGTTAAGAAGCAGTTAGAATTTAACAATCATGCTCTTACCGAACGGCTTCAAAGCGCAGAGGATCAACTTGCCAGAGACGAAGCTACCATCAGTGAACTGCGCGACCGAATCCGGGAACTCGAGGGCTTGGAGAGCCCAACAACACCTGGAAGCACAACGCCAAAGGCTCACGGGACCTTCCAGAGGGATCTTGATGAAGTTGGCCGACGAGAAGCACAGCTGTTAGTAACATATATCTCGTGAATAGTGCAATGCTAACTAGCTCTTAGCAAAATTGAGAACGAAGAACTTAAGCGGGAACTTGAGAAACTCAACGGTGGAATATCGCCTTCGAGTGTAAGGGTATCCTAGCACGAACTCACTTGGTTCCTACAATGCTAACAGACGAAAAAAAAAACAGGATAATGCGAAAGAATCCCCTGGAGTTGGGCTTGGTGTTACTAAAAAATTTGCCGAGAAGTGGGAATTACACCTTCCTTTACATCGACCAGAATCTAACAGAAACCACAGTGATGCCTATCAGAAGCTACAAGATGAATATTCAGCCATTCG
Organism: Emergomyces orientalis; assembly: GCA_002110485.1. Taxonomy (NCBI): domain Eukaryota; kingdom Fungi; phylum Ascomycota; class Eurotiomycetes; order Onygenales; family Ajellomycetaceae; genus Emergomyces; species Emergomyces orientalis. The sequence continues at coordinate 160,188 of MOWL01000046.1, forward strand.
GGAGAAACTTGCTGATGCAGAAAGCGAAATGGAGGCAATAGAACATCAGCTCCGTGACTCGAAAGCGGAATGTGAGTCTATGACCTGGAACTCCTTCTTGTGCTCTATATCCTCTTGCTGACATTGTCGAAGTGGGCTTGATCAGCAAGGAGAAACTCGATATGATCGACGCGGCAAACGATTCCTCATCTCCAGATGTGCTAAAAATGCGAGATGACATGCATTCCCTTCAAGCCAAAATCCAGGACCTCGAAACCAAGCTTTCTACCAGCCAATCATTTGTCAAGGAAGTATCTACAGAGCGCGATTCTCTCCGAAATATGATCACCAAGAAGGAGCAAGAAATGCAAGGCGAAGACCAAGCTACCATGGATGAGATGAAAAAACTTCTTGAACAGGTTACTGCTAGGGTCAACAGCAGCAATACGGACGGGCCCCAACTCTCCGGAACCGATTTACTCAGACAATTTGCGGAGACCACGGAGCGGAGTGCCGAAAACCTGGCGAAGAGAGCAGAGGTTAGTTCGCACAAAATTTTACCTCCCAAATTTGCTTTTTACGTACTTGTTCCTACCAAAATATCCCAATGGGATAATAAAACGCCCCCCTGTGGTCTGGCAAAGGATCGTTCATTGTGTACAAACCCTCTCGCCAGACCCCCCAACAGTCTTGGTTCTGGCCAAAACTTTTCTTTTTGCGTTCCAACGATACAAGCAGTACTAGAGGTTGACCATTCGTAGATCCGGAGCGCTCTGGCACTCTGGCAATGGTTGCTTCTTTTCATCGCGTTTGTATTTGCAATTTTTTATCGTCGACCCCGTGCCACTGTGTTATGACATTCAGCGTTCCTTTCTCAATATGTTTGTTATAACCGCACCCTCGAATTCTATGCTAACTCGCCACGTACGACTTCGGGGTGAACAAAACAGCACATAAACCAGCAAAACGAACTTATCAAATCGCTACAAGAGCGGATTCAGCGCGCTGAGGAACAGGAATCGAATAAGGAAGCTGAGGTATATATATAATAAGTTCCCTTCCATCCGAGACACCATAACCATAAACATCCATTAGAAGTTGATACTACTCTCGCTAGCTAGCAAAGACAGTTCTTGTCGCTAAAAAAAAAAATTTCTAACTAAATATATAGAAGAACCTTATGCAGGTCATCCAACGCCAAGCCCGCGAGATCGCGCTCATTTCATCCGCGTGGTATGACCAGCAGTCCCGATTGCAGAACGGCAACGTTTCCATACTGCGATATAGGCACCCAGCGAGCACCAGCACTACTGGCGTGGAGGTCCATCGTAGCTGGCTTGCGAAGCAAAGAGCGCTTGTTTCGGGAGGTAAAGAGCGATGAAAAACTACATATTGAAATATATATCGACGGAGACAGAAAGTAAAGGCGAGGAGAATTGACGAAGTTACTTTTTGGAGCAAATATATAGAGTGAAAAAAACAACAAGCACCAAGACCAAAACGGTCTACAGCTTTTTTTTTTTTTTTTTTTTTGCTTTGCTTTTTTCTGTTCGCTTTTTGGAGACCAAGCTGCCATTTTCTATTATCATATATGTCATCCTTTTTTTCTTCATTATTAGACATTTTTGTAATGCCGTCTTTCTCTTCATCCTGCATTTGTTTCCTTTCCTTTTGCTTTTGCCGTTTCGATTCCCATTGGATTTATTTATCTTGGATTCTGACCTGATACATTCAACTATCCCCCACATTTTGCATAAATTACTCCCTAGAAACTGATTTCTTCTTCTTTTTCTTCTTCTTTAAAACCACCGCAGCCCTTTTGCATTCTTAACCCATTCGTTATATCGTTTTTGTTTCCTTTCGTTCACACGTTTCCTGTGGCCCGATTCTACATATACATTTATTTACTATATACCCCTTCCATTTTACTAGAGTTCTTCTTTTGTTTTCTCCCCTTTTTTTCCTTTTGGATGACTATACTGATATACAGGGAGAAACATTGCACAGTTTTTAATTTTCAAAATTTCAACACTCCAATTCTTTGATCAAATTTTTCATATCTTGTTTAGAAAATAGATATCTGTGTTGCGATTGATATATGCAGCCTTGTGTTTATGTATTTGTATAAAATGCGATGCTGTTCGGCGGAAAACTAAGATAAACAGAAGCAGAAGCGCCCAGGAAGGACAAATTAGAATAGCAACCAATACAACCATATCTTACATTTCTATGCTTCCCTAAAAAGCCTCATTGGTAGCTCTGATAATGTACATGGTTTTCTTTTTCTAGCATTATGCCTTTGTCTTCATTTCCTTCTTATCGGTGTGGGTGGGGCGAGAAGTACTGGACATCTGCGACTGCAGTTGCAACTGTATTCTCTTGATAGAGGGGACGGGAGAGACAAAAAGGAGAGAAAGGGAGATGGGAATAAATCCATGGATCCGGAAGCCCAACCCCGATGCGCAAGAGAAAAACAAAAGAAGAGGGGGCAATCCCCTGTTAAACCCACCGCCTCGGATTCTTCAACACCCGAATCAACTCTCTCTCCCTCGCCTTATCTTCACCATCACCAGCCTCCCCTTCCCCCTCCTCCCCCGCAGGACCACGCGCAGTTCCATCATCAATCCTCGTCCCCGAAACCGGATCCATATATTTCCACTCCGCCGTCCGCGGCAGACTCATCAATATACTCTCCACACGTGCACCTGGCGTCCGCAAACCAAAGCTCGTGCCGCGATCATACACGAGGTTAAATTCCACGTACCGGCCGCGTCGGAGCTGTTGCCACTCCTTCTCTGCGGGAGTGAAAGGCATATCCTTGCGTCTTTCGATGATGGGGATGTAGGAGGGCAGGAAGGAGGCGAGGGCATCTGTGACGAAGGAGAAGAGGGCTTCCTGGGCGTTTTGTGAGGAGGTGTGGGACGAGTGCGGGTGGGAGGAATGGGAGGAATGGGAGGAGCGTGTGAAGAATTCAGTATCGAGGTCGTCGAAGAAGATGCCGCCGACGCCGCGTGCTTCGCCGCGGTGGGGGATGTAAAAGTACTCATCGCACCATTTTTTGAAGCGCGGGTAATAAGTGCCGTCATGCTTGTCGCAGGCGTCTTTGATGGTTTTATGGAAGTGTTCGCAGTCCTCCGGGAACAGGTAGGAAGGGGTAAGATCTGTCCCCCCGCCAAACCACCAATTCTTGTCGCCGCTGAGCGGGTTCTTGGGGTCTGCGGTTTCGAAGTAGCGGTAGTTGAGGTGGACGGTGGGTGCCATGGGGTTTTTGGGGTGGAGGACGAGGGAGAGCCCTGCGGCGAAAAAGTCGAGGGAGTCGACGTCAGCGGCGACGAAGGATTTGTGGTCCGCGCGCATCTTCTCGATGGCCGGGCGGGGCAGTTTGCCGTAGACGACTGAGACGTTGACACCGGCTTTTTCGAAGACGTTGCCGTCCTGCAGCACACAGGAGATGCCACCGCCGCCGTTCGGGCGGGTCCATGTGTCTGCCTTGAATGATTTGCCGTCTATCCTGGTCAATTCATCCACGATCTTCTGCTGGTGTTCCTTTATCAGCTTCTCCATTCGGAGACGCATTGGGGAGGATTCGGTGATGGAGGTTTCACGTCTGGTTGTTTCATCTAGTTCGGCTAATGAGGGGGAGTCGAGTTTAGTTTCGTTGTTGTCGGTTACCTGGATGTATCTGTTAGCATTACATATACATATATCTGGAACAAAATAAAATGAATATTTTTCACCATTGAGTAGATCATGGATCCAATAAAGACGATGCCCACACAGATTCGGAGGTATGGCCTCCAAACGGTGTCCCGTTCACTGGGCCGTGGTTTCGGCCCATTTGACATTCTGCATAGCTGATTCCTGGGTAAACCAATCAATTGGCCCCTTGGAGTGAGCCTACGGCTCATGGCCCTTGGGAGAGACGAATACAGGCGGTGGGAAGCCACCTTGGTAGCCATTCTATAGAGTAACTTGGAAGCTTCCCGATTTGAGTGATAGGAGGCTTTAATAGGTAAAAAACCGGACATCTGCTGGACACAGAAATATATCAGCAGCCATCTATATTCCGCAGAATAATTGTGGCATTTATTGTTGCGAGGATGAAGAGGATGTCTTTTCTGCTGTATATCATGGATATCAAAAAGTTGAAATCCGCAAACTGGAACTGGTCAATCCGATATCACGTGGTGGGGGATCGCGGATTCATAGATTCTCCGAGAAAACCTGGACGATTATGTCATTGCAGGGGAATCGGATGCAACATATTGAATATTCTAGAAGGCCCACGTAAAAAGAATAAGATAGTAAGGAGTGGAAATAGAGACGGTAACTTAAAATAGTGACTTTACTGCACTGGATGCCGAGTCATAGATTATAGGTATTCTTCTCTTTCGTATAGATTCATCCAGTACGGAGTACATCTTGAGTACACTAATAACAACGAGGAGCATTGATGACACATCACCAGCAGATTCAGGAACCATCAAGAACTGGACAGGCGAGAAAAATGACATCTTATGGCATGCCGCACGAGGCACATGATATACAAGTACTGTACATCAGTCACTAAGCCATCTCATGCACCGAAGCGTTAAAGTAGCAGCCTTTTTGAGGCCTGGTGATGACTCTGATCTCCCGTATCAGTACCTCATAGCGCCGCAGCTCCCCGCCATATGACTGGTGCCTTGCAAACACTTGAATTGTACTGGTACTTCCTAGCAGTAGATCGTTTAGCAGTTGACGAGTAAAGTCACGTGGTTTGAATGATTCACCACTGGCTGCCTGCTTAGTCACTCGCATATAATAGGCGGGGTTCAACCGCCTATTATGGAGCCTCAACTCAACCCTTGGGACATCATCTATCGTCATCTCTCCATCTTCCTAACAACAACAATATCGTCCACCTCCTCCTACAGCACATAATACACACCGGTTCCCACCACTGCACTCCTGTTATATCTCTCGGCCATCTATACTTAACTCGAGATATTTATTCCATATCCACCATGCGGTCCAAGTTCAAGGACGAGCACCCCTTCGAGAAGCGCAAGGCAGAAGCTGAGCGAATCCGAGCAAAATATGCAGATCGTATCCCAGTATGCCTTCCCCTCAACTATCCTTTACCCTATGGCTTCTGTATAACCTTACATATACACTTCATTTTTTAAATATATTATTATCCCTCCAATGACACCCTATTTACAAAATGATTCCGTTGCTGATACAAACATGGCGGTGAACAGGTAATCTGCGAGAAAGTCGAGAAATCAGACATCGCAACCATCGACAAGAAGAAGTATCTCGTCCCTGCAGACCTCACCGTCGGCCAGTTCGTCTACGTCATCCGTAAGCGCATCAAGCTCTCGCCCGAAAAAGCCATATTCATCTTCGTCGATGAGGTCCTGCCCCCCACTGCTGCGCTGATGAGCAGCATCTACGAAGAGCATAAGGATGAGGACGGTTTCCTATACATCACGTATGTTTCGACCTGCTTGTTTATAAGAGGAGATACGTCGGATATTTGAAACTGACTTGTTATACTATATAGATACTCCGGCGAAAACACGTTCGGTGAATGTTAAAGCAAAGACATAACGCCGCCTTATTTTTCCATTAGTACCTTCTTTCAACCTTTTTTTATATGTTTTTTTCCTATTTTTGCAAGGGCAGGGTTATTCCTTCGAAAATTAGCAAAGAACAACGAGATACGATATGAAACTATGGATGGGGGCTTGAATCTCAATCGGGAGCATTTATGTGTACCGGGCGTTTTTACTTTTTTTTACTACTGTTGCTTTTGCTTGGGATATAAACGAACACTTTCTTCTGTTTCTGCTTTATTCTGAGTGATCTTATTTCTACTTTGTGCTATTCTCTTTCCTTAATTTTGTTTGCTTTTATCTCGTACCTCATTCCTGGCTTACCGGGCGATCCCTCTTATTTAGCTGTCAAACTTTTTACTGCTGTATAAACCCTTACGCTTTTGCGTGGTGGAAATTTAATATACGCCTGTTACGCAGTTAGTGAGTTGAATGAGTGAGTGAGCGTCATCTATATATCTATCTCCTTCTTTTCGCCTTTTTCCGGATGTCGCAGGTTCAAGGTGTTTTTTCTCCATTTTAATATACCTGCTTTCCTGCCGATTACTGATGTTAACCGCTCTCATATAACGTTGAGTTGGGAATCGATATCTAAATATTTAACCAGAAAGTGATTCCACTAATACAGAAAAGATATAAGCTTTTTTTTTTACATTAATGTTTTTTTGATCTGTTTTATTCTTCTTCCCCTCTTCCGTTTCTTGCTCTCTGCTTATGCTGTTATGTGGGTGGATGAAGGGCAGCATTGGCAAAAAGTTGCATTTTTAATCCATCGCATCCAAAGAATAATAATTAATGCTGAGAAATCGAAAGCAAATGCAAACGCAATCCTGTTGCCTAATTGCACTTATGATATGGTAGCTATCTTGGTCTGGTCTGACCTGCTGTATCAGCGAGATATATAAGCAAATATCATTGTCAAAGAAACTCAAAACATAAGGGATTATAAAATTCTTTAAAATTTCCCCTTCCTAACAAACCCAGAAACTCCCAAATATATAGACGATAAGACAGAGCAATACATATACACGCGCACACACACAAACACAAACATATATATACCCTAGAACGCAAATTAGCTCTGCCTGCGAATATCTCCCGCCTTTCTCTAGGCAGACAAGCTAGCATTCCCCAAATAAAAATAAAATATATTGAAAACGCTCCCCCGAAAAATTCCCATCCGCACGGTTGCAAATCCATCCAGAGCATCGCAGGGCATACACCTTTTGCTTGACATGGGGACGGTGAGATATGTCGATATTTCACAACGACGACTGGACCAACTTCGTTTTCCGCAGGAGCAGTTACTGGCTTTGCCCCCCCCTTTTAATGTTATGACCACAAATCGGAAGTCGGCGGCAAAGAAGGGATTTCAAGACAAAACGAGATAAGCCCCTCAAACACCCAAGTCATGGGTTACATCTCGTCTGCGTGGAGGGGAGGGGGGTACTCATGTTGGGTAAATATATCCTCTTCATACTGAACGAATAGGGTCAAACGTGGGCGGCGCTGCGGACATCCGTAGGGCGGGTAAAGGATTATGTTGAAAGGTGGTATAGGCGGCTGGAGCACCGAACGCAGACAGCCATCTCATAGTATCCCCGTGTCATTGGCGCCTTCATTGTCTTTCCATTCCACTCCCAGTTCTTCTAAAATGTCCATAATCCCCCACTATCCACCCAACCCCCGATTTCGCCCACCACACCACACCACACCCTACCCCATACACAGCTCCATTGTAAAAAACCCTACGCGGACTCCCATCCACTCCACCACCCCTTCACCCTAGTCATGCCAAGCTTAAACAAATAACGCGCATCAGCGGGCTGATCGGGGTGTTTCTCTTTGTGTTCGCGGCGGATGCGCACATAGGCGGCGGAGGTACCGATGAAGACGGCGAAAATGGGGTCGCCAATTCTGTAGATTGAGGGTTTTTTTTTAAAAAAAAAAATATTAATATGAGTGGCTGTAGGAATTGGGAGGGGGCAGGGTGTTTGAATTGGGGGAGATAGATATGAAAATAGTTTCAGATTAACTTGTGCCCCCCAACCTCAGGGATTGTTTGGTGGTGTATATGCGGCGTTACTTACCTGGAGATTAAATGCGGGTAAACTACCGCAGCAGACATACTTTTCTTTTGGGCTGGTATTTTCCTTTCTATTTATTTTATTCAATAGCACAATGCGCAACTATCCCATATGCTAAAGTCGCAAAAGCAGACGGATGGATGGGGTTGATGTTTCTAGAGTTGATTGGACGGAGCTTCAAGTTTTAACAGGGACGGAAAAAAAGCTTGGCGAACGGGTGCTGTATCCGCTTATGTAAGTGCATACTTTGTGGTGGATAAGAAATTCGGAACTCAGAAAGACAACGAGAAAGTTGACGCTGCGAATGGGGGAGTTGGTGATAAATTATTTTGTCTAGGCTGATGAACGTGCGAGAAATGTCTGCCCCGATTGCTTAGGCAGTGCCAAATTGCCTCATTTTGAATTTACATCCATATATTTTCAAAACGCCAGTAACTCAAGCGACCACGCTCTATACAGGAACGCAAAAGACAAAAAAAAAGGGGAGGGTGGAAGACATAAAATTACATAGCCCCGTAAAATAAATCCCAGCAAAGCATAGCGGATGCTCTCTATATATAAGGTTAAAAAAAAAAGGGGAGTAGCAAAAAATTAAAAGCCGAAACGAAAACGAAGATAAAAATGCCGTTTAAAGAGCAGGTATAAGAAAACTTTGCTCCTGCTCCATCCCCGCAAGCAAGCCCAGTAAGGGCCTCCAAAAAACCCCCCAATTTATACAACCTTCCCAAACGCCGGAATCAAAGTCTGCGCAAGCCAGAAGCTAAACACAAGCTTCGGTCCCGTCATAAGTAACTTGGGCGTCAACCCCTTAAAGAAACTAGTGGGCCCCTCATTCTTTATCATGCTGCTAATAATACGGAAGCCAGACTCCGGATTCTCGAAGTTGCGGTTCTGAATGCGTGTTTTGATGACGTCAAGCGGCGCAGAGACAATGAGGGATGCGCTGGCACCGGCGATGGATGCGACGAAGTTCTGCAGCCAGGAGGCGGAGTTGTAATCCTTCAGGCCGTAGATGTATTCTTTCGCGAAGGCGGAGCCGCCGAAGAGCTGGTTATTTGTTAGAAGGAGTTTTGTGCCATTAAATAATTTTTGCGGGAAGAACATACTGCAAAGGAACCGGGCGCATTTCGTGCTGCAGTCCAGCCTGCCCCGCGGTAGAGACCCATCCCCTCATCTTTGATAATTCTGAACAGGCCACGGCCTCGGAATGTTTCGGGGTTAGTTTGTCGTTTGATCTTAAGGACGTCGAGGGGGAGGAGGACAATCTCTCCAATACCGATCAAGCTGCGAGAAGGATATTGAAATTAAATTTTCGCGTTTTGTCAATGCGGGTTTCTTGGCATTGATATTTCTTACCTTCCGGCAGTGGCATGCATGATCGCTTTTCCAGTACCCTTGCCAAATGCATTGTCGAATGAAGAGCCATGGTGCTGGGCTAGATAATCCCGGACAAATGGCTGGCCGCCATATTTATATATCCGTTGTAGAACCTAGGACATTCGAAACGAAGGAAGATATGTATTGAGTGGATGTACAATTGGTAAACCAAGGATTTGATTTTCTGCACGAACATACCTTATATCCAGCAGCATATCCGAGACCAGGGAAAAGAGAGGTAAACTTCTTAGCGACAGAGGCATCGGCGAAGTCCTTGAAAACGACTTTGTTCAATTGCGCAGTGCTGGCAATCTTTACAGAATGTGATTTAGTGATGAACATATCAACGAATAGCATGCTCGTATAACTATACCTTTCCTTGATTGCTCATAAGTCGTTTTGCCGTGGTATCAACCTAAAGAGGTCTTAGCAGGGGAAGCTTGGTCAAGAGGAAGGGGGTACGTGCGGGGGAAGTGCCCATACGGGATGAAAAATAAGGAGTTCAGCAATGCCGGAGCAGCCTAAAGGAATTGTTAGAAAGGGGTCCCTATTCAGTATTCGAGAGAAGTAGTAACAAACGCACCGGAGCCGAGCAGGCGGGCCATCGCCGACTCTCTCTTGACATCCTTTGCGGCAGAGCCTGCGGCAGAGCCTGGGCCGGGAGTAACGAGAACAGGGGGAGACATGGTTTCTGCGCGATTGGGAGTTTGGACCAACAAACAACCAAAACGAAGGTATTGGGGAGGAAAAGACAGATATACGGTGAAGAGAGTGAGAAATGGGAGCAACAAAAAAAGGACGAGGACGAAAACGAAACACCGCTGATAAAACCGATATCTGCAACTTGAAATCTTGCTGCCGTCGCCGAGCTCCAGAAAAATTATTTTTCTCGTCGGGACTTGGCATTTGGGTACTAGCGCCGGTTGCTAGACCGTATTAGGGATAGCGTAACTGGCCTGAGCGTGTTACGTAATCCGCACTTTAAACAAGCCGAGGCCGATACCATGAAATAGTTGATTTCCTGATATCTATCATAATATATGGGGGGAGTTTCTTTCTGCCGTCTGTCCGTGATTTGTCCGTGATATGAACAAAGGTAACAAGAGAAACGCCGGGAATAAGAATGAATGATGTGTTTATGGGGGAAAAAACAGTTGGGATACCCGGATGTGGTAACCCCAAAACGATTCCCAGGTTGAACCCTTCGTCGTGGGGTTTCGTTATATTAAACTTCCGTTGCAACGTTTTCTTCAAAGGGAATATTTACATAATATCGCCAGTTGCAATATGCTTTTCTTTGATCTATTCTAACTCTTTCTTTATCCTCTATAGGAGAAAGTGGAGCTCGCATTCGGTATAGCGTGCTATTTAATACCCCAATATCCCACCAGCGATAGCATTTGATATATCTCAACCAGACGCAGAGACCCGCTTTCTTGCGGACGTTGTATGTCCCAATATAAATATTACATTGCCAGGCTGTTGGCCTAAGGCTGTATATCACTGGCTAGATAACCTACTACTATACAAACAAACCGCTCTGATTTCTTGATATTCCGGGGATACCCAAGTTATAATGAAACGCCCTCTGCTTTCACTCTCTCCATGTAAAATGGGGGAAAGGGTATATATACCTTCATTTTTCCGCAGTGGTATTTCCTTTTTACAACTATCTTCTGCCACATACCTCACTTCCTAGATGTTCTCTCTGGTTGTTGCAAAAACCCCTTTACATGTGTTGAGTACTCTCTCCCTTATCCCGGCTACAATCCGTTGACCCAACTTGATATCTCTCACCATCAAAATGCAACTCTCTCACACATCCTCCTTGCTACCCTCCTACAAATGCCTTTCATAGCAGGCACACCCATGCCCTTATCAACTAGAACCAACACCAAAGATACACCGGCTCTCGAGAAATTCACACTCGCTCCAGGCGTCATGGTAAACACCCTCGACCCTAACTATCTTGCCTTCAAAGAGTCCATAGGACCCGTCGACCTAAATCCGCACGATGCAAAGGTACACTCTAGTAAAATTATTCGCCCTAGAACCCTCCATCGCCGCCGGAAACATGTAAAGGATATCATAACGGCTCTTGCCCCGAGAGACAAGCCTGTTTGTCCGCCAGAGAAGCCATGGCTTTGTGAGGGGAAAACGTGTTTGAATAAGTTTTTTCAGGTCTGTTGTAAAGGGGGTGGGGTTTGTGATAGCCCTCAGTATTGCATAAGTACGTTGTTCAATACTATTACCTGTGGTACTTAGTTTGAGTTGGGACAGTCAGTGTTGGGAGCTGATTTGATCATAATGGTTGGTCCTTTGAAATGATATGAGGTTTATTTCGCGGGCCCATGTTATTACGCTTTGGAATAGATAAAAACTATTCAAAAAATGAGAATACCTTATCCAGGTTTCACATATAATATACTCCACTCACTGTCAACTCTTTGATATGAATCTATCACCCCCCAAACGCTCCCTTATATTTCGCATCACGTGATACCACTCGGGCTGCAGCTTCTGACCTCATCGTCACATAAACTAAACAAATGCCTGAACAAGCTCCGAACTTGACAAAACAAAAGGAAAAGCAGGAAAACGGCTCAATGACCCATGTCGAATAAATATTTACCCCTTTTACATGATATGATACACAGAATGCCTCAATAACCCGCCACTCAAATAATAAATAAGCGGGAGGAAACGAATATTAAATTGGAACCAAAAACATGTTCTCCTCGCTCCCCCTCATAGAACCTCGCGACGTAAGTCTTTCTCAATATCTATTTATACCACCATTGAAAATAACCCCAGCCCTCCCAAAAATAAAACTAAACACAAAATCACTAACCCTCCAGAATAGTCACACACCCTCTGGTACACACCCTCACACCCCCACCGGCCCCGGAACCACAACAACCATCACCACCAGGGCGCTCACGCCCGCCGGCAACACCAACAGCAACAGCATGGCGCCCAACGTTCCAACAGCACTACAGTCGCCGCAGCAGCCGTTTCCTCGCCGTCAGCCGACTCCCTAGCAACCCTTCTACTCGAGGAGCACGCGCTGCAGGTCCGCAAGCAGAACATCGCTGCATTCGGATACGCGTGGATTAAGCCGGCGGGGTGCTCGAAGACGATGTTGGGGGTGCGGGAGGAGGAAGCAGAGAGGGAAGAAGGAGCTGCGGCGGTGGAGGCGGAAGGGGAAGGGGATTTGGGGATGGGGTTCGCGGGGGATGGTGGGGGTTTAGTAGGTGGTGGGGTTGAAGGGGAAGGGGAAGGGGAGGGTGAGGAGACGTTTGAGAGGGATTTGGATGATGATATTCCTGATGCGGATGGGGAGGGGGATGTGGAAGGGTTGGTTGAGGAAGGGGAGGAGGGGTTGGAGGATGAGGAGGATGGGTTGATGGAGAGGGATTTGGATGATGAAGTGCCGGATGGGTTTGGGATTGATGATGATGAGGATGAGGATGAGGATTATTTCGATAACCAGCCTGAACTTGACGGTGATATACCCTCTGCACCCATGTCCGCCTTAGGATCGGTGGATGGGGAGGGACAGAGTATGATGGAACGCGATCTCGATGCGGATATACCCAGTCTAGCGGAGGATGGTGTTGCCCAGCAGCAGGAGTGGGAGCATACTGACACCGAAGAAGACGTTGACGAAGATGATGACGAAGATGAGGAGGAGGAGGAAGAAGAAGAAGAAGAAGTATACGTCGGCGCAGATATGGAAGTAGACACCCATGCATCTCCCGCACATCATTTCCACTCAAGCAGTTCCGCTATTCCGGGCTCCTCCATACCGCATCTTCACCCGCACTCTTCTTCCATGCGTCGCGAGACTGAAGCGGAAAGGTTGTTTTTGCGGAGATGGGGTGGATGGGGTGAGAGCAGCCCGGTTGGTTTCGAGTCACTGGAGAACACACGCAACCAACGGAGGCCGAGGAGGCGCTCTGCCATGACTGCGTCGTCGGATAGTCTCGATTTGTAGGTTTACCTTGTCACACACGGTATTTTCCATATTCACTACTTCAGGCGCGCTTATGAAGTTTAGCCAGAAAAAGGGGGGTTCTCCTATTAACACAACAGCGAGGCGTTAACGGGGCGACTAGTTTAGATATCCTTGTTTTGTTACAGTTATAAATGATTGATCCTTCCAGAAGCACAAGACCGGGGATAACGAGTTAAAGAAGATGATCCATTACATTGAAACGCCTTCAGTTAAATCTCCGTTACTAGTGATACACACAAAAGGTAGGGAGGGAGGGGACCTATCATATCTGAAATCATCATCTTCTCATGTTGACACACATACACGCTACGTAGGGAACCATGTAGTTACCATTACCTTAACTGTAGATAAAGGGAATTAAGTATATGGAAGGTAAATTCAAAGCGCGCTTCCTCTATTTACTGATTACCAGGGGCGCCGCCATCTATGGACACATATAAGAGACCGAAAAAAAGCACCCGTTTATCAGGCGAACATGCCCATCCCAATTGCAGAAGAGCAAAAGAAAACAGCCTCAAAGAAACATTCCGCCACTAGAACCAACAACAGTAGTACACAGCTCCCCCAGTTGACACCATCCCAATCTATGAATGAGATATATATCATCTCGGAAATAAAAGAAAAAAGAGCCGGCGCTCATGACTCTATTCAATTTGCCCTGTGGGGAAAACGAAAAAAGGACCGGTGTTGTGAACATCAAGTGCCATATGCGTCAACTGATTTTGTATGAATAGCCGAAGTGAAAGTCCAGCCAAGGGCAAGGAGGGAAGCGTGCAGTAGGAAAATTAAAATAGGGTAATCATTATAGAGAATGAGAAGGAAAATTGGAAAAAGGAGACAGAGCCCGAAAATTAAGAAGAAAAAAGGAAGAAACCCGTTCCAAAGTGCATTTGCAGCGCCGCTGGCTCACCCGGTGTTCAGAAAACGAATAGGGGATTTTTGATTATTTTTACTGAAACGCAAGGAAAACGCCAAATCCGGTTCTTTCTCTTCTTCTTCTTCTCTTTCCATTTCCTGGTCGTAAGCAAGAAAGGTTGCCAAGATATATTTAATAAAAAAAGTAAAAAAAAGAAAACTCCGTATATGCGATGGTGGTGGATGTATGTACATCGAAGGATGACTCGAGGAGGTAGGGACTGTTCACGACGGGGGTATATACATAGAAGTTGTGTCAGCAAATAACGTGGATTGAATATCGAGGTATCGTGTGACGGTGCCAGGAGGAGTGGGTATGATATCTCGTCAGGTTGAAGATTGGTTCTGTTATAGCGAAAACGGGGGTGGAGGCGGCCCGGCAGGTGGGGGAGGGTTGATTAGATTTATATCATTTTTTCATTTTTCCCTTGGAAGAAACGATTATCCACGCCATGGATTTTCTCTTTCTCCCATATCCTCCAGCTTCCACTTCCATGTTTGTATTTGATGTCAGTCGGGAGCGGCCCAAGCGTAAATTTGCGCGATTCTCGGGATTTGTTTTTTGCTAATGTTTTTTTTATTTTTACCAAGATTCAAAATAGCCACACGTAGGTGAAGAGCAAGAACACGGCGCAGAAGAACCCTAGCCAGACTCTCCAGCCAACGCCTGTTTTCTCAGCCATGACAAGCATCCGGTTCATAGTTCCGCGTAATCGTACTCTTGTGCTGTCGAAAGTATCATTCATTTTTTCCGCGAGGGCGGAGGACTCGCGGATTTCATCACCGATCGCAATGGTTATCTGTTTTGTTTTTTGAAACATGTTAGGATCCGGAAATACTTTTCTTCAAGAAGAAAGTTAATAATGGAAGAACGGGGTTTTAGACATACATCTTTCAACATCTTCACCTTTGCGGACATGCCCTCAAGCTCCGTGTCGTTTTGTGCCTCGAGTGAGTCGAGAACTGCATCTGAATATTGACCCCTGTATTGATAGCAAACCGGTCTTCCGTTAGCACCAGCCGTCTCTCTTTTAATATATATCTAACTGTCACATCATGGACAAAAAAATAAACACCCCCGTATCTCGATTAGATCGCGCCGCTTAAGAGACCTTCTTAAACATACCTCGAATTAGGAGTTGCCGCTCGAAAGGACACAGCAGAAACGCCTCTGTCTAGATTCCCATTAGGCGATCCGGAGAAGCCATATCCGCCAACTTTACCGCCCGGCGATCGGCTTCCCTGCCGATTTCTCTCACTGTTTCCGCCGCCATATGAATCGAAGAGGCTCGACGAAGCTCGAGGATCGCGCTGGTGAACCGAGGAATGGGTGAACCTAGCGAAGGGGATGTCAGTTCGGTAAAAAAAAAAAAAATGGGGGGCTTAATGAAGCAGGCTTTTGTATGGTGCAAAGAACATACCTCGACGCCATTATTGTAATATCAGCATGGAACGCAAGGAGCAGACATTATAATCGTGTGCTGGAGAATAGAAACGGAGGCCAAACGGGGCGAATAGATTCCAGTAAATCTGGCTTCGTTTTGATGTTGCGGATCAAGGTTTGGGGCCCATAGTTGGAGAAGGGAGCTTAGTCATACAATTCTTGCACCGGGAACGGTATAGCGTGGTAAATGGGGCAAAGATGTTGGAACCTTGAAATCTATGATTGAGGGTTGTGCCTAGGCGTAGGGTTCCTGATTCATTCTATTCTACTGGAAATGGCGTTTATGTGCAATTGGTGTGTTTTGCTGAACAGATAAATCTGCTATTCCTCTCCGGAACGGCTCTCTGCCACCTAGGTATCATTCATGAGGGTACGCACAGTGTTGTTAGGCGGGGTTCAGATCTAGATCCTAGATACAAACAAAGGTACAGAGTACTGTCGCATTTAGTTACCATTATTACTGAGGAAATTTTCGGGTTTATTCTTGTGCTTCTCTAGTTCGGACTGCAAGTGTTTGCAACGTTTACTCATACTGAAGAAGCAAATCGGCTTAAACATCTAATAGAAAGCGGAGATATTTCCCAGTGTACTGGAAACCCTCTGCTTACCTGTCTTTTGATTCTCTCCCTTCCCCCTTTTATCTTGGGTTCTCTGATTGTTTACATGGCCATTTCTATTCAAAAGCGCTGGGGAAAAAACAAGGGCAAGTCCGCTGCCAAGTAGCTTGGATTTTCTTCTTTCTTTAATAAAACACAATGTAGTTTCAGGATACCATCACGCCTGCGAAAAAAATATAACTTCTAATCCACTAGACATCAAAGGGTAAAACTGTAGAGGACGAAGAAACCCCCCCCAGCTAAAAAAAAGGGCGAGGGATGATATGTTTTTTATGTGCATAAAACGGGCGCAAGAAATCTTTCCTTTTTATTTATTTTTCTTAAAACAAAAGTAAAATCCAATCAGATGATGACCCTTTAGTTCTGTAGTTTCATAATTTTTTGTTTTGTTGACATCTTTTATATTATTGCTTTTTCCCCTCTTTGTGCTTCAGTCCTTCATCATATCGTGATCGTCATCGTTATTGTTATTGGTATCATAATGGGCCTCGAAATCGCCATCGTCCTCGTCATCGTCCTCGTCAATCTGCTCGCCGGCCTGTTGCGCCTTTTTCGCAGCCTCAGCGAAATCAATCGTTTTGCCACGGGTGCGTCGGCCGTCGCTGATGATGTTGGCGGCGGAGATGGGTTCGAGGTTGTCCTGGGCTGTGTCGTCTTCGTCTTCTTCATTTTTCCGTAAACAAGATGGGTTAGTGTGTTGAGACAAAAAAATTAATTGGGGACTTGGAGATGGGCAGGGCGAGGGTGGAAAGACAACACGTTGAGGAATCGCGCTGCTAGTTTGGATTTATAAAAAGGACAAGTGATGTTATCCGGTCCGGAAGGACGGGGCAAAATTGGATCGAAGGAGTAGATAAAAAATCCCTACCATCGACAGGCTGTAGATGCAAGCAAGCGATTTGTTAGCGAAAATTCTTTCTTCCTCAGCAACGAAGAGAGGTAGGATGCGCAGATCGTATGCGCGCAATGAGAAACAGATAAGAAAACGTTCGTCCGGCGGGCCCCTCAATTTTTAGGTACGTACCACATCCTCAGCTGCACTTTCGTCAGAAGAACTCTCCTCATCCTCGCCCATGCTCACGTCGTCAACTGGATGGTTGTCGACAGCTTTGCCTTTGCCCTTATCAAAATCGCTGCTCGCGCTGCCGCCAAAGGTAGTAGCTCCGGTGTCGCCCATGATGTGGGTAGGCGGTGGTGGGTAAAAGAAGCGGGGTGGAGAAGTATAAAGAAGTTTAAACAAAGGAGGGAATGAGGAAGATATTTGTTAGGGAAAAGTCTCCGTTCTTGGAGGATAGGTAGGGACTTGTCGGGAGGTGTGGTGGTGGTGTTTGTTTTGTGAGGAAGAAGGGAAGAGAACTCCTTCAATTGGGGCCAGAACACTCCAGCATGGGACGCCTGGGGCCCTAGACAGGCGCAACGCCAACAAACGTCCCGCGATCCCTTCACGCTAGGCCGGGTCGCGACCAAACTAGGCCGTTTTGGGTGTGGGGTCAGATGACTTGGGAAGCCCTATGTATTTAATTGTTTGATTTGGGGACACACCATCGGTCCCCCTTTTTTCTAGATGACAATATAACCACTTAGGTACAGTATACCGGAGGCGAAGATATGGATGATATTCAAGTTCGAGTCTACTTTTATAAGGCATTGCCAGATGAACACCATTTCCCCATTAGGCTTCTCAGCGGCTGAAGATCAAATTCCAAAAAGAGTCTCAATATCTCCCTCTATGAATCTTTCTGAACCGTGAATGGGCTTCATTCCCTCTTTTCTGATTGAACAGCTTACATGAAGAACTTTACGTCCAGTTCCAAATAGCTGCTACATATTCGTATCATATTATTTCATATTTATAATCATATTTCAAGAATACCCACCCTCGAAATATTAATTACCTTTCGAATACAAGTTTCATTTCTTCAGATGATAAATTTGATAAATAAACCAGTACAAGGAAATTCTTTCCTGTTTTCTGCTTCCCCCGAAATAATATCTCCTCCTAATAGCAACACTGAGAGAGACAATGTAGCGCAGAATATATCGGCCTCCTTAATATTCTACGGGCATGAACAAAACACATAGCCCACCCTCCATCCCGGAAGAATATATGAGCCCCTTCCAAACCTGACAGATATCAGAATCCATAAAATTCGCTAAATTCTGCAACAACAATATAACCCAAAGATGAGATACTGCCTCTCCCACAGTCAAAAGGAAGAAAACCCAGGCCATTGCTCAAATTTCACGATTTCGTTCCATCTTTAGGCGCTACAGCTTCATTCTTCGGCTCTGGGTCCGCATGAACATATATCTCCATCATCAGCTCTATATCCTTTTCTAATGAAAAGTGAGAACTGACAGAAACAAAAAAAATTTAAAAAAAAATTTAAAAAAAACTCTAGGAAATATGGGAAGAAACAAGAAATCACCATACAATACACACCTGAACAGCAGCAGCAGCGTCCTTCAACATCTTCGGCTCAGCCTCATCCGTCGATGACATCCATTACCACCATCTAAACCTTTTAACCAACTCCCTCTCCCTTTCGCTTCGACCCTCTCGATCATCTTCACCATCATAATCCCTGTCTTTTTCTCGGTTGGCACCCTTATCAGCAAAATCACATTCCCCATCCCTCCTAAACGGCCCTTGATCATAGGCGTCTTCGACCAATGCATCGGCAGCGGTCTCCGGCCCCGGGTTCTGTTTTCCAATTACTACCGTCATCGCCGCCTCTTCGTCTGTTTCTGCTTCTCCTTCTGCTTCTGCGAACCGCTTATCTTTACCAGGTAGTCTATCCCTACCCTCATTTTTTGTTCTTGTTATTCATCATTAAGGGGAATAGCGCCATTGGGATTTTCCCCTTGATTTCGTCCATGTCGGATGGTTGGGGGTTCGGCATGGCGGAGACTGAGACGGAGATGATGGCTGTGAAGCCCAGGACGAGGGCGGTGAGGGTGTGCAGAGAGCGCATGGTTGCGATTTTGGCGCCGTTTCAGGCTTTTCTCTTTCTTTCTTTATGCTTATTTGTCTTGAGATATTCTATACGTATATGTAAATCCTAAAGGGGTAGGAGTAAGGTGAGTCTTTTACGCGGAGGAGCCCCTGGGAACAGAATGAGAGTTTACTACTACATACATACCACCCATTATTTTCCAACATTACTCATTGTCGCAGGGTTAAAAGGTTCTCCATTAACCTACCCGACGCAGCTTCAAATACATTCCTCGTTTACCCCTTTACGTAGTATTTCCTAGCTAGGTATGGTCACATCCATTTACGTACACTATCGATCTCTAGTGTTAGAGATGCTGCGCCCATTTTTCTGCTTCTGCCTTTTTCTCCGCTTTATCATTATTCATCGGAGGGCGGAGGGGAGGGAGTATGGGTGGAGTATTGTGATTTTGTATCGGGTGTGGACAGAAAGCGTAGGGTTATTTTTTTCCTTTTTGCAAGGCACCTGGCCTGGAAGGGCACAGCATGTTGGGAAGTCTTATCAGTGAGTGTAAAATGGGCTCCCCTTGGGCTACACTAGTATATTTGTGAACGGAATCGATTATAATGATAATGTTAATATAGTCTTCAATGTTATGGAATATGTATGTACATTACATATACCCCAATTGGCCCCCTTGCCCTCCTGTAATCACCCCACTTGCAAAAGGGAGAGGAAGAGAGCGGTGCTGATGGTGAAGAATTTGGTTTCAACGAAATGAAGATTTGATGAGAAGAAATTTGAAATAAGAACAGCCAGGCATTTTTCAAGTCGCTTTACAATGCAAGTTTTAATATTTGAAGTAGGTACCTAGGAAGCAGGGGCATGACATCGGGTGGGTAATATCGCATTGCTCTTTTTGCCCCTGTGTAATAAAATCCCATGCTACATCGCATATCTGTGTACAAAATAGGTGCAATGTCTAGATGCGTAGGTATTAACATGTATATATGGATGTATTTAATAAACCATATCATAAGTACTAATATGAAAAGATTGTGTCCAACTCATGAGAAGTAAAACGTCGCATTAGTAGTAGTAGTAGTAGTAGAAAGTAACAAGAAACACAGCCCGTTGCGGTGGATATTTGTGTGTGACAGCTTTTAATATTGCATATATTAAAATAAAATATAAATCCCTTTCTTCAGCTTGAGAAAGGGCTTCGATTGACCGACAATTGATAGAGGCATGATCTATGCTGGAAGTTTTTCCTTTCTCGTCTGGCTGGCTGGCTCAGCAATATTTAAAATGCATAGGAAAGTTAGAGACAAAGAAATGTGGTAGCGGCTTCAAATCTACCTTAATTGTTATTTTTAATTTTATCCTACTGGCTGATGGTTGGGAACCCTGGGTACAAGCTGGGAATATGATTCAATATGTTTAAAAAGGTTCAGCCATGGTGACTATCTAGTGTAGTTGATTTGCGGGTTGCCTGGGTGGGGCATGCATCGAGGACCCAGAAAAATATAAACCGTGACAGGTTCGATTTTCCACAGCCATCAACAGTTGGGAAGAACCAGTTGGGAAGAACAAGGGCAAAAGAAGGAAAAGGTTAGAGGTATTTTTGCTGTAAAAAAAAGAAAGTAAAAAAACAAAAACAAAAGAGAAAGGAGACGTGATGTCTGGTGGCAGGCTCCTCTTTCTCCTGCATTCCTGGATCATGAAAACCAGCCAGACAGAGAACAGGCCAAGGATGGTGGCCCCCAGCCGGGAGGGGAACATCAATTGTTCCGAGATGTCACAGAAAGATGTCAAGCCATCAATGACGACTGCTGGACCAAAGAAAAAATAAAAATAAAAATCGACGGCGGGAGATACAGGATTAACCAGGCGGAAAAGACGGACGAAGCGGCTGTCTCTGGTATCTTGGCTTATGCGCTCAGCTCAGATTATGGGTATCTCCCCGCTCCCACATTGACCCATTCCCGGGGCATTTGGAGGGGGTATTTGCCACAACCAAACATTATTTGTGAGTTTGACGATGATGGATGATGGATGATGGATGATGCCAGAGGTAGTAAGGTATATATAACCTTTGGCGAGTTGAGTTTGTTGGCTGAGGCCCGCGACCCTCCAGGAGCAGCCCACTATGATTACGTCACATTCGCTTCTGTTGCTCATCATAGATCAACAAACATTTTGCAGCCAATTGCAGACAACAACCCCCATGGACAGAATATTCCAGTTGCTGTAGAGAATAAGACCATGTGTAGGGATTCACCGGCTTGCTTCTATGAAGGATAAATCCGACGTGTTGTTGTAATTTAGTGTTGTAATTAATTAGGTTGTTGTGGTTGTTGGTGGTGGAATGTGGTGGACAGTCATCGAACCCGCTGAAGTTGCTAGAAGCTTCTGGCGCCGAAATTCACCACCCGCATATAAACAATTTTGGCCCGCACAACAACATCCCACTTCTCTTGATTTTTTTTCCTCTTAATCTTCACTTCAACCTCTTCTTTTTCTTCTTCCTCCCATCTCCCATCTCTCTCTTCTTCTATCATCTCTATTTCAACACTATATACTCTCTCTACATCCCCTGTATCATACTACATTCTCCTCGACTGCTGACGCTTTACCCACCTTCCTATCTAATTCTTCAAAATGGCTCCCGCTATCGGTATGTTGCTCTTTGCGTTTCCCTTTGTTCCATCAATTTCCGCTAGTTACTGACTTGCATCTTTTTTTGTTTTTCGCTTTCAATAGGTATCGATTTGGGTACCACCTACTCCTGCGTGGGTATCTACCGTGATGACCGCATCGAAATCATTGCCAACGACCAGGGTAACCGGACCACGCCCTCGTTCGTTGCCTTCACAGACACAGAGCGTCTCATCGGCGATGCTGCAAAGAATCAAGTCGCCATGAACCCAAGCAATACAGTTTTCGACGCAAAGCGTCTCATTGGCCGCAAGTTCGCCGATGCTGAGGTCCAGTCTGATATGAAGCATTTCCCCTTCAAGATCATTGACAAGGGTGGCAAGCCTGTCATTCAGATTGAGTTCAAGGGCGAGACGAAGGAGTTCACTCCCGAAGAAATCTCCTCCATGGTCCTCACCAAGATGAGAGAGACTGCTGAGTCATATCTTGGTGGCACCGTCAATAACGCCGTTGTCACTGTTCCCGCCTACTTCAATGACTCCCAACGCCAAGCTACCAAGGATGCTGGTCTCATTGCTGGTCTCAATGTCCTCCGTATCATCAACGAGCCTACTGCTGCTGCCATTGCTTACGGCCTTGACAAGAAAGCCGAGGGTGAACGCAATGTTCTCATTTTCGACTTGGGTGGTGGCACTTTCGACGTTTCCCTCCTTACTATCGAAGAGGGTATCTTCGAGGTCAAGTCCACTGCCGGTGACACTCATCTGGGTGGTGAGGACTTCGATAACCGCCTTGTTAACCACTTTGTAAACGAGTTCAAACGCAAAACTAAAAAAGGCACGTATAACCCCTTTTTTTAATTCGGCTCCATCTTTTTCAACCCCGTTACCCCTTTTTCTCTTCCCTTCTCTCTCTCTGCTTTTCGCGCGATCGCACACTTTCCTATCAGATCCCCCAATCTGGAAGGCGTAGATGACACGCTCCTTCCCATTATGCCAGAGCAGGACATCCTTACTAACATATACTACAGATCTCTCCTCCAACGCACGCGCCCTCCGCCGTCTCCGCACTGCTTGCGAACGTGCCAAGCGCACCCTTTCCTCTGCTGCTCAGACTTCCATTGAAATCGACTCTCTGTACGAGGGTATCGATTTCTACACCTCCATCACCCGTGCCCGTTTCGAGGAGCTTTGCCAGGATCTCTTCCGCTCCACCATGGAGCCAGTTGAGCGTGTCCTCCGTGACGCCAAGATCGATAAATCCTCCGTCCACGAAATCGTCCTCGTCGGTGGCTCTACCCGTATCCCCAGGATCCAGAAGCTCGTCTCCGATTTCTTCAACGGAAAGGAGCCAAACAAGTCCATCAATCCTGATGAGGCCGTTGCCTACGGTGCTGCCGTCCAGGCTGCTATCTTGTCTGGTGACACTTCTTCCAAGTCCACAAACGAAATCCTCCTCCTCGACGTCGCCCCATTGTCTCTCGGTATCGAAACCGCTGGTGGTGTCATGACTCCTCTCATCAAGAGAAACACCACTATCCCCACCAAGAAGTCAGAGACCTTCTCTACCTTCTCCGACAACCAGCCCGGTGTCCTCATCCAGGTCTTCGAGGGTGAGCGTGCCCGCACCAAGGACAACAACCTCCTCGGAAAGTTCGAGCTTACCGGCATTCCCCCCGCCCCCCGTGGCGTGCCCCAGATTGAGGTTACGTTCGACGTTGACGCCAACGGTATCATGAACGTTTCCGCCCTTGAGAAGGGTACCGGAAAGACCAACAAGATCGTCATCACCAACGACAAGGGTCGTCTCTCCAAGGAGGAAATCGAGCGCATGTTGGCTGAAGCCGAGAAGTACAAGGCTGAGGATGAGGCTGAGGCTTCCCGCATCAGCGCCAAGAACGGCCTCGAGTCCTACGCCTACTCGCTCCGAAACACCATCGGCGACCCCAAGGTCGACGAGAAGCTCGATGCTGCCGATAAGGAGAAGCTCAAGGCTGAAATCGACAAAACCGTTCAGTGGCTCGATGAGAACCAGACTGCGACTAAGGAAGAGTATGAGTCTCAACAGAAGGAGCTTGAAAGGTATGT
This sequence comes from Emergomyces orientalis, assembly GCA_002110485.1. Lineage (NCBI taxonomy): Eukaryota > Fungi > Ascomycota > Eurotiomycetes > Onygenales > Ajellomycetaceae > Emergomyces > Emergomyces orientalis. Next base: position 183,906 of record MOWL01000046.1, read on the forward strand.
AAACAAAAATTTTGCTCGACCTCGGAAATTTCCCCTATAGGAAATGGTATGCTAACGATTTAATCTAGTGTTGCCAACCCCATCATGATGAAATTCTATGGTGCTGGTGGTGAGGGTGCCCCAGGCGGATTCCCCGGCGCTGGTGGACCCGGCGGCTTCCCTGGTGCTGGAGCTGGTGGTCCTACTGGCGGCGGCGACGACGGCCCAACCGTCGAGGAGGTCGACTAAATTGCTTCTTAATAAATGTTCCAAAATTCGTCTGGTTTTATATTTTCCTTTTTTTGCTATCTTCTCCTAGTGGTCTTCTCTTAACGGGTTTTCTTTTCTTTCATGTTGTTAACGTTCACGGCCTGCTGGTATTTTGTTCTATTTTTTTCTTCTTGCCTCCTCTGCTGGAAAACAAAAAAGATTCTTTAACGTGTTTCTTATCCTCTTTTCCCCCCCACAACACGCACACGATACTCACACACCCCCTCTAAAATTACTATTAATCGGCTACGAAAATAAAATAAACGACAAACAATTCAACAGTTTTCTTTTCTTCTTTAGTGGGAGGATAAACCTTAATGTCAAATGATTTTCCCCCGTTCCTTAATTCGTCATCAAAGCTTTCATTCTGTCGTGGTTCCAGGTGTCTTTTTTTTTGCCTTCTTTAATTGCTTTCCTCCACATAGTCACTCAATAGTAACGATGGATTGAAAAATTCTGATATTTAATTGTTGTTTCTCTGAACTTTCCCGACTTTTTTCTTTTTAAAAAAACAACTTTTCTTTCCTATCATCTTTCAATCATGCAATATATTTGAGTTGGGCAGGGGGGCGTAACTATCCTCCCCCAATCTTGAACTCGATTAAACCGAAACCTGGGCTCTTTCGACCTTTTTTTTTTTTTTTTTGGTCACTCTTCAAACAAATTCCTTGTTGCCCTTCTTTTTTGGTAGGGACACTTTCAAAGATCTGACCAGAAAAGAAGGATGTCCTTATTCTTCCACAAGGTATCTAGTATCTACAACTTAAATCCACTAGGTCATCTAGGAACTGGAGAGGAGAATTTTTAAATAAAAGTCTATTTTTAATTATATATATTTTATAATTTGAACCTTGTAAAATGATCTCTTAACAACATTTCTTCGTAGATGGATATAAATAGTTTTTTAAAACGAGTGGATGGGCGAGATCCAACACAAAATTGCCGGGAACGAAAAGAGCACATAAACTATTTTGGGTGAGTGTCGGAAAAACGGCTTCTCGGCCGTATATACATCCATCGTATATCGTACGGCGGATATAAGTGGCAGAATCCGTTCTACGCACCCCTATAATCGTTTATTATTGATTACTACATATAGTATTCTTGGCTAGCACACTAAATTTCACATAAGGCCATATATTTTGTACGTAGCTAGCTAGGATAAAAGAATATCTTGAATACTGGTAATATAACGGATCCGAAAGATCCGATAGTGAGCCTCATTCAGCCACCAACACACCCTCCCAGCAGGCTAGCACCAACTTCTCAGATTCTTAAAAGTTTGTTCACTACTAGCGGTGGTATATAACTAATGATTTTGTTTTGGATATCTGATATATTAGTGTCTTATGATGATGTCTTATATGGGATTACATGCACAAGTTCCCAGGCCAGTTCTAGGCAGGCTGCTGGCACTGTTCAGCCCGCTCAGCTCTGTACAACATGCTGACGGGAAGGGCTATTTATGACCATCGATAGAATATGCGCGGAGTGTTGGCGATGGATGCTGCGAAGCAGATTATTCCAACTTGTTCGCTTCTTACCTGGCAGTGCTAGCCATCTCTTCTTTTTCTTGCTTCATCCCGAAACCCGCGCTGTCAACATTGCATCCCTTTTCTGGCTTTCTGACTATCTTTCTGTCAAAGAATCATACATACATACTGATTAGGATTCTACGAAACTAAACACAAGGATGAAGATGAAGATGAGCATTGTCTTCTCTGTTATAACTTCTACCTGTCCCGAGATTTATGATTATGAATAAAATGGATCCATACTAAGAAAAGACAAACCAATTGATGAAAATTCCCACCACGAAAGCACCACCAGGTGCAACCGCGACTTCATCCCAATTCCACTGGAAAGGCGAACATGGGAGATTTGGGGTTATTTCGGTATAAATTCCCCATATCTATGACGCAAAACAGGACTTCCTATTGATTCAATATGAAATATATTTATTTATATATGTACCAAGATACTGGACGGTATCAGGTTCGTGCATCTTCGCATGGACGATTGGAAGCACGCTGCTTGCCTTTGGGCTGAGCCCCCAACAAGCTATTGGGTGTGTGGTGGGTGGTTTGTTTGATAATCGCTGCTCTTGTTCCGCAGCGAATACTTTAACTCTCCCCTTTCTTCCGTCTACATACTAAACTTCCCACATTTAATTAACCATGGGGCTGTTTTCTACTAGGTTGTTGGCGGAATGCTTACTGGATTACTTGCCGTGGCGTGTGGTTGGATGGGACAACTCCAGAATATCGGATTCACAGTTGCATCGCGGTTTTCATGGGGAATGAGAGGATGGTATTGTGAGAATTTGTACATCCTCGTTTTGATATCGTGGAGTGTATCTATTGAACTAAGGTTAATTCGCTTTTGGGGGAAAGTCCCAGTCCTGATTCGAGTTTTTGTCGGATCGATTTGGTTTAGCATGCAGTCATACTGGCATATTATTTCCGTATCCAAGACTGGTGCCTTCTTTTTTGGATATGGAATGAAAATTGGGTTTTTTTTGGCTAACAATTGCGCTGTTTTATACTTTTTATACTTAAGGGGCGGACAAGCGACTCGAGTTCCTGTGGGGGGCGATCATCCCGGGTAAGTCACTCTTTTGCTCATCCTCTCCACAGGACAATCGGCCATTCAGCTGACGAGTTTGATATCTAGGGCTCGCACGCATGAAGAACTACTTCTCGGAGAGCTCCCATCTAACAACTAATGACTTCATTGGTGTGGTAATTTGGTACGCCGCGTTCATCCCGCTTGGTTCCTACAAAGCCATCTGCCATTTCATTCGTCCTTGTTGCACACCGTCCTGCATTGGGCTATTAATCTGGTGCGCGCTCCTACCCCGTTTCATTCCTTAATTTTAATTAAGTAGGCTATCCATATCTTAATTCCCATTGCTGCTATCTATCTTTCTACAGGGCCGTCACGAACGCACATGGAGCAGGATCCATGTTTCACCACCCCCCAAGCACCGCCTCAGTCGGCTGGGGTATGCTCTACGGTATCAGTTCTATCCTGAGGGCTTGGGGTGCTGGTACCCTGGGCCAATCCGACTGGACGCGATATGCCAATCGACCCCTGGCACCCACCCTTTCCCAGCTCGTAGCTGCAACAGTTACCATTGTGATAACTGCGATGGTTGGCATCATCGCGACGAGTGCTGCGAACGATTTGCTCGGCGAGATTTTGCGGAATCCCAAATATTTACTTGCGGCTATACAAGAGGAGTATGAGTCTAGTCTACGGGCGAGGGCGGGGGTGTTTTTCGCGTCGGGGGGGATGGTTGCGACGCAGCTTGCGGTATGTCCCTTTCCTGTACTCGTGTAAGCTGGAATGAGAATGGATCTTTCTTGTTGATAATTTTGTGGATATTTTGCATATATCCATTATTATGAATTCTTCTTCGACGGGCATGGATATGGCCGGCCTCTGTCCAAAATAATATTAACATCATCCGTGGAAGCCATACAATGGCTTTGATCGGCTTTTGCTCGTAGTATGTTATGGGAGAGCCCCCCAGCCTATCTTAAATAGGAGGCAGCGCTTAAGGCCCTTTCAAAGCTAATGATGTATCCATTCTAGACCCTGGCAACTCCTTGCAAACGCCACGAAGTCCCTATCCGTGCTGTCCGGCTTTGGGATCTTCACGGCCTCCCTGGCGTTCGTGTTACCTTTCATTTTACATTCCCTACCCCTTCTTCGGAGCTCTATAAATCAAATATATTTAAGTTAACTATTATCATGGAATACTTGCAATGGCATCATTCTAGCTGATTACCATCTCATCCGGCGGCATAAACTCAAGCTAGACAATCTCTACACGGGAGACCCAGATGGTATATCCTGGTATTGGCACGGGCTCAACTAGCGCGCGCTCTAGTTGCGTTCATAACTGGCGTGTGGCCGTTGTTTCGTGAGTTTATTTTCAATTTTCCTTTTTTTTTTTTGTAAAAAACCCCGGTCTTCATCTTCTACAGAACCTGTCGATGGCGCTCTGAGGTCCGAAGAGTATATAGAGATTCATTGTTTCGTAAATCCAACCATTACTATGCGCATATGCGCCCACTGTTCCACTAACAACCATCTAACCCAAAACAGCCGGCCTCATAGCTTCCGTAAACAACATCACCTACCCATCCCTAGTGAACTGGGTCAAACTTTTCAACCTGACCTCCTTTGTCGGCCTCGTTATCAGCTTCACCACCATGACTGCCATCTGCTATATCTGGCCTCCTCTGGGACTAGGGGATCAGGCACCTTTCGTGGATATACGACAGGTGAACGCGGTGCATTCCGCTTTGGTTGACCGGGAGGGAATAGCAGGTGAGCAGGGAGGATCGGGATATGATGGAGACGTCAAAGGAGGTTTGAGGATGGGTTACCGCGAGCGTTTGAGAGGGTCGTATGAAGCAGAAGCAAGAAAGGGTGCTTTTGCTTTGGGTTTGGTAGTTAACTCGCAAAATTATGAGGGCAAGGGAAAGTAGTGCTGCGGTTCTACATGTTTATATACTGCGTTCGGGATGCCCAACAAACGATACGGGAACTGGAAGAAACAGCGAAGGGGAAAATTTCAAGTGAAAGTTTTCCAAACATTCTTACCATTCCCATTTCAGCTCAGGTCACCTGTTATGGAAGTCAGCGTTTTTTGGGCCACCCGGGTTTACAAATCACATACCGATTGTTCTTATCAATGTCGCTGCCACAGGAACGATATATCCTTTTATTTCTCCCTTCTCCTTCACGTACAGACTGACAGACAGACAGACAGACAGAATATGATTGGTATGTTGCTGATGTGCGTTTGCTTGTAGCAACAAGAGGACAGGAAAGCCATCCTAAGGCCAGCAACATCGTCGTCAAAGAATTAAAACTATTGGCATGTAAAAATGTATAATCCCGTAAATCCCCTTGAGCTGAATATCAGAGAGCTAGGAATATGTTTCCAGAGCCGTTGCGAAATACAAAAATCTTATGTAAGGCTATTTCCCCTTGATATATTGATTTGATATATAGGTTTCCTCTCACCCAGTATGTGCTTCTGGGTTTCTGGAGGCGTTGTGTTAATAGAAGCTTCCACACATAAAAAAAAGACCCCAAGGGTGCAGCCCAGAAAAATATCGGATGTAGAAAGTAAAAAGCAAGACGCTTTCTCAAGTATACAAGGGAAAGTTTTACCCAGGTAAATTTTTTATTTTTTATTTTTTATTTTTTGAATGTAATGCGCTCAGTTAGAGAGCGTATATACCTCTAGAGCTAAGTACTTGGCTGTAAAAAATAGGGGGGTTGATCGTCTGCTGCTCCCACCGCCGCACGAGCATTTTAGCTAAATATTACTTTACCGGCTTCCAAGGTACATACATACATACATTTACCGGACGACCACATCCAAGATGAGTTCGCTCTGGTTCCTATCAGGTAACTTATCTTTCTTTCCAGGGCAGAGAATCGGAGATTGCAAACTCGTAATGAATAATGGTTGAGGAGACCTGAGAGCGTACCTTGGTACAGCCGTCTCCGAAAACACCCGAAAGAACAAATTTCATGTCCGTCTGGCACAGGCATTGCGTGATAGAGTAAATTTAAGCTTAAGATTATTTTACCCTTCATATTTTACAGCATTATTCTTTTTTTTAAAATTTATCCACTATGACTTGGGAGATAAGAAAACCCGTGGGCCAAGAGAACATTAATTATTAATTATTTTAATTATTATTATTTTGTAGATATCATGATAAATATAAACTAACAAAGGATCCCTTTTGCGAATATATACATATATATATATATATTGCTATACATTCGTGAGCGGAAGCGCAAGAGAATCAAGGAAGAAAGAAATGTATGGATGGGAATTTCGGAACAGAATTAGATGGTTCCTTTAAATTAACTATATATTATACTGGTTTGAATATCTTCCTGCTAACTTACAAACTTTAATGGAATGCAGCAAACAAAATAAACAAATAGGGACATAAAGAGAGAAAACAAACCAATCTTACTTTCGCGCGACGATCGTCCCTCCCAGACAATGCACAGTTGGTGGTAGTGGATTAGCATGTGCTGTATGGTATGACGAACATGATGGCTGTTGTCTTCCTCGCCTCTTGGCCACTGGGATGCCCACAGATATGTTGCAGAAACGGCGGGCGGAAAGCTGGTGGGGGATGGGAAAGAATTTCTTCTTTTCTTCAAGCGGCGTTTTGTTTCTGCCAGTTTGGTTTGGCAATACCTTTTGAGGTTTGTTGGGATTACCTACCGGGGAAGAGAAGGGAGCGAGGACGGGGGAGAAAGGAGGGTGAGCGCTAAGATGGAAGCCCGCACCGGGAGGAGGGATGCAGTACTCATCGCCTTTGGGTACCAAAGTAACTAAGTTCAAGGAGAAGTTAAGTAAGTAGCATTCTGTGAGACCCAACAGAGCTCTTATTGATATTTGCCACGGTAAGAGTGCCACCGTATCGCAGCGGGACTCACGGGAGGAGCCCACGGATTTGGATTTGTATTTGAAGAGATGCAGATCAAGGTAACATGGGTCCGGGATTGCCGTGAAATCCCGCTGAAGCGGAACGCACACCTGGCCTGACGACGGATGCATGGGAGCAAATGTGTTGGTGAGGTTAGTTAGAGTAGGTGAAGTCGTTCCCTGAGAGTGATCATACGCATTTACCGCAGGTTTTAGATCCTCCAACGAACCTGCATATCTGTTCGCAAACACTAGTAAGCTCCTAATAGTATTCCGAAATGAGATCGAAATACGCAATCCTCATATGGGCCATGCTATCTATGGCGAGGTCTGTCTCATGCACGAAGTATAGTTCGAGATCTGTCGCTCCCCGAAGCCTTGGCATAGATAATGGGCCTGCGATGGGTTGATGACTCTGGGGAATGACAAGCAAAAAAAACAGAGAGCAGCCAACCACAACACATGCAGGTTTGTTGACATCCTCCGGCTCCTTGGTGTCGTCCAACGCCGAAATCGGATCAACAGGAACCCTGCTGGTCTTCCAGGGTTAGTTTTACCTAGCACAGGCTTAATTTTGCTCCTCCACGCCAAGGTACACGCCCGGCTCTTGGCGATGAGGATCATTGTTCTAAACATTGTACTCCGCTCACCGTACTCAATTTCTTCCTTCCGACCCTGTTCACATCCCGTTTTATATTCGCAGGTCGTCTGAGATGGTACCCGCCATGCTTCATTAGAATTGACGATGAACCTGATCTGCGAATTATCCGAGGTTCAAGAGCACCCTGTAAAAAAGCTCACTGAGTTAAGCACAATGTGATAGACGAACTCGATTCCTTCCACCCGTGGAACGCTGTCCCAACCTTTTCACCTGGATTAACATGCGTATATATTCGTGCTCCAAGCTATGAAGGCCAAGCCAGCACATCAGAGTGTAGAGTCCATAGCAAGATGCTTACCGACAAAAGAAGGCATATATACAGAATTAGGGACGCCAATCCCGTCCTTGGAGGGCGTTGCCAAACCCTTTTAGTTGCGCAGTGGATGGGAAAACGCATTCAGGATGTAACGCGAGGCATCACATTGCTGCACTGGGCACGTTTTCGCGGGGCGCAATTTTTGATGCATCCTGGCTGCACTTATCTTACCATATCCTTTTTTTTTTCATTTTTTTAAATTTAAAATTTAAAAATTTCTTCAATATTCACTGCAAAAACTTGTTCTCTGGTCGCCTGCACTGGTAAGCGAGCTGAGATTGTAAGGGAAAGCATGATAAATTCTACCAAATATAACTAAAGGAATTCGTAGCGCATTTCGTCTTTTCGTTTTAATAATGATGACCGCTATCTAGAAGTCCAGGAAGAAGTCGGGTAACTGTTGTACTGTACATTCTGATTCGTGCCGTGCCCGTTCACTGGCGAATTCTTTCTGCCTTTGCTGTATGTTCCAACAAGAGTTTATCTTCTACCAACATATAACGTGTATTTTCTTTCTTTCTTTCGTTTTATTTATTATTTTATTTTAATTTATTTATTTTTGGAGATCGGGTGTAGACTTCACTTTCCACTCCTTTCCCGGAAACCATAAACCCCGCCCCGGCGTGTAAGTGTGTAACTGGGCGATACTGCAGCAACATGCAAGGCATCTGTATGAGCAGTTCAACACCTCGGTTCCAGATAACCACATCGCACAGTGAAAAGAAATTAAAAAAAGTATTTATATTTGTGTTCAAACAAGACACAGGTAGAACATCACAATCGTGTTGGAGTGACCGTTATCTTTTCCTGCTCTCTTGAGCTCGAGAGCTGTGGATAGATGACCCAATGATGGGGCGAGAGCTTTGTCCAGCACATGTATGCACGGAGTACTGCATTGCCTGGGATTCAAACGAGCCCGTGCCAATTGTCCCATCCCCAAGGATGTAATAGCTTTCAAGCTTCCGTCGGCCAGATATCAGATGTAAGGCCCTTGGTAGCTGGTTGGTAAGGGTGCTCCCGGAACGCAGCTCAACCTTGGCCTTCCTACCGTGGCTGAAACTCAACACCGCTCCGTTGTCGGGGGAAGCTCCTTAGCGCCTTGAACATGTTCCCTGGTCAAGTTAAACCACGCTACCCAGGTAGGTTGTCCCCACACCACACACTGCAGGACAAGGTTTTGGGCGGATCTTGACGTTTTTGGGTCGCGCTTTGGGCTGGCCCATGCCACATTTATATACCATGCTTCTGATTGGTGTTCCAGGCCCTTATCTCTGATTCAGATAGCGCAGGGAAAAAAGCTTCGACAAATATTTTTCTTTCATCAGAACCCAACTTTTGTTCTCATGTCTGGCCCGCGGGGAAACATTAGAGACGATTGGAAGGGGCGAAGGAATAGTGATCCTGTCCTCCTCGCCGTAGGTAAGTAAAACTCTGTTGGAATAATCTCCTCTGTAATTTTTGAAGCATTTAGAGGGCGAGTTATGTATGTCATCGTCTTGGGGAATTAAAGGGCATCAATAAAATTATAAAATAAAACCGATGGAAACAAGTAAGGTATTGCTCCCGTGCAAAATTTAGCTGTCGGAAATAATATCAAGCTTGCCTTAATTGACATTGGCGTTTCGCCCATCATCCGTTGGAGAGCTGTAGGTAATTTGTAGTAATACTTTTTGCCACAGGTAATGTTTATCGGAATCTAAAATCCCCAGCACGGGGCATTTTTCCCTTGCTATTTCCGGGCAGCCTTCACCTTTCCTTGACCCAGTGGATGATTTATCTTCCTTTTTCTCATCCTCTTTCTCTTTTATATCCCCCCCTTCCACCATTTTCGACCCGAAAGCCCCAGGCAGCAGAGACACAATTGGCATCTCAAGCCCCCAAAACGTACTGAATCAGCGATCTATTCGGTCCTTCCAAGGTTGTGACGACATCAATCTGGCAACCTTTTGTGTCCACATCGCCGGTTTGGTAGCTTTTATAAAAGTAAAAAGAGCGAAACCCAGAGCCACCCCCATAGAACGGATATAAGATAATCTCATCTTCAGCCAAATACCTTCATATCCAAACCACCACGTAGTCTCGCGTGTCTTTTGCCATTTATCAATATCTGTCGGCCACCGACGGAAACATGGGTTTCTTGGAACGGGTTTATGGTCAAATCATTGAAGAGGAACAGCCGTTTGAGTATACAGAGTACAAGGCTGAGAAGGGATATGGCTGGGCAGAGGCCTTGCCGAAACGGCAGGGTCTCTATGATCCCGAGCTGGAGAAAGATGCTTGCGGTGTAGGCTTCACGGCGTGAGTTGAATATTCCCTTCCTTGGTGGTGGTGGTGGATAGTAATGTTGCCGCTAACGGTTCTGTCAAGCCATATCAAGGGGAAGGCGAGCCATAAAATCGTCAGCGATGGTAAGAACGTCACAAAGCCCTTTTTCTTGTAGCATGGATGATTCTAACCTCTGTTGTTTTGTATAGCCCGTAATTTGCTCTGTAATATGACCCATCGCGGTGCGGTTGGGTCTGATTCAAGAGACGGCGATGGAGCGGGAGTGATGACCAGCATCCCGCACAAGCTCTTTGTGAAGCACTTCGCTCGTGATGCCGGGGTTGAGCTCCCTCCAATGGGCCAGTATGCCACGGGAAACTTGTTCTTTAAGCCTGACTCTGAAACACTGAAAGAATCTATAGCTACTTTTGAAGAGCTGGCGAGAGAACTTCATCTGCGGGTGTTGGGTTGGCGTGATGTTCCCCGTGATTCAACCTTGTTAGGACCTGCTGCGCTCTCTCGCGAACCCATTATCATGCAACCGTTTGTAGTGCTCCAGTCTGCCTATGGCGACGGGGTGAGGCCAGAGACTACAGACTCGGAGCAGTTCGATGAACGCTTTTTTGAACGCCAGCTTTATTTCCTCCGAAAACGCGCGACTCATGTGCTCGGCCTTGCAAACTGGTTCTACCTCTGCTCCCTCAGCAACCGCAACATCGTCTACAAGGGCCAGTTGGCTCCCGTCCAAGTCTACGAGTACTATCATGATCTAGTCTCCGTTGATTATGAAGGCCATTTCGCCTTGGTTCACTCTCGATTCTCAACAAATACATTCCCGTCTTGGGATCGCGCTCAACCACTCCGCTGGGCTGCACATAATGGTGAAATTAATACGTTACGCGGCAATAAGAACTGGATGAGAGCGAGAGAAGGAGTTTTACGATCTGATATCTTCGGTGATGAGCTTGACTATCTCTACCCAATCGTTGAGGACGGTGGCTCTGATTCGGCTGCCTTCGACAATGTTCTTGAACTACTCACCATAAACGGAGTTTTATCCTTGCCAGAAGCTGTGATGCTCATGGTACCAGAGGCGTGGCAGGACAATCCTGCTATGGACCCTGAAAAGGCTGCTTTCTACGAGTGGGCTGCTTGCCAGATGGAGCCGTGGGATGGCCCAGCACTCTTCACTTTCTCCGACGGACGTTACTGTGGGGCTAACTTAGATCGCAATGGTCTTCGACCCTGCCGATACTACATTACGGACGACGATCGCATCATTTGCGCATCTGAAGTTGGCGCGATTCCATTTGACCCCGAGCGCATCATTGAAAAAGGGCGTCTACAGCCCGGAAAAATGTTGCTCGTTGACACAGTGGCTGGAAGGATCATTGACGACACTGAGTTGAAAAGCACTGTCGCCAGCCGCCAGGATTTTAGATCTTGGGTTGACAGAGAACTGCTTCGCCTCCCTGAAATTCAAAAAAGGTTGATAGAGACAAAGGTTGACTTAACATATACTTTGGACGATTCAGCGGTCCAGGGTGATGTGAGACTCAAGGCATTTGGCTATTCCTACGAGCAAGTCAGTCTCATTTTGGGCCCTATGGCTGCGGATTCGAAGGAGGCGCTTGGATCAATGGGTAACGATGCGCCACTCGCATGCCTTGCTCAACAGCCACGGCTTCTATATGAATATTTCCGTCAGCTTTTTGCGCAGGTCACCAACCCTCCCATCGATCCGATTCGGGAGGCAATTGTCATGTCTCTGGAATGTTACGTAGGCCCACAAGGGAATCTTCTGGAGATGGATTCTTCGCAATGCCATCGTCTCCTTCTCACTTCACCAATCTTATCACTGAATGAGTTCAGCGCGATCAAAAATATTGCCTCCGTTCATGCGGACTGGCCCGTCAAAACAATTGATATCACATTTGAGAAAGCCAAGGGGGTTCAGGGTTACCTGGACGCTCTGGACGATATTTGCAATGCTGCAACTGAAGCTGTTGAGAACAGCGATAAAGTCCTTATCCTTTCTGACAGGGCCACCTGCGCCAACCGAGTTCCTGTCTCTACCCTTCTTGCTACCGGCCTTGTCCACCACCATCTCGTTCGAAACAAATGGCGGTCACTAGCTGCTTTGATTGTCGAAACTGCAGAAGCTCGAGAGGTACATCACATGTGCGTACTTCTTGGATATGGTGCTGATGGTATCTGCCCGTACCTGGCTATCGAATGCATTCTGAAGATGAACCGTGAGAATCTGATCCGTAAGAAACTTTCCGACGAGAAGGTCATCGAAAACTACAAGTCGTCGGTTGATGGTGGTATTCTCAAAGTCATGAGTAAAATGGGTATCTCGACCCTTCAAAGTTACAAGGGCGCACAGATCTTTGAAGCCCTCGGGATCGATGACAGCGTTATTGACCGTTGTTTTGCTGGTACTGCTAGTAGGATAAGAGGCATGACCTTTGAGCAGATCGCGCAGGATGCGTTTGCCTTCCACGAGAAAGGCTTTCCATCGCGAAATATTAGTGAGATCCCTGGATTGCCGGAATCCGGCGAATATCATTGGCGTGACGGTGGTGAACACCATATCAACGATCCGGTCAGCATTGCCAACATCCAGGACGCAGTGCGTACCAAAAACGATAGATCTTATGAAGCTTATGCACGTTCGGAACATGAGCAGATCAAGAACTGTACGCTACGTGGACTGCTTGATTTTGATTTTGAACAACGCACTCCTGTGCCAATTGATCAAGTTGAGCCTTGGACCGAGATTGTTCGTCGCTTTGTGACTGGTGCCATGTCTTATGGATCTATTTCCATGGAATCTCATTCTTCTCTTGCCATTGCGATGAATAGGCTCGGAGGCAAGTCAAATACGGGAGAAGGTGGTGAAGATGCGGGGCGTAGCAAGGTGATGGATAATGGTGACACAATGAGATCCGCCATCAAGCAGATCGCTTCTGGCCGATTTGGTGTTACATCTAACTATCTTGCTGATGCTGATGAACTTCAAATTAAAATGGCCCAGGGCGCCAAACCTGGTGAAGGAGGAGAACTTCCTGGCCATAAAGTTTCCGCCGAGATTGGCAAGACCCGCCACTCCACCCCAGGCGTGGGACTTATTTCACCACCACCACACCACGATATCTATTCAATCGAAGATTTGAAACAACTCATTTATGATCTGAAATGTTCAAACCCTCGAGCCCGCGTTTCTGTCAAGCTCGTCTCTGAGGTTGGCGTTGGTATTGTTGCTTCGGGTGTGGCCAAGGCCAAGGCAGATCATATCTTGATATCTGGTCATGATGGAGGTACCGGAGCTTCTCGATGGACCGGGATAAAATATGCTGGGCTTCCCTGGGAACTCGGTCTTGCAGAGACTCATCAGACGCTGGTTCTTAACGATCTTCGAGGCCGTGTTATCGTTCAGACTGATGGTCAACTTCGAACAGGTAGGGATGTGGCGATGGCGTGTTTGCTTGGAGCAGAGGAATGGGGCTTTGCAACGACACCTCTCATTGCTATGGGTTGTGTGATGATGCGGAAATGCCATTTGAAGTGAGTTTTACTGATATTTCTCCATTTTAATTTCCGATGATTTTTTTCTTTCCAAACGGACTTTCGTCATGGTCACCTAATACTCTGCCTGTCTCTGTCTGTATCGGCGATTGCAAGGCTTGTTCTGTTGTCTCCGATTTGATTGTGATTCCTGTTGTTGTTTTCAGAGAAAGCAACGCATTCTTTTTATAATGTTTCATTTTGTTTCTTCCTTTTCCATTTCTTCCGTTTTTCCTTTTCCATGTACCAGATTTCCAAATGTTTCCCATAGTAGTGTATCGCTAACCATTCTTTAATCGTATAGCACCTGTCCTGTTGGAATTGCAACTCAGGATCCTGCTCTCCGGCAAAAATTCAAAGGAACCCCTGAGCATGTTATCAACTTTTTTTACTATATCGCGAACGAACTACGGGCGATCATGGCCAAGTTAGGAATTCGTACGATTAACGAGATGGTAGGTCGTGCTGACCTTTTGAAGATGCGGGATGATCTCCCGTCATCCAAAATGGAAAATATCGATCTATCTCTCATTCTCACCCCTGCCCACTCCCTCCGCCCTGGTGTAGCGACCTACAATGTTCGCAAACAAGACCATCGCCTCCATGTTCGTCTGGATAACAAGCTCATTGCTGAGTCCGAGCTAGCGCTAGAAAAAGGGTTACCATGTCGAATTGAGTGCGACGTTGTTAACACTGATCGCGCAATGGGTGCTACTCTTTCTTACCAGATTAGTCGTCGGTATGGAGAAGCTGGCCTCCCGCAAGATACTATTCACGCAAATATCAAAGGATCTGCTGGTCAGTCCTTTGGTGCGTTCCTTGCACCTGGTGTGACCTTAGAGCTTGAGGGCGATGCAAATGATTACGTCGGTAAAGGCTTGTCTGGAGGCCGTTTGATCATCTATCCTCCTCGCAGCGCGGTTTTTAAATCCGAGGAGAACATCATTGTTGGAAATGTCTGCTTGTACGGTGCCACACTTGGTCACTGTTATTTCCGTGGTGTAGCCGCTGAACGATTTGCTGTGCGTAACTCCGGTGCTACAGCGGTGGTAGAAGGCGTTGGTGATCATGGTTGTGAATACATGACCGGAGGCCGTATTCTGATTCTCGGGCCGACTGGCCGCAATTTCGCAGCTGGTATGTCTGGTGGTATCGCCTATGTCCTTGATGTGAACCAGGACTTCCACTCGAAAATCAACATGGAAATGGTTGAAGTTTCTAGAATCGAAGACCCAACGGAGATTGCCTTCGTACGAGGCCTCATCGAAGACCATCATCACTATACCGGCTCAGAACTTGCTGCCCGTATCCTTCTTGACTTTACTCGGGCGCTGAATCATTTCGTGAAAGTTTTACCTACCGATTATAAAAGGGTATTGGAGCAAGAAGCTACAAAAGCTGCCGCTGCCAAAAAGACAGAATTCACGCTTCCACATTTGCCCGGAAAACCTACAAGGGAGGCCGCTGAAACAGCCCATAATCGCCACGAGGAAGCCAAGAAGACCGATCTCCTGGATATTGAGGACAGCGTCGGTGACTCGAAGACAGAGAAAAAGCGCACTGCGTTGATCCTCGACAAGACTAAGGGTTTTATGAAGTATAACCGCCATAGTGAGAAATACCGTAACCCAAAGACGCGAACTCGCGACTGGGCTGAATTGAACACACGGTTGACAGAAGACGAATTGAAATACCAGTCTGCTCGTTGTATGGACTGTGGTGTTCCCTTCTGTCAGTCTGATACTGGATGCCCTATATCAAACATTATTCCCAAGTGGAATGAACTTGTCTTTCAGAATCAGTGGCAGGACGCCTTGAATCGATTGCTCATGACAAACAACTTCCCCGAGTTCACAGGTCGCGTTTGCCCAGCCCCTTGCGAAGGCGCTTGCGTTCTCGGAATCATTGACGATCCCGTTGGTATCAAGAGTATTGAATGTGCAATAATTGACCGGGGCTTCGAAATGGGCTGGATGGTTCCTACTCCTCCGCCAAGTCGCACTGGCAAAACTGTCGCAATTATTGGCTCCGGGCCCGCAGGCCTTGCTGCTGCAGATCAACTCAACCGTGCTGGCCACACCGTAACTATATATGAACGTGCCGATCGCATTGGAGGATTGCTGATGTATGGTATTCCAAACATGAAGCTTGACAAAAAGATCGTTCAAAGACGAGTTGACTTCATGGCGGCAGAAGGCGTCATATTCGTCACCAACACCGCCGTCGGACCAGAGGGAGATATTTCTTTGGAACAACTACGCAAAGAGAACAATGCGGTCATAATCGCCACCGGTGCGACGGTTGCGAGAGACCTGAAGATCCCCGGCCGTGAGCTCGACGGTATTCACTTTGCCATGCAATTCCTTCATCGCAACACCAAATCTTTGCTAGACTCTGGGTTGTCTGATGGTGAATACATATCTGCTAAAGATAAGCACGTTATTGTTATTGGTGGTGGAGATACGGGTAACGATTGTATCGGTACTTCAGTCCGTCATGGTGCCAAATCTGTGACCAACTTCGAATTACTCCCACAGCCACCTCCAGAGCGGGCTCGTGACAATCCATGGCCCCAATGGCCTCGTATCTACCGTGTCGACTACGGACACACGGAGGTGAAAACCCATATGGGTAGGGACCCTCGTGAATATTGTGTGATGTCGAAAGAATTCGTCGGTGAAAATGGCGTTGTTAAAGGCATTAACATCACGCGTGTTGAATGGACTAAAAGTGCAGCTGGTGGTTGGGACATGAAGACGGTTGACGGCAGCGAACAGTTTTTCCCTGCCGATCTTGTTCTGCTCTCAATGGGCTTTTTGGGGCCTGAAGATAGGTTGCTTGGAGAAGAAGTTGAGAAGGACGCTCGCAAGAACATCAAGACACCCCCAGGCCAGTATTCGACTAATGTACCTGGTGTTTTCGCGGCTGGTGACTGTAGACGTGGACAGTCTCTGATTGTTTGGTAAGTGTTTTAGCCCTCTTCGTACTTTTATTACAGGGCGAGTTTTGCTCATCTTTTCTTAGGGGTATCAACGAGGGTCGCCAAGCCGCCCGCGAAGTCGACGCGTACTTGGTAGGCACAAGCTCTCAACTTCCCGTAACTGGAGGAATTGTCCGCCGCCCTGCAATGGACTCTGTGCCGACGGTGCAATCGCAAACTGTCTCCGCGTAGAGGTACAAACGATATCTTAAATATTCCCTTTCTAAGCTACTCTCCTGCATGCATCTACGCTCTGGGTTTTAAAACACGGGCCATTGATGACAGCATGAAATTGATATATCACGAGGCTGGGCGTTTGTCCACCTTTGATGAATTCGCGACGACGCGATCTAAATAATTACGGTCCCAAAAAATTCGCGACATAAATAAATCGGGCCCTCAACGGTCCGATGCTGACGACTTTTGCTAACTTCTTCAAATCCCCTACTTGGCTCCAAAAGGTGGAATTCTTATGTTTTCATTTTATATAGTCTGAATGAGCAATGCAAAGGAATTTTAAGAAACATTGAGCGGTTTCGAATGGGTTTTCCTGTTTTGTTACAGGTTCTTATGTTATTTTTTGGGGGGGAAGAGACAAAAACATATATACCCGCCACTTTTCTACTTTTTTGGCATGAACATTACATTGGATAACCGCATTTGGGATTTTTTCTTTCCTCTTCTTTCCCAATCTTTATAGCCTCCCCGCATTTATTCCTCGCGACTGTTCGGGTTTGCGTGTTCGGCGGTGATTCAGTTTAGATCCACCAGCGGCGTTTCTTGCGAGTAAGCTCTAACTTCGTTATTTCGTTTTGCATGTCTGCTTTGTGTGTCTGTACATGGCACGTCGGTTCTTCTATCAACCTCGGTCTTCGAATTGCGCAAAGTTTTGTTGAGGAGTTTCCAAGTCATATCTTCAAGCTGGGAGCGCATGGTAACCAAAGACCAGCTATGGTCCTTTGGTTAATAGGAGTGGGTACTGTAGGAATGTTTTTCATAGAACCTGCTAGGAAAACAAGAAAGGTTACACAGCTAGAAGATAATTGAGAGCGGGGAAGGATCCTTACGATTTGAGTTTGACAATTGGTTCTCTCTTAATAGTTCTGGTCGTGTATTTGTGTCATTTAAAACACATTTTCTTTATTTTTTTCATTTGATTCCTCACGAACTTTCTTTTTTCCGGGAAGCTCAGGAAGCCTATGTTTCAATTTCATATTGGCTTCTTTGTATGCAACCTTGTTTCCCTCGCGCATACATATTTATTTATTTATTATATTATACACCACTTAATCTCAGGGATATGTGGGAAACTATCTATTTTATCTAACAAGAAAAACCATGCAATAAGAGAGCTTACTGCTGAATTAAAAATCTCATGCACTAATAAATGTATGCAACAGTTTCTGTGAGGCTTCAGACTACTGAGAATCAGCAACTGCTGTCTTCAAGAAAAGAAGAGAATGAGATAAGAAAAGAAAAATTAAAAATAAAGAAAAATTATACTGAGCATTTTTGAAAATGTGCCCATGTGTGAGTGAGTGAGTGAAAGACACCAACTGCACTCTGAAGTGTAGAGAGTTATGTCTTTAGCATGAAATGAGCATGAAAATGTGCTATGAGCACTGATTTTGTGTGATAAGCATGCTTTCAGCAGTTTCAGCATGGTGTTTATTGAGATCTGCATATGCTTGATTGAGATATAATAGATTGCTGCTTCTCTGTCTGATAGACACTCAGTGTCTTTGTCAGTGAGAACTGTGATAGAATTCTCTGCTTGATTCATTATTTTGTTAGACAGTGTAGCTTTTCTTTGATGTTTAATAGTCATTTCTTGTTAATTCTATTCTCATGCAGCAGACTCTTACAACTGTGCTGAAATCTATCACAGTGAACTATCACATACATCACTGTTTCATTTGAATAGTCACATTCACATGCTGGTGATGGGAAATCCAGTACTCATCTTTTATGTAGAAAGACTGTCAGTCCTGTTTTTCCTGATCTTAGTTGAATTATCAGCAAGCTTCTGATCTTGCTTAGACCCTTGTGTCATTTCAGAATACTTTTGTCTGAGAATTAATTAAAGAGTTCATATCAGAAAAATACTCTAGCTCTTTATTATTTTCTTTATCTACTCAGGATTTCTTTTCACATTCATTCATCATGTGAGAAGTGCTGTGTTACTGCTGAATTTATACTTTGAGTAGTTTTTTATTTACTCTTTTTCATTCAAAGCTTCTCTTAATTTTTAGACAGACTATCTGAATGAATTATCTTTTCAATGAATCTTCTATACACTGCATCTCTTCATCTGAGTTTGACTCTCACTGCTGTGCATGTCTCTTCAATTTGTGTTGCCATTTCAGAGGCCTTCAGTCATTTTGTGGCGCGTGCCACAACTTCATCAAGATAGATGTTCAGAGATGATGTGTATGTCTCTGCTTTCAGTGTGAATATTGGTGTTGCTCTGTATGCTTCAGCTACTATTCTCAGGCATTCATTCTGTGTTCTGATTAGGCCCTCTGTGTGTGGTTTATTGCGCATGCGTCCTTCGTGCTTGATGCGCGGTTGATGCCATGCCAGTGCGCTGTAAGCTATAGCTGGCTGTATGACCATGTTGTATATTGTTCTAGCTTGATGTAGGGGGACTCCACAGGTGGCCTGTGTTGTCTGTGATAGTGTCTTTATCTGTGACTTCATTTTTTCTGCTATAGCATTCATGTGACCTTTTCATTGAAGCTTGAAGTTCAGTTATACTTCTAAAACTCTTATCATCTTCTGTGACTTGATAACTTGCTGAGACAGTCTCGGAGAGTGATTCAAGTTGAATCAAGTTCAGACTCTAGTGAAGTGCATCAACTCATACTTCTGTGAAGTAAAAATAGCTTCATGTCTTTCTGCTCATTCTTCACATTCTGTGTGCACCTGTGTGAGCTGCGCGCAATTTGCTTCAGTTAATGACCTGTATGCTATTATATTGACATTATCCACAAATTCTATGCAGCTCACTGATCTATTCAAGAGTGAGTATATCCGGAGCAGTTCCTCATTGTAAAATAGAAAGAGAATAAGAGAGAGAGGTGATTCTTGTGATATTTCAGCTAAAATATTGAAGATCTCAGTTTCCTGTTCTTCAAATGTAAGCATGAATCATCTATCTGACATAAATGAGTGTATTCACTCTGTCAGCTGTCTTGGTAGGCCCTTCATGTGAAGAATGTGTGTGAGTCAGTCTTTGAGCACTCTATCATAAGCTTCTGAGATATTCAATGATAGAACTGTGATCACTGTGTCTGACTTCTCTCATGCTGTTCTAATTTGTGCTAGCAGTAGTGATACTGCTGTTTCAGTTGATCTGGCCCGCCTAGCACCCATCTGTTGAGATGGCAGTAGATTGAGTGTTTCTACTAATTATCTGAGTTTCTGCATAATGGCTGATTCTATTATTTTTCTCATTGTATTCAGTAGAGTAATGAGCCTCCATGTCTCTGTTTTTTGATAATTCTCTTTTCCTGGTTTTTTCAGTATCACTGTTTGAGTGGTCTTGAATATCTCTGAGTAGTGTTTCCATTCCCAGCATGCCAGTGTGAGCTCTGTCATAGCCTTTATGAAGCTTGATTTCAGCATTTTCAGAAATTCATTGAAGACTTCATTGATATCTGATACTTTGTTGCTTGATAGATGTGCTATGAGTGCAGTCATTTTCTTCTCTGTGATGTTTATTATCTCTGTTATTTTCAGTGAATGTTCTGCCTCCTCCATGTCCCTGTTGTCACTGACTAGTGACAGAGGGAAGAACCTTTGTATCGTGGGCAACACCCACGCTCCCTAGTACGTTCGCTATATTATATATTCGCCTATATAATCTTATCGCTATAGCTTCGTACGTACCTACCTAGCTATAGCATTACCCTTACCTTCCGCAGAGCATACGTGCCTACCTACTATATCATTTATCATTCCTTCCGCATGCGGAAGATGCCTGTATTTAGTTATTTATATTCTTCCACTGATTAGCAGTGAAAGATGAAGAATCAGACATTCTTTTACTACTATTTTAATATATATGTTCTATTGCATGTAGCAATTTGATAGCATGTCTTGCTGAATCCCAAGGTCCTCTACGAATTCTCCTACTATATGTGGTGATTGGTCTGCTATAGTAGCTTCCGCTCCGCTTTCGACTGCCTACACCCTGGTGATTGGTCCGGGCGTGTGAGTATTCAAAAACCCCCTGCTGTACTGATGATTGGTCTGGTCAGCAATTCATCTTCGAGCGTCCGCAGAGCTGGTGATTGGTCCAGGCTGCAGACACTGAAGTTCAGCCATACTGGTGATTGATCTGGTCGGCTTCCTTTTCTACCTCTTGTCTTCCGATTCCTAACCCCTAATCCCCCTGCTATACGTGGTGATTGGTCTGCTATAGTAGCCTCCGCTCCGCCCTCGATTATATACCACCTGGTGATTGGTCTGGGTTGTAAGAAGTCAAGCTCCTAGCTGTCTGGTGATTGGTCTGGCCAGCTATTCTTCCACGCCTCTTGCTTGTCTAACTGCTCTGTCCAACAAAGTATGGAGCAAGACAGGCAAACGACAAGAAGCGGTTCCCGCCAGCCGCCCCCCCCTACAAGGGTAGAAGAGTCCGCCAGTGGAGTGGACGTGGGAGCTCGCACGTACTCCCAGGCGTCTGAGGCGTGGCATGCTATGGCTCATCGCCACCTTCTCCCCAACGGCGCGGCTACGCCCACCGCTGGGTCCATCCACTTGCTCTACCTTGTCGTCATCGTCGTCTGCTACCGCGACCACCTCGCTCGCTAATGCTGCCAAGTCGAATCCGCCCGCCTCCTCGTCTGCCCTGTACATATCATTGTCGTCGTTGAAATGAACACCTGTTGCTGACCACATCTTCTTCAGCTTTTGAAACAGGGTAATGAGCTTGCATTTGGGGGTAATGACAATCTTCACCATACCTTTTCTCTCTCTATTCATGTTATTGATGGTTTCTTCACCTCCTTGTAAATGAGCGGATCGATGACGCTGGCCACTGCTGCTAGTGACAGACGGTGTTTCCTTATTCAAGTTACTTGCATTCTACCGCGATCACCTCACTTGCTAATGCTGCCAAGTTGAATTCGCCAGCGGACACCATTCCTATTTAAGTCTAGTGCTCACATTTTCTTGGGTTCTTCCGAACCTTCTTCCGACGCCCATCCTTTTCCGCAAGGGGGACTATCGTGGGCAACACCCACGCTCCCTAGTACGTTCGCTATATTATATATTCGCCTATATAATCTTATCGCTATAGCTTCGTACGTACGTACCTAGCTATAGCATTACCCTTACCTTCCGCAGAGCATACGTGCCTACCTACTATATCATTTATCATTCCTTCCGCATGCGGAAGATGCCTGTATTTAGTTATTTATATTCTTCCACTGATTAGCAGTGAAAGATGAAGAATCAGACATTCTTTTACTACTATTTTGATGTATATGTTCTATCGCACGTAGCATTTGTCTCAGAATCTTGACTTTATCATCAAAGAAATTGACTGGTGGTAGATTTTCTCTGCCTTCTACTATCAATGCTGGAATTCTTGGAGATTGTGCATGCTCATTGCTGCTTTGACACTCTCATTTGGTCATCTTCTATAGTAGCTTGGGCTTGAACTCTGTGCTGTGTATTAGTTCTCTGAAACTGTTTATTTTAGTCAGTTTAATCTCTCTGTTTCTCAGGACTCAAGCTTTAATTATATCTGCTGTAGAGATGTTTCTGTCTTTCTTGACTTTTTTATATTGATTGACTGTCTCTGCTACTTGAGAGAATCACCATAATCAGCTGTGTTAACTGTAGTTTGAGACTTTGACATGTTTTACTGCTAGATCTTTCACAAATTTGACAAGATATCTTATATAGCTGTTTATCTGATTTTTTGAAGTCAGTGCCCCTGATCTTCTCAGTGTCTGGCAGTCCTGCACTATCTGTTTCAGATAAAAGTGATGTCAAGTGCATCTTTTTCTGCTGCTATATAATGCTTTTAGCTCAAGAGTAGTTGTAATTGACATATGATCTGATGTCATATTTGCTTCATATTCTAGCTTACAGCTGATCATTTGACTGTGTAGATCAGTAGACAAAAAAATTAGATTTACTGTAATACTCTG
Source organism: Emergomyces orientalis (assembly GCA_002110485.1). NCBI lineage: Eukaryota > Fungi > Ascomycota > Eurotiomycetes > Onygenales > Ajellomycetaceae > Emergomyces > Emergomyces orientalis. The sequence goes on from MOWL01000046.1 coordinate 206,583, forward strand.
ACTTTCTCTATCTTATCAGATGATCATGTCTTCTGAAGTTGCTAGATGTAGATTCAAGACACTGATTTGAGTATTAAGTTTCAGATTATAATAAAGTTTTCTCTGACTCTGCTATCTTTTCAGAGAGTGTGATGTACATTAAAGTCTTCAATCACTATAATATCTGCTTGATATATGTTTATTTGAGTTTTCTGTGTGTCTGATACTCTCTCTGCACTCTCAGTTGTTACTTGTTGCACATTTTTCTGATTTATTTATGCTTCTAGCATTCTATCTGCTTCTTCAACCACTGCTTGAAGCTGATGAATGAGTGAGTCTGATGGCATGATTGTGTAGCTTCCTGGTGGTGACGTGTACATGTTGATGATATTGATAGACCCACTCTCTGTCAACAGAGTAAGTGCTACATGCGATAGAACATATATGTCAAAATAGTAGTAAAAGAATGTCTGATTCTTCATCTTTCACTGCTAATCAGTGGAAGAATATAAATAACTAAATACAGGCATCTTCCGCATGCGGAAGGAATGATAAATGATATAGTAGGTAGGCACGTATGCTCTGCGGAAGGTAAGGGTAATGCTATAGCTAGGTAGGTACGTACGAAGCTATAGCGATAAGATTATATAGGCGAATATATAATATAGCGAACGTACTAGGGAGCGTGGGTGTTGCCCACGATAGTCCCCCTCGCGGAAAAGAATGGGTGTCAGAAGAAGGTTTGAAAGAATCTGAGAAAATATGAGCACTAGACTTAAATAGAAATGATGTCTGCTGATGAATTTGAGGCAATTTCATTGTTGTACTAGTGCAATATAGAGTAATCTTCAGAAGACTGAGAGTTTTCAAGTGAATCACAATTTTAGTAAATAATTATATATAAAAGAGCTGTTATTTTCTCTGCTTTTTCTTCTCTTCTTCTAATCTGAAGATAAATAAATAATATATACAAAAAATTGAATTCACAACATGATAATCATCAATAATAATCAATTGAATAACAAAGCACAAACAAATAACCATGCCCTCTGAAAAGACAGACACTGTGAAGACACTCAAGAAGTTGTTTCAGTTAATAAGTAAAAATGACTGCAAAAAAATGATGAAAGAGTTGAATCAGATGACAGATGAGAAATTGAATGTAAATAACTTGAATAAGAAAACACTGTCTGTCACTAGCAACAGTGGCCAGAAGCATTGTTGATCTGCTCATTTACAAGAAGATGAAGAAACCATCAATAACATGAATAGAGAGAGAAAAGATATGATGAAGATTATCATTACTCTCAAATACAAGCTTATTACTCTGTTTTGAAAGCTGAAGAAGATGTGGTCAGCAACAGATGTTCATTTCAATGATGACAATGATATGTACAGGGCGGACGAGGAGGCGGGCGGATTCGACTTGGCAGCATTAGCAAGCGAGGTGGTCGCGGTAGCAGACGACAACAATGACAAGGTAGAGCAAGTGGATGGACCCAGCGGTGGGCGTAGCCGCGCCGTTGGGGAGAAGGTGGCGATGAGCCATAGCATGCCATGCCTCAGACGCCTGCATAGGGATGATACGAGCGATTTACGGTTCGATGATGAAGGCAATGTGGTGGAAGCATCCGTTTCTATGAGGTGGGAACGCGGGATCGAAGATCTACCAGATGCTGTATCAATCATTGAATGTATAGCTGGATCATGCAAGGAAATACCTTTTGTCAATCACGAGTTTTTCATCCTACCAAGCCAAAAGGCGATGGAGACGCTGGGGGAACTGCCCCAAGAGCGAAAGCTGTGTTGGTGGATGAACAAGAATGACATGATCACTCCTAGAGCAATTAACCCCAAAGGCTCCCAAAATCGGGATGTCGTGATCATGCAGATGCAGGGCGATTTGGCAGAGCGCGCATGTGAAAAGTGCTGATGAGGAAATGAGCTGTTTAAGAAGTGTGTTGTCACTTCAGCAGATGCAAATTGAAACTGTCAAGATCATGAAGTGTGTGTGAATTATCAATGAAGAAATAAGAGCATCTGCTGCTTGTTAAACTGAAAGTGTCTGTATGATAAGGAGCACCAAGCGTTCACGGTGGGCGTACCAGTCCCCAAGGTAAGAGAGATGAAGAAGATGACAACAGAGACATCAGCAGATGAGACCTCAGCAGCAAAGAAGCAGAAGAGAATGATTACTCTCACTCTGAAGCTGATGAACCGCCGTGCATTGCTCATGTCATCGGGCAGTCGCTCAAACACTGACAAGCAGGACTTAAAAGTCCTCAAGCAGCTGTCCAACCTAGACAAGAATAGCCTAGGCGCGATTAAAAAAGAGCGGGCGGAACTGAAGACAATGACTGAATTCATGAGAACTGTGATATCTGTGATAGATATAGTTAAGAATAGCCAGTTTTTTCGCCTGCCTGGCCACATTCGCCTTGAAGACATTGTGAGGGGTGATTTAGAAGTGAATACTGCTTATTGAGACACCTGTCTTGTCAAACAGAAAGAGAAGTTGCGGGAGGCATCAGATGATGATTAATAGATATCAAATAAGTTGAACTTATGAATACATGTGAATGTGATGCTGATAGGCAGATGCCAGGTGATGTCAAGAGGCAGATTTCCTTGTGTCATTTCTTTATTTCCTTTGTTATCTATTTTTTTTACGAATGCGGTGATATCGGAACCGAATAGAATATGAAATGAGCAGACAAGCAGTACAGTGAGTAGTTGATGGGGACGATTAACAGACAGTTAATGTATGTAGACACTGTTGCAATGAGATATCAGTTGTCTTTCAGAGCATGCTTTTGTGTGATTACCCTCACGGCCTTCTCTGCTTGAATATCTTAATTATTTGTGGGATGTTGTCTGCTATAACATTGTAGAGCTCTAAGATCAGATCATTGTATTTCTTTCACTTGATTTTCAGATAAGTTTTGCCTTCTTGTATCTTCTTCTGAATGATGTGTTTGATTTTGAATTCCAGCTTATCATCTATAAATACCAGTTCTGGGGGTGGGTGCTTCATATCTTCTGATGTTAGGTCTGTTTTCTCAAGATGAATAACTGATATCACAGAGTGCATTCTTCAATCAGGCGGGAGTTGCAGTTGAAAGGCCAGATCAGACACTTTTTGAATGATTCTGAAGAGCTCTATCTGTAAAAAAGACAGCTTTAAATGTCTTTTAGTGATATATCTCTTCTCATCTTTTCTTACTAATCTTATAAAGACATAATTATCTACAGCAAATGACAGTTCTTCATGGGCCCTATCAAACCTTTCCGCTAGACAAGCTTGCAAAAGAGTGTATAATTTGAGTACTTCCTTCTGCAGAGATTTCTGATTGATAATTAATGTGATGATATTCAATTCTGAAGCATTCTCAGAGGCAGGGAATCAATGTGGGCTAATGCCTGTCAGTATCTCAAATGATGTCAGAGAGGTTGGTCTGATGATCTCAGCATTGATGCATCTTTTGACCTGCGGCAGCAGGGTGTTTCAACTGAATTCATATTGTTCTACCAGCAGTGAACACAGAATCACTTTGACCATCAAATTTGTTCTTTTGCTCTGGTCATTTGAATGAGAATTATACACTGTGGTCATTCATCTCTTGATGCTCATCAGGTCTAGAAGATGCTTTCAAAATTCTGAATTGAAGTGTGAATCTCTGTCCAATATAAGCACTAATGATAGCTGCCATCTGCATATTATCTTATCAAAAAATGCTTTCACTCACTGAGTGGTTTTCCAATCTTCCCTCCCCGCGATTAATATAACCGCCTTGAAAAACTTATTGATAACAGTGAGAATTGTGTCCAGGTTGTTGCTGAGCAGAAGTCTGGTGATAAAGTCAATAGCTAGAACATCAAACAGCCGCGCTGGGGTTGGTATCAGTTGCATTTTACCATATCCCCTGTGGTTGGTGGGCTTTGACAATCAACAATTTGAACACTGGGCTATTCGCTTAAGAATTCATCTGCAGGTGTACAGAAGGTAGAAAGACCAGCACAGAATATCTTCTGTTTGATGTAACCCTGGATGCTCTGCATAATCATGACAGATGTGAATAACATCTTGTGTCATTGACTCAGAGACACAGAAGCAGTTATTCTCAAGATAAAGAATGTCATCTCTTACATTAAAAGAATGATATCTGTCTGCTACTTTCACTTTTCAGAAAATATTGCTCAAGATTGAGTCAGAAAACATGTTATTTCACAATCAATTCTTGAATTTCTTCAAGATCTCTACAGTCAATATTAATACTATAAAAAATGTGTTCTCTGCTTGTCTATTCACTCTCTGAAGTATTTCATGAATAGTACATTCTTGATTAAAGAAAACAGCACAACGCTTTCCCCCGAACCAGCCCAATTCTTCGAATTAGAAGACGAAAAGACATCCATTTGAAAGCTCTTGTTTGAGAAAGCAATTTATTCACTTTTTATTAAAATTGAGCGCGAGTTGATGAAGCTATTGAGGAAAACATGTTTGTGATCTCTAAGAGAAAAGAAAATCACACTTCATCACATAACTTCATCAGTTTCGGCCCAATTTACATAGAATTTTGATAGAAGCTAGAACAAATCAGATATTATAACTGTCTCAATTTTGAATTCATTCCAACCATCTCTTTCTGAACAATTCATTGTCAAAATCTGCATGAAAACTCTGATTGATTTTCATGTTCCTTTGCACCAGTGCCAAGTCTTTTCCCTGTACCGCCCTACCTCGTCCGGCAGAAAAGTGACAAAAAAATACCTCAGCACAGATCACACGTGACCTACCCTTCAATCAGAAATTCCCCGAAACCTACCCTCTCTACAAAACGGAATGAGAAAAAGTGGAAATATCAGTGTTTAAAAAATAGCTTGGTCCCTGCAAGTAATATATATACATACTTGTTATTATTATTATTATTCTTCAATTATAGATATATATGCAGTCAGAGACTATGATATCTACCTGAGACTCAAAGAGTCTCAGGATTTTTCTAACTTTAACACTAATTACTATACATTTTTTCTTCAAACAAATAGCACTTGCAATACTTGAATTCCAGCCCAGAATAGTCAGCAAATTGATTTTTCTTTTTTTTATTTATTTATTTATAAATATCTTTGAAGATTATTTATATTCTCTTTTTTTCATATAATTTTCAAGTGATTACAAAGAAAATAAATTAATAATAAACAAAATAACTCATGACATGAATACAAAGGAAATAAAAGACAGACTCTAACACAAAAGAAATAGTGAGATATTATATAATATCTAGCAGTTTTTATAAAGAATATTTCAGATTCTCATTCATTTATATTTTCATCTTTGAAATAGAATTGATTTCTAGTAGCTATTTGAGTTTCATTGAGAAAATCAATTAAATATTAACTGTCTATTTCAATAAAATCATCAATTCACCATCTTCTGATAGATAGAAAAACCTCATCAAAAATTATTTTATTCTTTTACATCTAAATCGCGATCGCTTTCGTACCACAGAGGGTCTTGAAGGGTATCAGCTCGCTCACACACTCTCAAACACCATGGTTGAGGCTGTGAGCGTGAATGGTGGTGCAGGGAATGTGAGTGCACGCACGGCGCGACGCGTACCTGGAGCCGCGCAGGCAGGAGATGCAGCAACAAATGGTATGACAGCAACACTGTACATGATCACTGAGGCTCTTAGAGAGAGGGAGAAAGACAAGAAGATTAATAAGAAAGAATTACTGTATATTCAGAGAGCTCTGAAGGCAGTGAATGAGCTCAAGGAGGACCTGCTTGACAACATGTTAAAGAAGCTAGAGAATGCTACAAGTGCATCACAGCAAAATGAAAGATGCAACATGCTGGACAGTGAGACCTCATGGGCGCGCATAGCAGCCAATGAAGGGCTGCCAGCAAAGATAGTAACCAGACATGCATTGAGAGAGGTGGTGATATCTCACCACAACTGTGACACACTGCCAGTGGAGGAACGCACCCCAGAGGCCATTGTGAGAAAGATAAATGGGACCATCAAAGATGTGATCACTGGCACCATAGTTGCAGCAAGATACATGTCTAGTGGTGATCTGATCCTGGTCACAGACAACCCCAGCACGAAGGCCGAGCTGACAAAAAGTAATGAATGAGTGAAGAAATGAAGCGACAAGGCACACATGAGAAAGAAGATGTATGCAGTATTGATCAAGAGTGCATCTATCAGTGTCATTAGCTGGGTTAGCTCAGATAAAGCAGTGAAGAATGTCTACAAGCAGAACCCATCTCTCAGATGCAGAGTACTCATCCACAGGGTCACAAAGCAGCTAGCTAAACAGCAGCGGCCTCATGGAAGCATTATCCTACATGTAGCCACACCGCAGCAGGCAAACACGCTTGTGGAGAATGGCATCATTCTGGGGAATGAATTCTGCATGATTGAAATCTTCCACAGGGAGGCTCAGGTCACCCGATGCTACAGCTGCCAGCAATATGGACACATAGCCAGATTCTGCCGCAAGGGTGATATCTGTGGGCACTGTGCAGCAGAGGGACACACGGACAAGACCTGCCCCGCAGCACTGGAAGGAAAGAAGGCAGTCTGCTGTAACTGTGAAGGAGATCACCCAGCATGATCTGCAAGATGCTCTGAATGACAGACTGCAGTTTCAGTGATCAAGGAGGCTCTCAAGAACCAGCCAAGACACTTTGTGGTGCAAACACCAGATGAGAAGGGTTGAATCACCCCCAGAAAGTGTAGCAGAATCACAGAAGAGAACCCTCTGATTGTTCAGCACAAGGTCAGCAGACCCACGAATGTGGCAAGAGCTGGCGCGCAGCAACGGGGCTCACTCAGTGGCTATGCATGCTCAGCGCGACCAGACTCCACGCAGGACCAAGACATGGGTGAACCATGAGTGAGCAAGTCCATATACTACAATACAATGTGCATAACTCAAACAAGGTGATGAACGCATTACTGGCCAAGCCCGAAACAGCATTAAACTACGACATCATCGCACTGCAGGAACCATGGATGCAGAGGGAATCTGAAAGGGGTACAACATGCCCGGCCAACTGTGGATTCTGGCAGGCAGGCATGCAGATCAAGGAGGCCAGGGTGAGCTTCCTCATCAACAAAAGACTGAAGGCAACAGCATGGGATGTCAGGGTCATTACAGAATCCATGGCATTGCTCACTGTGAACACGGTAAGAGGACCACTACTAATGCTCAATGTCTACGCTGCTCCACCAGGCAGCTACACAACTGTGCCAGAGAGTTCCCCCATCCTTGAGCTACAAGCGGTGGTGGAGGAGGCCGAGGCCTCGCTACCAGCGCGAACTCAGGGGCGATGTGCGCAACAGGTGCAAGACCCAGACACAAGTGCGCTACGAGCGCGAGATCAGGGTGCAGACGCGCAACAAGTGCAAAGTCAGGGTGTGGAAGCGCGGCAGGCGGAGGTAGTGGTGCTGGGAGACTTCAATGTGCATCACTCAAAGTGGGGAGGTGAGCGAGTGAGACAGGACTTTGACCTGGCATGGGAGCTCATAGCACAGGTGGATGCTCTTGGACTGCAGCTGGCAACACCACGGGGAGAGATTACATGGCAGAACCACAGAAGCATCAGCACCACCTTGGACCTAATCTTTCTCTCAGAGAACCTGAGTGCAGAGGTACTGGAATGCTGGGTCGCACACGAGGCGGATATGACATCAGATCATCTACCAGTGGTCACTAAGTTGGTCATCGACATACCTGTGGTACTAAGGGAAAAACGCAACTGGCGGCAAGTGAATATACAGCAGCTGCAAAAGGACTGCCAAGAGCTACAATGTTGCAACAGCTTTGGCTCAACAGCAGAGATTGATTGCTATGCAAACTATCTAAGTGAATTTATCAATGAGCTAGCAGAGAAACATGCTAAACACGCACGCATCTGCAAGCAGAGTCGCTCGTGGTGGTCCAACAGAGTGGCGCAGGCAGTGAGTGAGTACAAGAGAACCATGAGGAATGCAGACAGCACTGAGGAGGAAAGAAGACATGCCTGCAACAGGCGAAACAAGGAAATAAAGCTGGTCAAGACTGCCAGCTTCCGCGATCTAATGAACAGTGCTGGCACAGATTCTAAACTGCTCTGGAAGCTGGCAAAGTGGGGTCGCACACACATCAACGAGACCAAGCAACCGGCAAGACTGCCACCGCTTAGGGGAATGCCAGAGGCCTTGGGTGAAACCGAGGCGCGAGCCACTGCATTCCAGGACAAGGCTGAACTACTACGGGCGCGGTTCTTCCCAGAGCCTTTGGCGGCAAGGGAAGATGACATGAACGTGGGAACGCAGCCGCGGAGTGTGACTGACATGGTAGTGCTCACAGAGGAGGCCATGGCAGCGCTGATTGCTAGGCTTCCGAATGACAAGGCCCCGGGTGTCAACGGCATCCCCAACCGCTTCCTCAAAATGCTAGGCCCAAGGTTCATCACAGCAATAACTGAGCTTACACAGGCCTGCTGGCATTGGGAGTACTACCCACAGATATTCAAAACAGCGCGCACGGTGGTGCTCAAGAAGCCAGGAAAGAAGGACTACAGTGAAGTGAGAGCCTGGAGGCCGATTGCACTACTTGACACTCTAGGTAAAATTGTAGAGGCTGCAACAGCCAAGGAAATAAGGTCTCTGGCAGAGAAACATGGAATGCTACCAGCTCAGCAAATGAGGGTGCGAGGAGGCCGCTTCACAGAAACAGCAATTGCTCTGTTACTGGCGCAGATTCGCACAGTGTGGAAGAAGCAGAGAGCAGTGACCTCAGTGCTGTCACTGAACATCTCAGGGGCCTATGACAGAGTGCTCAGAAATCGCCTAGTGCACATTCTAAGAAAAAGAGGACTGCTCAGACAGCTGACTGGATGGGTCAACTCATTCATGCAGGGGCGCAAGGCGACACTAGTATTTGATGAGCAGGAAACTGAAGCCTTTGAGATGAATGCAGGCATTCCACAGAGATCACCCTTGTCACCCATTCTGTTCTTATTCTACAATGAGGAGTTGCTCAGAATATGTGCACCACAAAGTGAGCCTGTCAGCTGCATAGAATTTGTAGACGATGTGAACATTCTAGCATATGACAACTCAACTGAAGCGAATTGTGCGCATCTGGCGCGGATCCATGCCAGCTGTGAGCTTTGGGCGAGCAGACATGGGGCAATCTTTGCACCACAGAAGTATGAGCTCATGCACTTTACCAGAACAAGAACTAGATTCAATCTAGAACACTCACTGCAATTGCCACAGCAAGTGATCAAGCCACAGAGGGAGATGCGGGTGCTAGGCATCTGGCTTGACCCTAAGCTGAGGTGGCGTAGCCATGTCAGTAAGGTGGTAGGCAGAGCGAAATCGCAGATAGGTGCCCTAACTCAGACAACACAGTCAACCTGGGGCCTGCCACTGCAGCATGCCCGGAGGGTCTACAATGCAGTGATAAGGCCCGCAATAGGATACGGAGCGCTGGCATGGCATCAACCACAGGCGACACAACATGAACCGCGACATCAACGCCAGCTGCTAGCCAGCCTGGAGAAGATTCAAAATAAATGCCTACAGGTCATTGCAGGGGCCTACAGAGCTACTCCAATCACCTCACTGGAGGCGGAGACAGCCACACTGCCTCTGGAGATACATCTAGACAGTGTGGTGGCCAGAGCAACTGAGCAGCTTAAGGAGTCAGGAATCATGGAGCAGATAAAACAGGCATGTGTGCAGGTCAGAGCCAGACTTCGCAGAAGGAATAACAGAGGAATGCAGTCAGTGGAGGCAGTACTGCACCCAGTGAGCATGCAGCAGGGGTGGAGTGTAAATTGGGTGAGACAGGCAAAGCAACTGAAAAAGCAGAAAAGATAAGAAAACAGTGTGCATAACTGAGTCTTCAAGAGATGGGTGAGGGAGGAGGCAATGATAAGATGGTGGAACAGATGAAGAGCGCGCACAACACCATGAGAAGAACTGTTTGACAGGCCCCCGGATGTAGAGCTACTAAGATGGCATGAGGGCCTGAGCAAGGCCCGAAGCTCATTGATAGTCCAGCTGCGTACCAGCAAGACAGGCCTTGCAGCGTTCCTTCACAGAAGAAGAGTTCCGGACTTCCCCACACCAAAATGTCCATGTGGATATGAGCATGAAACGGTGCTGCATGTGATGATACACTGTACACAATTTAGTGGGGAACGCGCGGAGCTGGAGCAGAAGGGCAGAGTGAATAAGAAGTGGTTGCTGGACACCAAGAAAGGACTGCACAGGCTCACCAAGTGGTGGCTCAAGCAGGACATCCTCAGACAGTTCTCCCTAGCCAAGGTGTTAAGTGAGAGAAGGGCGGAATGAGATGCACAGCACAACTAAGGAACGCGGCTGGCGCATATCAGGGGGTGAAGGGCGCGAAGAGCGAGGCCCTACCAGGAGATAGTGAGCTTGAAGCGCGGATCTGGGTGGACTGGCGCGCTGCAAGCACGAAGTTGGGCGACCGGGCGCGCCACAAGCGCGGAGTTGAGTGGCCTGCGCGCTACAAGCACTCCAGGACATTGAAGTCTGCGCGATGAGCGGCGGACACACAGCATGAGGTGCCACATTCATTAGAAGTCTTTCTTATGTTCAGACAGAGGTGATGGTGATATAGGGGGTTTTCTTGTCTTCTCACGGTGCTATGCACCATCTTCTCTAAGAGCAGCGGGAGCTGCTCCGCAGTACTTGAAGCGATTACAAATGTTGAATGAATTTGCTGTTCAGGGGGTTTTTAGGCCAGGGCTATACTAGATAGCTCAAGGTTTTCCTCACTTTGTATACTAGCTGCCTCCCCACATATCCTCGGGATCAAGTGGTGTAGAAATAATAATAATAATAATAACTGCCTATTTCAGTTGAAAATAGTAGTTTCATATTCATTTCTCTCAGCTTATATTTATATCTCAGTTCAGCTCTAAGTTCTTGATTTAATGAGTAATTCATTAAGATATGTTCTGAGTCTTCAAGAGAGTCACAATATTCACAATTTTCACTTTTAATATCAGATATTCTTTTCAAATAAGATTTGAAATAGTCATGATCTAGTTTCAATTGAATGATTGAGAAGAAAAGCTTCTTCTTGCACTTAATAGAGTATGATTTTCATTTAGATTTAGTTTCAAATCTAAGATAGTGAGGACTTTTTCTTTGTTTTTCTCATATTTTATGTCATTTTTCTAAGTAATTCTCTTTTATCTTTCTTTTAATAAAAGACCATGAAACTATTTTTGAACTTGCAATATTTAGTTTTATTTCTTTCTTTGCTGCTTCATCAGCAAGCTCATTTCCATGTATATTTATATGAGCAGAAACTCAGCTCAGATATATCTTTGTCTTATATTTTAATTGAATTCTTTTGCATATCTTTAGAATTATTTCTATATTTATTTAATTATTATGAATTTCATTCTTTTGAATTCTTTTCAAAGCTGCTTGACTATCTGAAAAAATCCATGCTTCTTTCATATCTTTTCTTTTTGAAGCTTTTATTTCTATCAGTTTAAAAGCTTTCATAATAGCATATAATTCAGCATCAAATACTTCACATTCATTTCCAATATTCCATGAATCTGATGTATATTTGTAATTATCTTCTGTATATGCTATTCCAGCTTCTAGGCCTTTATTTTCATTCATTGAATCATCTGAATAGATTAGAATTGACTTTTTAAAATCAATTTTCTCTATTATTCTTTTATGATTCTCAGTGTGATGGGCTACGCCCATGTTAGTAGACCATTCCGCTCGCATGCCAATGGAAGCTCCATGGTTTTCGCCGACCTAGCGGCCACGCCAATATGCGGCCGCCGCGCCGATACCCGCCGAAAATCACACACCAAAATGCTCAGAAAAAGTCTGATCCCTGAGTCAGACTTTTCAGAAATATAATTATTCACTTCATCAGACTCATAAAAGAATCTCATGTGTTCACACTCAAATGCTTTTCTTTTCTTTTTCTTAATGTTTTCTACTTTTTATTATATAAGATCTATATTAGTGCCGAGCTCTTCAGTGTAGGCTCATTACACTTAGAAAACATTCATTGTATTCTTATGAGAAACAATTATTCAATTATCCAAATGCATAATGATGTGTAAGAAATAAAGAAGATGACTAGCTAGCAGTCATCAAACCTCTACTAGATAGAAGAAGCTTGCTTGTCAATTGTCTTGACCCCACAACTAGATCTCACAAAAGAGATGTATCAGCAAAAGACCTGAGAGTTCTGATACCTCAGACATATGAAGTTTTCATATGAATACTCCCCCAAACCTGAAGAATTCTGAGACACAACATCATCAGTCATCATGGATGATATCGGCGAACCCTCAATGGCAGCGAACACCAATGAGATGCCACAGTGACTTCAAACAATGTTGAAACTGCAGCAGCAGCAGATCACTGACATGCACGCGAATCAGCAATGTCAATATGAAGAGATCCAGCAGCAACTGACAAGTCAGATCCCTGCCGCGGAAGCCACAACACCTCTGTCAGCAGAATCTGTAGAGGTGTCAACGAAGTCTAGCACAGCATGATTACCAAAAGAATGTCTAAGCACTTCCATGTACTTCAACGCTTCTGACCTCACCTTATACTTGCCGTGGAAGTTGGAGATGCTTGCGAAGCTAGATGTGAATGAAGATGTCATTGATTCCTTGATCAATCAAGAATGATATGTGTACAGCTGACTGAAGAATCGCGCCAGACAGAAGTTTCACTCATGAATAGAAACCTGCAAATCATCACTTCACACACCTGAAAACATCTTCAAACACCTTGATATCTTATTCAAAGATACAGCAACACAGCAGAAGGCACTAGACTGGCTGCAGAACACATGCCAGAGGAACACCTCTCTTACAATCTTTTTACCTGATTTTGACACTAAGATCTTAGAAGCAGGAGGCCAACTCTGGAAGAATCAAATGAAGATCAGCATGCTGAAGAAAGCTTTGACATTTGAACTACTGAAGACTCTTGTCAGTGTTGAAGAAGTCTTCACTTATGAGACATTCTGCATTTAATTATGAAGATTGAATGATTGTCTCACAAAGCTGAAGAGCATACAGACAGGTGATGATAGACATTATACTTCAGCTGCCAACATGCCGGCGACCAGGAACAACACAGATGCAATGGATTGGGTGGACTCAAACATCTACGCTCAAGCTAGAGTCTCTGCTGCCCGACCGGGCTTCTGAGTCCCTGGACTGACAGCTGAAGAGGCGGCCGATCGACGACAACGCAGAGTCTGCATCAATTGCGAGCGTACAGGCCACATTGCTGCTAACTGCTGTTCTGACCATGTTCCATCTCATGAGAAGAAGAGAGTCCACATCAACCATGTCATAGTGAAAGAGAATTTGGATGATGATGAAGAGAGTGTCTCAATGAAAGCTTCAAGACAGAGAAAAGACTAGCTCCTGCGAAAACTCACTGACAGAAGCTAGAGAAGATCAGACAACAACAATTTGAAGAAAAAATGACAATGAACATGATTCTTGTATCTACTGTGATAGATAGCATGTACAATATGAATGCCATGGTAGACAGCGGTCTATGCCATTATGCAATGATCAAATCTTCAATCATAAAACACTGTAACCTCCAGCATATCTCTTTACCCAAGCCCCGACTCCTCACCGGATTCGACAGCCCGAAAGATGCTTACACCCGTTATATGGTGAAATTAGATATAGACATCGGCGGACACTGACGAGAGAACACTTATGCATATGAAATAGAGAATCTAGATTACAATCTCATACTAAAGATCTCTTGATTAGCTGAACAGAGCATTCTCTTGAACATCTGAAACAGAATGCTCATCTTTCCTAATGAAGATTGTGTACATGAGAATGATGTTCATAGTATCATGAATCTCAAGCAGATCTCTGCAAATGCTTATGAACTGCTCTGAAAGAACTCTCAACAGAACTGCATGCAGTGGAACCGCATGGCAATTTACTCAGCCAGCTTGGCTGATATTAAGAAAGCGCTCGACAAACTCATCATCACTAAACACACTGATCCCCGCGCAAAGCTCCCGCGCCAATATCATGAATACCTAGATGTCTTCTGAAAAGATGATGCCATTGAGAACCTACCTCCTCTATGAGGGCCTGGGGTAGATCATATGATCAAACTAGAGAAGCAAGATGGCAAGACTTCTGAACCCCCATGGGGGTCTCTCTATAGTATGTCCTGAGATGAACTTCTTCTCCTCTGCAAGACCCTCAATGATCTACTAGACAAAGGGTTCATACGCGTTAGGAATTCTCCCGCTGCAGCTCCTATTCTATTCGCCAAGAAGCCAGGCGGCGGGCTCCGATTTTGTGTAGACTATTGAGGGCTGAACTGCCTCACAAAGAAGGATTGATATTCTCTACCTCTCATCAATGAGACACTCGCTCGCATCGAGCACACTCAATGGTTCACCAAGCTGGATGTGATCGCTGCATTTCATAAGATCCGCATCGCCGAAGACAATGAATGGCTAACCACTTTCCAGACCTGATACAGTCTCTTTGAGTGAGTAGTCACACCGTTCGGGCTAGCTAACGCCCCTAGCACCTTTCAGAAATATATCAATTGAGCACTGTGAGATTTCCTCAATGAGTTCATGTCTGTGTATCTGAATGACATTCTTATCTTCACTGATGACTCCTGAAAAGAGCATCAAGAACATGTTCAGAAGATGTTACAGCAGCTTCATGAAGCCAGCCTGTTGATAGACATAGACAAATGCGATTTCGAAGTTAAGACTACAAAATACCTGGGCTTCATCATGGAAGCAGGTAAGAGCATTTGAATGAATTCTGAAAAGATCTCTGCAATTCTTGAATGAGAAGTCTCACACACTGTGAAGAGTGTATACAGCTTCATTGAATTTGTCAACTTCTATCAGTAATTTATACAAAACTTCTCAGAGATCACTCAATCACTCACAGAGCTCATCAAGAAGAAATCAGTCTTTCACTGATCAGCGACTGCTGAGGCTGTCTTTGTATGAATGAAAAAGATGTTCATCAGCACACCTCTACTAGCAACATTCAATTCTGACTGCAACATGATTGTGGAAGCTGACTCCTCTGGTTACATTACAGGAGAAGCCATACTGCAATATGATGATGAAGATGTTCTACAATCATGTATCTTCATGTTCAAGAAACTCAGCTCTGTTGAGTGTAACTATGAAATCTATGACAAAGAACTTCTCACTATAATTCACTGTCTTGAAGAATGAGACTCTGAGCTTCACAGTGTTGTGAAGTTTGAGATAATAACTGATCATAAGAATCTCAAGCACTTCACAACCACTCATAAGCTCACAGAATGTCAGATGTGCTGGTCAGAGCTTCTTAGCCACTTTCATTTTACAATACACTACCGCCCCAGCTCAGAGAACTCCATGGCGGACACACTCTCCCAACAAGAGCAAGACATGCCATCTGATGCAGTGGACACCCGCTGGACCAACCATGAACACTGAATCTTGGACCCAAAAATACTGATTAATCATGATAAGACTGCACACAGAACCATTCATGCGTCAGTAGTCAGAACACTCCCACTTCGAATCACCTCTGACATTGCTGATGTCTCTGACATCCCTTCTGAAACATCACTAGATGAGCTGTGGCACCTGTCAGCTCTTGCTGACGAACAGCTCCAAGCTCTCACTGATGCCATACACCAGAAGGCACCCCGATTCCCCCCAGAACTACATGTGAGAACTGACATATCTGAATACTTCATTGATGACAATGATGCTCTTCAATTCTGTGAATGATGTTGGGTTCTGCAGTCTGAAACATTACACGCATGAATCATGCAAGAGATGCATGACTCACACATGTCTGATCACTCAGACTGCAAACAGCTATACCAAATGATATCACAAGAGTTCTACTGACCTGAGATCTCAAATAGCATTCAATACTTTGTTTAAAACTGTAATTACTGCTCATCAGTTATCTCATGAAAGAACTGTCAGAAAGGCCTTCTCAAATCACTCAATATTTCAGACTGAATATAATGAGATGTTGTTATTGATTTCACAGTGAATCTCTCTGAAAGCAAAGAATGCAAGAACATCATGATTATTGTTGATCATCTAAGCAAGAGTGTAATACTAGAACTCTGTGATAAGATAGATACAGAACAGGTTACTGAAGCTTTTCTATGAAGTCCATTCTACTGAATGCATGAACTGCCAAGATCAATTGTGTCAGATCAAGATCAACAGTTCATAAGCACTCTATGAATGAGAATCTGTCAGTTACTGAAGATCACATATCATCTATCAACTATCTATTATTCAGAGACTGACAGTTCCTCAGAGCAAACAATACAGACAGTAAAGAATTATCTTCATAAGTTCTGTAATTATCTGCAAGATGACTGGCATGACCTACTCCTTCATGCAGAAGTCACAATCAATGGCCAGAACACAGTCTTCACTGGTGTGAGCTCATTCTTTCTCATGCATGACTACAATATGGAAATACTAGATCTCCAAGAACTCACACAACTCTCAATGAACCCGTGCAACCCCATTGAGATCGCTGATAATATAGTAACAAAGCTCTGAGACACCCGCGACTGGGCAGAAGCATCAATGGCGAGCGTCAAACAAGATCAAGAAGATCAAGCCAATGTATGACAAGACCCTGCCAAACAGTGTAAGATTGATGATCTAGTTTGGCTCAGTCTCAAGAACATTTGAACCACACACCCATCACACACGCTGGACTACCAACACGCGAAATATGAAGTCCTGGAAGCTCTAGACAGTCATAACTATTGCCTGAACACTTTCTCTGGTATTCATGATATCTTTCATATGAACCTCTTATGCTGAGTGATCACTGACTCATTCCCCTCTCAAACAATCTCTGACTGGCAGCCGCCAGGCATCATGGGGGAGGACAATGAGCTTGAATGAAAGATTGAAGAGATACTGGACAAATGACTCCATGACTGCAGCCAACAATACCTCATGAAATGGGTGAGCTATGATCGCCCATCATGGACTGTGGGTTCGGCATTGTCCGAGACAGCGGCTCTTGATCGATGGGAGGCGCTGAGCTCGAGAGAAGGGGGGGGCTAATGTGATGAGCTACACCCATGTTAGTAGACCATTTCACTTGCATGTCAATGGAAGCTCCATGGTTTTCGCCGACCTAGCGGCCACGCCAATATGCGGCCGCCGCGCTGATACCCACCGAAAATCACACACCAAAATGCTCAGAAAAAGTCTGACCCCTGAATTGAACTTTTCAGAAATATGATTATTCACCCCACCAGGCTCATAAAAGAATCTTGCATGTTCACACTCAAATGCTTTTCTTTTCTTTTTCTTAACATTTTCTACTTTTTGTTATATAAGATCTATATTAGTGCCGAGCTCTTCAGCGTAGGCCCATTACACTCAGCTTCTTCTGGTTTTGATAATGCGCTTTTGCTAGAATCAATGTAAACAATGAATAAACAGTGAAAATCAGAATATATTCTGATAAGTGCATTTGCTAGCATTTCTCTCACTATTTTGAAGAATTTTCAAGCTTTGTTCAAGAGAGTGTAATATTTATCTGAATTCTCATAGCTCATTATCTTGATTTTGAATATATAAGAAGCTCTCTGACACTCTTTTCACAGATCATTTTTAAGCAGACAGGTTTTCAGAGCTTCAAGCATCTTCATCTTATCTGTGTACATGTCTACAAAGTTCTGATAATAATTGAAAAGATCTACAGTTTCTTTCAAATCATTCAAAATCTCTGAAAAGACTAGATTTTGAATGACTTCTATCTTTTCTTCTTGAGTTGATATTTCAAGACATCTGACATGATGACTCAGAAGACTCATAGAAAAGTAGACAAAATGACATTTTCTCAAGAACATTGTCACATCTGATTACTCTAATACTGCAAAAACATCTTCAAGATAATTAAAATAATTATTTAATAAGTAAAAATATATGATTATATTGTTCATGTATATCAAGATAAATTACTATAGGTATTTGACAAGAATCTTCTTCATTTATTACTGAAAGAAGCTGGGTGAAGTTGCTAGTCTTATGATAATAACTGTGAAGTGTTTGAGTTCTCTATAAGATATAATAAAGATTGTTTTGAATTTATTATTCTTCTCTAGTAACTGCTGAAAGAAATCTTGCTTAATATTCATGAATAAGAAAATTATCAATTCATCTAGTGATTACAGAACATCTTGTTGAGTGAGCAGAAGATAGATGTTTGACAGAAGATGTAGATTTATTTTTTATAAATTAACTATCATGTGTGACTTACTCTTATTTCACACAATGAAAGCAGAAGAGATAATCAAATTTCTATCACTCAATGATATTTTTTCAATTTGATTATCTGCTCTCAGAGAATCAGGAATTTCATCTGCAGCTGCTCTATTCTTGTGTGACAGAGAATAGATCTTTTGTTTAAAACTCACAAAGTTCTTTTCATTTAAAAAGCAGATAGATATCTTGACACTGTCTATAAATCTATCTAGTTCAGGTTTGAAAAGCTTCTGAAGACAGTTGATGATTTTCTGAACTCAGATTCAATATTTGTCACTTCAATGATTGAATATGTCAGCCTCTACTGTCCCATGCTCGGGGCTGGTAGTCAGGATGTCAAATGAACTATCAAAATCATCTGTATTCACAAGACAGACAGTCGCGGACAGGTCTGTGAGATCAGATTCAGATATCTACTGAGTGTATTCAAGAATTTAACTGTTCAGCATCTTTGTCAGTTTCAAGCCTAAGTTGAAGAACAGCAGAACATCTGAAGTATATGAGATGATAGCATTCAGTAATCTCATGTACATCTCTGGTGACTGCTGAATTCTTCTGGGTTGTATTCATCATACTTCTTCTGTCAGCTCAGTGTGTGAAACCTTCAACAGCACGCCTTCACCTGGTTTGATGATTCTGGTTTCTGTCACTTGAACAGTGAATTTTCTCTGCTTTCTATTCAATCATCTCTTAAGATTCTGATTCATCTGCTGGGTTTGGGGGGGTTCAACGGTCGTCTGTACATCCTTGCGGACGCAGGTTCGGGTGGCCCTGGCAGCTACTGAAATATTGCTGAATGTGATTTTCTCACTGTGTACATCTATTGTCACTTGTGCTGGGGATAGTATGTTGTTCACCATTATCATATTACAGTCTAAGTAGGGAATGATATGGAATTCTCCAGCTATTTGTATAGGGTCACCAAGATGCAAATGAAAGACTAGATCAGGTTTAATGTATGTATCTGAGTGATTGTGTTCATTATCTACACCTCTTATACTGATAAATCTGCCATCTGGCATGAAAGACAGTGTACACTCTGAGAAATATATTTCAACTATTGTGATGTTCACTAACAAGACACCTGCACCTGTATCAATGCATATGGGAATAAGGCCTTTGATAGTTTGAATTGAAACAGATAAAAACATGTAAGATAAGTATATTAGCTTTTCTATAAGCTCATAATCATGTTTAGAGATATTTCTGTTGAATACATTATAGACTTCTGATCTTAAAATACAGTGATAACTATCATTTGAGAGTACATTGTCAGATAAAATTAGTCTTTCAGTACTAATCTCATCATCTAGTTTTTCAGCTTCATATCTAAATTAGAACAAGACTCTAGCTCAGATAAAACATTTTTATTTTCAAATGCATCTTTCACTTAATTCACTTGGTGATCATTGCTTCCATCTCTCTTGAGACATTGATTAGCATAATGAGTATCACTGCATATATAACATCCCGCAGCTGGGGTGAACAAGGGTTTTCCCAGATCCACTCTCTTGACAACAGACTTGACACTCAGCAGATTTGAATTTGTGAAAGTCTTGACTTCTGCAATTCTTGTGTTTTCTAATGAGTTCTGATATAATTGTTTGTTGTTTGCTGACTCTTCAGTGATGGCAGAACATCTGTAGAAACTTCAGATATACTCTGACAGCTGAGTATTATAATCATTTCATGCTCTTCTTGCAGCTGATTCATTGTCTCTAATTCTTTGATGAAAGTCATCTAGACATTCACTTGAAATAAGCAGTGTAATCAATGATAGATTCAACTCTAATCCTTCCCAGATTAACTGCTTGACCATGGTCAGGTCAAAAATTGAAGCTGCTCGCAGTAGGTTTATCTTCCGCGAGATATATAGCGCCAATGAAACCTTATTATATGTCAGTGTCTTGCAGTGTAGTGCTGTATTCTGCTTGTAGATGCTCTCAATGATGTACTCAGAGCTGCTTCAGTCAATGATTTTCATAGAAACATTTTTGACTAGTACTGTATATATTTTCTGCTTCATGCGCGCTTTGTCTTCTCATTCATGCATTCAGCTATTATCTGCTGTGAGCTCTGTCTTAGTGTTCTGTGTGTTTATTATTAAAATCATGTTTTCACTTGATATGTGTCTTGCTGTCATCACTTTGCTCTTGATTATCTCTTTGATGATTTCATTTATTTGTTTAATAATCATTTCTGATGTGCATTCTGTCTCTGATATAGTATTACAGCTTCATTGAGTAATGACTATCTCTCACAGTGTTCTGATTGATATGATTTTAACTGTTGTCTCTTCTCTGACTGTCATTGCTGTTCATGAGAGTGCTTCATTGAGCTTGTCTCACAATTTCTGCTGTTTTAATGTGTTAATTGCATATTTCATTCTCTTTAGAAGCTGATCACACAGTTTCATCTTCACTTCTTGCACTGCTTTCAATATCTTCTGTAAATACTTTTTATTTTTATTATTTATTTTCTTATTCTTCTCTCTCTCTTCAAGAATCACAGCTAGTGTTTGAATTGCTGTTGTTAAGCTGTTTATCTTTGTTTTCTGTGTTGCAGAGTTTTTTGTCTTCAGCATGTGTTGAGTCTCACACATGTCATCTTTCACCATAACCACCTCCCCCACATCCAATGCCATTGTAATGATGTATAAAGAATGCCTGATGCTCTCTTTCTATTCTTAATAGTGTTTTTCCTGTGTGTTTGATTGTTTTTCTAGACTCAAAACTATTGGTTTAAGTATGAGAGTAATAAAAATATCAGCATTAAATTCATGCAAAATAAAGTTGATAAAAATGAAAATTTGTTGATAAAAATGAAAATTCTCGTGCATACATAGCAATCATTCAATGTGATTCCAAATGTTTGGTATAGCGAGGGTTTATGAATCAGGAAGCAGACACTTATTTTTATCTGCAAAATGTATTTTTCATCTGATATGGTTGGTCTTGTCTCATGTAAATTGGTCCCCAAACCACGTCATTTCTTCGAAATGATAGAATAAGAGAATAGAGAATGAATGTGTACCCTTGATTGCGAACATGGTTGCGACAGCGGAAATTCACCGATTCCTACATCCTAATCCTGATAATCTAGAGTTTAAAGTGTTTTCTTGCGGTTGTGTATATGTCCAGTATATCCATTATTCCGACCCATAAACGAAATGAAAAGCAGAGAAATTTGATAAACACAGAGTGAATATTTTACATAGTCTAGGGTTAAGCATCATAAAATAACGGCCATCGCCCAAAGCATACGAACAAAACAATAAAACCTTTCTCAAACACCCTCCTTCCCATTCTCCCTCTCCGCTGCAGCCTTCATCATCTCCCTTTCCAGAGCTTTGAAATCCCCCTGAAACGCACCCCTTACTGGCTCTGTTCGGACATCCCACACATCTTCACTGCTTGGCCCCGTCTTATACTTGACAGCCTTCTTCCGGTAGCGGTCAGAGACCATCTTCGCCTTCTCCTCGTCAGAATACGAGCGGGTGCGCATGCAAAACCAGAAATCAGACCAGTGCTCGCTACACGAGCGCAGCTCGCCGTACCGGTATACGTTGACCCATTGGCCGCCAAAAGATTGGCAGAAGAAGGCATAGTCGAAGGCCGATCGGCAGGACATGGTTGTTGGATAAAGGGTTTCGGGGGAGATGTTTGCGGGGGTTTCTGTGGAATCATTATTAGAGGTGGGAGAAGGTGGGAGAGTAGTTTGCGGCATTATAGGTTGGCTAGCTGATGATTGTGTTGACGATGGTGACGGATATGAAGATTTGGAGGTGCTATTCTCATCCTGGAAGCTATTTAGAAGGGATTGTAGCTCCGCTTCGGCGAGGTCATCGCGACTGATGGGTTTGAGGTTTGCTGGGAGTGTTGGTTTGGGGACCTCCGTGTTGCTGGATGGAGACTGTGAAGGAGTAATTTGGGGAGGTTGGGTTTGCGGCGACATTTCCCCCTGGTTGGGAGCAGAGCTCCACCACCAACCCATTGCTTGTCTCGGGTGCGATTGGCGAAAAGAGTGTCGGCAAGGGGGCGGGATAGGCGTGAGAGGTGGAGAGGGCGGAAAAATTGAAGCTTAGGCGTGCGTCAATTGCACGTTCACGGGAACACTAGCCCAATTAAATGTATGCGAAGAGAATGCAATATTATGGGCGGGTATTATCACGATATCATGTGTCAACTATACACTGTCAGGTTGGATGAAATAGGCCTATTACCACCTGTGACAAAACCAGACCCGATATCACGGTTCAAGAAATGTTCGGATTGATAACGGATAAAGGTCATGTGATGCGTTTCCAGGAGAAGATGACTAAGTGGGCTAATACGTCATAGCGCCTCTGTTTGCCCAATTCTCAACCCTGTTAGAACAACAATTCAATATCAGGGACAGAGCCAATAAACATGACCACGATGAGCCGTCAGTGTTCGATAAGAGAGTGTTTTTTCGCAGTATGATAGGCATTCTGGGGAAGGCGTGTCTGAAGACACCTCGCCGTCCTCCAACCAGTATCGCTTGGAATGTATCCCGTCCCTTTCTCAACGCCTCTAGGCAGCTAAGTACCAATTTAAATCATGCCACTGTGCAGTCACGAGGAGACGAATCAGGCCATATCCAAGCTGGCCCAACTGAAGCCATAGCTTATGTTGATAGTATGTATATTTCTGTCATGAATATGAGCCCCATTTTTCAGAACTGATTTGGTGGCATTTCAGACTTGTTTCCGCTCAAGCTGAAGTGGCTGCGCGAGATTCCCTTTATCACTCCAACAACTGGCTCCGTTTCTATAGAAATTAAGAAGCGGATAGATAGACCGGATTTTGCAGCTGCAGAACCCCTGTCCGTAATACAACGAGCGTTACCGCCCGAGCTACGAAGTGAAATAACTGAAGTTATTCCTCGCTATGATGAGGGTGGTGCTTTCGTCAAGTTTAACTGTGAGACTGGGGTTAGTGCTACGGAGCTGGAGCATCAACTAAGAGATCATTTGGCCAAGCACCCCATCAGGCCATGGTTTAACCTATTTTATGCTACCCGTGCCGCCCTGGTGCGAGGTCGACCATGGATAGAGGATCTTTACCGTATCCCTAGCCGAAGGCTCAAAGTTGAATTTCTCCCGACATTTCCTGAAGCATCTGCAGCAGAATTAACTCAGGAAACGCTATATTCATTGGCCAGGCGATATGGGAAGTTGACAGATATTGTGGCGCAACCATCAGATTCAAAAGTTGTGCCGCGTTATGCATTCATCGAATTCGACAGACTTCGAGGTGCAATAACAGCTAAAAATTGTCTGCACGGGTTCAAGGTTTCGGAGGCTGAGGGCGGAGGGAAATCAGAGACTCTGCTCAAGATTACCTATGAACAGAAAATTAAAGGGGGTTGGATACGCGACTGGTTATTCAATCACCCAAGAATCGTAATTCCTATTCTGGCGGCACTTCTTGCTACTATTACGGTTATCATTTTCGATCCGATCCGCACGTTCTCCATCAAAACTCGAATCAAGCCACCTCTCCACCTGGACGACAATATCGTCTGGCAATGGGTGCAACGGCAAGCTAGCAAAGCCAACGAAATGATTTTGTTCGGACACCACCGTGCGGAGTCTGGAGGGTTGAAAGCGGTATGGGAAGATCGGAAAAGCGATATTCAACTCATCCAAAGCTGGCTGCTCGAAGTTACTAGTACTTTAATCATAATCCAAGGACCACGTGGCTCGGGCAAAAAGGAGCTCATTTTGGATGAAGTGTTGAAAGGTCGCGAACACAAATTAGTTATAGATTGCAAACCCATCCAAGATGCCAATGGCGACAGCGCTACGATTAATGCTGCCGCTGCTGAAGTTGGTTACCGACCTGTGTTTTCCTGGATGAATAGTGTCAGTAGCGTGATAGACATGACAATACAAGGGACTACGGGGGCGAAGACTGGCTTCTCAGAAACGCTAGATGGCCAGCTGGGAAAGATTCTGCAAAATACCGCGAATGCCCTGAAAAACGTGGCACTTGAAGAGAAAAGAAAAGACGACAAAGACGCCAATTTAAGCGATGAAGAATACCTGGAAGCTCATCCTGAGAGCCGCCCAGTTGTTGTTATCGACAATTTTTTGCATAAAAACAACGAAAACCCGATGATTTATGAGAAGCTGGCTGAATGGGCTGCAGCGGTGACCACCTCCAACGTTGCTCGTGTAATATTTTTGACGTCTGATGTTTCGGCTTCAAAACCCTTGAGCAAAGCTCTTCCGAACACAGTCTTTCACCAAATTTCATTGCAAGACTGCTCGCCGGAAGTGGCGAAACGCTTCGTCATTGAGCATATTAGGGCTGACAATGAAGGGAAACAACAAGGTGACGATCCTGAGGGAATGGAACACATGGACGGACTGGATGCTTCCATTCAGGCACTGGGCGGGCGCCTCACCGATCTCGAGTTCTTAGCTCGAATGATCAAAACCGGATCAACGCCAACAGGTCTGTAACTTCTTCAAATGTTCTGTATTCATTATTCCCGCCTACTAAACTGTAAACATAGATGCTGTACAACGAATAATCGACGAGTCATCTGCCGAGATACTGAAAATGTTCATCCTTGATCTCCCCACCACGGAGAACCAGCACTGGTCCCCAGAACAAGCCTGGTATCTCATATCAAAATTCGGAAAGAGCGGTTCAGAAACCCTGCGTTACAATGAAATCCTACTCCACCCCCTATTCAAAAGCGGCGGTGAGGCCGTTCTCCAAGCCCTCCAACACGCAGAGCTTATATCCGTTGCCACCGTTAATGGTTGTCCGTCAGCCATCAAACCAGGAAGACCAGTGTACCGTGCCGCGTTCAAGCAACTCACCGATAATAAGTCCTTGAACAGTCGGTTTGGCATGGCAATATTGGGGCGGTTGATTGCAATGGAGAATCAAAATATCCAAAGCGTAGAGAAAGAGTTACAGGTGCTCGGATCTTTCCCGAAGCAACCCAGTGAAGTAGCACCGCGGATCCGTTGGCTACTGGCGAAGTTGAGCGGCTCACAGGTTAATGTGGAGAAATATGAAAAGAAATCTTTTTCTCTGAAAAGGGTCCTTGAGGTGGAGTAATGTTGCCTTTATAGCATTTTTATATTGCCCTTGCTGGTGATTGCGTTGGTGCCATTGATATGTTATGTTAGCATATACTTTTGTACTGTACATCCGCCCTTTTGAAGGTCGGCGTTATTGATTTAGACACGAAGGGTTTTCGGCTCTGGTTGCATTTGATAAATTCTATTCCCCTTCCACAAGGTTGATTGTTGCCTGTACTGTACAATGAATGAGTTTATCAAAAATAATAATGGCCATATTTATAATCGACTAATATCCATGGATCATTTTTCACTTGAAGCTCCGAATATTAAGAAGATAGATTTCGCACCTGATAGGTAAAATATATTGCAAATTAGTCCATAGGGCTGAAGAGGAACTATCCGGGGTACGATGTAACTTCTCCAGAGCTCATCGAACATCCTTCAATTCCGTCTTTGGTTCAATATACCGGCTCAATTTCCCCCTATTCTGACTTTTCTGCTCATACGCATAGGCCATCCCAATCAAAACCTCCTCGCTCCACAAATTGCCCACGAAGCTTAATCCCATTGGGATGCCAGGGGCGGTAAGCACCAAGTCCCTTGGGCCAGTGACCACTTCCGTGTCTGATGGCCAAGCGCCCATTGGCACACTCACAATGGGCGCACCGACCATGGGAGGTCCTAGTGGGGCGCGGGTAGTTGGGAGAATGACAGCGTCGAGCCTGTTTCTGCGAAGGGTGCCGAATATACCGCCTTCACCAGCCAACCGCACGAGTTCTTGATATCTGGGCCAGAATTCGGGAGAGGTATTGTTGAAGCCGAGCGCGAGCGCCGCGTCCCAGTTACGTGTGTCACGGTCTGGAAAGGCTTCGAGGGGAAATGTTTGCGTGAAGTCGCGTAGGTCGGAGAGGGAGTTGATATTGTTTGGATTGGTTTGTAGTTTGGAGAAATAGCTGGCAAGGTCGCTTACGAAGTTTGCGTAGAGAATTTCAATGGTTACAGGGCTATTAATAAACTCTTCAAAAGCAGAGTAGTTGGCATCTTTCACAATGATGGCCCCTGAATCAGCGAGGATGGCGACGGCGGCGTTGAAGGCTTCCATTGTAGCAGGCGGCGTGAAAGGCTCAATTACATTTGTCGGGATTCCGATCCGTTTCCCTTTGAGTGCGGAGAGTTTGCAGGCTGCCGCGTAGTTGGGGATGGAATCAAAAGGGATAGCGGACGTTTAGTTGTCCTTTGGATCACGGCCGGCGATCACTTGGAGCAGTTTGGCGGCGTCTTTAACGGTTCTGGCCATCGGCCCGACTGTGTCTTGATGCTGGCTGATGGGGACAACAAGATGGCGAGATGTGAGCCCGACGGTTGGCTTGATACCGACAATGTTGTTTTGCGCGCTGGGACTAATAATGCTGCCGCTTGTCTGGAAGCAACTATTAACTTCAAGCCTGGAGATATAACATTCGTAGCCAAGGTGGAACTCAAAATACCTCTGTCCCAAGCGCAGCAAAGGCTAATCCTAAATCCGACACCACTCCGCTACCGCTCGAGCTACCGAGCGGGTCTTGTTGCGGAAAATAAGCACCACTCACCTGGCCACTGTAAGCGCTCCAACCATTGCTAGAATTGGAAGAGCGGAAGTTGGCCCATTCGCTTAAGCCGGCCATCCCTAAGACAATCATACCAGCTTCCCTCAGCTTCGAGACCACTGTGGAGTCCTCAGGAAGCTTTGCTCCCAAAAGTGCATAAGAACCGGCTAGCAACAATGCAATCAGCTGCCAGAGTCATAGAACGAATTTCCACTACCGGGGCGCAAACAATTCGGGAAAAATTACCAGTGGTATTCATCTTGTCCGCAACGCCGATACTGCCTTTGATGATGATGGGTAGCCCATGTAATGGTCTAAAAATATAGGGGTCAATATCGTGTTACAACATTTGGGTTGGTGAGTGATCAAAAGCCACAAACCCGCGAATTTTCCCATGCTTTCGTTCAACATCCAGGCGCCGTGCAATATCAATCGCATCCGGATTCAATTCTGCCACCGCCTGCAGCGTTGAGTTCACTTCGGCGATCCTCCCAATATATGCCTATGTTATAAAGCACTTCCATCAGAAGGAGATTCACAGGGTTATAGGGGCAGAAGAGGACGTATATATGGCCAACAAACATTAACTAAATCAACGCTGGAGTAACATCTTTTTCTTAGTCCAGTTTGGAGCTGATCTGAGGTTGCTTCGATTAAAGATCGAAAACCACAGCAGGCTAGGGCATTAAGATTTAGTAACAAGCCAATTAATTAGTCGGGTAATTGGACAAATAGTGAAATGAGGACTCAGAAGTTACCTGAGAGGCTGCTAAAATCCGGCGAAGCGGCTGCAGACAGAGGTAGCGAAACTAGCTGTAGAGCCCAAAGCGTGGAAATTGGGAGCAGCATTATAATTTTGGTCAACTAATTGGTGGGATACTTGCAAGAAATGATGGAATTGAGAGGAAAGGTGACTAAAAGGAAATATATAAAAGGTAAATCAGAGTGAAAGTGAGGGGGAATGGATCTATAAATCTCGCCGGGGGCTGCCTAAGTAGTTAATCGTTCGACCTGTGCAGCAAGCTCGACGAGCTGAGCCAGTGCGGGGATGGCGAAAATCCAGCGTAGATCCGGCGAGACACCCCCAAATCGCCGGCACGGATGATAGTTAAAGATACCCTGGGGCGGAAGCTGATGGAACGCTGCCTGTAGTGGTCAGGTTAATTGAGGAAAGGTGCAGGAACTAAAGGCTCCCCTGAGGGCAGATTGATCCCTGCACTCACCCCCAACCACCCAACGCCCCAACGCCCCAACCCCTTAAACTAATAAAAATTAATAAAAAAGGGCGCACAAGTCCAAGGCAGCTCCTCAAATCCTCCCAAGGACGAGAAGTATTAGTGGGAAGACCGTTTATCATGAATCTGAAGTGGCCACGATACCCAACTAGGGATTTTCAGCGCATAAAAAAAAGTCGTTAAGGTAGAAGATATTCCAACTGGTTCGCTGCTTAATTTTGTATAAAATAAATATATTAATAAATAATAAAAACAAAAAAAAGGAAAAAAAAGGTGGAGAGGTGGAGGTGATATGAAGATTTAACAAAGGCAGCTCCTGCGTCATAAATATCCATGCGCCAGTGACAGATGGTACTTAGCATGGCATGTTTCATCGTTGAGTAGTCTAAGGATTTATACGAGTTGGAACGATGTCACGGAAGAATCATAAACAAGAGGGCGAGCTTCAGGAACAGCACAAAGTGGCTTCATCTAGATTTCTTTTCTTTTTTTTACTTCCTTCCTTCCTTCTTCTCCTTGTTCCTCAAAGAAAGAAAGAAAAAAAAAAAAAGAAAAAAGAAGAAATGACCCTGGCCATAAGCTTGTATTATACTATACACGTTGTCAGGGAGCAAACCAATCAATCAAATCAATCAATCAATCCACCTCGCAGGAGGTAGGCCTTTAGCGCCGTGATTAGTCATCAGCGCCTGATTGGCGCCGTGGATATCAAATCTTTATTTTGACGTTCGGCTCCAGGCTGGAATAAATTACTCTGTTGTGCTAAACAAACAAACTGCCGAAACTACAGCAAATATCAGGAGCTTTACTTTGATTAAAACTTTTGGCGAAGTGCTTTACAATATGCGCATATGAGTATGACCTTATGAACTTGATCTGTTTTCACCACATGCCTCATCCAAGCCTTTTCTCGCTCCCGCTGCTCTGATATCCAAACATTAGTATCCAGGAGCATTTACCCCAACATTATTTTCTTTTCTTTTTTGGATAATATACATCGAACGCGTGGATCTTAAATACATATATGTATACTCGTCCCGTCAATTCAGCTCTATGGAGAAAATAAATATATCAATCCCTCCTCTTTCTAGAGATAGTGTCGTGGAATTTTTGTCTGAATCATACCTCGAAATATTCATAGCTTCTGCTATATTACTATGCATCATAACACGGACATATAGCGGCTTCCGTAGCCATTTCAGAGACCCCAATGCTGGTAAAACATGGAGACCTAAAACCCTTCCATATTGGGTCCCTTATTTTGGGCATGCCCTGTCCTTTGGCCTCTGTCGTCGGAAATTGCTTGAAGATGCTCGGTTAGTATTTATTTGAATTAGACCCACATTTGTGGGTTGTTGCTCTTAATATTTGCATTTCCTAATATAAATTTACAGAGATAATACCCCGGAACCTGTTTTTAGTCTCTACGTCTGCGGCCGGAGACATAATATAATAGCATCTCCGTCGCTAGCGAAGGCTCTTGTGACCAAGCAGAAATCATCAACCTCATCGGATGTCTTCGCCAATTATGTCATGGAGCGCGTTTTTGGAGCGCGCGAAAGTACGAGGAAACTCAACCGAGCTGACTTCGAAGCCCAATGCAGATCAATGGAATTTCAAATAGCAGAGCCCCTTGCATCCGACTGTTTGGCTACTACCATCAGACACATTGAACGGAATATGCCAAACATGTTGTCATTTTGCTCAAGTGTCGTCGATCAGTCGTTGTGGGAGCGAATGAGCACGGTTTCCCTTGTTGGCGATGGCGACGATCAGGTTTGTGAAGTAAACCTCTATGCGCTAGTCCGCAACTTTGTTGCGGTAACTGTCATGACGGCAATCATGGGAGAAGACTTTATGGAAGCACTTCCGAATACCGCAGATGATATTAGGAAGTTTAATAATAATTTCAATGCCATTGCCCTGGGGATTCAGCGATGGGTTCCCTTCCCGGGACTTCCCACCTCATATCGGTCGCGACGCAGGCTTTTGCAGGGTATGGCGGCCTTCCATTCCGCTTTTGAGATCGCGGAAAACGGCCACGACCCCGGATTTGATTGGCGTCAAATTGATGAAATTTCCGAATTTATGCAAAGCCATTGTCGAGCATGGAAAAACGCTGGACTTTCTGCTAATTCAATGGCCTCCGAAAGTCTAGCAATCTTATGGGCTATGGACACGAAATTGAACACGATCATATTTTGGAATCTCATGCATATCTTAGCGGATGGACCAACTCACTCTCAAATCATGAAGGAAATTGCCCCTTACTCTCGAGCAGGGCGGCCGGACTCTGGGGAATCGGGCTTCCGACTACCGGAACCACCACGATTATCGTTGGATGTAGATCGCCTTGTTAACTCTTGTCCCATGTTCAAAGCAACGTACTACGAGACGCTTCGACTACACTCTTGCCCAATCACCTACAAAAAGATCACCAAGGATTTCAAACTAACCGAATCTGCGGGGGATGCGAAAATAGCGAATCGAAAACAACAAGCGTACCAGTTTAAAAAAGGGGAATTTATCGCAATACCCCACACGCTTCACAATACCGATTCACACTACTTCGAGGACCCGGAAGAATTCATCCCGGAAAGGTTTTTGACCGAAGAGAGTGTGGAAACTAGCGATTCATTTGAGAAGGATGTCCCGCCCAAAAAGCGAAAGTCGCCCACTACCCGACCGGAACCTATGGTTAAAATTCCAGAAACATGGACCGCAGAGGGTGGCAGCGAAAATACTGTGAGCCAAGATGGAAAATTCGCTGAAAGGATAACGTTGGGATTTGTTGCTGGTCTGTTGACAATGTGGGACATTCAACCGGCTAAGAGTATGGGTTGGAAGGTACCGAAACGGAAAACTGGCGGGCTTGTTTATGAGCCAAGGAAAGATATCAAGGCGAGGATAAAGTCGAAAGTGTAGTCAAAATGGATAGAGGGCGTCTTATATAATTTTCATTTCATTTTGTCCTTGTCTTATCCTTTACGTCGAGTTTTTCTGTTTCATAAAGCCCTTGCTTATTTAATTATACTCGATTTACATACAGTTGCATTGAGTTTTTCCCGGTATTTTAACTAAACAGAAATAAAAATGGGCATCTTGTGAGTTCTACGCAATATAACCATGCTGGCGGGCAATTTGATAAATAGATAAATTATTGAGATCTAGTTGCGGCTCTAATTCACCGATCAATACTCGGTCAATGAAATTTGGATTGGAGCTTATTATTAAAAATTTTTGCGGGACAGAAGCCAACCTTGCAAGCGAGGCGGGCAACCAGCGCCAGATCAACAGGTTGCTCCTAGCCGAGTTGGGGGGCTGGTACCTCAATCCATAAACGAGCAGGTACTGTGGATAAAATCAAGTACGCTATTCTCTCTAATAGGCTGTTACAAGGCTGAAGCGGTGACTATAGGATATTCTCAGGGAGGGGCCAGGAAAATGGCTTCTCTAAGCTGCCAAACCACCCCACGATCGACATTTGCTTAAATAAATCGGGATCCCCTCTTGTTGAGAATAAACATGTTTTTCGTCTCGTGGTGCTAGGAACCGCTACGAAGCCTGTATCCGTCACCATAATGTATTGGCTGTCAGCTCTGCTCCGTGCTACTATCATCACCGTTCTGGTGGCGGTGGGAGGCATAAATAGCTCCGCTGTTGGGCCGGCCGGTCTGACGAAGAAGGCAGCGTCAGGAATTCGCCGTGGCCATTGGGCTGCTACATGGGCTTCAATGCCGCAGCTGACGGAGCCCGCAAACTTACCGCCTCCTCCATTTGTATATGCCGCTGCGGCTGCGGCTGCCATTCTCCAACGCCCCCGGATTGGATGACTGTCGAATTTGTACACGCACACAGAATGAGGCCGGTCGTGTATTTTTTCAATTCGACCATCCGGCAAACGCTACACATGTCCATTGGTAGCGATATGATCCGTGTTCGAATATCCAACGCCTTCGGCGCCGCCGACTTGCCAATCACAGCCGTGACGGTTGCGCTTTCGGAATCGGAAGAGAATGGAGGCACAGGCACCAGCGCCATTCAGGAAGAGACTTTGCAAGCCTTGACATTCAGCGGAAGCCAAAATTATACAATCCCCAGTGGAGCGCTTGCGGTATCGGATCCGATAAATTTCCGGATAAAACCAGAATCAGTCCTCACTATCAGTCTCTATCTTGCGGACGGTCAGAAAACCAATTGTATTACGTCACATCCTGGCAGCCATACTACCTCTCATTTGTCATTCGGCAATTATATCTCAGCTCAGGATTTGACAGACCCTTCAGCCCAAAGTGTTGCACACTGGTAAGTATCTTAGTCGCATTCTTTGCGGGCCCCAGTTCGGCCGGGATATGTCTACCATAACTTTTGGAATAGGTACTTCGTCAGTGCCGTCGAGGAATGGGCACCTCACAGTTCCAAAGCATTTGTAATAGTCGGGGATAGTATAACAGATGGAACCGGCAGCGACACCGATAAGAATAATCGGTATGTGATTTCGCATAAACCGTGGAGGTGGCCTAGAAAGCTAACCCCAATAACAGCTGGCCAGATCGGTTGCTTTCCAAAATGCAGGAAACGGGCTTTCCTTCTCAGATAGCAGTCATCAACCAAGCTGCAAGTGGCAACCGCCTTTTGAATGACGGGCGTAGCCCAAGTGCTCTTAGTCGCATCGATAGAGACGTCGTCTCATTATCAGGTGTTGGATATGCGATGGTTTTTGAGGGAGTCAATGACATTGGCAATGCGCCACCTACTACGCAGGGGAAAATGGCAGTGGCAGAACGTATCATCACTACCTACAAGCAGATTATAACTCGGATCCATTCCATGGGAGTCCCTATATTTGGCGCAACGATAGCACCCTTCATGGCTCCGAATCCAAAACTCCAACCCTACTCTGAACCCACTCGCGACATGGCACGGCAAAAAGTTAACCCCTGGATCTGAACGAGTGGCGCCTTTGATGCCGTTGTCGATTTCGACACGATAATGGCAGATCCTAAGGAGCCAGATAGACTCTTCCCTAAGTATGATAGCGGAGATTATTTGCATCCAAATGCGGCTGGGTACCAGGCCATTGCCGACGCTTTTCCGCTGGATATTTTTCTTCAGTTTGAGCATGGAACAAGCTCGTTCTCCCGGAAGAAGACATGAGAAGACATGAGTTTCAGATTGGATATAATATATATATATTATATAAACCAAATAAATGTAAATAAATGGGTTAGTGTTCTAAACCGTGTTGACCAAGGCTTCTAGAGAAGTTGATATTTGTGCAGAATAGATGGAGTTAGGGTTAATTTTCCGATTTAGAAATACCACGGTGACTAAGCAGAGTTAAGCCTTCCAAATAATTGGCAGTCGCGTGCCCATTGAACGAACGCGACGCGTTTTATCACAGTCGGACTAAAGTTCAACGCCAACGTCGCCGACAAGAGCGACGACAGCGAAGACAACGATATTGAGCAGAAGTTTTTTAATAACCATTTCTGTGCTTTTTTCCAACTGAGATATTTGAGAATTGGCTTTTTTATAAATTGCGTTGTTTATGTTACAATTTTCCAAATGGCTTCAGAAACCGTTCGGCTCAGAGGACGTCCAGCCCGTGAGTTATCCCCTTACTCAAATCACTGTTGCCAGCGCCATTAATCGCCTTGGTTCATAATGAGTGCCCTGTCAATTTCAACTTCAATGTTGACAACTGGTCTTCTATATAGATACACCGGGAACTACCATTTTAAGCTATACTCCAAATGGTCGACAAGTAATCACAGCCGGGTCCAACTCCGCTATTCGAATATTCACAATCGGAGAAAAGGACGAACCAAAGACTGTAGATGATGGCGTGGACGGGCGCTTGGGGATTGTCGCTACTGTATGCCATATCTATTTCCGTTTGATGACGGAGAGAATATTTTGTCTGGAAGGCTAACCGTTCAATGGCTGGGCGAGTTAGAACGACTCGTTTATCATGGGCGCCGAGGACGGGACAGTCTGGAAATATGAATTGGAAACAGGCCAAATGGATAAATTGCTAGTTCGTTGCGCGTTGCCCGTGCGAGATCTGTCACTGTCAAAAGACGGCGATTGGGTGGCAGTTGCCAGCGAGTATGCATTCCCTCACCCTCTATATCTCCAAAAGTTGATGCACTGACTGTGGCATATCTTGTTCTCAGTGAACTCGTGGTCAAAATTGTCAATATTCACGACATGACAATCGTGAAATATTTACGGGAGCAAAGCAAAGGCGTTAAACATGTGAACTTCGACCCTAGTGGACGGTTCATTGCAGTATCTGGTTCCGACGGAATAATTTATATATACTCCGTCGATGGACCACAGCCGGAACTTGTGAAAAAAATTGATGGCATAATTGGCAGACTGGAACCAGACCATGAAGCAACATCGCGGGCTGTATGGCATCCGGATGCCAGAGCATTTGCCGCCGTCGAGCCAACAAGAGATATTGCGGTAGTATCTACTAGCGATTGGACGAAACAAAACGTATTCACGGCTGGTCACAATGCAGATATTACTGCACTTGCTTGGTCTCCGAATGGCGCTCTATTGGCAAGTGCTGGGGCCGATCGGCAAATTTTGCTCTGGGAGACGAAGACTCAAAACATTCTACGGAGATATGACGTACCGAATGTGATAAATCTCGCTTGGCACCCTGTCGACAATACCCTCTCTTTCACTACATCTGACGGAGAACTATTCATCTATGAAGACTTTGTTCCCTCGGAGTACCGGTCACTACTCGATAAACCATTGGAAAGCGCACCGCTGCTTTCTGGGGCCCCCCAAGAGCATAGGGGTATCCCTAGCAGACCTTTAACGAATGGCATACGGATTGGCTTGGAAAGTCGACCGAGAGGCGGCACTCCAGATTCCATAGATAATATTCTAGGACCCATGGACGAGGATGATGGCTTTATTGAGGATGACGATGGAGCTGGCTATGCAGAAATAAATCAATTCGGTAAACGCACGGGTGCTACTCGCGATGACATATACGGGCATGACGATAAAAGACGGATTGGGGCGTTCATGCAGCCAAAGCGACATGCCTCATTTCAACCTGGCAGTACTCCTTGGAGAGGCGACAGAAGGTACCTTTGTAAGTCACCCTAGGTATGGCTGCACGTTATACTTTCTGCTGAACTACAATACAGGCCTTAATTTAATCGGATTTGTCTGGACTGTTAACCAAGAGACTCACAATACCGTCACTGTTGAGTTTTATGATCGTGAACGGTTTCGAGACTTCCATTTTACAGACCCCTTTTTATATGATAAGGCTTGTTTGAGTAAGTTACTTATCCCGACTTGTAACACACGTGTATATATACCTGTACTAAGCTCCTACAGATGAGAAGGGCACGTTATTTTCTTGCCAACCATCGGACGGCAATCCAGCTACGATATTTTATCGCCCTCATGAGACCTGGACCCTTCGAGCTGATTGGCGGACTCAACTTCCTGAAGGCGAAAGCATCACCGGTTAGTGGATATTCTCCTGATCAATTATGTTCAGCTGCTAATGGTTATTATATAGCCATTGCCCTGAGCAATTCCTTTATTGTTGTCACTACATCGGCCAATTATGTCCGAGTATATACTCTTTTTGGCACTCCGTTCCGAATTTATAGGCAAAAAAGCCAAAGCGTTACCTGTGCGGCATGGAGAGACTATGTCCTAACCGTAGGAAACGGACCCGTTGGCAGTGATGGAATGGCCACGTTGACCTATTCCATCGAAAATGTCAAGCGGGACGAAATTTGCCAGAACGAAGATCACGTAGCTGTACCCGATGCCTCCGAACTTCGGAGTGTTTTCTTCTCAGATTGTGGGGTAAGCTTCATGGCTTTTTCTTCCTGCGGCTGAATGTGATATATTGACAATTTCATAGGACCCTTACATATATGATTCCTCGGGGGTACTGTTGGTATTGCAACACTGGCGAAAACCCGGACAGGCACGCTGGGTGCCGCTTCTTGATACGAAGCTCATGGACCGTCTCAGCGGTGGACGGAAAGAGGAGACATACTGGCCGGTCGCGGTGGCTCAGGATGCGTTCCACTGCATAATCCTTAAAGGTGGCGATCGATATCCCTACTTCCCCCGACCATTGCTCAGCGAATTTGAATTTAAAATTCCAATATCCACGAAGCCGAACAAGGGATCGGCCGCGGAAGGCGAAGATGAAGACATGGATGACTCTGCTGGTCGGGACTCTGTTAATAAGCTCGAAGAAGCGTTTATACGTTCGAGCCTCTTCTTCAGTCTACTGGATGACCGTGTCACGGTTTCAGAGGCTACGGGGGGTAGCGGAGACGTTGAATTACGGAGGAAGGAGATTGATATTGACAAGATCCTGTTGCAGATGCTAGCTATTGAATGCCGGGAAGGCGAAGAGAGAGGGATGAAAGCGCTTGAACTTGTTTCCATGATGCGGGATCGTAGCGGGAAGATGTTAGATGCCGCTCGCAAAGTCGCGTTGCGGTACGACAGGATTGTTTTGGATGAGAAGATCAGGGGTTTGGCTGAACGGCGGCTTATGGGTGCTGAGGATGATGACGATGATGATGATGAACTTGCTTAATTCAGGGAGAATAATACTTGATAACGGTAAATACGCGTTTTGGCTGCGATGACATAGTTATGTTTGTTTTGTATTGTATTTCTTTGGGAGGTTGCATCTTGCAAGCGCAATATACTGAGCTATAAGTGAGGGTATTCTGCCCTGATTCAAGGCCCTTTCGACCAACTTGTTCCCCATATATCAAGTTGCTGACAGTAGCAGCTAACCCGGAGAATGTCCGCGAAATACACAGTCACCACGAAATCCATATAGACCACTGGAGACTGTAGAGCAATGCCACCGCATCCTCACCTTACTGTAGAATGAAATCAAGAAGCAAGAATGATGGAATCAGAATAAGAAGAAAGCCCTAACCCTAATTGGCCTAGTACAAATGCGACGTCATTATGCCAAGCCTGCACTAAATCGAATTAGTAGCCGCGTACCAGACCTCAATACTATTAACCGCAGCCCTGGCGGATGAGTTATATCAAAGAAACACATACACATCTCGCAGTACATGATACCGTGAAGCCTAGATACCATGCACTCTTTGACCGCTCTAAGACCTCTCATTGCCCACTTGCGATGAGCCTTATGCCGCCTTAAACTCAGGAATAACAAAACCATGCCCAAGGTCCACTTCCCCCGTCATCTCCGCCAAGCTAGCATCCTCCCCTCCCAGCCCCGTTCC
Source organism: Emergomyces orientalis (assembly GCA_002110485.1). Classification (NCBI taxonomy): domain Eukaryota; kingdom Fungi; phylum Ascomycota; class Eurotiomycetes; order Onygenales; family Ajellomycetaceae; genus Emergomyces; species Emergomyces orientalis. The sequence goes on from MOWL01000046.1 coordinate 244,096, forward strand.
CCGCATGGGACCCAGGTTTTCCCGCTACATCCCACAATCGTACAGTTCCGTGTCCCTCACCGCGCCGATGTACGCATTCCCCGTCGATATCTAGCTCAGATCCGCCACGATGACTCCACGGAGCTAGACCTTTTACAGGCAACGCCGGTTTGCTTCTCTGCAAACAGCCCTCAGCGATGGAGCATGGGGCTAGGCAATGACAGTGGTAGCGGGGACCATAAACCACCAGATGAGAGGATATTGAAGCTAGGGAAAAGTATGAGACCTTTTTTCAAAATTTCATTGATAGCTATAACCCGTATATGCCATCTCGGAAATGCCCTGAATTCTTAGCTGACTGCCATCAAATCTTCTCTACAGCTCTCCGCATCCTCTCCGCTCACCTTCCAGGCATCCTTGTCAACCCTCTACCACAGGAAATCCTTTCTCCAAACATATCTCTCCATCTATTTCCTTCGACACACCCTCACCTCCCTACAGTGAAGGGGAGAGTACCCTATCGCGCAGCTCTCTGGACAGCCCCGGTAGCCTGGGGAAGTGTCCCCATAGTCGGCAACGTTAGACTAGAAATTATGAGTGAGCGAATGGTCAATGCGCCGTCCATCGTGGAATACGATGAAGAACATAGATACGGCGATGAGAAGCTGGTCGTACGTTGGCGAACGGAGGGGGGCAATTCCGATTCCCCTGGCTACTTTAGGAAATCGAGTCCTAAGGAAATTTCGCCAGCCGCCAATGGAGGAACTACCACGAATGGCTGTATCACTACCAACGGAGATATGGGAAGTACCAGTACAACGCAATCACCTCTGTCATCTTCATCCCACGGCACAAACCGTGGCCTTAGCAAACTGCTAGGTGGGGACGCGCCAATTTTTAAACTAGGCAAGGAAGAACAATTTAGCGGGCTGTTTATCTTCTTGTTTGATGACCAAGGCCGCATTGCCAGCCATACGATTGAACATGCGGACGAGAGTAATGGGTGGGATCGGACGGCGAGGGTTGTGACGTTGACGGACTGGCTGCTTGGGAAGGCCAAATGGGGGGGATCCCGGGGTGATGCTGGCCCTACACCCGCGCTCGCTGTCGGTCTGGAACTTTCACAGCAAGGCAAAATGATGTTCGAAAACGAGGCTTGAAAATAATTCGAAAATGTACTCGGACGCAAGTACAGCTCCGGACACACCTAGTATATCCTTTTCTACTTCTTAAATCACCGAGCCGCCATTTTCAATATTTCACCATTTTCAGCATACCATTTAAAATTTTTGGTCCCTTTTGTTTTAAAAATCTGCGCCCGGCGTCCTGGAGGAATTTGCCTGATTTTCCCTTCGAATCTCACGTTGTTTCATTACTACGTTGGCTGTTTTCTTGCTTTTATGTATTATTCATTGATCATATTCTCCGTCATCCCATTCCCTGTGTTCGACTGTATAACACCGTCACTTCCCAATCTACATATTCATGCATGGGATCTTCACGGGATCGAGTGGCTGGAAAGAATATTTTGGAATTCATCGGTGGCGTACCTCCCAGGAAACTTCAGAATTTGAGCTCACGGCACATTCCTTTAAACCTCAACCTATACACCATGCTCTGCCTCCGGGTTGTTTTGCCTTGCGACTAAAGACATGTACACTACTTTTTATCTGTTCTTCTCTTTTTTTTCTTTCCTTTTCTCTCTCCTTTTTGTTCAATTTTAATCTTCAGCCTTGGAGTGCGGAGGGCGTTGGAAAATTGATATTTCAAACCTATGCACAAGATGCCTACTTGTATATAATTTATACATATGTCTACTACGGAGGTATAAAGAAAATCTCCACTTTGACAACCGTGAATTGTGGTTTGCTTTTCGCACATTTCACCTCAAGATGGAAACGTGGATTTCCCGAACGCACACTCGAAGCGCCATAGCCAAGCTACCCCAGGAACCCGTGTAGAAGGGGGAAAAACATATATAACATTGCCTAAAATATACTTAAAAGTTTTTAGGAATCCGAACGGGATTCATTACGATAGTAATAAGCAAATCTAATAAAACATTATACATCCACATCTCGTTCACGAACCCCGCCAGCCAATTCCAGCACAAGACCATTGAAATAATCTTTCTATCTATCCACTGACTTTCATAGTTACATATAAATCTACGATCCATTCCTCACCAAAAACTCCGTGACCACTCTAAACCCTTCCGTCGCATTCTTATGGAAATTGAGCAAATGGCCCGATTTTGGCTGCACATACGCTTCAAAAGCACGTGAGCCTCTGAAGAACGTCTTCGCAGGTTGTTCGAGGAGTCCCGGGCAGTAGCCGGCGCAGACAGTGAAATCGTATTCGCCGGAGATGTACTGCATATCATAAGCCAAATGAGTGAAAGGGTGATACCAATTGAGTGGGGCTAAGAGATACATATTCTCTTATCTTAGAGGATCGGAGGAAGGAGAGGGCTTACCAGGGCAGGGCCAGTGAATCTAGAAGCGTCGAAATTAAGTGAGGGAATGGAGAAGAGCTCTAGGATGGCGAATGGTTGCTTGCTGCGCTCTGTGTATTCGACGGCTGGGAGGGTATACCATGGAGCTCTGAAGAAGCTGATTTGAGAGGAGGTAGAGTTTAGTTTTCAAGGAGGTTTTTCTGGGGAGTGGGGGGAGGGGGACGGGTGAAAGAAGAATATAAATGTAAAAGTAAAAAGTTCCCCACGGTTTAAAAATAAGGAGAAAGTTGTGTAGCTACTCACTTGTTCACATTTCCATAAATATCATCCCAAGTCACATAACCCTCGTCAAACTCCGCCCACTCCCACTGCCGGCCCTTCTGCCTAGCAGCAATGCGTAGATTGAACGACTCGATCTGCACATTTAGCATGGCGCTGTAAGCAGCATCTGTAAGAATAGCGCCATCAGCGCTCTCAGGTTCAGCAGCCAGGAGCGCATTGGCGAGGAATGAACCGAACGAGTGACCAAGTAGTACAATTGATTTAGGTACCCCGGTTTTGCCTGTGTATTTCCCTGCTTTGAGGGCTGCGGAGAGCTGGCTGAGAATTGAAACTTGGATGGAGGCTTGGTTTGTGAAACCTGAGAGTCTAATGTAAAATGCGTTAACATATGGTTCTTCTTGTTGGAACTAGGAAATTCCACATATGTACTTCTTGCTCGACTTTCCTATCCCCAGCCGGGTCGTAGAAAAATACCGCGTAACCTTCGTTCACTGCGAACTGGACGAAGTTATATTCTTCTGGGTCATAGGCTGAATTCCAATACCTAAGTTATCATTGAATCAACATCATAGTAAAATAAAATTCAACAAGAGCAATTTTCAAAATGTCCGACTCACCCCCTATCAGACCCCAACCCATGCGTCGCCAGCAAAACCGTCTCCCTTTTTCCCTCAGCCCCCTCTTTACCTTCACCATACCTTTGCTTGGGGCTGCAAAACGTCCCCGCGATTTCCACATCATCCTTGAAAGACACTGGCCCAGTGGGCGGCAAAGGGAAGCCGGCATCCGGCCTGGAAGCGACGCGCGAGACAAAGGTTACAAGGCCAAAGTTGTCTTCCCATTTCGTGTCGTTCCATGTTAGAGCATTGTCAGTTGAAATAGAGAGGGGAATTGTGTAGTCAACACAAACGGCGTTGGGAGGGTAGTATGTGTGATGGCCCTTGTCGCTAAAACCGCCCTGAGCGGTGATGATGAGACTGCTCAGGAAAAGAGCTGGGTAGGAAGCACGGAGCATTTTCTGATTGAGGATGGATATAGAACCAATTCACTTAATTAATTGATTGAGTAAATCAGTAAATAATGCTTCCACGAGCCGAAACATGAAGCAGCTTGTTATGTTTAATAAAAAAATCAGGTGCCTAGGTAGGTTGGTAGCTGAAGTTTGGTATAGATATTTTATTTTATTTTTTTCGTAGAAAGGAGGGCAGCTCAATATCCCGGTCTATTTAGCATCTTAGGCCTCATCACTCATCTGTAGGGCGCGCCTTATGTCCGGCACGCACAGGGAGAAAAATGTAGCCTTGTTGGTGGTGTAAAATTAAATGATGGGCGGAGGAGTGGTTGACCTTGGAGCTGATGGCGACGGAGATAAATGCCATGCTTCATGGTTGTCCGAAAATAACCTTCGAACATTTGGTGAGCGAGAAAGGTTTACTCGGCGTAGCACAGTTGGCCGGGAACAGACTGACAACCGGAAGAGTCCAAGGGGTCGGAAAAAAACAAAAGAAGATAGGTCATCCCTCCGTTGTTGATGATTTTGTCCGTGTGGTCTTCGAGAAAACCACGAAAATAGAAAATATATCCATCCGCCTGGGGTTAGTCAATTTGCAGGAATCGTAGAAAAGGGGCTCGTCCAGTCGAAGCTCGCCCAAATTGAACCGAATGCTGCTACGCAAATAATTCGCACAACGCTCCTGAGTGCCTAAGTGGTTCGCAAAATGGAAGTTTCTGTAAAATATGAGAAGAAGAGGCCTTGGTTGCAAATATTTAACCATGGATTAAAAAAATAACCGAATACTAACCATTTTGTACTGTACTTCGTTCATATTTTATTTCGTCCCCTTTTCTACTCTGCAACACAGCCAATTGATTAGTTCATTATTTCGAACTCTCCGCACAGTCAATGTAGTTGTGGTCTATGTTCAGTTCTTCTTCGTCAATATTTTCGAAATAACCAAACTCCAACAGAAAAGCAAGAGTAGTGTAACTTTACCCAATGCATGCAATCAAAGGTCCCAAGAGCAAGGAAGAAAATACAAAACCGAGAAAACCAAAGGAAAGGTGAGAGAGACATTTAACTTGAAAAACACCCACTATTATCAGCCTTGTCTCCAATCCCACTTGAGATCCACCAAAGCCAAAAACTCAACCAAGAAAAAAGTCTACCCCAATATTTCCTTTTCTAAAAATTATATATATGTCAAATATCCACTCAAATTGTTATCTCACGTTTTTCGAGATAACGGGGGCCTTCAAACCCCCAAAAACAACCGCGCAAACCCCCAACATCCCCACTCCGCCTACCAAATACGCCATCTCCCTCCCCGCCCACCAAAACAGCGTGCAAAAGACAATCGGGCCCGACGCCCTCCCCGCCTGGCCCCAGCTCCTCAACCTACCCAAAAATGCTCCCCGTTCACCCTCGCCAGCCTCCAAACTGCCCAGACTATTCAAGCCGGTGACGACAGTTGCGCTGGTCACTGCCAGCAGGCATCCGGCGCCGTATAGACCTGATACAGTGGAGACACGAGATAGGAGGAAAAAGGAGAGGGTGCAGGCGACCACGCCGATGCGGACTGTGAGGAGCGGGGGGAGGCGGCGCACCAGCGTGCCTTGGAGAAGGGAAGCGAGGAGGCCCATGACGGAGAGGAGACGGCCGTTCAGGGCAGAGGGAGAGATGGAAGGATTTGTGGAGGCGTAGAGGGTGGTGGTTAGGAAGGGAAGGGAGAACTCGAGGCCGGAAAAAGGGAGGAGGAAGAGGAAGTGGGTCAGGTTGAGGAGGATTGGGGGGTTGGTGTATTTTTTTCGTGTTGCTGTGATGGTAGTGGACGATTTCTTCTCCACCTTAGTATCGTTTCCGGTCGATTTATCACCACCAGTAGTCGTAGCAGTAGTAGCAGGAGCAGGGGCAAGCACATCCTTCCGAAACTTCGCAAATCGCGGATGCGTTTCCGGCAGACAGAAGTATATATACACCGTCTCCACCACAATAAGGAGTAACGAGCACCCCGCCGCCGTCGCGAACGGGTTATCAGCCACGGTCGTGATACCTGACAACGCCGCCCCCATGGCCGGTCCAAATGTAAACGCAACACTAAAACATGCGCCCACAAGCGCCATCGTCGCTCCCCTCTGTCCCTCATCACTAATATCCGTCGCAATGGCATTCGCAATCTGCACATTCCCCTCACTCAGACCCCCGATAATCCGACTACCAAGAAACGTCCGGAAATCCGTCGCAGCTACCCAAAGCGCAACACTGGCGATGTTCCCAGCCATGGAGCAGAGGAGGGCTGTGCGTCGGCCGTGATTGTCGGATAGGTGGCCGATGAAGGGGGCAGCAATGGCTTGGAGGAAGGAGAAGAGGGAGCCGAGTGCGCCGCCGAGGAGGACGACGTCGTAGCGCGAGTCGATGGGGCGGGCAAAAGCATTTTTGTAGGCGTTTAGGTAGTGAAGGATGCGGTGGAGGGTGGAGGTTGGCGAAGGGTCGCGGTTTAGGTAGAAGGTTAGGAGGGAGGGGAAGAGTGGGAGGATGAAAGTGAAGGAGATCTGGGACGATTGTTGGGTTAGTTCTGGTTTTCAGCTGAGGAAAATTATCTAAAATAAAATAAAAAATCATAGAAATTTACGTACCAGGTCTAGGAGGAGGGAAATAAAGAGGACTTTGAGAATCTGCTTGCGCTGTGATGAAGATACGGTGGTTGCAGTCATGGCTGCGACGGGTGAGAAAGGTTTATGTCGGAGCAAAGGAAATCAGAACGGGAAAACACAAATGATGGAATGAATTCAGAGCATCTCACGAAAGAAAAAAAAATAGATAAATAGACGAATAGATGAACCCTTAGACAAAGGTGTTCACATTGAAAAAGTTCAAGCAAATTAAGAAGCAGACTGCGCGGCATGAAACACAACAGAAACATTGAATTGTATAGCTGAAACTCGGAGATGTCGTCACAGTCAGCCTCAGGACACGTGGTGGTGCACAACCCTAATTGATTTATGCTTAAGCTTAAATGCATGTATGTATAGTATCATAACATTGGACCCTTGATGGATATTTTATCACTTGGTCGGAATTGTGTAGCTGCAGAAAAGAACAGGCCATTTATACAAGCCTCGAGCCCACGTAGGACTCTTGAATGTCCCCAGACAGATCAATATGTGCAATGCTCATACATTCTTTCCATATACAATAAACACACATACATCAACATCACTTAAAAATGAATATTCATGATAATAATACAAATAATAATAATAAGTGAAATAAAAGTAGCTTCCTGAACCAAATTCGCATTATCTCCTGGTATATCAAGATCAATCCCGCTTGCAACTCAAATGCCATGAGCCTGCACTAGCTACAAAAAACATATAACCCCGAAAGGGGGTAGAGGAGGAAACAAAAAAAAAGAAGTCGTAATGGTGCCGTATGTGCCAAATCCCAAATAAAAAACAAACACCCTAGAACCAAACGAAACCCCCCCCGCCCTTCCATTTCACAAGCTTTTGTTCCGGCTAAGAAGGAAAGAAACGAAGAAGGAATATAAAAAGGGAAGGGGGGAGGATAAATATCCATCACACGCGACACCTGTCGTCAAATTCGTCCCACACCACACACCTCGCAAAGGTTTAGGAAGCAAAGAGGTGAAGAAAAAGAAGGAGTAGATAAAACTACAGAGGATTATTTTTTGAAAGAAACAAGAGAAAGGAGAATAAAAAGGACGAAAATAAGAGGTGTGGACAGCTGAGAAGATAACCGATAGCAAGTAGGTGACGCTGTGGGAAAAAAAAAAGGTAAGAAAAAAGATCCCCCGGAGTATGAGAAGAGCAAATAAAAACATAATGCACGCTTTAAAAACTTAAAATAAATTTTTTTTTCTGGGAGAATAATAGATCGCAAGAGCCTATTACTTTTTTCAATCTTTTACTACTCCACCACTGGTGGTACGAATGAGCCATGCTAGCGGGGTAGGTAGAGAGGAGGGAGATAATTGTGAGAGATTTGGGGGCGGAGGTTGCTTCTTTTCCTTTTCCTATCCCTTTCTTTCCTGTTCTTTTTATTTTTTTTTATCATTCGTCTTTCAGTCTCGTTTCGTTGTCTTCGTGAATAAAGTGTGTATATGAGGTGGGTTTTGTGTGTTCTCTTTGCCCTATTGCGATGAGAAAGGGGGAGAGTAGAGAGGGAGAATGACAAGAGGTGACAGTGAGGTGGATATATAAAAAAAAATAACACAAAAAAGAGGTGACCTGGGGAAATTCGAGAACTTGTATGGTAGAGAAATGCGGCGCAATGCATGTCAAAGCAAAGGGGGCATGGGGAAGGAAAGATCGAGGCACAAAGATGATCAAGCGGCTTGTTCGCAGTCCCCTAAGGGTAGGGGAGGAAAGCTTTCCCGCACAAAAGCTCCCTATGGAACTTATGCAGTGTGCTCTACAGCAGCAGGGGCGGTATGGGGCGGTGGTGGACCCTGGGCGTTATTATACCCGCCACGGCCACGGCCACGGTATTCTCCACCACGACCACGACCGCGCCCACGATATTCACCGCGATCGCCACGGAAGCCTCCGCGTCCCCTGAATCCCTCACCACGAGGTCCACCACGGCCACGGAAGCCTCTGCCGCGTCCACTGTTTTGCCTAGTGTGGTGACTGACGACTGGCTTGAAACCGTCATTTGGCTCTGGAGTAGCTCCACCTGTGACGGGGTTTGGTGCTGGAATATCTTCAGCCCAGCTACCGGAAGTTGGGAGTATTAGTGGCACACCTTGTTGTGTTGATGTACCTTCTACATCAGCTTTCTCGACTTCGACCCACCCCTCAGCAGTGGTAGAAGCGGACATGTTCGATCCTTGGTTATCCCATTTCAATTGAGCTACGGGGTTGGCGGCTTCGTTGCTAACAGCGGATTGGCTGGGGGGAGAAGAGATTTCTTCTGGGTGTGGAGTTCCAGAAATTGAGAAACCATTGGTGGTGGGGGCTTGTTGAGCAGCCAAAGAGGAGTCTTGGAGTTCAGTCATACCCGCGTTGGCCATGGTAGGGTCGGCGACAGTATTCGTTTCAGCAGCAGATATCGATTCAGTAGTCTGGGTCTCTTCAGTCCATCCTTCGGTAGCGGGAGGTATGTAGTCAAGCGAGGCTTGTTTGACTCTTGAGTCTATTTCCTCATTGCATTAGCATAGCAACATACAATTGCCGCATTTTAGGAAGATACTCACACGGCACGTCGAGAGGCTCCGCATCAACGCTTGGAACAATGTCGTCCGCGCCATTGATCAGCTTAACCATAGCGCTGACAGCCTCTTCAGTTCCCCCATAGACCTGGAACAGCGCACCTTCAAAGGCACGGCTGTCACTTGAAGTCTCGTCTCCAGAACGTCTCATGGCCGCAGCAGCGCGCAGAAATTGGCTAAGCACCAACAGCCTTGCTTCGAATTCTTTTTCAGCAGACTCCAGTGTCTCCGCCACTACTTTTTCTTTGAGGGCTTCCAAATCATCCTTGTGTGCTTTTTCTATCTCAATCTTCTGGCTGGCAAGGCGGTTTTCATAGTATTGCCCATATTGTTTGTACTGGTTTATTTGTTCTTCAATTTGGGATACGACGGCTTGGAGGGCAGGTTTCTTCAAAGCCTGGGCTTTTTGATCTGCATTGATCTTCTTCTCTGCAACCAGTTCATCGAGAGACTTGTTTGGGTTTTCCGCAATGATACTATCCACTTTGGAGGTGGCATTCTAGAGAGATACGCCGATTAGCCACACAACCAGCAATAAGTACGAGGAAAAACACATACCAATTTCTTGACGGCATTTCGATGGCTCCTATATCAATGAAAATAAATCAGTTCTCTATCAAGAAAATCTCTTTTTTTCAGAAAGAATGCGAAGATGTACTTATGCAAATCCTTCACAAAGGCGGGTTCATGGGCACCAGCCACCCCATTTGGAGCAGATTCTGTCGTAGGGGTCCCAGGATTTTGAGAATCCACCACTGCTCCAGAGACACTGGAAGAGTTCTCGCCTTTGGCACGCTTCTTCTTGGCTGCCTTGGCCTCGGATTGCGGGGGCGGGTGGGTTACAGAAGAAGACATAGCTAGATGGGGTACCGAGTGTGTCGTGTGACGGGGGAAGGAAAACTGAAGAGGTTTCCAACAGGCGCAAGATCTAAAAGGAAGTGTCACGGCAGACGCGTAAAAGTCTATCTGGATCAGTAGTAGTAACGAAATGGAGTTAGATAGAATGGAAGGGAGTTGATGTTGTAGCTTTGCGCGTGGTGGTGGTGAGAGCTTTGTTGTGGTGGAGGAGAGAGAAGTTTTGTGGAGAGAGCTTTTTGGTCAGTTTAGTCACTGACAGAATGCGGCAGAATCTGATCGGCGGTCAGGCCAAAGTGTTGCCCAACGCGCGGGACATGCAGATGGACAGATCGATTCTGTCTTTTGACGGGTAGATGCAATTCCATTTGATTATTTACTTTGCTTATAATAATTAATGCTGCATCGGTATCTGATTTTTTTCTCGTCTTTCGAGAACTACTATCCCACTTTAGTATGTGGAAATACCCTACGGAGGCAGCAGGGGGGGAAAGCGATTACAAATAGGGTGAGGCGCCTAGAATACCATATTTAAAACAACGCGCTCAATAAATCTCTGTATAATGAAGGACTGTGTTGAAGATCAGATAAATCCAGTAACATCCATTCCACTCAGGGGAGGTATAATGTAAAACGACAAAACGCCCCAGACACCCCATAAGAGCCCCAACGCCGCTCAAACGCCATCCATTTGTATTTGCCCATTTCCGCAGCCAAAGTGATTTCGAGAAGTATGAAATACCGCGTCTAAGACGTATTTATCCTTTGAACTTCCGTAATGTACCCTGAACAACCAAACAGCACCTCATGTTAGCCTGGCTCAAGTACCTACCTATCTGATACGGACAGGAGCCAAAACTAACCTCTGTCACTTTCCGGATGCTTCTGGCTGAGATAACCTTCTCCCCACCTCTTCTCGAACGGATGGAGGCCTCGCGCATTAGTCTGTAAAATATCAATCTCATAAGCAATAATCATGATCACCTATTGAGAAAGCAAATTCGACTTAGAGCAAGGGTGGAGAGTCCTACTCTTGTATGAAGAGCATGTAGTCTAAGAATACCTAAATTAACCAAGTAATATTAGTCACGGCATTAAAACGGGACCTGAAGGATATGTAGATGTGTATATGTGTGCGTGTGTTGCAATGGATTGGACGAACCAAGATATCTGCATTTTTGGAAATATTGCGCCTTGAATGGGCTTTAACGATGCGCTTGACAGTTGCGCGGGGATACAACTTGGGAGTGACAACCATAGTCAATGCAGGGAAAAAGCAGAATGCCAACAGTTTTTCTCTATCTCCTTGTTTAATCACAGTGACAAGGGCACAGTATCATTATAAGCAGAAGCATTCAGAGATTTCATTCTTGTTATTGTCAATGTTCAATCATCCCGCGGTGTTTTTTCTTTTTCGTCTTTGTTTACTCCACGCCAAGACATATAATCACGTGGCAAAATATAAGTTACACTTCGGGCTGACGTCATCATGGATAAAATATAATCCGAGAGAAATACCACTAGTCCTAATTTGGAACAATTATGTGGGATGGGCAGATCCTGACCTCTGATTGGCTGAACATGGATCCGCCACTTGCAGCCTCATGTTTTTTTGTTCAAATTACCTAATTCAGTATATCAAAACTCATTGGCAACAGAACAAGGACAAGGACAAAGAGACTCTGCAATTGGTGCTGTGTCGAGAGGAAACCTTTTGGAAGCTGAGTCTGGTTGTGTATAGAACAACCATCGGCTGTGCTGGGGCTTTCATGTGCCAACCCCTGTTGCATGCTAACTAGCAGATCAATTGCTTGAGATTGAGCTCAGCTCGCTGTATCGCATATTGAACAACCACACCTTTTCCCACCCTCTGCTGTACGATTACATATACGACCACAGCTCCCAAAACGCATCACTCTTCCATTCCCCGGAGCCGCCACCATGCGTTTCGGTCTCACCCTCAGAAAATCCATCTACCCGCCATGGAAGGACCATTACATCGACTACAAAAAGCTAAAACAGCTCCTGCGCGAACATGAAACAAAGGACGGCTCGCAGGATGGAAGTGATGATGAAGGCCCCGAATGGACAGACCAGGATGAAGAAAACTTCGTGCAGGAACTGATCAATGTCCAGCTCGACAAGGTCAATGCATTCCAAGTCAACACCTACAAGCAGCTGCGGGACCGTACCTCAGACTGTGAGGCCAAGCTAGAGCCTTTGGTTGTCAAGGAAGACGGTTCTCATCCGGTGGAAGATGCAGATCAGAGGAGGGAGATCGCTGAGAGCGCCATGAATGATCTTGACGCGATTACCAAGGAGGTCAGCGAGTTAGAGAAGTACAGCCGCATCAATTTCACCGGGTTTCTAAAAGCGGCGAAGAAACATGACCGGAAACGAGGTACTCGTTATAAGGTAAGGCCGCTGCTTCAGGTGCGATTGTCCCAGCTGCCGTTTAATTCGGAGGACTATTCCCCGCTCCTCTACCGGTTGTCGACCATGTACTCCTTCATCCGACAAAATCTGGGCCAGCGCCTCCCTGAACTATCTACTGAAGGAGGCCCCGCTGTGGACGTGCACTTGGGACAGGATGCATATACCTCTCATAAATTTTGGGTACATATGGACAATGTACTGGAAGTGAAAACGTACATTCTCCGTCGTCTGCCTGTGTTGGTTTACAACCCCAGCGTTTCTGCCAAGGACCTTCATATAACCCATAAGGATCCAACGATTACCTCTCTGTATTTCGATGGCCCCAAATTTGAGCTGTATAACCAGAAAGTTGCCAAAGCCCCCGGTGCTAGCTCTTTGCGGCTCCGTTGGACTGGCCAACTAAAAGACCGACCAGAGATTTTCTTGGAAAAAAAAGCAATGAGTGACGGCGATAGTAGCAAGGAAGTCAGAGTCCGCCTCAAGGAGAAACATATCAAACCTTTTTTAAAGGGGGAATACAAAATGGAAAAGATCATTAACAGGATGGAAAACCGTGATGTTCCGGTTTCGGACAATGCAGAGGTTCTGAAAAAGGATATCGAGGAAATCCAGTCCTTTATTAGAGAGAAGAAGCTCGACCCCGTTCTCCGAGCTACTTATACTAGAACTGCATTCCAAATTCCAGGCGATGATAAGGTTAGGATATCCCTCGATACTGACCTAGCTCTAATCAGGGAGGATTCGCTGGATTTGGAACGCCCCTGCCGGGATCCTGATAATTGGCATCGCACAGATATTGATGATAGAGAGATGGAGTTTCCATTTTTGGAAATTCGCCCTGGCGAAATCTCTCGATTCCCTTATGCCCTGCTGGAAATTAAAGTCCGAGGAGGTAGCCTACGGAGGGCAAACAAAGAATGGCTGCTCGATTTGATGTCGTCCCATCTCGTCAAGGATGCCCCTCGATTCTCCAAATTTGTCCACGGTGTCGCAGAACTATTCGAGGACCACGTTAACAGCTTCCCCTTCTGGCTCAGTGAGCTGGACACAGACATCCGTCGAGACCCAGAAATCGCATTTCAGGAGGAACAGGAACGAATCGCGAAACAAGCAGAAGATGAACTTGCAGTAGGAAGCTTCCTGGGGACAGGGATTCGCCACAGCCCCTCAACCCGACCCATGATCGGATCACCTGTCCACAGGGTATTTTCCGTCGAATCCACCCCAGCAGAAATCTCACGGCCAGTGGACAGTACCCGACCCCTCTCATCCGGGTCCCAACCAATCCCCATCCCAGAACCAGGAAGACCATCCTCTTCCCCCTCCCCACCGCCCTCGCGCCCCTCAGGTTTACTCTCCTTCATCCCGCGCACCATGTCCCGCTATGCCGCAGCGCACAGACAGCCTTCTTCATCCCCACTACCACCCGGCGTCCGCGCCCCACGAACCTGGATCAAGGATTCCGGCCCCGTCCGCGTCGAAGCAAAAGTTTGGCTCGCCAACCAGCGTACCTTCATAAAATGGCAGCACATATGCGTATTGCTTGCCACGCTCTCGCTGGGCCTGTATAACGCCGCCGATGTAAATAATACCATCGCGCGATCGCTGGCGATTGTGTACACGTGCTTTGCGGTCTTTGCGGGTGGGTGGGGTTGGTGGATGTATGTGACGCGGGCGCGGTGGATTCGGGAGCGCAGCGGGCGGGATTTCGATAATGTGGCTGGGCCGATGGTTGTGTGTTTGGGACTTGCTGTTGCGCTTGTGTTGAATTTCTGGTTCAAGGTATGTGTTTCTTCTTTTGGATTGTTTCTCCATCGACTATATGTCCGATTTCATTGCGGATGAGCCCTTGCATGGACTCTTAACTGACTATTCTAATCAACGCAGTACACTGCGACGGTATGGAATGTCGACGACCCTGCTTTTCCTCAAGGCTCTACTACCTCCACTGCAAACGTTACCACACAGGATGTAGAGGGTGCGTGGAAGCTCGTTAACCAAGCTGCTGCTGCGGCTGCTCGAGGGGTGATATGAACCATGACGCATGAACTTGAGTGTTAGGAATTGACGCCACAGACCAGGATAAATATGGATGAAATAAGCACAGTGGAGATTGATGAAAATGAAACTGGAAACAGAAATGAGTTGTGTATATACATTGATACGAAATTTATATTTGTATATGCCTGGATAATGTACTGTACAGTAGGTAGGTAAGAAGGTGTAGTATCTAAATACGTATGAAGAGGACGAAGTGTGATGAGATTTTTAGTATTTTTGTTATACTTATTATACTTTTATGCTATTGGATGTATATTCATCAGCTATTTATGCAGTTCTATATCAATAAATGAATGAATGAATGACTCTTTGCATTGAAATTTATTCTGCTTTTTCATTTTTGTGAAACAAGAGAGGTGAGAAGACATCTCACTCATCTACTGATTCAATGTATGATTTGCATGTTCATGTAAGAGTGAGGTGAGATGAATAATACGATGACAAAATAAGGGAAAGGAACTTCTTCTTTCCTTGTAATAAGAAAAAAATTATAGAAACAAGCAAGGAACTGTTAAAAAACCAGATGTTTAACAAAAAGAAGAAGAAATGGAGAAAGCCATGATATCAGAAACAATAGCAAAAACAACATACATCTACACATACACCCACACCTACACATGCATACCAACACTCTTGAACACACTTTTGTACATAGAGAGGGTGGGGGGAGAAGAAAGAGGAAAAGATGAATGTATGAATAAAGATCACACCAAGCACCCATTCTAGAATGAATAAAAGAAGAAGAAAATAAGAGGGAATGAACCAGGACGATGAAACCGGAAACCGTAAACACAAAAGGAAAAAAATGAAAAGGAAAAATGAAATAAAAGAAGATCCAACAAAGCCGAAATGAAACATAAGTGACAAACAGGGAAGATTTTCATTAGAAACTGCCTCCTCACCTCCTTTCGCCCCTTTCGAATTCCCAGCGGTAATTCACTTTGAAAGTTTGTGGTTACTCCTTCGTCTCATTCCATAGGTAGAAGAAAAAAAGCGAATCTCCATGAAAAACGAATTAAAGAGAAATCAAATAAAACATGTCATATATACAGACCCAACCAAACTCCAATCACCATGATGAAAACGCCGTGCAAGCGCTGCATAAAAAGTTTAAAAAAAATTTAGGAAAAAATAATAAAAAGTTTGTCTATCTGAGAAAATACCGTGAGTCAGGGAGAGTGGACAGGAAAAGGAAGCAAAATGTTGAGGTTGAGGGGAGCCCCGGTGGGAAGGTGGTCGAAGTGGTGCATCCATCTCAAAGTTAAATCAATATCTTCTTATTTCTCAAGGTACGGGATGACGTAATGGGGGAAAGGAAATGAATAGAAAGATGCGCCAAGTAGGAAACTGGAATATTAAAAAGGGGTAAATCTTGCCGGGGAAATTGGCTGAGCTGAGTTTTGCCTCGTGTGAAATTGTCGGTCCAGCCGTAACCTGGGGCGCCAGAAAAGTGGAAGGAAAATATAAATATGAAGGAGCTGGGAGTTTGTCTGTCGAAATGGTACCCGAGCTTGCTATGTGGCGGGGGAGGTGCAGGTATGAATAGCCCCGGGTGTCCGAATATTGGTGAGAAACAAGAAGGGAGAAGCACCGGTTTATTTAATAATAGGATGCCTGCCGCAGCTCATAGTTGGGTATGAAGTCGAACCAGTCCGTGCTCGGGTTGTACCTGTACGCCTTGAACTCTACGCCGTATGGTTTCTAAATAGATAAAAGTCATTAGTACAATGGCTTAAGAAACAAAATGGAGTAAAGCAACACATACAGGCTCAAGCATATACAGCACACCCAGCGGAACATCCAGATCCGCCAACTCCTCCCGCTTCAATCCCCGGAAATACGCCAGCAGCACACGCGCCACCGACCGGTGACTGACAAGCAGGACACTATCCGTCATCCGCTCAACTTCAACAATAACCGCCTTCAGGCGATTGATGACATCCAGATAGCCCTCCCCGCCAGGACCAGGGTAGCGATAGTGCAACTTTTCACGTTTACGATTCGCATATTCCTCAGGGAACTGCTTGCGGATCTCCTCATAGGTCATGCCTTCCATCTTACCTGCGTTTAGTTCGTCGAGCATGCGCATTTGTTTGACGTCATACTCCTCATCGTCGAAGTATTGCACCGTCTGGATTGAGCGGGCGAGCATGGATGACCAGACGCAGAAATTGCGAGGCTCGGCGTTCTGACCAGCATATTGCGGGTTGGGCGGGGTGCTATCGCCAGGGCGTGGAGGGAAATGAGTCGACAGGGCCTTGGTCTTTTGGTATTGTTCCCAAACCTTGCGTTGGTCGCCGATGAATTTTGTCAGCGCCTTTGCGTAGCGAACTCCATTCTCGCTTAGCGGGGAGTCTCCCCCGATCCTGCCGGCCACATTATCCAAACTCTCGCCGTGGCGGCAGATCCAGATCTGGCGCGGGGACAGGTTGAAGTTGAGAAGGTAATACATGACTTGCGACGAGAGGAAGCCGTTGACCTGGTGCGCAATCACTTTGCGACTGACATCTATCGTCTGCACGTAGGGCATGTTGTGTTTTTCTTCATAACCCCCCAGCGATACATACGATTTCTCGTACAACGCCACGCGTTTCTTGAAATCCTCTAGGGCAAGGGTGGGGTCCTGGTCCCTGTAATCAGGACCCGAAAGCTTAAGCCGCATATTTGATTCCAACAGTTCCTTGTCAAGGCACTGGCTTTCTAGGAATAACACGTTGAGTTCCGGTCCCGCTCGTGTGCGAATATGATCCATGATCGCCTTGCGGCGTTTTAAGGTACTATTCGTAGCATCCAGAATACCTATGCTACCGCCCTGCTCAAGAATATAATCCAAAAGCTCATCCAAAGTCAGTAGTGCAACCTGCTCTCTCAACTGAACAGCACGTTCGTTGTCTGGGTCGAAAAATTGCGCAGACTGGTCAATAGATCCAGCTCTGGCAGATCTCAGAGTGCCAGTGGCAGATTCCGGAGACAGGGAAGCTGATGACATACTCGCCGACGTCGGCTTAGATTTTGGAGACAAATACGGCATATCACTCATAGGGCTAGGGTCACGAGTGATCAAATCCTGGGGCGTGGGCGACTCGACCGCAGCGCCGTTCAAAAGGATAGCAGCAGGCGGCAAAACTTCATGTTCGGTATCCATTCGACTCGAGCTGCCACCTCCGATGCTCATCTCACGCACAGAATCTCTCAGCTCATCGTCGAAGATGGAATTCCGTCCCGCAGAAGGGACAGAGCCACCCGCCGCAACACGTCGACGTTCGCCCACGTTGAAAATCTTGGTGTCATGTTGCATCCAGTTCAAGTAGCGGGCCAGTTTCTTAGTGATGTAGCTCTTGCCACGTGCAGGCAAGCCCACCATGACAATGACGAGCTTGGAGCCAACATCTCGTTGTGCAATACGGCCATCGGGGGAAACTTTAGATTTGGTCAAGCCAGGTATATCGAGGGTTGTTGCGCGATGTTTTCCTGGTGTCGAAGCACCAGAGCATTGGGAGCGAGCACCACTAAATTCACGGGAGACAGGACACAGTCAGCTATTATTATCGTCTCGTATATTATTATGCTAGGGATACGGCAGGGAAATAACAGGATTGTGGGACTTTTGGGTATAATATCGGGTGCAAATGTGGCTAGATAACTCAATAGCCGGGGCCGGGGATTCACGGAATCGCCCCGCATAGCCCACAAACCTATATAAAGGACAGGCTCCCGGCTCCGAAATGGATGAAAAGCGAAAAAAAAGGGGCAAAGGAAATGAAACCTAGGCAACTGACATTTGCGGGGAGGGTGGTGCGGTTGAAAGCGGAGTGTCTGTGAGAGCCATCCCGACGCCGTCTCGGCTCGCATGTGAGGGCGCGTGGGTCGCTGCAAGGCTGCGATGATGATGGTGGTGATGGTGGTGGTGCTCTGGAGCAAGGGCTCTCCCAACCACAGTCTTGCACGGAGGCATCAAGCTCTGATCGGGACTGTGGGGAATATTGCTATGGCTATGGCTATGGCTATGGCTGAGGGTATGGCTGTAGTGCCCGCTGGCAGCGAGGTGGTCAGCCATCTTTAAGCTTGTTATGTTCAAGCATTGAGAAGAAGTTGGGGACAGGCGAAAAAAGTGCAGACTTGGCGATGATGACTCGTCGTGAGATGATGTTGGGCTGGGGGCGTCATAGCGGGTACATGATGTCACAGCTGTTTCCCCAGCAAAACGGAGGTACCTCTGATTTCTTCCGCCCCTCAATATCAGGTTGGCTCAATTATTAATGATAATTATTTAGGTTTGGATCTGGGGTCAACTTTATATGTTCTAACTCTGGACAATAACTAACAAATTAAACTCTCTTAGTTTCTATAAATTCAAAATATAGGAACTTCCATACATTATCACCACGCCCTCTTTCAATCAGCTCCTACTGGCCAGATCTGGACGGCCTGGAAACCCTGCACCCCCCATCAGTTTTTGTAAACAAAATCGAGATAAAACACTCATATTGACCTAATCCATGCTGGCCAAACAAATAATGGCGGCTGCAGAGAGTTTTGAGCTATAAAACAAATTCAATGTTCTCCTGTCATGCCATCCCGTGTCTTCACAAACGGGAATGGCGGATAGGAAAGCAAAATGAAGTATACTGTGCCGTGGTAGCACAGTTTGGTTCCAGGATGCACGTCCACCACCCCCTTGTCCCCTTCGGCGCTCCATAACTCATTGACTCTTTTCGGGTGCCATTAAATTCAGGACATGTAATAAATACATCAGAGACGAACACGATCTTTTTCGTTGTAGGCAGGCCCAGACTGCAAAGAAAACACCCAGGTTCGCCATGGAAGGTGTCACGGCGTTTCCATACCTAACTCTGGTATGAAAGCTCTAGCTGATCCCTCTCCACTTTTACTCTCAAGCTGGGAGGAAATTTTCCTCGATCCTCGCTGTCCCATCCTCATCAACCTATCCAATTTGCAGGCACGTAAGTAATCTTCGAACCAGGCTCTATGTAAAATGGAAGGAGGTTAAAGGGTCAACTTTCAACGCCGAATATATACAGGGTTTAAGGCTTTGTAGCGGCTGAATTGAAGTGAGAGGGAGTAGTTGAAGAACGACCAACTCTCTGCAATGTCCAAATCCTATGAGCCGACGAGCTCACAAAGAATAGATTGGAGGCCTCGAGCGTGGGCAGGCAGTGGCCTAGACATATGAAGAGTGGGTGTGCAGAGATAGATAGCGGAGAGGAGTCGCACGGTGAACATGAGATATGTTCGCGGATGTAGTATAGTGATGTCTGGAGAGAGTAGGCTGCATCGTGGTAATATTAGGCTTCAAATGCTTCGAAGCCATCACGTTCGTAGCGTGTTTCGCTGCCGAATAATGCCTTTTTCGGGAGGGCCAAGATCCGACGACACCCTGGGAAAAAGTCGCAGGCAATTTGCTCCTCATAATCCGATATCCCTCTCGATAGTGAGCCCGACTTAGCAGTCGAACACTCACGAGGGCGCATGGTATAAAAGAAAACCATATCCCATACCCCGAAATATATATCCCCCATTTTCCATATCCGTTTCCATTTTCATCCCAGCCATCACATCTTCAACGTCAACGTCAACGCCAACAAACACGCATACGCCGCAATGCTCAGCGCCGTCAACACAACTACCACATTCCCACTCGTCCGAAACTTGCGCCTCTGCAACCCATCCGCATCCACCTCGTTGAAGAACTGCATGTTACCCTGCTGGCGCCGGAAGAGGCCAATGGTCAACACACCAGCACCGTAAACGGCAAACAGCGCACCGATGCTGTAGAACTCGGAGGTGAAGATTTTGAGGATTATGAGGGCAAAGGAGAATTGCGAGAGGGAGGTGCGGATGTAGGCGCCCTCGAAGGTTCGCTGGGCAGCACGGACTTCGACGATTTCTTCTGAGGTGAGGACGACGGATCTGGCACGGTGGAGGCGGAGGCGGTAGCGGTCTGCGGCGCGGCGCTGGAGAGAGAGTTTCGTTAGTGGGTTTGTGGAACGGATTGAGGGGATATAGGTAACTAGATCATGGGGTAGCGTTTTTTGTGTGGGTTAACGGGGTTTACAACAAACCTCGAACATGATGAGTATATCCCAGGGTGAGTATATCAACCAGCGGGCTAAGTTATTTGATAGCGGGCAAAGATAGAGCCCAAACTGAATAACCGGGAGGTATATCGCTCTTAACACCTGCAGATATTTATCTCCATATCAGCCGAACGTGTGATGCCTGACGATGTTCAGATGAGGAGAGACAAGGAAGGAAAGAGGATGAGGTCACATGGACGAGAGATTAATAAGCAGATCTTGTCCGATGTATATAGTATAGGTGGACATAACAGAGAGTATCAAGTGCTATATTTTACTTTTGAATCTATATTTATTTTTGGCTGTTTGCATTATTGCTATATTTTCTAATATATGGAGAATTCCTACTGTTTACTGCCCTTACCAGCAGCTGTTCTAGACATTTTGTACTGTACAAACAGGTTAAAATGGAGGTTATTATCCCAGCGCTCTCTCCGCCAGCGCTCTCTCCACACTTTAACTAGCGCTTTGGCCTAAGCTTTAACCAATTCCAGTTAACCTTTAACTAACTTCTCCAGCTAGTCTTCGGCTATTCGTCGCCCAATCGCCAACGCCGCAAGAGCCGACTCGGCAATAACCCTCGCGACTACAAACACCAGCTCTTGTAGAGAAATAATCAACCCACCCTCCACGCCACATCCCACAAAATCTACGTCTTTTTAAATTGAACCCCGTTGCTGTCATTCATTCGGAGCATTTAACCTGGGTTTATTTGGGTTGTTATTTCTGGAAAAGTCGTCAAGCAATAATTGCTCACCATGGGCAGCAAGATTCTGGATGCTGCCGAAGGTGGGGATATAATCCAATTGCTGTGAAAAAAAGTCGTCTTCCTGTCTGAAAATTGTATACTAATGATGAGGCAGTGGCCAAGCATAACAGCACTGACAGCTGCTGGGTCGTGCTCTACGGAAAGGTCTACGATGTTAGTAACCCCGCCTCGGAGGACATATCTCATACCTTGCGATTTGGGTTTAGAAAACCAGCATAACATGCGCCTACATTTCATATATGCTAATAAAAATTCATGGAGCCGGGAAATATGCCAGGTAACAGAATTCCTCCCCAATCACCCCGGTGGTGCCCAAATCATTCTCCAACTGGCCGGCAAAGATGCCACAGAAGAATACGACCCCATCCACCCCTCCGGTACTCTGGAGGAGAATCTCAAACCAGAAGCCTGCCTGGGCACCATCGATCCGGAGACGTTATCCAAGGCAGTCTCCCCAGCGGAATCCGAGCGCAAAGCGGAGCGGACGTGCAATGAAGCCCCAGCCATGTCCTCGCTCTTAAATCTAGACGACATAGAAGAAGTGGCAAAGAAGCAAATCAGCAAGAAGGCTTGGGCATACTACTACTCCGCCGCGGACGACCTCTTATCGAAATCACTAAACAACACTATTTACCGCTCCATTCTCCTTCGACCACGAGTTTTCATTGACTGCACAAACTGCGACCTTTCCACCAGCACCCTGGGCCATAAACTCGGATTACCTATCTACGTCTCTCCCGCTGCCATGGCCCGCCTAGCACACCCGGCAGGGGAAGCAGGGATTGCCGCCGCCTGCTCCAAATTCGGCGCCATGCAACTAATTTCCAACAATGCCTCCATGACCCCTGAAGAAATCGTGAAAAACGCAACCCCAGACCAAGTCTTCGGCTGGCAAATCTACGTCCAAACCGAGCGCAAAAAGAGCGAAACAATGCTCGCCCGCATCAATAAGCTTAAACACATCAAATTCGTCTGTCTAACCCTCGATGCCCCCGTTCCAGGTAAACGCGAACACGACGAGCGTACCCGGGCGCTCGTGCAGACTACATCCGTGTCCAACCTCGTCAAGGCGTCTGGAGGCTCCCCTCTCGAGGACGGCGCCGGGATCGGCCAGCAGCTATTCGCCGGCACAGACCCGTCACTCACTTGGACAAAGACTCTCCCCTGGCTAGCACAACACACAAACTTACCCATCGTGCTGAAGGGTTTACAGACGCACGAGGACGCGTATATCGCATCGTTGCATGCGCCGCAGGTCAGGGCAATTATCCTGTCAAACCACGGCGGGCGGGCGATGGACACGGCACCGCCGGCGGTGCATACGTTGATGGAGATTCGAAAGTATTGTCCCGAGGTGTTTGGGAGGGTGGAGGTGTGGGTTGATGGGGGGATTAAAAGGGGCACTGATGTAGTGAAGGCGTTGTGTCTTGGGGCCCGGTGTGTTGGGGTTGGCAGGGCGCCGTTGTTTGGGCTTGGAGCTGGTGGGATCGAGGGGGTTGACAGGGTGTTGGAGAGTATGTTGGTTCTTTGTCCCCTCTTTTCCTCACTTTTTCTGTTTCCAGCACTGGTACTCCTGCTTGTATGGAGGGTTGCGAAGTATGCACAATACTAACAGAAGTATTTACTCTCATGTAGTTCTCTCTGCAGAAACCAAAACAGCCATGCGCCTCCTGGGCGTCGAAAGGGTTGAGGACCTAAGCATGCAACATGTAAGTCTCCCTATTCGCACTTGTTATATGTATCGGAGATATATAGCCTCTTCCAGCCCGGGAAACAAAGCTAACTAACCCAATCCTTTTAAAAATGACACAGATTAACCCTCGAGCCGTGGAACAGCAGATATATAATGGCCCGGCAGGATTACATGCATTGGATCCGCTAGTTAAGCCCAAACTATAAATCCTGAAATTTTAGACTTGTGGGTCTGAATATATTTCTACATATATGTATCTAATACAATGCAATAAACGTGTTTCTCAATGCATAAGCAAAGCTAAGTTTTTTCTTCAGAATAGTGAGCTATATGAATGTTTGATCTACTTATTTTAGTAGGGCATTTATTTGACATCTTTCATATCACAAGCATGATGCTTCACCCATCACGGTCACTTTTCTTTCTCAAAAGTTCAATTCCAAATGTCTGTCATCACTGCCTGCCAGCACCATCCAATTTGTGCATTTCTATATACGACGATGAGCATTTCCTGGAAATAGTAGGCCATTCCTAGAACATACCTCAAATCCTTTGGCTTTGGCTATTCCACCTCACTTTTGAAGGCGTGGTAGGTTTGTCGGAACCATTTAAATGGTCAGTAGTCTACCAATACAAATAATCATTGCATGGCGTAATCCTAAAGGAATTAATTCTTCAAATAAATTTCAAAGCTGCCAGCCGGGCCAGGCAGCCAGTGCCATTCCACCACAATTCTCCATATGCATTCATAAACAACAAGTGCAATAATAAGTTCTTTCACAAACAATATGAGCAATCGAGGGACATGAACTGCAGCAAGTTGATGAAAAAAACTTTTCAATATCGACAAGATGCACATGGGTTCATGACAGAAAGAAAACCAAGAGCAAACGCCTTCTTTTTTTTTAAATTAGTAGATAGCTGATAGGGGAAAGAAAGATATATAGTCAAGACATAAAACGAGAGAAGAGAAGATGGAAGATAGAGGCTGGGGTATATAGCTAAGTAGCAAATCCAAAGAGTTGGGGAAGGAGTCCAGCCCTTCCCCTACAGCAGTTAACAAAGGGGGAATCTCCAAAATCAAGAATGCAGACTATTCAAATAAAGTGAATAAAATAAGAATAAAATAAAAAGCCCAAAAGCATCAAAATGATGTGGCTGAAACGAAATGAAAGGAAACAAGGAAGTGAAAATGAAAATGCATATGAAAATAGAGAAACGAATAAACCCCTCAAGAAAATAATTGTACATATTCATACATCATAGTACATATATATTCGTTGGGTATATTGAGCAAAAAACGGCCATCAGCCCGTGTAGGAGTGTTGCCCGTGTTTTGTAGTATGGATTGGCATAGGGCAAGAGAGGCCAACCTTTGCCTGAGCACCATCTCGTACAGTTGCATGATATGTACAATATTTGGCTCGTTCTTGTTCTACCCACCTGAGGACAGGCGTCGAATCCGCATCAGCGTTTTTATACGACGTTAAGGCTTCCAATGACGTTCCATATATTATTCCGTAGCGGCCAGATCCGGAGCGGTTTTCCACTTTTCTCCAAGTTATCCATGATCGAACGCGGATATTATTCGTGGACGCCAGTGTTAAGCTACCCTTTCAAAGCGTTGCATACATGTGCATAGCGTTCTTTCGGCGGCCTCAGCCAACGTATGCTAAAAAACGAGTAAGCTCGACTAAATTCCATTGCTTCGACAGTTCCTGCTGGTTTTTTGCTGATGATTTTGCTTTAGGTGGAGTGCATTTCTTTTCTTCTGTTCTTTTGTGCTCCATGCCGCCAAGGACAAGCTTTTCACTGTTGCCATCCTGTCAAAGGGAAGCGCAACGTCTGTGTTTGCCTTGACGGAAATGTGGGATTATTTTCGATGAAACTCAGGTGACAATTGAAGGTAACCACCAGTTATCGTAAGATAATGGTATCGGCACACAAACATTAAATGGCTGCTCGTTTCTGTGCAAGCCTGGGGCTACGGCGGAGGGGCTTGGTGACCGGAGAAGAAAGCTGTGGGTGGGAAAAAGGTATGGCTTTTCTTCTACTTCGAATGGAAGCGCCTCGGGGGGAAATATTGTTAGTTTCCACATCTCTTTCTTCCTTAGGTACCATAGTAGCCGCTTCCCGTTTTTGTCTAGTAATTCTTGACGTGGAGGTCTTGGGACCCTGTGACTCTTCAGTGGCTGCTTTTGTTCCTGCTGATGTGTCTCCAGCGCCAGATAGGTCGTAGTGAAAGATAGCTCGGTTTTGACTCTTGAGTTTTCGCCGTTTAGACAGTCGTTTTCCAATTGAAGCATTTTGGCCGAAAGTTTCGTCAATTTCTTTAACTACTCCCTCTTCCCCTGCTTCCATGGTAGCCGCTGTTCGTTGTTGCCTAGTCATCCTTAACGTAGGATATTTGGGACTATGTGGCCTTTCAGCTGCCACTTCTATTGCTGCAGCTGCAGCGACTGACTCAGATATTTGCGAGTCAGGGAAAGCGCGATTTCGGTTATGGTGTTTTGGCCACTTCGATGGCCGGTCTTCGTTAGCTATGTCATGCCTGCGCTTACGTCCTTTACCCCTTTGGGGGGCGGCTGTGGGCGCAAGGCAATCTAGGGTCGTAAGGTTCTCCATATCATTTTTCGTTTGAAATTTGGGGCCTTCTCCTGGGCTAAGTCGGTCAGCTTGATCAAGCTTCGGTTTCCCTCTGCCAGGTTGTTTGTTCGAGGTATTCGCTGGCACGTCGGATTGCTTCATCGCAAGTTCGACCATTGGGAGTTGCTGCAGTATCCATCGTAGTAGTATCATATGACGTTCTGCACTCTCTTTGGCGATCCTAGCATTCTTTGTGTCCAAACAGTAGCCGCCTATGACTTTATCTCGGCGTTCAAGAAAATCCCGATTCTCCTCTGCCGCGGCCAACTTGGATTGTGCTTCTAGCAACGTTCGCTCAGGATCTCTGGCTGGATATCCAGAGTTTTGTGGGTCGGAGATAGCTTTTTGAGCCAAAATCACGGCAGATTTCGCAAGTTCTACCGCTTCTCGAGACCGCTCCAATTTGCTATGCTCGAGCATCGCAGATTCATAATCGCGTACAGAATCCGGTGTCTCGGAGGCCTTCAATACCTGGCTGTCAATGACTTCCTTCCATTTCCTATCCAACCATTTTTCTTTGCGCTCCGAAAGTGCGAATCGGTCGTACCACCAGTACTCGTAGCCAAGATATTCAATCCATGTCGTCAAACTGTTCTGTCTAGTCGGATCCTCGTCAAGCTGGAATGTGCGCGTGAACCCATGTTTTGTGAGTCGGTCCTTCACCGCTCTAGAATGTATGGGAAAACGCCCTTCTTCTCCCTCTACTGGTCGTTGGCGACCGACAAAACTGTACCACCTTCTAAACTCTGAAGAGCTATGCCCTGAGTAGATATATATTACCCGTTCATCTTCAATATCCCGCTCCCTCATGAATCGCTGGAACTTGCGGAAATCTTTCCACCTCTGTATTTGCGCTGTAAACAACGACTCATTCCGTTCAGTTGGGCTCTTCCAAAACGATACTATCTCGTGGTACTCTCCTGGGTCCTTAAAAGCATCCCGGGGAAGGTTAAGCGGGTGCGAGGGCCGCCCACCATCTTCAACGAGTGCATGGTACGATTCGATCTCTTCCTGCAGAAGCTTACGACGGTCTTCCTCTTCATCGAAGGTTACAGTACTTGCGAGGCTAGGAGTCTTGCTATACCTTCTTTCGTGGGCGGGATCTTTCTCATATTCAATGAGTCGAGGCCCAGGGACGACTGGCTCAGATGGCGGCTTATTCTCTGTGGCGACTTCCCGAAGTCGTGCAGCTACTTGTTCCAGGTCAACTGGACGAGACTTGACCGCTTCCCATGTGCTAGTAACTCGATCTCTGCTCAGACATAAAGAATTAGCTGAAAATATGTCAGAAGTTCTGATTAAGGAGCAATCCATTACCTTAATCTCTGAATAAACTCTTCCGGTAGGTTACGAGGGTCCTCAACAGAGACTTTCCTAGATTTCAAGTTAGCCAGATAATCGGATGTTGCTTTACAAGACAAACCCAACCTATTTGTCGTTTCGAGGTACTGGTCTAGCTCTGCATCATCATAGGCAATGATATCACGAGCTTTCAGTTTTGGCGATTTAGACGGAAGTGTCATCGCGGGCAACTTTCAGTGGCATGACTATAATCAACTGGAAGCGTATCAATAAAATCCTCAGACGCTCATGGGAGATCAGGGGCTGAAAAAAGCCAGGTTTGTTTATTTATCTTTGGGCAACTTATGGAGGAGAGGGTGTGGCTGCTTAGTCATTTCAGCTGGCATCCATTTCATACAGATCATATTCATGGGTGAAACCTGTGGGTGTGACACCAATCACCCAATCATGGAAATTTTTATTCTGCGCAGTGCATGAATGCCCAACAGCGACGCGGTGACTCCATTCAGCATTGTGCATCTGGCCAGGCTGTTGAACCTGTGACTGGGCCAGCAAGAAAACAAATGAAGGCGCAGTGGGGGTAATAATATAATCTCAGGCATGATGCTGCAGTCACAAACAATTCCAGGACCCAATGAAACATCAGGTCGTTTCATGGTATACATGGCTTGGTTCACAGAGCCTTGTCGGTTCTTTACGCCCTTTTATTTAACTAACAAAAGTTCCCAAATCCAACATGTTCTGTATTATGCTGTTACTTTCGTTGAACAAAACCATTTTTGATTATGGAGCACCCGAACTTGATCGCCAGGATATATCCATCCCAGAAGTCTCCTGATGCCATCAGGGCAATTGCTGACCCAGGTAATTCTTCGCGGCATTTCCCCCCCATCCTCGAGAAGGAGGCGACACCAAGACTCCAGAGCCGAGAGGCCACACCAGAACGAGAAGAGAGCAATGACGATGATTTAAACCACTTTTACAACGCAGGACTACAGTTGACATTCAACAATCGACCAAAAGGCGACAAGGGCTTTTGCATTGGAAGAGATAAAGAAAAATGTGACATTTTCCTACCAGACGTACAACGGGGAGACGGTATCAGTGCATGTCATTATTATCTTACATTTAACGAACAGAATCAGCTAATCCTGCGGGACGAGTCCCGCAATGGAACCATCGTTACCTACGACAACAAAGGAGCAAAGACGCGTCGCAATTTCACGTGGATACTTGGTGGGCATTCAGCTCTCAGCAAGATCCAAGCAATTACCATTGAATTGAATAGAAGACTCCAATTCAAAGTCATCATTCCCAAGGCTTGGACGGATCCGGACCAATATGCTGCCAATGTCAAGCAATTCCGCCAGCAAACGAACACACTGGATGACCTGTATCTTGGTAAACTCGGCATACGTAGTGGCCATACGACAGCGCCTCGTAGCCAAGTACAAACTCCAAACCAAGACCGCATCATCCTCGAGCTAGGTACACTCGGCTCAGGGGGCTTCGGAGATGTAACTCATCATTGGGATGTGAGCACTGGCGTCGAATATGCGTGTAAGAAGCCTCGAAATATTCTCACAGCGCAGGAGCGGCAATCATGGGAGAAAGAGATCCATATTATGGGCCGAACTAGTCATGTAAGTACCTGAATACTGTAGCCTCTGAGGAACGGCCCTACTAACACTTGCCAGGAGAATATTGTTAAATTTTATCCTGCAGTAGACAATTCCGTACCTTGCTTGTATTTGGATTTTCTTCCTTGTGGGAACCTTAACAACCAACATAGACTGCAACGTTTCTCGTGCGGGGAGACGTTAATAATTCTCAGCCAATGCCTATCGGCATTGAAATATCTTCATGAGCAAAGCCCTCCAATCGCGCACCGAGATATCAAGCCGGAAAATATTCTTGTCCATGGCCGCAACCCCCTTCATGTTCAACTCGCGGACTTTGGTTTAGCAAAAGAAGGTCCCTCTTTGAGGAGCCGAGTTGGTACAAAACCTTATTTCCCTCCCGAATTCGCCACAGCCGTTAGGAGAAGGGAAAAGTATACACTGAAGGTTGATATCTGGTCACTTGGCGTCGTTGCTCTCAGACTCACGCACAACCTTCCTGATATTGATGTTGAAACTGAAACAATGGATTGGTGTACAGCAGTTATTGATAGAGCCAACAAATTCAAGGATGAAGATCTAATGGACTTTTTAACGACCCACATGTTGGTCGTGAAACCCGAAGCTCGATCTTCAGCAAATGTCTGTTTGAAGGCCCTCGAGAAGTTTGGTGTCTGTTCTCGA
The DNA here is from genome assembly GCA_002110485.1 of Emergomyces orientalis. Classification (NCBI taxonomy): domain Eukaryota; kingdom Fungi; phylum Ascomycota; class Eurotiomycetes; order Onygenales; family Ajellomycetaceae; genus Emergomyces; species Emergomyces orientalis. Next base: position 273,205 of record MOWL01000046.1, read on the forward strand.
GATGGTAGTCGAACCCCGACCCAAGCTTCGTTCGCCGAAATAACTCTTCCAATGGGAGAGCCCAATTCACCAGATAATGTAAGTACCCCTAGCGCTAGCACGCAAACAAACAAGAGCTAAACGGCTTACCTTCGTAGGCAATATATTGCATCCCCTCCGTTAGTATAGAAGCGCCTATAGGGACAAACGCCTCTCTTCCAAGTTCTCGAAAGAGATCAATCCAGTCATGGTCATCATCGGATACAATCAAGCCGCCCAAGCGCCGTGCACATAAGGCCGGTCACAACAATCATCGACAGCATGAACAAAAAGATTCTGAATTCACTCTTTTTCATTCCAACTGGCTGATAGATTCGAAATGCGTTGGAGCTTCGGTCGCCGATATGGGGCGGGAAGACCCATCCGGTTGGAGCAGTTTTAGCAATGCCAACTCTGCAATAACGAATGCGTCCGAAAACCGAAGCGCTCCATCAAATGTGGGTGGGCAGCGCTGTGATTTGGTACGGACTTCTCAACGCCCATGTTGAGATAGCGAGGAGGAACTCGCGGTTATACAGCAAAAAGAATACCAAAGATGATACCTGTGCTTTGGACTTTCGGTTTATGTTGATTTTGATCCTCGTGACCGGTCGTAATATTCCACTTCGGTACAGAGACCTAATAATTTCTACTCACACCCTTTTGACGACTTCTTGAATCTGTTGATGGGAAGGCATCTATTTCTTTATTGGGATCCCGGGAATGATCTATTTTCGGCTAACTCATCAATCAACTTATAATGGTTATCCATTCATCTTCCTACTTACATCGCAGAAAAAGACCGGAACTATAATTACCTAAGTCCCTAGGAACAGGCGGTACATCAGCAAGAGCTTACAAAATTCAAACATCAGGCAGTAGCTCATCAGATACAGAAAAGCGAATCCGTCGTAGAAAGTAACCCTGGAATACAAACAGACACTGGTGACTGATACAAAAAAATGAAGTTTTTCGGGGCTGAAAAAGGGAAATTAGCATATGATGTATAGCGTAGTTACCTGAATTGAATAGCTGACTTGATAGTGTCAAGAGTTACAGCCGCGATGGAGTTCTTTTGTTTGAATAATCAATTAATTAGCTTAAATTTCAATTTCAAAATTTCGATATATAAATAAATAATTTCCTTTATTTCAATGTTTACCGCCTGCTCTTTGCTGTTTGATGCTTGCTGCTGCCTCCTGGTGGGCGCTGACTTCTGTGGCATCCCAAAGAGGAAATGTCCCCCACCAACCCCCCCCCCCCCTTTTCAAATGTGGCTCTCGAACACCACACCCAGAGCTCTACATCCCACATTCTTCAGCCCTCAACAACTCTTAATGATTCCAGTGTACATTTGACACTTCTCAATGCCTCCTGTCGCATCTAATCTTAGTCTTTGACGCGTTTCCATTCTCCTCACCAAAAGTCCTCCTCCCCAATCCCCCCACTCCTCCCTCCTCATATCTTCCTCCTCCTTATTCCTCTCCTGTAAAATATCTCGCGCCAACAACACTCCTTAGATACTCAACTACTACGAGGCCTAATTTACTTTTCTCTCCCTATTTGATTCCAGCTGCCGGCCGTCACGACACCCCACTTGTTTGTACCTTTGCTTCCTTTGTGGAAGCTGAGGATCCATCTCCCTCGCCTTCTATCCAAGGAGCTTGGCGGGATAGCAGCACCCTCCGCAAGATTCCGCCCCTTTAACGCCCCTTCACTTCCATACCGATTATGCACAATGGTTGCGGTCACGCCATCGCCGGCTACGAATGATACGAAAAGCACGAGCACCCCTGCGTCCCCCGTGGAGTCAACCACATCACAACCCTCAGTTGCGAAGCGGAAACGAACTGCAGAGCCTAAATTCTATGCGGTAAAGTTCGGGTTCCAACCTGGAGTTTATCATACGTGGAATGACTGTTTGACGCAAGTGACGGGGTTTAAGGGTGCTGTTTGTAGGTTTCTGTTGTTTAATTCAACTTTTTTACTTTGCTTTGCTCTTTTGTTTTTAAACAAAAAACTTATATAATACATTATCATACCAAACTACAGTGGTGATCGCTAGCTCACTATTTTACGTCTTATAGTCCAATCGTTTCCTACTCTCGAAGAAGCAAATGCTTTCCTCACAGGAACCCAAGCCACTACGACGCCTGGGAGCACCTCAACCGGCACAAAATTCTACGGTGTACAGCGGGGACGGAAACCAGGTGTATATACCGACTGGGCAGTGACACAGGATCAAGTACGCGGGTTTCGGGGACCAAAATACCGCAGGTTCGCTACTTGGGCGGAAGCAGATGCGTATGTGCGACAGGGACAACAGACGCCGGAGGAGATACAAGCAGCACCAGATGCGGAGCAAAACCCAGACTCTGCTTGGAAGATGAACCTCCCTGGCGCTCCTGGTCTGACATCCGAACGACCAACCGACGCAGATGGGAATGAGTATCCGCCTGGGCTGGGACCCTTGCCCCCCGGCGCAGTTGACGGGTTCGACCCGAACGTCGTTCTTGATCCCGCAACAGGGAAACTGAAATATAAATCGCCGTATGACAAAGTGCCTACGAAGCAGCAGCCAGGACGCCCTGGACCCTTGAAAATATATACGGACGGAAGCTCTTTGAGAAACGGTACCATGGGTGCCAAGGCGGGTGTGGGAGTATATTTTGGCCCTGGTGATGAGAGGTATTTATCCCACGTCTTTTATTTTATTTCAGCTGTACCAAAACCCGTTACTTCATGAGCTATCTCCCCTTACTAACATCTCACCCTCTCCTCCATTCCCAGCAGGAATGTATCCGAGCCACTTAAAGGTAGCCGACAAACAAACCAACGGGCAGAATTGACAGCAATCATCCGCGCACTGGACATTGCACCGCGACACCGTGACGTCACCATTTTCACAGATAGCAAATACGCTATCAACTGCGTGACGGTATGGTTTGTCAACTGGCAGCGCAACAAATGGATGACCGCGCAGGACAAGCCAGTCGAGAACAAGGACCTAATCCAATCCATCCTTCTGAAGATTGAGGAGCGGACGCTGCTGAATGTCAAGACGCTGTTTGAGTGGGTTCGGGGTCATAGTCGAGATCCTGGCAATGAAGCGGCGGACCGGCTGGCGGTAAATGGGGCTAAAAATACCCCACTGGGTTCGAATGACACGGCGACTCCAGAGGCTGGGGATGATGCTGGTGATATAAGTGATGGTGGTGATGATTTTGATGATGATAACGACGAGGGCGGAGAACAGGTTGGGTTCGGGAACGGGGAAGATTGAAGCGAAGATTGGACGTGATCATTATCAGAATTGTTTTGGGTGCCATGCGGTGTTTTCCTCTCCTTCCCTTCTCTCTCTCGTGCCTCGTGTGTATGTCATTGTTATATGTTTTCCCTATTGCCCTATCTATTTTTTTGGTCCAAGGGACTCATTTTATTCCACCAAAGGAGGGACACATGTATATTTTCTAGGTTCCCTTCAAGAATTTCTTTTCCTCTTCTTTTCTTGCCCAATTCATTTTCTCTACTGCTCCAATTCCCCAATTCCCCCACTTGTTTTCTCAAAGCCAGACAATATTTTTCATGTGTTTACTACCCTTGATGTTACAACTATAACTACCACCTCCATTTAAGGTATGTAGCAAAATCACGGCGACATGATCAATCCTGTAAGCTATCAATCCTGTTAGCTGTATGGATAGTCCCTTCAAATTCTTCCGTAAAACAATATTTACATGTGCAGGTGCAGCTACAGCTTGCTTCCTACATCGATCTTACACTGCTCTTGTCACCAGATTAAGATCAAGGGACGTCACCCGTCATATGTTCACCTAACCTATCCTCAAAGTACTCCATCCTTCCATCGTATTATCATGAGACATTTTTCCCATTGCGCGACTGGTGAACGAACCCAGGTATGGCGTCATCAGTGAGGGGTGCATGCATTAGTTATCCACACTAACTTATCAACATCATATTTTAGCCTGTGAGCAGCCACACAGTTGGCACTTCAGCGGGTTTATTTTCTCCCCTGGACCTTCCAGTGAGCAATCTAACTACTGTATGACACGCTCTGTCTGATTCATTTGTCCGACAAATCAAGCGCGGAAGCAGGGGAAGGAGCTACCTCCAATCAAGCACTGATCAACTCGTGAGTAACTAGCAAATTACTCAGGCATAAAACTAGCTGGGATGTCACAAGGTACACGATGCTGCTTCTTCTTGTCCTCGTCAGTCCTGGTATGTTAAGTAGTTTTCCAACGGTGAGACGGAGTATTTCCAATTACCTCATCGACATGTAACTGCTGGTTGCATGGGAGGTATGATTCTGCTCCAGGGGGAACCCACACATTTCAACCCTCTGGTAGTCTATGGAGTTGGTAACAGATAAATAAACGGACCTTGCTTACCTCGTCTTGGCTTTTAACCTATATAACAGCCTCAAAGAGAATGTAGAATCCGGCTGGCCATTCTTCCTCTCTACATTTTTTTCTCTCAGCGTTCTATACAAAATACTTTTCGTTTCGGGTGGCTGCTTGTTGCAGCCTTTTTTTTCTCTTTCATTTACATCGTTTCCGCACACTCTGCCGCGTTATTATTTCTCTTCCTTTGCCAATGCTTCCATTGGTGAACTATTGAGTTAGTTGACTACGCTACTTGACCTAGGTCTGAGACGTCGGAGGCAAAAACGCCGAAAAAGGATCCACGGCTCTTTTCCTTCCATAAATGGAGGATCGATTCCCTATTTTCCTCGACTTTTGTTTTTCCTGTATCTCTATCTCAGTGAACGATATCCCATCCGTCAGAAATCTTCTATAACCCTCGAAAATATCCTCGGTTGGATATTCTGCCATTCTTCAAATAGGCATCCTCAAGTTTCGCGATAGCCAGTCTTTCTCGAAAACAGTTCGAAACCCTTTGCCCCCTACTCAATTTTATCATTATTTATAACATTTCACCCTTGAGATAAAAAGGGGATATCCACCTATTCCAATGACAAGAAGATCCATCCTTTGTTATCCTGGGTCTTATGATGGTTATCCCGCCTAAATAGCACAAGCTACAACCTGCTCCGTCTCTCTCACCTTCAACCATTCCTGTACATAGAGAGTTCTCACCTTTCAACCATAATACTGCGTATCGATACAAAATACTACGGTTCTCGCTTCTTTCTGATAACTGAAAACCCGTTTTTCGTGTTCCGGTTGGCTCGATCCCACCAAAAGATTTTCCCCCGTTCCCGCCCTAGCGTTCGGCTCCCAATTCCCGCTCCGACCCGCCAAGACAAATCTCCAGCGAACCTGGACGCAGATTTCCGCTACCCGTTTTTATTGGCCGAGCCTATTTGGTTCCCCACAAGCCGAAAACGAACCATTCGTTATCCGTTCGGCATGCCGACTCTTGCTTTGAACGATTTCAACATCGTATGTGCAACGCTGGGCGGCTTCATCAGCCTGTTTGGGCTGGTATCTTATCTCTTTAAAGAGAAATTTTATTTGTCGGAAGCTTGTGAGTTTCTGGCTATAGTCACACATTCGGTTTTTTATTACTTTCTCTATTTTTTTTATATTTTTTTCTTTCGAGATTTAAACCATTTTTTGGACTATCCAGGGAACTCCCGCGTGTCTCTATCATATACGCAAACGTACATCCTCACATATCCATGCATTAGACTTTTACCGCTATACATATCAGTTTATGAGAGAGCTAACCCTTAGCTAACCAAAAATCTTCAGTAATCTCCCTATTCTCTGGCATCCTCTTCTCCCCTAACTTTGCCAACCTCATCCGTCCGCTCGACTACGCCCAAGGCTCCCCCGCCGCCTTAGAAGCTATAACCCTCTACTTCTCCCGCCTCGTTCTAGGCGTCCAACTCGTTCTCGCAGGCGTACAATTACCCAGCCGCTACCTTCTCAAAGAATGGAAGAGCCTCTCCCTACTTCTAGGCCCCGGCATGCTGGCCATGTGGCTCTGTAGTAGCCTAGTGATCTTCACGTTGGTCCCGCACTTACCATTCCTGCATGCATTGGCGATTGCGGCATGTATTACGCCGACAGACCCAGTGTTGTCGAATTCCATCGTCAAGGGCAAATTTGCGGACAGGTATGTGCCGCGTGGCTTGCAGAGAATAATTATTGCGGAGTCTGGGGCGAATGATGGGCTTGGGTATCCGTTTTTATTTTTTGCAATTTATCTTATCCAGTTTGTTGGGGTGGGTGGTGATGGTGGTGGAAGTGGAGAAGGGCAATTCGAGGGAGGTCTGAGGAGGGCGATTGAGCTCTGGTTTGGAGAAACGTGGGGATATACGATCGTGCTGAGTGTTGTGTACGGGGCGATGGTGGGTTGGTTGGCGAAGGAGTTGCTGCATTGGGCGGAGGAGAAGAAGTATATTGATCGAGAGAGCTTTTTGATATTTGCGATTGCGTTGGCTGTCAGTTTTACCCCTGGGTTGTTTTTATTTACTAACTTCCATCTCCCCTTCATTTCTAACATTTATGCTAATTAAAATACTTAGCTTTTTATTGTCGGTACCTGCGGAATGATAGGTAGTGATGATGTACTCGCCTGCTTCATTGCGGGCAACGTATTCACGATTGAGTGAGCCGCCGACCTCCCAAAAGCTGATAATACGGCAGCATCCTTTTCTTGCTAACCTACCCATCTAGCGACTGGTTTCGCCTCGAAACCCTCGACGATTCCCTCCAACCCACTATCGACATGCTCCTCAACCTCTTCGTTTTCATGTGGTTCGGCGCTGTATGCCCCTGGGGAAAATTCTTACACAACGACATCATCCCCATACATCGGCTCGTCTTCCTCGGTATCCTCATCTTAGTCTTCCGCCGCATCCCCATAATCTTCGCCATGCACAGGTACATCCGGCAGATAGAACAATTCCATCAAGCGGCGTTCGTAGGTTTCTTTGGGCCCATCGGTGTGAGTGCCATTTTTTATTTGTATATCAGCCGTGAGTATCTAGGTCGTTGGGTTATTCCTGACGGTAGCGGGAGGGTAAGAGAGGATGCAGTTGCGCTGTCAGAGGAGATTGAGGTGATCGTGTGGTTTTTGGTGGTTTGCAGTATTGTATGTTGTTCTCCCTAGTTCATTCGATCTCACCCTCCTTTTCCCATACCCACCTATAGTTCTGTACAAGCTAATGTTTTCTTAGATCGTCCACGGCTTGTCAATACCCCTCGCAAAACTCGGAATCCATCTTCCCCGCATCTTCTCTACCGTTCTAAGCTACAACTCAAATCTTGATAGTGATAGCAACTACTCCTCCCGCCTATCGCGCATGTTTCTATCATCATTAACCTCATCTACCTCCGCACACAGCAGAAACTGCCACCGCGCTGATCGATCTAGACCGTCCGTGTTTCGGTCTGTTATCCCAGGAAGGGATGTTGAAGAGGAGGCGGAGATAACAGAGAGCTTACTGGGCGTTAAGGCGACGGCGGAGGTAGGTAGTCAAACGATAGTGAAGGAAAGGGAGCTGGAGCGGGAGAGGGAAAACGGACAGGGCACGATTCAGAGCCGGGCGCTCGTGCAACCTGTATCTACATCTCTTCCCGTATCCGCGCATGACAACGCCACCAGCGACGGTGACGCTGGCGATAAAATTGGTAGTAGTATCGCGGAAAGCAGCAGCAGTAGTAGTAGCTACCTGAGGCGGGATATTGGGAACGGGAGTCACTTGCAGAGCTATGGGGCGACTGCTGAGGCGCTCCCGGCTGGAGCTCGGAATTGGGCTAGGGGTGGGCATTAGAGTCAAAGACTAAGTCTTTCCCTGAGCCCGCGTAGTAGGAGGAGGGGTTTCAGGGGTAGTAATGAAGATTTAACGAGAGGTGGATTAGCATAGATGTACTGTACATGTGCATATATGAGTGTGGCTTCTTGTTTGATGAGCGAGCTAATGAAGGCTGCCATTTTTCCATGATTTGTGAGAGCTTTTAAGGATTGAATCATTCTGTCTTGGACTAGACGTGGGGTTTCTTATTTATCCTAGATGCCTCATTTATGATCTTGGTGTCTATTTCTATTTAGAGAGTGCCACATGCACTGCCATTTTCTTTTCATTGTTCTAGAGTTTTGCCTGTGTTTTGACAATTTTATATAACAATACAAAAATAAATTGATTTGAAGAAGCTAAGTTGTGAAGAATACTTAGGACTAGAAAATCCAGACTGCTTTCTATCCCAAGGATTAAAACTTCAATGAAATATTGCACGGAAGGGAAATTGATGGTCTGTATACATAATATCATTTATACATCAGAGATGGGCACAGTATTCATGAAAGTCCTAGAATAGTCTGTCTTCAGACAATGCAATCATATTTACTCTGCAAGTCTCTGAGATATCTTGACAGTTAAACTAATGAAATTCAAAGATGACAATTACTATCATAATCCAACTCCATATTCATGTATCATGAATACATCATCATTCAACAGTGGATCAGCTCTGAATAGATTAATGTAGAATAAGAATGCTCATGACTGGCCAACTTTCGCATACAATGAAACAAAAAAGGCGCAATGGTATGCTAATCCCACTTTAACATACAACCTGCATCCAACTTTCTTTCGTCCCCATAACACCCTGTACAAAATATAAAAGAGAGAAAGGAAAAAGAAGAGAAAGAACGGCCCTTAAAAAAGCATCACCGATATCCTCCTTCTTCTTCTTCTCGCCCGCAGGCTCTGGGGGGTTGTAGAATTCGTGTTGAAGTTACCGAAACCAAGCCTTGTCCGCCTTGCTCAGCTCTGGTGTCTCTGGTGTGCGGCACTCCTTTCTCGGCGACGATGTGGATTGCCTCTATCGGCTACTTAACGTTTTTTATCAGCTTCATTCATCAGCATTTCTTCGAGTGTTTCCGGCTTTACGGCTTCCACGTAGCGCAGAATTGATTTCCGGATACTGATCACCGATGTGTCCACAGATAACTGAGAATGTGGAATGTGAGCACTTCGCCAGTACTAGGCCCGAGCCTAGGAGAAACAAGGTTAACCTTTCAAGTCTCAATCATATTTACTCCATGGTTCTACTATGCGAAGAAGTAATTTTCTCGTAGGTGGTGCAGAACCATTAGTAGGAGAATAGCAAACTGCCTAGACAAAAGCGGCCAAGGTGGCGGCTGTTTTCAAATTTCGAACTGTTTAGAACATCCTAATGAATGAAGGAGGAAAGTTTGATAGAACGTTCTCAAAGCACGCACGCTAACTTGCGGAATATATGCAGCAAAGTATAAAATAAATAAGATAGAATCTGCCAACAGATCGCGAATTGGTAGAATGAGATTTATCTGTGTATGTAAATGTTAAAATGTTCTGATCAGTCAAGACACCTGTCTCACGAAACGTACTTTATATCAGAAGGGCATCATGGCCACCGCAGATTGAATCATGACTTCTCTGCTAAGCAAAAGGGAATGCAGTACACAGTTTCATCAGTCACACCAGGAATAGAAAATCATTGACGTGCTGACTTGGGGCTCCTCGTACAAAGGCTGTAATAAATTGCCCTCAAGATGTACTCAAAATGAAATGTTTTTGGCCACTTCTGGTTGGTGCTGGACCTTTGAAAGCAAATGGCAAGTTTGCCACATTTCCTTGACTTATATGCGGAAAAAGAAAAACCAAGATAATATTGTCAGTTTTGAATAAAATAATAGTTGCTTGAAACGAAGATGTGATTTGGAAAATTTTGCTGTTAGATGTCAACAACAATGATGCTCAAAGTGCAGACAGCGCTGGACGGCTGTGGGTTGAATGTCACATGATTTGCTTGCCCCTATATGTTTCAAGGGGCTGCTGACCTCTACTTCGTCCTTCATCTCTTCTGGAATCCATCATCCCATCCCATCCCATCCTGACATTCTCTGTTGTACGTTTGAAATTGAATGGAGAATGGCCATCGGATGTTTTGCGCTTCGTATCCCTTTTTCTCACAACGCCATCATCATCAAACTAGGGCTGGATATTAACATTCGGCAAGGCCAAGAAGCATCCTCACCACCAAAGGTTGAACAACCGTATGGAACATGTCAGAAAGGACCTGTCGGGCCACAATGTACTAGTACTTTTACGAAACCATATAGGTTCGTTACCAACACGTCATGCTGGGTTCTTGCTTTATGTGTGTTAACTTGTAGAACACCCAACGCGTTTCGAGTGAGGTTCATATCATGAACATCATTTATTTTGGGTGAACATAACAATCAGTCAGCAGCTTCGACCGGAATAGAGTGGCAAGTTTACGAATTCCTTTTTATCGCCTATTTCGCGTTTCGTGGCATTTTCCGTGCTTTACAGTGACGAACCTAAAATAGGATTTGCTTTGTGCGGCGACTTCCTTCTAGGAAAATGCGGCGAATTTAGACATGGATATATATATTTCTTTGTCGTATCACCCCTTGTACAGGACGGGGAAAGCAGCCGAAACCGCTAGATATGGTGACACTAACTTACGTTGCGTTTGAGATATGCGTGAATAGCTTAAGTTGCCATGAGACTGAAGAATAAATGCTGCAAGGCCGTTCTCGAGGATTCATCGGCTGATGTAAATTAGCTGACATGTAAATGGCCAACTTAAGTCGGTTCTAAATATCTCATCGCAGGGGAAGCTCTTGTCACAAAATATAGCGGAAGCAAGCCTACCACATATCAGCGGGAACTTTTACCGAGTAACTTACATTTTCGAGAAATTATACGCCTGTCGTGGAAACGTCCCGTGCTCCACGTAGACCTTACACGTTTAAACATGGAATATCAGACACTGGGAATGGTTGTCCCTTTTCCCTCCTACCAGACCACTTGCATGACCCAAAGGAATAGCTCAACTGCTTGCTCCTGTATATATTTGTACTGCTCATGTACAGTACAGATCTGCCCGTGTTTTCCTTCTTTCCATGGGAGTTTATTATTTTAAACCCCTCCCATTTATATAATGGCATAAAGGTTTTACTGGCATCAAGAATGCACAGGCACCTTGCAGCTAGCATCTAGTGAGCCGCGAAAAGCTAACTGCATCTGCATGACGAACGAACGAATGAATCGACACACCACTGGTCAAAAATTCTGAATCTTGGACTAAACCTGGATGGGACTACAGGACCTGTTCAAATCGATAACTAACATTTGATAAGGCTAAAAAATAACTCATCAGTGCTTGGGGTCACCAAACACCAACCATAGCAAAAACTAAACAGACTGATGACATTTTCTAATTTATTTCAACGACATCGAACAATATGAGAACATAGAAGAAACAATACCAAGCATGCTCGCAGCATAATGCCCCGCCCAGAAAACCGCACTTCAGCCACACTCTGTACGCTTACAACATTGCACGTCAAAAGGAATGTTCCCGCCCAGGAGCGCAGCAGACCATTCAGCATCGAACCAAAAACCAACTTATGAGCCAACAACTTTCTCGGAGATAGCCAATAAATCATAGTGTCACACATGTTTTCCCTCTGAAAACTCGATAGGCGTACTCTGTTCCAGATATGCCAACTAAGAAGTTGTTGCACCATGATCGTATGCGAGTACCCGATTGAAAGAGCCAGTGCCATGAATGCGCTTAAATATACGGACACCCAGCCCAGGCCGTTGATCAATATCTTTCAGGTTATTTTTTGAATCTTAAGTTTTAGTAACTACCTTTCGCCCACCTTATTTTTTTGGGATAGAAGTTAAGCATTTTCCTTTTTCTTTCGTCAGCGCTTTTATTATCTGCCATCGTTAGATAACAATCACAGGCCAGCCGGAAACCGCGAGCCCGAATGAAGCCATAAATCGAACCGCAGAATATTGACAGGATTTCGAACTATTTCATCTCTTTTAGAATATTGAAACTATTCATAATTTTGAATAGTGTTCCGTTATTTATTATTCTCGGTACTCGTTCACCACTTCTGGCCGAGATTCCTGCAGTATTCAGGTTGAGATTCTGCGGGTTGCTCCAGATTCTTTATACAGTCTCGAAATTTTTTGATCCGCTAGTACAGCCATTCCGAGCAGTACCGTTAGGATGTCACTACCCATTGAACACGATGTAGGGCTGGCCAGCTTCTTCTAATTTCTATCTCCAGACGACGAGGGCTATGGATATTTCACTTTACCATACCTGTAATGAAAGAACAGGCAGTTTCTGATCTAAAGTTTTAAATGACAGGATGAAATAGAGTCAGAGCCAGACGCTCAACCCCGCTGTGGAAGTCCGTAAGTTCGCCCCACCAGCCCCGAGAGAGAACCGGCAAACTTGGTGGATGAGACACTGTATGCGCATGTACAGTACATACATACATTATATAGTACATAGGTGCTAACGCTTTTATGTTAAGATGTAGTAATACTACATCATTAGCTTCCACTGTATTTAATTACAGGTGAGAAAAATCTCTCCACCCAAATTCCACACCGCTTCATTTATGCTTCGCGGGATGGAGGTGAGACTAATGACGGCCCCTATTTTGAGCTCAGAATGGAGGTAAGCTATAGAGAAGCAATTAAATATTGAAAAAGAATTATATATGTATTTGGAATCATGATATTCACAATGCAATCTTCGTGACTCTTCAGAATGGCCGGCGATATCACGGATTGAAAGATGGAGCATACTTTTTGGTGCTAGGCTTCCCTCCCTTTTCCCCGTCCCATATATTTTGCCCTATGCATATTAACGTATCCTGCCATATCAGCCAAATGACAAACGAGAGCAAGACCGCATGGACTTGGTATGTGGACCTGTGACTCTATGACACTGCTGATAATCGAATTATGAACCAATCCTGTGGCAAACTAGCTACACTTCATATACCGCCACGTATTAAATCGCCGTTTGTACTGCGCCCCGATACAGCCCAACCCTAGACGAGTGCTTGATTTAGGCACAGGAACGGGGAGTTGGGCAGTCGAATTTGCGGAGTGAGTGTCTTTACTCCCTAGCCGTACTGTGGAACAAATTTTGGGTGCACGTTAGGTAGGGGGAAGAGGTGGATAGGGGAACTGAAAACCGAAAAGATGAAAGGAAATGACCTATTGAAAAAGTGCATTACGAAGCTAACTTAGCCTATTAACCTGACAGGCAGCACCAAAAATCCCAAGTTATCGGTTCGTGAAAAGAGCAATCAAAGCGCAAGAACAGGAAGAAAAAAAGGGGGAGACTACAAAAAAATGAACCTATCTGACGTTGAAAATAGGGACGGATCTAAGCCCTATCCAACGCATCACGATACCTCCAAACTGCACCTTTGAAATCGACGACTTCGAAGCCGAATGGCCATACACAGCCGCAGCCAAATCCGATACACCTCCCTTGAAACCCTCCTCCCCCGTCCGCAATCTCACCAACCGCACGAGTACCACTGCCAATGACGCCTACAATAACGACACCCAGACTGCCCCAACTCCCGCCCTCTTTGACTTCATCCACACACGCGAAATCACCGGCTCAGTCCACGACTACTCTAAACTCTTCTCGCAGGCATACTACCACCTAGCCCCTGGCGGCTACCTGGAGATGCAAAGCATGGAAGCGAATTTCTTTTCAGACGACGGAACGCACGAGCGGGCGGTGACAGCCGTGCAGTGGCAGTGGTTGTTGGTGGAGGCGAGTCGGCGGTTTGGGAAAGAGTTATGTGTTGAAAGGGGTTGGAAGGAGGCGATGGAAAAAGCGGGTTTTGTTGGGGTTAAGGAAGAGGTTTTTAAGGTACGTTGTATTTCTATACCTAGGTGGATACATATGCAGCATGCGACATACCATGGGCGCAAAAAAATGACTTCCTGAGAAACACCGGTTTCATGAAATTTGAGCTGGAGATGGAGAGGGGTGGAGAAGGAAGGAAGGAAGCAAGGAAGCAAGGAGAGAAAGTATAGAACTAACCAGAAAACGATAACGGACCAGATCCCCATATCCACCTGGCCCAAGAACGCGCACATGAAAGAACTAGGCCGTTACCAGGCAACGCACATGCAGGAGATGCTACAATCGTATTCGCTGGCATTATTCACGCGCGTGCTGGGCTGGAGTAAAGAGGAGCTTGATGTTCTGCTGGCAGCAGTGGAGAATGATTTGAGGAATGTGAAGTCACATCTGTATACGAAAATGAGAGTTGTGTATGGACGGAAGGGGGAGTGAGTTGGGGGCTTAGTCCTTATACTGAATGTGCGTGAGTGAGTGAGTGAGTGAGGGGCTCAAGGGATATATTGAAATATGGTTTCCTTTGTTCATTTGCGTTTCATGATTTTAGGGAGCCTGCTCTAAACCCAAGGAGTAAGGAGACGGAGTTTTAGGAAGTTGGATATCTGAGCATGTGGGAGTTCAAACTAATGAGTAAATCTCAAAAAACCAAGTATCAATTTATCACGGTCAAGGAAATATACTTTCCAGCAAATGAATATTATGGATGGTCAACTTATCCTCCCCATCATCCCCCAAAAATGGTATTTAAATACAGAAATGAAAATGAAAATGAAAAGAAAACGAGAGCGCAGCATTAAAATTAAGTATCATGATCTTTGCAAAATTTAATACATCGAAGGTAAAAAAGGTGTTCGTTGTTAAGGGCCATAATGTTGAAAAACCGCATGGGCAGTTATTTGCCTTTGGGGTATCCGAGCAGTTATGGGTATACTAATTGTAGGTATATTTATTGTCGATTAAATGACATACTAAATTTCATCACAATTTTGTCAGTACAGTTTTTGATGAGAAACAACCGTGGCGAAATGGGACAATAAGAAGAATAGTAAAACTCACGGGAATAAAGAGATAAGGAACCTCCTTCTCATACTGCGTCCAGGCTTCTCCATACTTCTTCCTACAACGTTGAATGTCTCTAAGAGCACGATGGCTGATCATCGCGGCGAAAAAGAGAGGGTAGAACCAAGGGAATGGGCTGTTAAATCCAGTCACCAAACCCCAGCTCAGAGCGAAAAAGAGATCGCAAGTGTAATGGATTTTGCGCGCATAGCCGTCTAAGAAAAAGAATGAAATGTTAGTTGGAAGTGACATCGAAATATATGCATAATTGGGGACTTGAGATTTAACATACACCATCCATCAACCAAAATTGTGTGGCCATCTTTGGACGTGATAGTTCGAGGGTTTTTGACCGTTTGCCAGGGAAGTTGGGGGAAGGTCTTCCTCTGGGTCATACCGCCCTCCCGCTGTTGGCGGAAGCGGTTCTTTTGGCTGTTGGTTGTGTCCCACACCCAGTAAACGAACAAATAGACGATGTACAAAGCGACAAGCACATATCTGTTCAATCGGTAGGTATCTGGATGATGGTTGGCGAGATAAATGGTGCAATGGCAGTAACTCAGGGGAACACCAGCAAGATTCCAGAAAATAAGCATAAAGCCCCACTTTTCGTAATACATATCCCTAGTAATGACTTGTTAGCGACTCCTACTTACTGCATTCTTTCTCTGAAGCATCATTGGTATTGGAAAAAGGGGTGTGGGGGGATATTACGAACCATGTGGCTATGATGCACTCTTCACCCTTCGAGCATGCGTTGGCGTACAAATAATGCGCCATCAACAGGAATCCAACCTCACCAGAAACATAGCCATAAGTCTCCCACTGTCTAGCCGCAGTGCCCAGGGTGACTAGAAATAAAATATACCAAGGAAGTCGGACCTCGAAAAACATCTTGAAATCCAAGATCCCGAACAATCTAGGATTTAGCTCAGCTCCCATAAAGAAGTCATAGATAGGGTAGCCGCTCATGCGATGCTCAGCACCACGAACTCGAGCGGAGATATAAGCGATGATGGAGACAATGAAACCGGTCAAGATCGCAACGCTCATCAAGGGACCAAATTCGTCAACGATCGTATATAGTCTATACAGCCCGCTAACGTGGAGACCCACTGCAACGATAATTGTAGTGTAAAAGGACGCATACGCCGAGCAATAATACGGCAATTGCTTCCCGCCCAAATGCTCCAGTTTCCGGCCATTAACATAAACGCCAGGAAGGAACAAATAACACAATCCTTCAAAGATAAAGAAGGCCCAATATGTAATCCACGCTTTGGCGGTAGGGAACGCGCCCTCGTATGCCAGATTAACCAAATGGAGTCCAAACTCTTTCGCAGTCTGTCCTCCCTCGGGCAATGGTAAGCGTCCGTCATAATATGTGGCGCCAATCCACATGTAGTACATCAGGAGCGGGAACCCAATCATCATAGACAGACAGCCTAGAGATCCGCCAAACTCGAAGTGGCCCGATTCATCGATTTTGTAATTCTTCGCCACTGTCCCGTTGGCTTTACCATTGCCATTGGCGGCCTTTGTCCCATTGGCAATGCCATCATCGTCGCCATTCTGCTTCTTCCCGCTAGCATGCCTTCTTGTAGCCGAGTCGGATGCCATTGGGCTGTCGAGGATTTGACTTGATGATGCAGAGGTGGGGACGTCTGAGGTTTCGGTGTCCGCGCTCAGGTCTGGAGTCATGGATGCACGACTTCTGGTGACACGACGCCCAGGGGTCTCGACGTAACCCTCACGTTGGATTTTCCTAGATGCAATCAAAGGGTTAGTAGTGGTAAATTGACGGAGGTTATCTCAGGAGATCCCGGATACTGGGAAAAAGTCAATTGAACAGCAGGGCAAGTAGTGCTGCAGAACGTTGGCTACTTACTTGGGAGTTTTCCCCGTCTGTGAGCGAGTGAGGGTCATTGTGACGCTGGTAAGAGAAGGGAGGCCAGCGTCAAGAACAAAAAAAAGGAAGCAGACGAAAGAAGAAAAGGAATAGGGGCAAACAGCGAACTGCAACGGGGAAGTTGAAAGTTGAAGTTGTCCTCAAAACCGAATTCAGCCAAATGAGGAAAATTAACAAAAAAAACCGTGGAAGTATTTAAAGTTTCGGAGCGCAAGGGGGTGTTGCGATACGGTTAGTACTAGTTCAATCTGCCAAATTGGCCAATGAACAAACGTTATTTGGTTACATAATGGGGGTCCCCACATGTATTACCCCTTTCTCGGCGGTATTCAGTACGGTCCCTGCGTTATTTAGCCTGTTCCTGCCTAGTCCCAAACAAGAAATCTGTTTACATGAGGCTGCATCAGTCAGCGCTTACTTTTCTGGACTTTGATCTATATCTAGATATCTTCGGCAAAAAGGGAGAATATGTATGTATCATGGTCGATGTTTAAGGTATTATATATTCGATGCCGTTAACTACCCACGAATGCCAAAGTTTAGAATTCGCGTGTCAGAAGGCATTGAAACCAATGTCCATTAGAAGGCTGGGAGAGGGCTGAGGTTAGAAGGCAAAATTGAAAAGGATCTTTCAGAATCATCGATGAAAAGTTTAACTACTGACTCTATACCAAGAAGAGAGGCACCCGTTAAATATAGCCCCATCAAGGTTCTTGGCCACAACGAGGTACCTAGCGAGGTACAGTACATGTAGCTCAGACCACCTCAAGTTATAGGTTTCATTGAAAGTAATCAATACCTAATTCAGCGGATACCATTCAAAATGAGAGCCTATCACTCCTAAGAACGAGCTTCAAATTCCATTCAGCTATGGAATATTAGCGGGTTGCTATCCTAGACAACGGTAACAAAGCACCTCACTGCAAAGGATCGAAGGGTTGCACCGCCTATAAAGCCTTTTCAATCCTGTTCTTTCGGAATCCTTTCCTTTCCAGTGTTGCCAATAATAACGAAAAGCACCACTGGCTGGATTTCAATCAAGTGTCTCATCCCCTTATGGAATCATGCGGGTAGGGGGTGTTAATGATGACAGAGTACCCACTTGCATCAATAGGTGACATATCATATCTAGGTAGTAATCAGTTGAAGTGTAGATCAGCATGAACGCAAATCAATAAAATACCACACCATACGACAACAGCATGGGGTATAAAGTGGTGCTTATCACTACCCCAGCTCGCTCAAACCCACAGCCAGAAGTCCAGGTTGATGGGTATCCAATGACCCTGTTACACCTCTGCTATAGCCATGGCCGGTAACCCTCGTCCCCAATTCGGCCTTGGACGGAAGTGCCGTTCGCGCCATACTCTTCAACGAACCACCCTAACCCCCCGGTGGGTCGTCCAAAAGGGCCTCCATAAACGTACTGCCCCACACGTCGCCACTCCCACCACCATCGCCACAGCGATCTCTATCACCACTTGGTTGGATAAGAACCCCAATCTAGGTCAACCTGTCCATCCATCCATCCTTCAGTTTCGATAGCTCGAGGATGCGGTAAAGTAGTTCGTACACGTACGCAAACATAATCGTGCGCATGAACATACACACTCCCCTTCTCATAATCACAATCGTTTCATCGGGTGGAAAGAGGAAATACCCGAATTATGACACATTTCCGTGCCTGTAACAATAGCGCATGGAGCCCTGGCTAATTCAGTCATGCATGTGTACGTGTATGCGCATGGTGTGGAATCGGCAGCAACCCAGTAGATAGATAGATAGATAGAAAAGCAGCAAAAGGAGAAAAGAAGAGAAGGGGAAAAAGGAACAATCCATGCATTCATCCATTCAGTACAGGCAAGTATCTCACGTTATCGTTAAAATAAACACAGAAAAACGCCCGCTTTCCAAAATGAAGGAAAAGAAAGAAAAAACGTTCGGAGGGAAAGGGACGTGCGTGTCCCTCTCTACTCTCTTCTCTTCTCTTTTCTTCTTTTCACGTCTCCTTCGTTGTCTATCCCATATTATTGGTTCCGCAACATATGGTAAGAGATTTTGCATATTGGGACCCATGAAAAGGTCATAGTCAACCCAGCTATTTCAATTTGCTTTGTCGTCGGATAAACAGAGTACGGGGTGGGACCCGGTGGGGATGAAAGGTAGGAGGATAGGGATTACGTTCAAGATTAATAACGTAAGTTTCATAACATAGAGGGTAGTTAATAAAATATGTAAATCTAAAATCTCATGTGCATCGCAAGGACGAATCTAGTTGCAGAGAGCTTATGAAAAATAGAAAAATAGAAAAAGAGAGAAATGTTTGAGAAAGGAAGAGGGCATCTTTGGTATTTATAACAGCCCAAAGGAGACGAGGGAGACAAGCAGGGCTCAAAGTTTCCTGCTCGACAGTATAAGAAGGAAAAATCGAGATGTCAAGCCGCCCGCCGCGCCGTCGTCGACATGAGCGTAATTTTCTTGTGCTTCTTCTTCTTCCCTCCCGCTGTAGCTGTAGCTGTAGTACTAGTACTGGGACCATTCTTTTCCAAATTAGTCGTAGCAGCAAGGATATGGTGCTCTTGCTCCGCTATCAACTCCCGCTCCCAGTCCTGCAACCACCCATCATTCGGCTCGCGGTCAGGGTTTTTATACGCAGCCTGTGGCGAAGTTGGGGCAATAGCTGCCGTGCCCCAAACCGTCCTATGAGCGGCTGTAGTAGTAGATGACGGGTCCGGCGGACTTCCAGACGGCGATGCCAACGCGGTAAAGGATGGTCGGTTTCTGCCTCTCGACGAGGACCAGGGGGGTGAGGCGGATGACATATTCGGGTCGAAGCCAGACGTCGCTGATGAAGCTTCGGGACCCAAAGGTTGGAAATCGTTCTCGGAAAATGGCCGGTCAGCGGCCGTTACGCTTGGCCTCTTCCGTCGAGCGGCAGCCCAACGCTGTTCTTCTTCATTTTTCTCGGCCCGAACGCGTTCCTTTTCCTCTCGTGCGGCTTTTTCTCGGTTCTGTTTCCGTCGTCGCTCAATCTCCTCACGGAACTTATCGAGTACATCTGGGCCGACTAAATCTCGCCAATCGCACTCTAGAAAGCTGACCTCGCAGCCGTAAGGGAGATGACTTAGGTATTTTGTGCGTTTCCGCAAATCCTCGTCGACAATGTGCCCAGTTGAGATGCGTTCGATGCGCGGAAGGATGGTGGAGGGAAATTGCGAATAGTCCCCAAACGCAGTTTTCAGGATACGGATATCCAACGAAGACAGGTAGAAGTGAGGGAATGCTTGATAAAAGTAGAAAGGATGATCAGGAGGATGTGGGGCGCCTCCAGTATCCTTTGATTTTCCAGTTGTTCCAGACGGTGCAACAAGATTGCTATCCATCTTCTGGTTTTGTGTTTCGGGGTGCGATTTAACCTCCAGTTTCGATATAGCAGATGAAACGTCATCCACTCGGTCGTGATTAGAGAAATCATTTCTTGGGGTAAACTGGGGATTGGACGGGGTATGTACATTGCTGGATAAACTCTGTCCAGACTTTGTGGCATGCTCGATTTTATACATCTCTGGGACGCCATCCGGTGGCTCCTCAAATGTGGTGGGGACTCTGGTCGGTCGACGCTCAGGTGGCTGGCGGGGTGGAATTGGCGGATTTCCGATATCCTTCACCCTTTCTTTCGCCTCTCTTATTGCCGCAACAGCTTTTCGGGTCCAAGTTGTATCATCACCAAAGAGTAATTCATCCTCGCGCTCCTGCCTTTCCAAATCTTGGATTTCATTATCGTACTGAGAAGTCATATAATCCTCGCTTCCCTTCATTATCCGTGCATAGTCGGGCACCTCTGCAACATGATACCAAGGAATATCGTCGTCCGGGCCAAGCGCTTCCACGCCGTCCCGCGGAAGAGCAAGGGTGCTTCCGGGGTGTCGCATAACCAATCTGAGTACAACGTCCCCACCTTCGACAGGGGCATCGGTTTGTCCCGTGTACCACCCAACCGGTCGTGTATCGGATATATAGACGGTATCCCAGCAGATTGGGCATTTCTTCCAACGAGCCTTCTTTTCCGGAAGTGGGTTCGAATCATCCGTCGAGTGCATGAACCGAATAAGACATGGCAGGCAGAAGACGTGACCACATTTAGCCATACGAGGGGCGATGGGTGTCGAGAGACAGATCGGGCAGCTGGTCGCTTGGGTATCAGTCGAGACTAAAACTTGTAATACTGAGTTCCAATCAAGATGGACGTCAGCGTTCGTGGCTTGGGCATGGTAATTTTTCTTTGGATTGACGATAAATCGATAATTTGCGTGGACATATCTGCTTGCTGTCAGCAAAATGACCAGCTGATATCTGGTGAGGAAAAGGGATATGATAATTACCTGGCTTTGTCAACGGCATGATAGCCAGAACGCGGACCCCATGTATGGTTGCGCCTTGGACCACGGGGATACCCATTGGGATTATGTTGGGGTCGAGGGGGGAGAGAAAAGTTCATCAAGTGTGTAATAGAGGTCTGCCCCTTCCGGCTCATTGTGGACTTCATCGCAACCTGTTTTATCCCCCAACATACAAATGAGACCAGAGAAACAACATGGAGTGGTATACCAGCGGACAGGTACTACAAGGGGATGGAAAACATACGGATTCTGCAAAGACATCCTCGTCATCCAGACGAGGACGACGATGCCGTTTATGCTGATTCTTCCTCGTCTGATGATTCCTTGGAGAAGATAGACTCTTGGACGACGACCCAGCACCCAAGCCTGCCGAAATTCTCCGTTGAGAAGCGGTTTCAAGCCCAGGATTGGAGGGAACCTGTAACGATGACGGAGGCTGACTTGGGATGTTGACTGCTTTTGATGGGACAGAGGACTGGCCAGGACCGGACGACATTATCTCTTGGGAAGAGCAGCCAGGGCAGGGAAGTCATCAATCGAAGAGGGGTGACGACGAGATGGAAAGAGGATACCCAGCGGGCGGGGATATGCTGATTGGTAAAGAGATAAGATGTAGCTGGCCCCTACGGTCCTAGTATATGTGAACTTCCGATTCGACCATGGGTATATTTGACTACGGGGATAAAAAACAAAGAGAAAGACGAGATAGCTAGCTGGCCCGACAAGAGAGCGTGAGAATAATAGCAGACACCCCGAGGGGCCATTGAAGCACTTGAACAAACAGTCCTTGCGGTGGGAGATGCAGAGAAGAAGAAGAGGAGGAGGAAGAGGAAACAGATGGCGGTTGATGTCGAGGCTGGCAGCAGTTTGGGACTTGGGAGGGGCAAGGGATGAGGCATGAAATCGTCATGCGGCGCTGAAGGAGTATGGTCACGTACGGAACAGATGTATTTAACAGCTTCTCTTGGGTAGTTGTGTATAGATATCAATATATACACTGTAAATACCATACAGTACGGTATTTTATCTATCGCAAACTGCCGCGCCGTGTTGGCTTGTGCTGACTCATCCTCGTTCGCCGCCAACTCCCGCCAGAAAAGAGAAAAAAAATATACAGACAACAAACGTTGTTAAGCCTGCCCACGCTTCTCTTCTTCCCGTTGTCTGTGCAAAGCTGTACTCTCTCTATCTGCAGTATCCAGTTGTTAGCCTCTCCCAGTGTTTCTTTTCCTCCTCTTTCCGGGTACACGCACACTTACTGTCCATGTGCATGTGCATGTGGGAGGCGTGAGTCGGGTATGTCCTGAAAAATTCCCCCTTTGCGTGTGGAGAAACAAAAAGATCTTCGACGACTAACCACGACCTTCCTTCACAGCCAGCACCAGCACCTCCAGCACACCAGCATCAGCACCTCATCCACCTCTCTCTACCCCCATACTTATCTTTATAAATTGTCTTCTGTGTGTTGTCGAGATTATGGCTTTGTAATCTTGTGGCAGAGTCGTCGCCTTCAACCCCTACCACACCCCTTTGCTTGCTTTACTGCGTCTTTTCGTATGGCTCCCAGATAGGTCAGGTTTGACTGCACAGTCAACGCAGTATTAGCGCTGCGTACAGGAGTTATCTATATACAATCTGGGGGCATGATGAACCATCATCTCCCCCCGATGCCCCATGGCCAGCCGCCTATACCGGCTCCCAGAAGGCAGCATGATATCTCCTACGTGTCGGGGCCTCCCAACATTCGGCCCACCCCCGGCTATATAGGCTATCATCAACCCCATGCTCACGCGAATGGACCTCCAGCTGCCCTTTACCCGGCGCAGCAATATCAGCACTGGTATCCGTACCAACAAGTCCCTCCTCCACATCCTCCGCCGCAACAGTTCCAACCAAATGCGCCTTTAATTGTTTCGTCCTACCCTCGTTCGCAACCGCCTCCGCCTGTGCTTTCCGGGTCGCTGTCAGGGCCACTACCGCTACCACAACCGCAACTACAACAACCAACACCACAATCATCACATATACCCACACAATCCAGCACCACCTCTTCAACTCCCCTACAGTCTTCATTCTCCCCCACACCAACTCCTTCTTCGGCTCCAAGTTCAGCCGTACTGGATATCCAAGGGAACTTACCAGTCAACCCCCTCGTCAATACTCAACCTGCTCAACCAACAGGTTACCATCCCGGCAAGGGCAGCAGCAATAGCCCTGCGCCTCAAACACCCCCTCCTTCTCACCCAGTAAATGCTCCTGAACGGACAAAGACGGCAACCCCGTTGTCAAGACAACTCTTCCAACCACCAGTATGTACAATCCCCAGGGTTAAAGTAAAATCCCACGCGTTGAGACTAACATCTATTTCTTTCAGCTTCCTTGGCTTTCGGTTCCCGACGCCCCCTTTCCTGCTAAAGTCCCCCGTCGACGACGGAAACCGCGAACTCTGCCGGCTTCCGCAGTAAGAGTAGAGTTTTCTACAAAGGCTGACCATTCTGATGTGACCGCACAAGAATGTGCATCCGTTGAAGTTCCCTTGAAGACTGCCCCATCAGAATCAGGAAAAGAAGCCTCGGCAACCCCTGAACCCTCCTCAGAGACTGGTCTCGCTCAACCAACCACTCCCTCACCCACCGTTCCTTCTCAAGCCTCAGCAAAACCGCAACATACTCCAGCGCAAACCGGCAGTGCGCGGCAATCAGTTCCCATCGTTCCCGTTGTGCCAATAATTCCTTCCAGCCCCAGCACAACAAAACAACCACCTGCCAGCCCTGCTAAGATTACCTCAGAAATCCCGAAACCCGATGGACAAGCTCCGGCTAGTGCTCCCCAAAATGGATCGCAGACGATGGATAATGCACGCTCGTCAGCGGAGGCTGCTACAACGCAGGAAGCTCCTAAACCCACCGCTCCAGCTAGACTTCCCCCAAAATCTTGGGCTGATCTCGTGCGAACCAAGGCTCCAGCGTCTACTGGTGACGCGTCGTCCACATCTACCGGGATTGGTGGTTTAGGGGTGTCAAAAGGCGAATCTCTTTTCGATGTTATTAACAATCTAGGCTCTAATACCGAACAACATGGTGACAAAATTGCATTTGTTGAGCCACGCGGGCTTGTAAATACTGGTAATATGTGTTATATGAATTCAGTAAGTACTCCGTTACTGACTATAATCTTTAGCTGGTGCTAATTGTCTATTTAGATTCTTCAAATTCTGGTTTTTTGTGTTCCATTTTATGAGTTTCTTGACAAAATCGGCCGGCGTGCAGTTCATAGTTTTAAAAGCGATCTTCCATTAATTGATGCTATGTAAGTTGTACTATCCTCAGCTCCAGTTATTATCATTATTTTTCCTGCTAACAGGTATTTGCCCTTCCAGGATCATGTTTATGCGAGAATTTCGGGTAATTGATGCTGCAACCTCCGTTGAGCAATTGAGGCTACGATTGAAGCAAACCGAATTAGAGCAATACGGCGAGTCATTCATTCCGGAATATGTTTATCAAGTCATTAGATACCTTCCCCGATTTAGAGATATGCGGGTAAGTTTTTTTAGCTCCTTCTCCTTAACAGCATTGTTCTAGTCGAGCTAATATCCAGAAGCGCGGCCACCAACAAGACGCGCAAGAATTTCTTGGTTTCCTTCTTGAAGAACTCCATGACGAGTGCACGCAGGCAGTTAAACATGCTGCTGCATCCACTGGATCCGATACTCCCACGCCCGTTGAAACCGATTCCGCATCCGCAGCATCCGAGCCTTCTGTGGAAGGATGGTTGGAAGTTGGCCACAAACAGAAACCTGCGATCACTCGATCATCCGGACACATATCTGCAGAATCTCCAATCACGAAAATATTCGGTGGCAAACTCAGATCCGAGTTTAGAGTGCCGGGAAATAAAAACTCAGTCACCCTCGAGCCTTACCAGTCTCTTCAACTTGACATTGGCTCTCCACAGGTAAATAACATCATCGATGCGCTTAAAGGTCTCACTAAGCCGGAGACCATGCAAGGCGACTTCAACTCGTCGCGTGGCCCCAAAGTTACCGCTACCAAGCAGGTTTTCATCGAGAGCTTGCCCCCCGTCCTCATACTTCATCTGAAACGTTTCCAATACGATAACGTTACTAAGGGTACCCAAAAGATCTGGAAGAAAGTTGGATATCCTCTGGAACTAGAACTTCCCAAGGAAGTTTTCCCACCTCATCGACGCAACATCCTTTCCGCTCAGGGGAGCGGTCTTCCCAAATACCGTCTCACCGGAGTGATATACCACCACGGCAAAAACGCGAGCGGTGGCCACTACACCGTTGATGTTCGCAGGCAAGATGATCGTGAGTGGATCCGCCTCGATGACACCGTTATCCGCCGCGTCAGGAGCGAGGAAGTCGCGAACGCTGGAAGCGAGGAGGACCCCAAGGTCCTTGCTGCAGCCCTCGAGCAGCACAAGATTGCAGATAAACCAGCAAAAGGCAACATTTTCGAACAGTTCGATATGGAGCAGCAGGAGCGGCAGGAGAATGAGCAAGGATGGAGCCATGTCAATGGCCACACAGGCGGCAATGGCAGTGGCCATGCAAGCAAGAAGTCCATGGCTGCTGTGGTTAATGGAACCGCGTCGCCATCGGGAGAGTCTTCATCTGGCAAGCGGACGCCGAGCAGCAGCCGGTTTGGGACTGGAGTTCGCGATAACAAAGTTGCCTATCTCCTTTTCTACCAGAAAATTTAAATCTACTACATAATACCCAATACCCCCAATCCCCAATCCCCAACCCACCCAAACCACCCAACCCCTCAACCTCTACGCCAAACCTGTACCCCACTCACACCTCATGCCGATCTATTCATCCCTTATCCCCCTCCCCCCTTCTTAACCCCTTCTTAACCCCGTTTTTCCTTTCTAACCATTTGCCTACATCTATCTCGATACCTTTTTATATGAACCAAATCCAAAAGGCGCCCCATCCTACTAGGCAATGAATGTGATCTTTTATATTACACCTCAAATATGACAGATATTGTTGTTTTTGATGAAGTTGATGTTGCTGAGCGCTGTCGTGTGTTCCTGTGTGCAAGGAGGAGAAGAGAGAAAAGAGGGAGAGAGAAAATGAATACTAAAAATTGAAAATGATTTTCTAATTCCAAAATTTCCATTTCCTTTTGTTTTTTCCCTTGTGTTAACTACAGAGTAAAAATATACCCTAACTTACTTTTAATGAAAAAGCATTAGTAACTCACCTAAACCGATTGATTTGAATAGGAGATAGAGGTAGGTGCATGTGATTTGTATTGAACTATTCATCCAACTGCGTATTTTCTTCCCCTTCGCGATCTCCTATCTCCATCTCCATCTCCATATTCACAGTCCCTGTTTATGAGTTTTTTCATGGTTTCTTTCATTTTAATATATTTAATTTTGTCTTTTACGTTCGCTTTCTTCACTCCTGCTTCTTTCTGTCTTCGCCCGCTTTTCCTTTTTATATATACCCTTAACCACTCTGGGTATTGACAGGAACACTGCACAACTAGCTAGGTCAGTTAGAACGATGTATACTAAAGGAGCACTGTATGGCACATAAAGCTAGGAACAGAGTAATACAATTATTATTATTATTATTCCCGTAACCACACCGCCCGAGAGAGATATTGCTTGACAGTCAGTCCAGCCCACTTCAGTAGAATATACCAGGCCAACCAAGTTAAATCAACTGAGAAGAAACAACGACGGAAAGATAACATTATAGAAGTATGAAATTAGGAGGATTTAAGAAGGAAAAGAATACCCAAGGCATACATAAAAAATACAAAATAAGGGGGTAGAAATAACCAAAAAAAAAATACAAAATAATAATTAATGTTGACAAGAGCGAGACTCGAACTCACGCGGGTTTCCCCATACCGGATCAGGAAATTCTTTCACAGAAAATTTCCAAGTGTTCACGTGACAACTTGAACGGTACGCCTTAACCACTCGGCCATCTTGTCATAGATTTTATTGAGGATGAGCCTGAAGCTATGTGTTATTCATTGATCATCCGGACCGCAGGGGATTTGGTTGAAGAAGCCACTGACTACCAGACCGCAGGCACCGTGGGTTAACTTAACTGCTGCGCTCTCATACATGGGCTACATAAAGTTCAATCAGGGGAAGATAGCGGAGACCGTGTAAATCATACGGTTTTGATGTATTTAGGCACTACTGAAGTGTGATGCGAAAAATATTGAATTCCTCTACGGGGCGGGAAACAACTTTTTGCAGAGTACATATCCACCTCATTCAAATGCTTGCTCTAGCATTGAGGAAACAGGGGAGGAAAACCAGGGCCGCAAGCTCATTGAAAAGGTAAACAAGCGATACAGCAAGCTCATACGGGCTAGGTGAATATGAAAGATCGGCAGACGAGAAAGAGAAGTGAGATAAACCTCATCCCTTTAAAGTTACATTCAGTTTCTCGCAATCACTCTGCCAACATAGGCGGTAGCTGTCTCGCTGGGGGACGGAACCTTCCCCGGCACTGAGAAGTCTAACAAAAACTCGGTCCTGATTTTTACCCGCCAATGCTGCAAGGGCCTACGGTTTTTCCCATTGAACTCGAGGTACAGAGTGGCTTACCAGCAACCGTCCATCGTAGCGTTGATATTAGTTCATTTCGGTAGCTGAAAGATCATGCCTTTCTTACCACCCCCAGTAGTGAGAGACGAGATGAAACCGTCAGCGTGTCCGATGATGGTGTCAACGTCGTGTTCCTTAAGAATCTTTTCAGTCTCTCGTTCACTCGAGACGTATTTCAAGTACTTCAGATTCCGCTCGTAATCCGCTTCAGAGCGCCCCTGTTTCACGAGATCAGCAGCAGAACCCTCTTCTAACTGTTTTGAAGATTGAGGCTCCCCTCGCGGGGCTTCCGCCAATCGACCATACCGCGAGTTTGAGAATTCCTTGGCCAGAGTCAGTCAATTATCCCGAATGCTAAGCTATTGAGGAGTGTTATACTTATGCTCAGATTTGATTTTCCCAGGATAATAGCTCCCGAAGCAATAAGCTTCCACAGCTGGTCAGGGAAGCACCAACAAGTTGCACACAATTTATGATGTCGACAAGCTTTGGCGTTCTTGCGAGGCTTAGACCCAAAAGCACGAGACTTCCAGCGGAAGTGCCTAGACCAGTGATTGGATATGATGCTATATTGTCCTACACAGTGAGGAAAATTAGTTGGGTAAAGCCTCTGGCTCGATCTTATCCGTCATCAATTCACCTGCCTCGATTATGATGGGTATTCCGCGACGGGGGCCGCGGATGTTGCCAGCCTGCCGCTCGGCAAAAAGCTCATCTGCGGGCTTCGTCAAAATGTCTCTTGGAGCGGTTTGAACCGTGACATGCAAATAACCATCATGTTAATCGATCTGTTCGAGGTATGCAGCCACGAAATATCTGCTCGTAATGTGTCCACTTCCGAGGTGGTGACCCTGGAGGGCCCTGGTCTCAACGGCCAGGAGAATGGAAGGTATCAAGCAGCCCATCATGTATGTCATGCCACGGGACCAAAGTAGCGATGTAGAAATTCAGCGCAAACAAGGATTGATTCCCAATAGATGTGCGGAGTGAAAGGCCCCAGGCCATGAAAGGATATAATGCATCAGTCAGGCGGAAAGGAACGCGCTGTTCGGGATCGTATCTATCACCAGAAATCTTCACCTTGAACTCGGTGCGTGATGTGGAGGGGATTAAGTAAAGGTGTTTTGCTCACAACTGCTATTTTGCCCTATATTTCATCAATCTTTGAGATTTGATCCTATGAAACCTCAGATTAGTAAGGTTCGCTTCGGGAATACTACCTTTTGTTTTGTATGACCTCTGAAAGCCTCGTGGCCCGAATTTCTGCTGTGCCTGTCAATTATTATGTGGTGGATTTAGTAAAGCGGCATATCTTCACTGCTCCTCAGGAATAATACCAAAGCAGCTTTTGAGGGATTCCTAGCTCTTCCCGAGGTCATTACGACGATGCGGGTAAATGTAGTTTTTCGGCTGCGTCAGGAAGTAGTTAATTTGTCAGTTCCAACTGGCTGCTCGGGTGGCCTGCTGGGCAGCCAGCTGTGAACTTATTGCGTATTTATTCAGTGCTGCATCCGTACAAATATTCTTTCGGAAGGATAATGGTATAGCCTGAATTGTACAGGACTTTATCCAACCCCTCTGCCAACTGCTCATGGCAATCTGGTGGCTATCTTGCATACATCCACGGGTTTTGACAAAGCATACATCCATATATCTTTACCCCTCACGTATCCACAGGCCGTTCGATCTGTTGATCGCCCAAACGTTGGACTGCATCATGTCCGATGGATCTGCAGCTCAAACACCCTTTCGTCGTTTCAGGGAAGCGATGGATCACCCATCGCTGCGGTACAGATCCCCTCCACGGCGAACTTTTTGAAAGGCTCGAGCTAGTTAGGGGGAAACATGGAGAGGAACATATTCTCCATTCCCCATGCAGCTCAATTTCGAATGCGAAGATTCTTCGAAAAGTTAACAAATGACGATTCATCAACCAGATCGGGCCATGGGTGTCGCGTCAATAATGCATGAAATGGATCTATCTATCACAATCCCTGACACCAGCCGCCCGAATAAATCATAATTATGTTTCTCGCCCAGTTTTACTCCCCACAGCACCTGGCATCGAACGAGTTCCAACTAACAAATTACCACCTAGCGTCTGGGAATCAAGGCCCAGATTCGGCAACGGAAAAGGCCTGCAGGGGGTTAGTTGGTTAAAGGGCATGTCTGGTTAGTTAGTATCCCTGGTCCCCTAATTATTAGTAAACTCCAGATAACAACTCCTCCCTGCGAGCAGCACAGCACTGCCTCGTCCTATCACCTCGGTACCTCTTTGGGCACAGAGCACCGAATATTAGAACAGCCATCGGTTAGTTAATATATGCATAAATTTAGTTTGTTTCCTGATGACTGGAGGCCTCCAGGAACCCAACAGCAAGCTCAATAAAAAAAAAGGTTTTTGAGCCGATTCTGTAACGTCCAGTTCAGCCCTAAGTAGGGTACAAGAGCGCACGACAGCACTGATTTGACATGTATTTTGCGCCTACAACTCCTCGACCGACCGATGGTGTTCATCATCATTTAAAATAATAATACGGAGAACTGGAGAAGATATAATTTCTACTAACCAGGCGGCTCAAAGTGGGGAAGTCATATATGGATGGATGGTGAAAACCCCAACAAACGGAATCGACAACCATAAAAACACGCACCCTATGTGCCTTACTGTGCTGAGGGAGGGTATGTTGTTGTTGTTATGTTGTGCAATAATAAAGGTCAATGTAGGTTTTGGTTCTTTAAAGAAAAGAAGAAAAAATGACGGAAATGAGTGAAAGGGATAAGGGCAACGGAATAAGAGGTTCCACGGGATGTGATATGTTTATTTAGATGCAGGTCCCCGGCCTTCTGCGTGGATTTGGATACACAGGAACAGGAATTATGCCACACACCACAAAAGGAACGAGATAAAGTCACCGAAAAGAGTGGTACAGTTGATTGATTCGTCCCAAGGAACAGCTTTGAGCCTGCTTGTGTTGTTTCTCAATTTCAGGTACGGGCCCTTTCATGCTGAAAGTCAAAACCGCCAACCACAGAGCGTCCATGGATCCAGCCCGGTTCTTTGGGGGGATACTCCACTGGCCACAGCCAATTGCCCAGGGACTGGTCCATTCAACAGCGGCAAAAATATGAAACTCAACACGCTTTAAACTTGCAGAATCAAGCAAGTTTAGGCAAAATAGAATTCCCACCCCTCTTTTCTCTTCACACTCGGACACTCCTCATAAAATCTTTTTGAGCTGGCAGCCAATTGGCTTCGTGGAGAATAGAAGTGGGAGCCAAGGCCGTGTAAATGTGTTTGGCTCTTCCATTCATCGCTGTTGGTACACACTCTGGAGGAGTGTCCCCAAGTCTAGAATTTCGCGGCTGAATGTGAGCAGGAGCATGCACTTGGTTAACTAAAATAATCACAATTAGCTACTAATGAAGCGGGAGGGGAGCTCGCTGGATTAGGTAAATGGCGGTTGTGTTTATGGGGCGGTTGTCAAGCTTCAACCGAATTGATTCTGCATAGACATTCTGCATACACGTAGTTAAACAGTAGCTATTCTGTTGCCCTCGGGTCCTTCAAATGCCCATCCT
Source organism: Emergomyces orientalis (assembly GCA_002110485.1). NCBI lineage: Eukaryota > Fungi > Ascomycota > Eurotiomycetes > Onygenales > Ajellomycetaceae > Emergomyces > Emergomyces orientalis. The sequence continues at coordinate 304,494 of MOWL01000046.1, forward strand.
ATCCCCTGCTCGGTTTTAAAATTGAAAGAATTGGCCGTGTTTATTCCATGGAAATTGAAGGGGCATCGCCATTCTGACTGGCTGGGAGAATATTCTTGTAATTATGGCGGATCGCCCGTTGCCTTCCCTGGATTGTCCGTCGATGGGCTGGTTGCTCATTCGCTCCACTTCTTCCCCGCTAGACCGGGAGATTTTGCCTTTTCACCGTTTGAATTCCTGAGCCAGGACAAAAAGGTAAAAAACCAGGAATTTTGGCAGCAGGTGAGCCACCACTGGCCCACATAGCGGAGTGCAGGTAAAATGTCAGACAGCGTCAGCGTAGCCCTTCTTGAATAACCACACTTAATCACAAGAATCGCGCCAGTTGGGATTTTTTCAGCCACAGATTTTGCTCCCTTTGTCTCTTTTTGCTGCTGGCCGCCTATACTTGATCCCGCCTAGTCGGTTTTATTCCCTTCATTCATCGCCGCCCCTAATCCTTGCCCTGTTTCGCTTCAAGGAGTGAGCCCCCGAGCCGTGAGTGGCTGCTTGAAACGTCGCTCCCACTGCCTCTCGTAGCAATCCCTGACTCCAATCTTGTTCCGTTCTTGGGGCTCGTCGTTGTCGCTGTCGCTGCCCAGTGCCATCCCCATCCAGAGAGACTGCATCCACTTCCACCGTGAAGCCTCGCTACAACAGTTTCTAACCAGACGACAGTCCTTTTCCATCTGCAATATTGCTCTTTACCTATCATCTAATTCGCATCGTCTCCTTTTCCGTCGTCGCGTTATCTTTCGGGGGGCGGTTGAGTGCGAGAAGTGTGTGTGTGTGTGTACGTGTGTTAGTTGTCTGTTTTTCTCAAAGTCGCTTGTTTCCTGTTCCTGGCGGCCTGGAATTCTCTTGCAACAATCCAGTCAATTCCTCTATCTATTCCTCCATCCATCTATCCATCCTCGATACAAGTTCTAGAAACCTGACCATCCAAGTTTCTGCGATTTTGACAGGTTGACACCGAAACGGCTACTTCTTCCCACCCATTCTGGTGACACCAACGGGGGAAGCGCTCCATCGACCCACGATGGGATCGACTCAATTTGGCAATTTTCACGTACAGAATCCCATCTTTATCTACTTTGGACCCTATCTATTTACTTTAATTTACTCACAACTATGGTTTGGATGTTGCAGAACTTTTGCCGAGACTCGACTCTCCCAGTATGCAATGTATGTATTATTGCGCCAGGGCCTCCTAACCTTCAATGTCAGGCCGTCATCAAGACAACCCGCCCCAAACCAGGAATGATGTTAACAACTCAATTTTCGATACGCACAGCTTTTCGTTGCAGATAACCAGCCTCCGAATGCGAAATTCGGAGGATGCGCACTTACGGGAATCGGTCTGAGTGGTGGCAGGAACCTGGCGAACCTAGGTATGACATGAACTCAAACCTCACCGCAATTCATAGGTATCTGGGCAGAGGCTGACGATAACACTGCGCAGGATCGATCCTTTTCGCCGTGACCGCTATTCTCCTCAGTGCGTTCTTAGTATGGAAATCGGAACGGAAGAAAGCCGCAGTGGGAAGAAGGTGCGTTATACCACACCCTCCTCGTGATGTGATCGATTAAATTGGAATCAATGAAAAAAAAAAACAAAATAAAAAAGATGCTAACCTCGCAACTCGTGACTTCATTTAGGGAAATTCAAATATTCTTAATTGGATACATGATAGTTCAGCTCTGCGAAATCTTTACCGTTGGTGGACTTCCCATCGCTGATGATGTCAGAAAAGTATGTCTGAACCCGCATCCTCCATCATCGCTTGAATCATCCACGGATGATAAAACTAACCAGCGCCTGCCACGTTTCAGGGATTTACTGCCGTTCACCTAGCTGCTATTTCCGCGACGGTCTGGATATTACTTCTCAATGCCGTCGTTGGGTTTCAGTTACTCGACGACGGCACCCCAGTCTCAGTCGGTCTTCTTATCGCCTCAGGAGCCATTCTGTTCATAGGCACCGGTTATATCGCGCTGGACACTGGGTTCCGTTGGACCGGCCATTTCGACCCAAGCCTGGACGGAAATAATCGAAATATCGGCCTCTACGTCCTATATCTGCTATTTCCACTTGTTTGCTTGGTCGTCTTCTTTGCGCTGGAAGCGGTATTAGTCTTGCGTATCCTTGGGGAATTGAGGCCTTTACGTATGTTAGCCCCTTTATATCCAATTGTTTATGCGCCATGTGAGCCCATTTCTCCCCCATTGCTGACAGCCCCTTCCTTTGACATATTAGTATACCTCAGCGCAGCTGGCCTTCTTTTCGCCATCGGTCAAATATTCCAATTTGTCGTCAGCACCCACTTATGTCAAGCATCAAAAGGGAAGATAAACGGATCCCTCTTTGCGACTCTCTTCACAGAGCTTGCTGTAGGGGCAGTATGGATATTCTGGAGCAGCATAACCGAAGACGACTGGCCCATGACCGTTGGGAGCGGTGGTTATAACTGAGGAAAAAAAAAACCCACCAAAAAAATCTTAATCGTAATTATAAAAATGGGATAGATGAATGAAGGGGGAAAACAACAAAAATTGGAAACAAAGAAGTGCATCTGGAGTTCGTGATATGATAGTATGAACTCTCAGGATTGGAACAGGAGAAGCAAGAGGCGAGACCTACTGGAAATTCAGCGCAGGAAAATAGGAAAAACGGCACCAAGAAAGGAAGACCTGGCCCACAATGCGAGATCGCGCAGCGCTTGATACACCGAACTATTCAACCTCCGCACGTTTACCGACCTTTTTTCGATCCATCTGGATCGAAAACAGCGGAGAAGATGAAAGCACCATATTCGTTATCTTGGGAAACATTTGGTTTCGTGTCTCCTTGCGTTCCTTACGCTCCTCGGTTTTACGCCTGACGCCTTTCTTCCTCTGTTCCATTACATATACCTTTCCCCTCTCTTTTCCCCTTGTGCATTCTTCGCCGCTTTTCGCCCTTTGTTATATCTTGCGAAATATCTTGTATAGCCGATCCTGGATACCAGCTCTGTTATATCAGGTGCCTTTCTCTGGATTTCTTATTCCTTGTTGGTTCCTGTTTTTTGCTATAATATTTCCTTTTTTTTTATTCATTATGCCTTAAACTGACATATTCATAACCATTTTTCTCTCCTGTTTCATTTGTTCAATGTTACTATCCCCCCTCTTCTTTACTGCTTAATCTACGGCTTGATGTTTAAAAAGATATCCCCCACAATTTCCCCAATACAGAAACAGATCGCCTGTTTTCCCCCTGATATTCCCCTCTGCCCTCTTCTCTCTCCCCTTAACTGCAACCCCATTTTTCGTACTTCATTTATCTCCTTAACGTCCAAACCTACTTCTCGTTCTCCTTCTTTATATACATACATTATCTACCATATTTCGTCTCTTTTACAAATAGGTGTCTGTATAACTTTCTTCGGTTTAGGATCTTCCCCGCGATAAACCGGGCATATATATTCTTCTTAAACAATAGTTGTCGAGTGACAGTGCAGAGTACCAACAAGGGTCAAAATTCGAAAAAGAGGAGAATAGTTTTGTCATGATTATTTTAGTTATGCTAAGAGGAATATATTATTTTGTCACTCTAGGATGTTTGTAAGAAGAAATGAAAGGGGGTTAGTGGAGATTTGGGGCCAGGGTGTAAGACCCATAATCGGGGTCCCATATTTAACCTCAACGGCCGAACATTGATGTTATATCGTCTCATTACCAATTGCATGACTGGTATGCTACTTATAATTTCAAATGGCCTCCTTCGATTTAACTTTGGGCTTTCCTCCCAACATCTTGAAAAAGAAAAAGTATACAAGAAGAGAAAGCGGTCATTGAATATGGGGCATTCTGTCGGAAACTTAATGTTTCATATTCCTTCAGCCGAGGGCCAGGGAAACCCTACCTAGGGCTCAATTTCCATATTGAGCCTAGTATGACATTTCTGTATTTGATTCTTCTTCCTCCACCGATTTCATCGCTCCTCACTTACTATTATTGTCCCACCTATTTTGCAGGTCCCGCCCTCGAGCATTCAATGATGGTCTTAGTAGCTAGCCAATTGAGCATGTGAACAAATGGAGTCTTCTCATTTCAAGTTAATGCAACTGTTGACACCACTGTTTTCTTTTCCTCTTTCAACTCCAGCATGACCCTAGCTTACATTCCGCTATGACCGTTGTTGACAAGCAGGTACACAAATTCACTTGAGTTATCCGGCAACGACTCCAGCTGCTTGCTCCTAGAAAGCATACTGAAGATCTGCAGGCGGTACCGCCCCAGGTATCAACCCACCTATTCGGGAGACTGGTTCAATGAAGGCCGCTGTGAAAGCTGTCTCATAACTTACGACTGGGGAGCAACTCAAACTGCCCAGCTAGGTTAAAAACCGCCTTGGGGGGGGGAAGCCCAACTTGACTTCCTCAGAACGAACACGGCATTCGCCGACAATGGAACTCCGTGTGCTCAAACAAACCGTTGATGACGGGTGGTCAGAGCCATTCCGAAAGCCGTTATGTCATATCGTACTTGATGTTTCTGACTCGAGGCGGTTGGCTGTGGTACTGGACATCCAAGCATGGTACTCTTCCCTGGAAATTTCCCGTCGAAGCAGGGAGGTCGATATCGACTCGGTTTTTCTTCTTGGAGTTCGTTACACGCCTGCTTGTGGGCGGACTGCGGTGGTTACGGAGATGTAATTGCTCCAGATATGCTACATGGTAGTAAGCTTACATGCGGGTAATAAACTTATTCCGTCTTCAATCCAAATATACCAATATTGAGACTGCCTATGACATCCTTGGAAAACTGCGAAATATCCACTGGAGAGAAATTTTGCGAACATTCGTTTGAATCTGCGATGGGCATTTGACAGTGGCGGTAATAGCGTTACCCTTGCCCACGCACGCGATCATTAACTCCAATCGATGATGTGAATTTCATTTAAATAGAAATTATTTCTATTGTGCCTGGGTTGGCGCAATTGAGAAGAATAAGAGTAGCCCGTCTAGCTGGTTAATTGAAATAAATGTTGCTTGTGCACAGAATTTTTGGTGATATGGGCTGTCTGTTATTGGTGCGAAAAGAATTGGGGCTACAAATATCAGGATGGTTGACTTGATGGAAAAGAAAAGATATGATTGGGTAAGTTTGCTAGGTGCTAGGTTATGCTATGTTGAGATACGAGGCTGGTGATGCTTTGATGTGATGTGATCCTATCATTCTCGATGGGGAGACAGTGATTCTGAACTGGGAGGAGTAGGGTGATTGGTGGCGGGGAGATTGATGCAAGACAACCAGCTTGTGGAGAAAGAGATTGATGAAAGAGAGGGACGATGGAGCAAGAGTGGTACTGAACGAAATTGCAGTTTTCGCTTTTGAGCCACGGAGATCATCCAGAATGGTGAGCAACAAGTCTCTTGGGCCTGTGCTATTGATTATCAACACAACACAAAACAAAGTCGTAAAACACAGCAAAATTTTGAAATATCATGTACTCATGAATTAATTCATTTGCAGTGGATTTTATTCAAGATTATAAGGGGTACGATACATTGTACAGGTTGGTGCAGCTTAGCTCTGGAGGCTAAAAGAAATATATAGAGAACAGTCAATCTCGCCCGATTCGTTATTCCCATGTACCCGAACATTTATCCCAATCATAGGAACACATCTCCATGGTCGGATCAATAAAGCATGAATCCACCTACGATCCTGTGCACAAACCGTCCCCTGCCCCTTCAGATTACCGGAGAAAGACGCAGGGAACGGCACGAAATCCAGGGGGCCGGCTGCCTTCCGACCACCATTTTAACTATCGTCCTCCGTCTCCTCCTCCCCTCACTCAGTCCTCTTTCCCTTTCTTACTAAAAACCCCAGCCCCAACCCAGTACTGCCAATGCGTCCAAGCAGGCCACATGCATACGGCCTCGATATTATTCCCCACAGGATCTACCACGAAAGAGCCATAGTAGAATTTGTGATACTGGGGGCGCGGGCCGGGGGCGCCGTTGCACTTTCCGCCAGCAGTTAAGGCCTCAGCGTGGAAGTTGTGGACGATGGTGCGGTCTGAGAATGAGAATAAGTATGAATATGACAATTGGAAAGGGGATATCTATAAGCTAGAAGCTAGATCACAAAATATCAATCAAGAAAAGTGAAGTACAATATAACTTTGGAAGAAAGGGTAGCTGTTGGTATAATAACAAGGAAACAAACTTACTCTTAGCTTCAAACGCAACATGAATCGGCTTTCGTTTTAACCCGTTCTCACCTCTCGTTGCATCATCGCCATCTTCATCCCCTTCCACCCCTGTAATCCAGAAATCTGGATAATACACCCCTAACCCGACCACGTGTGGCACAGGACGCATGTGTTCTCGGTACCCTAGTGGTGCTAGGGCAGCTTTGTAAAAGGCAACGACTTCGTCGAAACGGGCGGCGGGCACGCAGATGCCGATATGGGAGAGACCCATGATTAACTCTTTGCTACTAACTAGATTTTTTAATACGGAATTTGGGTAGCTATTATATTAGGGTTGGCGGTATAGGGTAATTTCCATGGACCACAAATGTGGTATTAATCCGATGTGGTTTTTAATGGGGGAAAGGAGGAGGATGGGATTGTTATATGCAGAGCTCTTGGCCTCACCCCGCTGTCGCGTTAAGTCTTGGACGTGTCCGGACTTGATATTCTTTAGCTCTCAGGCAATGAGGCAGTGAGGCAGCCAGGCAGCGATGGTCTCGATTCCTTGGGGATTCCCCCAGTGCTTTGCCCGTGTTATGCTTGCCAAGCAAGCAAACTCCACTCGTCTAAGAGACTCGAGATGAGAAGCCTCTTGGATGAGTCAAAGCGGACGCCAAGCTGTTCGTATTTGATATTGCTAGGGTGTTTGACGGTGTTGTTGAAATGCCCATTCGTTTGTGATTCGCTTGCTGGGTGGCGTTGGACATTCAGTTGTTTTTTAGTGCGAGCCTGGCTATGTCGGGAACGGCCCCAAAAAAAGGAATTCTCCAAAGTATCTGTTCAAAATCTGGCGCAGCGGAAATTTTTGGTCGCCCAAGTTATCTCTCTCGGGGCATTGCATCATAATGGATTTTTGTTCTGTTATGGCTTTATTCACTTAAGCAGGGAGAAAGGGATCAGCAGCTTTAAGGGACTAACATCGGAAGAATATCAAGCATCTCCAGAGCGAGTTCGATGTTTACTGGACGAATTTTATGGAGGTATGATGATCACGGGAATCTAGCTGAAATGATATCTTTTCAAAAGCAATTTGCAGAGACATAAAACGTTACCTGCATCCATTGGCGGTTTCATCATAATTCATAAAATGGAACTCAACGATTCAAGCGAAAGCAGAAAGGAAATTGTCCCGGACGGAAAACAGAATCAGCAAATTGAAAGCAGAAGAGAAAAAAACACCAACCAAATTAAAACTCGCTGTTGCTATCCGTAAATAAATATAAACAAAACGCTTTTTTCAACCTTTTTCACAAACATTTTCCCACTCCTTCTCCAGGGAAAACAAAAGACGGTAGAGTAAATCCCTCCTATCCATCGCATCCGTATTGGAAAATACCCTTGACCTCCTATTCCCCCCTTATATGCCTGTTCCAAACCAAAGCCAAAACCAAACCAAGCCAACCAAACCGGGTCCCGCCATCCTGAAATTGATATAAAATAAGACATGTTTAGGTAGGTGAAGTAAACACAAGGAAGATTCCATCCATCCATCCCTGTCATCTCTAAAGTACACAATAGTTTCAAAGCACAACACAAATGAACAAGAAGCGGAATTAAATGGGGGGAGGAAGACAAGCGAGGTAACCGGGATTGTGTTTGGAAACATATTAGAGATAAAGGAGGAGTAGGTAAGGAAAAACGGCCCCTTATTAAATAAAAAGTGAACTTGTGTCGTGGCACGTAAGGAATTAACGACACCCCAAACGCCAGAGACGATGGTATAAATAGGGATATGCCAAGCGCACCATGTTAAAAAAATATCGAAATTGCAAAGCTCACGTTAATTTTGTCAAGAAGTTTTGTCGAGTTGGTAGGTGCTTGGCAAATCGATATTTTTATCCTGTCAAATTTACCAAATGGGGTCTTTGGTGTTCCGAAATCAGGCGTACAGTGCATGTATTATAATTCCTGTGGTAAAGGGGGTAAGGGGGGAAGGAAGTCGATCGATCGACAGACAATAAAGATGGATATCTGTCTCTCGACTCGGTAATATCCCAAATTCGAGCAAAGCAACAAGGGATTTTCCAGCACACTCTAATTCTCTTTTCGATTTTCACTGGTTGTATGCTTGAAGATCTCTAGCCCAGCGTGTTAAACGGGGAATCCGGCGCAGGACAGGATCATGGGGGGTGTTTTCTGCAATGGCCATATATAGAGCTTCAAGACGTTGGATGAGAACATCCATGATTTTCGGAGCGACTTCGTAGATCTCGGGGTCCTACACTCCTGTTAATAACAAGAGGGAAGACAAACACTTCAACTCTCAGGGTGTAGTGTAATGTTGCGTTAAAAGGGGGATGACTTACCCTAACTTTGACAGTCTGGAAAACACGTTCAAGCCAACTGAGACGATCCATCACGTTTGTTTCAAACGACGATGTCACAGCGGCGCTGACGGAAAGGACGACCAATGGTGAGAGGTTAGAGAGGAATGAAGAATCAAGTTTGACAAACAGATTGTTGAAAAGGTCTGCTTGTTGAGATGATTGAATCCACTATAATTGGGAGAACAAATTAGTAAAAGTAAAATACCTAATAAAAATATGGTAATAAACAAAGGCATACCCTTATGGAACCTTCCTCATATCTTCCGGTATTCAACAGTTCGCTAATTTCCTCCAGTTCGACTTCTTCCGGAGATGGCTTCGGTGGAGCAATCTCTCGAATAGGGCTCGGAGCCGACAGTTTTTCAGGCGAAGCCGCCTTAACCCCAAGGCGACGATTAAGCTCTAAAATCTCGTTTTGGAATTGAGATTGAGCAGCTGCCATGGTTGAAATGGTCCCCGATAGGGAGCGGACAAGCGTCGTGAGTTGGTCGATTTTGGTACTGTCGTTCTGTTGTCTCACCTCATACTGTTTCATTTGAGCCACAAATTGTCGCTCAACCTCCTTGGTCATCATCCTCGCTTGCTGGATGGATTCCTCTCTGAATAACGGGACGATCTTCTCATGCAGAACCCTGGAGATATCTTTCTCCAAACGGCTAGATATGGATGCTGAAATCAATTCAGAAATGCGGAGAAGCATGTTTTCATTTGACATTGCTCGTTGTATGGCTGAAGGGAGAATCTCCTTGATAGTAGGTGGAACTATCGAATCAAGCTGTCGGCCAAGTCCCTCCTTTATTTGCTGGTTCATGGACTTTGTTGTGGATTCAATGAGTGCAGGGACTACCATCGATTGCACATTGTTGGCAATAATACGAGACAGATTTTTCTCCACATTGTCAGATAAGGTTGACGAGACAAGGCGCAAGACTGCATCTTGTTTTGCAGTGGCTGCTTGGTCTTGCGAACGACGATCTTGGTCAAAGCGAAGGTACAAAACTTCAAGTTCCCGGTTGAGGCATTTTTTAAACTCAGCGGAAACTGCTTTCTCAATTTTCTTTACTTCCTTGTTTAAGAATTCAGACGAAACTCCTAGATTAATCGATTCCGCTGGTCCAGAATCGGCAGAAGCCCGAGCGGAGGCAGCTTGAGTCTCAATTACTGTCACAGACTGCGGAATTTCAGACTGGCTCAGGTCAACATCCTTACTCAAAATTTCTTTTAGTTTCCCATTGTCAGCTTTCTTCTTTTTTCGTTTCTCACTCTTCTCTGTAGAAGTGGTCAATTGATCGTGGTGATCAGAAATCGACACAGAATCGCCTGCCTTCTTCTTTGGTGACTGCTTTGAAGGCGACTGGTTACGGGACGATTCAACTCCAGTAGCTGATTCCTGTCCAGGGCCTGCTGTCCTCTTGGCCGGTTCCTTCCCTTTTGGAGCACCCTTTAAGGCTACATCGCCGTTGACCGATTGTTCATCGACTTGGGCAGGGAAGCTCTGCAGGGCATTGACATCAATGAAGCCCTTTTGTAGAGCATTCACAGGATCAAGGATTTTGTTGTCACTGCTCCACCCAAGATCTGACTTCCTAATATTGAGGCAGGTAACACCAAGAGAGTGCATGACATACAACTCGAATAACCCTGCTTCTTCATCTATACCACGTTGTGAAACAGACGGTCGGGTAAGAGGCAGTAGCTCAAGGCTCCTAAATTGCCCCTTGCTTCCAAAAGACAGCTCGCGGATTCCACTCATACAAGCTGTTGACTCCGGCTTTGGCAGCCTTTCATCCTTCTCAGCTACTCGTTGAATATACGTGCACTGCGACATCGGCGGGAGAGAGTATCTCGGCGCAGACAAGTGGACGAAATAAATAGAATTTCGCGTAGGGTGGCCAATAACGATAATTCCGGACCCGGGATGATATGCAACACTGCATATGGCGTCGGACTCATTGTCGTGAGGAAATTTCAACTCCTGCACTGCCTTGCCCAGCCCAATATCCCAGAGCTGAAGCGTGTGATTCTGTTTCAAACCAACAAGCACATAGCGGAGAGCGGATGCTTTCACATACGGCCGTAATTTGTCGATGAATAAAACAGAAGTAGGCCACGATTTCTCCGTAGGAGAACCGGTGACGAGTGTCAAAAGGGGTACTCGAATATCTGTTGGCACTTTCGAAGTACCAGCGTTCGGGAAATCCACTACGTCACGAATGTCCCAAAACCTCATCCTGCCGGTTTTGTCAAGCGACACAATAACTGTATCGTCGTCGCTGAAAATGAAGTCCTTCCCGGCCTTGCCAGTAGCGATTTTCAACGATTTTTCTTTGAAGAACTTTTCGGTGTCGACTTCACGTTGCGTTTTTGTCACGCCATACTTTGGAGACATCGCACAATGCGGCCATACGATATGAATGAATTTGCCGCGACCGATAGCGAAAAATTCAGGGTGACGGGAGCTCCGCCTAGCCCGTGTTTTCAGCTGGCCGCCAGAGGTATTTTCATCCGAGGCGGGGAATGGTGGGAAAATTAAGCTGTCGCGCTCTAGCGCATCCTTTTCGAAGAGATCATTGTCTGCTCTGGAAATGGTCGCCCAGTAGACTGCGCCACTAACACCGATCCCAAGAACAGCCTGCTCTTTGGTCGCTGACAAATTTGGTGCTGTAGTCGATAGAGAGACATTGAAAATCCGATCATTGGTAGATCGGAATACTTGCCTATCTAGACCATCCTCCTGCCGGACTATTCTCATACCACCGTTTTTCGCCATAGCGTAAACGATATAGTCGGAAGTAGCCGAGGTGAGCGCTCGGTCCAATTGGTCGAAGTCCTTCTTGAGGCGGGCAATATCCATTATCCCATCATTCCGAAGCGAGAAGTGGTTTACTGTGTTACCTTTCCAGGTGATCGACACGAACGGCTTCAACGGAAAGTTATACACGGGGATAACACGCTCAGCCTCAGACTCCCACGAGTCGGCAATAGCACCGTTGGTATCATCAGCAGACTCCTTTACATCTGAGACAACAGGAGGTGAGCTCTTCGGTGTGAAATCGGCGCTAATATCCTTCTCTAATTCCCCCTGAACATCAAGGGCAGTCTGCTCGAGTTTTTCTGCAAGCGCATTCAAAATGGCTTTGGAATTCTCCTCCTCCTCTTGTTTAATGTGGATAACTTCTTCAGCGGCGGCCCTTGCTAAAGCATCCTCTACCTCCTTATTAACTTGTCCAGCAACTTCCCCAAGCGCCTCAGGAACGGTTTCCTTCTTGATCTTCATCTTTTTCTGATCAGGACCCTGGGAGTCTTCAGATGCACCTGGACCAGGTAGAATTGTCACATTCTCACCCGTTTCCAAAGGTGACGATGATGAAACAGTGTCCCCAGATGGCTCTGATCGTTTTCGCTGGCCATTGGCCTTGATGAGGCCTGATGCATAGTTTTTCTTCGTGCTGGCGACTTCAGGCGCGGGACTTGCACCAGTGAGCCCTAGTGACTGGTTTCCTTGGGGGGTTCGGTTGCGGGGAGATGCCGCAGCAAGTTGTTCGAAAGGATTAACATAAGTGAAAATTGAGTCCTTTGGTTGTGGATGGATCGGGGGTTCAAAGGGAGTAGTTTCACGGCTTTCACCTGTCCCGAACAGTCTCATCGGGGATGCTCTTCGCTCCGCAGGAGATTTAGCCCCTGCATCAGTAGAACGTTCTCGGGGAGCAGCAGCAGCTTCGGATGATTTCGCACCGGCGGCAGCAGTTACTGATTCCTCCGATCGCGACGTCTGGGGCTTTGGGCAATTTAATAACTTCAACAGCATATTTTGGGCATTGTCAGCGGGAGGAGATGTTGTGGAGGGTGGTTCCGCAGGTTGGGCAGCAGCAGGTCCACCAGACATCAACTCAGTAGCAGCAGATGAAGAGGTAGTTGATTTCCCCATGAACGAAGCCACGATATCAGAGGCAGATATACCCCTTCCATGGCCGCTTTGGGTAGTACCAACATAACCCTCACCTTGTGCGTCTTTCGGCGCGAGGGCGTCGTCTTGCGGCGGTTTTGGGGTAGATGCATTCTGCGCAGCTGGGCTGAACTTGAGCAAATTCAACAAATTGGAAGTGCGATCCGCATTCAAAGTCTGCTGCTGCGGGTTCTGGGTGCTGTTACGTGGTGTCTGAACATTGGGACTGATGACGTCCGAGCTATGATGGGGAGGTGTGCCCGTATACTGCGGGCTGTAAAGCGGTGACGACACAGTAGCTTGGAGCAAGCTGGGTGGAGTTGAGAAGGGAAATTCACCAGATGGTGAGCCATTCTGGCGACGACTCTGAGCTTCAGATATCGGGGGGTTGGACGGATTGTTTGGCGAATGCCTTGGCTTGATGTTGGCAAACAGAGCCTGAAGGTCCGCTTGGGTGGACATTTCTGCCACAACCACCTCGAAAGGTGAGCTCCACGACGCGTGAAAACAGAACTGAAAAGGGCCGTCAAAGAGCAGGACGTAAGCTTCAGCTCCAAATAACCGAAGAAGGGAAGAGAACGGAAGAAATGAGGGTGGTGGAAACGAAACACCGGGAAGCAGACGAAGTGACAACAAAGTGATGCTGGAATGTTGAGGTTGGTTGAAATTCAGTGCAGGCTTGGCAGCGAAGCGGCTGCTGACTCAGCAATGCAGTGGCTGGGATTGTTTGCCCTGTTTGCCCATTTTTGATAGCCTGAGTCGCAGATTTCGCCTGAATGCTTGAGAAGCCGGCGATGTCTATATTGTTCTAGCATAACTAATACAATATATTCAACTGGAGACTAGGAGTCCTGATCCAGTAGAAGAATCAGTAACTCAACCACCGTCAGATTTAGGAGGAGAGAGAGAAATTTCAGATGACATCATCCAGTCAATGTCACATGATCATCACATGACTGTGGTAGCTTGAATTATTCATAGGAAAAATTGCCTAGCGCCAGCAACACCGCTGTCACGGATAAAACCCGCGAATGGACAGGAAAAGTACGAGGACTGAGGAACATGGCCGTTTTGTAGCAACAGTCGGGCTATCATGGTCGCCTTTTTGTCCAGTTCCAGCACTCTATGTCAAGTCTGATACATCCCTACCGAGATCGTTGTCCCGCCTCCAGTTTTTGGTACCAATCTGCAACACGCGACAGGCAACATACCACATACCGGGCACAATGTTCTGTCTCAGAAGGTGAGATACAGCCCTTCCGAAATCTCTGAATTGTGAAACTCTCTTTATTTATATTTATTTATTTATACTTCTTTCGTTTTTTTTATAAAAAAGAAGTTATTACCAACTAACATGCTGTTCAGCTGGCTCCCTCTCCTCTTCATCCCCACAAACGCCAGTCCCCTATTCATCCTATCCTTTATCACCCTCACCTACCTCCTCCACCGACCATGCATCTACTGCTCTGCTCTCCTCCTGATACTCTTCCTCTCCTCATGCCACTGGTCGGATCGCTGCTTCTTTGATTTTAGGGGCGACTGGTTTGCCCCTCGCTTCTCCGCCCCAGCCTCCACCGGTTTCCCTTCCTCACCGGAACATTCAGCACCCGGGCTGGCTGAATATGTGCTGGAGACGGTGAACACGACAGCCACGGCGTTGGCTGGTGCTGCAGTCGATGAGGTAAAAAAACATTTTGCTTCTACTAATGGGACTGGGGTGGTGGGAAATTCACCCGTGGAATGGACGGGCATGGGTCTGGAATGGTTACGAAGCCTTCTTGGACGAAGGGAGTGGACGTTGCCATGCGTCGAGGTGAAGGTTCGGCTTTGAGTTACGAATTTCATATGTTGAAACACAGGAGTGGGAATTGTTTTATTTTATTTTGTTTTCATACGCTTTTTATATATTTTAAATATGTTTCCTTTGTCGCGCCTGGCCTGCCTATCAAAAGTCAGAGCAGAAAGTGATATATTTACAGTCAGGAAGAGAAATTTGGATATATGATGCTCGATATGGTATTGTATATTGACTCACTAATAGCTTTGTTGCTTTTTTGACATTAAATGTGCCATCTGTTAACAATTTAAGTCAATATAAACATGTTATCTCCTGCAAGAAGTGAAAGGGGTTGGTGCGAGCTGCTTTGAACTTATAATGCATCGTGACGGGCAACTTATATACCATGAGGTTGAGCACAGGCAGCAGTGTGAGAATAAGTTTCCTCTTCGTTTTTATTTTATTTATTTATTTATTTATTTTGTTATTTTTTTTAAATCGCCCCCCCCCCCCTTTTTTTTAGGTGCTGACAGGGGCGAGCGGCAACGGACATGGATTGACACACGACCATTTCTCTGCCCCAAGAGTTTAGCCAGCCCGCTTGCTCTATGCCAGCAAGGATACTTTATTCATTCATACATTTGGAAATGCAGCCTTATCTCTATTTTCAACTTGACCTGCGGCGCGCAAATGCTGCTCTATAAAAATTGGAGGACCGCTCATCTTCATCAATTCCACTATCACAATCCCACATTTGTCGTTTGTAGGGAGTAATTCACAGAAAAAGAAATATTTTCAAAATGAGTGTTCAAAAGGAAGTGATCAATTTAAAGTTTCTGTCATATTATTAACTAATTGTGCTTTGAGAAAAATTGAATTGGCAGGCATAAACAATTTTCAGCTGGAAATAATTTTGAATGCAATGGCCAATACTCGCTTCAGGTTCATACATTGCTTATACCTCAGCCATCTACCATGGCGATGATGACTTTTCGCACATTTCTATGACTTAACTCTCCAGCTCTCTGTAATATCTGACTCTAACTTCTAACCCTAACATACTGACTACCCACAACATAAATATCTCACCCTACCCTGTGAGATGTCCGAGAGGTGTTAGTAATATGCCAAGTATATATGTTTAGAGGTAGAGAAAATCGAATTCAGTATCGCTGGTAGAAAATTGAATTGGTGATCTTTTTTCGGCCCCGTTCAAACCCAGCCAAGGTTAATGCCACACATCTCCTCTGCCTGTGAGAAAGAGAGCGAGAGAGCTTTAAAAATGAACCGGATTTTAATCGTGTCAAAACAAATGGCGTTGCGGCGTGATATATGGCGTTTTATTTCAAAGAGATTTAACAGCCTGGATTCTCAGTCCATTTCTAACGGAAATCAGCTCTCCATTCAGAGAAAATACCACATCATCGTCGGCCGTTTTGACCGGCAACACTTCAGCAGCATTGTTCGAAAGGTAGTCATTCGGTACGAAGAAGTGCTGATTATAGCGCCCTTCGATCAAGTTGGGCATGGTGGCACTCGAGAACCATGAATTCTGATGCAAGAAGACGAAACTCTTTGTGTCTTCACTTGATCCTAGGAAATGCCGGCAACGCTTGGGGAAAACGGGACTCAGCGGTGTTAGACTGAGAATATTATTAGTGGGTCGTGATTCTGTAACTGATAATCTAGCCCCGTTGACGTCGAAGAGAAACGTGGTCGATGAAGACTCGAAGCCCGATACGTGGCCTACCTCGAGCACTAAAATTCCGGTCGATGCGCTGACAACTGCAGTCTTGACATCGGTTTCCATGCACGTTTCGTCAAGAGAAAATTGCAGACGTATTTCGGGAGTACCGTTACTGCATGGGGATGGAAAAGATTCTGCACTGAAACGCCTAATAGCGCATCCAGAAAGCAGCCAAAAACCCTGGCGGTCTTCCCGTCCAACTGAAGGAGGAAAAACTAGCCATCGCCAAACTTTCCTATCGTAGGGTTGGAAGGTCCACGATCCGACGCACGATCCATCCTTGACGCGATACACGCTGTCCGATTTTATGGTGGCCACAAGCAAATACTCACCGTTTGCGCTGAAGCAAAGCTGTTTCACCCGCGCGGTTGTATGTATCTCTGCAGACGGTGATGAATCACACTTCATTGCTGCTGTAAACAAAAGTTGCCGGATATGTACCACACCCGTAACATCTGCCGAAGCGATGGTGTTATTTCTGCTGACGACCAGCTTTGTGACAAACGCTGTGCGTGAGTGAGAGTATAATAAAGTTGTAGTCCCGTCCTTAGCATTAAACCCAACTACCTGCCCGTTATATTTTCCCGCTACAACGGTTGTACCAGAAGGGTGCGCACACATAACTGTGACTTTCCCGCTTCTATGGGACTCGTATTCACCCTCGGTAATCACGAGCTGAACAGCATCGTCACTTGTGCTGGTGTCCTCTTCCATGTTTTTGCGGACAAGGACGTCTGGTGACCAAATCCGCATGCTCGAATCCATGACATCGACCACGCTTGCGCTATCTGAGGTGAAATTCAAAATCCTGAAAGACGGGAATGGCGAGTGAATATGGTACAAAACGGTAAGCGATTCAAAATCCCAAATGTGCATGTTGCCTTGCGAGTCCGTGGTGACTAGCGTCCGACCATCCGGCGAGCACGAGGCTGATAAGAACCCGACATTGCTGGGCATCATGTGGGAGTGTACAAGGCTTCCGGACCAAGTCTCGTAGAGCGCAAGGCCGTGGTTAGTGTATATGACGAGGAGGAGGTTGACGTTTGGATTCGGGTTGAAAAGGAGCTTTGCAGCGTGCCGTCCATCCTCATCTTTCGCCCAGCCGATGAACTCCGCCTCGCGAATATCCCATAAGCAGACCACTCCGCCGCGGTATCCGAGGGCGAGCGTCTCCAAATCAGCGGAGACGGAAGCAACTTGCGGAGGTCGAGCAGCAAGGCCATTGTGTTCGGTTTCAACGTCCGAGTTACGATATTCGAACTCTTGGTCCTCGAGTAGTTCGCCGGTACCCTTATCCCATTGGAGAAGGTGGCCGTGTTGGGACACGGCGACAATGCGGTTGTCTGACGAAGTTAGAACGAGACAGCGGAACCTCAGCCGGTTTTTCCACAGGGTATTGCCATTCAAATCTTGAAGTGCAATGGTTCTGGTCATGCACAAAACTATAAGCCCGTCGGTGAGATGGACTAGATCGACAGAGTCATTGTTATGGATAACCGTTTCCTTTTGACAACTGCGGTGGTTGTATAGGATTACATTTCCCGACTCCATGCCTACCGCAATCAGGCTATCGCCACATGATACGGCTGCGGCGATGTCATCACCAAAGCTAACATAGGCAATACAGTCATCCCACGTGGTGTTCTTGCGGCCTACAAGTGAAAGTCCACCTAGTCGTTTCCCGAATTGTTGATATATTGCGGACCCTGACGGGCAAAGTGGGGGTATGAGGAAATAGATGGACGAGGGATCGTGCAGTAATGCCTCTCCAAAATGAGTCACCAACCTGCTTAGATCCGTTGACCAGCTATCGATGTTTTTGACATGGCTACTTAGCGGTGATCGGTACTTGGCTCTTCTTTCTAAGTATGCTTTGAGGTTTTTCGACGTGCGGATGAGATTGTGGAGGTTAGCAGTCAGCGCGAGCCTTTCAATCCAGCTCAGCATACTCGTTCTGAAGAATCGGTCTATTGCAGCCAAAAGCTTATCGCTTTCTGATGACGCAGTATAGACATGCTCGGAAAACTGGGTCATGGAATAATTGAGGAAAGGTGATGGGTCAGATCGCGTTTGGGTAAGAAATCGTGGATTTCGAGGAGGTCGCAATTCACTTCCCGACAATAGGTGCAAGCATGCCAATGCCGCCTTCTCATGAGCATTGGGTTTCGAGATTTCAAATTCTCCCGCAGCCTCTGATAGAAGGAACTCGCGGGCAGTTGGGTGAATGAGATCAACGATACCCGATTCCTCGTCGACGGTGACTAGTTGGCCGCATAGACCCTCCACTGCGCTCTTTGTGCTCGGGAGCATGGTGTTAATATCTATCAGAAGTGCCTGAGAGAGCTCCGACATTGTTAGCTTGCGGGTACAAACCACCGTCCAGGCAAGAACCGCCTTAGCAATGTGTTTCTCTAGCGTGTTCGTGGCCATTGGTTTGATTGTTCGTTCGTAATAGGGAATCATGCCTTCTGGAATCCTCCCTAGGACCGTCATAACACTTTCGCTAGAGTAGAGGTTTTCTAACTCATCGAGGACTAGGCGGACCCAGAGGAAACAAGAGTTGGATTTATGCAGGATTCTATCAGCTAATTTTTCTCTATCGGAAGGGTTATCAACTGGTAGACTATCAATCCGGCTCTGAATGTAACACCGGATGTCGTGCATGGTATCTTGAGCCGGGATCTCAATGCAGGTCACTTGAACTGAAGAGTCCAGGGATCGCTGTAATCGCAGGATATCATGCATGTTTCGGCTTGTTATAAAAAACCGGAGAGGGAAGTTAGGCTTTTCGCCTTTGAGCATAGTGAAGAATTCCCGGTATTTGTTGCATTCATCAATCGCGTCAATAACCAAATACTGGGGAGTGTGGACTGAAGCCTTTAGTTTCAAGAGAGTTAGCACATATATGTACGAACTAGGTACCTAGGTAGTCATGATAGAGGAGACATTCCTGAAAAATACCCTTTCTGAACAACTTCGTCCAGATAGTCCAAGAATCGTCCATATCAAAGGTTGAACCCTCTTGACATAAATGAAATAATTTATTCCGGATGGCAGGGTTGGAGGTGGCCATCTGGAACGCGATCGATTTGAGGAATGGACCCAGGGACCGTGAGGCCTTGTCGCCGACATGAAAATAGTAGAAAGCACATTCAAACCGGCATTCCTGTAGATGAGATATAATATGTGAGGAAAGGATAGTTTTGCCAGCCCCGGGATTGGCGTGGATCCAAAAGATTGAAATATCATTCTTGCACTTTGTTTCACTATCACCTTTGCCGAATAAACCGGGTATGCAATCTCTCCAGTTTTGGAAATCGTCTCGAGCATTGATCCATTTACACGAACCGCTGACCTTTGGGTGGTGTTCATCGGGGTTGTCTAATATCCCTAGGTAGGATCTCAACGTTTTCATTTGCTCTCTCAACTCCCCCCGTTTTGAGGTTGAGACTATTTCCTATTAGTTTGAACAGCTATGACCCAGCCACATTTTCCAAAGACATACTGTTTTTCAGGAGGTCTGCTACTGCACCAGAAAGGGCATTTTTAACAATCACATAATTGGGGTCATCGGCACTTTCGAATTTGCATATGTCGCGGTGGTTTGCGTTGACATACTGGGCTCTCTCCTGTTTGTAGCCAGGTCCTGAGAAACCGATATACGGGTGAGCAGGTTGTATTCATTTCGACGAAACAAATTTTACTTCTGAGGTAGCATACCGAGCACGGCAGACTCCTTGTCTACAACAAAGATTGACGATATACCAATACTGGTTTTCAGAGTTTCGTAAAACGAGAATATGGGCAAGTCGTGAGCGAGCTTCCCGAAGTCGTTGTTTATCATTTGGATCGATAGCGACCCTGTTGTTAGGTCGGAAATATATTGACGGGAGGACATTATACCAGAGACACTCAGAATATTGTTTAGCGTGGCAGCATAGTCTGAACCCCGGTGGGGAGTAGCTAAGAAGAATATGGCTTGAATACGGCTCTTGAAATCCGATACGTCTTGGGCAAGAATATATGCCTGCCGAAATATGAGAAGGACAAAATTAGTGGGGAAGAAGATATAAACTTGCGGGTATCATGAAGGTTCACTGTACCAACCTTCTTGATGACAAGACCTCCATTGAGTGACCGATCAATATTATGGGCCGCTAGTTTTCGTTAGGTTTTCATGCCAATTGCACCTAGGGCGGGGGGCAAGGGAAATCCCACCTCTCCGTTGGCCCTCAAATATGGCGCATTTCTCAATTCCTCTAATAGACCACGCCCGAAATCATGGACATTGAGGATAGTTGGTTTCAATATCGCCCAGTCCGAGTCATAGCCGAAAGTGTGGATATTAACGTTCTCGAAACCAGGCTCCATTGGCAGCCAGAACTGTGGCCAGAAACATCGAGGATCATTTCCTTTTCGCCATGTCTTTGTCGAGCCTCCTCGAAGACCATGTACGAATATAATATCGATCAGCGGCTCCGGGGAGTGATAAAGAAGTTGTAGCCCGACAGGGCCGCATATTCCCTCATCAACGTCTTTATCGTAGCGTTTCCGGGCCCACGGAGTGGTGAGCCGCTTTTTCAGCAGCGTTGGTAGGCGGCTATCGTGAAGATCTGAACTCTCCGCAGAGGATTCAACCGCAGTCGCAGAGGTTCTCCGGTCGGTTCTGGAAACATCACTGATGGAGCCCGCTTCATCGTACATCTGTAACCCCAACTCGAGCCGATTGGACTGGTAGATCAATTCAATTAGTATCATAATTGACTCATAGTGTGTTCAAACATTGGGTCACTTACAGACATACCGAAGGTGGTATACATCTAGCAAGAGATAATTGTGAACAGCTCCAGAAACAATCAACACCAATTGTTAACCATAAAATCTCAAACCCCGCTCGCTGAAGCAACCTTGTAAGGTATGGCGCATGCCTGTCCAGCCAATTTCAAGCGACGCTACGTGGACCAATCAACAAAACACTGTAACCGCCGCAGAAACTACTTAAGCTCGGTCACAGGGAATCAAAAATCAGACTGCTTCAATAAATGTTCGATCGTCAGCCTGACATCGTCTGGCCTATGTTATGTTGATGACCGTGAACGGAAGACAAAGTGTTCAATTATTGCCTCTAAGCAGGATGGGCTGCGAAGCATTGGACCCCGCGATTGTCGCTGGTATGGTCCTCTTTCTCTGATGCATACATCGCGAAAAATCCAAGAAGGATGCTGAACAATGTCCTATCTCAGTCCTCCCATCACGAAGCCAAATTATCTCAGTGGTGCAGCATGGGAATACGAATGTACGTCAGCAATTCTTTGATATCTCAATCAGATGGGGCATCCCGAAAAGGAGATAATTGACATCTGAATTGTACAGTGGTCAACTGGCCTAAGAGTTGATCTTGAAATGGACAGTGGTGAGAAGAGCTACTTTTTGAAAGTGAGCGCCGAAATTGCCTTATGTACTGTACATAGCGTTCCATGCCCTCACACATTCTCCCTTTTAGATCATTGAGCGGGAAGGATTTGTCGAGATGGCAGAAGCGGAATACGAGGGACAAAAGGCCATGGCTGCTATCATACCAGACAACGCAATAGAACCAATTGCCTGGGGTTACTTTGAAGGGGACAAGTCGAAGTCATGGTTCCTCACCCGCTTCCACAATCTCCGTGCCAGGCCGCCCCCGCTCTTATCACTCCTATCGATTGTTAAGAAGATGCACCAGGAATCCCAATCGCCTACTGGGAAATTCGGATTCCACGTGACTCCTTATTACGGCCCTCCTCCTATGATCGTCGAGTGGAGCGACGACTGGGAGATGTTCTGGACACGCGAGTTCAAGTCTGGGCTAGAATACGCGCAGCAGATGCGTGGCGATGATCCCGAACTTATCGAAGTCGCCGAGGAGTTCATCGACAAAGTGGTTCCCCGCTTGCTGCGTCCGTTGCAAACGGGCGGCAGGAATATCAAACCCAGCTTATGCCATGGCGACCTGTGGGATGGAAACATCCAGATCGATGTGGAAACCCAGCAGCCAGTCTTATTCGACCCATGCCCATTTTACGGGCACAACGAAATGGATCTGCAGTGCATGAGGAGCCCTCGATATGCCATCGGCCTGGGCTTTGTAGACTTATACAAAAGGGTGGTTGGAGCGTCAGAGCCCCAGGAAGATTTTGATGATCGCAACGCTCTTTACGCAATGTGAGACAATAGTCAATTACGCGCAGTGTTTGTCTTTGCGTTGTATGTTAACTTGCCGCTACACAGACGAAACGATATCATGACGGCAGGAATGTGGCCACAGTGGGCCTCGTTGCTAGAAAAGCAAGCTTTCCCCTTCATATTATTCCCTGGTAGCCAAAAATAATATGTTTTCCGTGGACACTAACGCGCACTATTATAGGGCGAAGAAAGAGATGCGCCGGCTTCTTGCTGAGCATCCAAATGGCCTTGCCGGTTTTAAGGGTGATCTGACACCCACCAAGTCGTTGAACCGAGACGCGCCCACCGGAAATACGATGGGGAATGCATGGAAAGATATACCAATCCACGATCTTGAAAATGGGAATGACGGTGCCATACACGGGCTGATTCCACCTGTGTTTTGAAGCTAATTGAAGCTAATCATTTTGTGGTCTGACAATCTGGACGATTGTAGCCCTGCGTGATGTAGGTGAATAATAGATTCGGGCAACGGTAAGGTAAGAATAGTTCTAGCGCTCGACTTGTTGGATAGCATACCCCGTTCATATGACTATTATAAATTATAATCTTTTATGCCTCTGGCTTGCGCCATGACAGGCCGTAATGCTCGATCGTCCAAAGTGCTGGGAGGGTGATGATATGCAGAGCCGCAAACAGGGCAAAACACCAGGCTGGTCCTAATGACTTGAGCAGAAGATCCAGCAATGCAACCCCACCAGCAGCAAGCTCGCATCTCACCAGGTTGTTGGCTGCTTGCACGGCAGATGGCTGATTAGGATGAAAGTCAATCAGTAAAGCATTAAGTGACTAGCTCTGTTAGTACTCGAAACAAGAGCAGCGGCCGCGCACAACTATATGCCATACGTACAGTAAAATTTACTTGATTGGTAAACCCGATAAAGAACTGCAACGCTAGTGGAACCACAATGTGCTATGCAGTATGAGCGAGTAAATTCATGTCTCGTAAGGGGGAATTGTCACCTCCTAACTTACCACCTTAGCTTGGAGGGCACAGCCATATCCCACGATAAAGGGTGCACACAGTGCAATAAAATACTTGCAGGTTCGGAGGCGGGCATATTCGATTGGGAATGAGGAAAGGTCATCCCCTGTATGTTGATCTACTCGAATA
Organism: Emergomyces orientalis; assembly: GCA_002110485.1. NCBI lineage: Eukaryota > Fungi > Ascomycota > Eurotiomycetes > Onygenales > Ajellomycetaceae > Emergomyces > Emergomyces orientalis. Next base: position 327,889 of record MOWL01000046.1, read on the forward strand.
CCTAGAGCTCTAGCTGTCCTGGAGTAGTCAAAATCGAGGAGTTTTCCTGCCAGTGGTTAACTAGGGGCGGCTGAAAAACCCAATCCAAATACCTACCAGCAAGAGACGATGCAGTAACACAGGCAACGCCGAATGACATGTAAGATAGGCCGGCTATCAAACCAGACACACCATAGATATCGACGAATATGGTAGATAATGAGGCCTGCAAACACGAATAGATAGTATAATAAATGCCGTAACACAGGATAGCAAGTCCTGTACCACGGCTTTTCAGGAGACTGAGGGCTGCAAAGGGGTTGGCGGCGTGTTTGAGACGGCCAAACTCAGCACTTGCCGAGCGAGGGCTAGTCTCATGTTCTTGCACTTGTGTTGGGCTGAGCAGGGGTAACACAGCTCTGTTGACCATAGGAGGACGAACACCGCCATTCCCTACCAGCCGTCTACATGTTTCAGGCAGGAAGAGCACGATTGTGGCAAAGACAACTGCGGATAAAACAGATAGGAACCAGAATATAGCAGGCCATCTCCATCTGATGAGTAGCAGGCCGCTGATAGATGGAGCAACGCTTGGAGGTGTATTGAGACTATGTAGTTTGGTCAGTACTCCATTATTTCAATGCCCTTGCGTGGTGTCGTACAAAATCGAAATGAACCCGATGAAGCCACCTCGGTCAGCAGGTGTTGTGAGGTCCCCAAGCACTCCGTACGCGAAAGAGAATGTCCCTATTTTGATTCAGCTAAGATGATTTTATGGCGAGAGGGGCCGCATTGTATGCGAAAAGGACATTTAATAAATAAAGCAGACCGGATATTGCGACACTCTGTATCATCCGTAAAGCGACCAGAGCCGCGAAAGATCGTTGCAGTGCAAGACCAATATTGATGACCACGTAGACACCAATAGACACGATGAACACGGGGCGACGGCCATAATGGTCCGCAGCATTCCCTAGAATTGCTGGGAAGATGCCAGAGGCAATTAAGTAGGACACCACAGTGAGGTTGACCTTCTGGATGCTAATGTTTAGGTCGCTCGCCAGGAAAGGTATAGCCGGGAAATATATGAAACTGCTGGCCGTAGAGAACCAACCGGCTAATGCAGCAATAAAGACAATCCATCTCTTCTGCGTCGTCGTGAAAATGGAGTAGGGCGGAATAGAGGCGGCCACTTCTGCCTCGACCTCAACTTCAATCTTTGTTGGCAGGTCTTCGGGCTGTTGTAGCCCCCGGCTTGGACTGGGTTCTTGTTGTTCAATAACTTCTGGGGGCCGGCCGTTGGTTGGTATGGGGCCAAGTATCATATCGACATTGTCATTAAACGGGCTTCTATTGCTCATTTTTAGAGTTTGTATTTTCTATATCTTGTCCAAGCCATTGTTTGGCTCTTGTTGGTGTGTGGGGTGCTTTGCGTTAGTTTTAGGTACTAGTTAGGCCTTCTAGCAGGAATTTCTGCCAGGCACATTTTTCTTATTCAGTAGAGGTATAACCGCCTAGGTACCTAGGTACTTACCAGGTAGATATCGCTTTTAGTATAAATATAATATATTTAAATTTTGAAAATTTCTGCATATTCACTGGAAATTGTGCTGGGGAAATACAGCGATAATATCTACTTCATTGCTCTTTAAATAAGCTTGTCGATTTCCCTGAGGTGAAAAATAAAGTATAAATATAAAGATTGTGATTGAGAATGAGAAAGCCGCTAGAAGCGATGTGATAAAAGACGGAGATGCATATATTTCGTGTATGATATGAACAGCACACTAAATAGATAAAGCAGTAAGAAGGCCCAACCACGTATCCCACAGAGTAGTTGTACTGGAGAGAGGTAGGCAATAAGGCAGCCTAAGGCCCCCTCGTTCTCTCCGACCTCTCACTACCAGATCGCCCGTTACTCAAGCATGAAACACCCCCCTCTCTAACCCCAACCTATCCAATCTCTCCCCTTCCGATTCTCCCCCTTCCTCTCCCTCAACATAAAACTGAAACCCCACCGCCCTCCAATTCAACTCCTGCCTCCAATGCAACCCATAACCCGTATATGGATCCAGCGCCGCATCTGCCCTCCGTTCCCCTGTCGCATGTAAATACACCACAGCCCGGAACCGCGACAGCAGCATGCCCATCGCGCAGCATACGCAGGGCTCGTGGGTTATGTATAGGTCCAGCGATGTGCAGAGGTAGCCGCCCTGTGTGCGAGTTTGAATGTTGGGGAGAGAGAGGAAGTGGGATTCTAGGGGGGTGGGTGGGGGGTAAAGGGGAGGAGTTGGTGGTGGTAGTTGGGATGGTTGGGCTGGTTGGCTGGCTTGGGGCTCGAGAGATGGTGGTGACGGCTTGGGTTTCTTGGGTGGGGGTGGGGTGGCCCTTGAGGGTTCCGTGAAGGGTACTAGAGTGGGAGTGGGGACGGGAGTTGATATAGGCGTTGGTGTTGGGGATGGGGATATCCGTATCGACGGCGTTACTGTGGGTGACGTCGATGAAGTAAGGCGCTTATAAGCGACTAGTGATATGGCGCGCATCAGTGCATGGTGGTCTGGTTGGCCTTCATGGTCCGGATTATATGATGATGGCGGAGATATCCCCTCCTCCTCCACATTTCCCTTATTCGTCAAAGAAGCATCTTCCGCCCATTCCCCTTCCCCTGCCCTTCCCCCGCTCCAGTACCTCCCATCCCCCGCCACAGCTACAATACCAGCAAACTCATCCGAGGGATCAGCCACATCTGCCAGCGTGGGATCAACCACCACTGCTCCAATTGCCCGTCCACGGCCCATCCGTTTCGCCTCCAGCGCAACTTTCGCCCCCAGGGATAGGTAGCCGCCAGCTCTCCGGGACACGGATTCTTGCGCATTCAATAGCAGCGGGCCACGGGGTGAATGCGTAACTGAGTGGGCAGCAGGATTGAAGATGGTCGGCCAAAGGGTGCGCGACCATGTGGCCGATTCTTCCTCGGTGGTTGGTGGAGAGAGGGGGATATGGGTTGATTGGATTTGAATTGGGGATGGTTCTGAGGCCACTGCTGAGGCAGCAGTGGATGAAAAATCTGTGGTAGTTGAGATTGGTGCATATGGTGCCAGGAGCGTTTCCAAGAAGGAAAGCTCAGGCAATGGTGGTGGAATGAGGATGTAGATAGTTTGCGGCGTCTTGGATGCCGCAACTGCTCCCTCTTCAGCTGGCTGCGCAGGACCCCTTTTCAGTTGATCCGGAAGAAATTCCGGCTTCACGAAACGGCGCAAATGCGTGAGAGATAATGATGGGTCTTTGGGGAGTTTGGACTCCAACAGCCTATATTTTTTTATATATATGTGTTAGCCTGAGAACTCTTGTGAATACGTGGGTTTATACTATTTTGCTTACTATCCCCACCCAGATTTTATATGGAAGGGAAGGTAATGGAGACAGACTTTAACACTTTGCTCGCTGACTTGATGTTTAGTTCCGCGACATATGCTTCCACTATTTGTTTTTATAATACAAAAATGTGCATCTTTTTCTCAGCAATTTGTCCTGTTATTTTTTTCATTTTTTCATTTTCTTCAAGCACGGTATTTATTGGGGTGCCCCGATGTTTGAGAATGTAATGCATATTAAAAAATTTCTCACCTGTTTCTTTCCCCGAACGAATCTCCTGCACCGTCTTTAATAACGAAACATGGCCCCGTAGCGGCTGGATGCCTTCAAGTGGATCCAGCGTTCCCATTTTGTGTATAGATATCGCAACGAGCTGGGATATTTCTGTGCTTCGCAGGCTTCCTCCTGCGTTCTAATTTTTTGTTAATTCCCGTTCCTTTTGAACAAGCACTATTGGCGCAACCTACTTACTATCTATAATGGACAGACAGGACGAGCTTGTCAAGTAATTGGTAGGGTACTCCGTATTTCTGGCAGAGGGAGATTTTCGGTAATTTCGTATATTGGCGCCGTCCTTCTCTTTTCTTTCTTTCTCTCTTTCTTTCTTTGTTTCTTTTTTTTTCTCCTGTTCCTGGCTACCCATAAATTCAGGATGAAGTCATTTTTGTCCGAGAAGGGCTGTTCATCAAATCACGTGAGTTTACTCGCAGCCCACTTGGGCATTCGATTACGCATCGATAATATTGGAAATTTGAGTCTAGGTTCAGGTACCTCTGTGCGCGGATATGGTACTGCCAGTCTGCGCTGCTGTATACTGAATCAAGATGCAAAATATAGAGCAGAAAAGTATTTTCTTATGTTCCTCTTTATTTTCTTTTTTAAATACACGACGAAACAGAATTCAGCATCTCTACGGCGTTACTCCAACCATTGCAACAAACAACTGCTTAAAAGGGACAGAATGAAAAAACAAGCAAAAAAGCAAAAAATTCCAAACATGGCCCCTAACACCAAACTGAAGAATATAAATGCTTATATATAATGTTCCATTGCTCCAACCTTTTGAAATGCGTTTTCCTTGCAACGCACACACACCTTCTAATAACAAGTCCAAGGTGCACAAAAAACATGGATTGGATGAAGGGGGAAAACAAGAAAAATTATTTATAAATAAGAAATTTAAATAAAAAAAAACCCCGCGAAGGAAAAGAAAAAAGGACAAATAGAAGCAGAAATAAGAATAAAACAATGAAGCTGAGACACAGGACGTATACGTATATTATATATATATCTATACATATATACTCGATATGTGTGCTTTCGTCAAATCAGCATATCATTCATCGTAGGGAGCAATCAAGATATGCTCGGGCCTCTAGATCGATCGACATTTGTTTTAGGAAAATGTTAAACTGAGTCGGTCGGAGGGGTCTTGGCAATGAGCAATAAGACTAAACCAGGGTCGAAACAACTGAGATAGGGGGTCGTATATGCGCAGGATTCCTTTGGGTGGATAGGGTAAACCTGCGGGAGGAAAGCGACAGTTCTGCGGGTTCTTAGTCCGTTTCGGCGGTGGCAGGAGTGGTAGTAGAGGGTTTCCCTCCATTTCGCACAACCGACACAGACGTAGTAGTATCTTTGCTCTCTGTGGGCTGGGCGTTACCATTGTCTTCTGGTTGTATGACGTACTCGTCGCATAGCTCGATGAGGCGTTGATAATAATTCACCAGGACTTCAGGTTGAGGCACGATACGCCACTCAACCCGCCAGAGGAACTCCAGCTCTAACAGCGCGAGTTCCGCGACGCTAATTCCGCCAACTCTGGCATAAGTTTTGTTTGTCCAAAAGCTGTCACTGAGACCCTTACTGGCCACGGTTGCGCTGCTGATCAGAAATCGATGTACCGTGAGGCTCGAAACTGTAAAAGCGGGATAAAGTTCACATAGTCGGTCGATATAATACACCATACTTAAAAGGATAGGAGGGGAGAGAGTAGCATGCGTTGTCAAGCGTTGAAGGTAGTCGTGGACGGAGATTCGAGGAGGACTGCGGGAATGGAAACGGGTGAGGCGGCCATCACGGAGAGGGATTTGGTCGTTAAAACGAATAAGTTCCATTAACATGCTGGAGATCAAAACGACAAGGTCACGGGGATTCGCTTCTTCATAACGGCGTGGAAGGATTGTTGCAGCGGGCTTTTCCGGCCGTAGTCGTTTAGAGAGAGATTCGGACGGGCTGTCAGGGTCAATTAATTGCGGGGCTTCGCCAGCCGTGGATAAAAGATTGGAAGTATCACGAGTGTTGCGCTTCGAGCCTACAAGAGTCGATGGCATTTGCGAATCGGCCTGGGACTGTAGGCTCTCCTGGCTTTGCTGGCTTTGCTGTGAAGCAGCAAGTTCAGAAGTGGCATTGGTAGTATCTGCAAGTTTCGTCTCGGTAGCAGCCGCTGAGGCAGGCTGTGTCAGCTTGTTGTTTGCTGGGGTAGCTGGGCGAGAGTACTGGGTTCCCGCATCGACGGTCTGCCTCCGCAAGGCGGATCGTATTTCCTCGACGCCCGAATTGCTGTAAGAATCGGACGAGGGTCGTCCGGGCCGTGAGGCTCTGGGAGAATGAGTCGGATTGGGATGGCTTATTATTGGGGAGGCCGAGGACTGATCATTATTCCTGCCGGTGGTGGCAGTAGTACTGTAATAATGCGAGCGGGCGGGGAAAGCATTGGCAGGAGAATGGGTGGAATCAGAGCGCAGAAGCGCAGCCGACGTGGGAGAAGACGCTATCATGTCCTTTGCTCAAAGATATTGGCGAGGACGAGAGCACGTGGGCCCAAGCGGTGGGCAGTATGGGCAGTATGGGGGAGCACGGGCAGTATGGCGAGCGGAAGCCCTATTCTTATTATATGGAGACAGTGCCAGGGACCCTGTCTTAGTCTTAGTCGGGTCAATAGTCGTAGCAGCAGTAGAAGTAGCAACAGCAATAGCAACAGCAATAGAAGACGGAGTGGGAGCGGAAAGCGAAGTGGGAGAAGCCAATAAGCCAAAGCTTTCCAACGCAGCAGACGACCCGCAACAGCGCATCTTGCTATACCAGGAGACAGGGTGACACAAACTGCCAGGCTCTGGATGCAAATTCTCTTGTCGTTCCAGCCGCTCACTCGGGTACTGCTGGCGGTTGAAGGAGAGCGTGCACACAGGGTCTTCTCTTCTCCTTGTATCTTCGTGGGGGGGTCTAAGACTCTCAGAAGCCGCAAATCCCATCCCAGGTTTCCTTGGGAAGGTTGTGATTGGAAAAATGAGGAGATGATGTAATAACTGACTAAGCGGAGATCCTGGGCTGCGCTCTCATTGGCTGGGAGGGGGGCAACTCCCTTGGCCATGTGACCAATGGAATGTGGGGGCGAAACCACGTGATTGTTTAAAACATCGTGGTAATATTACTAAAATTACCGAGAGATACAAAACTTACCGTATTGGTGTCCGCGCTTAATTACGGGTACGTCACATGATATTTTAAACTAATGACTAATATATTATAAAGCGTCGCATCATGTCATCGCTCGCCGTTCGACAGTTCCATAACTAACTGCAGGGAGATATCAAATATCAACTTTGAAAGATACGGAGATATCCAACGCCCAACACTCCAACCCATTTCACATCTAATTAGCTTCATCATCCCATCATACTGTTCTATATTTCATTTTCTACTGGGTTTGCTTAAAAGAAATATCTGCTCATATGGCAAATAACTCTATCCCCTCTCTATACTAGGCCACGATTCCCACTTCGCTCCGGTTGAAGCTCCGGTTAGTTCAATTCACAATCTCCCGCTGGTTCCCATCAATCATCCTGCACCAGGTGCTAGTTCCTTGGGCCCAGTCATTTTGCAGAACGGTCCTCCCTGCTAACCTGACGCTTTCAAAAATAAAAAGGTCAACATATTCCCAAGATCTGCATCTCCATACCCATAACCAGCGTTCCACTCCTCCCATCAAGCCGGTATATCTATTCACCTCTTCACTTTGGAGCCCAGAACCCAGTAAAACTTCCTAGAAAATTTCCTAGCCGCAGATCCATCTTCCCAGGATGACGCGGGCGGCGACGCCTCAGATTATCTCTGATATCCGAGATCCCGAATCGACTGCTTCACGGATTGCGGCTCTGCGGCTGTTGAAAAATGAGATTATTGGGCACGACCAAAGAAAGGAAGCTTGGATTGGACAGGGTATTGTTCCGTTACTATCACAAATTCTCTCGGGCCGCAGAGGGACGGGGAAAAAATCGATCGTTGGGGAGGTTAATGGACATGCAAAACGCCAACCTCTATCGGGGCGAAGGAATGGTAGATCAGATGAAGATGAGGCTTGCTTACAAGCCATTATCATTATTGGCAGCTTAGCTCAAGGTACGCAGCTTCTCGTTCAGCTTACTCCTTTCTATTCCGCTGTTCGTTTTGAAAAGAAAATATCATTCTTTACAGTGAACTTCATTACCTTTCCCAAGTGATTCGATAAGCTAATCTCAGTGAATAAGGGGGCCCGCAATTCATATCTCCCATTGCCTCAGGGGGCATTTTCCCTTTGCTTCTTTCAATGCTGTCGTCGTCAGACTGTCATCCATCAATTTTCCTTGCCGTACTTGAGACCCTCAATACAATTGCGGATAGATTTCCTCTATGCCAGCAGCAAAGCTTGCCACATGCGAAACAGCTATCTTCCCTCCTCTTCTCTCGAGACCATGTCGAAACCCTTCGTAGACTAATAATCGGCTCGACTTTATCTTCCTCCTCTTCTAGCCAGCTGTCTGTTGCCCTTGCTGCAAATTTAATCGCAAAGACATGTTTAGAAGAGAGTTACAAAGCTGTACTGGCAGAATCCGGTGTTCTGGATGCACTAGCTTTCAAGCTCTCCACCTTTGTGGTCGCGCAGGGATTTGTTCTTCCTGGCGCGGAAAATAATACCATGGATCCAGGAGCTTTGAAGGCTCTGCCTCCTGCTGCACCACCCAATGCACGACTAGCCCCTATTCTCCGAGCCATTACCGTAATAATCGAAAATTCAAAGTCTCGCGCAGAACACTTCATCTCATCCCCAGCGGTGGTAACTGTGTTCCCCAAACAGATTCCTGAATTTTCGCCTAATGATATCAAGAAGTCGCCGTGGGGAGCAACGTATTTCTCGGGGTTCGCAGTTCCTCGCCATAGTGCCACCAATCCAATCGATGCGATTCTACCCTCCGTCCCAGTCGCACAATCTAAAAACTCAAATTTCCCACCGCTCGGGTCTCACACCTCATTTGGACCACAAGGCAATTTCTTTAGTCCGCCCCTTTCATTTTCCGAAACGACCTCGTCAGATGAGGATGAAAGCGCCCTGATATCATGGCTGTTCACTGTTATTCGAGCAGAATCGGGTCTGACCCACCTCGTGGCAGCCAGGTTAGCAACCATTCTCTTCCGTTTAGGATTAGCGAAGAAACACCGAGTACCCATGTTTGGTTACTTATTGCTCCCGCTCCTTATCCGCACCTTTGAGAAGGATTATGAAGTCCCTGAAGATATTGGTGTTCATGAAAACGGGCTGATATCGACGACCTTACGAGCCAAAGAAGAAGCTCCAGCGATTCTTGCGTCGTTGGTAATGGATAGCCGTGAACTTCAAAAGCATGCAGCAGAAGGCGAGGCAATACCGAAGCTTTCCCAGATGCTTAAGGAGTCTTTTAATCCGATTTCTGAGGCCAGAAAGCCTATGTGGAACCCGGATAAACAATCTGCCTCAGGATCCAATCCCACTCAACCGGAGTTATGTCTCGGACCCCGTGGTTGCTCTCCCTTAGTGTACCACAAAATGAAAGTTCGCGAGGGCGTTCTCAGAGCCCTGGCAGCGTTGTCACTTTTTAAAGAGGATTACCGAAGAATGATCTGTGACAATGGCGTCTTGCCATACATTATTGATTCTATGAAACCATGTGAACAAGAGTCTCTTGACGCCCTCGATGGAAACCCACCTTCAACGCTCCTTGCAGCGTGTGCAGCTGCAAGATCCCTAACGCGATCAGTGAGCGCGCTGAGGACAAACTTGATCGACGCTGGTATTGCTACTCCAATGTTTACATTAATCAAATTTCGGGATGTCGATGTGCAGATTGCCGCAACATCCGTGGTGTGTAATCTGGCAATGGATTTTAGTCCTATGAAGGATGTATGTCAAATGTTCAATTTATTTTGTATACATTTATGCGGAATCCTCCTTCCCCCTCCCTCTATTTGTTTCTTGGCCATATGAGCGCTAACATTCATGCACGTAGGCCATTATCGGAGCGAACATGATACCCATACTTTGCGAACATTCACATTCATCCAATACCAGACTACGATTGGAATCAATTTGGGCGTTGAAGCATATTGCTTACAACTCCACAAACGACATTAAAATGAAGATAGTTGAAGAACTTGAACCGGGGTGGTTAAAGCAGGTCATTTGTCACGATCCCAGCGACCCGCCAATCCGGCGGAAAGTAGAAGATGACATGGGCGGTGCATCATCTCTTGGAATGGGAGCTCCAAACTCTGCTGGAGAACGAGTCGACATCCTAAATCCTATGAATGCGGTTGAAGGAGAATCAACACAAGCGCATGGGGAAGATCACAGAATGACAGACGCCGCCATGCAACCCAAACCAACCTGCCTTGATGTTTCCCTCAGTGACCATTCCAGGCGGCGGAAACTTGCCGTTAGTGGCGACCTTGATCAAACAAAACAAGCCCGACGGGACGATCTTCAAGTACAAGAACAAACTCTTGACTTACTCCGAAACCTGATCTGTGGCGTAGGAGCACCAGAGATGATCGACTATCTCTTCCAGGAAGTAGGACAAAGCGACCTTTTCAACATTCTTGCAGACAAATTACGCCCAAAATCGCTTGCCAGCTACGGCGGTCGCAAAGATTCCTCTTCATCCAAGTCCGTCCCTGTGCCAACGGAGATTCTCTCCTCAGTGACATATATCATGATCCATATCGCTGCGGGCCTATCTCGCCACCGGCAGCTATTAATTCAGCACCCCAGTTTACTAAAACTCATGATGCCCCTGTTCAATAACCCGGACAGGCAGGTACGGGTGAACTGCGTGTGGGTAGTTATCAATTTAACAATTGCTGATGACCAAATGGACCACGCCAGCTGCCGCGAGCGGGCGATTAAACTCAAGAGCCTGGGCGTGATGGAAAAACTCCTAAGTTTGGAGGACGATACCGAATCGGATGTGAAAGAGCGGACCAAAACTGCTTTATCTCTGATGCGTGCATTGCTTCAGTAACAGCATTCAAAATCGTAAAATTATATAACAGAAGCGGGAGCGATTGTGGTTTGTTTTTTAACTAGTAAATAATCGGAGAGGGTCGGGGGGTTTTTTTTTTTTTTTTTTCAATACTTTTTTTTTTTAAAGAAAACTAATACCTACATGTGCTCCCTTCTTTCTCTTTTCTTTCCACCTTCGCTTTCCGTCACTTTACCTCCATACACCCCCTTTTTACGGTTTTTTGCCCACGCCTCCTTTTCCCTCCCTATTTTGTTTCTTCCTTGTAGTTATCCCTATAACTTTATTCCCTTTCCTCAAAGCTTATATAGTCATCATCCTCCCATAGCCTGCGATGCAAGTTTCATGTCATAATCCGTTTTACAGCCCGCCGATTCTTGCCACCGCCCTTTCCGTCTTTCCATCCGACCTCCATAAAATAAGTGTTCAACCTATCCCCTGCTTACGGGCCTCCCTCCCTCTCTCCCATTTTACACTACACGATTGCCCATCTTATTACTTTATTTCTTTCTTTCTAAACCTCAATATTTTCTTGGAATTTTGGTCATATCTATAGCTCCACACATAACGCGGGAATGTTCAGGGAAACAAATGTGAGAAAACTTTGAATTTCCACAATGGTTGGCGCACAAAAACAGAACGCGGGAGGCGCATGGGGAATCTTCTTTTCTTTATTTTTTCATTGCTTTGTACTGTAATTCCTTACTTATTTTATTTTGAATTTCGCGAATTGCGGATTTTGGCGAAATCGCACTTTTCAATTTCCTGATTTCCTGTACTTCATTGTACGTGCACACCGTTGTGTGTCCTGTTTGATGAATGTTCCCTCTAGTACGCACCTTTCTAATCAAGGAGATATCCGTGATAGTGTCATGTTTTATAGTGCGGAAACTTTTCTGCTTCACCCCTTTTACTCCCGAGATGTATTGGGTTTCATTAACAACCGACCACATAGTTATACTCTGGCAAATTATCCATTCCAATTCTGACACCGCGATCATCAGGATAGTAAAATTGGACGCGAAACCGTCATCTCTCTCTCCTCTCCAAGAATGTTTTAACTGATTATCACCCATTCTCTCAGATGTCAAAAGCAACCAGCAAAAAGTGCCTACCACTAAGGTAAATCAATTAAATGCGCGACGCACTGGAACCCACAATCCTAGAACCGAAAGAAAGAAAAAGGAAACCATTAATATAATATTCCAAGCCATTTCCGTCAAAAGGAGAGAGAGAGAAAATCACCGAGCCCACTCCTGCGTCGCTATATTTTCATAATACTCCCTCTCACTAAACGTATTCTTCAAACTCTCCCTCCCCATAATCGCCTTCTCCCATTTTCTCCACCGATTCCAAACACTCTCATCCTCTCCTCCATTTCCCTCCGCAGGGATTCCCATCCCGCCCTCCTTAAACTTCTCAACCATAAAAAACCTCCCCACCCACGGCGCCAGTGCAATATCCGGCAACCCAATCTCCTTGCCAAGGAAATAGGGCCCTTCAGGGTCCATCGCTCTCGTAAATTCCTTAATAGCCTTTAGGAACTCAGCACGCGCAGCGTTGCGTTCCTCTGTGTTCGGGGCATACTGTATCTTGCGGCTATTGGGCGTGATGCGGGAACCGACAAAGTCGACCCAGATCCGGGCGCGGGCACGCTCGAAAGGATCTGTCGGGAGTAGATGCGGCTTATGGTCTGGGTAGGCCTCTTCAAGGTATTCGTTGATGATGTTGGATTCATAGAGGGGTTTTGTGCCCTGATTGTTGGCCAGGGGGGCACCGATGGTGGGGACGAGGCCCTTGGGATTTAAGGCGAGGAGGGACGGGGATTTGTCGTAGGGGTTTATTTCGATGTATTGATAGGGGATCTTTTTCTCTTCAAGAGCGATCCATGTACGTTGAACTAGGAGGTGGATGGTGTTTTTCAATGTTAGTTGTTTTAGATGTTGTGGTATTTGTGTGTTGAAAGGGGCGTTGTTCGTTTTCCATACCGTATCTAGAGGTTAGGTTAGCAAAAGAGCATAATAATTAATTGACAACAGAGTGAAAATAATATATGAAACATACGGGCAAAACCAGCCAGCATAGAACTTCAAAGGCTGCTCAGCGACGTGTTTGTCTACAAGGGCCTTTGCGGGGCCTGTTGCAACTGGATGGCGAATGACGTGCGTCATGGCTGCGATGTTTGAGGTCGAGTATCTGGCGTATTTGATGGAAAGATTCTATTGATGATCACAGAGAGAAGAATTGAATAAATGAGAGTAGTGTTGGTGGTCAAAATAAGAATATCGACTCTATATACCCGTATATTTTTACCTTGAGGTAAATATCAGAGCGACTGAGTGTGACGTTCGGAAAGAGGGGTAATGTGGAGTGCTATATCAGCAGAAGGCGCATTTTGTTCGTATTTATAACTAAATCAATTTTGAATTAGAAATCACCGAGTAATATTCGTTCCCCAAGGTCGTTTATCCATGATGCAATATGAGCCCGTATTCACGGCAGTTGGCGGTGCTCGGCAGTGAAGCACTATTGCCGAACCGTGGACGGTTTTGCCGTGGATGAGTGGAAGATTTGTCACCAACAAAAGGGCCAGACTCCGGCAATGGCCCTAATTGCCGGTGTAATTTATTCCAGTGTTACTTTTTAGGTTCGTCATTATGACTACATACCCATATCGACATCCTCTACTTCAACATGAAGACGGCACGCAGAGAGGGAGGGGGTTGGGGGGTTAGGGGGTTGAGGCATTGGTCGGGGGGAAAAAGAAACATTTTCGTCGTCTGTTCTTGCCCAGGAGGTAGCAATATTAATGGGGCAGACCATGACCCACTGCAGACAAACAGGAGAAGGTTGGAAAGACCAGGAAGCATGATGTCTCACTCTTCACGGCACTGAGCTCAGGGTGGTGACCGCGTTTTTCTCAAAGCGTTACCTCTCATATGTTTCAAATCCATTCATGCATATCAAACAGCGCCTAGTGGTCTTCCGGTCAAAGTCAGCAAACTTGAAGCTTGATGAAGGCCGGTGCATGGGACTGAAATATTCATAACACTGCTTGAGTATCTCAGGTCGGGCAATCCAGCAATTGAGATTTTGCGTCTTGCATCCTTGCAATAGTCCTAGGCGATCTCAAGAAAGTGATGATGAAAATCTAGCATATTCTTATTGGTGACAAAAGAGACTGTGAGTTTGATTTCTTGTTGTTTCATCTGGAGATGGTGTCTTATATAGTGCCTGCTCTCTATTTTATTTATGTGTACAGATATATTACTGAGGCAATATATTAGCTTTAACAATGAAAACAGAATGTACAAAAGAGATCACACACCTAGGTAGTTGTTAATCAGCACACTGAAAACATAAAGAGGAAGATATGTAAGAAAGCCCTGGAACCTCCACAAACAAAGGCTTTGTATTGAAAGTACCAGGAGGTGGTTTATGCAAATAGTCTTGCTTTAAGAGGGATATCTTTTTTTCTAGTAACCAAGATGCATCTGGTAACTTGTTATCATTTTCTTCTGCTCACATAACAGAGTAGTCTTCCTCATGTTGAACTGTCAATACTTAATGCAGAGATCTTCCTTCAATTCACGTACATGAGTTGCGCATCATAGAGGTAGTCACCCTAGAGACCAGTCAAACTGTTTACTTCGACACCTCTCTCTTTCTCTCTCTCTTACACACACACACACACACACACAAACACACCCCTCTCTCCCTAGCATTGAATTTTACGCGATCTCCCACTTGGCAAGATGTTTCAATGCCAGGCCTGCGGGATTCGCATGCAGTTCCAGCAAAATTATCTTCATCACGTCCAGACAGGCCAAGCACTGCAGTGCGTCAACTGCCTTGGGACTTTTGATAGCTTATGTGCTCTCAGAAGTCACCGACAACTCGTCCACCCTAGGTAAAGTCTAATCCTGTAAAATAAAACACAATTTGATCTCTAAATGATATGATATCGCTAATACGATATCTGCATATGAGTAGAGAGTTCGAAGAAAGTCGGAGAATGATGCAGGATGCCGACATTGCTACAAAATTATGCCCTCGCCAAAGTAGCGCCAATGATATTGGCGATTCTGCACCAAACTACCTGGAAAACGCGATCAACCCTCCAGGACACGGTGAAATTGTCTCTGTGCTTGTGAAGACAGATGATAGGGAGCACAGCGAGAGCAAGGTAGCGAGTGGGTTTCAAAAATGGGGCAGTCCTCAGGGTGGCAATTTCAGTATACCGGTTCTGAAACCCGATCCATCTCATGGAGAGGAAACGGAAATCAAGGAAGGCGGATATTTGATAGATCTAAGTGGGCCAGATGAGGAGCCTAGCGATTTAGACAAGGCCGTCGAAGCGCTGATAGAGTCGATTAGGAAGCGTACCCAACAAGAGGAACGAAGCTCTCTTGCGAATCGAACTGAGCATTGCATGCCAGACAATCCACCTTCTACAATTTCTGACCAAATCAACAACGCCGGGCATATCAGTGTTGAATCATCAGGGAGGATAGAAACAGCAAAGTGCGAGCTTCCAACCTATAAGGAAGAACGCGAGAACGCCAATGAGAGACTGTCGCATGGTTCAACCGTTTCAACGCGCTTCTATACTCCGCAATCTGAAAATTCAGATCGATTTAAGAGAGTCAAACACGGCGAGATGAAACCATCTGAAAACTTAGAAGGTGTGAGGGCCGACGAACTTTTTCAGTCCACCCAAGAGCCCGCTTCAATGCGACAAGAACAATCCGGAGCCCGAATAGTCTGTTTCGAATGTGAAGGTACCTCCAGCACGATTGTTGGGCTCCAGCACCATCAGATCATGTACGAGCACAATTATTGCAAATTATGCTTCAGTTTCTTCAACGACCGCTCGCTCTTCGAACGTCATATTCAGCTGATGCACAGCTTCAAATGCATAGTATGCCAATTGACTTACAAGAGCCTGGAAGAGAAAATGGAGCACCAACGCCATACGGGCCATGTGTATTGCGAAGAGTGCAGCAGCTATTTCTTGGACCGGGTGAGTTATGCCAAACACTTCAAGTTGCATAGCTATGCAAAGTTCGCATGTCCCATCTGCAAAGTCAACTTCGCAACTGAAGAAAGTCGGAACACGCATCAGAGTGAATCCAAACACGCATATTGCAAGGAATGCAGGTTCTATTTCCGGGACCAGGAGGCCTATGTCAAACACATCGATGTCCACAAAGCTACTGGATTTGTCTGTCCAACTTTCGGAGCCATATTTTCAACGGAGGGGAATCGGGGCGCTCATCAGCGAGAGAGAAAGCATGCAGTGTGCCTGAGATGTGATAAAGTATTTCCAGACAAGGTGACCGAGAAAAGCCATGTCGGAGCCGCCCATAAACACAAATGCTCCGGGCCCGGCTGCAAACTTTCTTTCCCGACATCTGCTCTCCTGGAAACCCATAAGGCGAAGTCACACCATTTTTGCAGACCGTGCAATCGTACGTTCGTGGATAAAACAGCGCTTTTAAGCCACGAGAGAACATCTGATAAACACATTAAAAAGGCGCCTTTCTGAAAGATCTTGGGTGATTATTTAGCGCTTCCAAGGGGGAGAGAATGAATCATACTAAGGATATCGTGTCAGAGAAATTGGTTTACGAGTTGTTTGTCATCCTCTGCACTTTTAATATTTATCTTCGGAGAGTCCGAGCAAGAAGCAGAATGCCAGCTGCCAGCTGTGCTGAAGTTAGTCTAACACGATGATGGCTTAATGGAGCGGCCTAATCAGGGGTTGGTTTGGAACTGTCAGTAATTAAAACATACATAAGGAAAAAAATTGTAATAATAGCAAAGAATTAATATTGAAAGATATACGAAACAGATCATCCATTTATTCTTGGTATTCCTCTTCTTCTGCTTCTTCCTGTTGTCAACGAACAGACAGAAAAACAACTTTAAACGAGCGAGTTGAGGATGAACCGGAGAAACGGTTGATCCGGGCCAGCTCCAACACCGCGAACTTTTTGTTCTTCATCCATCGCAAGAAACAGAGGAATCGAACAAGATATATGTTCGTGATTCGGCTTCCTATAAACAATATAAAATATGGCGCCTGCGAGGAGTGAGACGGCGCGCCAGGATACAAATAATAATGTTCATCCACCCATTCCTCTGCCTCCAGGACCCCATCCCTCTTATATCCAGGTTGCGAAGCCATATGTCTTCGAGCGGACTGTCCATGAATGTATAGCTGCCACTGGTGTCGATCAGCTCAGAGAGGACAACATTCGACTCCAGGGTATCACTTGGGTCGATAATGTCCGGAAAGCTCTTCATCTGTATGTAAACTTTCTCTATACATTCCCAGGTTTATTTTCTTAATATGTATTTTTTTTCTTTTTCTATCTCGTTCGACCGCTAATATATCCCATCCAGACCGGTCCGCACCTTCAACACCGCGGCCATTTATTATCATAAATTCAGGCTTGTGCACCCGGATAGCGAGTACAACTATCTCGTATGTCGGATTCCTTATCTAATTTCTGATTTCTAATGCTCACTCTTGACACACAAATAAAAAGGATGCGGCAGCAGCAGCACTGTTTACGGCGTGTAAGATCGAAGATACCCTCAAGAAATCGCGTGATATCCTTTGTTCCGCTTACAATCTCAAGCTTCCACCAGCGGAACATCTATCTGCAGATGATCCGGTAAGTTTCCTTCTTAAGTGGGAACTGCCAATTTCCGCGGGTTACTGACATGATGTTACGCCGCAGTTGTTTGAGTCCCATTCACGCGGGATAATTGGCCTGGAGCGGCTTATGCTAGAGTCATCAGGATTTGACTTTCGCAACCGCCACCCTCAAAAGTCACTTATGAAACTAATAAAGCATTTTAATTTTGACAAGAGCTCGAAAACATCGCGAGTCGCCTATGGCATGAGCCTTGATCTTTACCGGACCTTTGCTCCCCTCAAACAGACTTCAGCAACCATGGCCTTTGCTTGTCTTGAGCTAGCTGGCAGACTTGTCAACGATCGCCACGAACGTGTCGAGTCCGGGAGAGTATATAGACTATGGCTGACATCCCGCGAAGAAATAATGGGTAAGGCTCACATTTTCTAACATATATAAATTTAGGGTTACAATTACGGCGCTAACATCATTCGCACAGAGACAATGCTCGACTTACTCGAACTCTACACCCACAACCGCAGCTCAACCTCCATCGGCCCCGATTTCCCCCTCGATCTATTCCTCAACATCCGCATCCCACTCAATCAAGAGGCCGATTCCAAAAAGCTCCCCCGCTTCACCTATTGGGAATCCAACAAATCTAGCTCCAACGGGATCAAAGCATCGAATGGGACGAAAAATAATGGTGATGTCCCAAAAAATGGACGACTACCCAACCCCCTAACTCCAATGGCCGCTCACGAATCACGAGGGAAGGCAGGTGAACGAGGCCGTGAAGGTACTATTCGATTCATGCTCTACCCCGAACAAGCGAAGGCGGAACGGGAAACTGTGGCGGAATACTTCAACGTGGAGACGGAAGAGTATGAAGTGGACGAATAGGCTAGGTTGTGTGCCCGACACTTCACAAACTCCATGCACTATGCTTGAGAAGGCATCGTACATTGACGTACGCAGCAGCTCGCAGGTGCAACCATCCAACGATAGGGTGGAGAAGAGTTGAAACCCACGGTTGTCCCAAGCGGTGAATGGATGTATTTTCCCCAACAAGACGACAGGGGCATTGTATCACTCCCCAGGAATCCGGGGCAATCTTATTTAACAAGTCCACTTCCTTCAGTACGAAGGTGTTCTCACAGGGGAACATCATCCTCGCCCCTTTTTGTCAAAACCTCGACCTCCGCTGCACCAACTTACCTGAGCGGGGTGGTGAAAAGTTCCGGAACGCTCCGCGCGGGCTCGACCTTCTATTGGCACAACCAATCAAAAAAGAGATGTTCACCAGACGAAGCAAAAGTGCATCTTTAACAATACCACAAACATTGGATAATTACCTCCTCGCTCACAACGAATAAATGACATCTTCAGGGGAATTTTGCGCCGATGCGTAACGCGAATTATTCTTTCTCCAACGTTACGTTCCGCTCTTTATTCCTACAGAAATCCACATTTTCACGCCTAACTATCCACCTACAAATTTTGCCCATCAACAAACTGCGTCCTGAAAACGGCGATACGCTCCCACTCCTATATGCATGGCCCCGGCCTCGCTGTCGTACCGTTCCAAACACCATACCTTCCATATCTCAAATCCATCTAGCACATACGTACCCTTTCTTGTTCCCCATTTTCCTATACCTCATCTACAAAAATGCCTGAAGCACCATGTACTTTAGTTATGCTCCCTTGGCTTTGAACACAATTGAGAGTTGGAGCTGGTATCAAAAGAGAGACCGTCGAAGCAAAAGCGAGAAAAATTAAACTGAGAAAGAGGAAAATTAAAGAGTGAGGGAACATGACTTTCTTTTCCTTTTCCTTCTCTATATTTAATCTAGTGTACTCTATCTATACATTGCATATACTTCCACAACGAGGGAGCGCATATATGATTGAACGTGATATCATTATATGATGCATACCTAACTTCGACTTGAACACAGCGGTTTGCATATACATGATCACTATATAATTTCACCTTCAAAAATCTCTAATTGTAGATTTTACACAACCTCTATGTAGGGTCTCTGGACCATGATTTCACCCTACTCAGTTAACTCCCGGCTTCAAGAATAATGATCAACCTCAGGAGGTGACAATTGTGCGTTAAGATTATGGTATTTATCCTACCCTTTGTTCTGTCTTCCTTTCAATACATCAGGTTACCCGACAGACTCAACTATCTACCCCCAATTTTTTTAAGAGTGGTAGAAAAATACCAAGACATTCTTTTGCAACTTCCATGACCATAGTCCCAGGATACTAAAAAACCACCCTAAAGAAAAGAATTAAGGGGGAAATTGAAAGTAGAGCCAGTTCAAGACAGGAAGAACGAAAACGTAGAGAAGATACATGTACATATCAAGTCAACCATCTTCTTATTCTGCAGTTTCCATTCTCACACTCACTTCAATAGTTAAATTTATATATATTAAAAGAGCTTAGGGATGAAAATGAGATAATGAGAAAGAAAGATTTTAATGCACTCTCATTCATTCACTCACACACAAAAAGAAGATACAAGAAATAGTAGAAAAAAGTAGAAAATAAATTAATAAAATGAAAATAAAATAAAAACCTAGAGCTTGGAAGAGGGAGAAGAAGCCTGAAAAATAAAAATAAAAATAAGTTTAGAAGATGCAATGATGATATGAATCAACATCAATTTTAAACAGAGAAAGCAGAGAGTACATAAGATCATTGAATGGGAAAAAAACTTGATAAAAACTGGAAAGAATACAGTTCTGCTGATAAGAACCTTATGCATGCATCCATGTGTAGATAAAAGTCAAACTTTCACAGCACTTCTCACAATTTCACACAATCAAATCAATCAATCAATCAATCAATCAATAGAAGAAATCCAAGCTTAGGGTAGCGGCCTGACCCGAGAAATATGGCAGGCAGGTAGGGGAACAAAACAAGAAAGGTTAAATAAGAAGAAGAAAAATAATAATGTATGCGACGGCAGTACAAAAACACAAAATGCATTTGTTTTGGAGGAAGAAGAGAAATATTTCTAAGGGGGAAAATAGAAGCGGGTTGGTTTTTTGGGTCATCACCACAATGTATGAGTAAGAGAGGAAGTAAAGGGTTTATAACAAGCGGAGAGAAAAAGAAGAAAAAAAGAAGAGATAAAAGTCAACGCAGAGACTTAAAATGGCTAGAAACAATTTCGTTGATGAGATGGGGCTTGGGGGTTGGGGGCGCGTAGGGCGGGCGGGGAGTCGGTAATCGTCTGGAAGAGTGGGGGTATTCAGCAGCCTATATACTGTACGGATTATATGGCGAATTATTATCGGTTTAGGCGGAAATCTGGACTGAGGCATTCGAGCATCTAAAAAAATGGTTAAAGGAGTAAGTAACTGTGTTGGCAAAAATACCCCCACATCCGCCAAGAAGCAGAGGAGGCGGAGGGGCATTGGGGGATATTTCTTCCTCTTCTTTGCTCCTATTCCGTGAACTCACATTTTCGGAAACTTCGCCCTGATTATATAGATACTTGCTCAAGCCCCGAATCACCTCTAATTGCTGATCGACTGTTAGACCGTTGATAGCCACCTCAATAACATTCCCCACACTGGCCTTGTACACCGCAATAAAACTATGGTAATACATGTATGCGAAAAACCCCATGATGAACTGGCAGTCCATACGGTCAGTGATGCCGCCGTGGCCCGGGATGGATTCGCCAAAGTCCTTTACTTTAAAGGTACGTTTCAAGCCGGAGGCGAAGAAGCCGCCAAACGGAGCAATTAGAGATGCGAAGGTTGCGAAGACGAAGATATGGATTTGCATTGGGGCGAAGTATACGATCTTGGGGGGTGAATGGGTCCAGGGTGTCCAGGTGGGTAGGTGATATGGTTGCGGCGTGAAGACGGGGTTTGGTGTGCATTCCAATCCAGTCAAGGCATTAGAACCCAAGTCGTTGACGGGGCAAATGAAGTATTTATATTTCATGAGCATATTTGTCATGCCGTAGCCGAAAAGGATGGTGCAGATCCACGCGCCAACGAAGCCTTCAACGGTCTTCTTGGGGGATAATTTGATGAGCTGCGTGCGGCCGAAGGTGATGCCGCAGACGTAGGCAAAGATGTCATTTGTAATCACAAGAGATACAGGAAGGAAGAACCAGATCATGCCTTCGAAAATGTTGTTCATGATAAAATGGGCCTGGACCACAATGAGGTAGAGAGCCATGTGTGTCCAGGCAAACTGAGTAAACTGGAATCTATAGTGCCCCTTCTGGAGCGATCCCACAAAGAAAACAAAACCTGATGGGCCACATAGATTAGCAACGGATCCCGCGTGCTCCATCCTCGCCAGTGTAACCTAGGAATAAACCAACCCATAACGTAGAGCATGAAGCTGATGAAGCGATGGTGCGTAGCCAGGGGCAGCAGCACTTTATCAACCAGGAGGATATGCTTGAAATAATATATCACGCTCTCGCCGTATAGAAAATACATGGTGGTTGCGAGGAAGTACCAATTGAGCGCCTTGGTGAATTTGAGGTTCTTAGCCTTGCTAGGGACGTTGGCAATGGCGATGACCTCCTTAAACGAAATGATCTGGATAACGGTGATGATGGCGATGAGATAGATGTGACCGGAGAACATGGCAATGAAGAAGCCCGCGATCATAACGAACGTCCATATCGTCCGCGTTATGAAGGTCTGTTTCTTCTTCTCATACTCGGAGACAGCAGGAGCATCGGATTTCTACGGGAACAATAAAAATGAAACAAAAAGAAAACACTGTCAGTATTCCATATTCGAAAGCAAATCTAAAAGTAGAATACAAATAGAACGCACCTCTTCCGAACCCCCTTCGTTCCCCCTTGAAGCGCCATTCTTGTCGGGGCTGGGGGGCTCTGATATGTCGCTGAGGTCGGAGCTGTGCCTGGCGTCAGTGGTTGCGGGCCGATGTTGGAAACGGACATTCCTTCGCGACCTGCCCATCATGGAGACGGAAGAGAATGGATGGGCCCAGGGGTATTAAACGAGGCGTCTGGAGATCCCAGACAGCCTTCGTAGCTGAAAAGGGGGAAGATATAGGGGGCGGTAGCGGGAAGATGATGCTGGTGAAAGCAGGAATTTGGAGAAATGAATGAGGTGAGGAGAGAGAGTTGGAGGGAACAACAATCCCCCCGAGGATGATGCGGATGACGGACTTATTTAGGGCTGAGAAGTCAACGGAAGAGGATATTTATTGTTTTGAATGGGGTTTATTTGTTTATTTGTTCGAGTAGATAAGGAGCTGAGTAGTTAACAAGTTAAGCAAGCAAGTAATTAATAAATACATAATATAGTACAGTCAGTTCTATTCTTCCTCCTGTGTCTCTTCTCTATGCGCTGCCAGTTTTCCTCCACCACACTCAGCCTCGTCTCTTTCGTCAACAACCTCCCAACGCAATAGCAGCTAACATATTCTAATAACCCCGCTATTCTTGCAGTCAATACGCTCTCTAAGACATTGAGACGGGTAAACATAGCCAATTACATCCTCCAGCTATATTAAGATCCCGTGTCAAGCCAGAATCTGACCAGCGAGCCTGTCAAGCAAGAACCCTCTTCGAAGCTACGGATTCGCCCCGTCCCTCGACTCAATATTTTCCTCTTCTTCGCGCAATCTACTTACTTTCAAACAAGCTGCATTGGATAATACAATGTGTGCTAGAGCAATAACCCAACAGTATTGAGCTATCTCCACTGTTTTTACATTTCGGAGACAACGAGAGAGCACCCACCACCACTGCCTGCGGGATAGCTACCCCGCAAAATCGCAGCCCGATGGCATGGACGACGACAAGTACGATGACAGTTTCTCTGACGATGGAATTGATGAATTGCCTCCCGGAACCCTTCTAGAGCTTGAGAGGAACGCCTTCCAGGCTACCCAGCAACGACCAGACTCGAGAAACAGCAGCAACAATGTCCCTCCAAAACCCAGAAACCCCAGCTTCGTTTCCCTGGCGCGCGAATCCATCTCCCGGACCGCGAGTCGCACTTCCAGCCGTGGGCCGGTCTTGCAAGACCCGTCGCGGCTCCTACGCCCGCCATTGAGTTTTGGTGATGAAGATTTTCAGGACTTGGACGCTGGGGTCCTGGACGATGGTTATGGCCCTGCCCCGGTTGAATTAGAAGACACCCTGTTCGAGCAAGATAAATCGCACGGTAGACTACGCCCTGGAGGGCCAGAGGTTGGGTTACGCCCAGACCAAGAAGCAAGGGACCTTGCGAATGGAAATACCACCCGTCCGGCTCAACATGCGGCATCGCTTGGGGACACCATTGTCATGAGTGGAATGGAAGATATGCCTACAAATAGGGCATACGAGGAAAATGGCGCTGCAGCTCCAGACTCGGAGATCTGGGCTGAGATTGAAGCTATGAAGGAGCAGATTGAACAGGTGTGACCCTTTTCCACAACACCCGTAAAGAGAACGAAAATTTCTGACACTGAAAACAGTTAACCCGGGAGCGTGAAAGAATCGCACAAGAATTGGCCGCTGCAAAATCCATGACCGAAGCTAAAACTGGAGAGATTGCCATAATTCGTGCAAATCAAGCAAAATTGGAAAAGACCCATAGCCGACAGCTAAGCACACTACGGACCCAAATGGCAGATGAGCTTAAGAAGTACCAGGCAGAGATTGAAGCTGCGACAATGGATAGCAAATTACTGACCACCGAAAACGCATTTCTTAAACAAGACCTGAAGGACGAAACCCAAAAACTGAATGAACTGCGGAAAGCCAAAACCAAGTTGGACGAGAACCCTCCACTAACACCGAAGAAGACCAAGGTCCTGCCCCTTAGGGATGGGTTCGATGATGACGAAATTATGATATCTCCTACAAAGTCCGCTGGCAGAAGGTCAAAACGAGGTACCCCTTCAGTGGCTGGTGGGCGAAAGCGTAAAATGATGGATGATTCTCCTATCAAAGCTCCCACCTTAGAATTGAGCCAGTCGTTTGAAACCAATCTAGGAGACTCCAGCGAAACAACAGATCCTATGGCTATTGATCCCATATCGCGCAAGCCTAAGACAGAAGACCGCAATGTCCGATTTATACGAAGGATTCT
This sequence comes from Emergomyces orientalis, assembly GCA_002110485.1. Taxonomy (NCBI): domain Eukaryota; kingdom Fungi; phylum Ascomycota; class Eurotiomycetes; order Onygenales; family Ajellomycetaceae; genus Emergomyces; species Emergomyces orientalis. Next base: position 352,309 of record MOWL01000046.1, read on the forward strand.
CAATCATAAGACCTATCCGAATAAAGGACGGGACTTGGAGATCTTCACCAAATTCTCTTTTCCGTCTGAGCCAGGACGGATGTTTTCATCATTTATTCTCGAAGCGACAACTGCGAAGTCCTCGGAGAATTACGCGGTTGCATATGCAAAGGCAACAATATCACTTTGGTCCCGGGCATTAAAAGAATCTTTCTATGACCCGATAGATATGTTCATGGCCATCATCAAATATATCATCAACCTAGACCCGTCAAATATTGTACCACAACTAATAGACGACCTCCTTCCCGTGCTCCTTAACTCTGGATACGTCAACGGCGTCGCCAGATTCCGCAACTCTCCCGTGTCACACCTTAATCTAGGCCAGGTCAAGCAGACCCCCCAGTCTGAGCTCCATCATCAGGTGAGCTCAACTGAAGCCCTCAGCATCCTCTACCTCACTGCCAGCAGCTGCCAACACGATTCCGACGCCCTACGCAAATTCTGGCAAAAGATCCTCTACGATTTCATCCTCGTAATGCTCAACTCCAACCAACCAATCGACGACATAATCATCACCCTAAACCTCCTCTCTTATAGCATCTTCCCGACCACCTTCGGGCCCCTCCTATCCACCACCGCCGAACAAACCGCCAACGAAAACTACATAATCGACCGCGTCGCCAACCTCCTCAGCGAACAACCCTACGTCGACGAGGGCGAAAAGCCATACACACCCTGGCAAATCTCCACCCTCCGCATCGAAGCCATGTCCTTCCTAACCACGCTAGCCTTTTCCTCCCCTCACCCATCCCCTTCCAAAAACCACGCCGGTCGCCTCCTCGCCCTCCACCCCACAGCGCTAGCCCGCGTCTTCCGCTCCATCCACGACGAGCTTGACGTGCTCTACTCAAACCCTCCAGAACGCGAGTTACACGTCACCCTCGTCAACGGCCTAACGCGGCTAGCGTACGGGATCATGCGCATGTTCCGCGAAGAGGTGAATATAGCTGCGAAATTGCGCGTTGTGCCAGGCGCCACGCAGAAGCATCTTGTTGCGCTGACGCGGTTGGCGTTTTGTGAAGGCCCGTTGTTGGAGGCTGGGATCGAAGAGGATACGATAGAGATGGCGCATGAGATGTTGGAAGAGGCGGTGAACCCTCAGGAGGCGGAGGCTTTGTTGGAGGCGTTTCGGGTTAAGAGTTTGGAGTGATTAGGATGCTGATGGGCAGGGTATGATTTTGAAGTTTTGATTTAGCGTTGGTTTTCTTTTGCGCTTGGTCCTCTATTTAACTATGGCGCTTAAATTTAATTAAATTTATGCAATAATGACGTGTGGGATGTGCAGTGGCCATGTTGGTTTTGTTCAATGAAAGTAGGGGGGAGAGCAAAAGGGAAATGGTAGATGGCGTGATAAGATTGGAACGTAAATAACCCTATATAGTTTAAGACTACGTGGTTAAAAGGACGCGAGGCAGTTATGCTAGTTAGAGCTATGGAAATTTAGCTGTGGATAAAAGACATATCAATTGAAACACTCAAACATTACGCAGTATTTTACCATGCTCGTTGATGCAGACTGGGCTGTGTTCCGCTACCCTAAAATCATGTGATCTCGATAGCATCCAATAACTGCCCCTGACGTCACTCCTCCCTCACAGCTATCCCATCCATTGATAGTACTAGTATCATAAGTATTCTCGATGTATAAAGATAGCTATACACTAATTCACTGTCAATTCCTCTTGCTCGGACAATCTAACGTTCACAAAAAAAATAAGAAATCTTTCCATTCAATAGTATCTAGTTCCCTTAGAAATTTCCAAGCTCTTTAAATAGCTAAGTTAAAGTAACGAATGTAAGTAATGCCGCCAGCAAAACGGACAACGAAATCCACCACCAGCACCTCCTCCTCCCAGCTGCATCTGCAGCCCCAGCCCAAAGTAGCAGTCCGGGATGAGAAGAGAGAGAAGGAAGAAGAAGAAAAGAAATCCCAACAACCCAAAAATGTCTCAACCCCACTCTCCCCTCCTGCAGATACGGTCGAACTGATCGACCCCTCCCTCCTCGATGAAGAGGAAGGGCCACGCTTGGCTGATCTTGACACCAGCATAAGACTACCAGCAGCCACAGCTACAGCCACAGCCACAACTCCAAGCAATCGCATAGGAGGTGGAGCAGGCGGCTACAACGCCCTAAAAACTTTCAAGGGCCAAGTCTACTCCGGCATGGCCGTCGGCGGCTCTCACACCTGGGAATACCAACCAGGTACCTGGCACGAGACAAAGGAAGAGCCCGATCTCTGGAAGATAGACTATCGCGCGACGAAGCGGCGGGCGGGCCGTCGGCTGGCCCCCAAGGGTAGCGGAGCACCCGTCGGCACGGAGTATCATTGGTTCATCGTTGCGCACCAGTATGTCAAGAAGGTGGATGCGAATACGTACGAGACGCATATGACTGGCTCTAAGTATAAGCTGGCGCATAAGGGGGCGGATGCAAAGAGTTGGTCGGTTCCTAGTGTGAAGGGGCAGCGGGAGAGGGAAATTGAGTTGTTGGAGGATGCTGGGAGGAGGAGGGTTAGAGGGTTACCGCCTGTGCTTGCGGGGGAGAAAGTTAGGGTTGAGAAGAGGGAGAAAGGGCAGCAGAGGCTTGATGTGTTGTTTGGGACAGGGAAGGCGGGGTTGGGAAGGGGAGCGGAGACGGGAAAAGATGAACAGGAGAAAGGACAGGCGTCGGAGGGGGTTAAGAGGAAGAGAGAGGAGGGAGATGAAACGGCGGACGAAGCCGTCGTGGGCGATACAAGTGAAGAGGGTTGAGAAGGGAAATATATGAGCAAATCGTGCGCCTAGGTAATCTCAGCGAGCCTCCTCCATGCTTTGAAAGGGGTTGAAAAAAGGTATGTGGATTTTGAGCGGATCAGCGGTCTTGACAACAGTGATCTATATAATCCTCCATGGCTTGGTCGCAATACCATCCCCCTTTCCGTCATTAGCATCCAAACAAACTGTTAGATCCGCCGCCAACAAGAACGAAAGGTTCTATACCTGGGTGCCTCTTAGAGACCCCATGGTCGTTTAAAACCCCATGCACGGTTTTCAGCATTAGTATTGATAAACCTGAGAGGAATAGTGGGTTTTCTTCCCAGCCAATCGGCCAGGATAGTCAGGAATGAAACATTGGTTGGGAATGTCTTTCGGGCTGTGGAACAAATTTCGTCAGGAAAATGCCAGGACGTCCGTTTTCTCTAATGCCAATAAAACTTGGTGGGCATACGCGAGTCAACAAACGGACCAAAAAGCTGCCACTCTTTACAGATCTTGTTATTCCAGACAAAAATATCGACATGCCGTTGAAGAGGGATGGCTTTGTGTGTTTGGGTGGTTAGTCATCCATCCGACCTGCCGTGATACCGCCAGATTCCACGGGTACTTAAATTTTTCCAGGAAGGGGGGCCATTGAAAGAAGATCTCCAAGTTCAAAATATCTATCCACGGCATTCCACAAGCTTTGTACCCAAAAAAACATATATACATTAAGTATTTACAATCACGAATCTAAATATGTACATCCTTTCATCTCTCAGGCATATCTATAAGAATCAGTGCCTCCTTATCCGGGGAGCCCCTTTATTTCCCCATACAATTCGCATAATAAGTAACCGTAGCTGGCCAGTCCGAAAACAAACCCCTCACGCCAACCTTCCTCGCCAACGCATCCACAACATCATAAACATCCCCATCCCCATCCACCGCCCCCGCCACCGTCGAATAGTAGTACTCCTTATCAGCCGCAACATTCTTAAGCGGACCCGACCTCTCCAACGACCACGTAACCAGATCAAGACCAGCCTGCTTCGCCGCTTTCGCGTATGTCGATGGCACAATACGTGGTTTCTTGTTGTTATTTCCATTACCAGGCGAGTCACCCTCAAGTGCCAAAAGGGCAAAGATTGGCGGGCCCATAATCCTAACACCCCGCTTCGCCAGATCCTTCATCCCCTTTACAGCCTCCTCGTAACCAAGGGGTGTATCGACGCGTTCATCCAGGTAGACAGCCTGGCGAGCGAAAGCCGGCTCTTTCTCGATCCAGTAGAAGATGTCAGCAGGCAGGAAGGACTGGAGAAAGACGCGGGACGGCTGGATGCGGGCGGCGCGGTACTCATTGACGAGTTGCTGGGCGTACATTTCTTGGGTGTAGTTTTTCTTGCCATCCGCAGATGGGAAGGGCATGGGTACCTCTGGCGTCTTGAGTTCTGAGGTGAATTTGAGGCCGAGGGAGTTGACGAGGGAAATGAATTCGGCGTGCGAGTGGAGTTGGGGGCAGCCATCAGTGTAGATGTTCGTGCGCCAGTCCTTGACGCCGCCTTGGTATTTCTCCGGGGTGGTGGCGGTGGGGTCTGAGGAGTCCATCTTGCCGCAGAGGGATTTGAATTCGGCGAGGGTGATGTCGCTTGTACAGCATTTGGCAGAAGCTTTGGTTTTGCCGTCTGCGGATGCTGGGGAGAAGGGCTTCGTGCATTTGGAGGCGAGTTCGGGGATGGTGAGGATGTTTGTGGTGGTGTGTAGGTCGCATTGGGAATGGCGGCAGACGAGCTGGAGGTCCTTGGTAAAGGCGACATCGCACTCGATGATGCCAGCTCCCTCGCGCGCAGCGGCCAGCCAGGACTCCTTGGTATGTTCTGGGAACTGCAGCGGGGCGCCGCGGTGGCTGATGGAAAAGTCGGAGGGCATGTTTCGGCGCTCCTTGCAGGTCTGAAGCTTCTTCTTCAGGCTGCTGTCGTCCATCTGGTCGATGAGGTAGAAGGGACGAGGACCTATCTGGATGTTGGATATGGGACGCTGCGGTCTACCAGGGAAAGGAGGGAAAGGAGGGAAAGGAGGGAAAGAAGGGGCAGCGGTAGCTAGGCCAGAGACCAGCGCGCCCACGAAAAGAGTGACGGAGGTGAGATGCATGGCGAATGCTCTCCAAACACAGAGAAAGTGAAGGGATTAATTATTATTAACGGAAGGATGCCAGCGTCCGTTCACCACGTAGATCCATTCTCGCATCTCAATTTGGGGTGGGAACATGGGTGATTTAATATTAAATATATACATTTCCCGCTTTGCTGGTGAGGAGATCTCGTCCCAGAGCATTGGCGTGAAAAGCAGCCAAACACTGCGACGGATTGTAGCACAGGCTCTTCTACGGAGCATAAGCTTCCATGGTGGATAACGGACCAGGGCAAGTTCTCTCCTCCAAGCTTGACTTAGAAGAATCGCGTGGCAGAATGGAACATTATAACTTGATCAGCATTATTGCTCTGATGGTTTGGCTCTTCTTGCCCTTATCACGGGGCTAACCAGGTTGGAGTGCATCGCGATAAAGTGGCTAAGTAGCTTGGTGTGGATCTCCCAGTCAGCACATGTGGGGAGGACGCATCATGATTGGAAGATAGCTCGCTACAACATTCCTCGCGCACTCGGGTTTGTCCTTCAGGCTTGTAAAACATGGGAATAAAGTGCAGAGAGCAAGGAGCAGTGATGCTGGAAAATCAATAGTTCGAAGATGCTGCATCATGCACAAAACTGCTTCTATCAGGTGCAAATTATCCATTGTTGAGCTGCATATCAAGTCCGGCCATATCGGGGGACGGATGGACGGATGGAGGTTATATCAGTCTCACGTGACAAAGAATAAACCAAAACTCCCCCCAGCAAACAGCACAGAATCTTACTCATGTTGCAACAACAAACAACCTCAGCCATGTTGAAATTATTGCTTGCGGGTGATATCATGCGACAAAAGAAAAGTGATACTTTTGAAAAGCGTCTACAAAACCATCGGAATCCCCCCTTTTTCTAAAAAGGCATGATACGTCAAGCCTACACCCAAAAATGAGATCTCTTCTCCGTTACCACGCACAAGGCGCAGCAAGACGATGAAAAGAAAAGAGCTGGGAGGATAATAAATCCCAGTAGGGAGCCAAAGAATATGCCTGTCAAAACCCCGAAGGATGTTGAGCGGCAAGGCTCGCCACGATGTGCAATGTAGGAGCCTCTCCACGGCAGACCGCCTTCTTGATCGCGGATGCCCAAACAAGGTAAGTATGAAGAAGAGAAAAGAAGAAGAAAAAAAAGTTCAAAGAGAAACCGGGCGAGGAGAGATATTTATACGTGAGGGAGGAGGCGCTAGTGAAGGCGCTAGTCTAAGCGAGGTTGCAAGAGGTTTGCTGATTGGCTGGAGTAATCTGGGAACTGGGACGGCTCCGGAATATCATTAGTCCCCTCCGCTCGGGTTCTCTATTTATCCTTTTGGACAGGATATCATCTCACGTGACCCTACTCCGTGCTAGAATTTTGAGTGCGGAAGAAAAGAGGCAGAGAGAAAGAGAGAGAGATACCACAGCAAGTATCAACAACAGCAATCTCAAGACAACCAGGGCGGGATAGATACGGAGAGAGAGCAAGAGAGGGAACTTCCATGGTCTACCCTCTTTATTACGCCAATTGCTGAGTGTTGCTGAGGGTATCTTTGGCATCCCGCTACCATGAGGACCAATCCCTGGAAGCTCATGAGGGCTGGGAGGAGGCCAGCGGTCAGTAGGAGTCCATATACAACATTTTCTTTTCCTTTCCCTTAGTAGATATATATAATACTGATTACTCTCTCAGAAAGTCCTTCAATCGTGGAACAAAGTCAATCTCTACAATCTCAAACACGCCAGTATTCCCCATACCTCCTCCAAAACCTTTTTCCAACAGAAATGGATCGCGAAATCCCTTGCCCGCACATACCACGGCGAGCAGGTCCGCGAATCGCAGTGGGAGAAAATGTTTTCCCGTCGCCTACGCTCTGTAGTGCCCATGGACGCCAATTACCTGGCACGTAACGATGGTGCCTCCGAGTCCGCAGGTCGAGGTTCCGGTTTGGAAGGGGTTGGACCGCGCAAGGCCCCGCTCACGCCTCACATGCAGATGACCTTTGCGCCGTTGGAACGGAGGCTGGATGTCGCTATCTTCCGTGCCATGTTTGCTAGCAGCACGAGACAGGCAAGGCAGTTTGTTATACATGGTTCCGTCACTGTCAATGGGAAGAAGGTACGCGACCCCCTCCGTGTTCCTTGCACATGCGTAATATGTAGCAATGGCAAAATATTGACGAGAGATTACAGATGAGATATCCAGGATACCTCTTGAACCCTGGTGACCTTTTCCAAGTAGACCCCGAACGAGTCATGTTTGCGACTGGTGCGCCCAAGGACCCTCAACAGCGCCGTAGGGGCCGTAAACGGCGGAATCGGACACCAGCAGAGGCTGCCACGAAAGAAACCACCAAAGCAGACGAAGAACCTGCAGAGGCCGATGCAGCTGAAGAAACATCTGCATCCACTGAGGGAGCCGAAGAACCTGCAGAAACCGCTGAGAATGCAGAGCAATCCAGCGAAACTGCCGAACAAAAGGAGCTATCACCGGAGGAAGCGCGGAAAACATTAACCCGCCTCCTCTCCCAGGCCAAGGAGATCATGAATAACAAGGATGTCTCCGTCCCTGCCCAAAGACTTAATCTCAACAACTTCCGCAAGGGCGTCCGACAAGCGCTCTCCAGCGCTTTCTCGAGCACCAACATCGTCGAAGACCTCGAAGCCCAATTTCTTCAACTAAAAGCTCTGGCGGATCAATCCTCCCCCGAATCAGAATCCACAACAGAGTCCTCCACTTCAACCAAGCAAACCCCTCCCCCATCCACCACCACCTCCTCCTCCGCCAACCTCCCCGAATCCGTCCTCCCCACCTCCACACCCAACGACAAACCCTCGACAAAATCCACCTCCTCCCCCAGCACCCCGCAAGACCCCGTCCTTGCCGCCGCTCTAAAACAAGCAATCGAAAACCCCTCCGCCCCACTCGATGAAACGACCCACCCACAGATCTCGGAAGAAGACCTCACCGTCCTTCGCCAGGCCCTATACCAAATGCACGAGAACCCGATAGACAGTCTGAAACCGTACGCTACCCCCTGGCGGCCGCGGGACTACATGAGCGCCTTCGCGTTCATCCCGCGCTATCTGGAAGTGAACCAGAATATTTGCGCTGCGGTGTATCTGAGACACCCTGTGGCCAAACCCGGGAGGTCTGAGGTGCCGTCGCCGTATCCGGATGCGATTAATGGGGCGGCGTTTGTGTGGTATTTGAGGAGGCGGTAGATGGTTTGTAGTTTCTTGGTTGTGTATTGGTTGTGTGTATTGTTATATTTGTAGTAAAGAAAAGGAGTGTGATGCGATATTTGTGTACAATAGACTAATTTCCATATATCTCTTTTTTTCTTTTTTTCTTTTTTCGTTTTGTCAGTTTTATCTTTTGTTAATTTTGGTTCGATACATATCCTCGTTTCCGGCAACGGCGGACATCAGGTAATGGCTGTCTTTCCTATATAGAACCCCAGAAACATGGATATATAGAGAATTTTCTTTTCTGCCCTTTTTTATTTTCCAGCTTATTTACATAGATCGCCTTCACGATGCCCAAGCACTGAGATGTTTGGAACGGGCACGGAAAATCAAATACCAATGTGACGCAAATTACCAACGTCTTCTGCTGCAGATTTCCTAGCTCAAGGCGTAATGCCCCATACAACCCGTGCAGACTGCCTAATTAAACCTAGGCTGTTCCCCGCTGATGGGCCGTTTTTTTTCTCATTTTTTTTTGTTTGATTTTTCAAACTCTCTTTTTCTTTTTCTTTTTTCTTTTTTCTGTTGCTGCTGCCTTTTCCTTTTGATGCTGCCAATTTTTCAGTTTTGTTATGCGGTTTGCGGTGTACCGCGGATTACTTTAGCCCTTAGTTATATAGCCGCCGTTGAAGAAATATTTTTTGTTGTTTATTTTTTTATTTATTTGTTGCTGTTACGCTCTATTTTAACTTCACTAACTCGGTTTCTTTCTTTATTTTTTTTGATGGTGAATTTTTCAAAACGACACCAAGCGCAAAAAAAAAAAAAAAAGGACCGAAACCCAACAGAAAAGGGAAAAACATCGGGAAAATCGAAAATTAGCCAGAAAGGGGAAAGCGGACGACACCCCAACGCTTGACCAGGACGGGGCCACGATATTAAAAACAAGAACAAACATACTCACAGTCAAGGACGGGGACGAACGACTTATCACGCGGGGTGATTGCAGGCGAGAGTTGAACAGAAGAGCTGAAGAAGAGGGGAAAAAAGGAGAGGCATCTCATCTCCTCTATCTCTCTGTTTTTCGTCGGGCGCATATTCCTCATACGCCGCAACCAAACAAGAACGACAAACAATACTTAAAATAATAATAAAAAACCTTCCCATATGACAAACAAACCCAGAAAACAAAACATAAACTCAAAGGGGAACCAGTCGTGCAATTTCCGAACAAATGTTTAACTGGCATACAAGCGTCGAACCTCCGCCTCAAGGGACTCCCGTATCTGCTAGACAACAGCATCAACATCCACATCAACACCAACAGCATCAACAACACCAGCATCAGCATCAGCATCAACATCAACATCAACAACACCAGCAACAGCAACAGCAGAGCCACCACGGTCCTCTGCAATGGCTCCCCGCTGCGCCTCCGCTCCCTAGGCCGCTGTCTAATACCCTTCCGCCCATCTCTGCCCTACGCCCCACTAATAACTTCGCATCCACCGCCCAACATGATCCAGCTGTCTTACAAACCCCCGCATCCACTGACCACTCGTTGTCAGAAAGCCCCAACATTCGCGAGAACGCCGTTGCCGCAAGTGGCGTCGACCTAGATCCCGAACCCGCATATGATCACCCGGCGCCAGGTCCGGAACCCAGCTCCGACGACGTTGATATAGATGGAGGAGGATCCGCGTCGCGGCAAGCAGGTCGTGTAGGGCCAGGACGGGGGGTCGATCTGGCGCTGTTGGAAAACGAGACGCCACGCAAACACGGCAAGCGACTAACGACGCGCGAGGAGACGGCGCTATTTGAAATTTGCAACAGGCACGCAGCTTCGTTTGGCGAACGCAACCGTCTCTGTGAATGGTGGTTGAATGTGACGCAGGAGTTTACCGCGTCGGAGGGCCATCCGTACTCGTGGCATAGCGTACGGCGGAAAGTGGAGCTTGTGACGCAGCAGCGGATTAAATTCCTTGCGGGGCTGGATGGGAAGCGGGGGGATGATCAGGCCGATGCGGCATGGAGTGCTGCTGTCGATTCATGGATTCCGTCCTGGAAACGGTTTCAGGATCAGGAGAATGAGCGCATACATGCTAAACAGGGGAAGAGGGGGCGGAAGAGAAAATCAGTGGTTGACGCTGAAGGGGTGGGGATGGGATATCAGCATATGCTGCCACCTGGATTCGATACGATGTTTACACCCCCATCCTCATCGAGGCCGGCAAAAACGGCTCGAATGGACCCTCCGGCTTCTATACCTGCTACTACTGCACCTCCCACCACCGCAGAACCCGTGAAGGCGCCTCCGGCCCAAAAGCAGCAGAAACAGCAGCAACAGAAACAGCAACACATTCCCGCGTCAATGCCACTTCAACCAACCCCGCAGCAGACACCCGTGTCCAACACTGCAGCAATCATGGCCGCTGCCACATCATCATCCGCAGCAGCTGCTGCAGCAGCAGCCGCAGCAACAGAGCCCAACGTCGGCGCCGCAATTTTAGAAACACTATCAAAACTCAACAAAAACCTCGAAGCAGCATCTTCCCGCAACCACCAATCCAACGCCATGTCCCTGGCAGCAGGAGCTGCGCACCCCCATCCACACCCCCATCAGCAAAAACCTTCCCCAAACTCCACAATGGCCAACCACGCCAACTCCAACCACAATCATACCCATGGCCGCGGAGCAGTAGCAGCGGCATCAGCAGCGACCCCGGTTCAAAACTCAATATCAGCATCAACGCTCCACCAATTAAAGTCTGAGCTACGCGCGGAACTACGGCAGGAGATCCAAAAGGACCGCGCACAGCTTGAGGAGAAACTGGACTCGGTGCAGAGGACGCAGGAGATGATTTTGGATTTGTTGCGGCAGGAGCCGCAGTAGATTTATTATCTCAATAGTGAGATGATCAGGTCCTACCTCAGCGTTTTTTAGGCACGGGGAGGCAGGGGGTGTAGGTGACGGATATATATAGGAAGAAATTTTTTTTTTTTGGGGGGTGGGATTTAAGGGGGAAGGGGAATTCTATGAAATCTAAGGCACCTCATGAATGTTACGACTTTTCTTTCTTTTTTTCCTTCTCAATGCACCTGGGCAATTGCCCATTGTTTTCTGGTTTTCCCTTTTTTGTTTTCTCTTTTTCTTTTTCGCATTGCATTTTTTTCTCCTCTTCTTCCTCATATCGGTTTTTAGTATCAATTTTGTCTTTTAATGGAACAGCCTTCCCCCTCCCCCCTCCCGCCCCTCTTCCCCCCTTCTTATTCCCTTCCCTTTTATTATTTAATACTCTTTCTCCATTTCCATTGTAGTTAACCTGACTGATTGACTGACTGACTGACTGACTACCCCCCTAACCTGCTTCGGGTTCGCTGTTTTGTTTCCTCAGTTGCACAGCCTCCCTTTTTATAGGCCTTCTTCTTTCCTTCTCCCTGTTTCTCTTACACGATTTATGTATGACCCCTTTTGTCTTCCTTTTCAGGTTCTTCTGAATTTTTTTTTTTTTTTTTTTTTTTTTTTTTCATATGGCCAATTGATGACGATGCATGGGAAATGTAATGTAAATAATATCCTACCCGCATGTATATATTTTTAATCTAGAGATGATGGGCGGAATCTTTATTATTATTATTTTACTATTACTACCGTTTCGCAATGGCATTCACAATGGGAAGGGAAACGAGGAGATTTTTCAAGATTGCTTTCATCCTTTCTTAAATGTCATGATGGAGTATTGATAATCTCGTGCGCTCCTCTTCCTGCTAATAACTTTTGGATTTCGTTTTCCCGGGAAAATATCCTCGTTATTTTCCTCCGTGAATAGAGAGTGAATGGATGGGATATGTACAGTAGAATGTATGTACTGTACAATACATATGGGTTTTACGACTACAAGGAAATAGAAGACTGGAAAGAAATCATCGTCATTCAGAGCTAAGGTATTTAATACGAATAGGAGAAGGGAGGCGGGCTGGACATAACTCCACTCATATTTGCTGCCACAGGGTATGATACAGATTAGGAAACGAAAGAAGAAAATGATGAAATTTGGAACACGGTGATCAAAATCTTCTTCTTTTTTGGTGGGTAGCGTAAGCTAAAATACAAAGCATTAAGATATACGTGGAGGGGAAAAATGGGAAAAGCAGCAAACGAAAAGAAGGGGGGAATGGGGCAACAAAATTTAAGTAAAAGGACAAATGGAAAAAGGAGTAAATGTCCGAAGTTGGCTTGCATCCGCAGCACATCCATCACCAGCGTTTTAAAAAGTCTAGTTGCAAAATACACCGACCAAATGTTGATAGGAAAAAGGGAGGCAGAAAAGCAAGGCAAAAAGGGGGTGTTAATAGCTTGCAAGTTTGTTGTTATGGGGTTTAGTAGTAGAAAGTCTCATCAACAGTTCGTCCACGAGTCCATAGCGGCTCGCTGCCGCGAACATATGTGTCCTCGAACAGGATGCGCGGCGTAGCGTCGGGGGCAGGCATCTTCTCAGCCTCAGCAACCTCATCATCAACATATTTCCTAGCATCTTTATCAATGGCCTTCAACTCCTCTTCACTGGTGACACCCCAGTCGAGCAGTTTCTGCTTAAGGCCGGCAATAGGGTCGTTGGTGCTGCGCATCCGTTGGATCTCCTCACGGGTGCGGTATGTGGTACCTGGATCGGACATGGAGTGGCCGCCGTATCGGTAGGTGACGTATTCAAAGACGAGAGGGCCATTGCCAGCGATTGTGTACTCACGACCGTATTGGACGGCAGCTTTGATGGCAAGGACGTCCATTCCGTTAACTTTCAGACCGGGGATGTACTGGCCACGTTTGTAGTAATCGGTAAGGGCGGATGAGCGGTTGGCTGAGGTACCCATGCCGTATTTGTTGTCTGAAATAAGTAGTACGGGGTATTTAGCGTCGCTGTGCATTTCCCCCGTCTATATAAAATCGGTATTAAAGAAAAAAAATATATAGAGACTCACTTTCACAGCCAAAAATGCAAGGTAGATTCCATAGCTTAGCCATGTTAAAGGCCTCGAAAACTTGACCTTGGTTGGATGCTCCGTCGCCGTACAATGCTATGGTGGTGGCTTTTTCCTCGTTATATTGTTGGGCGAATGCCAGGCCAGCACCAACGGGGACCTGGGCTCCTACAATGCCGTTGCCTCCATAGAAACCTTTGGCGAACATATGCATAGAGCCACCTTTTCCGTATGCAATCCCCTCTCGGCGCCCGAGAAGTTCACCGATGATCGATTTTACAGTTCCACCACGCAGCAATGCGAAGCCGTGGCACCGATAGGCAGTGATTAATTTATCCTCCTTGGTAATTGCGTGTTCAATGCCGGCCGCAACGGCTTCCTGCCCCGTTGACAAATGGCAGAATCCTCGAATCTTCTTTTCTTTGTAGAGGCGATCCGCAGCCATCTCCATTCGTCTGCGCGCGCCAATGTTAGACAAAGAGTGTCGTAGTCAAAAAACACATAGCGCGCAACATAGTTCTAAATTACCTTATGGAGACCATATCATGATACATCTGTTTCAATTCCTTCTTGGTGGTCTCGAGGGTGTATGGAGGGGGGTCGAGCTCATATGTCTCGAAGCTCTCATCGGAGAGCTTCACTGTGAATGGTTTGTCCTCTTCCTGATGCAATGCGATACAGAATCAGACATCTATGTAACTACAGATTGGTAGACTGGTGCGAGTGGAATTATTGGGCACTTACAGCGGGGATAGCTTCAGCGTGCGCGGAAGCCGCATCGGTGGTGACAGTCCGCCTCACTACTGGGACAAAGGTTTTGCGGCCCAGAGGGGCAACCTGCCGAGCCCGGATCACTCTGGAAAACATTGTGAAGTGAAACGAAGCGCAATGGCAAAGGGGCGTGAGAGGAGAGACAGGACGGAGGAGGAGGAGGCGGCGAAGGGATGTTGCGGATGTTGTGGATGTTGATGTTTTTCTGGTATGAAAGTCGTAGATCTCACCGAAGAACGTTGGGAAACCAACAAGAAGCGAGCTAGAGCTGTTTGGGGTAAGGGCTGCTTATGTCACCAGGCTGGGAGTGGGCCCGGCTTTAACGACAACAACTCACTTTCACCCGCGAAAAAACATCTTAACCCAACTCAACCCCACATAATTTCAAAGGATATGGAAATTTACAAATGCTGAACAGAGGCCTGGGAAAATGGCGGGCAATTCGTTTTACAAGAGCCATACTATAAGTTCCGCTATGTACAGTGCGTTCCTTGGCTATATATACCCATTCAAAAACACGATGTCTACTTTCTTTGTAACCTGTCTGGTTCCCTGACATGCCATCCCTCCAAGCTCAGTGGCAGCGCACAATGTTGATTAAACCTCAATATTACCTTGAAGAAGCCTTAGACCGGCTCTCATACTTCCACGGCAATGGGTTCGTTCCCAATTGGCTGACAATCTTTGAAGTTCAAGGGCTGGAAGACACTGGAGTACCTCACCCACACCAACGTTTATTATCAATGCTTGATATCGGCCCAGAAGGGTTTACGGATTGTCCACATGATTAGTACTTCTGGACCCCAATCGGACATGAGAGACAAGATCTCGATAAATCGCAATCATTGCAGAGTCTGAAGTTTTACTGTTCTTACGTTCTCGGCTGTGCAGCAGCTCGGGCTGAAAGCGCGTATCTACCAGCAAGCCAACCCATTTTCGCTATTATTCCCAGCTTACAGCGTTAGCCTGCCTATATTAAACCCGAAGTTTGAGGTTTGATGGATGTGCTGAGATGTCGTTTTTTCTGGTCTGGTGAATGCCCACTGCGAAGCCCCTGACCTCAACGGCTGGGCAAAGAGCACCAACTGTTCCCTCATTTTTATTCAAAAATGATATTAAACCCTTGACACCTAGCATGAGCTCAGCCTCTTCTTGTATTTTGACCGAGAACTCAGGAGTGGGCTCCTTGCCCCATTCGCGCGCCCCACTGTGGAATCCAATCGAAAGCAAACTTTAAAATGTGGTCCATTATTTGACTGTCACTAGCACAGCATCTATAAGTGTCCGTCACTGAATAACACAAGGAATCTGGGGACTGCTGTTATGTCTAATGTATGAACAAGTTTATATTGGGATGTCTAGGTCCAAATTGAAGGCTTACTCCTGCGTGAAGAAAACCATATTGGCCAAGGCCGCGGGCCATTGAAACAACGGTTTCCAGCCATTATCTATTTCCAAAACCTTTGAGTTCAATATTGACTTATCTTGCCTCGGAGGTGGTTTATAACCATTTAGAGCTATACAGTGATAATTTAAAATATACTCAACATGCTATGCTTGCTTTGAAGTGAGCTCGCAGTTACACATCATCCCTCGAAAAAGGAATACATGAGTGATATGCCCCTTTCTACTGTCACTGTCAGTTATCAACTCAATGGTATTAGAATCTATTTATTTAAAAAAAATCCTAGTTGCCAGTTTCTGTTTTGCTTCCTTTCTTTCTTCTCCCTCAAACTCACAATAGTCAGCCATCTTCGTTACTGTCATTCTTCTATTCATATTTGACTATATCGTTTTGATATATACTGTTATTGGAACACGATACGAACAACTATCTCCTTCTTACGTTGGAAATTAATATTCAACTGCGCAAAAGAGTGTATGTCGAGTGTGTTTGTGCCGACAATCTAAGGGAACACAATGCTTGGTAATATGGTTCAGCCTCTGATATGCCTTCTCTACCTCCCTTAGCGGCCGCTCAATAACAATGTCCCTTAATCGATAGCACCCACGAGCGGCTGTCCATCCAGAAAGCGGCTAAAATGTGCCTTCATGCATGCGTCGAGGTACATATCTGGCCACGAAATGGAATACGGGATACAAGATTTAAATATTGTCCTTCTCGGAGTCGGTGCCGTACACACAATTATGACAGATAGCCACAATTCTCTTCCCCCCAGGGGCGATATCCAGCTCATGGGTCCCTCAGCGGCTAAGGAACTCCTCTAGGCAGCGTCGGGGTATGCCAGAAGAAGAACGCACTTGGACGTGGATAATAAATGGCTCCACAATCCTGAATTCTACCGCATACGCGGAGGGTATACAAACGAGGTATACCAGGATGCTCTTGAACAGGACTTGCTCATATTTGAGGGCCCACAACTAAAAAATATATGCTGTGCCCATACCGTTCAGCCTTGGCTAAGCGTCAACTTTCCTTAACGACGATGAACCCCCCGTTTTAGTGACAATGAGAATTAGCACGTACTGCCTGCATAAGTATCTGAGGTGGAATGAATTGACGCATGTGGATTTCGACTACTGTACTAGTGTTCTAGATAGGTATGGGTTTACTCCATCTGTTGAAATTTATATCCGGCTTAACTATGTATATTCTCTTGCGTATGACGTTTCGGCGGATGTTATTCGTGGTGTTCCTTGATTTCTTCGTGTTTCTGCTTTTTTTTTTCTTGCTTCTCTTTTCTTTCTGTTTCTTTAATTAGTCAAATTTGATACTACTCCGGCTCCCCTACTCCACTACCCCTTCGAGAGAACCTTCTCTAGATATAGAAGCAAGATTTGTCTCCTTTTGCACTTTTCCAATTTACATCGAAAATTGGCGATGAGTTTAGCAAGCAAGTTGATCAAAAAAACTGCAAGTGAAATTGATTGAATGGGTTTAATTGAATACAGAAAATTGCAGAGATGAATAATTTCATCATAAATTAGCATGTTTTGTCATGATCTGAAGACATATCACAAGAATAAAACAAGGGGGGGAAAATGGACATAGAAGTTCTTGAAGTGAGAAATATCAAAATACTCTTACTTCTTCTTTCTACTGCCTTAACTTACAAATGGGGATGTTAAGAAATATATATTCCTCTCCTTTCTTTTACACTGAATCAATCTTAGTAACTATATTTAGTTTGCAGACATCCGTATTAATTATAATAAGACACTCAATAAATACTGAAGGAACAGACAATGACATCTCTGTCAGCTTTCTCTGTTGTGATCTTTCTTTCTTGTTTTGCTGTTCTTGTATTTCTTTTATTTTTCTAATTGCCATCGCTGAAGTGCAAAATCAAATAGAAATAACCAGTTGCAAAGCCCCTTTATGGAAAACACAATATAATCCCATCAAGACATCACCATTATTGAATTAGGTCATAATGTCCATTTAACATGCCTCAAAATTTCAAAGAAAGCAATTTGGTGGAAGCTTCCATGCATATGAAAAAGTCACCAGGACACTTTTTAAAAGTGGCGTCCCTGCTTCCTTGTCATTATCATGCAAGGGACATACATGCATGTTAAAACCCAAAGAACAAAGCAATCTGCTTATTCATTCTCCATTTGAATTCCAACCTATGCAAGTCAACTGGTAAGAAGCTGATTGGGAGCTGGATCTCAATTGATGGTTGGTGGCCGATATGGATTTCGAACAGGACCAAGCGTTGCGGGCCGTTCCGGTGATATGACGACCACGGCAAGTTTGAGTGTCAGGCAGGGAGGGCTGGATTGGCTCGGAAATTGATAATAGATGAGGGCTCCGTTTAGAGAAACGATTGATTCACCGAGCCAGAGCAGAGAATGGTCATCATGGATACATCTCCCAGCAAAGAAGGAGAGAACACTATTGAGCCAGGGAAAGGGAGAACAATTATTAGCTAGTTTTGCATTCGTGCATTGGTACGACCAAAACAAGTTAAAGCTAGTCCAGGCTGCATTTTATCTGAAATTGGATTTGGTGAACCATAGATTCAACCGCAAACTTTCTATAAACTAACAATACAATAACAATATCGAGTTTGGTGAAGTTTGAATATAGAATCAAAATTTGCTAATGTGCTAATGTGCTAATGTGCTGAAGAAAGAATTAAATTCGCAGTGTAAATTAAAAGATAATATTTGCTTTTATACAAACACAAATATCTATTAACAGATGTCAGCCGAATTCAGTGAAGAATGTTGCATGGAACTCATCAGTCCCAGAATTAGAACACTCAACTGCCCGCATGGCCAAAAAAAAAAATTTAAAAAAATAAAAATCTATATCTTTGGGTAACAACTGAGACGGCTATCATTCGAATCGGCTCCGACACAATGATGGCACGTTAACAGATTATTGGGATCCACCTCCTTCTTGATCCGGAGGAGCCGGTCATAATTCGCCCGTCCCCAAAAGCTGTCGATATGATTTGGCTCGTAGGCATCGGCTTCGTTTTGATAGGCACCGCCGTCCGGGGTAATGTTGCGCAGTGGTTGTACCATTCCGCTAGCCTGTCTGAAACGATCGACGAAGAATTCGGGGGGATGTTCGGTCTGGCCGTCGAAATCCCAGGCTGTCTGCATCACAACATGCCAAATTGCCTTTCTCTTTTCATTTTATCCATATGTTAGTGGCAGGGGAAACGAAAATGAGAAGGAAGGGAGGGAATGGAAGAGATGCCCACCCATGCAGGAGTGACTGATGCTTCTCCAGGGCCTCCAGGTTGGTCTGACTCGGGCAAGTCAAATGCATAAGGTGTAACCATGTTTAGACCGTAGCGCATATTCGAAAGCACCTCTGTAAGCTCCTGACGCTTGCCTTTATTTTTGAAGTTCTTGTCTGTAACAAGACGAGAGGCCTGCGCGATGGAGATACCGTTTACGAGCGCACCAATGTATTGGATCGCAGGGGTCTGGAGAAATTCCCAGTAGTTTGCAACGGTCGTCACATCCACTCCGTAGCGAAGGGTACCATCGTTACGAGGCAGGGCGTAGTCTATCAGTGGTTTCATCGATAGTTTTGCTTTGTCAAGAGTGAGTTTCGGCGTGATCGCCAACATGATGCTAGACCCGTCTCCTAGGCCGGCGACATATCCTCCCCAGCCGTCTTCCGCCCATTTCACACCGTTTTCCACGAGTATGGTCGTCACCTCCTTGTCCAAAGAAGCCTTTTTAAAGGCGATAACTGCCATCTTTTAAGTGGGAAACGTTCATCGTCAGCATAACAGCATTGGCGGAGAAAAGGCGTCACCGATAACATAAGATTCACTCACTTGCAAGGGCGTTTCAGGAAAGACGCGGGCCGTGGTTTCTGTTATCACACCGAATGTGGCACCGCCACCACCACGGACTGCAAAGAAAATGTCCTGGTTCTGGCACCGATTGGCTGTGATATAGGTCCCGTTGGGTAAAACGACTTTCATTTGAATGACATTGTCAACACCAAGACCATGAGCAGGAGTAAGGAGGCTGTGGCCACCACCAGTAATATACCCTCCCGATGCCCCCACCGTTGGGCAAGCTCCACCTAACGCCTTGGGGGAACAGGTTAGTAAAGGAAAGCTTGCCTGATATAGACGCCCTGAGAGTAGAGAGTGAACCATATATCACGTACCATGTATCCATTTCGGTGAGCAAACTCATATATGCCCTGGAAACCCTGACCAGCGCCATATGTTATAACAGGACCAGAACACGCCTTACACTTATCCGCTTTGAAGCTTTTGCTCAATTTAATTGGGGGCTGGAGATTGTGTGTCCTGTAGATGACAAAGTCGAGTAGATTCAACAAGTTAGATGCCCGGATGTCCCAATGGAAGTGGAAGAGTTATTATCGTACCAAAGGGCTAAGCTATGAGCACCCGCACTGCGGCCTTTAAAGTCGTGCCCGGTATTCTTAACCACCACTGGGACATTATGCTTTGCAGCGAACTTCAATCCCGCCTGGATGTCCGAAACTTTCCGCACATCGATGTAATAGTCCGGTACGTTGCCTTGATAGCAGGTGGCGTCATTCACCAGCAATTTGGTGAGCGGACACCCGTGTCCATCCGTCATGCATGTCCCATGGTATGGGTTGTGATATCCAGCAGGTTGCGACGAGATAAAATCGACATTGCGCCGGTTGTCCTGTGCGATTTTACAAACTGCTTGGTCGGGGGTGTGGGGGGGCTGCGTCGGGCCATGGCTATCTGCCTCGTACCTTAGGTAACAAGGGGCCGCAAGCGGCTGTAAGACACCGAGTCGACCCTCAACACTTGCATTGAGAGCCTGCCAGTCGGCACCAGAAACATCGGCGATTCCAGGGGCAGGTAATGCAAACGAAGGCAACGCATTGGCCAGCGTTAGCAGTAGCAGACTAGATTTGCGAGTAAACATAGCTGCCTCAGTCAAGTACATAGAGGTAGCTTGAAGAAGGAAAGAGGGAAACGACAGGAAAAAGCCCAATTTTCAAGGCTTTAAAGCATCTAGATATAGAAACAGAAGGCGGAAAATGGGCGGACGGCAATCTCCTCCTTTCCAGCCCAAAGTCATGTTCCAACCCACTTTAAGGCGGTTGCAGCGGGTCTAAGACACTAGGGCCCCGACACATCCATTTTCAACTTCTCCATCTTCATGGCGCGTGTAATCCTCAATAAACTCCATGGAGTCTTTACAATCATGGAAAAAAAATGTCTTGAAAGGCTGCAGCCTATTTCCCAAGTAAATCCTTCGACCAGTATTCGCAGCGTTAGTGGACAATTCACAGTTTCGTAAGACTGCATCCGAGGACATTCCAAAAAATACCCTCTGGATGGCCAGGTAATTCCAAGAGATGGTCAAGCTTCCAGGCCAGCTGGCTGCTGCTACTGCCAAGTTCGCTCAGCCCTCAGCGACCCCACTAAAGCATCTAAAACATTGGACAGGTTCAGAGGGGGCATGTATTATTATTGGTGTCGCGTATTGAACTCCCAGGGTTGAGCTGTTTGACGTCGCTTGTTCCTAGATTTGGAGCCGGCCCCGGCTTCGGTGATGGAGATACTAATGATCCATGTGGGCTATGCTCTTTCGGGAGCACCAAGGTCTATGCGAAATTGCTCTATCTTACCACAGCCCTTAGCCGATCAACTACCTAGGGTGCCCCTGTTGTCCCGCGGCAGGGCTAGTGAGAACATGAGATCCAATAGACGAGGAGCTAAAATAATAAATAGTAAATAAATATGAGACGAAGGGTGGACGAAGGAAATAGCGTCGAAAGATTCCATGTTTGCATGTTTTCTTGTGGCCGTGGAACGAAGCGTATCGATAATGAAGGTGATATATGATGTATTTGTTCACGTTCAACGGCGCATTTGATGGAGGTGGAGTTGGCTGTTGTGCTTTGAAGGTGGCGGTGTTATAAGTTTTTGAAAGCAAAAGAACCAGCTTATCCACAAGAGAAGATCAAAAAAATTATGGGAAGGAAGAAAAACATCTGCCGATATCACGGTATCAGAGTTCCATTATGGTCATGGAAAATGTTTGCCGCCCAACCCCTGTCATATTTTGGCTTCTGATATCCCGCCGTCCTTTTCTCAGCGTACGCAGTAATAAGAGTGTTCGACATAACGTGCTGAGAAATTGATACCACAACCCAATCCAACAATAGCGTTACCTACAGAGATCAGAAAAGGAGCGCCGTTTCAACCGCCATGTAATGGGATACCCTCCCTTTTCAATTCTTAAGTCAACACCTCCGCAACTTAGTTTTCTGTTTTTTTGAGCATGCATTTAGCCAGGGATGATTACCAGGATTATTAATATTGATCCATGGAAGAAACGCTGGTGAAAAGTAAAAATATATTAAAAAATTATTAGCCAAAAAAAATTTGGGATGCGATGCAACCAACCAGAGATTGCTTTCCACTTCTTCCTGGAACTGCATCAAAAACTACTATGCGGAATCAGCTTTTCGCGTGGCAGCATTTAGCCAAAGTATGTTATTTGCGCGGCGTTTCTATCGGATCATGGACGACCTTCAATAGTCGAAGTTCATGAAGTCCAAACAAGAATACTACCCAATGGCTGTAATCATCTTCGGATGTGAGAGTTGTAGAGCTGGTGGCTTCGTTATTCTCCACCCTACGACCTTTTTCATGAATGTTAACATCCGGAACTTTTCCTTCCAGACTGCGCAGTGGCGTTTCTTATCAACCGCTAAACCGCCTTTCCTCGGCTGTCAAACATGGCGTTAATCGTTCCAGCGAAGGATTGACACTAACTTGGGCATGGCTTGCAGGTAGCGTGCATTTCCAGAAGACAGCAGAAAGCCTTGACAGCAGGCCAATAGGCAAAAGGATGGAACAAAACAAGAAAATGAGGGCAGACTCAGCACGACCAAAGCTTCCAATCGGGGCTCTGAAAATCGAGCTGCAGGGTCATGATTGGTGGAAAATACACAAAAGGGGTATATAAATGATGACGGGGATAAAAAAGGCGTTGGCTGGTGCTTATACGCGGTTTCGGCAGTTCGAAGGCAGGTTGTTCGACGCTATCGCTTAACGGCGTGTTGACAATCTACCCAGATAGGTATGGTTGCAAACCGATACGATGTGGATCGATCGACTCTCGCATGTCACTTCAAGACTTCAACCACTCATACGGGTCACACCACACCACACGACGCTACGTGGTAGTGGCCTGGAGCCTGGAGGTTCTTGGGAACGACTCAAATTTCCCCGCATGAGACAGGAGAATCAAGTGCCGAATCAAGCAAGGCACGGATATCAATATCCCCATCTCCTTTTTTGTTTCTGGGCTCTCTGGGGCTTTCATAGGTTTTCTTAGCGCAAATCTGTACCGTCTTCTGTGGCAAGACAAAAGGTTTTGGGGAGTCCGGAATGAGGACTTCATCGGTCCCCTTCCGCGCTCTTCCCAAGCAATAAATTGATAATGCCGAAAGGCACATAAAAAATGTATCTCCAAGAAGGCGAATGACACTTCCCTGGCGGGTATCAACCATTCACCAAAACACAAAGTTGCGCTATCTTAGGCTTTCCCAGTGTCGGCATTATTACCACTAACTAATTTTCAGCAAGCATTCATGACAGGGCTCCCACGATGCAACTCCCGAATTTCAACCCCCGTCCCTAGGCCCAAGAAGCAGTGGCATCCTTCAGTCTTGATCTTTGGCTGCCCAAAGTAGAACAACAGCACCCCCAAACTTACCACACTCTTTGCATATTCCCACATGCGTGAGTACTTTCGCGCTTTTCCAGGGTACACGGGTGGTGTTATTGATGCACTCCCCGGGCAACCAGGCTGGTAAAGAGCGGTCGTTTGGGTGGATAAAACCAGGCGAGGCCCTCAAACCCCCTTGTGTTGATGTTGGTAGTCCGATTGAACAGAGACCTCAAAATATTCATGATTGGCTGGCGGGTCTCGCCGCAATTTGAGGGCGTGGCCACATCGTTTCCCTAACCAAAGCCCATCCAGCCTGTGAAAAATTTTCTCCCTGGCTTTGCCCCCATTACAACAACCGCCCAACTTCTTTCCCCCTCTCCCCCCTCTTTTCAACTTTCCAGGGATTTGTCTTTTCTATTTTGGGTTTGGGCTTGCATTCTTGAGACTCTCATGCTTGATTGGTGGATGGAATATTACCAATTCAGACAAGGGGAGAGTAACTATTGGCCAGGGAAATTTATGCCGTTTGACAGCCCGGAGAACCAATATATCTGGATAAATTGATATAACTATCAAATTCACCTCTCCACCGCCAGAATGGAGTGTTCTTGCGGTTGCGGTTCTGCCTGTGGATCGGGGCTTTTATTCGCGGCGATCCACGGGATGAACCCATGGTTCTCGAAGTATGGGTAAACGTAAACCATGGCTTCAGTTAACTCTCAGTCTTACCACGCGGATGGATTTGAGATAACTAAATCCACTGTCTGATATTTCACCCAAACCAGTTGTCTGGGGATTGGGTGCATGCGCTGATGGCGCATTGCTAATAATATGTCCAAGGGACCGGATGAATTGGAAAAGCTGAATTCGCAAACGGGAACCATTAATGGAGAGACAGAGAGAGAGAGAGTCTGGTGTCTGATTTACTCTTAAAATAAATCATCCAGCTCAAAGTTTCTTTTGAGGTGGGGATCGTTCTGATATTCGTGAAGCAGAAGCCCACAAGAGGATGAGATCATGCCCACCCACCCACCGATGTCGCCGCGTCAATGACGACCCGAACAGCCATGGTTAGCCGTTTGATACATGGCATTTTATCCGGCAATGACCCCGATGTTGACAAGGCATTTGGCACGCATACATTCTTGTGGAGGGTCCGCCATGGGCCCACCAGGCCATGCAGCATCTCATCATACTCGGCGATGAGAAAAAACATAAAGTGATGTTTTTTTTTTGAAAAAAATGTCTTGGTATGATCAGTGCGGCGGATCACTGTGGATAGGCATGGGAAGATTTCCAGTGCGCTTTCTCCAGTGGAATTGCAGCGGGTAATCCTTCCGAGTGACTCTAGCCCTTGACAGACTTTGGGCAAACCATTCAGCTTGAAGTGTTTGGCTGCGGACTGTCGAAACAAATCCATTGCCCTGCTCCATGGATAATATGACGCTTTTCCCTTGACAATTTTCGACATATCTTTCGAATTTTATCCTGTTTTTTTCCCCTATAGAAATGTCCCTCGCTCCACCGTCTCATAGTTCCAGCTCTGAGGAATGTACATTTGCTCTTTGCCGCAGCTATTTTCAACCCCGTCAGTCAGTACTCCAAGGCACTGCCTCCGGTTGGAGAATGGACTGCATGTAGCACTCAAACCTGTTTTAAAGCAACAGACACCTGTCTTGCCCTGCCACATCTCAACCGCCCCCCCCCCTCTTCCCACTCACCAAAAAACCCAACGACCTGTTATCTTGAAACAGACCACTTGCAAGCTGAACCGTATGCCAGTTTCGGAGTGCATCTGAGACATAGGCTAAGCTCGAAATTTATGCTGGATGATGATCAATGTTTCCGCGGGACTTGTTTTCCGATACAGGGAGGTACTGTCTTGGATAGACAGACCAGGTTACGAATATATACATATCACATAAGTTTGTTGACGTCCTAAAAATATCACACCTCTGTAACTTAATCTATTCCCATCTCAAGTGTCATAGTTGTGAATTGTATATACAATTGAAACACCGGCATGTATGGCTGATTCCGCCATTTCATAGCAGTGTCCCGGCTCATTGGTATAGCAAGGTAGTTTGTCATTTCTGATGGATCCGATGTAGCGGATCCGGCGGGCCATCATCATTATTCAACATGTCATGTTTCAATGTCATACCAGCCATCCTGTACATATTAGCCGCAGTACGCGGGGCAAAATATCTCTCCATTCACAACGTTCTTCAACACGCAAGCCAAAGGATAAGCCAGTTATTAACAACCGACCTATCAATTTTTGACATACCTGTGAAAGTTGAAGAAAGTCAGTGGCATATTTGTTCCTGCAGCTAAAATCCAACTCAACCAAACTTTGACCCAGGGAAAGCATCTACTAACCGAATATCAACCAGTTACTGGTGTAAGCTTTCTCTTTCGCGGGCACCGAACACACACATTCAGCACACAGAGAGGGCTGAACAGGGCAGACTAACTTAACACCTCCCCCTTAGTACTAGAATGATTCACACAAAATCTTAGAAGACACATCCAGATAATCAGCCAGCCGCCGATGCACTGCGTGCCTTTCAGGCAAACACATGGTAAAAGTGATACTGAAATCAAAAAGGCCCGTTTTATCGCAGTCACCCTGCAGCCTCCGACTCCGTTTCCTTGTGGTTTCCCTCATGTGGTCATTCCATTGCACACAGCCTAAATATGGCGGCCAGATATTCGGGATGCTGATCCGGCTCCTGCCACCCTTCGTTATGGAATCCGTGCATGGGGATTCCAATACTGGGCTGTGCACTGGTCCATGACTATCTCGGGGAGGAGTTTTCGTTTCCAGGCCCGAGAATTTCGTTCATCCATCCATCACTCATGAAAAGAAGAACACACCCCTGGAGACGGGGAGAAGGGAAGGGTTTCCGCGGGGGGCAGCAAACCTTTCCGAATAATGCAAGGCAATTACATGCATATGACAGTTAGCCACCATATTGCCTTTAACATTGACTTGACAGTCTTCCCAAGGCGGAAATATTCATGGTGTGCAATATATGCATGTATCATAAAATACAGCAATTGAGAAGCAGTGGACATAGAGCTCTCTCTATACACACAGGCCACGTTACCGTTTTGATGCGTCCACATAATTCTTAAGCAATAATCAATCAGAGGCACCCACCGCTCCTCTTGCCTGTTTCTTCTCTGAAACGGTCTTCCATCTCTCCATAACACATCTTCACAAATGCGGATGGAGCAATTACGAATAATTACCCGAAACTACTGAAGAAAATTGGATACACCTGCTTAGCCCCTAACTCCACGTCCCGAACAGTCCCCCCGCCCCCCGACTCTGAATAAATATAAACCAAGAGCCGTTGTCCTGGTGTCCCTTCCCGCCTCCATTCGCACTTCTATATACCATGAATATCAATATCAATAAAATCTCAAAGCAATATTAAATAAAATAGCTTATGTCCGAAGCCCACATAATGAGTGAGAGAACGTCTACATGGACAGTAACTTAATGTTAATGTAGCTAGTATCTCAAGCTCCGTCCCCTCCAGTTTTCACTTATTATCTTCATGAAACCCGTTTTAACTAAAGCTTTTTGTCTCCCCGTTTCCTTTCCCGTCTTTTACTCCCTGGACCTATCCAACATAGGTATGGATTTGCGACAAGCAGTCCGTGCAAAAGACCCCTTGAACACCCAGCCGTCCATTATTGCGATGATCATGGCGCCAATGACGGGACATAGTGGAGGTGAAGCGAGGGGGGGGGAATGGGTTGGTTGCCTCTTGTGATCGACAACTACTTATTGCCCCTAACATAATATATATATATATATATATAAAATTAGGTTTTATATGGCTGGCAATTTGCTGTCAAAACAGAGGAATTCCCCGTAATGTAATGAGTATGCGGAGTTCGGACTCCGACCCGTTCACGAGGAGGATTTGGAATATGATTATTGGGTCACTGGGTTTGCCTTGTGCGAAATGGCATTGGCGCAAATGCTCCAGCTCTGTTAAGGTCTCATTAGCTCTGCAAACTCTGTAATATGATGATACAAGAAATCCTTTCTCATCAAAAAGTCAAGCATGCGGCGGTTCCAGATAGTCAACATATCAAATCAATATGTGAGTTAGTTTATTTTAGTTAGCTAGTTAGTATTAACGCCTGCTCTTCTGTCAACAGAAGGGAAATACATACCTGGTTATGGGCTCGGATTGTCTCCCGCTGCTAATCCCGCCTGAGAGCCTATGTGCTATGACAGGCTAATTCTTTGTATGGACTTTAACTTCAAGCTCAAACACATGTAAACATACTCAGTAAACATGACGGAAAGCCTTGGAAGCGTTGAAAAGGCATGGAAGGATGCAGCAACACAGTTGACTCGTGTCCATGTCCATTCTCAGTATTCAGCGCAATAATATGACTATCTGTGCCGCTTTCTCGCTCGTCAAAAAAAAAAAAAAAAATGAAAATGAGAGGCCATTGGACTGTCAAATTTCGAAATGTTTCAGGATTTGCGTGGGGTTTTTTTTTAGAGGGTTAAACTATGTAAATCAACCACGGGCTAGATTGTTTTCTTGCGTCTTTTCAATTATGTGAGTATCAAAGATTAACAGGGGAAAAGCAAAAAGAAGAAGGCGAATAACCATGTTTGAAACCCTCACTGGGCTAGTTGTTAACAGAACCGACAGCTGTTGAGGGATGGAATGAACAGAGGCATTTACTACAATGCGAAGCATGTGCCATCGAGCAATTGCAAATTACCCCTGGCGCTGGATGCGAGCAAGCAAGTCCCGCGGAGGCGTTTTACATATGGGCTGGCTGGTATATTGGGCGGTTTGTATGGTTCATGATTATATATTGTTTCTTGTGGACGAACCAAAGCGGCGGCGCCGCGAGAGAGCCCCAGAAGCCAAAAATATAACAAAAAACCAAAAAACCAAGCCCTGAGCTTCGAAACTAGACCCTCAGATGTGTGATGGCGGCGTGCAGAAATTCGGGGCCAGGCTGTTTCAGGTGGCATGGTGTAACGGGCGAAGCTTGTGGGGGCTGACATGCTAACTGACAGCTGGGGCTGGCCCGACTGGGGCGGAGGGACCTTCCCGGAGAGTATGGATTATGGGGGAGGTTGGTTGCTTGGGCTTTTTCTTTTTTCTTTTTTCTTTTCTTTTTTTTTTTTTTTTTTTTTGTGAGCTTCGGAGAGTTTTTGGTGATGTGATCGCCAAGTTACATATACGGAGCACTGGGCACTGAGAGTGGGATATGCAAGTGGCAGGTTTTGTTCCACGTGTTGGGTTTTGGAAAGCTGTGAAGTATGTAAAAGAGTTGTACGGGTTTCGAGCGTGTCACCATGTAGCCAACTTTGTTGTACACGGGTATGGACAGTACTAGGAAATATATAGCAGCATTTCGTAATTCCTGACAGCTATGGCCTGGTACGGAATTGGTGCTACAAAAAAGATTGACTGACAGGCTGGCTTCTGCTTGCTATGAAATGGAGCAGAGCGAAAATCCCGTTCCAATAATAATGGTTGTACGGAGTAATCCGTATTGTACAAAAAAACAAAACAAAAAAAAAGCAAGCAAAAGGAAGAAGAAAAAAAACCTCCTTGTCAGTTGGAATCCCTCCAACCAGAGCCACGGGAAACTTTATCACACCCAACCCGGCGATTTGATTAGTTGATACACACAAATATACTTCTTGACTTGTTACAGAGCGGGAGGAAGTATTAGGACACTCAAGATAACATCCAATTACAACTTGTGGACACAGACTTCCAGTTCCTTCAATTCTCAAACAGCAGAGAGGTGACAAAAGACGGTTTTTGCGCAGGGCCCTTAAGCAGGTAATAAATAACCTTGGAAGTTAATACATTCATGAGTGTGGAAGTGCGGGAGCAAGCGATGGCCCTGACTATGCCAGGGGCAAGTGGGGGTAATCAGGTTAAGATGACGATATTCATCACACATGAATGCATGTTTCGAAATATATATACCTCAGGTTATGGAGACTGCTGATTTTGCCTTACCCAGTAGAGTGACTAGAGCCATGATTCAGGAAGGGAAAAGAAGAACGATAGCGTTAAACTGCCATGATGGAGCAAATATGTTTTCTCCCTCTCGCGCTCTCCCGCTCTCGAGCTCTCTCTCTCTGTGTGGATAGGGCATGTATGTGTATGAAAGCATCTATCTTTCTTGAGATTTTCCTTTCTATATATTATATTATTAATTTTAATCTAACCCGCGTTTTTCAATATTTACTCCATCTCCCACCCCTCCCTCTTTCTGACCCTTTCTTCCGGGCATCGACGGGGTTTGTGTCGGTATAAATTCCTTTTTATAAATTACAGTGGCATTCATTCCCCCCTCTCCTCGCTCCCCCCAACCACCGGCCCCTGCGTGGAGGCACGGGCGCTGGTAGGGATCAGGCTTTTCTTTTAAATTATTATGATTGATGTTGTATTTCTTTCACGATCATATTTCTATTCCTGGTGTGCTTTCCCGCAATTTGATCATCGGGGGTATTTTGTAGTTGCATAGGAGTATGAAGCGCATGCATAGAACTACCTGGGTACCTGGGCCTAGCAGCAGGGTGCCCTACATATATGTAAATGTGTAAGTTAATCCAGTAGTAGATATAATTGTACAGTACAGTACAATAATAAATACTGCCTCAAGGAACATATGGAAAAGATTAATGGGAGATTTTCTTTTTTATTTCCCCCTTTCCCCTTTCCCCTTGTTAATTGTATTTACTCAATCCTGTCTTGGACACAGGACTTTTCTTTGTACTGTGTCTGTAGGTAAACTATGTACCGGAGTAGGCGTGCATTGCGTTTGAGTCGCACAAGTTTGCATGAAGGTGCGAGTTAGGGCTGTACCTCTGGAAATATAATTGGCCTTTGCAGGGCCGAGTTGAGGGGGGAAATAAATTAACAAAAAGGGCAGGAAAAAAGAGAGGTATATAACTTGTAAAGAATGAGTTCAATAACTAACTAGTTATTATTATTATTATTAACCTTCTGCATCCCCTCTTGCAGGGCGGAGAATGGCGCATTTTTTTTTATGATTTGTTTTTTTTTCTTTCTTTCTTTCCCTCACGTTTTTTACATTTTTCTGTTACTGTTACATTTCTCATTTTTCTGGATACCCGTCCAGGTCCCAGGAACCGCAAACCACAGAGCCACAGTAGCCCAAGTCTGTTTTCGTTTGGCTAAACCGAACAAGTTGAACAAGTTGAACCACCAGGATTTCGGAGCGAACCGAAATAACCCGAATTTTAACCATTCGAGGGGGTAAAGTTACAGCTAGACTGGAAGAAGAAAAGACGCATTTCCAAGGTCCATTTTCGAGTTTCTCAACTTTTCTCCAAGCTGCAGAATTCAAGCTTAGCAGCGAAGTTTACTTGCGCCGTCAGACTGCCATCTGCCCAGTCGCAAGCCGAGATTCCACGCTCTTCATGCTCGGCCTTGCGTTAGTCTCGTCCCAGCAGTTCATTTACCCGTCCTTCGATTCCTTTTCGATTAAATTTCTATTTTTGTTTTTTTTCTCTTTCCTTGTTCCATTTTTCCTGGCATGCGGAGTTTATACCCTGAGGGCCGCGGATTGACTGCTAATTGAAATATTATTCGTATTAACTTAATCCGAAGTATCAGTTATTTATTATTTCCTCTTGGAATCCTCATGGACCCCCTGTCTTTCGAAACTGCCGGCGCGAAATGCTGATACGGTGATACTTCGAGCCGGCTGGTCTCAGCGGCGCATTATTTTGTGGTCCCCGCCCTCGCCACTTATGATATTCCTGCAAACTATTCCAAGGTTAATAACAGCTAGTTACAACCGACAGCTGCTAAGTTGCAGTCGCTCTCATTAACAAACCCACTGTGATTGCTGCTGGAGACTGGAAGACTGCTGGTGACGTGCTTACAGAGCTCCTCCTCTTTTTCTTCTTCTTCTTCTTCCTCCTCATCCGCCCGCTGCTGTCTGCGCTGCGCTCTATTTCACCACCACACTAACAGGGAGAAACAGGGAGATACCTCGCTCTCACTCCACAGCACTACACTACGCCCGCGCTATCTTCCTACGCTACTCCCGCCCTGGCCTCTCTGTCTCTGTGCCAACACCAGCAGCTGTCGTCTTTCTCTTTTCAGGCTCAATTCCTCTGTCTGTCGCCTCTTCAGGGCCCTGCTCTGGATACCAGCCAAAACCCTACCCTACTAATCCTTCCCCCCAGAGTCCATCCCCCTCCCGGGACGAGGTCGTTATTTAGGGGATTTTAATTATTATTTGCTTACTCTCCGTTTCATTACCCTGTTCCCACTTGTTAACCTCTAATCTTGGAATCTTCTATCTGACCCGTCATCTCCATTGCTTCGGGTCTGATGTGGAAGCATCGAGCTTCGTCCAGGTCTGATTCCGCCCCGAAGGACAAGGACGAGACCTCTCATCGCCATCTATCCAGCCTTGGCCTATTTGGCCGTTCCAGAAGATCCTCGCGGCAAGGTGGGTTTTGGCTTTGGGGCTTTCTTTTCTTTCGTTTTTTCTCCGCTTATTTACCTCGTTTTTCTCGTTTTCTTTGCTTTTCTTTTCTGCTTGTTGCTTTTTTATGCATGGATATTACTACTGCTTCACCCCCCCTTCTCCCCTTTGACTTAACTTTGGCTTGACTTTCCTGTAAACGCACCTCTCTATTACGTTTTTTCCAAAGTCAGTTCCTGTCTAGCATTGTCCCATTGCTGGCTACGCTCGAATTCATATATGCACCTTGCCGTCTGCTGATCCGGTTACCCGCATTGCATTGCCTCTCTTTCTCCCCGCCACGGTCTGATCGTTGTTTGTTGTTTACCTACCTACCACTCGCCCTGCCCGATCAACCTGTCAATCTGTCAATCTGTCAATCTGTCAACCTGTCAACCTGTCAATCTGTTAATTTGTCAATCTGCCAATCAATTATCTACTGCTGCTTCATTCTTCTCGCAATTGACAAAAGTAAGAAGGGTAAAAAATAAATAACTAAGCCACCACTACCATCTAGACCTCCCTTCGCAAGTCAACCGCTCTTATCGTCGACCAGAGTCATCACAGTCAACCCTCTTACCCTCTATTCACGCCCCTCAGTACTCACCCTCCCAACCAGCTGCAGGAGAACGAAGCCACTCATCGCTGTCCCCGTTTCCGCGAACCCCGTCCAATTCGAATATCAGATCGTCGTCCAGACTGGTGTATCCTCCAGGCTACCGCGGGCAATCAAATCACTCCCAGGCGTCCTTCAACTCGCGACCGGGCAGGCCGATGGCGGGTATGATGGACGTCGAACGGACGCGGCCACGAAGGGAGAGGACCTTTGTGGGTAGCGAATGCGCAGTCTGTGAAGAGCCGCTTGAACACACTCTTCGCGGAGAACGCATCCTCCAGTTCTCATGTGGCCACGTTTCTCATGAAGCATGCTTTTATGAGTTTATCAAAGAATTCGAATCGCAGTACTGCCCGACATGCAATGCACCCCTGGGTTTGGATAGTAATCGAGGGGGAAATGTGCTTGATTTAGGTAACTTTTTGTCCCTATTCTGGTGTCAGTTTTGATGTGGGAGGTGTGAGAAAAAAAAAATACTGACTGAGTTAACCAACCCCTTGTAGAGAAACTCTCTAATATTGTTCGGTCCGTATCTGTTAGCGATGTGTCTAGTCACAGGGGAAATCAGAATACTCCCACACCATGGGATATCAATGGTAGTCGTGGACATGAAGATAACATGTCCAGTTTGCGCGACAGCCGTGATCCCCGCCGTCGTCACAGTAGAGATACCAATAGCCAACGCGAAAGAGTCGAGCGCCTAACAAGCCCCTCAACACGGCAACCGCATTCGCGCTCGGACAGTGGTACCACCGGAATTGCGTCCTCGGGTGACTATGGAGACGGCCAGCACCATAGTACCGGGAGGCGGCATGATTACGACGTACAGGCCATGGAATCCGACCTTAGCCCGCGCCCAGGCATCACTAAGAACCCGATACCCGCCCCAATCGTAACAGTGCGCAGCGAGTTCCCGACACTCAATCGATCACGGCAGCAACAGTCCTTGACTTGCCTGGTGACCGTTGAAGTTCCTGAGGGAAACTGGCATCCTGACGTGGAGGATTTACGTCATACGGCACAGATACCACCTCCCCGTAACGAGGAGCTTGTGAGCCTGCCAAACAAGCAGGCTGCGCGACCGCTGCCTGTTCCTTATGAAGCGCAAGAGGCCCTAGAGGAGATAACGGAGGACTTGCGCATTCGTGTCGATAACTGGCATGGTCTGGAATTCCAAAGGTATTTATATACAACTAATCAGATACGAAACGATGCTGCAGTCATTTTGTTTTCTTTCTTTCTTTCTTTTTCTTTGCTAACTCATTTCACAGGTTTGGAAAACTCAAGCTGCATGGGACCGTTCGTGTTGGCAAGGATCGGGCGTCGTGGCAGGAGCTGGATTGCTACCTCTTCGCGGAGATGCTTATTTGCGTGAAGGAGAAGAAAAATGGACAGAACCAGTTTGAGGATCCGAGGACGAAACGGAAAATGACGAGGTGTACATTGAAGGGTTCTATTCTTATCAAGAAGCATTTGAAGGATGTGGAATCTGTGCCAGGTAATATATATACCCCTATATGTCCCCGAAACTAATGAATGCTGTTTTGGTATTAACGTCTCACAGAGGAACCCATTTTGACCCTTAATCTATCCGTCGCGGAGCTACCATGTTTCCACCTCCAATTCCAGAGTCGCAACCAGCTAGAGCTTTGGAGACGAGGTCTTCTTGACCTCCAAAATCCAGATTCCGCAGGAGGCCGAAACCCAGACTACGATATGGATAACTCCGGCACCGAGGAAGATGACTATCGGACTCATAAAACAACCAAACGGGTTTCCTCTACGACTTCATCGTATGGGGCGGCAAAATCCAACAACACCGCATTGACCGATTACACCAATTCGATCAGAGACACCTTACCTCCTAGCTTCCACGTCCCTCTCGATCTGGTCGTCGTCATCCCCGTTTCCTCATCCATGCAAGGGCTTAAAATCACCCTTCTTCGCGACACGCTCAGGTTCCTCGTACAGAATCTCGGCCCGCGCGATCGGATGGGGCTCGTTACGTTTGGTTCCAGTGGCGGAGGTGTGCCACTAGTTGGCATGACTACCAAAACCTGGAACGGATGGGGAGCTATTCTTAATTCGATACGCCCTGTTGGACAAAAGAGCCTTCGCGCGGATGTCGTTGAAGGGGCGAATGTAGCCATGGATCTCCTCATGCAGCGGAAATCGAATAACCCAGTCTCGACCATTTTGCTGATTAGTGATTCGTCGACTTCTGAGCCGGAAAGTGTGGATTTTGTGGTTTCTCGTGCTGAGGCTGCGAAGTCAGTGACTAAAACGCCCTCCCCCACTGTTTGCATATTATGTTTTGTTAATCTGTACTGACATGCTTCTTTCACTCAGGGTTGGAATCCACTCGTTTGGGTTGGGACTTACTCATAAGCCTGATACCATGATCGAATTATCCACCCGGACTAAGGCCTCGTACACCTACGTCAAGGACTGGATGATGCTTCGAGAGTGCGTCGCGGGATGTATGGGATCCCTGCAGACCACCTCTCATCAAAACGCCAAGCTCAAGCTGCGTCTACCTGAGGGCTCTCCAGCGAAGTTTGTAAAAATTAGCGGCGCTTTACATACCACCAAACGAGCAGCGGGACGAGATGCGGAGGCCGCGCTTGGCGATTTAAGGTTCGGTGATAAACGAGGTAAGTCTGGAACAAAAGGAAGCTGGAGTTGATTTGTGTTATGCGTGACACTAACTTGATGGTTTAGATATTCTCGTCCAACTTGTCATTGCCCCTGATAACATGACACAAGAACATGTGCCTCAGGACCCTTGGGAGAGCATTGTTTCTGGCCTCGAAGCCCTTGGCGGGCCCCTCGACAGTGATGAGCAACGCATCGTCAGTGTCGAAGAAGTCCCCCTTATCCAGGCTGATCTCACGTTTGGAGACATCCTTCGCGAAGGCCACTTGACGCATTCACCAAGACCGTCTCTGCTGGCCATTACCATGCTACCTTCTTCCCAGCGGTCCAAATCAGGAAGACCCCCCACCCCACAAATACCGCCTCACCCCTCCATCGTCCAACGCCGCATGGAACTCCTTACCTCAGACATGCTCACACGAGCCCTCACCCTCGTCTCCCGCTCACAACAAGACCGCGCCCACCACCTCCTCGCAGAAACCCGCAGCATCCTCAAGGGCCTCGGAAAAGGGGGCCTCCCCCCACTCCCCCCACCAGCCCAAAAATCTAACCTAGACACCGCAAGCGCCCACAGCTCCCCCAACTCCTCCTCCCCACGCTCCTCCGGGATCCCCGAAGGCAACAGCAACAGCGCCAACGCTTCCACCCCATCACCCAACAATCCCTCACCCAATTCCCCGTCCAACCCCCCCTCCGAAACCGCCACAATAACCCCGCCTGTCAACGCCGTTGACGGCGCCATAATCGCCGCCCTGGACTCCGACCTCGAAACCGCGCTCGAATGGATAAACCACCCAGCCGTTTTCGGGCGCGACTCGCGCAAAGCAGTGCTGCAGGCCATTGGTGTTATCTCGTCGCAGAGGGCGTATACATTCCGCACGCCATCGGAGGCGCATTGGGCGGAGCGCGTTGCTGGGGTTAAGCGGTTGACGGAGCGGTCGAGGGAGTGGAGGGAGATTGGGGATGATTCGTTGGCAGAGGAGTAAGGAGGGGGAGATATGGGAGATATATGATGCTTTCCTTTTTTGATTTTTGATTTTTTTTTCTCCATGTTTTTGGTATAGACTTAAGTTTTTGGGGCTACTTTTGTTTGGTTATCTATTTGTTTTGGGCGGACCCTCGCGTGTGTGTGGTATCTTGTTTTTCCGTTTTTGGTCTTTTTTATTTTATTTTATTTTATTTTCCCTGAAATATTTTTTCCGTGTTTGCTATTTACCATTCTGCCCGTTTATGTTTTTCTTTTTATGGATATATACCTATGAGCTGACCCCCTTGCTTTAACCCCTTACCGTCTCCTTCTTTCAGCGACCTTGTACCCTTCTCCTCAATGCGTGCTTGGTTTTCGTTCTCATTTTGCAATTTTGCCCCTTCCATTGCTTTTATTTACCCCTGTATCATAGCCCCCAATGTTTTTATGCCATTTCTCTTGCCTCTTTTCTTCTTTCCATTCAGATTCCAGATGAGGAATTTCTGTCATATACCATTATACACCATTTTGCCCCTTGATCTATCTTTATGGGCCCCCGATTTTATGTTTATTTTCCTCCGCTGTTTGCTGTTTTACCTTTGGGGAAAATCTATTCTTTTGGAAAATTGGAAAAATTGGAAAATTGATGAAATGGTTTTGTGTGAAGGATGCCAATTGTTGATCATTTACTTTTATGTTCTCTCTTTGCTTTCCCCCCCCCCCTCCCCCTCCCCTTTTTTTTAAATTGATGTTTTGGTTTTCTTTAATACTTTTTTAGCCCTCTTTTTTTTGAATTGAAGAGAGCGGTACATGAATTTTATTTAAATAAATTTCTTGATTTATTTTTTTGTTGTATCTATCAGGTTATCCAACTGTATATATATATCTATCTGTATATGCACATGTTGTGATTGTGTTTGGCGTACATCTGCAGCCCGCCCCCCAAAATAACCCCCATTCCGCTTGGCTGCGTATGAGAGAACTGAGTTTAGTTCACTTCTTTTATTTTTGAAACTTTCATGAATTCTATTAAACATGAGAATGTGAGCGGTTCATACTCATAACTCGTTGCATAATGTTTAACTGTCAAGTGTTCATACCTTCTCTGCCTCTAAAATGAAAAATGAAAAAAAATAATTTATTGTTGTCACTGAGCAAGCAAAGTCAGTGGTTTTGAAGTTCGGGCGCATGGGCTTGTTTGTTATCCATGGGCAGACGCTGAACAAAAAAGGGTTCAATGACGCACTGCGGGTTAGTCGGCTCCTGACAACCCCTTCATCCCCAAACTCTCTAAAGAGCTACAGCTAGCTTCCTTAACGCACTATGCACAGGGCTAAGTTATAACATAATGGTTTCCTAGCAGAAGCCATAGACCAAGATTTAATTCAAAAAGGACATCAACTACGCTGCAGGGAAAAGAAAAAAATGTGGCGTGCGCTTCACCACAGCGGGAGCAGGAGCTTCAGTCTCACCACTGTTGCTTCTGCTACGACCCTGTCGCAATCGTTATTCCGCTCCTCTGTCCCTGCCCGGTCTATATGTACTGTCCACGTTACGATAAAGAAATCTCTTAAAACTAATACGATATCGAATCTCCCTTCTATATCGTCGCGATGGCATTCCGCCCGCACCCCGGCTCCCAATCGTGCTCATTCGCGCCAGCTATCCTTTTACCCACGCTCTCGATTAAATCTTGCGCAGAGGGGGCTGTGGAATCCGCTACATATAGGTCGTCGACGGATAGCACCAGCATCGGACTCGTCGTCCGCGTCTGCGTATTATTATACCAGCAATACCCACCATCCCCTCACCAGCAGCAACCTCCGCTTCAAAACCCTAACCAACCACCACCAAGAGCAACAACAACAATCCCGCGCATTCTCTCGGTTACAAGGACAACAGCAAAGACGTGATGGGGAATATACATACCGGACTTTCGACGGGCGTGGTGGCGGATATGGAGGGGGCCCAGGATGGGGGTATAACCGCCTCATGCAGATTTGGGGCCAGTACCGGTATTTCCTTATCGGGGGCGGGACGGCGATGGCAGGGTTTTACGTGTGGAATTTGGATGTTGTCCCGGTTGGTTTTTAACCACCAAACTTCAGTTTTTACGAGTAGGCATGCGTTGACACTCTTTCATTATGTACATGTGTAGATGACCGGCCGACGCCGCTTCAATTGCATCTCCAACGAGATGGAGATGCAATTTGGCCAACAGACATATGACATGATTTTGCAGGAATACCGGGGCCGATTCCTGCCAGAGTCGCATCAAATCGTCAGATATGTCGATGGCGTCTTTCGCAAGTTGATCTTGTCTGGCCAGCCGCAGCTGGGCGAGGAAGATGCGATGCTTAAGAAGCTGAACTGGAAGGTGCATGTTATCGATTCGCCGGAGATGAATGCGTTTGTGTTGCCGGGGTATGTATCACTAATTATCTCCATGGATTGTTTTGTTTTTAATTTTATGTATACTTATTACTTCTATCTCTTCGCAGTGGAAACGTCTTCGTCTTCACAGGTATATTGCCCATTTGCCGAGATAAAGACGGCCTCGCTGCGGTCCTGGGTCATGAGATCGCACACGTTCTCGCCCACCACCCCGCCGAGCGCATGAGTTCAAGTATCATAGTGATTATCGCGGCGCTGGCGGCGTCAATGCTGTTTGACGTGTCGCAAAACTTGTCGTCGACGATACTCAATTTGATGCTTGCTTTGCCGAATTCGAGGGCGCAGGAGGTTAGTGTTTTTATGTTTTCTACACATTATGGATGAGAGAGAGAGAGATTGGAGGTCTTCCTCTTTTGGTTTTGTATCGTCCCGTTTGCTAACAAATGGTCTTGTGATATTGCATAGTCGGAAGCGGATGAAATTGGTCTCAGTAAGTTCTCTTCCTGACCCGTACAAGCATATTACGTGGTATTATGGGGATTTACTAACCATGGTCTTCTGACAGTGATGATGGCAAAGAGCTGTTTTAAACCCAAAGCTGCGGCTGGACTGTACGTTTGTGTTTTTTAGTTTCTGTTTTCACAGCCAACATGTACAGGCTTATATCTACGGAGTTCGCTGACAAGTGGCCGGTTCTACAATAGCTGGGGCCGGATGCACAAGGCTGAAAAGGCCACCCCTCCCCAATTATTATCGACGCATCCTTCGGTGAGTTTTGTGGATAATACGTTCTTAGTGAATGATTGTATAGGACTGACGGAGTAATATGCAGAGCCGGAGGCGTATGGAGGCTATTCAGAAATGGTGAGTGTATTTTACAATTTTTCCCCGCCATTACTGTCCTTGAAGAGTATGCACTGGAGTTTGATCCGTTGACGACAATATTACTCTTCTAGGCTCCCGCAAGCAAATACTGTGTATGATGATAGCGGATGCGGGGTTACAGGGCGATATGGTAGGTTAACTCTCATTTTTTAATCATATCTTTTGAGTTTTAGAGTGACCACTGACGGGTTTGAGTGCAGCGGAGAGCTTTGGCCAAGTGATCGAGTCCTTTTGGTAGAGAAGAGTGTGCGTGTAGTGGATGGATTGGACTACATCTATATATGAATGACATCTGTCATATTGTAACAATAATATGTATACATATGATATACATAGGAGTGAAAATGAATACTTGACAGGAATCTCCCCTGGAGCTGTATTTGGCAGTTGTAATATTGGGTAATATTCGTATTCAGGGCTGTATCAAGACTGCAGTGCAAACAGAGCAAACTCATTGCCCACCTAAACCTGAGCTCACCAAATTCGGCAACCAGAGAAGCTTCAAACCAGACAAGACAAACATCGACCACCAACTCGATTCCTCTGCACCATAGACAGAGACAGAGGAGGAGACACATATACATATACATACAGCCATGTCGTTGTCAATTCCCAGCGCCCCAAATGCTGGGCTGTTTAAGCAGGGTTATTCAAGGTACGCAAAATTACTAAATAGTGCTTCAAATTTGCCCCCCCCCTTCTCCCCGCTGCGACTTGGTATTGATATATCCCACCGGCACACCACACACCACACCCATATTTCTTTTCTTCTTTTCCAGTTTCATTTTCACCCTCTTCTTCCTTTTATCCTTATTCATATAGTTTCTTTTTCCCTTGAATATCCAGCGGAAAAAACCAATCCAAAACCCAGGCCAATATCAATGTCTTCGAAACCAGCTTCCATGCCACCTTAACTAACCAAACTACCACCCCTCAGCCATGACTCCGAAGACGGTGCGGTCCTCCGTAACATCGAAGCATGCCGTGCCATCGCGCAGACTGTACAAACCTCCCTGGGCCCAAACGGCCGCAACAAAATCGTCATCAACCACTTGCAAAAGATGATCCTGACATCCGATGCTGCCACCATCTTGCGCGAGCTCGAGGTCGTACACCCGGCCGCCAAGCTGGTCGTTATGGCCAGCCAACAGCAGGAGGCGGAGATGGGCGATGCGACTAATTTGGTTATTGTGCTTACGGGAGAGTTGTTGAAGAAGGCGGAGGATTTACTGCGTATGGGGCTAAAGACGAGTGATATTGTGCTGGGGTATGAGAAGGCGCAGGGGATTGCGTTGAAATGCCTGGATGGTGGGTTTTCTTTTGATATTCCTCATTTTTTATGATATACGCCATGTTTTTTGTAGTGCTCTATTTTGGGGAGGGGGTCTGCTTGCTAACTCTTGGATTTTAAAAAATTTCTCTAGACCTCGAGGTGGATAGGCTAAAGGAGCTACGGTCTACGGCGGAGTTGAGCAAAGCAGTCAGAACTGTTATTGCGAGCAAACAGTCTGGGTCGGAAGATATACTTGCTCCACTTGTTGCAGAGGCAGTTTTGGCAGTTCTCCCCAAGAACCCAACGAATTTCAATGTGGATAATGTTCGAGTTGTCAAGATCATGGGAGGCAGCTTGGATCAATCACGAGTCGTCAAAGGAATGGTTTTCGGCCGTGAACCCGACGGAACCATAAAAAAGGCAAAAAAAGCCAAAGTTGGCGTTTTCAGCTGCCCCATCGATATTTCACAGACAGAAACAAAAGGAACAGTCCTCCTGCATAACGCGAAGGAGATGCTGGATTTCACAAAGGGCGAAGAAGCACGTCTAGAAGCCGCAATCAAAGAACTGTACGACTCCGGCGTCCGCGTCGTCGTCGCAGGTTCTACCATCGGCGAGCTGGCAATGCACTACCTCAACCGCTTCAACATCCTCGTCATCAAGGTTCTATCCAAATTCGAACTCCGCCGCCTCTGCCGTGTTGTCGGCGCCACACCACTTGCCCGCCTCGGTGCCCCCATGCCCGATGAAATGGGTACCATTGACGTGGTCGAGACGCTCGAGATTGGCGGTGACCGCGTGACAGTCTTCCGACAAGAGGACGCGGGCACCGTCACACGAACAGCAACCATTGTGTTGCGCGGCGCAACACAGAACCACCTGGATGACGTCGAGCGCGCCATCGACGACGGCGTCAATGTTATCAAGGCAGTAACCAAGGACCCCCGCCTGGTTCCTGGCGCCGGCGCGACGGAGATCCAACTTGTCGAACGCATCTCTGCCATCGCCGATAAGACCCCTGGACTCCCACAATATGCCATCCGCAAATATGCCGAGGCGTTCGAAGTCATCCCGCGCACGCTCGCTGAATCCGCCGGTCTAGATGCCACCGAGGTCCTATCCCGTCTCTACACCGCGCACCAGCAACACCGTCGATCGACTCCGGCAAGTAAGAAAAGACCTGCCAATGACGACGATGAGGACGACGACGAAAATGAAGAGGAAGAGGAAGAGGAGGAAGAATCGTCCGACAACGCCTCCTCTTCCGAAGATGAGGAACCATACTGGACCACCGGCGTGGACTTACATGCATCTTCCCCAGCAGGAACCGTCAATGCAGTCGACGACGGGATCCTTGACCTACTCGTTTCGAAGGCGTGGGCTATTAGATTGGCGACGGAGGCGGCGCGGACGGTGTTGTCAGTTGATCAGATTATTGTGGCGAGGCAGGCGGGTGGCCCGAAGCCGCCAGGGCAGAATCCTAATTGGGATGAGGATTGAGGTTTTGATTTGACTTGATTAACGATAAGGAGTAGTGGTTGTTGTGATGTGTGTTGGGGGAAACGTTGAAGGTCGAAAATAAAATGAATGAATTTCTTTTGGCATTTTACAAATTAATTCGAAATGAAAATATTTTAACTCTTTGATTTTCATTTCTTTTTTGTTGCTTTCTGAGAAAGGGAAGGGGCGAAGGGGAAATGGCCAGGAAAGCAAGCAGAAGATTTTCATAGCGGATTGGCTGGTTTAGATAGATAGAGTCTGGCGATGTTGTATTGTTTTTTTGTGATATATGTGTAGGAATGAAAAAGGGAACCTTTGCCAGAAAAGTATCCTTTTGCCAGAAAAGAAATACCTTTTCTAGCTTCCTTGCTTCTAATACATGAAATTCGGATTTTTTAAAGGCTATGTAACACAGTCATGTCCATTTTCAGCCTGATTCTCATTGCCATCGTTATCATCAACGATAAATTGATTGGGAATGAAAATTAGCTCAATCCTATGCTTCTCCCCCCCAATATGAAAA
Organism: Emergomyces orientalis; assembly: GCA_002110485.1. Taxonomy (NCBI): domain Eukaryota; kingdom Fungi; phylum Ascomycota; class Eurotiomycetes; order Onygenales; family Ajellomycetaceae; genus Emergomyces; species Emergomyces orientalis. The sequence continues at coordinate 394,653 of MOWL01000046.1, forward strand.
GAGAAGGATATGCAGCCTACAGTATTTAGGGTCCATCAATGTGATTAGCTAGATATTAACTCTCTTGTCAATTGTAAAGCATTTTAAAATCAATGCATGAATTTGACAAATTTCGCGACATGTATGTGCGCATAAATCATCCAGCATTTAGAACCGAGGAGAAATAGGTCGCCAAAACCCGAAATAAGTAGAGCCACAAAATGCGCCAGGAAGCAAAATCAAAACAGAAGCAGGGTATCATATTCATGAGATTCATAGGTAAGAGAGCGGAAACAGGGAGATGGTATAGACAGAATAAAAAGGTCTCAGGTAACGCTAGTTTTACACAATCTTGTGTTGATGCCCGCGCCGCATTAATGGCGAATCGGCAAGCAAACAGGCAAAGGCTTATAGGGAAGAGAAGTGAAAGTGAGAGATCCATCCGTGAAGATTTTCCAACCCATCTTCATACTTTCGGTTTCTCCATTCTGCGCGATGAACTGGGGCATGATGAATTAACCCTCCTTGGTTCATATTCGGACCTTCGTTTCGTTTACATCCATCGTTAGAACGGCGTAAGGACGAGATTGTGCCCGTGGTGTTTCGTGAAAGGAGTGGGGCCGTTTGTCAACGTAGTTACCCCGTATATGGAGGTGTAGGAAGTTGAGATGACCTGAAGCGGAGTATGAAACACCAGATATGGTCATCTTGGCTGTTTCGGGCTGGGCAATAGGTGTCCAAAAAATGTATAGACGTATCGACGCATGTATCACTAGGACATCTTCTTCGGCTCTTTATTCATTTCTGGCTAAAAGATGTTGGGTTTCATATTGATTTGTATTTTGCTCGTTGAAAGTTTGATGGAGGCGGGAAAACAATCTGTCTGAGATAGCCGTTGCGCTTTTTGGGGTATAAGAAGTGTAAGAAAGAACCGCCCACAACTATCCCCGTTCATAAAGGCTCTGGCGTTAAGGTCCTTCTGTTTTAATTCCACTTCCAGGGGGTATATTCCTTCCAAATGCCAACATTACATCCAATGAAATCTGGCATCTCGAATGTTTTCACTAGTGGTGACACCAAAGAGCGGAAGCTGGTGATTAACATTCCGGTCTAGTAATAGGCTCAAGTCCGGCCTATAGCATTGTCTGTTTCCGCTGTCTGTGAGTCTTGGTCCACTCGAGAACTGCGGCGGAGCTGGCGTCGTCGCGCAGTTGCTCTGTTGAGATATCTGTGGAGAAGCCTGAGCGATGTGAGGCCAAACTGATACGAGGCCCATATGAATGCGATCGAGGTGGCAAGCCGTTTCTCCGCAAGGGAGAAGTATAAGTCCATAGGAGCTTATTTAAGAAGAGGAAAGTCCCCTCTTTTCCTTTCTCCCTTCACGGAGGCTGTTGATATTCTTCTCTGTGGTTGTTAGAGATAGTAGCATAAAAAGCAAGATATTCATTTATTACCAAAGAGAGGCCCCGGTTTCGGAGAAACTTGATCGGAGCCTGTATTGTAAACGAAACGAAATTACAACTGGTGACAGATTGGTAACAATACTGGTACTTTACCATCACGTGCCGTCCGCATTTGGAATTTTCAAACCTCCAGCGAAATTCAATCTTTGCCCGACGATAATCAAAAAGAAAAGAACCAGCAGCACCACAAGCCTCGTGTCGGCTCAATTCCCTCCTCTTCTTCCTCCGTCCCTTTTTCCGATCTCCGCTGTCTGATACATAGCCCTCTTTCAGATTTCCCACTTCTCAGCAGCCATGTCAATTCCTTCACAAACTGCAGCCCGATGCTGCCGCAATGTCCTCCGCCATTCCCCGTCTCCCCGTCTCCCCTCCTCTACATACCTCTCCCAGTCCAAACGGATAACCCCCACTGCGGTCGGAGCAAGACGATGGCAGTCCACAGAGGCCCCTGCGGAGACTCCTAAGAACCCGAAAATCACACAGATTGTGGACCAAATAAGTCAATTGACATTGTTGGAAACTGCTGATTTGGTTTCAAGCTTGAAGGTTGGTCAATTGATGTGGTTTTCTGTATTTATTTGTGCCATTGAATTTTTGGATCTTTTTTGACTATCCGGTTCTTTGCCCATGTGGATGCAGACGTGGGAAGTAAAAGCTTAAATAGGGCATGCATATGTATCTGGCCGGTTGTTTTCTTGCAGGTATTCTTTAGATGCAAATTTGTCAGTAGAGCTAACACTAATCTCTAATCCCGTCATATATAGTCTCATCTTAACATTCCCGATCTACCAATTGGTGGTTTCGCAGCCGGTCCGGCAGCTGGCGGGGCTGCCCCTGTTGCCGCCGTGGAAGAGGAAGACGCCGCCCCAGCCGCACAGGAGAAAACGCTGTTTAATTTGAAACTGGAGTCCTTCGAGGCGGCCTCGAAACCCAAGGTCATCAAAGAGATTAAGTCACTGCTCAGCCTGAGCTTGGTTGACAGCAAGAAGTTTGTGGAAAGTGCCCCGAAGGTGATGAAGGAGTCTGTGCCAAAGGAGGAGGCCGAGAAGATCGTCAAGGCAATGAAGGATCTAGGGGCTAAGGTTGTCATGGAATAATTTGGTTTTCTCTCTATGTTTTTCTTCTCCCTCTTATATTTATTGGAGTTTAAACTGAGTGAAATAGAATATTGTTGACGGGACGATTGGAGCTGCGAGGAAGTGGGTGCTCCGTTTGATGGTTCTGTATGTGTACGAGCGTAGAGGCATTATATTGTACAATATCACTTTGTTTATGAGATACTTCTCATTATTATTCCATTGCATATAACACTTTTCTGCAAATGGTTTATCAAACTGCTCATCGCTAGCTATTCCGCTTCTCAAAGGCCAACCGTTCTCTGCAAAGAAGGGCCTTTTTCTACCGCTGAACAATATTTAAGAAATCTCAGCAATTTATTACCACGGGGAACAGGAACAATTGAACGGAAAATTCCAAAAGATACTCTCCCTTGAAGCTCCAGCCACTTTGCTTACTAATCGCGACATGGCCAAGATCAACCTCATTTTTCATTTCTTGCTTTGCTATGCTTGAGTCACTGCTCCAATTGAGCAATTGAGCATTTGTCGACCTCGGGGCAGAGGAGTATTCTTCTTTCGGCCGTCCTTGAGATCTTCCTTGTCCTAGATTTTTCACCCTGAAGCAATGTTCGCTTTGCGATGTGTGAGGCCACGCCCTCTGTGGCTTATATCCTACATCTCAAGTCTGCCCGCGAAACAATTTCATTCTTCTTCTCCCCACACCGCCGCAAGAGCACCTTCGACATGGAAAGCAATGAGTGAACGTAGGAGAGAATCTAGATATCAATCAGCTTTTGGCTCTATCCGTTTAACAGCAGAGGAAGCGGAAGCCTTGGTTGCCAATATCCCTCGCCCTCTATTCGAATCCGCTCTGTCAAGCTCTCTACTGGACGCCACTATAGACGCGGCTGTAAACCTGGCTGGGACTCTCATAAGACTTGCAGTAAGGTGTAATACGATGCACGGGAGTGAGATATTCATTAAAAATAGAGGTGAAGCCCCATTGACTACTACTCCAGGGAAACTTGATGTTGAATTCCTCATGGACGAGGTAATCCATTGGCCAAACCCTTAATTAACCGCTATATAGACCGGGGAATGTTATCCAGACTTTCTTTTATCCTTTCGAGACATCCCGATTACCGCGCCGTAGCAAATTGGTTATTGTATAGACTAGCAGAGTCGAAGGAACCGTTCGCCGTTCTGTACATTATTAACCAGCAATTCACCGCAGGTACCCCTCTCAAAAGAACCGTTTTGATGGACTACTTAGAAGAATTTGCCCAAAGACATCTTCTTGACGCAATGGTGCTCTATGGGCGGATTTTACATGAACGGCATCGGCGGACCGAAGAGGCACTTACCCTTTGGCAAAAGGCTATGGAGATCTCGGTACCGCATCAGGCACACGCTGGCGAGACGGATGAAGACCCATACAGCGTTCTTGGTATTCCTCAAGCCTGGGAAATGTATGCAGCCGTGAAAGGGGTTAAGGGAGATAGCCAAGGCAGCCGGGAGGCCGTGGAAACAGGAGCGTTCTTACTTGACCACCCGGTGGCTTTCCAGTATCTTGCAAAGATTGTCGGCAACGAAGGTCAACTGAACAAATATGAAGAATATATGACGAAAGCTGCTATGGATTGTAATGCTGAAGCATGTCATGACCTGGGAAGCTTTTATTTGGAGTTACATTATTATGGAAAAGAGCGGGATAAATCCCCCAAACCATCGAAAGGCCAGGACACCTCCCCCAAAGATGTGATTGCGGGAAAGTACACGAACAACGAACTCCGCCAAAAGGCCATGGATTGGCTTGAAATTGCTAGTACAGGTGGCTGGGGCCCATCTGCTCTCATCATGGCCTGTCTCTTACGTGAGGAAGGAAATGCTCACAAAGGATTACACTATTTAAATATTGCAGAACATGACGAAAAGTCCGCATCGAAAGCGAAAGATATACGACATATCTATCTTGGCAAGACTTTCGAATTAAATATTGAGAGAGAAAGAGCGATCTTTACGAAACAGTTCGCACAGTTTGGTTGAAGAAATGCACCTTTTCCTCGGCCTTTCCCTGCCATTTGGAGCCTTAAATGGCTTGATTCACGAGAATTTAATTCCATCCATCCTTTACAACCATGGTGAAGGGCGGAGTTTTCCAATGAACTAACAGAATGCATTTAGTTGAGAGAGGCGCCACCTATATCCCTAGCATTATATAAATATGCGCATTTTCAAAATCCTATCTAATTTACTCCCACATCAGAAAATATCGCAAAACCGAATAAAAAGGGGAAACCAAGCCTACTCGAAAAGTTGAAAACAGTCACAAGCCGCTTGATATTGACGCCAATATTCCTTCTTTTTATTTCCCATACTCTATCCGTGCTAGTGCTCCAAGAATTATGTTGTTTCTTGCCCACAATCAAGCCTACACAGCTGCGGGCGTAAAGAGATGCGGAATGGACCTGTCAATCCTCACCGAGGTCGATATCTTCCTCGATACCGCTCTGCATGGCTTTTCTCTAACGCGACCCCCGTTCCTTCTCTCGCGTCTTAATCCCCGCAGCACCCAAAGACTTCAGCCTCATTGCCAAATATGGTGTTGGTCTCATGCCGGGAAAATCCTTCGCCGCAAACACTCGGAAAGGCTGAGACCAGACCTCATCGAGGGTTGGGGCGCTTCCCGATTGCACAACTTCATGGACATCTACTAACTGAAACCGTAGCTGATACCAACCTGCGGTGCGGACGCAGAGGTCGGAGAAAATGAAGAAGGCTGCGGGAATGAACCCGGGAGCATTAGGGGATGGTGCAAACCCTGGAGGCCGCATAAGGGTGGTACCTGGAGTTTTATCCCGGTTCGTCGCTGAGCATGGGTGGGGAGGTGCATGAGCTGGATCGGGATCTTCATCGACCGAGAATGGACTGGCATATGTGTTGCCGGATATAATTTTGCTACGTTTATTTGACAAATTCCTCCTATCGTCACCGTTAACCGCTCCCCGCTCGTTTCTTTCGAAGGAATGTTCAACATTGGTTTGTGACCGAATTCCTTGTTCCAAATTCCTTCCGTGTGCTTCTCTGGCTGGAAATAGACGACAGGCGACAACGTGCTGCTCGTTTGTGAGTTGCTTCCGATCTTCCTTTGACAGGGGGGAGAAATCGGTCATCAGAAGTTGAATGACCGGGAGCGGATCGATAGGCCTCCGACATTTATCTCCGAATCCGCAGGCCCGAGCTGCAATGGGCTGCTGCCGCACAAACAAGCGGAGGCGAGAACGAAAAGGTGTGTTTGGGTTTGTTTTTGGTGGTTGTTGTGGCGGTGGTGGCTGCGGGTGCAGAAGGTGCCCGAAACCCGATGGCACAGAAGCAGTTATAGGAGTGCTGTGGTGTGCAGATGGTAAAATTGAATTTGGAGGCGGCGTTCTCGAACGTACCGTGAAGCTGTTGACAACAAGATGATGATTAGAAGAGTGTGCGTTTTATATCAACACGTCAATCTTCACAGGATTCACCGCTTTAGTTCTTCCCTGTTACTCTCTGGTCGCTTCCTATTGTGTTTTGGGCTGGAAAAATCGGCTCCCAGCCTGGGAGAAGGGATGAGCGGGACTTTAGAGGACGTCTTTAACGTTCGAGTTGTTGATGCTGAATGGAGAGGTGGCGGGTGGACCTGGTGCCCCTGCCATACCGGAGGATTGGTTGCATATGGAGGTCGAAACAGGGGCTCCCTTGGAGAATAAACCGTACTCTGTGTAACCATTGAATGATCATAGCCTGGGCAGCTCGCATATAACATAGGCGGGGTGTGCGAGAACGATGAGCCCACTGGGGATGTGCTAGTCGAGATTCTGTCGTGCGCGTTGCGGTATTCCGGAGAAGATTCCGGCCTATTCATCCCGCTAGACGTTCTACCCTGTACAGGATCCATTCTTGAGAAACAGAGATGTAATCAGGACGAAAGCAAGCTGTGAGACTCTCAATATTCAAACCCCGCATGATAGACCTAACTATGCCTTAACTCTATCTGACCCTCTTTTTATCCGTACGCTGATGGTATGACGATGCATTCGTCGCTTCAGAGCATGTATCCGCATTCGGGTTTCACTGCAGTTAATTAAGAGACAAGGGTACTACTGGGCATAAATTAAAGGCACAAATTGAAAGGTGTTCCTAAAATGTGATAAAAATTGGTTTTGTAGACAAAAAAAATTCCGATCCTAATCTTGGATTTCCGCTACGTCCTAGTCTCGAAATGCAGCAGGACGGATCGGCCACGCCGACATCAGAGAGTGCGTGCGGGTTGGAAGGCTGAGCTCCTGCTTAAAATGGAATATGAGAACGGCATCTCAACTAGCCCTGTATGTATGTATGCATATATCCACATCCCAGATTCGGCACAGGTTCGAGGGTCCTAGTCTGTAGAGAATGCGGACGTTGTGGGGAATCAAATTTAGGTGGTAGATCCGGATCATCAGATACATGCTAGAAAACGGCAAAAATATTGCCATCTCCACGAAGGAGACTAGCTAGAAATGAAGGGTAGATCCATTAGTCAACAAGTTGACCATGTTCTTTAGGTCTGGACCATCTGGAAGCCAAAACAAGCACTGGGCTCGTCGTATGTTAGCTCCAAATTCCCCTTTTCTTTGGTCACCAAATCTAGACTCCGACATGACACTTCTTGAACCTGGACAGGGGTTGTGATGGTCGATCTCATTTTTAGATAAAGCCTGCTATTTTTTGTGCGTATTGACACGCAATCAGGCTGATCGTCACGTCGCTACCACAGCTACGCATCAATATGCCATCGACGATTGTCAAACTTGATTGCCTTCCAGAGCTTGTCTGGAGGGAAGGTCGAGGAAGAGGATCGCACACCAAAAATGAAAGGGATGATTCATCCGAGGCAGTTGCTGTTCCACGGAACCCGTGGGCGATTGTGCTATTCCGAAATTGTTTTCATTTGCCCAAGGTTAGGAGGAGCAGAGAAATTATAAGGTCATCTCTTGACCAAAAGGCGGACCAGATATATGAAAGGCTTCGTGCAGAAATGGGATGGGCGGGGCTTTTTTGCTTCTCCTTCCTTTGTTTCCCAGGCGCGCCACCACGAAAGGATGGATTTGATGCATACGTCTATTTTCAGAGTTATATTTTGCGGAAGCAGCGGTGGCTGGGAAAATGAACAAAAATCTCATCCTTTAAACAATATCACAATAAAATGCATGGAACCGGAAGCCAGAGGCAGTTAAGCACGGGATCCTCATGGCCGGGATTAGTTTGTTGTCCTCCTTCAATTTTCAGCTTCGAAAACCCCAATCAAATCATAATTGAAAGAAAGGATTCGTTGGCTGGAGAATTTGTTTGCTGTTCATTGTTCAATGATAGCCTCGATCGCCTCCTGGAACGGGGAACTCCAGTCAGCAGTCTTTCAAATAGTTCCATTATTTTAGCCTCAAATGCTTCTTCTGAAGTAGTCTCCTTCATGCCGTTGTACTTATCCCAAACTCTCAAGCCCTGGCCATTAAGATATCTCCGGCGAGATAGGGCCAGCTTCTATCTCTTGTCCAAAAATACCTCGCGGGAACCCATTCTGCAGGTTTAGTAGCTGCTTCACGGGGCCTAAAAAAAGTTGCTGGGCAAAGTGAAGTATCAAAAATAACATTTCCCACTAGCCAAACGTGGTGCAATTTCCTTCGAATGCATCTCTCCCTGTTTCTTTTCACCATCGGCACGCCTGTTACACCGCGGCGAGCCATCCCTTTCGTCAAGCATGGCAATGCAGTCCAAAAGCGACTAAGCAATGCAGATCCCACCTTGGATGCAGACTTTTATTCACATTGTTGCCAGTAGAGAGCCAGTAAGAATCATGACAACAGGACCAGGGGAACGCCAACTGCATGGTGTCCGCTTGCCTCCGCTGGTTTCCAGGCTCCTATTTGGAAAACTCGACACCGTGCTGAGTAGTTGACATGTGTGGGGTGGCTGTGACGCAACTTCCTCGAGAAAAGGCACCATGTAATTGGCCAAGATAGGTATGGCTTTCCTCATATCCCGAGAGGTATGGAGCTAGTGAAGAAAGGGAACTAAAAATTAAGGCAGCATTTGCTGTCTTCAATTCTATTTTTCCTCAAGTGGTCGTCAAGTGCTCTCTTTATTTAAAAACGAAAATATAAACAATTGCCCAGGCCCTTGGGAGCACATTTTAGATCGACCTTCAACCCTGTTCATTTAGTTATTAAAATTAGTGATAAAACCCCCATCACTGCTTCTTGGTATCCTGTGGTAGGCCAGCAGCCGCCCATGTGAGGGGCTAGTAGAGCTGATCTATCACATTTCATGCGGGTTGGTAGCAGGGGTTTAATAACCCTATGTGTCAGAGAAAAAAGGGAAGGGGGGTCAAGAGGTGCGTCATGTCGCAGTGTACGGAGTTACACAAGTAAATCTGCCTGCGCGCGGCTTCAGCGTTTGAGATCTCCCTGCCTGCCGTTTCAGGAACTGGGAGCGGGCGGCACCAGGCGTGCCGTGGGGGCACTGTCTAATAACTTCCTTCGTAAGGTCTTGAAGGTGGGGTAAATTCTTGCATCCGCATGGATGCCGGAGGCTGTGCACATTGGTAGTTGGGGCCAACATGTGAGTGCGCTTGTGTCAGGGTGTGCTGACCATGGTTGTGATCCGTAGGACCCTATTTCGAGCATCATCTCCACTCGATGTTAGTTGCTGATACGTGTTATCCATGTTATCAAAACATCAAACCATAAGAGATACAGTAACCCCGAATTTCTTCGCTCAGCCTCTTCACAATTTTTTACGGCCAATAAAGGAAGTTGGATTCATCAAACATCGCGCTCTTTCAAGTGCTTGATCCTCATGGAGCATCGGTGATACATTCCTGCAGAAAGACGGAAAAGAAATTTGCCAGGAAGGCATATGCAGTGGCAGCTTCAGAATATCATGGCTGCGGAGTCTGCAGAGTATGTTCGATACTCTGGTGTGAAGACCAAATCTAAGCACGATTTAACGCATGAGAGCAGTAATAGGTTGAGAAAAGCAAGAATAGAAGCGCGACGAAGCTAGAGCAATTACATCTGACACTTGCCTTTCTCCAGCCCTAGCACGTGTCAGTGTACCATTAGAATAAAAAGTAAAAATAATTAATAAAAAAACACCAAAATCAGCAAATTTATATTAAATTTCAATGGTACCCATGGGCACAATTTTGGTTAGCGGCTAGATGGAAATACTTTATGCTGCGGTGATAGCTACAAAACATGGGTATGGAGAAAATGATTTAAAAGAGCAAGAAACCAAGAACCTCCAAAGTATATGCATCTATTTATTAGCCCCACAATACCTTGGCACACAAAACTGATTCGTAGGCGATTTAGATTGGGATTCACACTCGTCCGTTTGGCTTGCCACTGCATTCGCACCCCCTGGCACCTCCTCGAAAGCCAATTCGCATATTGGAGGTGTACGAAGCGATCCACGGTATACCTAGAGCGTTCTCAAATTGACGTTAAATGGATGGAGGTGGCAGCCTCACTTTGGCCTATAGAACCTTCCGCTCACATTAATCCGATATGATTTTGGGGGTTTAATATCGTGCCGAAGGCAATGATGGAGCGGAAGCTGAAATTTGCTTGGCTGGTTTTTCGGTTGGAAATTCCGATTTTTGAAGAGAGGGAAGACCGTGTCTGATCAAGGGACACGGCCGGTAAGTTGTTATCTTTCAGGCCCATTCAGGAGTCAAGGTAAGCCGCCGGGTCAACGGCTAGCCAGTAACGAGTTTCAAAAGGCGAAAGCAGGCCAGAGTTTTCAGAAAACTCTGATTGGAAATGAGTCCACGGCCTCAGGTTGACTCTTGCAACGGATGGAAGGTATGGATGTGAGCTCTGGGGATATAAACCAGGATCAATCGTCCCCCAGCCCTTTCCTAGAAATATCATCATGAGGCGTCGTTCTGTCCGATCCCAGCAGATTATATGCCCTGTATCTACCCACTTCCCAGAATCGTTTGCTTTGCTGTTGACACCCTTTTCTGTAGAGCCTCGTTTTCTCGCACAGAGGTAGCCAAGTTGCATCAGATACATGTTCCGATTATTCAATCTTATTGTTTCGCCGTGAGCATCGTGAAGAGCACGGATTAAGCCCAAGGATGAGGGAGATTGTGGGCCAGCTATACTGTAACGTGACGGTGGAACATTATTGGAAAATTCAATGGGGCAACACTGGGGGAACCAGGCGAATTCGTGAGTTTGGCCCTTTTCATCCTTTTTGGAACCCAGGGGAAACTCGCAACCTTCAAAGTCATGTAATAGATTAGCGACCCTCGCAAGCTGAATGGTCGATTTAGAAGACCCGTGCGATTCTATTTCTGCGAGGAGTCGTTTTACGCCACTCGATGATCCGGATAGGCTAGACTCAGGGTCAAGGCTTGGCAGCAAGGCATCCGCAGGCCAGTGGTCCCACCATGGATCCATATCAGCTGTCTTAACATGATGCCCTCCACCGACAAGATTCCAGGTAATACCAAGTCTCTTTTCCATAGAGTTGAGCTCCCCTTGGATAATCGCACTTGCTGTCTGGCTTGGAACGATTTTCTGCAAACCCTCGCTGTTGTCCTGTTCAAGCAATTCTTTCCACATCGACATTGGTAAAAAATCGTTTAGATTAGAAATGGTCGATAGTTGTTCGGCAGAGTACACTGCTCTAGAACCGAATCCCGCCCTGAGAAGGGCTGCCAGGTAATTCTTGACAAGAGTTTGGACTAGAGGGTCGGACGGACCACTCTTTAGTCTATCCTGGACTGTAGGCCAGATATCTAGTAATCTCCTGTAGCCTCCGATAACACCAAGCAACTGGACATACTGGCTATACACAAAATGTGGGCAAGCATCATCAGAAATCAAGAGCAATGCGTGTAGGCTTGAATCTAAGGTTTGCGACCCCTCCTCATCCAGACCGGTGACAACTTCTCGCATTGGGCCCTGATCAATCGTAGGGGTTTCAAAAATACTCGACTTACATGCCAGGTAGAGGTTGCGGATGATTTTTGCGGCTGGGCGCCCAGGTATTGAACCATACCCAGCAGTGACATAGCTTTGGATGTAAGATCGCAGAGCAGGGGCCGAAAAGTGTCGAGCGGCGAATCTCATGCCGAGGATAAGAAGATCCTTTGGTACTTGGACTCCCAACAAGGAAAATCTTGCAACAAGGGCATTTAGCGTTGCCAGAATTTTATCGGGGTGTTCATATCCGCCACAATATTCCAATGAAGCCACCAGGCTTCGAACCTTTCCCTGTACTTCGCGAGCTACTGCAGGCGAGACAATATATCTCTCACAAAGGGCTTGTAATTTCGGTAATTCCATACGAGCTTTAAAAGCAGCTGGATCGAATCTGTCGACATCGGGAACATTTCTATTCAGATGTTTGGCTTTCGATGGGGTTGAGTTGAAAATGGTCCAGGTTTCAGGTAGATGGGCGGTGGAAAATGCCTCTAGCATATATTTTTCAAGCGACTCGGAAGAGTATCTGTTGTCTGGTGTTTTTAGAGTCCCGGTTATAGCAAATCGGAGCAATTGAGACGCTGAAGGTTCTGGCCGCGCCCTTGACCTTTTCCGTTCGAATGAGATTCGGTCAAACGTCACCCTTGGGGCTGGAGGCAGATAGCTCGAGGTATTGCGACATAGACGCGGTTGCGGAGGGAGCCATGACCGGCATATCGAAGGACTAGACATGAGCACTTCTCCTCTGGAAAATTAGATGCGTGAGACAATCAGGGGAAGGTGGCCATGACTGGAGTGTTGTTGTTGAAGCTCAAGTTTCTCTTGAAAATTGTGAGCTGGAAATAATAAAGTATATGATGGAGGCTCAGTGATATAGTTTTGCCCAATGGGTGTTTAGACTAGTTCTGATCAGGTCTAGTGTGTATTGTTGCTGCTGAGTCATCATAAGTTTTGTCTCCAAAACCGCAACCTCAGCCGTCAATCCTCACCAGCTTATCATCAGCCATATCTAAAAGGTTCCAACATCCCTCAAACAGCTGCTGAGAATCTGCCAGCATCGACACGTGGATTTGAGGCTGGCTAGTTTGCTTATTGCATGCAACCATGCCGGACCAAAATAACCAACAACCCCCTACCCCCTCTGACCCTGACGCCACCGAACCTGTGAATCCAAGGGCTATTGATGAAGCTGGAACCCGGGAGGTTAATAGCAGCTCTCCCATACGTCCAAAAGAGAATCCCGTAGCAAATGCTGCGAAGCCTTCATCGGCCGAACTAGAAAACGACAAGACACCGGATGCTGTTTCTTCGAGGACAAAGGAAATGAGAGACCGTTTCAAGGCACTTCAAGCGAGAGCTGTGAGTTTTCAGCCTTGCGCAGATCCCCTTTGATGACATTCATGCACTTGCTGACTGGAAAGTAGAAAAATGCCGCAGAAAGGAACCTGAAAGAAACGGCTGCGGAATCGCAACGCCTTGCTACTGATCCTAGCCTTCTCTCCAGTATCTCCCGGAAACATGCTTTCGCGTCGCATAATCTCCTCAAAGCAGACACCGAAGCCCAAGGCGAGGATTTCGAGAGAAAACGTGCCTGGGACTGGACTATCGATGAGTCTGAGAAATGGGATAAACGCATGGAAAAGAAACAGAGACACAGAGACGACACTGCCTTCCAAGACTATCGCCAAGACGCACGAAAGATCTACAAGAGGCAGATGAGACAGATGCAGCCAGACCTTGAGGCGTACGAAAAGGAAAAAATATTAGCTGTGGAAAAAGCTGCAGCAAGCGGCGGGCTTCAGATAGTGGAAGCAGAAGATGGCGAACTTGTTGCGGTTGATAAAAACGGCACCTTCTACTCCACAGCCGATTCAGTGGATTTCGCGGGGAATAAACCAGATCGTGCCGCCGTTGATAGATTGGTGGCGGACTTAAGGAAGGCAGAGGAGATTCGCCTGAAGAAACGTAAAGACCGTGGCCATGGTGATGAGGAGGCCGATGTTACATACATCAACGACCAGAATAAGAAGTTCAACCAACAACTGGCCAGGTTTTACAACAAGGTACGGCGAAAGCGTATTTTATACCTAATCTTTCTTGTGGCGCTTACTGACTTTATCGTTTAGTACACTGCGGAAATTCGAGATAGTTTCGAACGAGGAACCATGATTTGAGAATAATGGTACAGCCGAGATGAATATTTATGGTACAACATCAGAATCAACGAGATGAGAAATCTCCGTTTCGAATAATATACAAAATGTGCCCGCTCGCAGCCCCAGATTCAGAAAGACAGACGATGGCCCAAAGTCAAAGCATAGACCTTCTCCAACTCTTCGTTGCTAACGTCTCAATATTTTTGGGTCCCACAACACCTTGGACATCATCATCACCGATTGCTTCCACCACAGCTTCGCCAACAATGTTGACGTTCAGCGGTTTTGCGGTCATCATTCCCAAAGATGAGAGCCGTCCTCCAAGAAGCGCGTTCACTTCCGACCCCACGATCCCGCCCACCGCAAGAGGCAATGTCAGTTTACGGGATGAATCGTACATGAAAGTCGGTCTTATAAAAATACTGCGAAGGTCAGGGAGGTTGGAGGATATTAGAGCCTCGGCATCTCTTTTTGATGTGACATATCTTTCCGGAACCACTGGAGCTCCGGCTGCGGCTGATACGAAGACAAAGGTTGGGACATGCTCGTAGGAGGCTTCTTGCGCGAGAGCGACAGCTTCGCAGGGAAAATATTAGTATAGGTTATTACAGCCGTATAAAAATAGAAAGCCCATGTACTGAACCAACCTGAATCCCGATTCATGAGTTCATATGTTAATTGACCACCTGCTTCTTTGGCTATCAATTCTTCCCCTTCATGCCTTGCCAACGGATTCTGGCTCCCAGGCCTAGAGGACGCGAATAACTTCTGTAGCCCACTAACTACCGATTCTCTCCCTTGTACGATGCCTTTATAATCCGCTTCTAATAGTATTCCCATTGAATGGATGACTGCGGAGGATTCTTTCAAGAACGGTTTATAGGTGGCTGGTTTTAGGATATCGGCCTTAGCCCATTCAACCGATTTGGCCCACCGTGGCGCATGCGAGGACGATGTAATAGTTTCCCAGGCTGGTTCACCGTGTCGACTAGAGATAAAGAAGCATGATTGTTACGCTTGTGGGTGGAGGGAGAGCAGTCAGGCAAAATTAAGGGGAGGAATTACCTCAATGACACTACCTCCCATCCTCTAGCCACGGCCGATTTACATATTCTGGAGCCTGTATCATGAGAGTCAGAGAAAAATTACTTAGCACAGGAATAGGGGTCCTGGTAGGATACGAGAGCGATGTTTATTTACCTAGAAATCCGCTCCCACCTGCAACCACAATTCTCTTCGCCACCGCCATTTGTATATAGTGTAACAGGTCAAGTTAGATGGTAAGCGTGAGAATATTATCACCGATCATTTTGTTACTATTGTGTAATAGCTGTCGAATGGTTAATCTGAACTGTAGAAGCTTGTCTGGGCTGATGCCATGCTTTTGTCAAGCTCGTTGGCGATTAATGCCAATAGTGACGGCAGACGGAGGTCGGCCCAGCTCACTAAACTGCCGCGTCACGTGGAGTAGAGGCTAAGTCAATGCTTCTTAGCTTTCAGCTGAAGGACACAACTTCAACCCGCTTCTCGCCCCGAGCTTTTCAACTACCAAATATCTGAGCTATCGAATTTTATCCCTCCTGATCAGAAAACTCTTTAGAGGACCGTTGAGAAGATGCCTGCCCCAGCAGGCACAAAGCGCGTTCGCGTGAGTCCACACAGTATAAAGCATGAAGCATCCTGTCCATCACACGCTAACTTGTATCACAGGGAATCTCAATCTATAGGCCCTTTGGTATGTACAAATACGCTATTTCCTTTAACCGCGGTCTCATTCTTTCTCTTCTAACTGCCAAATTCGCAGTTTTCGGAAGCGAAGCACAGCCCTTTGACCCAGCCAAAAGACCCTCCGACACCCCCGAAGACCACACCCACCAATGGCGCGTATTCGTCAAAGGAGTCAACGATGAAGACATCTCATACTGGCTGAAAAAGGTGCAATTCAAGCTCCATGAGACTTATGCGCAGTGCGTGCGCACCATCGAATCCCCGCCGTTCGAGGTAACGGAGACGGGATGGGGAGAGTTTGAAATTCAGATCAAACTATATTTCGTCGCCGAATCGACAGAGAAACCGCAAACACTATGGCACAGTTTGAAACTACATCCGTACGGTGATGATATCGAAGGGAAACGAGAGAGGAGAGATGTCGTTGTTGCGCAGAACTATGAGGAGGTCGTGTTTAACGAGCCCGTTGAACAGTTTTACGATCTGCTTACGGGGGGAACGGGTGTAGTACAGCAGCCTCCTAAGGGGAAGGCAGGGAAGGGGGCTAAGCAACCGCAACCGCAGCCGGGGAGGACGGCGGAGATCCCGTATTCGGATAGCCCGAAGAACCCGTATAGTCAGAAGACGGAGGCAAAGGAACTGGATAGGCTTTCGGAGGCTATCAAAACTGTGGACCAGATGCTGAAGGAAGAGAAGGCGAAACTTACGGAGCGGGAGGCTAAATTGGACGAGTTGAAGAAGAGCGAGGGTGTCACAACCGTTGTGAAGAAAAAATAGACGGATTTTCCCATGGATCTTGGGTTCAAATGGAATTAGCATACCGTGGCTTGGAGGTAATGGGTGAGCAACATTCCCCCATCAAAAAAGCTCTGTGTATAGCCCGTCTAACAGAAGGGTTTCCAACTTAGCAGTTACCCTGTCCTTGCCGTAAGGTTGAGTGCGACGAAACAATAGCATTTGGGCGGCCACACATGAGATATTTGAGGGTTTTCATCGCCTGAACAGAACGCCCGGTCTCTGATCATCATCCTGAAAACGAAACCTTGAATTCGCAAAACACGTTCCCAAATCAACATACAGCGAAGACCTTTAATTTGTGACCCAGTTTCTGAACCGACTTTGAAGGGACATCAAAACGATCGTTCTAAGAGCATTCGTTGGTGCAATTAGCATAAACCCCGATTTTGGGACGCATCTGTTTGCCGTTTCCAACCGTTCAACAATCGCGTTGGAACAGGACCAACCCGCAATTTCATCCGTTCACTCCCCATGCCTCGAAGAAATGAGCTACCATGGTTGAGTTCCCGATCAAATTACGGCTCGCATAGAAGCGGACTCTGTCATCTTATAAATTCGAATGAATCAGGAGAATTTCCGCAGCCATCTGGCTAGATAGCGACTGCCATGTGTGCACTTTTGCCCTAACGCCCTCATCTACTTTCCCCGGCCTTTACGAGAAACTCAAGAGGTAAAATATTTCATCCGCTTCAGAGCATGCTTCATTCGATATTGATCCCCACCGCGGCGTTGCAATTTGCTACAAGATGTGGTTTAGTATTGTTTTGAGGGAGATCTTTAGTTAATAAATGTATAGATTTCTGCTAGAGCTATTTCGCCAATACAGACGCACGTAAATCTATAGCATCCCTCTCTCCTTCCCCGGTTTATACGAGGGCATGGCGATGCTTCCGAGGCAAATCCAAAAATCAACGCCTGACGCTGAAAATTTCAAGGAATTCAATCTGACAAAGGGCGTTGCGAAAACAAAAATAAAAAATATAAAAAAGGGCTAAGACATATAACCCCATAACACTGAACATAGCCTAAGATATACCAACCTCCACACAATCACTCATATATGCACAACCAATATCACACATCTTCAATACGAATCCAAATTCTACTATTTGGCCCCAAACGCCTTTACTCTCTCCTCCAACGGCTTAAAAGTTTTCTCCATCTGTTCGCCCGTCCCAGTGCCGAAGACCATCTGGGCGATCAGCTCCCATTCAGTGGGGAGGGACCAGGCCTTGGCAACAGCGTCGTCGATTAGGGGGCTGAAATGTTGCAGGTTTGCAGCGAGGCCGACAGATCGCAGGGCAAGCCAGACTACATACCCATTAACTGTTAGACATAATTTCCCGACCTGGCCAGATGGCAACATATGCAAAAGGATTTTGAAGTATTATATATGTATGTATATCAAAAAAGGGGGATTACGAACGGTAATATTGATGCATGGCATTCGTATGCTGTGTCCAAGGGGCAAAGCGATCTGCATACATTGGGAATTTCTCTGCCAGGGGCGCGATGTGTGCTGGATCTTCGAAGAAAAGAATCTACAAGGGCGCACGCAGCTGGTTTAGCAAAAATTGGCTAACAAAATTCTTTTACCCATCTTAAGAAAGAAAAGAAAAACCAAGGAAAGAAAGTACATACAGTCCCATAGGCCGCTCTGAAGCCCTCCAACTTGGGCTTCGTTTGGGTCTCCCACATGGCCTTCGGCAACGTCCCCGAGGCCACAATCCCTTCCTCGAATATTTTAATCGTCATATCCCACAGCTTCGTATGCTCCTCGTGCAACAGAAGTACGAGGCGGGTGGACTGCGTGTTGAAGCTACTTGGCACATGCAGGGCCGCACCGTTGACGATCTCCTGAATCTCCGAGTCTGGTACTGGGCTTGTAGCGGAGAGGTTGTAGACTGTGCGCCGGGCTTTGGCGAGCTCTAGGAGAGCGGCACTGGTAGCGGCGGGGACGAGTGGGATATGCTCTATGACAGTCATTTTATCTGAGGCTATTTCAGGTGCTGGTGCTGCTATGGGAAATTGGTGGATTGAGAGAACTGAAAGACAATTGCTGGTCAGACTCTAGACGGTATGAACTGGCTATGGATAGGAAGGACGATATACGGGAACAATTGAGGGATATTGGGAGGAAAGGAGCTCTTTGCAACTACTTGGATGAAAAGATGATGAGCGGGTCAGGGGGTGGAGCTGATTTTATAGAACAAGTGCTCGTGGCCCTAGATCGTTGGGCATGATCGCGAGCTCCGTGATGAGTGCGCATGAGAAGACCCAACAGCCAATTACTGAATTATTCAGAAATGACAAATGGGCCATTTCGGAGACATGAGAAACAAACTGAAGAAGAAAAAAGCATCACCAATAATGCAGTGGGAACCGCAAACATCGGTGGATCTTTCGTTGAACTGGTGTAAATGCCTACAAATGTCGCTAGCTTCAGTTTGTCTAGACTAATCGGACAAATTTCCGCGCCGACGCTAAAAGCCTTCGAATTTACCAGCTACCAAATACACCACAACGGACATTACCAATGCTTAAAAATCTGTTTTTTCCAACATAAACTTTCCAAGACTCCGGTTTTCGTCTTTCTGTCTTATTTTCTCCCTGGTGCTATTCAGTCGTGGAAAGTCCCTCTGTCCGACCCCTGGCGCACTACAGAAGTCTAACCCCCGTTTATCCCCTCCATTCGCTGCTCGCTCTACTTCCATTTTCCGCAACCACAACCACCTGCCCGCCGACTAATCATTTCAAATCATGACGAGACAAGCGGCCAAGAATAATTGAAGCCGGCCCCGAGACAGGGTAAATAATAATAGTAATAATAATAGGCAATAATGAGAAACATCACTTAGATAATTCAAATTGGATGTATCTATCCCAAATGACTACAGGTTTGAAACTCACATTATATCGCTTCGTACTTAGTTCGATAGAACACAAAAAAGTTTCCCTGATTGCCATTAAACCCACTGTGGAATACCACCACCAGCAATACTTCCTGTGCCTTCCGTTTACTCTTCATTATTAACATGTATAATTTTTTTCACGCATATCGCGGAACAATTCCTCGTATTGACCTGGTCAAACACGTATAATAATTGCCTCAGACGAAAATCTTCGCAATCGTAGAGAGATGTTGAAAACGAAGAATAAAGGAGGATGGCGCAATTCCAGTAGCAAGCATAATCCTCATGTGCTGCAGCTGGTCCAAGGCCACATCATTGCGTGAGGTTATCAAAGTGGAATTAATAATAAGCTTAATACTATTTACAATGCACGCAAGCTGATAAAAAAAACGAGGGAAGAAAAAAAGGAGGAGCGAAGAAAAAACCTCTAATGTACAGTACATACATTGCCCTCCGTGACTGAAAGGGCACGCAAACGGCGTGCTAAATGTCCAGCAGCCCAATCATTCCGCTTGTATTATTGTATGGATGAATGTGCACACCCTTGTCCCCAGCACCATCATTCTGTTATCCTGCCCGCAGACGCACGGAAGTCACTTCGTGGACCTTGCAACGAACATTCGCTAAACACCTGATCCATCCGATTGCCGCTGTACCACCCGTCTTCAATGAGCCTATTTTCCGTTTCTCGCCAATACTGCAGTTTTCCGCCGATTCCACTCTTAAAATCAAGATCTCCCAGGCGTGCTTCGAGCGGTTCAAGTTCGTCGCGTGGAACCTGTAAATACCAGATCAGGGTTAACGTAATATTTTCCTTGTTATGGTGATGTCAAACACTTACTTTAACAAACATGGTACAATCCCTCAGCGTCATGGAAATCGCACGCTCCCGAAAATGTGCTTCTAAACCTGGGAGGCCTACCGCATTCATTTGGCGCTGACAGGCCTGTAATTTAAGCAGTGTGCTATTTCGATGCAAGAACGCGGCGACACGCGCCCTCCCGTGACCCCCTCGAATGAATCGTGTGGCGCGTAATACATCTTCGAAGTTATCCGAAACTAAATCAAGCGGGCAGAATGATTGCTTTTCGGAGTTGCCAGCTTTTCGTGCGTTGTAGTTTTTCATCTCGCGCAATGCACAAGTCCTGCATCGTTTTGCATCGGGAGGTGCTGATGGCGACTGAAGCAACCATTTTGGTTTGAATTCCCACAAGCATTCCCCTGACCCGGGGGCCGGGGTCATATCGGTGATCATTAAACCGAAAGGCTCCTTGGCGGATAGGTAAACACCATAGCGTCCTTTTGGTCGCAAATTGCGTGCTTCATCCGCACGGAGCTGTTCGTTGCAATATGCTATGAATCCTTTTGGTAATCTAACAAGTTCCTGATCAACCAATTCGTGGCCATCAAACATAGGTCTGACGTAGCTATCAAAATTATTCACAGTATCTGGGTAAGGGGTGCCAGAATCGATATGTTTCCGCAGCCGCAGCAATTTCCTGCCAACCCGCTGTTGCCCGTCTCCATATGTCGTAATTGCGGGAGCAAGATCTTTGGGAATCGTATATCTGTAGACTATATTTGCGCCGCCTTCGGCAAGATAATACGGTCGAGTGCCAGCAGGGAGTTTCGGGATAGTATGCGGTGTCATATAGGAGGTTTGGGCCGTGATGCTATCTGATATGTGGCCCATTCCCACTAAGTTGTCGCGCCACGGCTCTGTGGTTTGCTTCCTCAGATCAATGTTTCGATTCGTTGGGGTACGAGCTGGGGGCGGCTTCTTATATCGACATGTGAACCTCACGATAAATAGAAGAGCGGACAAGGTAAGGACGAGGATTAACCCAACCATTGGAGATAGATAATTAGTAGGAAAGAATGAGTCAACCAAGCAACCAGTATTCTTTCAATGCAAATCATTAAGGATAAATGATACGCCACGGGGGATATTATAGTGCAGCAGACACTTGAATTGGTTCTGCAGCCCTTCCTAACAGTTGCCGGCTCCGGTTATATAGGACGTCGTTGGCAACGTCTTGTCAGCCCTCACTTCTCCCCTGCAATACGCGACCTATTGCCCCCTTTCGCGGATTGAATTCGTCAACCCCGATATACCATCTCCATGCATGCAAGGAACCGCAAACCTTTGGTGAGAGCAGATTCCGTTCAACCAACCGCGGAAGGCACAAGGGCTTGGGATGTAACAAAGAAATAAAAATATGTAAATATAACTCCCTGAAAAACCGTGACGAAGGAAAGGAGATTATGCGGGCTATGGATATAGAAAGGAAAAATGGGGGGGAAATGAAATATCACAACCACAAATACACAAGCACTCAGCCTAATAAATGGTCTTCGAGCGTGGTGATCATTCACAGAGGGAAACAGCACACTCGACGCAAAAAGCAGTCAGGAGCACAATCCAGTCACGTAATCAGGCGCTCTACAGAGCAAGAGGGACCATGCAGCAGATGTCGGGGATGATGCTGGTGAACCGAGTGGCCCAACAGCCCGCGTAGAGAGTGGCCAACTTGGACTTGGGCTAGGGTTTGAGCTTTGGCGGGTGCAATTGGCACCAGTAACTAGTATCTGGAGTCGAGGTCGAGGAAGAAGAGGCCTGCGATTGAAGGCGACGAATCTTGAGTCCAGAGCTTCCATTCCCAGGCGGCCGGCGATAACAATCTCCACCGCGCAAGAGTTGGATAGTTAAGAGAAAAGAGCGATATAGGAATACGAAGACAAAGGTTCGGCTGAGCGAAAGGCGCAGATGAGTTTGAAAACACAGTGTTCGATGTTTTTATTGATGCGATTTGCTTTTTTCAGCTTCTCTTTTCTGGGGGATTTTTGCTTTTTTCTTTTCTTTTCTCACTTCACCGTCCTTTGCTAAATTTGTGTGATGGAAGTTTTTATTATTGGGGATTAAAATATCTCGTTCCCCCCTTCACAATGCGCAAGCCAATGCGACAACTGCAATGTTGATAAGTGGCCGCGAGCAACTCTTTGTCTCTCACCAAAAAAATAAAAATAATCCGTAAAGACAATAGATAGGTCGCACGGACACTTCTTCTGCTTTCAGAACGGCTGGGCGATGTTGATTCGCGTGTATATAGGTGTTCCCAGAGCGTGTATTGCAGTGGTGTTCTGGCGGCTGTGGGTACCAGAGGTGGGCTATGGTTGGGAACTGGTAACAAGCAACGGGCGCCAGAGAAGAAGAATATTAGATTGCCTGGTGGCCCGTGGCTCTATATATATAGACTGGCAACTGAATGGCGGAGATATATGCGTGTGAGATTTGAGTTTTGGTTACTTCCGGCCCTGAACCTCGTGTTCACAGAATATGTTACCTAAAAAGCGAAAATAGGGGAACTTCTTGGCCTGCTCTGTATTAGTATATTGGCTTGGGCAAAGTTGAGCCCCATCGAAATAAATATAAAAAAAAGGGAGCCGGTTCAAAAAGTAATAAAATTATTAATAAGTCGCAGCGAAGGGAATGGTTGTACTTGAATATATCCTGGGAACATTCCTGTGGTGGCGATATATATAATAAACCCCATTTTTAAGTACATGCACTATTAGTTATAGTTTTCTACTGTCAAATCGGAATAATATGTGTTTCAATTTCTTTTTTCGCCCACTTCCGCGGTTCCATGATTAATTCGACTTTTTTTTTTAATGTTGCCAACGTTTCAGTTAACTAACAAAACTAATCAAATAAGCTGGCTACAAACTTTCGCGATCCACAGCTCGCGGCCATAGCCACCTTCATATTTAAACACACGCGACTCACCCAACCAGCAACAATCTCATCATGTACGGAGTCCGCAAGGAACACTACAGTTTGCGAGGGAAGCGGCTTAACCACACGTCTGGGGCAGACTCAATATTTGGCAGGGAATGGATTTTGCGAGAAAAATCCACACGGCCAGACCAGATCAGGTGGTGAAAGCGAAGCCTGGCTGAACGCCCAAAAAGCTCGTGTTCAGCTCGCCCCGAAAGGAAAGAAAAACAATTAAAATAAAATAAAAGCGTAAATAAACCTAGCGTGAGGGGCAGCTCAC
Source organism: Emergomyces orientalis (assembly GCA_002110485.1). Classification (NCBI taxonomy): domain Eukaryota; kingdom Fungi; phylum Ascomycota; class Eurotiomycetes; order Onygenales; family Ajellomycetaceae; genus Emergomyces; species Emergomyces orientalis. The sequence continues at coordinate 417,816 of MOWL01000046.1, forward strand.
GATCTGCGGGAAGCTTGGGCTTTTTCTTCCATCCCAACCAAGCCAGACCAAGCCATAGCATTGCGCCTAATGCAGGATCCTACCTGAATATATTACCAAATATATTAGACGGATTTCGCAAAGTACCTCACTTGAATGAAAAGGGGATTGGAAAGTTCTGCTTTCTGGCTAGTTGTCAAGTACAGTGAGGATTTATAATCGTTACTAGTACATATTTTAAAATACACAATGCGAAGGCCTGGTATGAAGTATTTTTGAGTATCTTTATTTAAAAAACAAATCCAAGTATATGTTAATGTTAAATCTTGAAGAAACCTGGGGGTTTGAACTAAATATAGTCGCTATTTGAGCTTATTCTTCATGTTGAGGTCCACTCTAGCTCACATGAACTTGGAAAGATCTGATACAAACGCCAGAGACACCATCAAATTCTAAGAAATGGGGTTTATTACTGCCTCTGACTGGAATAGAGACTTTTTTCATGCGAGGTACGGTTGTAAATCCGTCTATTAATCTTGTTTTAGCTGGCTTCTCGCGTAACATGAGGCTCCTGGTCTGGCGCGGGATTGTGGTCCCGTCTTGCTTGCTGGTCGCTGTGAAAAAAAAAAAAATTTCCCCAATGGAGTAACTAAAATCATGCGGGGTGCTTTGAAAATCAAAAGGCATATCTTCCTGATGGATAACCGGCCTTCGGAGCATGTTTCCAGGCCATGATTGGACAGCCTCAGTGCAATTTATTTCACCCTCAATGTTAGTAGTATTTCTGAACCCGTGCGGCATTGGTAGGCTCGCCCAAGGCATTGAGCATTCCGCAGAGAGAATTTTAATGGCATCAGCAGCAAATCTATGGTTATCATAATGAATGCCAAAGTATGTTGCATAGCTCATTCTAGGCTCACTTGTTCGGCTTCTCCCTTGAGTCCTGGATTCAGGGGGCGAGGGGAAGAGCCAAAACAGAAATCCACCAGAAGTAGTAGGCTCATTAGTGATGTAACTACCAGATTGCCAAGGATTCCCTACTGGGGGCTTCCAAGTCCCCTTCAGATAACTGTCACGAGGGATGCGAATGTGGGAGACTCTCGATGGGAAATCGGACTGCTTCGTGGGATGAAACGTTAAATCCCAGGATCCAAACGCACTATCAAGCCATTTACCAGAAGGTAGAGTTACTGGTAAGCTTGTCTCTATCACTCAGAAATTGAACAATGATGGCAAGACGGCATGGCCCGTATATCAAGTAACTATCAAAAATACTGTATATGTGCTGCAGATGTAGGCCAGGCTGTGGTTGCTGCCGCCGCCAAGAGCCAAAGTTGACTGTGAGGGCATGCTGAGGTAATAACTTAACTATCGTTGATCTCAAACTTTCTCATTTTCCAATATCTCGAAGTCGACGTTATATGTACAGTGCATGCGATTTTTTTCAACAGGCCACGAAAGGTTCACCACAGAGGAAATTCCCTAATTTCCATCCAATTAGAGGCTGTTCTCAGAAACTTGGTCCCCCGCCCGCAAATCCCGGCCTGAACAATCAGCCATGGAAAGCATATCCAGTACAATCGCCACACCATCCCATTGTACGGCGGATTTCTGTTTGATACCGGTATGTTATGGCCCGAGTTGGCATGAGTGATTGAATTTCGCAGAATAGCTCAATCGCTTCCGATTGTTCTTTATATGCATATATCTATGCAATGCCAACCGCACCTTTTTTTCTTTCTGGGTCCTTATGTTTCAATTACCCCTCAATGGTCTCGAATCTGTGAGAGCCCAATCAATTGAGGAGAAATGAAATGATATGAATCCCTTGGGCCCTCCCTTTTCTGTCTATAGTCTGCCACATCTGTTTATAAAGCTGATTTCTTGAACAGATAGGTACATCCTCACCTTCAGTATCGGAGCAGATTGCTGATATCCAACGCCTGGTTGAAAAATCCGGCGTGAAATATGTCATGCATTCGGCGGGAACAACTCTTGGTACGTCCAATTAATGTGTCTCTTTGTACTACTATTCCTCCTACCCCTTGATTGGCAACCAGGATGACATGTACACTCAAGATCGCCGTTACATCTCCTCTTGGTAATCTGTTCATCTGGAGATAATAACAAAAGCTAACAATTAACAGAAGGGTCATGGGACGCCGTTTTCGCTGTCATTGGGCAGGCACATACAATGCTCCATAAACAGGGCATTGTCCGTATCCAAACGGATGTAAGGGTTGGGTCAAGGTGAGGACTTTACTTCTTCTGACATATATATATTCATTCCCTTCGAATTTCATAAAGGTGACATCGACAGTCAAACTTATAGCTAACTGGTGAAACTTCGACAACAGAACTGACAAACTCCAAAGTATGGAAGACAAAGTATCTGCCGTTGAGAAGCTGCTGGGGAAATCGTCCTAGTTTTAAGCTTTCTCCAACAAATATTTGGCGCTCTCTTTTGCTCCTCTGGGAAATGTTACGTTGTCATTAGGCTTTCATAATTGAGATCGTTTGTTTTCCGGCTTCATTGCCAAACTTATCAACCTATACTCGGTTGCAATGGCCAGCTCTTTAAAATATTGTCATGACCAAAACGATCATGTGGGTTGAGAATTACCAAAGTGTGAATGTGGTATGGGAAAACGGGACAGAAAAAAATATCGGCTATAGCATCGTACTTATGTTTGATTAATGTAAAATATATGTGCATAAGCCATATTGATAATATATACCAGCCAGGGTACAAAGCCACAAAAGGTGTAAATTATTAGTATAACTAACAGAGATGGATATGGGCGGAAAGAAGGATATGTTAAATTAAAGCAAATAGCAATATCAGACGGTTATTATTGAAATTTATATCCTTACCAGCCGCGACCAAAGGAAGGACGCTCGCTGCTATGCATCGTTATCAAATGGATATCTTCCACGGCAAAAGAAAATCTTAAAACGAAAGAAAGCAAAGAGAAGAAAAGGTATGCCATCCTAGCCAATTACCTAGCTAGCTAGATACTCTCTGTTATTTCTCAATCTCGCCTCCGCTCCCAACTCTGCCCGACCAACATCTTCGTCTGGTTTCGCATCCCCAACCCATCCAGGCTTCCGATCCAAGGCATCCATTTCCAAAGAATTTGCTAAAAGAGCTGGCAATGGACCCGTACTATCATCCATGCTCAGCTCAGCGCCCAACCGCAGCATGACGAACGCATCAAGAGTAGCGGTAAACGTAGGCACTGAGTAAGCATATCCTGCTACTGCAATGAGACCCAGCAGGAATGTTCCTAGCAAACTGGAAATGACGATAATAGCCACCGTACTGATCACGGGCATGGTTGCGTCATTGCCCATTTCGAACCCGACGTAAAAACTTCTATCGCCTTCATTACCATCGAGCAGCCAGTGCTTATGGGCCAGGTAAACGGCAGCAGTGAGTGTACGTGCCATTTGGAATGTCTCGGGTTGATCGTAATTATTTAAGCTGGAGTCATTTGCCCAAAAGAGGCCCAGCCAGTTTGAGACTTGCCATAATACCTCCGTGTCCTCGGGACGTCCGACGCACTCCAAACCAGCTTGTCGCAAGTCGAAATTACTACGATGTACACGACGTTCTGTCATAAGGCTGGCAAGGGGAGCTAAGTCTCTGCACGGGTCTTGGTAAGAGTTCTGTGGGCTTGCGGAATATGCCAGAGGGGATCGTGAGCGGGCAGCGATGAAGGAGCTGTTACCAAAGAGGGCTTCGGCGACAGTGTGGAGGGGACCTAGATTCGAACTGTAGTCAAAATCTTCGGAATTTGCGTATTCCATATGGGCTTTGAATTCGGCTAATTTTCCGCTACGGTTGCTGGTATGGGTAAAGTCGGTATTCCAGCGTTTTGATTTTTTCTGCGCACTCCACCTATTACGGTCGTTACTAATGATTCTGTTAACGGATTTCATATATCGACTGGGAATTTAGGAGTGGATGGATAAATTGAATGCTTCGATAACTTACGTGACTATTGACGAGACACTGCCCTGATTAAGGCAATGCTCGTCGCAAAACTCGTCGGGATCTCGTGGCAAAAGGTCACCGGGAGTGTTATTATTAAGATAATTCGGCAATTCGAAATACCCTGATGTGCTATCGGCTTGGACCTTGAAAACAGTTGGCCCTGCAGAAAAACCACTAAAGATATAGGGGCCATGCTCGCCATTAACGAAAATTTTGAGATAGAACACTTCTGATATGGTCTGTGGAGTTCGGAATTTGTTTTTCCACGGCGAATTTGTTTGGTTTGATGGCATGCATGCCTGGACGCTGTAATGGGGAGTGCCATCTGTGATCCCGGAATACTCCGCATAGAATGAACCGGGGAGATTCGCACAATCCGCAGGGAAGTCGTCTATGGTGACAGTGGTATATGAAACTGTTGAATTGAGTCGGGGAGCGAATTGTCGTAGGAGACCGGTGTTGAAGCTTGTCAAAGCTGGAGATATGAACGATTTCCCCGGTTCTAGGTCAGCCAAATTTTTGCTACCACCCGTACCAGAATATTTCCGTTTAGATTCGCAACGAAAAGTAGGGCTCATGTCATTCCGGTCGCAGTCTGAGGTGTTGATCCAGACGTGGGGATCAACATCGTCGAGAATCACGGATGTGATCGCATACCGCAATTTTTGTACCAAAACATTACCTCGAACGGGCCCATATTCTTCGAAGAAGTCTGAAAAGTCATTCATCGAAAGTGAATATCGATAATCCCCGTGATGCTTAACAATTGCCTCACCAATGAAGATCTGCTGGAGCGGAAAGATAACAAAACCTTTCGAAGATAAGTATGGTATTGATTAGAATATAAGGTATTTGAGTCGGAAACACGAACCGATTATGTGAAACCAGAATGCCAACCAGAAGAAAAGGCTCTGCCTTTTCGGCAGTGTTGACCGAGACCACTTTTGCGGGCTTGTCCACGGACGGTCTGCAAGAAACATCGTTTGCCGGAAGGTCAAGCCGCTGCGCTTTGCTTGGATATACGGGACTACAGCTCTCGCGCATACTGCCGTGGCGACGGGAAGGGCGAAAACCCCTGCAGCTCCGCTTAAGAACTTGGCAGCTTTATACAGTTGCGTGCCTCTAATTCCCAGTTTAATATTAACCTGTCGACGGGACAACAGGCAAAGAACGACCCAAGAATACACCGAGATTACAACGTAGAAGGCAGCGAGGTAAAGAACGGTTGGCCGGCGACGAAGTTTTTTGTTCGTAGGTGTTTGTTCATTGTGGTCGGGCCCGATTGTGGCTCCGTCTAGAGAGGTTTTGCTGCTCGATGCATCATCAGGGGTAGTGTGTGAACGTTCTCCATCATACTCGCGGGCGACCCGGTGCTGATCAAGATGTTCAAGCACGATAGAGTTGTAGGAGTGTTGCGCATCCATCGAAGTAGTTTGTCATCTATTAATAACGGCAGCTTTTTAGGATTGAAAATTCCCCCACGCGGTGTGGGAACACGCATTTGGTCGAATATTTGGAAACTGAGGTATTGCAACGAGTTGGATGCGGCTCTTGTATATATTGCCCTCCATGATAATTTCATCTACCTGGGCGGTAGCCGAGCTAGACATGGCGTGGGCTTCGAGCCAGTCAGAAGAACGCCTTGGAACACATCCATGGACATACGCGCAGAAAGCGATGGAAGTGATGCTACACACCAAATCTAGCAAGGTATCAATGAAGTTTTGAGTACTTGTTCCTCGACAACAGCTTAGTGGCGCTGATAAAAATTAGTTAGTTACAAGCATCATCGGCCAAGGAATTTATCCCCATGAAGAAATTTATGCCGACGACAAGACCCTTTTCTCTCGATTCAGTCCCACCCGCATCTTGGGTAATTTTTGTATTATTCAGGCGTGACATAGTAATCTTGTATAAAAGCCAATGTTGTGGAACTCCCCTGTCAAATATGTACTGCTCTATCATTTGGTCTCAATCGTGCCCTATCCTCTGTCGAATTCTTAGGTCAGCCAGGCAGGCGCAGGCAGGCGATCGATATGTCACTTGATCTTCATAAATAGACAATCATATAGGGGGGGAGCGGGTAACTTACACTTCTGCATATTCGTTAAAATTCTAACTCTTTTACGTATCAATTCAAATCTGACTCTTCCTGGTGGTATCAGTATTAAATTCCTTCGGTGGGGGGCTTACTCCCTTTGAGCTTACGACCCCACTGGTCCAGATTACTCCATAGATTTGCCAATGAAACCCAATAGGGCTCGCCGGCGGACAAGCTGGGCCGAAGAGCCTCGCGATATCCCGCTGCCAGATGTAGCAGACGTGATCGTGGAAGTTTTGCTATAACTTTGGGATAAGAAAGCTAGACTCGATACAAGGTTCCGCTCTTTCCCATGTCCCTTGAGGCGCAATAAAAATCGTTCCTCCAGGGAGTCTATACATCTGCTTCTGTGTTTTCCTGGTAGGGGTAGGGTAGACTTGAGAACAGTTTCTGGGCGACCTGTTTGTAGGTGCTGACTATTCCCCTCTGGTTGGACACTATTTCTGCTCTTTTCATCTAAAGTTGGTGACGGGGTTGTCTGATCATTTTCCGTTTATCTGACCTACCCGCTTCGAGACCAACGTATATAACAAGCGGACAATTTCCCCGACTTCGAGGCTGAGGCTCTGATGCCATTTGTTTGATGCCACGATAGAAAGACCCGGGGGGGTTGTCAGATCTGACATGAGCGCCAAGCGTCAGGCTGCACTATCATTTCCTACCTGTATGGCGGGAATGGCGGCAAGGCAGGTAGTGAAAATCACAATCAAAATTCCACCCTTCAAGGCGAGGCCGAAGTCATAGCAACGCAGTTCCAAATAGATATTGGCCAAGACCTGGGGTGGGTTGCCCGAATGACGGCTGTATTTTTCCATTGAAGCACTCGCTGGTCCTGAGAATAGGACCCTGAAGCCCTTGTTTTGCAGAGGATGGCGGTTAATCCATGTCAACTCCAGAAATTGTGTGCTAGAAGGCAATCTTGAATTTGAGAGCAAGGCAGATTTCGAAACTAAGAAGTCTCCTAGTTTCAACGCTATCTTCCCGAGGACAACCGGCTTGACAATTTATTGATCAGATAGACCGACCAGTCAGATATCAAGCCGACCCGGATTGGCTGGAGAACAATTGAACGAAGAAACAATATTAATTGAATTGGACAAATATGTCATCGTTGTAGTGAAGCTCCGAAGAACTGTAGAGCTTTCGTGGAGCAGAGAAAATTTAGACACAAGACAAACCGTAATGGATGTGTGGGAGAAATTGCGAAAACTGGCGGTGGAGAGATTGGGCCGGTCCAAACTTGTTGCTTGAAGAACTAACTAACTGGTCTAAAGGCTCGGCGGCATTGTATATTGATGTATCCTTGTACCATAAAGAATGTCTAGCTGGTCGTTGATTGTTGGTTGGTTGTAGTTTTTTGGGCTGGCCAGGAGTCCACATAATGGTGACATTAACAGTATTAGGAAAATGAATGGTAAGTAGAATCCATGGAGGAGCTCAGCATATATTTCTTTTCTTTTGAAACATGCATCATCAACGAAAGATCGTAAATAAGCTTAAGGTTGTGGTTGTGGACTCAAGGGCGATCCCCGTTGATCAGGCGTGAAAAATGAACAGCCTGCATCCGCAGGCCATCTATGTTTCCCAAAAAGACCCCAGAGTTAGGTTTCCCAGGATGCTACAGATACTATGGGTTATCTATTTTCTATTGGATCCTACCTTTTAGAAAGGGTATTTACAAGTTATATTTTACCCTTCTGCTTCAACGGAACAGTGATTGGTAGTGGAAATAATGAAATATGATAGCACGCTAAATGGATTTCTACAAACGCACCGCTCTGTTCAGCTGATGCTAAACTCTGAATAAATTGATAGGATATTACACAAAGGAAAGGACCGTCCCCAATGCCATCAAACTCAAATACCCCAGATTGAAACCATAGCACTAACTACCTATCAGCCATTCCACCCGGGAAGAGGCTTCCTGCCTACGGGATCGGTGACCCCATTGAGGTCATCAACAGTAGCAAGCGCAGGCCCCTGGTCGAAGAAATAGACAAGAATAAATGCAGGTCGACGAACCTGATATTCCTGCCGACAGTTTTTGGCAAACGGACCGAAGCGCACCGTCGCCATCACTGGGGCTATTTGTAGTTTTCACTCTGTCGACGTTCGGCGAAATGGTTCCCAGCCCGCCCTCAGTGCCCAGAAAATGGGTTAAAAACGGTAAACGGCCTGAATAAAGGGGCCTCATCAGTGTTGTTTTGCACTTGAGAAGGGCGGTGCGGTTTGCATGAGAATTCGGCCGGGGAGACGATTTCGAAGGCGGTTTCGAAGACAAAGTGGAACTCGTCCATGCTGTAAGGCGAAGGATGCGGCGGTGACCAAGTGGTGGGTTTCTGCAGCGACTAGGGATTGTAGTATGGGCCAGGTCATTGGTGGCATGCTGGAGGATGGGGGAGTATACGCTTAGGAGGTAATATCGGCGGCCCCGAATTCGGCCATCGAGAGCTTCTGGCAGCGCATTATCGGAATCAACGATGAGAATTGTTACCACTATAGAACATGTAAAAATTAGTTTTGAACCCTCGAAACGAAACTTGGGGGGTCTTGTTTTCCTATCTCATCATCATTTGGATTCTTATCTAGCCATTCCTTGGTATCAGACAGCCAGTCTCGCAGCCGCCCCTCATCCATCAGTGAGCAGGAACTATGGCAGAGATGCAATTCATTGCTGTGCACTGACAAGACGCACCCCAGCATCTAATTGAGCAGTTGTATCATAAAATCTAAGCACAACATGCAGCCATCAGTCACGCTACTTGATACTAAACAAAGGTAGGGGCAAGTGAAAATATGTATCCACTGGTTCCCTGATGATGAAAAGCCCGTGGACGCATCTCGTAGAAAGGAGCTGTTATGAGCTCCAAGATGCGTAATCTCGCCATATGACATTGAGCAGAGGAGAGGAGAATTGTTGCAGGTCTCCGCATTCACTGTCGCGGAATTGAGGTCGGCGCTACATCGTGGACGACGAGAAGGAGGACAAGCAGCAAATGTAGTCCGAGCATTATTAAAGGAGCCTACCATGCATAAAAATAGTGGACGCGAAAATAAATGGAACAAAAAATGTATAATATCAATAAAGGGCATATATTAAGTTCTCCCTTGGTGGTTTGAGTGCACGGTATGAGGGAAACTTTGCCTATCTATTTGATAAGGGTATATAATATTTACCTTTAAGCAATGGAAGCATATGTTTGAAAAATATAGATGTGAAAGAAACAGCTCCTATAGATTTAGAAACCTGACAAGAAAAAACATTCTTAACGCTGCGTTTCATGATCCACATCGTCATTGGGCTCTCTGCCGCTTTAGAAGATGATCATTTCGAAGAATTGAAACTGCTTTGTTTCCAAGCCCCATCGTGATGCGCGTTCATCTTTCTCGTTGGCTGCAAAAACCTGGTTGCTGGTTGCTTTAGATGTTTGAGGTCGACGGGTTCATGTGGATTGCGGTGAAGAGGTTGTCAATCCACCTGTTCCAGTTTTGCGTTTATCAACGCAACCAAAATATAGGAAAACAAAAATGTGGAAATGGAAATTTAAGAAAAAATTCAAAATACGTATCTCCGACGAAAATAAATAACTAAATAAAAATGGACGAAGACATGTGCTACAGCGGCATTTGCCCCTGGACGGGCAGGTCTGGTAATATAAATAGCATTAATATATTCATCAGGTAATCTATACGACACCAAATATCTCGACAAAGTATATGTAACAATAGCCTAGTCATAATTATTATCATTATGCAGCTGCTTCTCCACCTTCAGTTTCTCTTCTGTATATTTCCTATGTCTCGATACACGCATATGACCTTCTTCGCGTTCTTGTCCCTGTCCGCCCCACAAGCGAAGCTTAGGGTTCACAAGTTCATAGAGATCCTCATCCGCCATGTTCCCGAACAACGAGAAATCCCAAACATTATCTATATCGCGCAATATCTCCTCAAGTGTCCACGGATTCGTAGATCGCAACATGCGGTTTTTCGGGCGGCTGGAAACTCGGTACTCACCATATAATACCGCGAGTCGATGTCGGGTTACCTTGCGAACCGTGTTCATTTGCACGATAACTCCCTTTTGTTTCAGTTCCCGCATGAGAACGTGCCCTCGTATCCATGGTATGATTTTCTCGCGCTCTTGACTGAACGGATTCTGATAGCTTTCCTTGGAATTGGGCGCAAGGTTAAAACCCCAGGCGATTATGGCGTACTGGAGGTGCACAGAAAAGAGCTGGCGCAAGGGAGACTCCGGGTGTGCGGGCGGCAGCAGCTTCTTACGGTCCACATGGGACATGGAGTGATCAGGAAAAGTAGCGTCAATTTTTGGTGCTGACAGTGATCGCTTCGGATTGATTGGTGAGTAGAAATGTGCTAGCCAAAGGCATAGTTTTCTCAATTCTTGCCAGTTTGCGCTCATCCCAAGCCGTTTCAACACTTCCGTCCAATAACGAGCTGGAACCTCCACCCCGGCGCTGACCATGTTCTGTAATATGCCAATCAAAAACATGATTGCACGAGAATTCTCCGGATGGCGGGGTTCCCGCGTCCCTGGCCTCCGTGAGGGCAGTATCCTCCCGACCACCACATCCAAACTATGTTCTGAGGGGGTGATGCCGTGTTCCCTCATTTGGTCAAGGATGCGAGGTATTTTCTGCCAATCTCTCGTGTGTACTGCATTTCGGAGGAGTATATTATAGTGATAAGGATCTTCGGTAGACAAGATGGACAGGATTTTGAAGAGCATACGAGCCCGCCGTGGGTCATCAACAATGGAATAGGAATTAAAAAGTCCCTCCGCAGTCTTCAGGTTGTCTAGAACTTCCGGATGTAGATCGCTTTGCAGGAGTTCATTCAATATAGAGTCGTTTCCTTCAGAGGCTAGTTTCTGAACAACCCTCGAAAACGCCGAGTTTCCAATTGAAATCCCTTCTTTCTTCAAAATATCGATCTGCTCGGAGAGCTTTTTTGCCTCTCCCGCCTTCAAAGCCATCTGCCTCAGGGTTTGTGGCTTGATAGTGGTAGCGCCAAACGCCTTGACGCCGGCAAGGATAAGTTCAAACGTAAATGTCTTCGTAGCAAATAGGCGGGCACCGAGCTTATCGTTGACAGCGTTCCCTTCTTCTTCTTCAACTTCCGTAGGGACATATATACTTGCTGGACGCCCTCTTTTGGGGGCGAGTGATAAGACTGATTTCTCGTCTTGGAATAGGCCTTTCAACTTCAAATTGGCCAAGAACAAATCTATTTCTGCTTTTGAGCCATGGTAACGTAAATGTTGAATCAATGGTTTGACCTCTTGTATTGATCGGGGTAAATCGTTCCGTTGTAAAAGGAAATCATGCATCGCGAAAGCATCAGCTAGCCTCCCAGCGTTCAATAGAAATGGCACGATGTGGCAATAGATCTGGTGATTATCGACCGTCCTGCATAACTTCCTAAATGCTCTTAGCCCACCGTCGATTGAGGCCGCGGGTTCAAACAGCAGTAATAACATAGCATTCGGGTTTGGCATGTGTGTGGTTTTTAATTTTTCGTGCCACTGGATCCCCTTAGAAAATCTACCTGCTTTAAACAACCCAACCACAACAGATTTATAAAATTTTTCCCTATCCCACACCTTCCCCGATCGTTCATAGAGCTCAGAGGCATAGGAATGTATTTCGTTCAAAAAATCATCCCGTTTCCAGCCAACTATGATGAAGTTCTTCCAGAAGAGCGAAGCATATTCGCCTTCCACAGGTAGATCGATTGGTTGTCCTCTTTCCCTGAGCCCTTTCCAGATATCTATCACACCATCATCTCCGTGGTGTCGTTTGCGATAGAGGAGCAGGTGTTTCCAGAGCTTGAAGTCATTGGCTAGGCAGGGGTCGTCAATGAGCTTGGTCCCAATATCTCTAGTGTGACCGACATCCGATTCAAACTTGACCTTTTCGGGATCCAACAGCCAATTTTCCGAATGAAAGGTATCTGAGTCGTTCAAATAATTCGAGAGCCCGCGGGGACCGGGAGGTGTATTCTCTTCTTCCTGGGGTACCGAGGCGTTTTTCCTGGCCGGGTTTGTATTGATGTAGCGCTGAAAATTAAGGGAATGTCCGTATGTCTTTCTTTGAGTTGTCGTAGGACGACTGCCGCCGCGCAGTTTCGCATGTTGATTTCGTCTCTGCGGGTTACGAAGGGCCCCGATTTTGCCCTCCCTTGGTATACTTGTTGCATAAGATTTATTCCTGCGGGCTCTGGCGCTGTGTATTGCGCACCGTAAGCACCTGTCATCCAAATGCAATTGATCTAGGGTAGCTGGAGCAGCAAGTAGAGAGCTGAGGAGGGACAGTGTAGAGCGTGTTCCCAGCAGTTTCTGGACGGCCAATTGCATTTGGGACCGCAGCAGAGAGAAGCTAACAGCAATGGAGGGCTACGCACGTCCAGTAGTACCTCAACGCCGCAAAAATGAAAGGGCAGCGTTGAAATAGCAGCGTGTTTTGCTTGCTGAGGCATGCGATATCAGACCCCAAACCGGTCGCCAGCAAAGAAAAAGCTGTATTTGTCTGTAAGAAGCGCATTCGATTGCGATGCCAAGCAATACACCGAAAAAGGGCTAGTCTGCTTCATCCTCCACGTGACCCGGAATGATCCGACTTCGATCGACTTCGGCAAGGAAAGGGACATCAATCGCCAACTTCAAACATCAACGACGCCCGCCCATTGAACCCCCGAGTTTCTCGCTCTACTCCCGCAATTTAATTCTCACAAACTTCGCAACTATGGTGTCCCGAACCCTCCCCAGAATGGCCGGGTAAGTCTTGCTTCGAATTGCCCATCGCAGGCAGCCCAGATGTTTCAATTCCCGTTTGACCTCTCAGCAACATGTGGACGCCAATTGAGCAACCAACTAGTGCAATACACGTCATATATACTGACATACGTGATATGCCTATTTAGATTCGTCTTCCGTGAAAACCGTGTCCCCTATTACCAGCGTCTCTTCCAGAAACATGACGGCAAGCGAATCTGGAACAAGGTGCGTTATCAGCATGGCTATTCCTCCTATAGAACCCAGATACAATTCCGGAACAGAACCTAGGAACACTTAGGGTGCAACAATCTGACGTCTAACTATTTACTCAAAAAAAATACAGTCCCATCGCAGCCCATTCCTTCTCTACCCATTCTACATCTCCCTCTTCGGCTCCTTCGGTGGTATGTTTTCTCCAACTTTCGTAGCTTGGGTCTTCATATCAAACGAGCCCACCTCAAGCAGCTAACCATGTCAATTATTTGCTCTAAAACAGCATCCTTCTACGCTATGTGCCGAACAGTTCTTGTAAGTTATACTTCGTTCACAACCACTTTTTTCTTCTAAATATCACCGTCAACAAACGACTAGAGTATAAATGCTAATCTAATCGAATAACAGGGCTACAAAACCTGGTATTAAACGTACCAAAAAGAGCTGGCAGTCAGACGAACTCGCTGAAATTCCAACCGTGCACAAATTACATTGAGCTCATCAAATATCCCTCTCGATGATCCGACTGAGAGGTTCTCATTGTTTTTAAAGGAGAAAATCCGATATTTTGATTATGTTAAGAAAGGTTGCATTTTGGCTGGAATTTGGCGGGGGATGATGGAGAGAGAGAAGGGCGTATATTGTGTGTGATATGCAAACTGTATATATAGAAATATGAAAAAGCAAGAAAAAAAAATACTGTCATAACAAAAATATATGAGGCAAAACAGAGTTTCATATTTGATGCCACATATATTCTCTACTTAATCTATTGTTTGTTTCCCTTTTATCAGCTCCCGTGCATGAAGCTGGGTGTCGGAATTCCTTGGTGTAAGAGGCCTCTTCGACCCTATTGGACGAGTGTCGATAATTGTCACTAGGTATTTTTAACGGATCTCTTTTAGGTCTGACTTTTAATCCTCTTGAATCCTGTATACAGGGAGATGCGAGGATGGAAGATGCGGAAATGGGCACTAGGTACCGGAAGAAACGATATTGGGCTATGACAGGGTACGCAGATCCATGAATTCCTCTCTTCTGGTTTGAAAATATATATTAAACAGTGCAGAAGTAGTTCAATAAGAATATGGCCCCAAAGTAAAACACCTAGGAGGAAACTGTGGAGTAAAAACAGCTTCTTCGTAGAAAAGGAGGATTTTTTCATATACATATGACGAATGGCCCAAAAAGGCGAAGACGAAAAATAGACATTATCTTTTTTCCCTATAGTTACCGATCATTTCACCACGGACCGCCTCGTTTTGTTTTCTTTTATACAAAAGAAGAAAAGGAAAAGACGACTGCCCACATATCACCCCGAATCAGATCACATCAAAACCAAATGAAAAAAAGAAAATCGCCCGACAACCCCCCCTCTCCTCCCATCCGCTCTCATCTTACACTACACAATCTACCCCCTCCTCGTTGACTTCTTCATTCCCCTCTTCGTCTCCCTCTCCCTCTCCTTCTCCAAAAACTTCCTCTGCTCCTCCGCCGACATCCCCCTCAACAACCTATCCCGATCTTCCTTCTTCGCCTTCTCCGCAAGTATCTTGCGTTCCTCAGCCTTCTCCTCCTCGTCAGCACGGCGCAGTTTACGAATCTCTTCCTCGCGCGTATTGCGCAGTTTGCGCACGACTTCGGCGCGGAAGTGGGCGACGGAGACCAGGCGGTCGGGTAGGCGGAGGAAGTAGCTGAAGATGGGAAGGGTGGCAGCATAGGAGGCAGATTTGGGGAGGCGGAGGGAGAGGCTAACGCGTTTGCCCGGGGTGGTTTCGTCGATTCTGTTGCGGGGTTTGTTTTTGTTAGTAAAAATCGGCCGGGAATTTTTTTCCTCCATACATTGTAGAGGTATACATATATATATGTATATATATGAAATCTTACTTCGTAGGTTTATCCAGCGGCTGATCCGTAACGATCAAATACTCAAAATCCTCTCCAGCCTCTTCGACAGCTTTGATAAGTTCAGGAGTAAGCATCATCTCCGTAATCTCCGCACTCTCACTCATGACAGTCGCCCACTCTGGCAATTTCGGGTTATCCCTCGTAAATGTTAAGGAGATATCATATCGATCCTCACGCAGCCTGCGCATGCAATTCTTTTGCACAACCGCAAACACAAACCCATCATAAGTTGAACTATTAGCACCCCGGGTCCGCTGCTCAATAAGCTCCTTCTCCACCGCCGACGGCGCGGGCACAAGATCCTTCTCCTTCCCATCAAACGCATACGCCGTACACTCCACCCGCTCCACCGGCACAGGCCACGAGTCCAAAAACATACTAACGACATAATCGCCAAGCATATACAGCAGATTATACCTCCTGAGCAATTTAATCGAGACATCCACAAACGCCACATTCTGCCTGCCGGTCGCATACGTCGCGAACTCCGTGCCGGTCTTCTCCTTCAGCATCGACTCAGGCACAACGAGATCCTCGGACGCGGCCGCCTTAAGCAACCCTTCAGCCTGCACGTTATCAACCGACGGTGCCTTGCGCGCACCCACGCCGCCATAGCCGACGACGGCAAACTCGCTCTGGAGGATGGGCAGGTGCGCTTGCGCCCATTTCTTGGCTTTGCGCCGGTTCTTGCCCATGCCCCATACGTGCATGAGGAGCAAGATCATGATGAAGGGGATTACGAAGGCTTCTTGTATGAAATCTTGCCGGGAGTGGCGTTCCCAGACGCGGTACCATGCTGTATATGGTGCGGCGCTGCCGGCGGCGGCAATGGGTCTTGCGGTTCCGGTTAGGGGAGTTCCTGCGGCGCCTGGTGTGGAAACAGATGCTGGGTTGAGGACGGTTGGCTGTGGTTCGGGGACATCCGCAGCGAAGTCGGCGAAGTCTGAAGGGTTTAGAACGAAGGGGAAGAGGGTTTGATAGTTAGTTTTTCTGGGGAGCAATTGGGGTTGACGTTCCTTGTATCACATATGGACTGCTGTTTGTAGGGGAAAGGGGAGGAGGTAAACCATACCTGCGTCATCGCCGCTGCTGGAGGGCACTGATGATGGAGAGTCGGAATCGCCCTTGAATAGGTTCTGAAGTAGGCCAGACATTATGTCGTTACGACTTCTTTGGCGACCTCAGAGTTTGCCGTGCCGTAGGATGGTGAATTGGGAGAAGTTGGGGAGAGGAGTGAGGCCACGAGACAAAAGTAGTGAGGTGGAGGGAAATTTCGACTAAAGGGTCTTAGGTGGTGTTGGGTGAAGCTGGCAGCTCGGCTTAGTGCGCCTAATCAACCCACGCTAGGTTCGGATTTATTTCTAGAATTCTCTAGGGCTTTTTGGAGGGTTGGTTAAAGAATTAAAAGGGGGGGGGGGGGTGCAGGATTATATTGTAGAGATGAATTCCATTAAATTGAGCGGACATACTAGTTAATTCAAAACACTGCACAGCGAAAATATCACATAAAAAAAACCTAATAGCTAAAAAACAAAGCTAAAAATAATAATCCAGACATAAGAAATAAAGATGTTTTTGGTAGAGGCGCAAGTCAACAAAGGAAATAAATATATACAAATTAATGATCGATTTGCATAAAACACGATTTATACAAAGGATGGAGTTGAGATTAGTGCCTGCAGGATTATCAAATACCAATACCTACCAGCAGCCAGTCGCATTAGTGTTCTCCCTTTTTGCTTTTTTATTTTTTTTTTGGTTCCCCGCCGCCGCCTGCCGTAGAAAAAGATCCGTCAAAATATAAAAAAAACATGGGGTATCCAAGGGTCCTGAATGCGCCCATGCGCCAATATAGTACAAAACACAAATAATGCTTCAAAAAAACGAAAAACAAAAGCAAAGGAAGAAAAAGAGTGGTGGGTGAGTATGGGAGAGAAGAATATATAAGTAACAAAAAATATCATAAATGATCATAAGGGTTTGGGGCCCCTTGGAGTTCCGGGATTTCATCCGTCTGGTAGTGTAGGTTTTGGCAAATGTATATAGGTTATAAGCGCACGCGATGCTGCCGGAACGCCACGCCACGCCGGGAATTTTAAAAATACAAAAATAAAAAACAAAACCAGAAATAAACTGTAAACTCGAACAGGAACAAAGAAAGAAAGATACTCATAACAAAACAGTAGTAAATGAGCCTCAATGGCGATAAGCAGGCGGAGGCGTATGAGAACGCATCGACTGTTCCCAAAACCCATTATTACTGGCGGTGTCACTGCCAGCTTTCTCGTCTTGGATCCTGCGCGCGATTTCGCTGGCCATTTTCATCATCCACGCCTGCTCCAGGATGCCGCCGTTATGGGCAGCTTCCATAAAGGATGACGGGCGCGGGTGCTGTAGATCTCGCGATGAAGAAGAAGCGAAATTTGAGCCTTCTGGCTTTTCTGTAGGGTAGGCGGACGTAGAAGAGGGGTGGATGTTTCGGATAGGTGCGGTTTCTTGTTGCGTTAATGGTTTTGGGTCTTCAAGTTGTTGTTCTTGTTGTTGGGGCCTGTCCATGTCGTTGGCTGCTGCTGGTATCGTGCGTATAACAGGGAAATCATGCCCGAATTCCGGTGGGATGCTTCTTCGTGCGGTTCTTTCGGCGTCGTCGCGGGCGACAATGCGGTCCCGCAGGGTTGGTCGTCTGATCGTACGCTGTGGGGAAACTGGAGGAGTAACGGGATCGTCATTGTTCTCTTCCGGGATGGCGGAGCCGGAAAACACAGAGGCGGCACCCGTGGTGGTGGTGGTGGTAGTCTCCGTGGTTGAGTTTTCACTACTGACGCTTTCCATATCATCAGCATTCTTGGGCCGTTGGCGGAGATCGATAACTCGCTTCTTTCGTTTCCTCGAGTGTGCTTTTGAATGACGACCGGCACCCAGACTGAGTCCATATCCACTAAACCCGGAAGACAGAAGGGTTGGTCGACTATGCGAAGATGTCATGCTGGCAGCGTCTTGTAGTGAAAGCGATGACGTTGCGAGGTGTGATTGGGTTCTGGAGAGCGGGGGACTCATGGGGGAGACGAGACCGCTAGGCCCATCAGCCTGTTCCATTGAACCCGTCCACGCTCTAAAAACGACTTGTCGAATAGATGGTGTGAAGAGGGATAACGTCCGTTGGGAATCCGTCAGCGCGGCTAGACGGAGCACGTTCTTCCTAGAGAAAAGAGAATGCATCTCGACTCCGGAATCAAGGGATAGGGACGCGATTTCCGATGTAGACAAGACATTCCCTGAGGCGTCGACTGGATCTTGGGGAGGGTTTAATAAGGGGTCCAAGCCTGGCCCTTCAAGGGATGGATTCGTGACTTGAGCCGAAGTGGTTTCCAGTTCGCTGTATTCCGTGCCCCAGAGCCGCAAAGAAAGCCTGTGTATAATCGCAGGCAGCTCATCCATGAAAAGTATTCGCAGCTGGCCCTCGATTTCTTTCTGTAGGTAATCGCGGACAAAAGGGATCGAGTCGAAGGTCGACGAGACTTTCAGGGACTCGAGGGGGTCGTTTCGAAAGACGACAGTAATGCCTTTTTGCTTTGAGAAGACGAGAATAACGAAACCGGAAAGTTTTATATCGGAGAGGGTGATTTGGAGTGGGATGGTCAAACCGGTGCTTCAGCAGGGACATAAAAAAAGTTAGCCAACTTTCTATTTTGTGTATTCCTCACCAACAAAAATAGATATAGAATAGAATAGAATAAAATCTGAAACTTACGCAGCAGCAAGAGGCTGGGGAGAAGTAAACGAATGTCGGGAGAGGAGGTATGTATTCAACGGATTTGCCTGGACGCAAGTCTTGAGGGTCAAGAAAGCATCTCCAGCATAGGACATTTTGAAAATCCCACGGAATCTATCCTCTGCCAGATCACCGATTTCCAGTATTTCCAGCTCTGGCGGATTCGAGCCCAGATTTAATTCCGTCACTACAATATCGTCGACGATAATCGGGGGCTTAGGAGATTTGTTCAAGGCCGCGGTCAGCAGCTCCTGGGCCCTGGTGTAGAAGCCCGCGTCTGCCATGAGCGGCGACCAGTTGAAGTTGAACGCCATGACGACGATGCATCTGACATGAGGATAGTTGATAGTATTATGGCGCAGTTATTATTTTAAGAGGAATGTGGTTGAGCCGGTTTAAATGAGGCGACGCGTCGGAGAAAAGGGAGAAAATTCGACGGGAAGAAAAAAGCGGACAAGGACGGAAGCACGGGAACAAGCAAAAGGAACAAGCAAGGAAATATTAGAATTGTTGTCGCGTGCTGGAGCCGGTGATGCAACCGGGTGATGGGCCAGCAACAGAAAGAAGAAGAAGAAGAAGACGAAGAAGAAGAAGCAAAAGAAAGAAAAGAAAGGAGCAGAGTCAGATTTGCATGTGGCCTCGGATTAAAGAGAGGAGATTTATGGAAAAATGAATAAATAATACAATTAATTGATGCGGGAATCAAGGCAAAAAAAAAAAAAAAAAAAAAAGGGCAGAAAAAAAAAATAGTAAGCATCGCCTCCTTGTAGTTCCCAGTTCATTGGTGGGCTGAGACGCAGCCAAGGGAAAGTCAAGGGAACATTTAATTATCAGGAATTATGGAATTGTTTAGACACTGAGATAAATATCATTGTTCAATAATATAGGAATTAATGTATTGAGAACCGGGCATGATCCCTGTTTATATGATAATTAAATATATACTTGGATAATTACCCCTTTTTCAAGGCAGGGCTGTCTAATCTATAAAATGTTCATTATTACTATGTCGACTTCTAGCAAGAATAGGGAAGAAACATATTTATTCATTCGCCCCGATATATGACAAGAAACAGAGGGGAAATGAAAAACCATATGTTCGTACAAAAAAAGGCCCGTGGAAAAAAATTGAACGAAGGTTGGTAGAGCAGTACATGTATGTATATTCAGTGGAGATGAGATGAAACAACAAATATTTATAAAGTTCTTCAAACGCAGCATCTGTTTATTGTTGTGACCTCGTAAGGAATAGATAGATCTCTCATAGAATGCAAGATCAAACAGTTAAAGAATAATATTAGACCATATGATAAACTGACTCCAACCAGCCAGGGAAGTAACTGAGGTCCCATCAAGCCATTCTTGTCTCTGTACAGGACAACACTCATGATAAGTTCGATTGACCCGGGTCAGAGCATTTATTGACCCACCCACTGGAGTGCCCTTAATAGTTGCAGTGAACATGTTGGAATAGATGATATTTCCGGCCAACCATTCTTTTCTTCTTCTTCCTGTTCTTCTCCTACTCCACCACCGTTTGTGCAAGTCTGTTTCTTGCGCAATCGACCTGATCACGCTGATCTTCATATAACCAACACACACGTTAGCCTGTGGGATCATGGACTAGTAGTATTTACCTTTCCTCAACTGTATCAACATAAGGTATGGCATCCCAATATTAAACTTGGATGATGAGAGGGGTTTATACCGCTCCTTAATCAGCATGACATCATCGTGACATTGGCCCTTGGAATCTGCGGATACAACGAAATCAACACGCTTCGGAATGCAGCCTTAGAACAGCTCCCCCCCCCACCCTTTTCCCCTTGTCAACTTTTCCGCTTTGAAAATGTATATATAGAAATATTTCAGAGAAATTTGGCTCCCAATCCCAACTCCAAACTAATCATAGATGTTCATACAGGGGCGAATCTATCTCTCCCGTGACACGGAAATAGGGCTTGGTTGTCCAATAAAGATCACATGATGCATCGTCCCAGCAACGCTCTCACTAAACCGTTTAAGGAAATATATAAACAAAAGCTTCCAATTCGAACAATCCATCAGATGTTCTTGCTGCGAACTCATACAGACGACATCCAGACAAACAGTAATAATCCTACAAACCTTGCATATTATGTATTACTTTATTATTATTTATTATTTACTCTAAACATTCTTCCCCTTTCCCCCCACCATACATTTGCTTGCCTACCACATTAGCCTCGAAACCTGAAATGCAATGCGACATGTCGTTATTTTCCACTTCCACTACCCGATTATCTTCAACTAAGAAGCCATTCCGGAATACACATACGTACACGAAGTCCACTACTACTACTACTGGCGGGACACGAAGGGTGTATGGTAAGCGAAAAGCAAATGCACCGCGTGCAGTTCTCGAGCAGGAGAACAATAGTGCTTCGAGTAAAGCTCCTCCTGTAAAAATGGAGAGGGACGGAGGAGCTGAAATTGATAATATGATTACTGCGGTGGAGAGGGGTTTTTCTGCTCTTCAACTGAATGTTAATGGGGAGAGGGTCGACGTGAACAGGAATGAGGACGATGGTAATCCTGCAGAACAACAATCAGATACGCTGGGAGAAAAGGAGGTTATAAAGGGTGAACAAGCTATGGTTGAGGTCCGCATACCTCCTTACAAAGATGTTCAACGACAAGACGCCACACATAAAGAAGAGACCTCCGTCTCCAGATCCCCCGAAGACACCAAACCCAAACGAAAACCAAGAAGGTCCTCTGGTTGGATCGAAGACCTGAAACTAAACAACTACGTACGACCCATCCTCAAAGAAGCAACATCCCCCATATCCTCACGCGGGATCCAGAGGTTTGCCAGCTGGGCTCGGCGGGCGGGGGATATGTTTACAGTCGAAAAGATTGCAGAAGGTTCATACGGCGAAGTCTACCAGTTACGGCTCAGCAGGGATATTTCCAAATGCAATCTTTCCAAGTCGCGCCTGGCAAGGTTAAAAGCGTACAAAGATGGCGTATTCAAAATTATCCCCCTCCGCGCGCAGCGTGGGGTCGGCTCGAAGAAATTCACCATGGTCCAGGAGATCGTGTCAGAGGTGCAGCTGTTGAAGCTTCTTGATCCCATCCCTGGCTTTGCGAGGTTTCGGGAGGTGCACGTGGTTCAAGGGCGGTTTCCGGGTGCATATCAGCAGGCTTGGACGCGGTATAATCAGACAAATGAGAGTGACTGTTTAAACCCTGACCCCAGTAAGGCGAAGTCATATCCGGATACGCAGCTATGGGCGATTTTGGAGATGGATAATGCTGGTTATGAGTTGGAGAAATTTCCGTGGTCGTCGACTTTTCAGATTTATGATATCTTTTGGGGGGTTGCGTTGGCGCTTGCAAGGGCGGAGCAGTTTGCGGCGTTTGAGGTAAGATTGAATGATACACATTCCCTCTAGCTTATCATGACAAGGTATAAATATGGAATATATGGCAAGAAGTTATGGTTATTGACAGCCCGTTGCAGCACCGCGACCTTCACCTTGGCAATATTTGTATTAAGCCTACGAAAAATGGTGGCAACATGTCGACGGAATTATCGAAAGCGAGATCAGAAGAATCAGAAGGTGGCTTCACAGGGTTTGGTTTAAGTGGACTTGAAACTACCATAATAGATTATTCGCTTTCGAGAGCTGAGCTACAACCAGTTGATACTCCGGATGAAGATGCGGCGGCAGAGGCGGAGAGCGAGAATTCGGTGGTACCACAGATTGCTTGGTCGGATCTGGACAAGAGGCAGATATTTAACGCTATTGGGCGAGATGAGGATGAGAGACTGCTGAGGGATACCTATCGATAGTGAGTTGCTATGTTTCTCTCCGTTCCCCCTCCCACCCTTCCCAGAATTTGAGTAATTCCTAACTTGGTTCCTACACCTCAGTATGCGATCCGAGGTATATCATCAAGACAACCTACTCAGCCCTATACAAGCCGCATCTAAACCCCGGCAATGGAAGCACTACAACCCCAGAACAAATTTGATATGGCTTTCATTTCTGCTGCAGATGTTGTTGAAGAAACAGAAGCCACCCGGCGCATGCCAACAGGAGATGCCAGAACAGCGGCAGCACCGGCAGCCACTTACGTCCCGTCCCGCAAACCATAAGTTGTACAGTAATAACATCCACCATAATGCTAATGGTGATACTGTTTGTGACGGAAATTCATCACCGTGCAAATCATCGAAGAAAAAGCTTCAAGTTCAAGGGGATGGGGGAAATGATGTTAGCAAGAGTGTGGAAATTGCTCTGCAAGAAGAATTAGCATTGCGTCTTCGGACGACGGCTGAGATGTTGAGTGTGGAGAGTGGGATTGAGGACTTGTATTGTGCTGGGGATCTTGTGGCGTTTGCTATTGGGTCTGGGTGGTTGGGTGAGGGGGATTTCTTGTGTTAGGTAGGCAGGTAGGTAAGGTTTTTTGGGCGCTTTCTTTTTGGGATAGATGGGGTTGGGGGTGTTGTGACTTAACCTTTTTCATTCTTTTCCCTTTTTTACCTTTTGAAGCGTTAATATGCATTATAGACTGGGCATTTGAATTGGCGTGCTTAGTTTAGGGTTTTGTTTAGGGCTTTGTATTGTTTTGTTTGTTTTGGTTAGTGAATTAGAGAGAGCATCTGATACTTAATATGACAGATATCCTATCTTGCAATATTTATATATTGTATAGCAATCTTTTTTTCCCCTTCCGCTGCGGGATCGTTTCCCATTGTCATGCCAGAAATATCGCGAATGGTTTTGTTATGTACTGGTGAGTTTATCAATTTTCAACCCCTATTTCATGACATATCTTCCAACCTCCCAAAAATCGGATTTGGGAGTTTTGAGATACGTACCCAGGTAGGTAACTGATGTGATGACAGTTATTATCCCCCTATCCCCACGTAAATATAGACTGCCTCCTCAAATACCACACAGGTAATTTACGTGCTGCGCCGGTGATTGCGGGTTATTGGCGAGAGGTGGTAACACCCCGATATGTAGCTGAGCTCTTTTTCCTTTCCTTTCCCTTTTTTATTTTTGTTTAAATTTATTGTAATTTTATATTTTATTTGTATATATTTTGGTAGAAGCTTCTTGCTGGGCTTTTGAAAGAAAATAGATAATACTGGTTCATCGTTTGAGGTGTCCATCATAAATTGTGGGAGTGTATTTTGAGCATAAGCAGGAAAACATAGGTTGTATTTTTGTGTGTCCGAAGCTATCGGGGGGTGAAGCTATCAGGGCCTGGGCCGTCGGGGGGGGGTTGGAAACTTGCCCGGACTACGCAGTAAGGTTGCGGGAAAAGGTGGGGCAGACCGATGCTGAATCTTCCCCGATTCCTCTGGTTGCCGAATGCCGGGATGTCCGGGATGGGGAAATAGTTCCATGAGTGCCGCAAGAATGAAGAACGGCATATCGACACTAGTTGACTTGCTGGGTAGGTAGATGCGACCGTCGCATAGTACTACATATACAGAGCCAACTACGCCGCGAGTTGTTTATTATGGGGTAGCGTGGATAGCGAGTTCACGGACCTTTGCCATGCTGAATTTGTTTTATCTAGGTGTATCAGAGGATCACCTTATATCGCAGTATCACAAGATTCCAATCTCACTGTAGCCATTCGTTTTGTTTAAAAAAAAAAGTAGTACTCCGTACGATTTGAAGCTACCTAGATGCCTTTGGTACTCACAACAAAACCACACACCCAGCATACCTACTTGTACAGGGCATAAAGCTAGACGAAAATGAAGTCAGTAGAATTCGATTCACGACTCCTTTTCGACGCAGGCTGAAAGTCCCGTCAGGTCGTCGCCAGCGACGAATAGGCTAAAAAGGCTCACACTAACCACTCAACCGAATTCTGCTGGGGATGCGTAAGTACACAGTGAGGCATGGAACATAAACAGCCCAGTTCTGCTCCATAATATCACGCTGCCCACGGAGTTGAACTACTGCGTATGCTGGTCATTTACTTAAACGAGCTGACGGATGTGGGGGATCCGCGAGACGATTATCCATACAACGATTTATTGTGGGGTGCCTACCGGTGTGAAGAAGGGTGGGGATGGGTGGAGAATGAGGGGCATGTGAGGGAGCTACCTCATCGTTGCTTGGGGCATGGAACTAGTCAAATGGATGGCTGTGGTTGCATTGGTAGCCGATATCTTCATGGTCTGGTGAGTTGATTTCATATGCATCTAGATGATAGGCTGCAGATAACTCAAGACTTGTGCAGTGACAACCACAGAAGATTCCAACAACAGCTAGCTGCGATGATGTGCTTGATGATTCAATGACCTAACACGTTTATAGTAATGTGGCTTTCAAGGTTTCCCCAACCTCCCCCGCTTCCAAGGTTGGTGTGCGGGCCGCCCTTTGGTTCGCTGATGCTTACAGGTTTTAACTGAAGTGCTTGACCCAGCGCGCGCTCTCACAATCCATACCTTCAGTAAGCAACATCCCTAGTTCAGTGACATGCGAGCTGGATACTATTGTGTGGTTTTCTTCTTAATATCATTGTCTGCTGCGAATTTAGTCCTCTGCATACACCGCACAACCAATTACTTTGTGCAAGCGTTAAAAACCTTCTCCGCCTTCATGGTTGACTTTCCCATGCCCAAACCGGAGGAGCCGCAAGGGGGGACGCCCCGCGAAACTGTGACAACTGCGACAAAGAAACCTAAACGCTTCCAATGCATGCGCTGTGAGACGCGTTTCGCACGACTCGAACATCTTCAGCGCCATGAGAGAATCCGTGAGCACTGTTTAATCTATATAAAAATAGCCCGAGTGACTTGATTAAGGAGCCCGGGGTTGACTTTTCCGCACTGTACGTTACATGTAGATACCCAGGAAAAGCCTTTCTGCTGTCAATTATGTGACCATCGGTTTACTCGAAGGTGGGCGTTGAAATTTCCTTACATTGATTGATTTTGGTTGGAAAATATAATCATACAATCATAATAGACCCACTGATGTAATAATACAGTGATCTATTGATCCGACATGAACGCCTTTCACACAATAAAGACGGGTCGCGGAAACCGAAGCCACGACCTCCCAAACCGCGTAAATCAACGCCGAAAAAACTAATATCTTCTGCTACCACATCGTACCCAGCATCTCCTATGCCGCTCCACCCATTAGCAATGGATGATAGGCATAGAAGAACGTCTCTGGCTTCCGACCCGCACGCAGATGCCTATCTGCATTCGAGAACCGAGGCCAGCGACTACCCACTGGCTACACTGACAATGGCTGCTGAGCATGTAGCTTTCCATATACCCGAGAAAATAGCTAGTACGCATGCGCATGTCCCAAAAAATATGGGACACAACCAAACTGAGCCAGTTCGGATATTACCAGCACCATCGGCGACGATGGACGGTCGTACTGCAAATATGGATCTGAAGCATTCCATAGACGAGCTAGCAACCTTCCTAGATGATGGGGCACGCTCATCTTACCAGTTTTCATCAATTGTGAATGTGGAGCAGCCGGTACCGTTCTCCTGGCTGGAATCAACTTGTGATCCTGGTGGCCTTGGTGCAAATATTCGACCGCCGTCGACCGCCCATTACCAGCCACCTTCCGGCCAGGTAAGTGAGACTGGCTTGTTCTCCCGTTTTGGTCCGCGACTTGCGTTTATCCAACCCGAAAATCAGAAAGATCGGATTGGACATACCATTCCATCACAGAAATCTTTGTCCGAGGTTTCACTTGATGACAGGCGAGATATTTTGTCCAGGTTAGCAGAGTTTTCCTCAGTAATTCCTGCAGGCTTTCAGCTGCCTTCTCGTCTCGCGCTGTCTCGATACATTGCTAGCTATATTAACGGCTTCCATGAACATGTTCCGTTTCTGCACGTCTCCACAATGTCGATTAGGCGTTGCCCTGTCGAGCTCATTCTTGCCATGTCTGCTGTCGGGGCACAGTACTGTTTTGAAGATGAAAAAGCCGTTGAACTGTTTTATGCCGGCAAGAAAATTGCAATAATGCGAATAGGACGCAGAGATGTCAAACTTGCGGCATTACAACGGCACGCAGAGTCAGAATTAGCTTCTTCAGCTGAAGGTATGGACGGCTCTGCAACTCCACGCCCGCATCAAAGCCAGGCCATACATAAACAAATTGGCCTACCTCCCGAATCACAATTATCGTCACTGGTGACTCCAGATCACCAAGATTTGATTCAGCCAACCCAAGCTCTTCTAATATTGATGGCATTAGCAACGTGGGCAAAGCATAAGGAAATACTTCGAGAAGCTTTTGCTCTACAGAGCATGTTATCTACTCTCGTCCGTGATGATGGTCTCCGCAGCCAGCCTGTGCCTGCTGATATCTCCTGGGATGATTGGATAGAGATCGAAACCATAAAACGGACGAAATTCATCATCTACTGTTTTTTCAACCTCCATTGCATAGTGTATAATATTCCTTCTCTAATCCTTAATTCTGAACTCAATCTTTACCTGCCATGCAGCGCGGCAGAATTCAAAGCCCCAACCCGTCTCAAATGGTTGGAGGCGAGGGACAAAGTTGGCCCTGAAACGAACTTCCAGGTTGCTTTGAACCAGCTGTTTTCGCATGGCGGTAACGAGATCACGGAATGCAATTCATCGTTGGGTAATTATATTTTGATCCACGCTATAATCCAACATATCTTTTTTCTTCGTCAGCTTTCTCGTGGTAGATTCGATGGTAATCGGGATGCCGCGCCGGAGGACATAGCGGCAACCGAGCAAGCATTACGGAATTGGCAGATTGGCTGGAAGCGCAATTCTCAATCATCCCTTGACCCACAGGATCCGAACGGGCCAGTAGCGTTCAACTCAACTGCGCTTTTACGGCTTGCTTATATCAGGTTGAACATCGATACGGGCCCTGGAATTGCGCTTGACACTCGAGATCCCGTAAAGATCGCCAAAGCACTCCGCGCAAGCCCGCGTATAAAGCGTACGCCGAAACTCGTTCACGCCATCCTACATTCCGCTCAAGCCCTGAGTATTCCGGTGAAAATTGGCATTCGACTCGTGGCGCAGACGCAGACTTTTATCTGGTCGATTCAGCACTCATTGTGTTCTTTGGAATGTGCGTTTTTACTCAGCAAATGGCTGGAAGCGCTATCACATCCCAATCCAGATCCACCAGTTACGGCAGATGAGCGGCGGATCGGCGCCCTTGTGAAGATGATGCTGGACGAAACAGAGTTTGCTATCTCATCGAATCTGCCTCTGGGTTCCCCCGCTATGATCAAGCAAATGAATGCGGGGGTATTGCGGGTGTGGGCGAAAGTCTTCAATGGTGTCCAAACTTGGGCTATCGTTGATATAATTGGGAACTCGCTGAATGTATATGCAGATATGATCGAGAAGGATTAATTCGGCTCTTTTGTTTAGGGGATTTAGATACCAAAGGTGACGGGGAGTAGTGGTTTCGTTTTGGAGAATGGTTAGGTTGCATGTGCTGGGGTGGAACCCTGTCTCAACCTTATCTTATTTCAGTATAATTACTCCGATATTTCCTAGATCCATAGCGCAATGCACATAGATCTGTTCAAGTGGAATATATCCTCGACGTCACAGAAGATGTTCAGATATATGGGTTTGATAATCTCAAGCAAGTATCGTATGTCACGAATAACGCGTTCATTTAGAAGCATTTTCACTCCCTCCTGAATTCCAAGCATTTATTTTTATCCGCTAGAAGCTGACGACAACGCAAAAAATTTTTTGCTCATAATTCTTGTGTGTCAGATTATGCGCCTGTGCAACTGGATAGAACTGGCCGCACGGCATTATCCAGCATTTGCCATTCGTTCACGTGCTAAATGCAGGGTATTTCATTTTCTCTGAGAGGTAACTAGTACTTCGTGTCGTCTGCCCGGCAGTTGAGGCGGCTCCGAAGAGGGTTCTCCCTGTCGCCCCCAACAGAACAAGCCCCCATCCACAGAGCTGAATGTCATACAGAAGGCTTATTGCATTGCAGTAGCCTGCGGGCTGATGATATTGACGTTGTTATTTACTGTCATGTTTGAGTGTCATCCGTCCCCAGTTTTGTTTTTATCAACGGAGTGTGGATCTGCAAACTGGTAAACCACAGCTCCGGTGCTGGTTCCGCTCAGCCTTCAAGGGACTCTGCACCAGCCTGATCGACCATAAAACTTGCAGATCATATCTTCACTTCTCTGCCGTCATGATTCTGGCTAAAATAAGGTACCAGGCCAACTGCGGGTACCGTTAATTTCTGCTGTCTCTGATAAGCCCCCCAGTTTAAGAGGGGATATGGCTTTTAACCGCAGTCGGCATATTAATGGTAGATCGACGGCGACGCCTCTCACCAGTCACATCAACCTGTGTTGGATAACAGAAGTAGATACGGATACCGATATAGACAAAAGCCGCATATATATCAAGAGATTCAGGCCAATGCCCTCGCGTCATACGAAAAAAGAAAGACTAGGAAAAGATCCGTCCTTCCACGGCTGCATTTGAGGCATACATACTGACATTGACAAAAGCTGACTGAACGATTGAACGAATTAGATTGACGGAGTGGGAGAGAGGCTTAGGGAGGTGAAAAAATTATGCACGCAGGGAAGCATGTGCCAGGAAAAAGCATGAGTGAGGTTTAGTTTAGATTTGAGTATTGTAGCTGATGACTTCTCTCTTCTGCACACAACAATAGTCGTCATATTGGTAAAGGAGGGGGGCGAGAACTATGGGATACGAGCAGCAGGATTGCCGCATGACAGGGACTCAAAAGGTTATTTCTTGGTTGGCTGGAACATAATAGGATGGTCTGGTGTATGAGTTACATTTTTGGAAATCGTATAGGCCCGTAGCGTAGTGCCTCGTGCTTTATGCGGCAGATTCTACTATCTTGGCCCAGGATGCATATATAAAAGTGCCAGGCAGAGTCGAGAGTTGCTGAGCTGTTGAGATGTTGGCAGTCGAATTAGGGTTATCGCAGGGAGATTGATAAGATAAGTTAGTTAGCCCATGTGACCGCTCCACGTGGTTGTCTCTGATTAAGCAATTCACCACATCCAACTCCAACATCGCGCGTCAAGATCTCTTTTCTATGTACTATACCATACATGGGGATAAATATATACATATAGGTATATATATACACTTTATGGCCAGCCTCTGATGATGCTCAGATAGCCACTGTCCCAACGGCTACTTGACTCCCGTTTACACCCTGTCCAGCTAATGATGCTCGAAGATCGCCTCAGGAGTCTGCTTACCAGACGACGGCAGCAGTCGTACGAGCAATTGCGGGACGAAGCTGATATAGGCGAGATTGACGATGGAGTGTCGTATAGTGATAGTGGGAGGGCTCACCAACTGGAGGAGTATTCGGCCTCACCCTTCTCATGGCTGGAATACTCAATACTCTTCTGGATGGGGGTGAATATGCTTTGGGCTTGGTATGTTTATATTTTTCCATTTAGAGATGGGTTTGTTCTGTATTGCTCAATCTACTCAATCTTTTACAATGCGGAGCTATATTATGTGAATGTATATACATATATGAAGAGTTCTAGCTAACATATGAACCCACAGGAACATGTTTCTCGCCGCAGCTCCATATTTCCAGCTCCGATTCACATCTAACCGCTGGATCATGACCAACTTCCAGTCCTGTATCCTCTCCGTCTCCTGCGTCACCAACCTATCCTCAGTTCTAATCCTAGCGAAAATGCAGAAAAATGCATCCTACCCCCGCCGCATCACTCTATCCCTCATTCTTAACATCGCCGTTTTTACCCTGCTAGCCCTCTCCGCCATTTCGTTCCGTGACGTTTCCATCCCTATCTACTTCGCCTTCCTACTCTTCATGGTGTTTGGTGCCAGTCTTGCAACTGGATTCAACCAAAATGGGATGTTCGCTTACGCCTCCGGATTCGGGCGAGCCGAATACACCCAAGCTATCATGGCAGGGCAGGGCGTAGCAGGTGTTTTGCCCTGTGTTGTCCAGATTATTTCCGTCCTCGCGGTACCGGAGCAGAGTGAAAGTGTTAGCGAACAAGTGGTCCAACACAAATCATCCAAATCTGCATTTGCCTTCTTCATTACTGCGACTCTAGTGTCGGCCGTTGCATTCTTAGCTTTTCTCTACCTTATCCGGCGTCAAAAGAAATCATCCCATCTCCTTAAGAACCCGATATCCATCGGCCCTGAAGATGAAGAAGGACTCGAATCCACCACCGCCGCCGCCCAACCCAAAAATCCAGTACCACTCTGGAAGCTCTTCCAAAAACTCCACTGGATGGCGTTAGCCGTCTTCCTCTGCTTCGCCGTCACAATGGCCTACCCAGTCTTCACCAACCAAATCCAAAGCGTCAGAAACACAAACCCCACCACGACGACGGGAACCCAACACATCCCCCGCATCTTCCAACCCTCCATTTTCATCCCAGTAGGCCTCCTATTTTGGAACTCTGGTGACCTCGTCGGCCGCCTTATCGTCCTCATACCACGAATAAACCTAACACACCGTCCCATCCTCCTCTTCCTCCTCTCTATAGCCCGCCTCGTCTTTATCCCCCTCTACATGCTCTGCAATATAAATGGGCACGGCGCTTGGATAAACAGCGATGTCTTTTACCTGGTTATCGTGCAGTTTCTTTTCGGCGTGTCAAATGGGTATATTGGTGGAGCATGTATGATGGGTGCGGCTGAGTGGGTGGCTGTTGAAGAGAGGGAAGCTGCGGGAGGGTTTATGAGCTTTATGCTTGTAGCTGGGTTGACGTTAGGGAGTTTGCTGAGTTTTTTAGTTGCCAGTTAGTTTAAGTTTAGCCGGTCTGCCTATTGTGTTTTCATCTTTTGTTCTTGGTTGGATATTACATATATATTTTATGACTTCTATGATGGGGCATGACCCCTTTTTCGGGCACTTTTTTTTTTACTGTGTAGAATGCCTGGAATTTTCTATAGTACATATTTTGTTTTACCATGCCCTGTTTATATCATGGCCGTCAGAGAAGGAGGGAAGACACCTCTATTATAGATGGGCAAGGCAAAGCGGCGTTGTTTTGTGCAAGGATAAGTGTTGTATTATATCTTGAAGAAATACGACACCATTAATTAACACACTAATTCTATCGATGGGCAATGGCCTCAAAATACTGGGGGAAAAAGTCTATATACTAAATAAGACATATCGTTATTACATACAAAACATCAGGGCCAAGAAAAGTCCATGTTATGTTTCACGGGGAGGTGAGAGGTGGAGGATGGATGGATAAGTGTCTGTCATGTTTTTGATGCTTTATAGGCAGACTGGTTGACGGGTTGATCGGTCTCAGCGGCAAGGCGAGGGGAGAGAGGGTTTGGAGGAGTGGGGAGCAGGGGTATGACAAAAAAAAAAGGGGGGTGGTCTGAGGGTTGACTTGTATGTACAGAACAAATGATGAACAGCGTTTTGTTGTGGGATAGTGGGTTTGTAGCAGGTGAGGCCGGGTGAGGCCGGGTGATATTTATATGGAGCGGGAGATGCATGCAAAAGCTTGAGGAGAAGAAAAGATGGAAGCGGACATTGATCAACGAGAAACAATAATAAGAAAACAAAGAAATCCGGGAATGGTTCAAAGGGGAACCGTACAGTGAAGGGTAACCGAACCGAAAAGTGAAGAAAATCAATTGTAGCCACCCAGAGAGCGAAAAGGAATAGAACGGTAATCAGGAATGCGCGGTCTCGAGAAAGGGAGATGGGAGACATGACCGCTGCGAGCAGGGGGAGAAGCAACGAGAAAGTTTGGGGACGAAGTGACGTGAGGCCAGGAGGTGAATGACGCCAAGAGACAAACAAGCAAACCACATTTTAATTCGCCAGTCGTCCGTTTCATTTTGATTTCTGCTGCTTAGCTTCTTCCACGCCGACAGCAACAGCAGCTTCTCCGCCACCACGTTCAGAAGAAGCCTCCTGCACCTTTCCCTCTCCCTCACCATCCACCTCCCGCTCCGACTCCGTTTCCGCATCATCGTACTCCGCATAATCCTCGTCCCCCTCCTGCAGCATTTGTTGCAATTCCTCCTCCTCAGACGGTGGACCCCGTGCCGCAGAGCTGTCATAATGCGACAACGGCCCAACACCGCCCTCCCCGCCGCTCATCTGCCACTCCATAAGTTTCGTGAACGCACCATCCTGCCGCGAGCTTAATTCTTTATAGGTACCCTGCTCGGCGACGCGGCCGTCCGAGCTGAGCACGACGATGGTATCGGAACGTTTGATGGTAGAGAGGCGGTGGGCAATGCTGATGGTTGTGTTGTTGCCGCGCAGAAGTGCAGCGAGGGCGCTATTGACGAGGGTTTCAGATTCGGCATCCAGTGCAGACGTGGCTTCATCGAGGATGAGGATGTCAGGGTTCTTGACAAGGGCGCGGGCAATGGCAATCCGTTGCTTTTGGCCGCCGGAAAGTTGGGCCCCGCGTGCCCCGACGTGGGTGTCGAGACCATCAGGCTAAATGAAGGAAAAGATGGGTTAGCACGTTGGTTAGGTGGCAATGGTTGGATAAGTGAAAAGAAAAGGAAGATATAAATGATGCTTACGAAATCGCTAATGAATTGGCAGTTCGCCTTGCGTGCTGCAGCAATGATTTCCGCCCTGGTCGCATTGGGCTTGCCGTAGGATATGTTCTCAGCGATAGTTCCGGAGAAAAGCACAGGTTCCTGCGAGACGACCCCGATCTTCCTTCGCAGAGACTTCGCATTCATTGTAGAAATATCTTTTCCGCCGATCAGGATTTGACCCTTGGTAGGATTATAGAAGCGGAGTAACATGGAGGCGATCGTCGATTTACCGCCTCCTGAGGGACCAACGATTGCAACGTTGCTACCCTGTGGAATTTCAAAATCGAGCTCTCTGAATATAGTTACGGCGGGTCTAGTCGGATAGCTGAAGTCTAGATTCTTGAAGCGGATAGGTCCGCGTGCAGATATGACTTTGTCTCCCACGGTGGGAGAAACTGTGGGATTACGGTCCTGAAGTTCGAACAGTCGGCTCGCAGCGCCAACACCTTTCATCAGTTCTGAGTAGAAACTCGAAAGGCCAAACATGCTTGAACCAGCGTAGGCAGTATACATGAGGAATGAAGTTAGCTCTCCAATCGAAATAGCACCGGACTGGACCATTCCGCCGCCAACATAAAGTAAACTCAAGATAGTCATATTGCCCATCAACCCAGTCTGGAAAAACACAACCCCAGTCAGTTTGGATTAGTTATAAAAAGAAGAGAAGGATAAAATACTCACTGTGCTAAAGAACGTTGCGCTGACAAACGACTCTTTTTTTCCAAGCTCAAAAATCCTTCTTACTTGCTTATTATATCGATGGACCTCCAAAATTTCTCCCGCGAAAGCCTGGCTTGTCCTCACATTTCCCAACCGCTCCTCTGCAATTTTGGTCAGGCTACCCAGGTTTTTCTGAATCTTGCGACTCAGATTTCTGATCGTTCTGCCGTAAAAGAATGCCCCAAGCGCTACCGGCGGCAGCAGCACTAAGAGAACACTCGACAGTTTAAGACTGACAAATGCCATCAGACCAAAGCCAGCAGCACCACTAACAAAAGCCCTCAGACCATCTGAAAGGTTCTGCGTAATGCTCTTGCCAACGATTATCGTATCAGAACTTAGTCGGGAAATCAAGTCACCAACCCGGTTCGCGTCGAAAAACTCAGCGTCCTGGATGAAGGTTCGTCGGAAGAGTTTCGACCTCAGCCTTGCAACGATACGTTCGCCCACGATGCGTAGAATGATAATACGGCCATAGTTTGCCACTGCACCCAGGGCGAGGACGCCGCCCAAGACACCGTAGAAGACGGGGAGAGTGAGGCCGAACAATTCATTGCCGCCCTCCGGGCTACTGTGTGTCGCAATATCAAGAATCTTGCCGATAGAGAACGGAATGGACATGGTGATGGATGACGAGATGAGCAGGCATAAGAACGCTACAGATAGGATCTTGGCTTCTGGGCGAGCAATCTTCAACAACCGCCATACCTCGCCAAAACCGGCCTTTTTCCCGCTTGCATCCTTTGCTAGCCTTGCGCTGAGGTTTATTTTCGCTGCCTGTGACGCCTTCTCCGTGCGCTCAAATCCCCTGTGCATTTCTTCTAACGCGGCCTTTTCCTTTTCCTCCAGCTCTGTACTTGGATTCGGCGGATTGTTCGGAGGGCCAGGATTGGTTACATTTTGTCGCACTTTTGTCGCGGAAAGGAACCGGAGCTGCTGGAGGCAGCCAGGCCTCGCAATGGAAGAGCGGGCGGCATGGTTAGCAATTACGAATGGCTTTCGAATATCGGGCTGCCGGAGGATACTGGTGCGTAGGCGTCCGTTGGCGATGGTCGAGGAGTGACGTATTAAGCCATTGTTTGTATCAAGCGATGCTTTCTGGGCATGGAAAGAGACTTCGTTTAAAGGAGATAATCCCGATTGAGCAATGCGACGTGAAGATGCTCGTGGAATAACCGCCGCAAGCAGCCCGGAGCTGCGCATTTCGAAAGGCCGTCAACGCTCCCCTCTCTCTCTCGCGCGCTCGTTGTCACTCAACCCACCAGCGCGGCTCGGAACCTATCGGGAGATGGAAACCCAAGGCAGTCCCATATTAAACAAAAGAAAGGCTGTCAGGAGAAATGCCCAGACCTTGATGTATATGTAATATATTGAAATGGATGGTTGTTCTGCTGTTGTCGTCGCTAACCAAGAAAAGGCTCACGTTTCGGTTGGGTTGCGGCTCTCGGAGAAAAGAGTGGAATCACGGGGAAGAATTTCCTGCAGAGAAAATCCCAGGTAGAATAAATACAACGCCACTCCGACCTGTATGTATGCAATGCGAATATTGCTACTCTCAACAACAATTCACAAAAACAACGCTGAATAAGGCTAAGGACATGGCTATACAGCAGATAATTTGATGTTTACCCTCCTTGTCACCACCAGTTTATTTGTCCTGTTCTTTTAGCTTCGTTCACCCCGCATATCTACCTGAGAATAAACACTGTTTACCCCTCTATATCCCCTACTATACATCCCGTATAGTCCGCCACCATCTAGTTTCTGTTAGCCAACATGGTTCTCGACTACAGTAAATGGGATGCCCTCGAGCTCTCAGATGACTCGGATATCGAAGTGCATCCCAACGTGGACAAACGATCCTTCATCCGCGCAAAGCAGAGCCAGATCCACCAACAGCGCATGCAGCGCCATCAGGAAATCGAATCTCTGAAATACTCTCGCATCATAAACGATGGACTGTTGAAACGCATTGATGCTCTTATAGCCTCACTCAAGAGCCATGAAGACAGCTCCAGGAACCCCGATGAGCTTATTTTCCAGGCCCTGATCGAGTCTGCTGGTGACCCGAACGAAGATACCCCCCCTCCGACTCCGGAAGGTGTATTTACGCACGAAAAGGAGCAGCCCAAGTATTCGCAGATGATGGGGTCGTTGGTGGACCAGGTGAAGAAAGAGTTAGATGAGTCCAAACCGGAAAATCGGTTCCAAGAATACATCAAGGGTGTGGAAGGGCATAAGAATAAAGTCTTGGACTTGCAGCAGCAGTTATTGGAGAAGCTAGCTGTGCTGGAAAAAGAGGAGACCAGAAAAATTACCAGTGAGAGCATACATACCGGCTTCGACAGCTCGTTCGTTAACAGGTCAAAGCCCAAGCCATTAGAATCTGAGAAAAAGAAACCGGAGGCGGGGTCATCGGTGGAACTACTGAATCCAGATGCAGCCAAGAGCAAAGAGGAGGCCGGCGCAGTCTCATCTGGAGCTGAAGCTGACGTTGAAGATGAGGAAGAAGAAGAAAACATCAAGGCGACTCCGCTAGCTAAGAAATTTGCCAAAATTAAAATCGGCGACTACAGAGGCTGCCTCCAATTCCTCAGTGACCATCCAGAGATCGTAACGGAGCGCAAGACGGACGAACTACTCCTGGAAGCATTCGATGCCCAGCTCTCCGGGGATGAACAGTACGCCCGCCAATGCGTACATCAAGGCTTACTGCTCCAATACTGCCGCTCTCTTGGCCGTGATGGCGTAGGTCTCTTCTTTAAGCGGTACGTTGGAACCTCCGTACACCCCGCATTTCCCACCCTTTTGAACCAACAAACATATGACTAACCACCTCTCCTAACAACAGCATAACCACAAAAGGCCACCAAGCCTCTGTTCTCTTCCGCAACGACGTAGATGAAACATACGCCAAAATAAAAACCCGCGCCGCGGAACTAGCCAAAAGCTCAGCCGGCGGATCTACAGAGGTCGAACAAATCCAACTCCACGCCGTCGACCCGAATACGAAACTTAACATCAAAATCCCCTCGCCAGAAAGCACAGACCCCGACTCTGTTGCGGCAATGGAGATCTTCAATGCCTTCCCACCAGGCCTGCAGCAGGCTCTCAAGTCTGAGAGTCTGGATGAGGTTAATAAGGTGCTTGGGAAGATGAGTGTGGAGGAGGCGGAGGAGGTTGTGGACAAGTTAGGGGCTAGTGGGATTTTGACGATGGAGGAAGGGATTGTGGATGCGACGACGGAGGAGGGGAGGAGGTGGTTGAGCGAGATGGAGGGGCAGAGAGGGAAAGGGGAGGAAGCGGTAGAAAGGGAGGGGGAAAAGGAGAAGGAAAAAGAGGAAAAGGAGGAGAAAAAGGAGGTTGTAGGTGATCCTGAGTGAATAGGGCTGCTTTCTTTGTACATCAAGGGAGGTTGATTGTTTAGTTTTGGGGAGAGATTTTCTTCTTTGTTAACTGGTGGGTGATGGAAATGATAATTACTGCAATTTACTACAAGAAGTTCTACTTACTTTCTATGAGTGAAAAGTGAGGTGTGATGGGGCATGAGAAGTGTGATGGAGTTGAAATCATTTTGTGATAACTACTAATAAGAAGCAGAAGTGAGTAGTGTTGACTATGAGAAGAAAGAGAGAAAAAACGGCTGCCTACATGCATAGATAACCCAAACCAGAAAGATTCTCAATTGAAATATTTAAAATAAATTAAAAATGAAGAAAATATCTATCTATCCAGGTAGAGCAACATGAATATGCAGAAAATGTGTACTTCTTATTCTGTTTCAAATCAATGCATTCATATCAGACTCATTTTTACACATTGTTTGTTTCCCTTCTCATGTGATAAGACTAATCATCTTTTTGCTCTCAAAGTCCTCATACTATGAATATAGATGTGCAGTTGTATTTTTCTATTCATACAAATAAAGAAGAACAGCAAAATTGAAATTGAAGATGAAATAAATAGAAAAGAAACAGGCTGTGATTTCATGCCCGGGTTCGGCTCTATGGGCATGGCGGCCCTTACACCACGGGGTATATATATACCACTATGGCCGAACCAATAGGCGACTATATGTTATGTAACCTTCTTGGTATGATATTTGCAGTACGCGACATAGTGGCCTGCATATAACAAGGCAGTGAATTCATCACGTAGCTGTCTCAATGATTTCATGTTCATTTTCATAACAGTATTTCTTATAAAGGCAAACAACATGAG
Source organism: Emergomyces orientalis (assembly GCA_002110485.1). Lineage (NCBI taxonomy): Eukaryota > Fungi > Ascomycota > Eurotiomycetes > Onygenales > Ajellomycetaceae > Emergomyces > Emergomyces orientalis. Next base: position 456,122 of record MOWL01000046.1, read on the forward strand.
AAAGAGATGTTATAATGATACATTATTAACTACAAAAAAGTGAAAATAAAGAATGAAAAAACAACTTGAGATATGAAATTTTCCAAGCAGATAATGAGAGATATATGTAAAAGTGCAAGGCAAGAGCAAAATGAGAGAGAAAAATCATTTACATATATCTTTGTAGTGTATTCAGATGATAGCAATAGTAATAACAATATGTAATAATAACATTGAAAAGAAGAGAGAAAGAGAGATATCAATATTTAATAATTCAAAACATGAATGAAGAACCAAGAACCAAGAACCAAGAATCAGATATAACAGAAAATCAAAATTAAATGATAGGTATATAAATGAATTTTTAAAAAAAAAACAGGATAAATAATGAATGCTTTATGTTGTTTGTGTATTTGTTGCTAGAATCTGAAAATGATTGAGGAAGGAGTAGGGAAAACACGAAAAAGGGGATCAAAAAATGAGATGATATGCCTTTCTTTTTCTTATGCATTTCAAATGAAAGAAATGAAAACAAATAATAAAGTATGTTTCGCTTTCTTCTTCCTTCTTGAGCTAATTTTTGTCATAATTATTTATTAGAGCAAGTGAATAAGAAAGCAAATTATAGGTATATGTATGTGTGTGTGTGGGTGTAGTGTGGTGGGTCTTGAGGGGGAATATGTTGATTCAGGGCCCTTCGTCACCACGCAAAACATCTTGTATTCAGCCAGCCAAAAGGATATCTTCTGTGGTGCCATCTTCCCAACGCTTTGCTGCTGTCATCCATTCCAAAAATAGAAGGCCATAATGCGATGTACCTCTTCTGTATACGGTGCTATGTAGGTACCGACGCATAGTACCTACGTAGATTAAAAAAAAGGGGGGGATCGTCATCGTCTACCTTTCCAAGCCAGCATTCAGGTGAATGTACGCGTACTGGGCTTTGTACTATACAGGGTCATCATCGGCAAAGCACGCAGTTGTGGCCAGTATAGGCTGCGCTGCAACCAGTGCATTTGGCTTGGGAAATGTGGACGAAAATTAATTTTCTTCCTGAATTTTGATGTCATGCGAGATGCCGGGTAGTGCACAGTGCCCCCTTTTTTGTTGATTTAAGGAGCAACTCTGGCAGAGATTCCCCCTTTCCACATTTTCCGTCTGGAGCGGGGTCGTCGCGAATCGTCTCCGTTCGGATATTCGGCCCCGGGTGGAACGAAAACGACTTTGTATTTAAAAGAAAAATTAAATTAAATTCCAACATCCTTATTTGTCCACCATATACTTCAAAAACTGGTCAATCTTCTCGCACAGTTTCGGCTTATCATTCCAGGCCACAAACTTGCCCTCAAGTTTACACGCAGTCGTTCGCAATTCGCCCCAAAGCCTGCGCTCGATATCAAAACCGACTTTATCAACCATTTCGTGTGCAGGCCCCCACATTCGCTGGGGTTTGCCTTCAGAGTTCCATGCAAGCCCGTTTTCCCCGAATACGCTGATGGGGTCAAGCTTGGGCAGGTTGGCATGGCAGGTTATGAAGGATTCTGGTGGGGCGCTGGGTTTCCCGCTCCAGCCGTAGACTTCGCCTTTGGGGAGGCGCGAGTCCCAGATCGGATTTGTTTGTAGGATCACACCACCCTCCCACTCGCCGTTCGGTTTGCGATAGCCGAAGACCGCGGGCCCGGTGGAGACAGCGTAAAAGGGAAGATGCAGAATCATCGCAGGAGCGATAAATGTTTCTTTATCTCCTTCGCCTGGATGGCCTTGAGATAGTAATGGGTAGTAATGCGACGGACCGTAGAAGTTGTAATAGGCTGATAGTAAAAGCATCTGGGCGTGGGACTTCTTGGATACCAGCAGTTGGCCTGATTCTGTTGATGCGTGGCTGAATCCTGTCGGGATTTGTTGGGAAGAAACGTAGAAAAACGAAGGGTGGTAGGTTACTTGCCAAAAGTCCGGCCATGTAACCAAGCCCTTTGAAAGGAATGGCTCTGATTCGAATAAAATGATGGGGTCGTGCATGGGGAACGAATCGGCGTCAAGGAATAGTACCTGTTCGAAGGATGAAAAGAGAAGGGAAAAGATTTTGAACTGGTATTTCTTCAGACCTTCGTCTAGCGGTGAGTAGTCTAGAATATCTGCCAGGATCTCGCATTTCGCATTCAGGGAGGGCAGCAGCACACCGCAAACGTATTCATCGTATTCACTTTTGTCTGCCACGAAAATTTCAACGGGAAGAGTTGATCCTGTTTTCCGTAGCATATACAACGAGGTGACTAGGACTGGGAGGTACCGTCCACCCGCGGTCGAGACAATACCCCTTGTGCCCGCGGTGTAGCGTAGTTGTGGAGCAGTCGGGCTCGAAAGCAAGCTGGTAAATCGCGAGTGCGCCTTCTTCAGTATTTCCCTGTCTTCTGTTTCCACGAGGATATGCTCCGGTAGGGTGACATGGTCGATCTCGTCAGGCTTGAAGCCGATTGCGGCAGGGTGGTTTTCTATCCGCTTCGGCGACTTGCAGCGTGGTTCAGCAGCTCTGAGAATCTCATGGAAAGCCAACCAGAACTTTCCGTGATCTGCGGTGGTCGGGATGTCACTGTGTGCTGCTGGGGGATAATGATTGTCTGCTGGCGGGGAGGAATAGGAGGAGGAGGACGAGGAGGAGGCTGTTCTACGGAGGGTGAAGTACAGGAACAGAGCGATGAGAATGAGCGGGAAGCTGCGTCGATAGCGGGGACCTTGAACCATTGTTGCTTGCGTCTGAGAACGATTGGCTCCTCAGTCTGTCGAAGAGGGCCAGTTGAAGGACAAGATACTTCTGCCAGCGAAGAGAGAGACGGAAAAGATTAAAAAGGGGTGTAGCGTGGGAGGGAAAGGGAACTAAAGTTAACGATGAGATAGCTGGAACCAGCCACAGAACTTTCGCTGTACGAGGTACTAGCGACTGTCCAAGGCAACCAATTATTTGTGTACCTCATGTGCAGAGCAGATATCTATCCCTTAGATATATTCAGCCCTTGGGAGGATGAGTTGAAGACTTGAGGTTGAGGTGAGGGTTTAGCTGAGTCAGAAGCCCTAATTCAGTTTTGGAACAGAACATTGAGAAGAGTAAAGGGGAGCCCCAGTTTAGAAATTTTGGGATACAAATATATCGCAGATATCTAAATAATGGTATTCTATGATGCTAGGAAAATGGGAGAAAAGGGCAGATCGCTAATAATTACATTTCAGGGGTGGTAAAAGTCACCCACCGCGCTTGGTGGCTATAAACAAACCCGAGGATATTTGAAGAGCATCCATGATATGATTGACTCCATTTATTTATCATTGCTGCAATGTATGTAGAAGTGTTCTTGTGCAAAGGCTGCCAGTCCACTGTGAGGCCTAGAACATCCTGGATGGAATGGCAAATTGTCAAGCCACTTCTCCCACTCATGGGGAGAATACGTTTTAACTGGGATTTAGGCAGTTGAAGGCGAATCTCTGCCATCAAACTACCTCATGAGTGCTCCAAAAAAATAAAAAATAAAAAATAAAAAAAATACACAATTGGCTGCTGGATTACAGCGAAAGAGGACATCTAAACAGCTGGTTCATCCTCATCTGCCACAGAATGAACAGTCAACGTGTCCGCAACGAGGAACTGCCAGTTCTGGACAGAAATATTCCTCTAACTGTCTTGCTTGGATACAGCTGCCGATGTATACTAACTACTATTCCAGCATCCTCTTCTCGCCTCCCTTCGTGTCTCTCATGTTTATCAACGAATGTATATCGCCGTTGATACCTTCATGGAAGAAGGCCTGGCTCAACGTGTATGGCCGTATCAGCCGCACTAACCACATACAGACTCGCATCTCACCTCCCGAGGTCCTCAAATCTTAAAACCTGGAGCACTTTCCGGACATCAATGGCGGACTTTGTTCAATCCCAGCGTGTATCGCTGCTAGCCATAAGTTTAGCAAGCTCTCTTCTGATGTTTGGCTGCTTCAGGCCTGAAATATAACGCTGACGCCCCTGGCGAAGCCCAAACTGAAAAGCGCACAGATGGAGGAAGGATTCGCTTTGATTCCACTGGGGTGGCAGGTAGTGGCTTCGTTGAAGTCCCTCTTCGCTAACAGCGACTGGGCGACTCAGGGTGCCAGTGCCCCGTTTAATTTGAAGCTAAGAACGAGCGCCATACGAATATACGAGCTAAACTTTCCACTTCTCAGTTGGGTCATGGGTATGATGAAGGGAGGTGGACTAGTCTTGATGTCTGGAGCTTCCGGTGCGAACCCATGGCGAGCTAGTTTCGCCACTTTCTTCTCATTTTCTTCATTTTCGTCTTCATTTTATGGTTGATACACCATAAAAATGGCACTGTCCGCACGATGATGAAAGTTCAGCCCCAGGCCACTTTTCCAATCTCAATTTCCAACAAAAATAGAAGGGTCTCTCTCACCCCTCGCGCGGGGCAAACCTAATCCCCAACGGTGTCCACTTTCAGCCTTTCGGACCCTGAAAGTGAACCTCGTTTTTGATATTCCTCGCTAAACGTCGAAAGTTTGAGCTTCTTTTTGAGCTTCTTTTTGAGCTTCACCACCCATTTTTCGAGGGCTCTGAAGCCGTCATCGCGCAGTTGCTTAACGTTCAATTCTAGTTTCAAATGATTTCTAATTCCTCTACTTTCGTCTCATTCCTTTGACGAACGCCTTCCGACTTCTTTCTGCTGTACATATTCCCTCGCTATTCCCTTCTCTCTGGCCTTCAACTGGAGATATGGTAGCCCTCCAATCACCCCGCCAAAGGGGGTTCGCCGCCGGTGCTTTCTCTCTCCTTCCAACCATCGTCCAGAACAGGATCGATCCCCGATCAAATAAACCGTCGAGGCCGGTCGGGAAAACCGCATATTTAGATGGCATCCGTGGTCTCGCTGCACTAGGCGTGGTAGTGCTGCATATGGTTTTGGGATTCTTCCCCAATTCCTCATATGCGTACAACGGATCCGAAGGACGCGATTCGATCTTCCAATTGCCTTTTTTCCGTCTTCTCTACACCGGACAACCGACCATCTTCTTCTTCATATCAGGCTACGTCCTCTCTTTCGGCACGATCAAAAAATGCCGAAGCCAATCCTGGGGCTCGTTACAGCTGGACTTGAGCTCCAAGATATTCCGCCGCTTGTTCCGATTATATATCCCCTCCATAATCGCCACGTTTATCCCCATGTTTATGGTTAGCTTTAACCTGTTCCCCGCAGTCGCAAAGTTCGGGGATGATAGCATGCCACACCGCACCTTCGACATGGCCCCGCAGGAAGAGACTTTTTTCCGCCAGTTCTGGCTCTGGTGCAAGACCATCCCACCCCTCTTCTGGCCCTTTGACTGGGAAAACTTTAGCCAAAACTCACCCTACGCCTACCAACTATGGACCATCCCTGTGGAATTCCGTTGTTCAATGGTCCTCTTCCTCGTCCACGCAGCTTTCGCAAGATGCTCCGGCAAGACCCGATTAACCTTCAACGGCATCCTATCCCTCTACTTCCTCACCTTCGAGAAATGGGATGTATTCCTCTTTCTCGCCGGTGCATTCCTCGCTGAACTAGACGTCATCAAAGACGAAGCGGCGGAAGGCCGGCTCCCCAAAGTTGAAACTACAGACACAAAATTCAGAACTATCGCGCACTACACCCCGCCTGCATGGTTCATGGTCGCCAGCATGATCCTAGGACTCTGGATCCTCAGTGTCCCCGCCGCAGATATCTGGAACGCCTGGACATTCGCCGTACTAGAATGGTACGCACCGCGTACCTACACCGCCTACTTCCGCTTCTGGGATTCCGTCGGTACCGTAATCCTCATCTGGGCCATCACCGGTCTCCCATCTGTTCAGCGATTCTTCACCCGCCCCATCTTCCTCTACCTGGGAAACCTCTCCTTCTCGCTCTACCTGACACACACTGTCGTGCTGAAGTTCCTTTTATACCCCCTCATGCCGTGGCTATATGTGGTCATTGGATATCAGACGACGTTTCAATACGGCTTGACCTTTGCTATTGGAGGGACACTGACCGTTTTACTCTCCTTTTGGGTTGCGGAGGTGTTTCAGCGGCATGTGGAGGAGCCGTCTGCTGTGTTTACGAAGTGGCTGGATACCCGATGTTCGTCGACATGAAGTGGAAGTCATTTTATTTCTTCCCCTTTTGCTACCACAAACTCACTGGATTAACGCTTATCATTATCGATACGATAACTGGAATTTTTGAATTCTCTCCTTCTCTTTAAAAGGATCTGTATAAAAATTTCCTTACTTTTTTCGCTCTTGTTTATATTTTGTTCCATTATTATCCCCTTTTTGCTTGTGGGAAGCATAATCACAACTTTAGAATTTATTTATATGTATATTTGGAGTGTATATCGAAACTGTGAACTCCCATTATATACCCACAGCGACATGTTTTTTCTGGCACATTTTAATTTTCATCTTATGTGTTGTGTTTATTTATTTGCACACGAGCAATCATAGTGTTCACCTTTGTTTCAAGAATCTTCTAGTTTTTCATGCGCTTTACACTTAGCCCAGTTATTGGGTTTCTGTTTATGTTTATTTTTTCTCTAGATACTCGAACCTATCATAATATTATACTATCCATACTGCAGGTATATTGTTCATCCTGTTAAGATATTGGATGGGTCATATCATGTTGCTGAGCTTCTACCTATTCCCTTGCCGTCCGTATATGCTAGGGAGAAACCCTCGGAAACAGAAATCCATGTCATGTCGAGTCACACATTTGGCTCGCGAACTAGTAGGAACAAACAGGCTAAATGTCTGGAGGAGAACTTGACGTTTTTTGCTAAAATTAACGTTGTCCGAAGCCTGCCTTGCCCTCGTGTCTGTAAGTAACTAAATAAGCCGTGACGGCATGTCTGGATGAAGGCATGTATATGCCCCTTGGGTATGTACCTAGGTAGGTGCCGTTTGCTGTAAAACCACATGGAATGATAAGCTGCCCTTCCGACATCCACAACCCATCCGAGAACGACCAATAGCCTCCGCAAGTAACCGGATGGAAGGTCCCCTGCGATAGATGACTCGGCCTGCATGCGATCAGGGGATCCATCGTCTCGTTCAAATGATATCGACGCTGTTAGTTCTGAGCTGTTCAGCTGAGTGAGACACGGTGAGAACCGTGTATCAAGTTCCTTTTCATCGTGACCAGTAACCGGAGCACAGGGTTTTTGATTGCGGGATGGTGCTGGAGGCCTGCGACCTGGACGCACATTTTGTTCAGCAAAGACGCCTAGGGAGGCCGCCCAGGTAGCTTTTTTATACAGTTTTTTTTCATCTAACAACATAATTCAAACTTTTCAGAATGTCTGAGAAAACAGTTTGGCTTTATAGATAGAGCAGTGGCGTATTTCTGTCTAGAAAGTTGGTCGTATAGTTGAGCATGGTGCACAAAAGTGTCATCATGACTCCGTTTCAACTTACCTCCAAGAAATTTTTAGAAGAAACATACTGCTGGAAAACATCCTGGAGGAAATAGATATCAACATCCAGAAGCTTTGCAAGACAGGCTCTTCCAGGCAATTTACCAGCATAGGGACAATCTCTCTCCGCACCGCATCTGTAAGGTAGACCACGACGGCAAATTTTCGACGGCTGCTTGCGAAAAAAAAAAATCCCCCCAGCTATCATACAAGGAGCTCGGATCACGAACACCCATTATGGCGGGAACGCATGGAAGAAAAGTGGCAGCTCGAGCATGAAGGGCACAGCAGCGAAGCCCAAATCCCCTCAAATATTTGTCGGGAGCGTCGGATCAGGCAATACGGTGGTGAACCCCGGTGAGCACGGGGGCATGATTGCCAAAGCCCACGGTCTTTTTGCATTTGAGTCGGAAGCCGTAAGGGTGCGGTGTGAGTTTCCGTGCTGTATCGTCGTCAAGACCGCCTGTGATTATGCAGAGAGCCACAAGAACGATACTTGGTAGGGCTTCGCCGCCGCGACGGCCGTGTCGGCCAAGAAAGCGTTGTTGCTTGAGCCATTTCAAACAGTAACACTCTTTGCTAGGACGACATAAATCGGGAGAAGTATTGGGTGTACACGACCACCGTGGACATAGAGGATATTATAGGTAGACCCATAAATTAGGAGCTTTACGGGCACTATTTGACCTGACGGACAACGTTTTGTTCTCCCCTGGTTGGATAATGTTACCGGTAATCTATATATATTAACGGACAATGAGTTGTTCTTGATATACTCCTCTTTTCCCTCTCATTGCCTTATGACCAAATATTTTCATTGCTAGAATCAACGATTATCTTTGTTATATTGTTTTAACTATGTAGTATATACGGAGCACATGTAAAGAAATTAAAAACCAGGGAGAACTGATACAGATATTGAAAAGTTATCAATTGTTTCCGAGGGCATAAAAGTCTCCACAGAGGGACAATCAGGGACAATCCGATCTCATGGCTTTTCACTAGCGAATTGAATTGATCACGTCAAAAAAAAATTCAAGAAACGTATCTTTTTCTTCTCCATTTCCTTTATTTTTGTTTATGGCCACCTTTCTTGCCCAAACGAAAATTATATCTTCCCTAGTGGATCGGTTATCAACCAAATCGCCAGATAACAAGGAGGCGAAAGGTACACCCCTGGGTAACAGGATACCGCACAAGGGATGTGAAGTTACTCAGATTCCTGAATGCAGCCAGCAATGGGAGAAGGGAAAACAAAATACAAATTTAAAAAGAAAAGAGAAAAAGACCAAGAAAGAGAAAGACAAGGTCAATGATTCTCCAAGTAGCTACATTTTTCAGGGAGAAAATCACCACGTAAAAGAAAAAGAATGATGGAAGCAGAAAAGGATATTTCCCTGAAAGCCACCTGTGGTGCTCAGTTGTACTTTTCTTTCTTTCTTTTCTTTTTTCAATTCCCAAGTTCTGCCCAGGAGTTGCGAACTCGGTCTGTTTCCAAGGTTGATGTTTATTATCCTTGGACAGAGTATATACCCCATGGAGTGGCTTGATACAGGGTTCCTTATCTGGCCACTTATCGGTTTTGAGTTATTCTGTTTCTCCAGCAGCAGTATCTGCATACGTTATCGACACAAAAAAAACACAGGGCACACAGGCAGGCCACATGGCGTATTGTTTTGCATAATCCCCTTATCGATCAAGCGCAAGTAGTAATAGATATCATACGTCCTTTATTTCATGGAATATAGTCAATTTATATCGTTCCAACAGCCGGTCGCACAGCCGCGTCGTCGTAGATGTGTGCAAATGCCTGGAGTTCGAGCAAGTTTGGTCTTGCGCGGCAGTGCAACCAGTTTTGTTGGAGGCAAACCAAGTTTGAATATCTGATGCCTAGTGCTGTAGATCAGGGGCCCAACCTGATATCAAAGTGTCCGTCATAGGATTTTGAAAAGGGGACAGGCTAGCAGGAATATATATTGGGAGTAGTTACGGGAACAGAGTGCACATACATGGCACACATCGTATTTATTAGTATCCCGAAGGTTGACGTCGTTCGGGATAGATAAAGTATAAACTCTCTCGTTTGCCAGGCACAGTTTTTCTCGGTTGCTCGCTTGGAATGATCTTGGGTGTCTCAGGCCATCAGGATGTGTGGGTCAAACTGCGTAGATTGGCCAAACCCTGAAGAATTAAATATTTAGCCTCAAGCCTTGATCTCGGTGTCTCACATTATCACCATCTTCACATCTTGACATCTTTGCCGGCGCCTCCAACAGCGGCTTACCGATTATCTGGGGCTTTGGACACTCTTTACTGTTATTTATATCCGACTGGTCTATCTTTACAATCTCGACCCGTTCGTTGGTCTATTAGTTTACACTTTTCCTTGCTCGCCACCCCCCCAACTGCCCTCGATCCCCCTTGAGATCGATCCCGCTCCCCCTCGCTCAGAGTACAGCACATTGGATACTCCATTAACAATTCCCAAGAAATCCGTATTATTATTGATGGAAACAGGAGAGAGTTCTCGTCGCATTTCACTTCTAATGATATAATACACATCTCCTCCACAATGTTCGCCCGTGTCTCCCGTCCGTTCTCCTCCCTCCTCTCTATTCTCCCTCATACACCCACAACCATGGCTTCCCCTAGAAAGAGAGACGACAATTGGGTCGATGTATGTATCTTCTTCATTTTCTCTTTAATATCCCCATCTAACTTTATTCGATATCTCGAACATTTTATCTAATGCACGCTTTCCTGCTCTCTAGGGTCTCCGTGGTGCTGCGTCTTTCATCGTCGTTACCGGCCATATATGCAGTTCATTCGTTCCTTTTTTACACAACCCCACCGCCAAAGAGGGTGCTGGGCCTCTGTTCTTCCAGCTCCCTTTTGTTAGACTCATTGTAGGCGGGCGTGCTGCCGTGGCTATCTTTTTTATCATTACCGGCTTCGTCAACTCACTCAATCCTGTCAAGAATGCCCGCGCAAACAACACCTCGGTGGCCCTGGTCAATCTGGCAAGGAGCACATTCACCCGCTCTGGCCGGCTAGTGCTGCCAACAGCCATTGCTACTTGCATCGCTTGGCTCCTGGCTCAACTTGGTGCTTTTCACATGGCTTCGCGGATCGATGCGGGCTGGATTCGGGGAGGCGCCCATCCCCCCGATGCGTCTTTTGGAGAAGCTCTAATGAAACTGCTCCGTGCTTTGACTCTATTTTGGCATAGTGGTCCAGGTGAATATGATGCGACACACTGGACACTTGTATATTTCTTGCAAGGTTCATTCCGGGTCTATTTGGCTCTCTTGGCCATGATGCTTCTCACAACGCGGTATTGGCGCCTTGTCAGCGCATTTCTTTACGTCTGGTGTTGGTTTATCGGAGACTGTAAGCATCCCCCCTTTTTTGCGCACAATTAACTTTCTCAGTCTCATCATTCAGATCCCAAACTAATATACTTACCAATCTAGATATTGTTGGAATAAACATCTTCGCAGGCCTCTTACTTGCACAACTCCAGGTGGATATTGGCTCTCGTGCTACATCCTTGCTTCCCAAGCCCGTACCTTCACTCATCATCATCATTGGCCTTTTCATGTGTAGCTTCCCACAACAAAATGCAGAGTGGGCCTACTGGTCACGAACCATGAAGGAGTCCATGCAACAAGTTATCCCTTTGCACACTGATATATCTCGCTACTGGGTTTCTGTCGGGACCACAACCCTCATGATTGGCATTTTTTTCTCCCGCAACGCTAGAAAAGTCCTAACCCACCCAGTATTCAATTTCCTCGGCCGAGTCTCTTTCCCCGTCTATCTGATACACAACACGCTCATGCGGACCATACTTGTCTGGCTGATATATGGCCATTCAGCAGCAACCACCCCGAAATCAGATGCTCAGGGGAACACCATAGAACTGCATCGGCCAGGTCCATTTGCGTTCCTGTTCATTCTTCCGATCTTTTACGCCATCCTATACGCCGTTGCGTACGCGTGGATTCTCTACGTGGATCCCCTATGCGCGAAAGCTGTGGACTTGATGAAGAATGTAATGTTCAGGGAAGAAGAACTACAACCACAAACTGAGAAATCCATCCCTCTGACGGCGGTGGTGGCCTAAGAACAGCCTTTTTTTCCCTTTTCTTTTTCGAATCGCATACGCAAAACGGCTGGGAAACCACACTTTCCTTACAACAAAATGTTGGCCCCTGCTGAGGAGTATCATTACATATATCGGAGATATTTTGGAGATTATTGATCCTTTTTTACATAACACACAAGGGGGATAGGGGGAAGGGGGAGCTAGACACATTTTCACCTCCTCTTACCCCCTGAACTTAGAATTCCTTTAAATATGGCGGTTTAGCCGCCGAGGGATACGAATTTGCTCTTCGGGGCATGATTTAAAGCACTGGTATCATGCCAGTTGCAGATTTCAACTTCGAGCCGAAGCAGAGAACTTTAGCAGCTAATGGAGAAATTATTATGCAAGGGGGGCCAAACGATATTTTTTTTGGTTTATATACTCGCCGCGTCGTCTATAGCTATCAGGACGTGCACATGGGCAGGTGTTCGTTGGATGTACATTACCCGTCATGGGATTTTACTTTTGCCCCACAGAATATTTCTCTGCGTGGAGCTGGTTAGCTGACTGGCTGTCAATTTCATCTAACGGCTTTTATTATCATTTTCTTCTTTCTCTCTTTTTTGTTTCAGTTTCCAATCTTTCAATTTTTCAATATTTTTTGTTCCGTCATTTTCTTTTTCATTTTCATATCCTTTTTTAGGATGTTCTCTATTCATTCTTCTTCCAATATCTGAAACCTAAGTTTTTAGATATTACATTTCCTGGTTTCTTTTTGTATATTGCCCTTCTTATATCTCATACCTTATCTTTTATTTTATTTTATTTCTTTTTTCATTTCCTTCGAAACACCTGTTGACTTTTCTGTCCTGACATATACTTACCACTTGATTCGACATCTTTGCTTCCTTTTCGAAATTTTTGCATGCCTATAACGCCATTTGTAGATACGGAGGTGTTCACATCTTCGAGGAACTATTTTATGGGTTCTATAGTCAATAATTCACACAATGACATCTGATAATTAGCATTTGATATTACCTTCTACCTCCGTGGGCGTTCAACCTCTCGGCGTTCCTTATTTAAATAATAACATTGAAAACGAAAAATAAATTTGAATCGCAGGAAAGTTATCTTTAACTGAATACTAAACTCAAGAACAGACCAAAAAAAAGGGGTGGGGGGGATTAACTGAACAAAAAAAGTCTGGTGAAAAAAAAGGGGCGAAAGGTAAAATAAAGTGAAAGATCTTTAAGAATGACAAAATTAGAAGTAGAAGAGAAGAAAGAGCAGACGGAGGGTGGGAATGAGGATAGGAAAGCGAGCGGGCTAATGAGGACGAAAGGTGGGCGAATGAGATGGGATGGGGTTATGTGTGGATCTGAACAGATGCCTAAATGAAAAATCGATAAGGGCTCGCGTGTAGTAGGCGTCAGATAACGGCTCACTTCGTGCGTATCGATCGAGGTGTGGTGCCCAGTTGGTGCGCTAGTATACTGGGATATAGATATACCCGCATCCAAACCCCAAAACCCATTCGTCACTTCCATTCCGTGTATTGTATAATAAAAAGCAGTTAGCCAGTCGTTGAAAGAGCTCCTCTCTGCTCCGCGCCGTTGCATTTCAGTTGCTTAAGGCCAATATCAAAGGATAGATTCGAATATCGTATCTTTATCTTTTTCCTCTGTGAATGGACGAAAATGGCCAAATGCAGACATCACATCTTATCCTCATTCCCATTCGCACTCCCATCCACATCCCGCCTTCGCGCACCGCACCACGCCGCACGCAACCTTATAACTCTCATCATCCAATTCACCAAAGTTCTCAAACCCCAAATGTTCAAAACCCCGCAGCCCCTGGCGCCCCTTGATCCTTCTTCAACTCAATAAGCAACTCGCGAAACCTCTCCTTACCTGACCCACTCGCACCGCCTTTCAATCCTTTCCCACTAACATCCACCAATTTCGCAATGCGCTCCCAGCTGGTGCCTCCTGCAGCCGTATCCTCGCGGTTCTCCAAGAACTCTTCTGCCTCCTTGCGCGTTCGCTCCTTGGCGCGGTCTGTGCGCTTGTTATAGGATTCGTAGTAGTCGTCGATGTCCTGTTGGGCCTTGGCGATGGTCGATGCTTTGCGCTCGGCGGAGGCGGCGGCGCGGCGTGTGAGTTCTTCATCGCGTTTTATGCGCCATTCGCTGGGTGAGTGGGGGACGGGTTAGATGGTGTGGCTGTAGTTTACGGTTGAGGGGATAGGTGGGGTGGGGGAAGCTTACCGGACTGCTTCTGGCTCTTCTTCTGGTTGGGTGTATGTAGAGTATGAAGGTTGGAAAGCTGAGCTTGTGCCTGTGATGGTCCCGCCTGGTGCAACTTGCTGTATATAAAATGAGATTAGAGCGTTATTTCTTTGAGCATTGGATAGGTTCTGTACCTCATTCTGTGATTCAAGGGCGGGAAATGACGATTCAAAACCACCCATTATATCTCCGCCCTCACTATTGCCTGGATGATATTCGTTGCCTTCTCCACCGCCCAGCAAATCATCTTCTACAGCATCTTCCACTGTGGCAGATGTCTGGAGTTGGTCATTTGGAGTAGCGAACTGATCTGCGTCGTCGCCCAGGAGAGCACGTTCGCGGGTTAGAAAGTCGTTGCCCTCAGCAGCAGATCCTCCTGGGCTGCCGTTGGTGCCTGTGGGTTCAGTTTGACCTATGATTTTCAATACCGCAAGTTAGAAGGGGTTTTTTCATTTATTCTTTTGAAATGTAGATGGAGGGTATATCATACCGGCGGAGAAGTCGTCGAGAGATGGGAACCGGTCAGCCATGATGGAGGTGGAGGGAGGGGAGGGAGGAAGTGCACTACGATATGGAGGAGGAATTAGGCAGCCAATTGAGGAGTGAATGATGTAGGATATAGCTGGAGTTGAGGGGGATAATCGCAGGTATTTGCTTGTTAGTTGAGATAAAATAGCTGGAGGATGATGTAGAGACAGATATGGGAAGATGTAAGGCGGTTGCAATATTGCAGGCGCAGGGGGATTCTGCCGCCGATCAATGGCCAAGGCGGTGAACCCCGGCCAGCAACCATATTATTCTTAATTGTTGTTGATGCTGATGATTTAATCGCGGCTTCATTTTGCTATTTTATTTTACTTTACTTTATTTTATTTATCTTGATATATTCCAGACAATGATGACAAGGTGAATGCTCACTCTTAGCTGTTATCTGTCATCGTCTCTTATATTCTGCAATACTTCACTCTGTGCTATTCCATCTCCACTCCAATATCCAGCTCCAGCCTCTTATCTCTATACCAACAAAGCACCCCAAGATTTTGCTGGTTTTGACAGCTCGACACTGGCCTCCCCACCCGGCCTCAAGCCAAAAACCCCCTCGTACGATGTCATACACCGATGACGCCGTCAAGGCTAAACTGTCTGCGCTCAATGAGACTCAGGAATCCATCGTCACAGTAGCCCAATGGGTCATGTTTCACAGGTCTGCTCATTACCCTCTTGCTCTCTACCCAAATCATTTACCCGCGTGCGCAAACATTGCTGAATAGGTCGTTGTCTTGTAGGAGGCATGCAGACCGCACTGCGCAGCTCTGGCTACAGAAACTTCGTGACTCGAATCCTCCGAAACGCCTGAATCTTATATACCTGGCAAATGGTGGGTTCATGTACTCTATCTCTTTCCAGCGCGAAGAGGAAGATATTTGTGCTAACTTCTTATTCTTACCCGCCTGCCAGAGGTTGCGCAACAGTCTAAAGCAAAGCGAAAGCAGGATTTTCTCATTGCATTCTCACCGGTGGGTTATTTTTCCAATCTTGTGTATAGTATGTTTTACATATCTATCCATATTTTTGCTGAATTACCTTCTCTAGATCATTGCGGATGCGACTGCAATCGCGTTTAAAGGAGCCTCTAATGATATCCAACGAAAGCTAAGGCGTGTAATTGAGGTCTGGCGACAACGGAATATTTTCGAGGAACCTATTCAGCAGGCCGTGGAAGCTCGAGTTGATGGTTTGTCATCTCATAACTCTCCTCAACCTCCACACGAGCTAACTGGTTTCCCTAGAGGTGGACAAATCAAAATCATCCGGTAAAAAGCCATTACTAGGCGGCTCTCTGTTCGCCAGCTCGCCCGGATCGATTCCATCCGAGTTACAACCGCTAGCTCCACTACAGATCGCCGTCTCCAAAGCCACAGTCTCCTCATCCGCCGCCGTCACAGCCGCCAACACCGAATATGACAAAATGAACGACCCGTCCGCCCAGATCCCCACGCCGCCCGTTCATGCCGCCCGTCTAAGCCAACTTCTAAAGTCCCTGGCGAATGCAGAAAGCTCCGTTTCCGAAATCATCAAGTCTCGCCAGAGCTTGATCCAGGGGCTTGAGAAACTTCTCGATACGAACCGCGCAGCGTTATCGAAAGAACAGTCACTGGCTGAGCAATTGGCAGCGCGCAAGATTGAGACGGAGGGAAAAAAGCGGGACGTTGAAGACGCTATCATGCGTGGCTTGTCCGTGGAGAATTCGCCGGCGCCGCAGGGAAATGGCAGTGGGAATGATACTGGCAATGCCGAATCGACAACGCCAAGTCAGATGGGTGAAGAGCTTGACCGCCCTGTCGTCGAAGCTCTGACACCCCCGCCGGTCGAGGCTCTCACACCTGTCGGCTCCCCTAGTCGAAACCAACACCCAGCGAGGAATGAGCAGCAGCATGATTATGAACAACATCAACATCCACATAAACCAACAACGGGGATTGGTAGTTATACCCAACCAGGCCAAGCAGAATTTCCACAACCACAATATCTCACAGAAACGTCGCTCCTCCCACAGCAAGGAACTGTGGATAGCCAGGTTGTAATAACATCGACTATACCCACCACTATGGATCTAACGTCCACGCTCGCGGCGCTACACGGGCATGGACATGGGGGACGGCTCCCTTCGTCAGAAAACCCCGCGAACGCGAACGGATCAAGCGCGAAGAAGCGCAAGGTTTCGCATGCGCATGCGCAACAGGATGAGTATGCCGGCTTTTCTGCTGGAGGGGACGTTATGGCGGAATTGGATGATGATGTTGCGGAACTGTTGAGGCAGGAGAGTAATAAGTATTAGGCCTAACTCGTATTGTAGCTGTCTATGTATGTTCCTTCGGAGCCGGTTGTAGCTGCAGAGGCGAGGCATTATTGACTGTGTCGATGAATGCTAGGGTTTGGGTTTTTCCTCTGTAATTTTTCCGTTTTTGTTGTGTTATTTTATTGAATGCTCCTTCACCTTCTTTTTAACTCAGCTATTTTTGTTTCTATCGGACTTTTCAGATAGGCGGGGGAGCATTCGGGTGCTTTTATATTCTATTTCATTTCAGGGGACATACGAATAAGTTAATTCAAGGAGAAATGATAGATGAAGAAGTTGAATTTCCGGGGGAACACGAGAATAGATCCGAATCGAATATTATATACATGTACTTCATCCCTACTCACAACGCGCATCAACTGGGAAGAAAGGCACAGAAGAACCCGAACATGCACATGTGGCATCCGATGCGTTGTTCTATGGAAAAAAGTAAAAAGAGAAAGAGAGAAACAAAATAAAAAGAGGCTAGCTGGTTCAACCGCTCTTTACGCTACGCTGCGCTATGTAGCTATATTATATGTTATTATCATTATTATTCAGAATACACCAAGTATATCTGGCGCAACGATCCAGGAATCCCTCGAGAACCGGTTTCTCCGATGGCGGAATGGAGAAGGGAACGATGTTGAGGGGGATGGGAGGGGATCTACGGTTCTATAACCATCGCCATATGGAACGGCCGCTCTGCGGTATCTTTGGCTTCTTTGTCGCCGCTGTTCTTGTTCCTGTTGTTGGGAGCCTGGCGGTTGTAGGCCGGGGGGCAGGGCGGGGGCTGGCGCTGGGTTACTGCTTCGTTTTGGTTTTACGAGGAGGAGAATAAACATGCCAACGACGAGGAGGACTAGGAGGAGGAGGATTTTTCTTTTCGTGGTGCGTCTTTGGTAGTTGGTAGCCTTTTTTGGAGGTTTTTACGAGGTGGTCAGTTTGACGATAATGGTAGTAAAAAAACGTATCCATCTGTTCGAATATGAAAGACAAAAGACGAGTTATGAGACAGAGCAAGTGAAAACGTACGACTGTAAGCTCCTTATCTGCCGCTTTCACGTCGACCGTCATCCGCTCGACGTTAAAGTCGATGCGGTCGAGCATCGTGCCCTGATCTATAATCATCGCTTGCAGATCGCGGAAGATATCAGAAAGTTCTATGATGCCGCGCGCAATGTCATTGATTTCGCGCTCGCGTTGCATTATTGCGGCGTCGTTGCTAGTTAGTTGTTTCTGGGATGTTTGGAGGAGGGTTGATTGCGAGTAAGATTTGTCGGCATCTGACTCTATCAGGGACGGATCCATATATGGGTTTTGTATGGGCGTTGCGGACCGCTCCAGCGGTGTCGTCATTCCATCCAAACCCCGTAATTCTGTATTCGCGCAAAAGCAATAATTAGTCGATCTGATCTGCATTCGAAAGAAGCGGTGGGAAGGGTGCGCTTACTTTTCAGATAAGTGCTTTGCTTCTTCCTAAACCCAGCACTGGCTTCCTGAACTCTTGACGCAAGTGATATCTGAATATTTTTCGCCATCGTCTCATCACTTTTGTTGACACCCCCTTGCTGTTTCTGTTCTTTCACCATGGTCTCGATTCTCTGAATCGCCCGCTGGCAATCGTGAAACGCTCGGGTGATATCCTGCGTCAATTGTTCGATTACGCCCTCCTCTTCCTTTCTGGCATCCTCGTCTCCGAATCCAGGCAAAACGTGCTTTTGGTGGAGCTTATCTAACCGCGCTGACTTCTGGGCGATTCCAGCTAATCGTTCTGTTACTTCGTCTTGAATATCGACCCAACGGGGTGGGAGGAGGTCCATTTCAATGACAGCGTCGCCATCATCTTCGAACCCACCACCGGACATAAGTCCGCGCCGCTCCTCTGATATCGATGAGGAGTCTGCATGGTCATTCCAAGCTCCGAGGTATCGTGGCTTTTTCGACGGGTGGTGGGCAAAGGATTGGCGGTAAGAGATATATCTGCCAGAGCAAAATGGTCAGGAGAGAAACTGGGCGCGCTGGATGCCACATAAAGCTTACAAATTAGTGCGGTCCCGCCACATATTTGGAGAGACAGGAGGTGGGGAGAGAAGCTGAGGGTGTGAGGTATGTATGTATGTCAGTGCCTATGGAGGAGGTGGCCGGTAATTTAGTGGTAGTTGCTGTTCGTCACTGCTGCGCGGGACGTCGGGGGGTATCTTATCATGATGGAAAAAAGTCGTTAGATATTCTGCTTAAGTAGAAGAACATAAGAAAGCTGCTAGAAAGACAAAAATGCGCTGTATGAAGCCATAGAGACGTTGAAATGGGGAGGTGAATCTGATATAGTTGAGGTGTCTCCAAACATTCCGGAGTTTGGAGGATGCGTGCCTGCACCGATGCGGACTAGCGCCATGGCGGGTATCTTTCCGCAGATAAAAGAGATTGCATATGGGAAGTATATATTTGGCCAATACTCAGAAACAATCACCAGAATAGTTGGAGCTGGAGCTACTTGGTTCTCACTAGTTACTCTACCTCCTTCTGCTATATCCCGCTTATTGCTCAGGATCTCTACCACAAACACCTGCCCTTAGAGGCTGATGCGACGGTCATATTTACTTTCTCTTATTTCCCAGGAGAGGAAGAGGTATTTCCGAAAGGGACAGCCATGTGTATTATAAAGCAGAGAGCCCCCCCCGCCCGCCAGGATAATAATTAGCTTTTCGATTTCGAGGGCGGTGGATTGTCGGGAAGATTGTCCAGCCCGGGGTAGTAGAGGAGGCGCCCCCGACCAGCAACGGAGACCTTTTTGATCAATAACTTTACTTAAAAAATATGTTATTATTGTTGTGATGGGAGGACTAGTTTATTCTTCCTTCTCAGATGTCTAGGCTACAAATACACGTTTCTTCTCTCTGGTTACCGTGGTTAACTGACCCCCGGTTTTGGTGAGTATCAAAGAAAACTGTGATTGTAGCTGAGCTCATGCTACAGAGTACCAAAGTGCCCTCCTGTTATATCATGCACTTTAGTCCTCCTTTTGTTTCTATCTGATAAGGCCTAGTTCTGGTACGAACTTCATGTCATTTTGATTTCCCCAATCTAGTCTTCAACTTCTAAGGGGGCAACACCAGGGAGAAATGGGACAGATTGTTCGATATATCCGGTAGATGTTTCGTAGATTAACAAAGCCAACGGTGATTTGTCAGTCATGCAGTGTTACCTCACCTACCGTACGTAGTCTTGGGATACGCTCGTCTCGAGAGAATGTTCGTCAAGGTATGGAGTAATCAAGGCTCAAAGAAGATTTGCCCCCAAACGTTCAACTGGCGCATCTGTAGCCGTTGCCAAGCAATGTGACAACCAGCTCTGTCCTACCTTCCTAATTTCACCTCGTCCATTACCAAACTCTGATCTATAACGACCTGATCATCCGGAGTTAAAAGGCTCGACATCTACAAAAATGGCAAGCTACAAGGCCGCAGCACATAGGCGCCCGGGGTTCCTTGGTCCATGGAGAAAGCAGACCTCTACTAAACTAGAGGGTATCTCTGGACATGTTTCATCCCCTTCCTAACGGCCCTGGTGGAATTGTAGCAGCATTGATTGATCCATCTTGCAGCTGCCTAGCATGCCATTAGGCGAATGGCCGTCAGTAATTTGACGTAAGTTCCAACCTTGGATATTGGGGCTAGCCCTGGGTCCCGCTGTTTCGTTAAAAGGCTGAGATGATAGCGGAAATATGGCATTGGTGTCTGAGACCTCTGCCTGTCAAAAGAGAATTTCAAGTTAGGATTGTTTGTGCCGCTTTCGATCCTTCAAAAGCCAATATCGGGATGAAGATCAAAGAGCTCTCGTGCAAAGATGGGGCAGGAATAGTATCCGATGGTACTGCAGTCTCCTGTGATGATATGATGGTCCATGACACGTATATTAACCTGGTAATTCCAAAAGCTCCAGCTTGGCTGGCATCAATTGTTTTTCATATTCGAGGAAAAGCTGTAATCCTTGCCGTTCTCAGATATTCGGGGCTTTTTTTTTTTTTTCATTTTGCGTATGGCGAGGCGGATTCCGAAGATATAATGGCTGCCTTCAGCTCAGGTATGAGAGTAAATCCATGCAGAATTAGAGAGAATCCTAGGTGGCTGCAAGCACGGCGACATGTAAACGGATGGCAACGGGCTGTGTCTCCTTGGAAGAGAAGCTCCCTACATTAAGGTAATAGCCAGGTCGAAAAAGGGGGCAGAGTGAGGTTTATGATAAGCGACATATCCAGTCATGCCTGGATTATAGGAAAATCATGCTGTACAAAACCTTAGAGAATGGAGAGGTTGAACAATGATGAAATGAGGCTCTTCCCATGTTGAGCCTCGCCTGTTATGGGAGGCTTGGCGTCAACCCCAAGCGAGTGGAGGGGTGAGGTCACGTTGTTTACTACAGACTGCAGGTCCACCATCTCTGCCCTACCAACCCTCCCCACGCCCTACTTAACCTCCTACATTCCAACTTCCACTTACCCCTCCAGCTGTTGTCTGTTTCTGTATTGACTCACTGCGATATCATACCTTATACCCTCCCGTCTGTTGATTTACCCGGGTTTAAACCATATCCATCGCTATGGTGCGTGTTGCCCTGATCTGCAGCTACATACTCTACCCCTCCTCATCGCGAGGGGACCCCTGACCCACCGTATATCGACGACTTAAGGGCAAAAAAAGACTTGCTAAGGAGCTAACACTTTATCATCATATCTAGGCCGACTCATTGACTGAAGAGCAAGTTTCTGAGTACAAGGAAGCCTTCTCCTTATTCGTAAGTCATCGTTTTCACCTTACCTCTCACCTAGCGGGTTTATCAACCGCCTCAGGGCAAAACTGACATCGGGATCAATTATTACAGGATAAAGATGGCGACGGTCAGTATTTTCACCCCCCGTGCTGTTTTAAAAGAAAGTCTAGGAAATGGCGAAAGTAAATTAGTTCGATAGGTTGGGCCGGGGCTGATGACTTGTTTTGCTCCAAATGAAGGACAAATCACCACCAAGGAGTTGGGAACTGTAATGCGATCTTTGGGGCAGAACCCTTCCGAATCAGAGCTGCAGGACATGATCAACGAGGTTGATGCAGATAATAATGGAACCATTGACTTCCCAGGTATGGTGCCCAGCTTTTCTCATATTTGCAATTTCGATGCTAGATATTATGACTGCGTGTCTAACGATCTACTCGACTTTTTTCACAGAATTTTTGACTATGATGGCACGAAAAATGAAGGATACGGATTCTGAAGAGGAGATTCGAGAAGCGTTCAAGGTTTTCGATCGTGATAACAACGGATTCATCTCCGCTGCAGAGCTACGCCACGTTATGACTTCGATCGGAGAGAAATTGACAGATGATGAGGTTGATGAGATGATCCGTGAGGCGGATCAGGATGGTGATGGACGAATCGACTGTGAGTTACATGCATTACACGCATGCGCCTGACAGATATCCGACTTAATGGCTAACTTTCCCCTTTTGCGAAAATATTTAGACAACGAGTTTGTTCAGCTCATGATGCAGAAATAAACGTTTCTTAAATCATGTCCCTTGCACCCTGAGCTATGAAGGGTTGATGTCACGTTTGTTATTATCCAGCCCAACTTTCGCTGTCATATGTTGAGACGAACCCTACGAATTTCGAATGGCATTTATCTTCAGTTTTTCGGCAGGTGTCAATTTGTTAGTACTTGTACCAAGGGTGCCTCTTAATGACATTACAATTGGACCCATGAACACCTAGGTACCTGATTGAAAGGCGCACCGGGAAATGATAGAATGGAAATTTGGAAGGCGAGAAGAGGCCTGTGAAAGATTGAAAAAGAAAAAAAAGAAGCAAGAGGAAAAATGAAAAAATTTATATTATGCCCAATTTTCCTTCTTCATCTTCATCATCATGTTTTTTTTTTTTTTTTTTTTTTTTTTTTTTGGTTTTGTCCAAGAAGCTCATTTCGCTTGCCCCTTAACCCCATTTTCCATAACTAGTTATATCTTCCCCTGAGTTTGTTTAGTAGTTGTACCTCACCCCACCCACGTTCTATATCATGTACTGCACTTTTAACGAATTGAAAGTTTCGCAAATGATAGTGTGAAATGGCTTCATGATATTCAAAATTAGAAGAAGAAAAAAACAAAACACAATCAATCAATCAACTTTTGTTTTTTATCATTTTACCTTATCCCCATTTCTTGATGTGTTGTTTATTTTTTCTCTACATAAGTTGTTTCCACAATCAAAGCCCCTTCTTGTTCCTTTCATGACAGCCTTTCGTTATTTATTTTTTATGTTTTATAATTATTTCATTTCATTTCAATTTTCTACTCTTACTACTAGGACTGGCCTTACTCAGACCCATGTCGATGACGACGATGACGGTTTATGATGATGTCAACTGCCCGGAATGATACCTGATACATGACCTGCCTAAGTAGACACATACATGGCCTGTCTGAATCAACTACCTACATAGCACTATGTCTCATAGTTCGGATTTCTGGGTTTTTACTCCTACACACCCGTTGTGCTCTGTGATCCTTTTCTGTCTCTCTCTCTCTCTCTATGGCATCTTCCCAGTCCGTTTCAACGACGTTCTGGACGGACGACAAATAGCCGGAAGCATCGCGCATAGATATAAAGAAACGAAACGGAGGAAGCTCTTGCTTTTGACGCCCACCTCTAAATGAAATTTCGTTTTCTCGTTCCCGCATCGCGTTGTTCCCCCAACCCTATTGTCCTCTCAACAGTGACGATGCCATAATTAAACCACACGAGTTGAGGGTAGCCTCATACATGCCATGTACAGTTGAGCGCCCTTACCAGTGGATAATAGCCCAAAGAGTCCTGTTTCGAGGCTTCTGTACATACAGGCCTACAATGGGCTTTGTCTTATACAATACAATCCAGTATCATCTAAGGGCAGTTAAAATCAATAATATATAAAAAATCCTACACATGTAACTCCTCGCTCCCAAAACCAAACAAAATCACGACAAAAAAGAAAGACAAAAGTTATAAACATCTCCACTTTTCCTCTTTTTCTTTCATTTTGTCCAAATCCTCATCACCGATTAAACCTAAAAACCTCCATATACTGCCTCGCCAAATCCGCCCCAGCAACCCTCGCATTCACCTCTTTATCCCCCAATTTCCCCAACCGCCTCGCCTCCCTCGCCTCTTTCCCCAAATGTGGGACACGAATCACCTCCCGCGCCCCTCCCACTGCAAATCGACTCCATAGCTCCCTAATAAGTGCCTCTCCAACCTCCCAATCCTCGTCTGTAGGGATATCCTCTATCGATAAGGACGATGACGATGACGACAACGATGATGTCCACGGTTCGAGTTGCGGGTATACTATGCCATCTTCACCGCCATTGATACCGCTATCAATATAGCTATCCGTGAGAGACAGCCAAGTCTCACTGCCATCGAGCATCGAAGGACTATCGGAAGCAACATCGGCGCCAGCGGGTCCGCGATATTCGATCTCGACAATCGTCCCGCGCATACGGGTTTGGGGCGCGGTCTGCCGCACGTCACCGATGCGGATGCGGAAATCGCCGATTTCGAAGTGGTTGCCGTTTGGCACGGTGATAGTGTGGCGCGGGCACCAGAGCGGTTCGCAGGCGCGTAGGGTGATGGCGTGGAAGGATATGTATGAGGGGTAATCGAGGACCATCATTGTTTTGGGGCCTGGGAAGGATGGGTCGACCTTTTGAGGAGGTGGTTTTTGTTGCTGCTGTTGCTGCTGCTGCGCATGGCTTGCATGTGTTACGCCGGAAGACAATGGATCCCATGGGTCCGGATCGGGTCGGTCAGAGATATATATGAAACCGTATGGTTGGCGGTGGCTGAAGGAGAGAAACTGCATGAAGCGTGGTTGCAGCGGCGGTAGAGGAGCATAATCGCTTGGTGGTAGACATGAAGGCGTATCTCGCAGTAATCTATGTTCGAGAGCCCAGCGCCCGCAGAGTGTTGGATTGTATGCAGATCGAAGCCGCTCCATCACGGTTCCTGTGGCCGTTGGCAAATTTTGGTTCACCGGGATGAAATATAAGCTGTATATGCGGATGTTAGGGCATTGGCTTACGGGAGAACCCAGGAGGAATTTAATAATAATGTAGTGTGATGTACTTACCCAGTGACTGGCATGGCTTTGGGCCCACTGCTATATGGCTAAATACCTAGACAGGTACGTCTCCAACTGGAGAGAGGTTGGACGATGAGAGGGTATAAAAAGTCGTATATAGCAGTAGAATGCGGTTCTTGTAAATGACAACACGTCCAGAAATAAAATAAAATATCATATATAGCAAATCATAAAAAGAAATGGGGTGCCAATGGCAATTTCGTCCAAAATCAAGTGAGATAGGGGGCAGATAGTATCTTTTAATCTATGAATATCTGCGATAGGGAGTCCCACCTCAAAGGCCCAAAATCCAAAAGAGTAGGAAAATAAGTGTGACTATTTCAGTCAGCCTATATAGGACTGTCTTTTAGTGAATAACAGAAAGGTATTCGACCGTTCAAAGTCTGTGGCCGCGACGGTTGAAGGTGAATAACAGGCTGTCAACAGTTAATTGATAGCATCCCGTGTGCTTGTGCATAAATCTGCAGTGGGTAGTATCCAACCCACTTGGCACTGATTTACGGGTTGTCGCTATCCTCTAGGCCGACAATAAGTGAATAGTTGCTGATGTCGATGTTTCTAAGCAGAGAATGAAGCAATTATCGTGCATCAAAATCGAAAAATGACACTCACAGGTGGACGTTGAGGGTGGATGATAAATATCACGTGGTTTACAACCAGCCTCTGCCCGCCTCGGCCAAACCTCTGGAAGGTTAACATCCATAGACAATTTCTTTGCGCCAGCTTCGCTGGTCTACAGGCCCAAATGAAATAATCTCTTGTTTCCAGGTTTTGAACAGCTCATAATTGGCTTCGATTATGTTAGGGGCCAGGGAGTGAACATCAGAGCGGAATATTTCCACCGCCTACCAAAGTCCCTGATACGGCGGCGCGCTCCAGAACTGTCTATCCCATTCAATTGGTCAACATTTCCTCTTGGGCTGGCATGGTGCCTAGGCAGTTCGATTCCAGTTTAGGATATATGATCCAATAATTTCTGAGAAAGGACTCAGCCGCCAAAATAACGATCCTGATATTGCGGATTCTCTTTCCCCTTTGACACTTGAGCTCCAGCGTTCGCAATATAATTTGATGGCCCCGTTTCAATGAGGCCGGGGTCGGTCAGCGTGGTTATGATACGCTAGGCTTATTAATAAAGTAGCTTGACCGTTAGGGTTTGCTTGCACCTTCAAACGGAATGGAAATCTATTAATAATTGCTATCGTATTCCTGAAAATGTCACGAAAAATGAATTATTAATTATTGATTTTTTGTCTTTTGTACGTTGAATTTCAAATATAATTAATAATATTCAATAGCCAAGGGAACACCTTTTTTGAGGAGCATTACGGAGTAGCAGGAATAATAGTTAGGAGACGAGAGATTTTAGCTGCAAGCGCCGTTTTTCCTGAAACAAAGACTGCCGCCCCCCTGCCATGCACACTTTTGTTACTTAAAATGTAGCACAAACCACCATTACGTATTCATGAAGGCATTGCAAATGATGATTCGAACATTTATTATCAATGTCTCATCAAATTCCTTGATTCTTTGAGGATCGCTCTGGCTGTCATCTTATCTGATGGTGATTGATAAAATCCTGCCCGATTGACGCTAAGTTAAGGTTTGGCGGTATACGCTAGTATCAGGGTATTTCGGTAACCGGCAAAATTACAGGTGACAATACGGAACACCATGCATATTTTCTGTGCTTTCGTATTGGCGCTAGAAAAGATTGATAATTGTCATATGTAACACACGTTTTTCGCTAGTTATCTGATCAAACGTAAACAAACGAACCCTGTTTACGGAGGTTCATGTCAAAAGTTCTTTCCCACGCTAAAAACGCCACAAAAGTATAATATGAAGATAGCAAGCTTTTGAAGCCATGTTCTATATCATATAATCTATATAATCATCTGCGGCCTTCTTTATATTCATTTCCCCCTTCTAGCTCTATAATCTTTTGAATATGAGTAGGAATCCGCTCTATCCATGCCTGTATAGTCTCCTGCGGCAGATCCTTCCAACACTGCTCCCATGCTTTAATTGCTTCTGCCCGGCTCTTCGGAGCTCCCTTTGCGGTGGTTTTGCGCTTCATCCAGGGCCAGCAAGGTTCTATTGGATTAAGATCCGGAGAATTACCCGGCCAGAGCATTCGCCGGACATTGTATATATCATAGATCCGGCGTTGAATATAGTGATCATGAGCAGGGGCCTTATCCTCCTGAACAATTGTATCCGGGCGTTCTTTTTCACACTCTTTAGCAAAGGGAAAGAGCTTTGGAATGAGGATTTTCTTCTGATATCTATACCAGTCAATGCCGCCGTTCATGCCGCGAGAAAGCTTGCCAGTTCTCTTATTCCATTTCCACGTAGGCTTGCTGCCAGGCAGTTGACGAAGCTGAAGCCATCTCATTCCATTTTCCAGTTCCCATTTCTCCTTCAAAAGAGGCTCCAATTCTGCATTTAAAGCCTCAATATCTTTAAGAGATTGAGCTTTTTCAGCAGCAGTCTCCGGAAGCCAGCAATGACAGGGACCTTTTTTATCATAAGAAAAGCAGCCCCAAAACATGAACTCTGAAGACCCTTTCCATCGTTCACGAATACAACTTCGTACAAAGGCCTCATCCTTGGTTCGCCATATTCGATATCCACCGCGTCGATGAAGAAGAATAACAGAGGTTTCATCAGACCATATAACCAATTTCCAATCCTCAAGAGTCCAATCCTTATGAAGTAAGCAAAACTGAAGTCTTTCTTCTTTCATTCTTTTAGTCAAACCAGGCTTCCGTGTTGGCTTCGTCTTCTGAAATCCAGCTTTCTTCAGAATTCTGTGGATCATTTTGACTGAAATATTGAAGCCTTCTTGACTGAGTTCACCCGCAATATCAGCACAGGTTTTCTCACGGCCGTAGCGATCAGTTCGCACCTTGGTTATAATCTGTTGTTGAACTTCAGGGGTCTGTTTGGAAGGTCTGCCAGAGCGAGGAGCATCTTTGAGATAGGTGTCATTAATGACAATGGGTCGAGTATTTGGATCAAATCCTCGTTCGATTGCGCGGGCATATATAAGATTGATTGTACAAACAGATATGCCAGTAATGCCGGATATTTCAAGGGAGGTCTTTTGAGCAATAGATTTAAGGGTAATCACTAGAGAACGCGTTGCAATATCAGTATTAGAAGCCATCTTGACAAGCAATTTAATGAGAAACAAGAATATCATTCTTACTGCAGATTTTAACGTATTTATGATGAAGCAGATTTGTGGGATTTTCAATTTAGTGGCGTTATATAGTGGCTTGGCGGGAAAGAACTTTTGACATGGACCTCCGTACACCTTTCTCGTTTCTCCCTGTTCCGTGGTCGTGTTTCCAACCCCTTCAGTAGGCCCTGTTGGGTACACACCGGTTTCAGAACAAAATTTGACGACGATTATTATCTCATGAAAAGATCAGGTTTGATTTGTTAGCCTATGCACTCCGTGACACCACTCTGAAAGAACTGAGCATGCTACTGACAGCCACCAATGCATGGTGGACAGTTAGCAAGGGCAGCTTTTAGTTATTAATTAAAATGGCCAGACTCCATAGTAGAAAGTGGGATCATTTAAAAAGAGGGTCCCAACGGATTGTTTTGCCTGGCGTGTTGGTGGCAGGGACTGAAGAGCACCAGGCATGCAGAGATGATCTAATCTGATCCGCTGATTGATTACAGTAAGGTTTGCGGCTGATTGATGGTTCTGGCCAGACTGGTGTTAAATACGGCATCATACTATCGTTGTTCGTTATATTACAGCAACTGCCAACATGCACTTTACCTTGCAATTTAGAGCAATTCCTGATATAAGAATGATATCAGTCTTGTTATAATGCTTAACTACCGATGGAAACTCGATAAATATAAATTCTCTCCTTATTTTTAGAGTTCACCACAAATGAGAAATTAAAAAGAAGGTTTTATTCCGCGAATACAATGATTGTTACCGTAGTGTGTACGATGGGTGCCATGTAAATTACGCGCGTGTAATACAGCATGTATTTTCCGAGGTCAACCCACATTTTTGCTCTGCTCCCGATGTCGTTTTTCGCCTCATCCCAATATAACCTCGTTGCCCCCATTCTTCTGCTCCAGACTTTCTTCCTTCTGCCCTTCTCCCATTACTACCACCCTTTAACCTAAGGCATTTTCTTTTTTTTCTCTATTTACGAGCCCACCACTCTTCTGTTTCCTTTCTCTTCTCGATGGGAAGCCTCGGTTTCTTTTCTACACGGTCCACCAGGTGCATATATCCCTCTTTGCTCCGAAATACCCTTTGATATTCACGACCTGACTCCATTGTATCTGGCGAATTGGACGACACATTTCATCTAGATGCGGATTGCTCAGCAGGCTTTATTTTAGGTTTAATATTCGACATATCGCCTCTTCCATCCCGGAATACCTAGATATACCTGTGTGCAGGTACGCTACGCATTTGTGACATTCCCCCCAGCCTTCATAACTCCGGAAGCTCGTGGACCCCATTTTCTTGGACGAAGCTAACATAAAATCTAGATAACAGTTGCAATTGCAGCTTTCCTCTTTTAATTGCTGGAATGGTGTCATCAATGAATCAGCAAGTGGAAACTATCCCCGTTTCCAACACATCCCACCCGGACAACCCAATCCCGGAAGAACCTACATCTCTACCGCATCTCAAAATAATTCATATGGGAACAACTGCCTCGCTGGACAGCCATTCGTCTTCCGTATCTACAGTTGGAACAGCGGAGCCAGCTAGTGATACGGAAGCACCATCAACACCAGGAACGGAGCCATTACCAGATGATGTCGCAGAAGGGATCTTAGACCTTACCCTCGGCTCAAAGTCGCCCCCGTTGGCCACTAAACGTCGGAGACGGGCTTCTACTGTATTGATATCGCAAAGCTCAGAGGATGTTCAGAAAATTCTAGGCAGTGGCCAGGGTGGTACACATGTCCTCGAAAAAATTTGCTGTGGGGGAGGATGCTGCAAACTTCAACCTCTCCAGGAACCTGCGTCGTCGTCCTCGATTCACCCTGTCATCAAACCGAAGAATAAGGCATTCGAAAGCCTGAAGCTACACCTAGGCCAATTATCACACGACAGTACACTGACAAACATTACCCCCTTGCCCGAGAAGACTGTGTCGCTTTCTCCCATTCCAACAGACTTGGCCGATAAAGAATTAGGTCCAGCGGATCATCCACCTTCTTTCGTCAAACCGCATCCTCCTTATGAAGTCTACCGTGCTCCCCTTCACCACGCTCGAGAATTGACCAAGCCAGGTGCGGAAAAGCGAACTTACCATTTTGATATTGATGTCACAGATTACCCCGCTGAGGGCGGTGATGTCGATTTCGTGGTGGGAGGCGCGATTGGCATCTGCCCCCAAAATTCAGATGAGGTGGTAGATGAAGTTTTCAACCTTCTTAGTATTCCTAAAATGATTAGAGACAAGAGGGTGATGGTCAACACTACCACCGGTCGGTGGCCTACTGTCTGGGGGGACGAAAAGCCTAGAACCTTATTAACTACCAGGCGTGAATTGCTTGCCTGGTGCTCTGACCTCCAGAGTTATCCACCTACAAAACAAATTTTCCGATTACTGGCAGAGTATGCTACCGATCGGGATGAGAAGAAGATATTGATGTTCCTTTCGTCTGCACAGGGGCAGGGGGCATTCTGCGACCTTCGCACTGGCCAACATACCACAGTGCCTCAACTCCTATCTGCATTTCCCTCTGCACAGCCACCTCTGGACCACCTCCTCTCTGTCCTCAACACTCTTATGCCACGATTCTATTCCCTTTCACAAGATCCGCTCGTCTCATGCACCCTCCGCGATGGCAAGCGCAAGCGTTTAATCGAGATCGCCGTCACCGTCCACGAAGCCCCAGATTGGCGAGGGGGCAGTCGAACGGGCGTAGGGTCCGGCTTCCTGGAACGGAAAGCCCAACAGCTTCTTCACGCTGAGAAGCTAGGCGACGACACCTCGTCCTTAAACCTACATATCCCAATGTTCCGTGGGCTGATGTCCAACCCTCTAGCGCGTGAATTTGTTTCCGACGGGCCCATGCTTCTCATTGGCGCAGGAGTCGGGGTGGCTCCGTTCCGTGGATTCGTCCAGCGCCGCTTAAAATCTGCAAACTGTGCCAACAAGGTGTGGGTCCTTCAGGGAATCCGTGACTCATTGCTCGATGAGCTTTACTCCGGTGAATGGGGCGTGCATGAGGAGACTGTGAAGAGGGTCGTCCAGAGTCGGAAGGGCGAGGGCAGGTATGTGCAGGAAGAGGTGCGCAACCAAGCTGATCTTGTATGGTTTGTCATCAACTCGCTTGATGGACGGGTTTTCGTCTGCGGGAGCAGTAAGGGTATGGGTGAAGGTGTTGAAGCTGCGTTGGTAGACGTCGCTATGGCTAAGGGGAATCTCAATCTTGAAGAGGCGCAGCTCTTCTGGCAAGGGAAAAAGGATGCGGGCCAATATATTGCGGTATGTACTAGCTGATACAAATTCTTCCCTCTGTTTCACATGACTCAAGAGATGCGACTGCTGACTTTCTTCCCCCGTATCTAGGAGACGTGGTAAAAACATCTGGGGATCGTCTTTGCGAGCACCCCCTTCCTTAGTCGATGGTTGCCGCACTTACTTTTTCCGCGAGCCAGCTACTGGCTTTCTCTTTACTTCTTACTTTTTTATGTCCTCTCGTAACTCACCCTGCATGATTTCTATTCATAAAAGGTTCTGGTACATCAACATTTGACTGGAGTCGCTGACACCATTCAAAAGTTTGGAAACCTCAATTTTCTCAACATCCATCCAACCCCTACTTACCACTTTCAAACTCCCCACATTCCAAGCGGACCCAACTCCGCACACCTCTCTCTTTCCCCCCTTGGTAAAGAGAATGCCACATTTTCCAATACCATGGTTGGAATTTTGCTTATATACGCGTCTTATATGTATCGTCTTCTTTCCCCGTTCACCCCGCTGACGATGATGAGGCCAGGCTTTGGAAAGGAAAAAGAACCTGAAACTGCCCATTTTTTACGTTCTTCTACAGCATTATTTCCTATTTTATATATTTCTTCTTCCATCTAAGATTACGTACCCCCAATCGCGTTGTGTTCCTTGTTCTATATTTCCTTTTTTTGGTTTTTTTTCCCTCTTCCTTTGTTATGGGAGGTTCTTTTGTTCGAATAATTATTTCCCTCTTATTATTCTCTTTTATATATTTTATTCTAGACGTTTAGAGAATACTCTTGTTCAATGCAATGAAATGAACGTATGCTAGGTTGGGGAGGGAGGGTTTCTTTCCAAGGGTCGAAGACATGATTTCGCCGCTACTCGCCCCTTTTTCCTGCCTCTTTTTTTTCAACAAGGTTTTTTTTTTTTTGGTTGTTACCTAGGGCCCCATTTTTCTTTTCACGACAAAAGATGATATGTTTGATTGTATGCCTACTTCTTCCCCTCCTAATTCTGTGTTTCACCTCAAATTCTCTTTACTCCTGAATTAGTGACTGCGTTAAATCTTTTTTTCTTTTTTCGCTCTGGGGTTCAAATCAGACGTTTCATACTGATATTGGTCTTAGGTAAGGGATAGATAGGATAGGAGGTGCACGTTGCGAAGGTGGGGTGAGGGGAAATCGTTTCGTGTACAAGATGGCAGGGCAGGCCTTACTTTTGCTCGGGTTCCTCTCATAAACCTCTGAATTTGAGCTACGAGTACGGGGAATGATAAGGTGGGAGCAAAATAATGGAGTAAAGGGATAGAAAACATATAATATGAACTTTTCCCTTCTTTTCCTTGTATATTAGGTCATGGTTATTTGTTTGCCCTGTTTGAGGTTCAGGAGGGAGAAAATGTTAAACGCATGGACTGTACATATGCGTGGGAATAGTTTGGTTTCTTTGGGCTAGACACTGACTACATTTGCGTTTTCTGTTTTTTTGTGCATGGCAAAAGAGGCGGCCTTCTCGAAACGAAGCTCCCTAACTTCTAACGCGGTTCTCGTTATCTTCTTTTGACATCTCGCCTTTCTTTCCATCGTCTCTCAAAATGACAAATTCAAATGAATGCATGCTGCACATGCAGGCGCCTTGAGCGATCTGAATATCAACAGATGATTTATGTTGTGTTTCTATCATCTTCAGACAAGGGCAGAATAAAACCATTGTTTTTAGAGTGGCCAGTACACTGAGTGAGGGCTGCAGTGCTGGAGGGGATGTTTCTTTCTTCACTTTCTTTCCAGGGGCACACTTGTCGTCCAGGCTGCTCACTTAAGTCTACAAATGCGCAGGACCAAGCTGGCCATGCGTGGATGCATGGCGGGACGGCACAATTACTGGAAATCTTCTCACTTTGGCCAAAGTAACTCCAATTCAAGGTGATTGTGGGTACACGTATTTAGAGCATGGCTTCTGAAGTTAGGATTCACTGCTCGCTTGACCAGATACCTGCTTATCCTGGGTCCTTTGTAGGTGGTATGTGCTTAATAAATTCATTGATGATATTTGTGGAGAAAATCAGTCCACAGCCGCAAGGGGAGAAAACGCTGATCCCATGTATGTATTCCGTTCATGCACTTAGGGGTGTGTATCAGTGGGATTTGGACGCAGAAGCAAACAAAATATTTTATTTTATTTTAAATTCTATTTTAACCCTCCTTGGTGGTTTTTGGACGTGAGAATAGTAGGAGGGAAAGAAATGTTGCGCAAAGTTATAGCTTGGCAAACGCATGGACATAGCCGGGCATTTGAAAAACGTCAGTCGATTCGTCCCCGGCAATTCGAATCCTCTTCTTTCTCAGGACCGTTGGTAGCAGTGCCTCATATTCCAGCGAGGCGACCACAGAAAACAGCGAATCATTGGAAGTTCGCCCGGATCAGGAGACAACGTCGCCAATATATATGGGTAATCATGTTGGTTAAATATTGAGGTCTGCAAGGAGGTTAATCTAATTTTTCCATTCTCTCCCCTCTGTGAACGACCAGATCAATCAATGGGATATGGCCAACCCTGCCCCTATTTTTGTGATGTTTTTTAAACTTTTCTTGGTGCTTCTTATTGGTTGGCTTTTCCTTTTTCTGTAAGGCAAGAAGCTGCCGTTCTTGTGATACGTCACCAAGCCCTGCAAGGAATTTTTCAGAGAACATCCCTTCTTTGACAGAGCAAAGGTACCACTAACAAGGTGCAGTATTGTTTCCACAACTTGGGACAAACTTTAAACCGCAGTTGTACCTACGTGTGCCTAGTACAAGCAAGCGGCTTGGTCCTTTCTTTCGAGCAACCCGGTGGCAGCCCAGGGCCTGACCAACAAGTTTTCGTACAACACCTGACGAAGCGGGCAGGGTGGCCTCTTCTGCTTGTAAATTTTCAGATTTTCTTCATATCAGTGGTGTGATGGGCGTCCCAGGCGTAAAATGGAGCTATGAACATGTGCTTGCCGCAAAGTAAGCAGTTATACAGCATTGAATGCTGGGCCAACAACCTTGGCTGTATAGGTAGAACCCAGAGCCCCAAGCCGACATAGACACAAAAACACTCTTGGCAACCGGCCTGGGGCCGGGTGTAGTGTTACCACTCCTCGTTTTCTTTCACCCTGCAGTAACCCATATGAGAAGCATCTCCGTTTTGCTCTCAGATGAGTCGCAAGAATTAAGGGACCGGGTAACAAAGTGTCATGTTGACTCTCCTGAAAATGAGCTGGGAGACGGTTTTTGGTTAATGCAGATAATCACCTTCCGCCATTGAGAAAACTGGCGGTTCGTAATGGAGCATAAGTATATGCCTTGTAATCCCTTATGCCCGGTGTCTAAGTCAAGCAAATTCCTGAACGAGGCCATTGTTGATGTCCCTAAGACGCATCTAGAGTATGGGGATAAAGCCGAGTGTGGGGGCTTTAAAACTAACATGGTATATGGCATTAGTCGGATTGGCCCTATACCTGGGCCTTATACGGAGTATTTGGGCAGGGTAATAACCCACTGGCAAAAACGCACGGCAATTGGAGGACGCCCAGCACAAACTTCACCGCTGTTAGCCGTTGAGCAATATTTAAGAAAGCCGACATAGTCGCAATCAACCCCAATAGCTATGTCGCCCTAAGTATTTATTTTATGGATACGGTACAGCAGCCAGCGCGATTCTACTGTACAACTATCGCGCTGCTGTACCCAGATATGCATGGTCTGACGTACCGATATGCTTGCCCCTTTGGCAGATTCTCTTCTGCTTTGTTAGTATCACGCATAGGCTGGCACATGTTTAGAGCGGTTAGAGAGTATGGGACCATGTAGGAAGATATGGTATGGCCACGGCAATGCCAGTTCATTGTGCGTCGGCAAAGATGGCAGCGCAGAGGTCATGTCGAGGCCATCATCACCGCGTATGGTGACTGTTGTGGTTGTGTTGTGGACGTGCGATTTGGGATACACGAGAAGGTCGCCCACGTCCGTTTCAGGGAGTGTGGACCCCATGGTGCACAACAAAAGACCAGACGGAAAGGCGCCTTTTGTTTCTTGTCCATCACAACCATCTGGAGCAATCACCAGCATAGTTTTTGACACACCCTGTCAGATGTTGTTGCAGGTTGGTTTTGTGTGTCGCGAAAATAGACATGAGAAAGCAAAGTGGCTGGAAGGTTGGTTGGGATTCGAGACAAGTTGTTCAACTGGGGGTACACGAATCCCTGTTCGCTGTAATGTCACCACCCGCAGATATTTGCTTGAAACTCCCTTCAAGCTGACCCGTCTAACTACTACTCTTGTAAACGCACCGCACTGTCTTGAAACGCCTGTCTAAATGAGAAACGGAAAAGAGTGGCCATGAATATACAATTTCAACGGGGTGGAATAGAGAAAACGAGGCATTGCGCACGATATCATATGATAACTCTTTGCATTGTGGCTCAAAGCTTCGCATGAATAACTACAGGGGATTGTACTGTTCTCGGTTTACTATTTTCATATCCCTGGTGGGCGCTAGCTAGTCAACGGGTCATGTTGATAGAATCATCCACGCCCTGCCCCTGTGCCTTCGATTCAAGCCTTTCGAGCAAACTTAGTTATTCATCGTGGCTTCTGCATTTCTCTTTTCTAACTTTCTATGGATATTAAAGGAGGGAAACGAAGGCTAAGTTGATAGAAACGCCATGGAACCTTTGATCAGCGGCTCCAACCTTGGGTCTGGACAGGCTAGCAGAACCAGCAATTCCGAACGACCTCGGGAGGTTTCAAGCATGGGATACCCAAACTAACGCGCAGCCAAAAGAATCGCGATAATAATAGACGCAATTTCGGGTAACTCCTTGCCCTTGGGTTGGTTACATCTATCATGGACGTCATTGCAGCCAGCCCCTTGAGCCCAGTTTGCATGACCAAACTAGCAGCCTAGGCGCTTGTCAGCCCCCATGAGCATTATCATTGGTGGAGTTTGATAGGTTGACCAGTGGCATTTGCTGGCAGGTGGCAGATCGTGGCTCTAGCTGATGGCCTGTTGGAGGGATTTATTTGCTCAGTGGGTCTGAGAAAAAAAGGAAGAAAAAAAGAGCTCTTGCAAATACGGCCTAATCTGGTTGAGGGCGCCAGAGCACTCACTACGCCTGCAACATAAGATCGGGCAGTCAATCAGTTTCCTGGGAACATTTACCCTGTCTGTGGTGCAAATGCAGGCTTCGGGTTAGCTCACCCAGATCGCTTGTACTGTACATATTTCTAGCTATACATTTTTTTTTTGTTTTTTTTTTTTCGGTGCACATTTTTCAAGTTAAAACAAAACCTGTTCGAAATGGTGTGGTACCCTCACTTTTCTTTTTCCCATCTCCTTTTCTGCAAAAAATTGGGGCAGGTATTTGAGTTCGAAACTAAGTTCATTCCAAATATTCCCGCTAACTTGTCGAACTAACCTGCCAGTTTATGGATCTGGATTTGGCATCCGCAAATCCTGATGACAGGGGCTGCAAGGGTCACTTGGTACGACTGGGTCAGGGACGTCTCTCGAGTGTAACTCGGAGGAGCATTATTCAATGATGGACGGGTTGTTTCTGTTCATCTGGCCTATCATGCACGTCAAACCTTGTGGGTTCTTCAATAGCATCAGTAAATCTGGATGCGGGCCCTCAGCGACTCCGCGCCAACTATCCACGGTCTGGGGCTCACGCTATTGCGTAACTCCTAACTAGAGGTTTTGAGATTTCAAAATTCGGATCCGAGGAATCAAGGCACGGAGTCCGGACATGTAAACCAGGGATAAGTGATGGTTCTCATTGCAAGTCTTTGATGAACATATTATTTGCTGTTTGTATAGATACTTCTTTTAATTTAGAGGCCACGAGGGATATGGCAATGATTTCTTCCCTCCCTATCTCGGTATTCGGCCGGAGGGAGGCCAGTGTTACGTTTTTAATCTGGTCCGAACTCTCCCAAGGAAATGCCATCAAATTGGACCCACTGGGGGCACGAATCCTCCCGTCGTGGCTTCGTGGACTAGCGCGGTTTATCAAATATTTTGGGAGCATCTGGGTCTCAATTGGAGGCGCTACCTTGCACATCATTCTGCAACCCAGTGTCAAATCCCTGACTTCATCGACTGTCAACTCAACCTTAAGAATCTTACCCTTACAGTACCCGATTCGTGTCATTTACCCCTCTCGCCGTGGAAACTCATTACGGCGAACTGTGGAGTAGTTTCTGGCGACTGGTTCCCAACATGATCGTCGTTTTACCTTTGGCTCTCGGATCATTTTATGGAAGGAGGAATGGTAGTCAGATGTTGTCAGAGGGATTTCCCATTTGACAGGCACAGTAGTGTTGCCTTCATTTTTGCCGAATGAAAGCCAATTCTGGCACGGGTTTTCCCTAATCTCAGCAATAGTTCTGGATCTGGGTCCCTCACAGGATATGGTTTCCATAACCCACCGTGCTAACTCCACGCTTTTTTAAATAACAATATTGTGTCAGATGCTCCTGTGATTGTGACAAAATAGCAGCTAATATTCCCTTCTTGGTCTCTTCCCTTCTCACTGTTGATCTAGACCAAGCCTACCAGAACATTTCCTGTTTTGATCCAGCACACTGCCATTCAAATGCTGTCCGCATGATTCATTACTCCGAATGGCTGCTGCTTCCTAAATTCCTGTCTAACGTCCGACTAGTCAGACCACAGGCCATCATTGACGTAACCCATTCCAGCCCAACATTGATTCCGTTGACTTTAAAAGCTGGAGGATAAGCTGAGTGAGCAACCGTTGAGACATCCGCATGTCCCGCAAAGTGAAAACTGAAGAGGAGCCGAAAAATATGGTTGTATCATATTCGAGCGAGTTCAGGAGCGGCGGACAAACGCAAACTCTCCCGCCGTTCAGAGATGTATGTGGATAACACAATCATATTATTCACATTCGGGAATACTGATATTTATCTGCTCCAGCTCCTTCCTCAATATCTCCATGAAGAGATAGATTCAACGCCGTATTACTCTCCAACGACCCCGCATCAACAAGGGTCGCCTTCATTTGTTTCATCTCCTGTGCATCCTAGATCCATTCTGGGAGCCCATCTTTCACGCTCGCAGTCAGCCACTAAAATCGACAGTTATGATGGATTTCCTCTCCGAACTGATAGGTTCCCAAAATATCAACCCCACGGCAGCGTCGCGCCGCTCAAGCGACAGGCCTCTGATATTATCAGCCCGTCAACAACTATTTCAAGTTCCCGTTTTACCTCTGGAGGAGCACTTCCCCCAATAAGGGATATTCAACCGTTTCCTACGAATAGAAGCCCTTACAGCAGAATCAAGGTTGAGACTCGACCAAACAACTTGTCACCAGAATATCAAAACGCCCCAACTCAAAATTCCCTTTCGTTTGGCTCGAGGCTCCCAGATGCGCATCTTACGGCATGCCAACCATTACATGGCATCCCGACAACCCCTATTTCACCTTCTGAGCCTATGAGACTCAATCAACCATATGAAAGCCCTCGATATGGATCCTACCCGCAATCCTTTAGGCCTGAACTCGATTACTCCCCAATTTCCACTAGTAGCCTTCAAGATCGAAATTTTGTGACTCAAGCAGAGCCGATTGACTCGAAAAATAAGAAGCGAAGAGGAAATCTACCAAAATCAGTAACCGATGTACTTCGAGCTTGGTTCCATGAGCATCTTGATCACCCTTATCCTAGCGAAGAGGACAAGCAAATGTTCATTAGTAGAACTGGTTTAACTATTAGCCAGGTGAGATTCGTGTTCGCTTTCGTGTTACTCCCAGCGCAGTCGAGTATAAATTCTAAACTAAATTTACCACAGATTAGTAACTGGTTCATCAACGCCAGACGCCGTCAACTGCCAGCACTCCGAAATCAAGTGCGAGCATCCGAATCAGATAGAAGCGGGCACCGGCAATCCCCGTTAAGTGACAATGAGCAGACTTCTTCACAGTCCAGCGTGTCATCGCATCATTAATAATATATACGCCACGAAAAAGTATACGTTTTTAATTTAATGGACGACTCTCGGCCTTCCAGTTCCGCTCTGATGCGAAAAAGTGTCTTAAAGATTCCTTACGAGCGATGATTATCCTGTCTCCCTTCTTTCTATTCCAAATTTAGTCCTTCTCGCTGTGCAGGATGTATTTTTGATTGATTAAAACCGGGGGGAAGTATTACATTCACCGGCGTTCAATATTTCGCAAAAAAGGCGTCGGTATCATGATTCCGTTTCCTCCTTTTAATGCAGCTCCTTTGAAAAATATGGGAGACATTTTATACATTGGATGTGGATATGTGTAACTTGTCAATATTTAATATCTTACCGATTTCCAGGTGCCAGTTTGTTTGGGTATTTTTATCACAGGGCGTATTACAATATGGGCAGTTGAGCGCAAATTTCTACGGACATATACGAATTTTTTGATTACTATTATGCCAATTTGTTAGCTGTGTTTACACCTCCTATTTGCGCCTACATGCCACCGATTGGGGTACGGCTTCGAAAGAAACCGCGAAATACGTATAAGTTGCTTTTTTTAATTTTATTTTACCTGTCTGATATTTGAAAATATCGCTCGGTCCGGTTTTGCTGCTTCAAGAATGAGCAGGGTAAAATGAATTTGGCTTCCACAGCTGGTTTATGCAAGTGTGCCATGTGGCCCGCTCCAGATCTCTCGGGGACACATCCTATGATGGATATCTGGGCAGGAGGTTTCTCCAGTACAAGTTCTGTTCATTTGATCTGCAGAGGTCATTCCATACGGAGCATTTCAGCCACTGCGATCTTTTCTTTTCTTTTTTTGCTGTGTCCTTTGTTTCTCGGGGGAGGAGGGTTCAAAATATGCAAAGACACCGAACTGTTGCTCAAGTTCTGATCCAGAGCACATAGAGCTGGTTTTTGAGCAATCCAGGCCGTCTTGGGAGAAGGGAAAATTACCAGATCCCGAAAGCCAATCACCGGTTCGAGATGATCGCTGGCCTGGCTGTAACTGGCCAGAGTTGGCGTCACGAAGATTTTCGCTCAAAAAAAAGGCAGTTTAAACATAAAAGGACAATGGCCTTATTTCGGTGGCCATCCCATGACCATTAATATTGACCGCTGAAAGCCAGGAGAGGCGATGTACTCTACATTGTTCATGTACTACGTACCTGGCACTTAACTGCTTCTTCATCATTCTTCCAGGAGAGTCACGGTGTCATGAACCTTGGTTTTGTGTTCCACGGTACGTTATTTGTAGTAAGTAACCTTCCCAAGACGTAGAAAATAAAAGGATTGGAGAGGAAAGAAGAGGAAAAGAAGAAAGGAAAATCCTGGATAAGTCTCGTGCGAACCCAAGGCAAAATGGCTATTTCCCGGTACTAGGGATATTTACTCCAGATGTGTACGTCAGCTCCCTGAATTTAAACAACAAGAATTCTCCATATATCTGGTGGAGAGAAAAACTCGGCCCCTGGACGTCTGCTGCTCTTGGTCTATAACGGGTTCCACAATCCATCACGCTCTCGGCGGCTGGCGGCACATCTCCTTCGTAATTTTCTGTTCTTGTGTGCATGCCCGCTTTTAACTTTCCAAGGAATGTCAGGATGGGCCGAGAATCCAATTCAAACCCCACATCTTGTTTCTTCCCCACTAGTGACTGCCGCTATGATACACACCTTGGCATATTCATGACCTGTCCAATGGGCCGCAGCTTATCGATAGTGGGCTGACACAATCACTAGTTTTCTGCACCAAGGCAGAGACAGATATCATTATTTTCGACAGAAGCAGGTCAGGAGGAATGTCATCGATGTCACCAGTTGCAAGGTTCGGTTTTCAGCCTCTGGGCACCTGTTTGACACAGCGACGGATCTATTCTCGTCCTTGGGTCAGGAACAGATCAAAAGACAAAAAATACTTTCTTTGCCCGAGTCCCATCCTCGTAAGTTTCGTTTTGCCTTTTGGCTTTTGGGTCGCTCAGTATGCTTTCCGCAAGACCCCTTACTTAATGCTGTTTCCTTGGGATTCCCATGTTTCAACAATGAGGAGGCAAAAGTTAAAAATGGAACAATGCCATGGAAAGGAATATGATCTGAGACAAGAGGGGGTTGTTATTTATGGTTATCGTTGTTGTTTCCTGGTTCCTGACAATTTGGCTCACCTTCGGTCTTAGTTTGTGTCCAGACAAGTACATATTCAAGAAATAAGCTCTAAAACCTGTATGTTGTTATGTCGATTGTCAATGAATAATTCTGGATCTATCAATGTCAAAGTGGCTTCCCCCCATGGCTTCAAATAAGTTGGCACTGAGGGAAGAAGAGATAATGCTTCGAGGCACTTCTGATGTGTAATTGTCTTAAATCTTAGAACCTGGGCAATCCCTGTATTCATGGGGAGCCTGACACAATATGAATGATATTCTTGGTTTTATGAGAGCTGAATCTCAAAGCGTGAATTTTCTTTCCTTTTTCTGCTTTTTCTCCGCTGAGACTGGATAGTATTGTCGAGTGCACTGATTCAGAGCAAGCCCGATTTGGAGGTCCAATCACTTTTTTTGCTATGAAATAAGTTGCATTCGCAGGGCTAGTGCATGTACTGAGTTCTCAGGCTCTTGGCCTAGCCAACGACATCCAAGGATGTCCTATTTTGACCTATGGGCGCAATGATGGATGGATGCACTTCAAAGCACAATTTTATGACCAAAAAATGTAGCCTATCTCCCTTATTTTGGGTTGGTTCCGGCCCAACCGGTGCGCAGACACGGAAAGCCGAAAAGAGTTAAAATAGTGGGGAGCGGAATATTAGAACAAGGCGGTTGTAGCTTGCCAGCCCGTTGGCCTGGGAAGTCCAAAGGGTGTCAATCAGATGCATGAAACGATCAGATGGGGTAATAATAGATTCTTGCTTACGAAGCATTATCACGCTTGACATGTAAATCGTGTCCAAGGTTGCTTGGATCTTCAGCTCAAGGAGATGTCGACAAAGCCACGATCTCAACTTGAAAAGAGGCGGCGGCATATTCGACAGGGATTCCCGGCATATTATCAATATTATTCGATGATCATTTGTGTTCAGCGATGCCGATCCTTATGACGGCGGGAGTCAGATTTCCGAAATTTTGAAGCCTCGCTTAACATGCCCATCGCCCTGTAAACACGCTTGCACGAGGGATGCTCCTATGCTCGTGTCATGAATACTAATAAGTAGCGGCTGATCGTGAAAAAGAACCTTGGAGGCTTGTTCCAGAAATCAGGCCACGGTCAGTTGGTTGACTTTTACATTATTAGGAAGTATTCATATTAATTGACAATTAAGTTACTGGTCAAGATAGGGACAGCGAACTTTGGAATATGATGGCAATGAATCATCGACCCCCTCTGCCATGACACTCGAGTATCACATCCTGATTCATTTTCACTTTCCAATTTTATCCATCTTGATTTTTCCCTCATCCTTTTTTTTTTAAAAAATGTACTTCACTGCGCCTCGACGATACCTAGGTATCGATCAATTTTACGCATCTGCATTTTTGCAAAGACGGTGTTCAGGCCTCTGATGGGCACATCTCATATAGCGCATCATGAGCAATCAACTGGGCCAACCCCGCCTTGTGCTGCCATTTCCGCTGTTCCTGGAATCTCCAGAAGGCCTCGCAAATCCTGGCCGAGTGGGGACATCCTTGGCCAAGGGGCGAACTCTGCTGGTTGGCTGGGAATGGAGCACTTGGCCCAGCGAATCCATGGATGGCTTCTTTTGCTAGTTTCAACTAATGCTGACAGACTCCTTAACTGTATTTTTCTTCGCCCCCATGCACGCCAGGTGGTTCGTCCTATTTGGCCAAGGTCATGTTCCACCGATAGCTGTCATGCAGCTGTCAGGCTGTTGCGCCAATAGTCTAGCCCTGGGCCTGCTGACGCCATTTTCAGTGGTTGATAGGCCCCATTGTGCTCCACCAACACCCACTCACAAAAGTAAAAAATCATTGCCATGCGTGGCTGGTTTGAATATCCGGGAAGATCTTGGGTTCCAGCAGTGGGCAAAAAGTTTTATTCTTCTATGGTTCGTTGCAGCGTTGTATCGTTACATGAGAATTACGATCCTTAACCGAGACTTCCGATGAAAGGAGCTGAACTGCCGAGCTAAAATGGCTTCTGAAATTTTGGCTTGACTGTTATTTCTTCTAAACTCTGTTGGAAAAATAAATATTCCGAGGGCATGTGGAGAGTTGGGCGATGTCCACATACATTCTCCTCAATCGATGAAGTGAATTTGGGGCCTGAGATAACTATCTATACGTTTCCCACTATCTTTGAAAGAACAAAATCGCGATTTCGGCCGAGTTCAAGGCGCCAGACTTCTAACAGACTCTTACTACGGAACTCTTGTTTGTAATGCAACTCAAACGAATCAGACAACCCAGCGATGATGAATGAGTGAGGATGCTTGGCAGTTTTCCCCGTAATAATATCTTGTGCTCTCTGCACGAACACCCTACGCTCCCCCCACCTTCAGACATTTTATGCCTAGAAGCTTAACTCCGCAACATGGCATTCGACTCGCTAGCCCACCCTAACTATTACCTGTGATGGCAGTAGGAAGACGGCTTTTTATTCATATTTTGGCAGCTGAGGGTTCCTGCACTTCAAGTTTACCAACCTCTTCGTTTGCCTGCGACGCTTTCAACTCATGGAAAAGTTGAAGCAATGAAGTGGGGTTTCCCGTGTCTCAAATATCCCTGCGTCTGGGTGGCTCAGGCACAAATGCAGGGAACATTTTTCGTCCTTTTCACCCCTGAGCAAAAACGAAAAGTTTAAAACTTGAAACAACAGCTAGGGCAAAGATGCATGTTCATGTGAAGTACCAAGGATTCTCAACTCATCAGTCGCATGCTTCCATTCTTTACCCACTTTCGGTACCCTGGACGCCCAAGCTACTTGACAGTTTCTGGCCCCTTCTGGTTTCAAATAGTAGTCCATTTGAACCGTACAATGTGCCATGACACCATGCTAACCATAGTATTTCACCCCACGATTTCAACTTAACCTAAAATCATTGATGAAAAGACATATTATGGTTAAAACTTTTTTTAGAAGCAGGAGGAACGAGTCTTGAAAATGAACCTTGCGCCCAGGGCAGTTGAGGGAAATGCTCAGCAAATTCTCGATATCGGCAAGAGGTTGTCACGAACAACCGCCAGCACTATTTAGGTAGTTTTTTGAGAACCTGTCAATCAAAATTCCACCCGACCAGACAAAGGCACAACTTTGGTGGGCACAAGGTCCCACAGATCCAGCAATGTTCCATGTACCGCGTGCATTAATTCTACGCCCTTTGAAACCAGAATACTATTCCGTTTCAGTCGATGATGTGTCCTGGGGC
Organism: Emergomyces orientalis; assembly: GCA_002110485.1. NCBI lineage: Eukaryota > Fungi > Ascomycota > Eurotiomycetes > Onygenales > Ajellomycetaceae > Emergomyces > Emergomyces orientalis. The sequence continues at coordinate 500,822 of MOWL01000046.1, forward strand.
TTGGTGTGGGTCAAAGTCTGGCGATGATGAAGTCATTGTGTGTTATTAGCCCCGCTATCTATCTCTTGAGCAAATGACTCTTGGTAGAAAAGGTTGCTAATAATAGCGAAAGACTGCATAAAAGCCGGTGTGACTCCAGAAAAGGGCAGTGATGTGCCTGACATTTTTGGGTGCCCGGGCTAGTGATTGTCGAATGCTGAGCGAGCATGTTTCGTTGTCCTCATGCCCCCCTGTGAGCTCGTGTTGGCAATCTCTCTACCCCTCTGTAATGATGTGCTCAATCACCCGATGCAACTCTCCCCCCAAAGTGACGAAGTGACGTTTCGGTATGAGGGAAGGTGGTTAATTTTTTTTGTTTTTTGTTTGACAAATGGGGATTTTATAAGCAACCTGATGTATAACTAATAAGGAATGGCGTCACGGAAATTATCACAGCGACATGCACAAGTTCTCGCCATTCAATTGCCCAGCTCTTGTACCATGAGCTCAAGAAGGGCAAAACATAGCTCGATTGTTAATTGATACAAGATCATGATTTTGCCAGAAGAGAGTGAATTATTTGTGGTTAGCGGATGTGCCTGGATCTATCTCATGGATCTCAGGGGTTGTCAATCCGATGTCACCTGGTAAAGTTTACGGTAACTACTCCTGGATATTTTCTATCAGGCATCAATTTCGGTAACCTGAACAGGAATATCCATGGAGACGGCGCAACGAATGCTGCGGAGATGGTTTCATTCCTGATGTCGATGACAGCATGGTTGGCAGCGTCAGCGGCCACTGCTTTGTCTGATGGCATTAGCTCCATTTTCCAATGCATCTTCCGAAACATGTATAATTCGTGCCTTGAAGCAGGCTCTCAGCGAGTTTTTACTTTTTTACTTTTTTTTTGGTGCCTCGCAATTTATTGGCGCGCCTTTGCATGATGTGCCACTGTTGTTGAGATTTTATTGGGCTTAAAGGATTGAAGGCGGGAGCATCGATGTATTTCCCTACCCATAACTACAGGTTAGGAAAGACAGGAAGACCGAGCGAACTGGCTTGGCCTTACTTTGATTTTGGTATCATGCATGATGGACTAATGCACAACGCGAATTAGGTTATAGCATGCGGAGCAGAACACGTCGTCTTCATAGAAATGGCCCTCAATTTGAATACGAGGTCGCTGGTCGCGAAATGCTCGCGGAGTCACAAGACGAAATGACTAAATAGCCGCCTGATACTGGCAGGTCGAGACAAGTACCTCACCCAGTTTGAAGCGTTAGTAAATCTCGATGGAAGAAGTTGGCAGAAGTTGGCGAATCTAAAACTTTGGAGTGAGCTTTGACCTGATCGTCTGTCCGCCTGGACGAGTGGCAAGGGATACTTGATCTTGCAAATATTACTCAACCACCATCGCTCTGATAATATTTTCTGGTATTAAGCTATTTTATTCCTAAAAAATTGTAGGTCTACCAGTAAGTTGGCCATGATGGCTTTACCCGAGTATCGAGACCGCATCCTCGACTGCAGTATCCCACCATCGCTCGAAAATCTCAGAGGAAAGAGTGTCATCGTGACAGGAGGTATTTATATTGGACTCCTCAGTTCTGAGCTGCTAGTTTTTGCGCTATGTTTGGCCGTTCACAAATATATAACAGTTTGATAATCTGAGATTCACAGGTGCGTCCGGTTTGGGCAGAGCATTCGTGCGGCGTCTCGTTGAAGCTGGGTGGGTTCTATTCCCTAACTCGCGGGTTCGATTACAAGAAAGGAACCATATTTTTGACCAGAGGAACCTCTGAACAGTGCATATGCTACCTTTGGCGATGTGAATGAAGAGGCTGGCTCTAAACTCGCAGCTGAACTGGCCGGGTATGTTGTTCGCCCTTATATGCTGCAACACTCAGCCATGAGAGATGAGAACCATAACAATGTCTCAGACAAGCGCGGTTCGTGCGGTGCGATGTACGCTCCTGGGAGGAGCAGGTTTACCTGTTCGAGTCTGCTGTCACGAATTCCCCGAACAAATCTTGCGACATCGTTATTGCAAATGCCGGCGTTCCTGGGCCTGATGGACTGTTTGTCGATGAAGGTCGGGATGCCCTCTTTTACACGGTTATATAGATCTTGCATTGCTATGCGAACGTCGTCTCATTACATGCGTGCCTTTTGGGATTAATTATTCCTACATAACAGACCTTTCCCTTCCACCCACAAAGCCAGACACCACTATCTTCGATATCAACCTTGCGGGAACATTATACACGACAAAACTAGCCCTCCACTATTTTCGTCGCCAATCATTTGGGCCAACTCGAGACAGGTGTTTGATTTTGATAAGTAGCATTGCTGGTTACCTTGACCTACCGGGTTCCGCGACATATTCTATGTCAAAGTTTGGAGTAAGGGCACTCATGCGTTCCCTTCGAAGGAGTGCTTGGGTTGATTCGATTCGAGTCAATTTAGTTGCGCCAGGGTATGTAGCTATGTACAAGTACATGGATATAGTAACAAAAAACCTCTGGGTCTCCCATGCCAATCATCATCTCATCCTGTTATTATCTAACCCTTCTGACGCACATATAATAGTTATATCATAACCCCGGCTTACACCGAAGAAATAATCGCTTTCTTTATATCAAAGGGGGTGAAATTTGCCTCGGAAGATGACGCCTGTACGGCAGTCTTGAGAATCGCTGCTGACGCGACCGTGAATGGCCGGTCAGTTGCGGTTGTCCCACGAGTAGATTGCACAGAGGGATATTTCGATCTCGCCCAGGACGATTTCCCCGAAAGGAGTAAATTGCATGGCCTGCAAGATGTTGCGGTAAATGTTGGTTCGCGGACGTAGAGTCTATTGTGCATGTGTGACGTGGGAAGTTAAGAAGATCGTATTGTGAACATAAGTGCAGGACTGTTGCAAGTTATTTTGACATCAGCTAACACAAATTGATTGTTGATATTCACGGAGATGTTAAAAAGCCTACCTAGATAGATAATATTATGATTTCTCTACATTGTAAAGCAATAGAGAAGCAATGCTACTGAGCCAAACATTTATTTGTGAGTGCATCATTCTTCAACCCAAAATTATCCATAATATTCAGTAAAATACATGTACTGTACCTTAACTCTGAAGTGTAGATCTTTTACTCATGCTTCAGCTCATATATGCAGTGTCTTTTCCGTGATAGTAATTTCTGCAATGCTAGCTTTTAGTGCAGGTATGTAATTTCTGTGCATCAATTGAATTTGATCACTTTTGAATTGCACAGTGGTTGCGAGCAAATCCGACACATGTTGAATAAAGACCATGAAGTTGATCACCGATACCTGATCAGGATCAGAGTCTCGAACAAGAGAATCTAAGCCTGGATTCTGATTTTAAAACGGACATGTTGGTGGAGCTAGTGACCTTTTAGCTCGGTACTGATACACAGGTAAATTTTGTCAGAATCAATTCCACTGGGGATATAAAGCATACCTTGACAGTCAGCAAATCAGCAGTCGCTGCTTTTCATCAGCAACCTTTGCTTATTACCATTAGTTGAAGCCGGTAATGTATAATGATACCACTAAATCATCTATAGTGGCTTGAGCTGTTGTAGTGTCTCGTTTTCATAGGCAGATGAACTGGTTCTGTATGCGATGACATGTTGTGAAGTGGTCGACTCCCGCAAACGAAGATGTGCCCTGACTTTTTATTTTTCTATAGGATTTCAGCGCTGTAGGCAGGATGAGAGTATTATTAGCAGAAGCATTTGATTCCCTTGGAGTGAGCAATATACGACGGTCGGCATCTCAGTTTAGAGGCTCTAGATCGACCTCGCCCAGGGAGGAAAGGAGGGCAACGAGCTAGAGGCAGAATGCCCCGCAACGCGCAATAAAAGTGGGAGGTTTCGCACTTAGTCCGCGCGATATAGTGTTGACTTGCTCTCAGGATACTCCTGCACTTGAAGAGAGAGACACTGTTAATCAAGGGCAGGAAGAGGGAATAAGTTATTTTCGAGTGGTTTGGTTGGACTCGTCATGATGGTAGCCTTTTCTCTTACCCATCAGAATGAAGGAAGTTTGTTAATTTTGCAATACTTAAGAACAATGTTGAGTCCAGTGAGGACAATTGGGTCCATATGTGGTGATGCCAATCGTATCATTTGTTGCCCAGAAAGCACGTGGAATAGAGGGTTTGAGGGTAATGTGATACTGTTTAGCTGTAGAATTAAGCGTGATTTCAAAATAAATGTTGAAATAGACATCATGACAAACCGTATTAGTCTCACATCCATCCATCATATGCTCTTCACGTCTATATATATTCGCTAGTTTCCTCGACAATTCCAAGGGCCATATACCTATGATATTGGAAGTCAAAAGAAGGTTGATCCATGGATGTTCGCGAAGCTTGCCCAATACGGTAAGAAAAATGTCACATGATATAAAACCCAAATCCAAGTGTGGGCAATATTCAGCATGCGGGGAGTTGACCAGCAACTAAACACCACTGGGGATAGCTTTTCATATAAATCCCCTTTGAATACTGTACCGGGCTTGTGTGTATTAAACAATCGCCAACCATTGCTTTTATTCCTTCTTTTTTGGGTTTGAAAAACTTACCTAGGTATTAAGGTGCCAGTGCGGCGCCCGAACACCTCTCTAACTTCTCCGCATGGCCGCCTCCGCCCAGAGCATCAGTGCGCTGCTCCAACGAAGCACAATCGACGACCATGAAGAAGTCATCAAGGCTTGTAATGCGGTGTTAAAGAAGTCTAAACACGACCTCGATGCCCTCCACGTGAAAACCGTCGCCCTGTTAAAACTTGACCGCTTCGAAGATGCAATCCGAGTGATCGAGGAAGGCGGGGATGCGCTGAAGGAACGGGTCCCGCTGGAGTGGTCGTACACTTTATATAAGGTTGGGAAACTGGAGGATGCGATAAAACTCGCCGCGAGCGTCGGAACCGGGAGGGGAGGAAAGCATGTCGAAGCCCAAGCGGTACGTTAATCCTTTGGAATTCGGTATATTGCGTCTCAAAAGAGATGCTCATGTTATATGCCATTCAGACATACCGTGCAGAAGACTTCCGTCGCACCGTGGAAGTTTACAAAGAGTTATCTGCAGAGAATCCAGCGCTTGCGGGGGAGCAAAATGATCTCCGAATCAACTCGCGAGCAGCGGACGCACAGCTCCAATGGGTTGGACTGTCAAGCCTGGTTCAGAATACAAGACCAAGCCGGGAAGACTTAGAAGCTTTCGAAACCACTTATAATGTGGCATGCGGCGCTATAGGGAGGGGAGAACTAGAGATAGCAGGAGTACTACTGAAACGAGCAAGGGGTTAGGTCTTTTCCTATCTTACCTTGTGATCTCCTGACATCCTCTAACGGGTCAAATCGCAGAACTTTGTAAATCATCCGAGGAACTTACACCTGAAGATAAGGTGGCAGAACTTCTCCCGATTGCAGTTCAACAATTATATGTGGCGCTAAAACAAGGGAAAACGGACGAAGCCCAAAGCCTGGCTGACGAAATCAATATATCTGAGTAGGTTGTGCACTTCTAGCACACTTGCTATACATATTAACATTTGTAACAGAATCCCCGAGATTTCAACGAAGAAAATCGCGCAAAATAATATCCTTCTTACCTCCCGGGCTGAATCAAATCCATATATACTACACAAGCAATTCCATCAAATCCCAACGTCAACAGATGGCGATAAACTATTTTCTTTCCAAAATCGAACCCTGACCGGAAACTCTTACGTGGTAGATCTTCTAGTCCGCAAATTCGATGGCATAGCAAGATCGACCGAAAAAACTCTCTCCCAGCATCCCGCTCCCACCACATCGGCTGACATCAACACCTTCTCTGTTTTCAACATTGCCGCTCACGCTCGAGATGGATCAGGCAAGTCTAGTCTCAAAGATGTGATTCCTCTTCTAGAGAAAAGACCGAAAGATATTGGCCTTGTCCTCACTCTCATTCAACTATATGTTTCAACTGGAAATGTTGACTCCGCCATTTCCGTTCTGGAAGCGTTCTTGAAACGTCTGGACCCGTCAGTATCAGAGACAGATAAAGACATCCGATTCAACCCAGGCCTCATCGGCATTCTTGTCTCCCTTTATAAAGTCCAAGGGCGCAAAACCCACATAAAGACAGAGCTCGCGAAAGCTGCATCACATTGGCAATCGCGTTGTGACAAATCCCCCGCTCTCCTTCGTGCCGCCGGCTCATCGCTGCTCACATCTGGTGTGCCCTCAGACCTCACTCTTGCAGGCCAAATATTCACGGAACTCCATAACGCCGATCCAAGCGAACAATTTGCAAATGCAGGCTACGTTGCCTCATACGCCATAACATCACCTGATAAGGTTAAATCGACAGTGGACAAACTTTCAACCGTCCAAGACCTTATTTCCGACATCGACGTCTCTTCCCTGGAAGCAGCAGGAATCCCCTCGACAACGACAACAACGTCGATATTACCCACAATTTCTCCCGTCGCGGGAGCAAGTAGCCGCAAGCGCCCAGCAGTTGATGACGCCAACAAGCAGGGAACTACAAAGAAACGAATTCGCAAATCGCGACTACCCAAGGACTACGACCCTAGCAAGAAACCAGATCCAGAGCGCTGGTTACCATTGCGCGATCGCTCGAGTTATCGGCCGAAGGGGAAGAAGGGGAAACAGAGAGCCGCGGAACGTACGCAGGGTGGTGCCGTTAATGAGAAAAGCGAGGAGTCGGCTGCTTCCACGCCTGTTATTCAGGCAAAGTCTCAGGGTGGGGGGAATCCGAAGAAGAAAAAGGGAAAGGGGAAGAAGTGATGCTTTTCCTTTTTTACTATTTTCGCTTTATTATTTTTCATTCAGTTTAGTTGGGTGATATACCTAGGTATCCCATGTCTGTATATGTTTTTGTGTCTCTTTGATTCGCCCCTGGTTTTTCAGCGTCCTCCACCTTCCCTCCCCTTTCAGCCTTTCTCCGGGGGGGCGCCAACTCAAAAAGCGGCAGAGCGGGGGAAATGCATTGTAGCATTCCCAAACAAAAAATAAGTAAATTTGCAAACACAATAACCTCACAGGAGCTATCAACTATCCTATAAAATCATATCTAGATCTCGCTATCACATTGTTTCAAATCCAAAAAATCAAACAACAAATATCAATTCTTCCCAATCCCAGTCGCAACTTCTTCCTCACCATGCCCACGCCTAGCCTCGCCGTTAGCATGATCATCCCCCTTCCCATTTCCCCCCACACCCCCTCCATCCCGCGATACAAAGCCAGGAGAATCTTTCGGCCGCCACTTCGAGACAGAATAAAACACACACCAAGCAACCAGCCTACAATCGCCACGGACGCGTACATCCACGAAGATGCGGATCCTGCGAGACGGGCGTGAGCCCGATGCAGATCGTGGCCGCGATGTCGATGGTGAGCCAGAGAGGGCGGAGACGAATGAGCGGAGACTGTTCATATCCTTGCTTAAAATAATTTAAAAAAGCACTGATAGTAAGGTAGCGAAACAGGGATGAACAAAGGGCTTAACCCCGTCGGTACTTTTGTGAGCGCGATTTCCAGGCCCCTGGGAAGGCTTTGAGGATCTATGCGGGCGCCTGAATCCAAACGTGGATGCTTCGGGACGGAAAGTTGTAGATGTGGATTTGGAGTGCTCAGCCGTATACCATCGAGGCAGAGGCGAGGATGAAACCGAAGAAAATTTGTAAGATTGGGTCAAAATCTATTTTGTGTTTGTGGAGGAAAGGGAATTGGGAAATGAAGTTATTCCACCTCTGAGTCCAGCAGACGAAATAGAATGGAAGGAAGAGGAATAACTATATTTTATAATTATAATTTTCCATGCTATTTCTTTTTCTTATACCAGCTTCAAGCCCGCATTAATTTAACGGGCTATTTGTATAGGAGTTGATCATACCTTGCAAGCGGTTACCCCTCTATGGATCCTGCTCACATAGGGATCCGTATGTCGCGCTGTCCGAGCGAAGCGGTATGTTTTTTTGATCCGTTCTCTCGCAATTTGGACGGTTTAGCATTCACGAACCCCTTTTTATCGCGATCATCAAAGTCCTTGATGCGTCGACGATGGGCGACCCGCTTGTTTGTGTTTATATTCAACTTGCTACCGGACAAGAAGATGATGGTAGTAATTACAATCACTCTGTAAGATGGGGGGATAAGTTTGCGAGAAACAAACGTTAGAGATCCATTTTCGAGCGACACCTACATCAAAAGGAATCAAATATGCAAGCCAGAATGAGACTTGCTCTTGCTCTTCCACATTGGCAGTAATCAAGGGCGATAGTGCTCCAATATCCACAGTCCAATAAAACCTAATATGTATATGGTTAACATACCTCCCATAATATGAAGTCAGGCTACTATGAATACCAAAAGTATACCACTGAAAGTCCTCTGAGCAGTTAAGGCATGATCCACAACAACTCTCTCCCCAGACTTGAGCATGCGAACAAATGGGCGAGCGGTTTCACTGTTCCGCGTAAAGTGGAGCATCATTGGCCTTGATGCTTCCAGTTCCTGCTCTAATTATTATCATCACAGCGATGAAACCTCCAAATGCAGCGCCAGATTTGATGCCCAAGGACGTTGATGTCACAACCAAAATTTCCAACCAACAGGAAAACAAAAAGCCGGCAATGGCGATTGACTTCAACTTCCCAATGTATTGGTCTATTGTATTGGTCTATTGAGGTTTAAATTAGCGCTGGAACGATTGGCAAATTATATGGGACAGATGGCATAGAGTGGCAGAGGTAGAGCGAGTGAGAGGCTTGTCTGCCACAGTTACACCTAGGACACTGCTGGCATATGCCCAAAACTTGAAAAAATTTCCCCAAGCTAGACGCCGCTGCCTGGCTCTTTCCTAAGGCCCCTGGAAAGATCGAGCCTGGTGCGTATTGGTTGCTGGACCCCAACAATAACAATAATTCGTCAAGATAAGCCATTCACGTGAATTCTTCTTCTTTTTTTCTTTCAAAAGAGCATACTTGATATGATTCTGGATAGGCCCACTCCGCCCGAAATACACAAACCGCTCACCCAGCTCGACGAGGATGTTGAGGAGGGCCACCGATGGCAGGCGGTCTAGAACCCTTCGCAGAGTGAGAGGGTCTTCCTCAGTAGGCGAAAGAACTTGGCCATCCTTGGCCACTTCATCAACGGGGGTGGAAGATAAACTCCTCTCGATGACTGTCATCGTTTATAAAATGACGAGCTCCTGTAGACATAACTCAATATAAAGGGAGTTCGACAGAAGTGCCGGCTACTCATATATCTCAAAACAGTACGTTCCCGAAAATTGCTCGAGGAGAAGCATGCTTACTTTTATACCAATTGATCCCCCCTTCACCCACCAACTACATTAGCCCATCAACCCATCTGCCTACCCGTCCATCCACTCCGACGATAATTTCCCCATGTGCAGGGCATTGCTTTGACGGAACCCCTTTATCAGAAAATGGAATTCTCCTTGGCAGGAGGAGGATTGTCAGTCTCTACCTTTCCATTATTGTGGCCTTGACCGCGGTGGGTTCCAACAGCCCCGATTTTTTTCCCGGAAAATAATCTGGTCATCAGCGGGATTGGCAGTGCGCCAGCGAGTCAAATGGTTCAGACATCAACATGCAAAGTCCAAGTTGCCTCGCGATCGCGCATTCCACTACTTCCCCCCACCCAAGCCGGGGGCTTGCATAACTCCATAGTTCGGCGTTTTTGCAAATGCTACGTTGAGTGCAGTTGAACACACTGATATGTTGAGTGTTTTACCACCGAGCGAATAAAACATAACATACTAACCCGGTTAACAATTCATTTCTCGCACGCGCTGAAGTTGTGACTGAGGGATATGTGATTGTTGATGTAGTTGGTGTGGAACTGTCGGCGAGATCGCTCAGCTTGTGTTTGGTGAAGGTGTTTCAGCCCCGCAATTGGAGATGTATGGGGCTTTCGCATATCTTTGCTATTATTAACCCAAATGGCATAGCTTGATATAGATAAATTTTTGATTGAGAGGTGTTCGCTCATTTCTTTAATCTCTGTGCTCAATGAATGCTAATGAGGCAAGATCGGCGTTTCCGGTTAACGAACTGATGTGTTTGGGGATAAACAGAGGAGGTAGAACGTGTGGGAAAAGTATGGAATATGCTGATAAGATAAACCAAATGATGTTGTGTAGTTTTTATAAGTTTTTATTAATTCTGTTGTCTTTTTTTTTTTTTCAGCTCGAATATTTGCCCGATATTTCTGAATCCCCAAAGGAAGTATCCGTATTCAAAAACTGGTATTTAACGAAATGAAGCTACATAGTTTGATACTGGGATGAACCAGCCAAAAAGATGGGATACATGATGTATTTCACGATGTTTCTCATCTTTGATTTTATGTTGAAATGCATGAGCTCTTTTGGAGGAATGAGCCAAGGGGATTAGGCAATTCCCCTTGTTCCAGAGGTTTGCTTTGATATTGAAACAGCAGAGTGGGCTCTTGAAAGACAAACCCACCAACCACCCAACCCATCCTGCAGTAGGCTCAAACAACCACATCAACTAATAAATATCCATGACCCCCTCCTTTGTTTTTCTTTTGTTGAACTTTTTGTGTGGTGGTCAGAAGCCAATGGGGCGGTGCACAACCCACCAATTCACAAATGACATAATGTGGCTTGCGAGGACGAGATTCTGTGGCTATGCAGCGTATTGAGATTTCCGTTACAGTGATACGTGGTCTATCCCTGCACTGACTCCAGAGCAACGCCCGCCTGTGCTGCCGTTGGCTGCAGTTTTCTAGCCGGTCTCTGCTGCAAGATCGTGCGGCTGAACAGGAAATAAAACATAAATACATACATATACATACATACATGCATCCATGGGCTACTACCCCCCACATGGCTCTCCAACAAACGGATATCACTTGTACGTGTCTGTACATTACAAGGGGTTGTTCCAGAAATCTGGGTTTAGCTAGCAACCACTAGGAGCGAGTGAACAGACCAGAGCATGACGCCGTTCATGAAGCGTATTGTCACGCCTTAAACGGTTTCTCCCGCTGTTGGATTCCTCCCCATCCACATACCTGGCTAGGTACTATTTAACACTCTCGGTTTCCCTCCTTTGGCTGCCCTGGGTTTTTCTCTCCCTATCTTCGTCTCCATCAATCTACTACTAATCGCGCTCTTCCTTTCCCGCGTTTCTATACTGACTTTCTATTCCCACACTTCAATATGGGTGTAAGTTCACGCCCCTGAAATGTTCCAATTACCCCGCCATATTTACCCCTCAATGACTTTGCGTGACCCGTGGAAAACCCGGCGCTTTTTTTGGTTACGGTTTTTATTTTTCAACTCCATGGCATCAAAAATAAGCTGACAACTTCGTTCCCCGGGGGGTTTATTGTGATTATCTAGCTTGCTTCAAAGATGGCTGCGGCGCAGCCAGTTGGTGGTGCTCCCCCCTCGGGGTATCCAGGCGGTCCCCCGCCTGCAGGAGGTGCGCCTAGGCCGGGCGCGTATGTAAGTTCCGCCCATGAGTTGCAATCGAGATACATACAGAATGTCATTACAACCACATGAGCAGTGACGAGTCCGAATAAGGAGGGATATACACCAACACGAGAGCGGCTTCTGGGTCGATGGCATGGCGGGGTTTTTTTTTTTTTTTTTTTTTTTTTTTTTTGTGGAATATTATTCTGACGAGCTATTGTCATGGCAGCCTGGCCAAACCCAGCAGTATCAGGCTTATCCGGGTGCGCAAGCACAAGCTCCACCACCCCCAGCGGTAAGCAAATCACAATCTTCTGCCTGTCCCAAGTCCCCGCGCTAGTTTGGCTAAAAAAATCCTGCCCAATATGTTTAATTTTTTCTTCTTTCTCAACTACATCATCCTTGCCTCTTTGTCGTTGTTACTCATCTTCCAACCGCCTGCGTTTTTTACCTTTACACTTTCCATTTCCATCTTGCTGTTGTCCCTCGGCCTTCTTTCCAACCAAAAAGAATACATATATACTGGAACGAGCCGCCTTTTCATTCTACCGTTGTTTCCTTCACCGCTATCATGCATCGTCCGTTTAGCCAACAGTATCCTGGACAGCCATACCCGAACTCGCCGCAACCCCCCTACCCCACGTCGTCTCAACCACCACAACCACAACAATATGGACGACCAGGGATGACTTCGACTCCATCTCCAGTTCCAGGCTACCAGGCGTCTCCTCATGCTTCTTCCCCATCCCCATATCCGCAGAGCTATCAGCAACCCAACCAGCCCATTATGTCACCAGCACCACCCCAATCGCCATACCAGCAGCCCTATCAGCAGCCCGGCTATAGCCAGCAACCTCCAGGGCCATATGGACAGCAGCAGCAGCAGCAACCGCCGCCACAGCAACAGCATTATGGAGCACCTCCGCAACAAACCCCCTATGGACAACCATACCAACAGCAATACCCTCAACAGCAGCAGCAACCCTATCCACAAAGCCAATCCCCTTACGTTCGTTGATTTCTCATATTAGCCCATGTCTTTGTACTTTTTCATTTTATTTATTTATTTGTGGATTTGTATTTATTTTTAAAACGAGACGGTACTGACGAATTATCATGATATTAGGGACAGCGACCAGGCCAATATCCTCCCCAGGGTGCACCAGGCTATCCACCTCAGGGAGCACCACCTCAAGGAGCTCCGCAATATGGGGCCCCTCCTGCCCAGGCCGGGCCTCATCTTATTGCCGCATATAAGCAAATCCTTCTGGGTACCATTCAAGAAAAGAATCTCCATGCAATGTATCCACCTCATTCGCCTCTCCTCGATCAAATCGCGTCGAGAGTCACCAACCAGATTGACCAGCTCTGTGCTACATGGCGCGTCCCTCGTGAGGTGGGACAAGACATTCTCAAACTTGCCCTATTCGACGTCATTCTATATATCGATGACAGCGGCTCCATGCAGTTTGAAGAAGGTGGCGAGCGTATCAAGGATCTTAAATTGATCCTCAGCCGCGTTACCTACGCTGCAACATTATTTGACGACGACGGCATCCAAATTCGCTTCATGAACTCTCCTCAGGAGGGAAATAACATTCGCAATGAACAGCAAATCGAACATCTCATCAGCACCATCAAGTTCACGGGTCTGACTCCTATGGGAACGAGCTTGAGGAATCGGGTCTTGGAGCCCTTGGTGGTTCAGCCCGCTAAAAGCGGTCAGCTGAAGAAGCCAGTCCTGGTCATTACCATCACCGATGGACAGCCTGCTGGAGAACCGGCGGGTGCTGTAGCTGAGGCTATTAAATATGCAAGCAACGAACTGCGACAGCTCCCGCAGTATGGACCTGGTGCAATCTCTTTCCAGTTTGCGCAGGTTGGGAATGACTTAAAAGCCCGTGAATACTTGAGCAAGCTCGACGAGGAGCCTGGTATCGGTAATCTCATTGACTGCACATCCAGTAAGTGCTAACTTCCAAATCCAATCCAGTATGCACCTCAATACAGTTTACTAATAACGGGTAATAAAAAAAAACAGATTTTGAAGTCGAGCAAGACGAGATGTCCCGCGCCAACCCTCCTGTTGATCTAACCCCAGAACTCTGGGTAAGTCTACCTCTGTCTCCCTTCTCCCCTTCCCAAACCAATCAAAGTATATAATATATATATTCCAACATCAACCAACTGACATCAACACCCCTAAAAACAGCTCACCAAAATGATCCTCGGCGCCATCGATTCCTCTTACGACACCAAAGATGAGAAAACCAACCGCCCATCTGGCGGCGTTCCTCCCCCAAGCCAATACGGAGCCCCACCCCCGGGCCAATATGGCGCACCTGCACCCCCACCACAGGGACAGTACGGCGGATACCCAGGAGCCGGAGCCCCACCGCCCCAACAGGGTGGATATGGCGGCTACGGGCAGCAGCAGCCCCAGGGAGGATACGGGCAACAGCCACCACAAGGTGGTGCGTACGGTCAGCAACCACAGCAGGGAGGGTATGGTCAAGCCCCGCCTCCACAGGGCGGGCAGGGAGGCTATCCACCGCAGGGAGGGTACGGCGGTGGTGCCCCCCCGAGATACTAGAACCCAATAGCTCAATAGAGATATGGTTGTATAGTTCACTGGGGGTTTTTTTTTTCTGGAACGACGAGTTCAGAAAAAAAAACGCCTTTGAAAAAATTTCCCTCTTTTGTGCTTTGTTTGTTCGTTTTGTGTAATGCATGTTATCTCACGATATTCTTCTATTCTTTTATTTTTGCATTTGCCAAACTTGTCCCCCCTTCTTCTCATTATTTTTGCTTCGGTCAAGTTTTGTGTTTTTTACGTGTGTTTTAATGTGTTTAATGCCAGTTGATGATGGGTAAATCTTCTATCTATTATTTATTATTGTGTTTATGCTTCCCTTTTTCATGTTTAGTGTTCGTGAAAGATAATCTCCTTGAGGCGATGTTAGTTAGGGTCAGAGAATGGAGGAAGGTAGGAAATTTGAGATTGAAAATGTGTGTGCGTATGTGCATCGATTTTGCAGATGTATTTTGAGAATATCGAAGCCTGTGTGGCTGGATACTAGTAAGTTTAGGTGTTGAACTACGGGATAAGTATAAGTACCAGGATGAGAAAAAAACTTCTGACGGGCAAGAGAGAGCGGGCGATGGAAAAAATTCAATATGACATATATTCTGAATTTTTGTTTTGTGTGCATGAGGGCTAATAACACGTGATCTGCTGGCTCAAGATGACAACAGTATTCAATACTAGTACTACATAAGCAGTTCTTCACCCCGTAATTAGATTCGCTTGCATTATATTTAATAGAGCAAAAATAATAATAAAATAAACAAAATACTAAGAGATAGAGAGAAGGGAAGGCTAAGAAGGAAAGGTTGGTAGGGTGGAATCCTTCATAAGGGGTAACTAGTAAGGAATTCCTTCAAGCTAGTGTTTGTTCTCTGGCCCCTCCCGAGGTCCAAGTTTGACTGACTACAAATCAACACCATAGGTTTGTTACTATGTAGTATGTCTTTTAACCCCATTTCTTGAAATTTTCGATTAATTTATTATGAATCTCGGAATAGCAACAGAGCCAAGCAAAGTACTGTGCGTCCATCAATTAACCAAAACTAAGAAAATCGAGCTAAAGAATGCAAACTAACCCAGTATTTCACACTCACCAAATGTCATCATCCCTTACCAGTGGAATTGGTTGAAGCTGTTGGGGAGCGAAGACATCATATATTCGCAAATTATCCAAAAAGCACAACCCGGAAGCAGCAACATCAAGGAAAATCAGAATCAGAATCCACCAACCGAGACAAGGGTACCATGATCCCAACACGAGCCAGGACAATTTTATCAACACTGGCAGCTGTTAGCACGCATACTACCAAAACATCATCTAATCCGCAAAATGGCCGGATGGAAACCGAAAAGGTGTTCGGAGGCCTCAAGGGACGCCGAGTGTGAATTTAGCCTTCCGAATGCGGGTTCTCAGCACCCGGTGCTTTGTCCGAGTCTCTTTGAGTATACATATTGACGAAAACTTGACAGTGGGTGTGATTCAATTGTGGGCGCACATTATAAACTCTCTCGGAGAAGTTCTCAGTGAGAAATACGAGATCTCTAAAGTCATTCGACGATCCTCGGCCGAAGAAAGCGCTTAGTTTACTGCTCATGATGGTGACGATGTCGAGGACAGGAAAGGATTTCTGCCCAAGGTGTGTCTGGACACTGACAACCTCAGATGCGGTCTGGGGGTAGTGCGGTGCGCCGAGCGCGCCTGGTTGTTTCTCGTTAGTGGAATTGACAATAATGAAACGAATTTATTTTTTAGACGAAGTCCCTTTCCCTCAATCGAGGATCCTCATCATTACGAGGGCGAAATCTCGTAGCAAACACCTCCTCTGGCAATTCAATTCCAATCCTGAACTCCTTTGATCTTTCTTGTTTGCGGGCCGCACAAATAACTCCAGAAAAAATGAAGTAAAGGTCAGGGGAACAGATGCTCTAATTTTCTCATCCTTCTCAAGTGCCCAGGATATATCATTTGTTCCATCCGGATTGAGGTTTTCCAGTCCCCATTGCTCTGATAAATCCACCCCATCAATCAAATCAGTCAACGCAATTTCATCGTCTGTGTCGAGAAGATTCTGTGCAAAAAGCGGGAGGCGAGGGTATGGAAGACCGGTTTTGCTCCTCTCTATATTTGAAGGAATACATTGCAGGTAAACATCCTCTTCCGGGATGATGGTGAAAAAGAGCGAAACACCGATTCTTTTGAAGCGCGGGAAAGTATGGAGTAGGGAGCCACTTTATGGTGTGTCTGGCGGGTATATGTTTGATAGATATGGCTATGCTCAGATTTGAATAGCTGGGCAGCCTTCTCGACCAAATGAGTTTGGGACGCATAATTTCCAGTCCTTTGAGATTTTATTACAAGGCAGAAGTCAGAATATTAACTTGCCCTAAGTGCAGGAATGTAAGAAAACACATTGTCGCTGACATGCCTGACCCGCCCGGCACCATAGTACTTCAAAGCCAGGATTCCCACCAAAAAGCAGCAGATACATGCATGCATCTTCTAGTATTTTGGTGATAACTAGCACTTCACGAGTTCCATCGCTGGTGCTTGATGAGGCATCGCCTGGTAATCCCAGAACAGTCAGTATAATGGGTTTGGGAACCCCGTTGTCATTGTTGTTACTGAAGGGTAGGGGAATGGATTGTTGTGAGACCTCAACCAACTTGGCCAAAAAGGACACCGTTTTCTAGGTTGGTACTAGCAGTTTGGCAGTCTAATACATGTAAACTACTGTACATTCCAAGAATCCGAGCCAAGGTTCGTGAGCTTAGATACAAAAAACACTACCAGCAGACCAATGTCTTGAACGTAATGAAAGACACTTTTTCTACTAGGATATAGCAGCTAATAAAAACATGTGTCAAGGCAAAGACTAGGATATCTTGAAATGAATAACATAGATCTCTTTTCTGTAGAAGAGATAACAGTTTGTGCACAGGCAGTGAGAGATGTAACATCTGGATTGAAGGCTGGGGTGATATCATCCACTGGCAAGATCTTGATTGTACTATCAATGAATGCCCATTTCCGACGCTAATTGTTGGTGTCCGCGGCAGAGCCCCAGGGTAGCTAGCCAAAACTAATATATCTACAACTAGCACGAGTTAAGTTTATCCAACTTATTCCATGCCATACGCGCAATCAATATGCAGACCCCTGGACAGGCCCAAAGCACTTGTCAAGATATATGCAAGATGCTGCGGAATCAACAAAAGACGTACATGTTCTGCCATCTGACATACATTTCATATCTCAAACCCCCGCCAGCAATTGGCTTATCATTAGTTAACCTTATTTTTATTTTTATCGCCATCCATCGAAAAACCAAAAACGCCCAAAGGCGAAAGATCAACGTTAAAACACGGCTCTCCCCCCCCCTCCCCCACTCAATAGCCTCTACTCCCCCTCCTCGCCCCCTTCGTGTCTACCCTTGGCTGCCGACGGCGGCGACAACAGTTCCGCTGCATAGTGAGTGCCTGTATCCGTATACTCCATGCGACGTTGGCCCACCCCAAGCTGTTTTGTACCAAACCAAAAAAAAAAGAAAAAAAGGAAGAGGAAAGCCGTTTTAACCCCCATTTTAATTAAACCCGTAAATTTAATTAGCCCTCAAAACCAGCCTGCAAAACAAGAAAAGTGAACCTTGGCTGATGCTAGGCCCTGTTGTTGCAACTCTAAACTCTCTCGAAAAAACCCCAACGCTTAATTTTTTCGTCCTTCCCCAACCCGCGGCCCGATAAAATGAGAGACAGAAAAAGCCTTGCGTAATCGACTTTCCAAGGTTCCAGTCACCTCACTCGATTTCTTTCGTTCTCGTATCATTCTATTCAAACCACATCATCAGCCGCCACTCTGATAAATTTAGAAGAAAAGAAGGAAAATAGCCAAAAGAAGAAAGGAAAAAAAAAAAAAAAGAGAATTTACCTGTGCCCATTGCCGATAGATATACTCTTCAGTGACAAAATCCTTGGACCACACACCACACGTTCTCTTTCCCCGCCGCTTACTTGTCACTTTTCTTTCCATCTCTCCACAAAAATATACCCGAAACTTAACTGGAGCTTGAAACATTCCTCTCACATCGCCATTTTCGTCCTTTTGCTTAGAGCTAAACCTCGGACTTTTTCTTTCATTCTTTTGCCTCTTTTCTGTACATATGCATCCCTCTTGAAGAGAAAGGGAAAAAAAGCAGTCGACCTCTCTTTTTTTTCCCCTCTTTTTTTATTTTCGTTGTAAAACTTCTTTTTATCTTTTTTTTTTTAATTTTAATTTCTTGCTGCATTCTACTCCACTTCATTACGTCTACGCCTGTGTTTTTCCCACATGCACTCGATTCCCCCAATGCGCCACATCCAACGATGAGAGTGACTCCGTTCAGTATCCCTCCAACCCACCTCACCCGTTTTGTCCTTGCGTTTGCCTACGAAATATCCAATTTATCATCCTCCATCCTCATCGTCCCTATTACCCACTGCTCTTCATCTGATCCACTGTCCATAAGCTTCGGAACCGGTTCCGGGTACTGCTAAATATATAAGAGACAGACGAGTCGCTATCACTGGGGAATAAAAGAGAGGTTATTCAACATATATATATATATATATATATATATATCTAAAATCCTGCCAGTGGGAAATCTACCATAGGAGGAAGGAAGCCGGAGAATACACATATAGCTGGGCGTCGACCCGATGGCGGGGAGCGATGGAAGTAACCCCGGACCTGGAAGGTTGAGCTCGCCTCGACTGCCTCGCCGTGCTTCATCAAGGTCGCCCCTGAGAGATAGTATTTTGGGAGTGAATGGTGCAGGTGAAGAGGAGGATGAGGCGGTTCTGCTTCAGGATGTCGGGGGCCGGGATAATGGAGATGCAGGAAGGGTGGGGGTGGAGGGTGGGGAAGACAGAGGTGCGGGTGCGGGCGCAGATACAAGTGCCGACACCACAGATCGCGCTTCCTCCCAGGATATAAGGAGACCGTCCTACCTAGCAAGTCCAACGACGGCGGATATGCCACAGCGGAGACCGTCTCAGGCTCGCGTACGCTTTTCTACGGATCTAGAACGCACGCCGGACAATACAACTCCTCAAAGTCTGAGGCGCGAATCGCATGACAGTGCGGGAAGGGAAGGCAGCGGTAGTGGTAGTGGGCGTGCTGCGGGTTTAGGACTTAGAGTGGACACCTCCTCGTCTAATATCATTTCGAATCCAGGAAGCACATCACCCAGAAGTGGCACTCAACGATTATCCCCCGTCTCTCCCGGAGACCCCGTTCCGCCGATGCATGATTTTTCTTCTCCCATCTCGCCTAAAACGCGGAATCGGGGCTACTCCTTACGACGATCTATTTTTAACCGGAACATTGCCAACCAATCGGAGGACGATCAGACGAATAATATCGAATTGGGTCACGATTTGTCAACGAGTAGTGACACTCTGTCGCGGGTCCATTCGCAGCCACATAAGCAGCCTGGCACTGGTGAGGAAGCTGTTGTCCAGACCAGTTCGAAGGATGAAGAATCTACTACATTCTCGGACTCGAAGGACCAATTAAGGGAGAAAAAGTCGTACTCTGCGAAAGCTGCGGCGTATAAAGTGCGTGCTGCTCATGAATTGGCGTTGGGCCGATGGAAGGATTTTACAGAAATTTTCCGAAAGCACGTACTTCGCATCAAAGAAATCCCACCCAGTAAGGATGGTCGACATATCGACCTTGACGTACAGCGGCAACACCCTCCAATCGATGAGCGAACGGGCAAACCCTATGTCAGCAATCACATCCGATCCAGTCGATATAGTCTGTGGAGCTTCTTCCCCCGCCAATTCGTAGCGCAATTCTCCAAGCTTGCGAATTTCTATTTCCTTGTCGTTTCCATTTTGCAAATGATACCCGGTCTGAGTACTACTGGCACTTTCACCACTTTTGTTCCGCTGATGATTTTCGTTGGTATTTCTATGGCGAAGGAAGGGATTGATGACCTCCGTCGGTACCGGTTGGATAAAGAGGAGAATAATCGGATTGCACATATTTTGCGGTCCCACAGCGCAGGTACAAATGCTATTTCTACCTCTACGGATGCCCTAGAATCAAAGATATCCTCCACGGACGCTAATTCCGATTCCAATCATGCGGAATATTGGGCGCCTACTAAATGGATAGATATCAAAGTGGGCGATGTCATCAAGCTGTCCCGCGATCAACCAGCTCCCGCAGATCTGGTTCTCCTCCATGCCGACGGCCCGAATGGCATCGCATACATCGAGACTATGGCGCTGGATGGCGAGACGAACCTGAAAAGCAAACAACCCTGTCGACCTGTAGCGAATACCTGCAAGACAGCTGAAGACATCATACACAACACTTCCATTCATTTCGCCGTCGAAGACCCCAACATCGACCTGTACAGGTTCGACGGCAACGTCACAGTCGGCCAAGAGAAACTACCCCTCACCAACTCAGAAGTCATCTACCGCGGCAGCATTCTGCGGAATACCCGCGAAGCCTTCGGCATGGTCATATATACCGGCGAAGAGTGCAAGATACGCATGAACGCGAATAAGAACCCACGCATCAAGGCACCGGCGCTGCAGGCGGTAGTCAACCGAGTCGTCGCCGTCATCGTGCTGTTTGTCGTCGTACTTGCATCTGCGTGTACGATTGCGTACACGTTCTGGTCGCGCGATGTGGAGGATAAATCGTGGTATCTGGAGCATGCGGACGTCTCGTATGGGCCTATCTTCACTTCCTTTATCATTATGTTTAACACGATGATTCCCATCTCGCTGTACGTCAGTTTGGAGATTGTGAAGGTTGCGCAGATGTTTTTGTTGAACGATATTGATATGTTTGACGTGGAGTCGGATACGCCGTTGGAGGCGAGGACGTCGACAATTAATGAGGAGTTGGGGCAGGTTAGGTACGATAATGGTTTTCCTTTTCCTTTAATCCTCCCTGTTGCCTTTTTTTTTTTTTTTTTTTTTTTTTTTTTTTCTCGCTCTGCTCAGAATATAGTACGAAAAACTAATGATAAATAACAACAGCTACATATTCTCCGATAAAACTGGCACGCTGACGAATAATACCATGAAATTCCGCAAAATGAGCGTTGCAGGGACTGCGTGGCTTCATGATACTGATTTGCGAGAGGAGGCAGCTCAGGAGGCCGATCGAAAGATGCTACTGCATAAGAAGCGCGTTTCCAAGGGGAAGAAGGCCTCCTCGCGGAAATCAGCTACATATGATCAACGTGCATTGGCGCGGAGATCCGGCGTGTCAAGTCATAGGCACGACGAAGTCTCATCCCCGACAACGATGCATTGGCGTTCAAATAGAAAGGGCAGAATGTATCATGGTGGCCGTACTGCGGAGATGTTGGAATACATACAACAAAAACCGCATACGTTGTTCGCACGTAAGGCGAAATTATTCATTCTCGCCCTCGCCCTGTGCCACACATGCTTACCGGAACGCGACGAAGACGGGGATATTTCATTCCAAGCTGCGTCCCCGGATGAAGCTGCGCTGGTTACCGCTGCTAAGGAGATGGGATATTTGGTGGTAGATAGACAACCCCACTCGCTTACCATTCGACTATCAACGGCTGGGCAGGGCGGGGACGGGGAAGCTATTGAAGAGGAGGTCTATGAAATTTTAGACGTTATTGAATTCTCTAGCGCGCGGAAACGTATGTCGATCGTCGTACGCATGCCCGATCAGCGAATATGTATCTTCTGCAAAGGCGCCGATTCTACCATCATGGGCCTGCTTAAACGTTCCGGTCTCGCGACCGAGAAAGTCGCCGAGATTGAAAGCCGCGCTAACAAGAGAAAATCGCTCGAGGCGAAAGAGGTCATGAGGCGGAATAGCGAACACGTCAATCGCAAGGATAGCAAACGGACAAGCATGAGTATCGGCCGCCCTAGCTTCGCGGCTGCGCGCCGGTCGAGCGTTTCCGGTAAACGCCATTCGTCGCTGCGGGATAGTATCGATGTCTGGCTCCGGGATAGGGAGACTGATGGTGGTCTGGAGTTGAGGGATGATGAGGATGATTATTATTACAGCCCGCGCCCGTCGGTGCAGTTCTCCCCGCGACCCTCCGGGGCGCTTTCGGAAGAACATCGCGCGTCTTTCCAGACGGACGACGGTGGGGAGGATTTAGTCGAGGAGTCATTGGTGGTTAATGAGGCGATGGTGTTTGAGCGGTGTTTCCAGCATTTGAATGACTTTGCGACGGAAGGGTTGCGGACACTGCTGTATGGCTATCGGTTTATTGAGGAAGGGGATTATCGGGAGTGGAAAGCTATGTATCATGAGGCGACGACGAGTTTGGTCGGGCGGCAGGAGAAGATTGAAAAGGCTGGTGAGCAGATTGAGAGGCAGTTGGAATTGGTTGGGGCTACTGCTATTGAAGATAAGTTGCAGAAGGGCGTGCCGGAAGCGATTGATAAGCTGCGACGGGCCAATATTAAGCTTTGGATGCTTACGGGCGATAAACGGGAAACTGCGATTAATATTGGCCATTCGTGTCGGCTTGTTAAGGAATATTCGACCGTGACGATATTGGATCATGATGCTGGGGATGTCGAGCAGGTTATCTTGGAGACGACGAGTGAGATTGTCAGGGGTGCTTGTGCTCATTCCGTGATTGTGGTGGATGGCCAGACACTGTCGACGATCGAGGCGGATGAGCCGCTCCAGGAACGCTTTTTTGACCTCGCCATTCTAGCGGACTCTGTGATTTGTTGTCGTGCCAGCCCGAAGCAGAAGGCGTTCCTTGTCCGATCGATACGGAAGAGGGTGAAGAAATCAATCACGCTTGCAATTGGAGATGGTGCGAATGATATCGCTATGATCCAGGAAGCGCACGTGGGTATTGGCATTACCGGCAAGGAAGGTTTACAAGCAGCCAGAATATCCGACTATTCAATCGCGCAGTTTAGATTTTTGCTTAAACTCCTCCTCGTCCACGGCCGCTGGAACTACATCCGCGTCTGCAAATACACGCTGGGAACGTTCTGGAAAGAAACTCTCTTCTACCTCACACAGGCCCTCTACCAACGCTGGAACGGCTACACAGGGACCAGTCTCTACGAATCATGGTCCCTAAGCATGTTCAACACCCTCTTTACCTCCCTCCCCGTAATATTTCTCGGAATCTTCGAAAAGGACCTCGCAGCCTCCACCCTCCTAGCCGTCCCCGAACTGTACACCAAGGGCCAACGCAACGGCGGCTTTAACATCAAACTCTACATCGGCTGGGCCTTCATGGGCAGCTGTGAAGCCATGATCGTCTACTTCACCATGTACGGCCTCTTCGGCAGCGCCATCTTCACCCTCGACAATGGCGTCTTCGCCATGGGCCTGCTTACCTTCACCGCCTGCGTAATCATCATCAACATGAAGCTCCAACTACTCGAGATCCGCTACCGTACTATCATGGCCGCCATCTCCATCCTCCTCTCCGTCGGCGGCTGGTTCCTCTGGAACATCATCCTCTCCCGCCGCTACGAAATCGACCCCATATACAACGTTCGCGACAACTTCTTACCCCGCACAGGCCGCAATTTGCTCTGGTGGGCTACCTTGTTCCTCGCCGTTGTCGCTGTGGTCCTCTTCGAGGTATGTGTGACTACGCTGCGCGTTGCGCTGTTGCCGACCGATGTGGATTATTTCCAGGAGTATGAGCGTGATCTGGAGATTCGGAAGAGGTTTGAAGAGGCGGCTGCATCGGAGCTACAGCAAGGGTGGGATCGAGGGAACAAGGAGTCAAGTTTGGAGATTTTGGGTGATGCGGAGAGTGAGGTGGCGGAGAGGGAATTGCAAGTGCAGGAGTTGTTGGATCGGAGGACCACAGTTGGGGGAGTGCGGGCCGGGGAAGTCGGGGAGGATCTTGAGTGTGGGCGTACATGTGCGCGTGGACAGGGGAAAGGGAAAGGTGAAGGTTCTGATGTACAGATGGAGGAGGTGGAGTTGGGGGATAGCCGGCCTTCCGTGAATGGAGGCGCTAGCCCAACGGTAGAAGGAGGTGCGGATGTACAAAGTCCCTCGCGGCGCTCGTTGGATATTCAGGAATTGCTCAGCAAGGGTTTTGGTGCTATTCGGAAGGGACAGTTATGAGCCTTTCTCTTATATTTTTTTTTTACCTTTTTCCTTGTGGTTCTGAGGTTATGATTGGATTGAGTTTGGCGTTTTCCACCCCCCTCTCTCTCTCTTTTTTTTTTTTTTTTTTTTTTTTTTTGGTGTTTAATTTTTCCGCCACCCTCTTGGTCGTGCGTATGGTGTTCTTTATATCGCATATATGCATGATGATTCCCCTTTGCCTTGCCATATTTTTTCATGCTGCTTTTATGCTTTTATGTTTTAGACTGATTGATTGATGGAAGAATAGACCGTTTTTGATTTATCTCTTTTCCCTTTTCCGTGTTGTTTGTTCATCCTTCACATCTCCTCTGACCTCTTTTCATTTTTGACCCATGTTCCATTTCCCATTGTTTTATATATCTCTCCATCTTTCTCAAGGGGGATTCAATCTTGTTCGTTCTGCTGAAATTCCTTGGACCTTGGTCCAAGTATATATCGCATGTTATATATATGTATATATATTTGTTTACATCGCCTGTTGGAGTTGGATCGAAGAAAACGTGTGCATTCATACTTCCTGATTTAATGCAATGCGAACGAAGCGCTCGTAAAAATAAACAGGAATACAGTGTTAAGAGGCTCCCGAGATAAATAATGAAAAATATATCATCATGACCATCATCATCAAATTAGATCACATTAACATCGTAAATCCATCCTGCTGTTTCATATCATTTGTAGAGGATGGCAAAAAGAAGAGAGAGAGAAAGAGAGAGAGATATAGGGAGAGAGGCCGAAAATTCAAAAGCCAATGATAACATAAACGAACCAAAAAAAATCATCCCCTACATAAACATTGTACTGTACATACAATCTCATGACCATTTCACACCATACTCACTTCACAAAATCAAAACACATCCCTCACTTCCACTACCTCCTGCCGCTCCCCTTCAACCCCATCATCTCCCTCTACAATCTTCCTAGAAATACCCCTCGCAACACTCCCCAGCTCTTTCCGACACCTGACACAATCCATCCAGTAATTCTCGCTCGCCAGGTGCAGCTTGCGCCGGCTACAGAGGGTGCTGAAATACTTTTCCTTCGCTATCTGGCCGTCCGCGTCGCCGAGCATAAAGGTGCATGAGGGGGAGTGAGGGGGAGTGGGCTTATCATGGGCTTGGGGTTCTTCGGGTGGGAATAATTCTTCTGTATTTGGGTCATCTTTCGCTGGTGCTGGTGGAGGATCATTGGATAGGGACAATTGTTCGGCTAGGGCGTCAGGGTCAATTTTTGACACTGGTTCTGGGTTTGGGTTGCTCATATTGGCCTTCTTGGCCTTCTTGGCCTTCTTTTTCCTATGCTTCATTCCACTGGATCCAAAGCTTCTCCACTCATCATCAACGGCAGGTTCAACGACGGCCGCAGGTTCCTCTGCTGGTGCTGGTTCTGGCTCTGGGTCCGCTGTATCAGGATACTTCGCATGAACATCAGGCGAATCGTCATCCATAGTTTCCTGTGGGGCGGAAGAGACAGCCTCTGCAGCCTCACGGGGTGTTTCAGGTTCTTGAATACCATAATCTGCATGGTCACCATTCAACCGCACCAATTTCTCTTTCCCCTGGTCAGTTGGAGATGGGCTGCGCGGCTCCTCCAAGAGTGGTGGTGGTGGTACCTCGGTGTTGTTGGCTTCACCGTCACCTCTCGGGGGCTCCGTTAAGGTTGTGAACAGGTCAACTGTCAAGTTGCCATGTTCATTCTTGAAAACATCAAGGATCCAAGGTTCCCGGATAATATTCTTATTATCATTCATCGCAATTCTCGTTTCATGCCTGAACTTCACGCGATACGCGTCACCATCATCATCCTTCGGGAGCTTGGGATACGCGCGCTTCGCAACGTCAAGCACGTTCCAGTAAGGCACTTGCGTCATGTTTTGAATGTTTGTTTGCACAAGGGTGGAGAGTTCGTCCATCCCATATTCCCGGGCAAAGCAGTAAAGAAAGGAATGAATTTCAAACACTTTATCGGCGCCGGACCAGTTATTGGTATCATCCTCCCTCGATGTAGAAAAAATTTGGGAGGAGTAAGGACACTCTTGATACTGTCCGATATACAGGAACTTCAGGACGAGCTCCAACACTACTGGATCTGTATCGACTAGAGATATACTATCATATATTCCGGCTGTGCGTGCACCCTCGATCTTACTGCTCAGCGATGGAGACTGTCTCAAGATTCCCAGGTGGACAAAGTACACTCTCTGGCGATTCACGGGACCGACAAAAACTCGAACGATCTTTGTTCCATAAGGGTTGAGGGGAATAAAGGGACCAGTTCCATTCGGTTCTTCTACAATGGTATTTACATTAGTACTCTGCATAAATTGGTTATCAGTCAAGGAGTTAAACTTTACCAGATATCTGAGGCGTTGCAGCAACTGCCATGCTACTAGAGTCCGTAGGCTTCGCCTGCTTCTCCTTATTCGCCTTCTTGGCCATACTGAAGTTTCAGAGCGCAAAGACAAACGCGTTCAACTAAATTTATAAGGGGGCCCAGTATAGTCTCTAGGCTCACAATTGATATAGTCGGGAGTAAAAGTTTGATGGCCCCCTTTCTAGGACAGGCAGAGGGGGATGCAAGTTGATATACAAACAGCTATCAACACCCCTAGGAAAGAAACTCCCTCCAGCAATATACATACCCCGAGCTGTCCCCAGTCCAATCACGAAGGAGTTCATGCGCAAACATGCAGGATGTGGTAGAAAATGAACTGCTGCAGCTGGGAGTAGTAAACGCTGCGCTGGAGGCCTCATCCTAGCGCTTCTGTTATTTTTTTTTATTTATTTTTTTTTCAGTAAGAGGGGTATGCGTGTTCAACTCTTTGATGCGTTGTGCTGGCCTCATTGGTTAGTAGGCACAATGCCATGCATTTGGATATGCCTCTTCTCTTCTCAACCCAGTCAGAAAAGCCCATCAATGCGGTTAATATGTATCATATTCCATGAGGTACAAGGCTGCGTTGTGGGGTGATGAAGGTAGTGGATGAACCAGGAGCAGAAAATATCCATTGCAGCTTTGGATATGAAACTCGCATTGGCAGAACACACTTTTGGGCAGGAAATTGCTATTCTGGCTGCGCGTGTAGTTCCAAGGTTGTTTGTTATAAGTACCAATTGCCCCATTGCCCACGGAAACGAAATGGCCCTTGATGTGGACAATATGATTGAACTCCATTCCACAGCATCCTGCAGGTATTGCGGGGTTTCCCTACCCGAGCTACGGAGTAATGAAGCGACATTTCCATATTTTGTTCAATACGGGGAAATGTTAGCCAGCCACAATAATAAACAGTTCCGGAAGAAGAATCATCCATCGTGTTTAGCTTATGGGGAGGAGGAGCTTTAAAAACAAAGAGGCGTTCGACAGGAGACGCCGAGAACGTTCGGGACATCTTTCTGGCACGGAAGCAAACATCTCCAGATTCCGCAAAGGTGCCCACATCCTCACTAACGCGATGCCCCTAAAATCCTGGTCGGGCTGCTTGCCTTTTCGGCGATTTCAAGTTCATCTTGGCCTACTTGAACCCTATCTCAACTTTTGGGGGGTTCCTCATCCCGTGAAACCTGTGAAAAAGCAAACTCCATGCCTGACCAACCCTCTTCAAACGGTGGAACGCCCACAAATCTCTTGTTTCTCGTGACTTGTTTCTTGTCACATTTCCTTCGCTTGTTACAAGCTAAACTACTGTATTCTATTTCCGGAGGGCATTTTCTAGCAACCGGAGCCCGTCGCGTAATGGGCCAAACAGGCTAGTTCTAGTGCAGTTGTCTGGAGGGAGGTTAGCGGGTAGCGCCGTTGCGGGACGCAGAAAAAGAACTAAGCAATCAATCAGTAAGATCACCTGTGAACTTCATGAGAACAGCACTTTTATTAGGGCCATTTTATTTCTTCTTTTAAAATCTTTTGCCAGGGAGTGAGGACTGGAGCGTCTCTCTGCTTTATCATGGCTATTATTGGCTTCTCTTCACGATTTGATGTCGACTGTCGTAACTCTGTCCAATTCTGAACGGACGGATTTTTTACACAGAGTATGACAATAACAATAATAACAATAATAATGGCCGGATCTTTGCATTTTCACGTTGTTGTCGGCCACAACCAAACTCCTCCGGGTTTGTGGGGATTTATTTCCTCCGCATTCCACGCCAGAAATACCCACAACAACATACTCCACGAAAAAAAAAAATAATTACACACAAGTTAAACTACTAACCTAGTTTTTTTTATCTTCTCCCATTTCCCCATGTTTTTGATGCTCTACCCCGAGGTTTTGATTAATTCATCATTGGATGAACTATTCATGGCAATAATTATTATCATTATTATTATTTTTTCTTTATTTTTCTTTTAAAATATTTTTTCCAATCTACCCGCCCAAATTTGGCCTCAACTTGCGGACAAAAGTGAATTAATAATGCTTGTTTCGAACAGCGATCGTGCAGCACAACACAAGGGGCTAGGAGGTCGCCACAAGGTCAACGAAACGAACTAGCCCCGGACTAGCGTTCGAAGACTTCCCGTGCTTACTAGCCCAACTCGGTCTGATCTCGGATCTGAATTTTCGCCGTGGCCATAACTGGGCTGCGATTGGGCGCGGGCTTGTTTGCGAGCTTCGTTCCCACTTCTCCAGGAGGTCCCAGGGGGGGGGGGGGGGGGCCGCCGAATTAGCATCCTAGGAAATCATGCTCAAGAGCTGAGCTGTTGTTTTTCAGCTTCTGGAAATGACTGCCATTCCCTCATTGGTAGCGGCGGCCGCTAGGTTCGGTGTTGACGCTGGGGATGTGCCGACCATCACCTGCCGACAGTCAGCTTCCGACAGGGTGAATTGAATTGAATTGAATAGGTCGACCCAGAATTGGCTACTTGTTATTATATTTTTGGTGGGGATGTTGTTTATTTAGTTCCCTACGAAGTGTTGTCATTTATTAGCAGGGGATACAAGTTGAACGTACTCCGTACTTCGGGCAAAGTTTCATCATGACTCCAGATTTTGGGCCCACAACTTTTGGAATCATGATCAGCACTGAGGCATCCATCTAAAAAGACCTAAGGTATTTCAACTCATCCCATGGATATCTCGCACACGTTTACTAATACATTACACTCTCACTGCCCTCAACACCAGATTAGGGCAAGGTTAGAGTTAGTATTAGGTTGGAATTAGGTTAGGACTAGAGTTATATAGGGTAATCGCTTCGAGAAATATGAAAATACAAAAAATCAACCTCACTAAGAGTAGTAGTTAGTACCTAGGTACATATGACTGTGACTACTGGTGTCTGGCAGTTTTTAATAATAGGCTGAGTTTTAATGGTTGGCTTTTTGGGGGGTTGGAATCATTGCTAGAGTTTTTTTCCACCCGAGATTGGGACCAAGATCAGCTTTGCCTGGTCTGGTATGCCCCGTTGTTACCCTTCACTGACGAGGTAGCAAAAATAAACAGCACTATTTTTAGGCCACTCGTTCGCTCCTTGACAATTTGTATCAGTTATATAAACACTCTGCCCTGGGCGCATGTTGTGTTGCAAAAACCATCCACCTCCAACCCACCCCCCTCTTCCCCGCACCCCTCCCCCCCCCCCCTCTCCCCCCTCGGCCCGTCCATAGAGTTATCCCGCCATCTAGCAATCTAGCGATCAAGCAAGGTCAAGGGAATAAGGAATAAGCAAAACAAACATGGCTTCCTCCAACAGAGTCGATCTGGAGCAGAAAGGCATGGCTTCGGACTCCGACAACACCTCCCCCTACCTATCGGAGATGTTACCGGCAGAGCAGACGAAGCTAGATAGGAGGATGCTGCTCAAGCTTGACCTCCTCCTGGTGCCGATGATGGGAATGCTGTATCTACTTGCTTTCCTCGACAGAGCCAACATTGGCAATGCCCGTGTGGTATGTGTCTAGTCATAAATCTAGAAATACCGCATCACTTGAACTACTTAACTCTATGAGGGAAATGTTCTAACGGGGAAAATCGCATATAGGCCGGCCTGCAAAAAGATCTCGGTATCACTGACTTGCAATACCAAACAGGTAAGCCAAATTGTTTAAAAAGAAAGAAGAAGAAGAAATCATCATTTTTGAAAGAGTGAAATAGACTCTTTCTAACATAAAACCACAGCTATCACGGTTACCTACGTCCCCTACATCGTCGCTGAGCTGCCATCAAACCTGATCATCAAGAAGATTGGACCCCGTATCCTGCTCCCAACTCTCTGCCTCACCTGGGGCATCGTCACCACTCTCCAATCGCAAGTAAATAACTACTCAGGCCTCATCGCCGCACGTTTCTTCCTCGGACTTTTCGAGGGCGGCCTATTCCCCGGTATCGTCCTCTACCTATCCTCCTTCTACCGTCGTCATGAGCTGCAGATGCGCGTCGGCCTCTTCTTTTCCGCAGCAGCGCTTAGCGGCGCCTTTTCTGGCCTCCTCGCTGCGGCCATCCAGAAAATGGAAGGCATCGGCAACCTCCGTGGCTGGCAATGGATCTTCCTCCTCGAGGGCCTTTTCACAGTGCTATTCGGGCTATTCTCTTTCTTCGTCTTGCCCAACGACCCCAGCCAAGTCTCCCTCTTCAACCCCGAGGAGGTCGAACACTGCACCCGCCGCCTAGCCCTCGACACCAACCTCCCAGACAACGAGACCATATCCGCCAAACGTGTCCTCTCCGCCTTCAAAGACCCGCACATCCTCATCCTGTGCGCCATCCTCTTCTGCAGTGGCGCCAACCTTTTCGGCCTCTCCTACTTCACACCATCCATCGTGCAAGCGCTTGGCTACAGCCAGACAAGAACGCAGCTACTAACAGTTCCCCTCTTCGCCTCCGCCTTTGTCGCAACGATGATCGCCGCCTTCTTTGCGGACAGGTACAAGCAGCGCGGCATCACAGCGATCTGCAGCAGCATAATCGCCCTCGTAGGCGCAGGAATGGCTCTAACAGTCCGCTCGATCGCCGCCAGATACGCCTCAATCTTCCTCCTCGTCACGGGCATCTACGCCGCCGCGCCCAGTTTCATCAGCTGGATAACGAATAACACTTCGGGCCATGTGCGTCGAGCAACGGCCATTGCGATGGGCTTCGTCAGTACCAATTCGGGTGGAATTGTGAGCACGTGGATCTACCCGCGCAAGGATGCGCCGTATTACCTGTTCGCGGCCAGGTTTAATCTGGCGCTGATTGTCATTACGATTGTGTTGTGCGGGGTGCAGATATTCTGGTTGAAGAGGCTGAATCAGAAGAAGATGGAGAATCCCGATGAGATTCTGGGAGATGTGGCGGGGATGGGGTTGGAAGTCCAGATGGACAAGTTGGGAGATCGGCATCCGAAGTTTGTGTATACCTACTGAGCGCTCCTCGGTGGAACCACTCCTAGGCATGATAAGGATTAAAGATCGTGGGAAGGAACGGGGTATGAGGATGTCAAAATCCGTGGTTTACACTGGGGAAAAATAGAAACATTTGTGGACGAAAATTTACTGCACTTGTATTTTGTATAAATAAACGGTTTTGCTCCTTTTTCAATATTCTGAAATCTAATTCCATCAAGTCATGAAACTATTATATTTCCTTCATAATCTCAGCCCATCCGATGGCTTTTCTCTACTGGCTGTATATTCCTCTCCCAGTGAACATATTCGATGAGAAAAGAACAGAAAAACGAACTACAAGAACAGCCAAAAACTATTACAAACACAGCAAAAGAAAGAGATCCTAGAGCAAGCACTAAAGAGATTACAAAAAGCTTGGAAAAAGTTTAACGGGTAAGCAAAGCTAAATATAGCGAGATCTAAATATCTCAATGCTCTACCACAAGGAATCCAATCACAACATCAAATCATTGTAGCCAATGCAGTTCTGTATTTCATAAATTATATGTTAACAGATTCTCCCTTTCCCTTTCCTCTTGAGAGACTTGTTTGTTATCCTACCTTCAATTCTTCTACGCTGAAGCTCGGTCCCTTTTCTCCACAACTACCTACATACCTCTCCTCAAAAGGCCCAATCTCCTCACTGCCTCTGAATGATGCATCATCAGGGCCTTCGCGCCCACAGGCATCAATTTTTCTCGGAGCTCCGGAAGAACACCCCATACGCGTACCATGTTTTTAATGTGATGCAAGTCAGCACAAATAATAATCAATAAATACTAAATCATCAGATGCGCAGCAGTGGCAATGCTCAGCAGTCCCCCCATCGCCGTCATCATTAACTTATATATATATACCTCATTTGTTGATTCTGCGGTAGGTTTCAACTATATACAACCTCCCAAACCACTCAACCACAGCTCCCTCCCCCCCCCCCCCCGGCCTCCCCTCCCTATTGCCCCCGTTTTTGAACGTTTCAACCTTTTTAACCTTCCTGAGCTCAAATGGTGAAATCAATTTCTCTCAAAGGAACCCGGGGGCCATCTTGAATCCCATGCTCCAAATCCCAGGAGCCGGAGCCGACCATTATGAATCCCCCTCGTCTCATCCAATCCAATCTCAAGCCCCTGAACCTGTACCTGAACCGCAAAGGCTTTCAAAAAAGCCTAATCAACTCTATGATTCAACATTTTTTTTATCACTGCCATGGCTTGTTGTGTTTGAAGCTGTTGTGATTCTGAGCAAATAATCCCTTTCATCAAACCATTACTTTGCTGCGAACCGCGGTTTCTTTTTTTTTTTTTTTTTGGTTTTTTTATTTTGGTTTTTCTTTCGCGGAAACACTTTCGGTTACGACGACGCGAGACGCAAATGTAGCGCGAGAGCGATTTTGAAGATAGGATAAGGGGATGACAGGTTTTGTCTTTCTTTGTTTTTTTTCTGAGATGGGACGACTCCGCGGACACTCACACAAACATACATACACCCTGTAAAATATATATATTCTTCTCCCAAAAACACTCGCGCCTGGCGCATAGCGTTTGAAACGTCTGAGCAAATTGGGTTGAGCTTAATATTTTAACCCACTCTTGATACCCATACAAATCGAAACATCTTTGTATAATGAATTGCTGTGGTGAAATTCCAGTGTTTTCCTCCTTCTCACCACCCTCCTTCTCTCTCTTTTTTTTTTTTTTTTTTTTACCTTCTGAGGCCTCTCTCCCAGCCGGTGCCTCAAACACCTTCAAAGTGTCAATCAAGTCTCTTCTGTCAGACTCACAATGACCTTCTCCTGAGCAGAAAGCATATTATTAGCTGAGCAAGAGCAAGCATTTCAGCGTGTGCTCAATCAGTGGCTCTGATTGTTTTACAAAAACAGATAGTATTAACATCTACCAAAGAAAGAAGTAAAAAAGGTTAAATAAAGAAAAAATATCATTCTTTCTTTTCATTCTTCATTCTCACCAACAAACTATGTACAAGTGAAAAATAAAATTTAAAGCAGAGCAAAACAAAAATTTGTAAATAGTATATATAATATATATACAAGAAGAAAATATAAAATAAATATCATCTCAATAATCAATCTGCTTTAAACCCTGCTTTCCAGTCCCAGTTATAAAATAGAATATAGAGAGTATAGCAAACTTCTTGCATGACTCACATAAAAAAGTTTAAAGATAAAAGATGAAAAGCAAGAATATGAAGATAAGCAACCAAAAAAAGAAGCAAGAAATAAGAATGAAACAATGGCATGAAACATGAGAAGTGAGGAGAAGACTATCTGAAAACACACACAAATATGGAAAAAAAGCTTGGTACAAAAAAAAGAGTTTCAGACAAAGACTGTGAACCACAAGAGTGCATACATAATAAGTAGTGTCTCAGAAAAGAAAAAAAAAAAAATAGAAGAATGTCATGGAAATGACAAAAGTAAAATGAAGTAGAGATAAGAAGAAGATAAGGTATACAAAAAAAAAGAGGTGATTTGTTGTTATTTGTTCTTTGTTTCAATATCCGGTACCAGCCCGTTGACAATTGATAAATGGAATAGAAAATAGTTTGTCAACGTGAGTAAATAGAAAATAAATAATAAAGTAAAAACATTACTGAGATTTCTTGTAAAGGTTAAGAATTTGGAGCCGGGGGGAGAGGAGATGCGGGAAGAAGAAGATAATAGTAAGTAGATAGATAGCTTTCTTTGCCGCGTTTTTTTTGGTAGGTTGATTGCGAGAGGAGTGGTAGTAATATTCATTGCAAAGTTTTTAACTTTCAGAGGGAAAAAAAAGGGGGTAGGTTTGAGGGAAGGGGGAGGAAGAAGAAGTAGAAGAAGTAAATTAAAAAAAATCGCAATGAAAGAAAAGAAAAGACCAATGAGCAGGCTCAATAAACACGAGAAAAAATTGAGGAAAAAAAAAGCGAGTTTGAACATGACAAAGAATGCAAATTGCAATTTAGAAAGGGAAAAACAAAGGACAATAACAAACAGTCAAAGATGTAAGTATATAAAATCTGCATATTTGCATATTTGCGATTTCAAATTTGAAATGGAAAAAACACCAGAAGAGACCAAAAAAAAAAAGGAAAAGAAAAGAAGAACGGCCGTTAATAAATTTCAAAATCCCCACATTCTTCAAGCCTCCGTTGCCGTCGCAGCAAGTGCACTCGGATCCACAGTCTCAAAGGGGAGCATGCCATGGTAATCACCAACACTCTCAGATGGCGGTGAGTGACCCAAGATATGACCATGACCATGATGATGATGAGAGTGATGACCATGATCGCCCCCCAACCCCTGCAACGCAAGCACGAAACTATCATCATCCATCTCCATCGGCGGCGAGTGCGAGTGATGATGCATCGGCATTGGCATGGACATGTTATGGCTATTATTATGATTATGATGCTGATTGAGATTCTGCTTCGAGTACATCTCGCTCAATAGCATGCCCGCATCGTCACTGCCGTCATCGCCAACACCAACACCTGACATGCCCGCCATATGGTCGTCGTGGTCTGCCACAGAGAGGGAGAAGATATCTTCCGCAGAAGAGGAGGAAGAAGATGGGTGGAGCTGCAGTTTCGTCATGGAAGGCGGGGATTGGTCTGCTATCATCGGTTCGGCTGTGGCGTGGCTGACGTGTGATAGGGGTGAGGCGGAGTGTTGTTGTTGATGTTGTTGTTGTTGCTGCTGTTGTTGAGGTATCATGTTGGGTGCATCGATCATTGGAGACGGGGAGAGGAAAGGGA
The DNA here is from genome assembly GCA_002110485.1 of Emergomyces orientalis. NCBI lineage: Eukaryota > Fungi > Ascomycota > Eurotiomycetes > Onygenales > Ajellomycetaceae > Emergomyces > Emergomyces orientalis. The sequence goes on from MOWL01000046.1 coordinate 536,165, forward strand.
GGCTGTACGGGGTCCCTACAAGGTGTGAGGTAGTAGGGGGTGGCTGGCTTTGCGTCTGCGTTGGCGTCTGGTCGGGTGGTGCACTCGTCGTAGTGAAGAATGGCGGGCTAGCGAATCCCGAGGACGTGCCTGTTGTCGCTGTTGCGTTTGTCGTCGTCGCCGACATGGGATAGGATTGGAAGTCCATCGCATAACCGGACGAAGTATCTATCCGCAGGTCATTGCTGACTGGTGGGATATGTGGCATTCGACCCTGTGGGATGGGTGCAAAGATGGTAGGGTCTGGATGGAAGTGCTGCGCGGAGGGGTGGTGTTGTTGAATGTGGAATGACGGCATATGATGACCCATAGCAGCAAAGTCAACTGGCACGGGGACTGATCGGCTTCGTTGCCGTTTATGGCCCCGGCCAGGGTGTAGGCTCATCCCGAAATGGCTATTCTCCTGATACATAGACGAATTCGGTCTAGCTAGATGATTCGGCTGTGAAGCTGGTCTGTGAACAATGTGTGGAGAAACCGGAGCTGAGACAGCAAATCCACTGAAATCATATTGCATCAGGCGGTTCTGGAAGGACTCGAGGGATACTAATTTGGCCAATTGAACGCTGAGAACTTTGGGGTGACCGCCAAGATAATGAACCATTGACTTGGTAGCTTGCTGATCCTCAGTAAAATCCCTGCATTGGTAAAAGCCACCCGAATTTGACGAATCCATATAGAAATTTGGCGGGCGATTGAGTTCGATGACCAGTCCTCCAGGTTTCGGCGCGGTGCCATCAGTATTCGGGGCTGGGTCGCCGGATTCCAAGACGATATTCTTGATATGAGAAAATGGGTACTCGATTTTATATCCAGCCGAATCGTTATTTATATAATATGTCATGCAAGACTTTTCAGGCGAATAGAAAATCACTAGATCCATGGCATTTTGACCGACGCGACGCCAGCTACCAATTCTTAGGGAGCGGCACGCAAAGTGGTGGATCACGATTTTACCTGAAGCGGCAGGCTCATGCATCTCGTTAGGTCCATATCCGGGGGCTCTGTTGAATAAGTTGCGGGCGTGCGCTTTTGATGGGTCGAAATGAAGGGCAAGATATTGGCGCATCGATTCGGGAATGGCATCGCAGTCTTCACCGGTTTCGATGCCCTTTTTGGCAATCATTTTGATCTTGGCACGTCTACAAGATTGGGTTAGTTTCATCCACCCCAAAAAAAACCAAAATACAGCAGTAAAATGTATGTATATGAAGGAAAACCCACCGATTTTGAAACCAGATCTGAACCGAACGCTCAGTCATATTGATCTCTTCCGCGATCCTCTCACGCACAGCCGCCGTCGGGGTGGGATTCTTATTGAACTCCATTTCAAGCGTAACCAGCTGATCTTGGGTTGCGCGCTGGCGTTTCTGGTTCTTCTGCTGCTGAGTTAAGGTACTTTTTCGTGGCGGGCGGCGAATTGATGCGTGGTTCTGGTTTGCAGAGGATAAGGATACTGCGGAGGCATTGGTGGAAGATGGGGATGGGGTTGACATTGTGGGAGTGGTATTGGTATTGGAACTGTTTGGAGTCACACAAGTCGTTGAATTGTTGTTGTTGTTGGTGATGGTGATGTTATGGGGCGTTGTCGTGGCCGTGGCCGTGGCCGTGGTCGACGTAGCCACAGGCTCTGTAGTCGAAGCCATAACTGTTAATGGAGATGCTTTGGTGCAGGAGTGGATAGAATTTTCGAGCTGATCTAGTCGGATGGAATGAATGCTGTCGCGAGCCGGTCGACAGATGCGAATGGGTCGTCAATTCGTAGAAATATATTTCTCGAGGCGTCAAGCTCGAGGAAGGGAAATGGATGGAAATGGAGAGGAGGTAATGAGCGGATATATCTGGTCGCAAAAGATATAATAATAGCGGTAAAAGGAGTGACTGAAGAAGGTAAATATAAAATAAAAAAAGGAGCAGTAAAGAATGAAAGTAAATTTTTTTTTTCTCGCCCCGTTTGAAATGAGTGTATGAATGGAATTGAATAAATGAATGGAATTTACCCCCTGATTCCTATAAAGAGGAAGAGAGAAGGGATAGGATATTTTTTGATGGTAATAAGAGGGAGGAGGAGAGTTTGGGACAGGGTATTTTCTCTCTATCCTGGGCCAAACCAACCCAACCACCAAGTGTTAAAGGATTTCTCTCTCACGGTTGATGATTCCGGACGTCGTCGATGAGAGAGATTTAATCGATGGGGAAAAGAAGAAGAGGAAGAAGAAGAAAGCCAGTCGAAGAAGCTGAACCAAGGCAGCGAACTTGGAAGGGGTGAAGAAGGGCTTTGATAGGAAACAACCGTATGGGCCAAGTCGGGTCTCTGCTTGTATATCCTGGTATATATAATATATATCAATCAATATATAGATTCGAGAAGCGATGGGAGGTGTTTAATATTTAAAAAACGGGGAGGCTGATCCTTAGTGGTGAACGAAAGCAGCGGCCAAAAGAGGGCGGGCAGAAAGAAAGACGAAGAAAGACGAATGAAGTTAGAATAAAGAATAAGAATCAAGTTTGAAGGAGCGTTATTGGAAGCAGCCGTGAAAGAGTGAACGGACTGTATTCCAGGGGTTTTGGGGGGGGGCAGACAGACGATGGGGGGGGGGGGGGGGGGAAGGAAATAAATGAAAGAAAAAAGACGACCAGTATAGGCTGGGGGGAGGAGGGGAGGGGAGAGTAAAGAGAGGGTAAAGAGAAGAAGAGGAAGAGGAAGAAGAGGAAGAGGAGGGATGAGGATAGAGGAAAAACGAGATGGAACAGGGCAGCCAAACACCAACCAGACACCGGACACCACACCAGAAACTCACCCACACCAGACACCAGACACCAGACACAACCACACAACCACACAACCACACGCGAATGAAAGCACCACCAGAGCCTGAGCCTGAGCCTGACTGAGACTGAGACTGAGACTGAGACTGAGACTGGGACTGAGACTGGGACTGGGACTGGGACTGGGACTTGTTAGACTCCAGGCACAGTTTGAACCCAGAACCGCCCACTAGACTCAACACAGCCTAGTTCTGCTCAGGAACAGGCTGCTGATTGGAACCCTGGCCTCTTGGCCTCCAACTGTCCCCTCTTAAACCCTTGGGGATGTTGAAACCTTGCCCCCAGGTGGGAACCAGTGGACGACGATGTGGAAAAAAAAGGAACAAGAAACTGCTGCACCCCTCTCCCTCGTTCCCAGACAACCGCCAAGCACAACGTTTGGAAAACGTGTGTCTGGCTGTAAGCGGCTAGCCGGATCGCGGTGTGACTGACTCTTTTTCTCTGTCAACAACAACAACAATAATAAGTAGAAGAAGAAGAAAATAATAATAATGAAAATGATAATATGGTTGGGCAAACACCAGGTACAGGCCAGATCAATAATGTGTGCTTTTTTAAACAAAATCATTTCCCCCCCCTTTTCTTTTTGTACCAGATTCCACAGGAAATACTTAACATATATATATATATCTATATACATAGCCAGGTGATATATATTCCCAAGTACCTAGGTATGAATATGTATATGTATGTATACACATATACATATATATAAATGCGTGGAAATGTCGTGTCACCTAAAAAAAGAAACAGTGGTGTTGTTTTGGGGGCGGAGTCCGATTCTCCTCCCTCCATGCAATACACCTCCAGGGCTAAAATTATCCTGGTTCAAAAAAAAAAAAAAAAAAAAAAAGGGCCCAACAAGAAAAGCGGTATCCAGTTCAACTTTGGAAATACAGATCCATGCCAGTACTGACAGAACAGCTGTCAGCTCTGAATATGGAAATAAAATAATAACCAACCTGACGCGTCCTGGCTGGGTACACTCGAGCGAAAGAGAAGAGGAGGGGAGGGCGGGCAAGGACAACCTCTATTTCCCCTCCCTGTTCGCTGCAAAGGTACTAGTACATGTACATGTATTGCTGCACATACCACGACTAATTAATTAGCATGGATCTGCTCAATAATTAATATACAGATAAATTTTTACATGCATCCACTGCTGCATACATGACAGTCTGACAGGCCCCGGGGGGGTATACCAACCATCCTCCGCGACATATATAGACCTCCTTACTCATACTGTAGGCCCTCTAGGTTCTGGACACGGAAAGAAAGAATATTAAAACGCAAAAGAAAGGAAAAGGAGAGATGCGATGTAACAAGGCACGACGCAATCTTATCCGTCTATCCGTTTTCCCTCCTCTATCCTCATTTTTTTTCTCCTACTAGGCACAGAAACTTAACCATCATCAATTAATGCAATTCTATCACATGGTTGATATTTACTTTCGCCTCACCCCCCCCCCCCCCCCCACCCCCGGCAAGCATGCAACGGGGTGACATTTTATATGTAGCTACTCCGAGACCAGCGGCATGGAGGATTCTACCACCACCACCACCCCTTTCACCCCCGCCACCCCCAAGGATTACCTTTGGGCTTATACAGACTATTGAACGAGCTATTTTCTCCGAAGCAAGACAAATGCAAGGAGGTACGCATGTAGAGAAGACAGGTTGCGTGTTGCGTGGCATTTACCCCTCTTAATTTTTCTTACTGATATTTTGATATTTGATGACCCAACAGAAATAATCCAGAAGCACACCACATACATATATTTAAACAATATATTTGAAAAATTCTACCAAAAAAATCAACCAAAAAAAGAATCAAAATGAAAATGAAATGAGCAGGTGACAAACAACTCTCACTCCCTGCCACATGAGAAGAAATGATTGATGTGATGCGATTGATCTCTGTATCCATAGTATCTATATACAAAACGACATAGGTACATACATACACCCCCGACGGGGAATCAGAGAGAGAACTTAGAATCCCTGACATGAGAATATAACAGCTATACGTGTGTCAAATTCAATGTATGTCTAGTGTACAAGAAGGTAATCGCCTCTCTGCTCTCAATCAGATCTTATGTATATTCATCATCTATCTCATTCATTCTCTCATACCCCCTCTTCAACATCTACTTCTTTCCCTCTATATTGGTTGCTTTTGATTGAGTAGTACGGATCAAACAAACAGACTCAGGCCCCATTGCTACCTTTGCCTATGTAGAGGACATATTTAGTAATTGACATGAGAGCCAATTCATTTTTTCCGCGCACTAAACAATCAATTCTGAGGCATGCATCTCCATTTGCCTTAAAAAGCAGGCAGCATACTTACTGCACATGACTTGCATGTGAAATATAATCTTTCCTTCTCTATATATTTCACAGCTCTCTTCTACTCTATTTATTCTATCTATTCCAGTCCTTTTTCTTTTATTAAATTTATATCCCATTCATTTATTATAGCCAGGCAGTTCTTTTTAAGCCGCTTTCAAAATCTAACCCCACTCCCCCCTTGCATTCAAACACGTCGATCAGATCGGATCTGCAGCGTTAAGCTCAAATCCCCCTGATATTGTTGTTCAGATTCCCGGATTCTATATAGGTACTCTCAGTATTAATTGCCAGCCATTTTATGCACCCTCTCTCTATAGGTTACTTGTTTTCGGAGAATTTAACAAAGGTGTATCATATAGATTTCAAGTTTTGGGGTTTTTCCCCCCTTCCCCCCTTCCCCCCTTCCCCCCTCCCCTTTGACGCTAGATGGCCCGGGAAAGCTTTGAACTTATCTTATATTCAAAGTAATTAGTTAGATCCATGTCCTGTACTGTACATACATATAGTTACACGTGCGGTATATTCTTCCGTTATGCAGGTGGCAGGTTGCAGGTTGCAGCATGCGGCATGCGGCATGCAGTATGCAGGTCCCCCTTGAAAGAAAAGGGTGGTGTTTCTGCAGGTAGATGGGGACAGGAAAGAAGCAAGAAAGAAAGAAAGAAGAAAGAAACTGAAAAGAAATAAATAGTAAAGGGCAAAATGTGTGCAAGTTTGGTGTTTATCATGTAACTTGAATGTTCGGTACATCAGCCTGAGCCATGGAAAACTCCAAAGCTGCATGAAGGAGCTAGTTAGCAAGTTTTTTTTCTCTCATCTTTTGTATAACTTTTATTTTTAATTTCCATCTCTGTTACAATGACTTCACTTCTGATTTTTCTCATTAGACATAGTTAGCTATTTGCTACTTACTGCTCGTGGCCACTGTACCTGCTCTCTTCCCCTCCATATCCATGATCATATCAATTGGGCAAAATATTGTGTGCCTTGGGGGCACTAGAAACAACCTGTGCTGATAGTCTTGAATATTAGAGTCTATAGAGCTAACTATAGCTATATAGCCGTTGTTCTAGTTGTAACCTCGCTGTTGGTATTGCCCCAGGTACCTGGATTTCCCATGCCTGCTGCTGCACTGCAAGACCACCACTGTGCACTGCTGCGCTACTCCATCTGCAACAGTAGTTCAATATTGTATCACTGTTTTGGTATCCATCCCTCTTGCATTAAATCCCGAGCCCAGGCATTGCAGTATAAGATGATTCTCCTTGATCAACAATTTGAGCTTGAAATTCAATTTTTTTTTTTCATTATTATTTAAATTTAAACAAAATCTTTTGTAGTCAAAGTAGATAAGTTATATCAGCAGACAAAGACTATATATTCACACTTTCAAAACGTAATTTATATCCATAATGTATCTATCTAGTGGAGAATTCCTCATTGCTTTGTAACTCAAGATTCATTTCAATTCCAAGTTTTTTCTCCATATTTATCATTTTCAATTCTCTGGATCTAAAACCTTTCATTTCTATTCTTTCAAGCAAAGAAAGCAATCAGTATGACATAGCATATGACATGTCATGGTAAAGGCTTCATATCTGAATTGAGTACATCACATCACAGCATTTACAGAGCTCTTTAATTTTTAAATGAATTTTATAATAGTTTCTTGCGATTTGTCATGCATAAAAATGGCAAACAAACTTCAGAACAAGAAATCAGTATAAACTAAATACAGTGAACTAGAAGAACTCAAAGAGATGATAGTTCATGACACATGTATTTGAATCAGGGTAGGGAATTGAGCAATAGTCTGCTACAAATATGTGTACCAGGGACATGTACAGTACATCACCGAGCAATCATTAGGATAGCAACATTTCATTTATGTGTATGAAATAGTGCTTGAAATGGATTGAAAGTCAGATGTATCCATCAAACTGACCAACATACAGTACTTGGTTCACTATCTCTTCAATATCATAGGTTGGCCTGATGGGACCACCTGTTTCCCCCTTTACTTATTTTTTTTACAGGGAGAACTCTGGTTCTCTCCTTCTTCGGCTGATGCTGACACTTTTATTTGAATTTTTGACTTTCTTTAATAACCATTTTTTCTAAACCCAATGCGACGTGTAGATGGGCAATTTTGGGTTGAAAAAAAATAATTGCAAAAGAACGAAGAAGATTCTTTAAGAATAGGCTCCAAAGTTCGTTTGCTTGAAATTAACTAGTTAACTAGTTACCACTAACTGATTATGTTAGAAAGCTAACATTGTTGGTTGCGCCAGAGGCGTGAGCCTTAAACCAAAAGCCTCCTGAGTTCCAAGGACATTTCTTCCAGAATTTTCTGCCGATCCCATGATTTAAGCAATAGGAAAAAAAATAAAAAATCTAGCAATCAATTCATCCACTGACGTCACGAGGTAGATCTTCTCGAGGCTGCCCTAAAGAAGGAAAAAGAGGGTAAATATGACCTGTTTGACTTGGAGCAATAACTGAGGACCTTTGGTAGGCCTGAAAACAGGAAACGATTCAGTGCCCAGCATACAATAGTTAGTGATTCAATGCTTCTTTTCGCCTTCTAGAAATCTGTCCAGAGTAACATTGGCAAGGTTGCTCGTTTGAATGACCCGAGCTAGCTCTGACCTGGGCGTCCCATCCCAAAAAGTGGATAAAGGGGGCGCCATCGCCGGCGCCGCGATAGCCACATCTTCAGGATTTCTTATGTCTGCACCATGGCCTTGCCAGGTCTGGCATGTCATTGACCAAGGGCATCGGTCTGGTAGAGATACGGGGATATTTCCCTCCCACATTTGATATCCGGCAAGGTCGGGGTGCCTAGTGCTTCCCCAAGGCACTAACCGTACATAGGGTAGGATTGACAATGCGATCCTGCAGGGCTGTCATAGTTTTGACGTCCAGCACACCCAAGCCCAACTCTGGAATGTTTCAGCGAAGGAGCGGTTTAGTTTCCCATTATTGTTTTTAAATCCCAGCCCCCCTGTTTCTTTTCATCCTCTCTTCCGTCAAACTGGCCAATGCATATTCTCGTAGAATAAGGGTGTGCTGGGGAAGCGGTAAAGGGGTAAGCAGGGAGTATTGTTGTGATACATGGGGGAGGGCAGCCTTGAGATAGCAGACTAGCAGGTCTTACTTCTCAATTCGGAGAATTTTTGACAACAACCAAAACGTTATGCGTGAGCTCGGTATTCAAATAGATTATCCATATCCGCTCTCTTTATTTTCTTCCCTTCCAGTCCCACCGTTCTCGGAAGCATACCAGAGGGCATGAATAGCGTCCATTATATGACTATATTTCTGCATAAATATCAGCGAGCCATAACTCCTATTAGACAACCTCACACAAAACACCTGGCCGTTACCACATCTGCACGCATGACTCGACTGAACGCCCGTCAGCAGCCAACTGCTGCTTGATTTTCGGTGTTGTCTTGTTCAGGTTAAGGATTCTATTTTTGATTCCTACCCCTGCCGTTGGCTGTCACTCTGCCGAGTGAATACGGACGGTACTTGAGTATCAATGGCCTCGAATGCCGATTTTGAGCTCAGTACGGAGAAGGCGATTTTTTCCCCTCCATGTCAAGGAACATGGCGAATAGGCTAGTTTTGGCCTAGCACATGCCCTATGGCGTGGCTATACTCTAGTTTCGTCATATTGGAATCTATTCAGATCAACCGATGAAACTTTGCCCCTCAATCACTCGTAGTTCCACCAGTCATCCACGCGCAAAAACGCCCCCGTATCAGCCTCAGGCATACTCGCCGCTCGGAAGGGCGATTGCTTTTCCCTTGACAAACATACACTTCGCCTGATGAAACGAGCGCAAGTATTACCCGAGTTTCGTTTTGATGCGTCTGTTGGGCGAGCGAGCTGGGGAGCGACTCTGCAGTGTACCATTTTTAGAGAATTTACTTGGAGTATGCTTCAAAACGGCACCAGTGTCACAGCAAACGAAACCTTGGCCATCTCAGCTTTTTGTTCTCTTCCGTGGAGATCGAACAAGGTCGGACCTCCAGAGTGTGCGCAAAATTTTGCATTACCTGAAAACACCCGCCAGCAGGACTAGCGGAAAGGAGCAAAGTCTTGTTGGTTAATACCTTTTGCGGAGAGGATCGTGGGGTGTAAACGAGACGAAATATTTCTGCCTGAATATTTCAGTGTGCTGTCTGTTGCCCAAAGAACAATAGCATCTACTATTGATCCCCAGGTGAACAACGGAGCAGGGCAAGCTACGTTAGGCAGGCGGCCATGTAAAAGATTGGAGAGGCACAAAGTGAGCTGGCTCGCGTCCTAAATACCCAGATGGTTGTATATTCTGATGATGCCACAACAGTATTTAAAATTGAAATAAAATTCAGAAACATTATGGCCTTGTTTCTGGTCAGAAGGTCTGAAAAGAGTCAGAGCTCCAAACCCAAGAGTGACATTTACGAACAAGAAATTTTGGTTTAGCACGAAAAATTTCGAAGTGGACAAAAAGTGGAAAAAAGAAAATGTCTTGATTAACTATCGGGAAACTGAATTATGTGATACGCTTATTGAGGGTTCATTGTTTAAATCAATAAAAGAGAGTGCTTGATTTCGGCGGTGATGGGCTCCTGGTTCGCCTCAATAGCTTCTCATGAGGTCATACTTTAACGTTTTGTAATCACTGAGACCACCACATTCGGCTGTGATCTGGTCTTCCCACCGCTGCAAGGGAAAGTAAAATGATTTCCCGGATTTCCAGTTGACAATTCTTCAATTAGGCTCATTTTCGGCAGCAGATCCAAAATACAAGACAAAAGAGCAAATATAGCAGTATGGGAGAAAAGGTAACCTCTGCATCAAAAACGGAATCAGCGTCGGAGCCGCGCACAAGAAACCCCATAACGAACATGAGAATTGTTCGCCCAATGCAGAACCCATCCTACTGGTTCCACAACAGAAACGTTCACTGTTTTTAGTATTTGTTGTTCACACTGCGGGATGATCTTTGAAAAAGTCAAAAACATTTCCGACCATCAAGCAACAAAAACAGTAAACTCATTTTCATTATCGATAAAGTTTCGTTGATGCGATGGCCGATGAAAAGATATCAAACTCTGGCATATACCAAAGCATTGTTGCGGTTTTCCATATCGTGACTTGATGGCTGGGATCAGGAGAAATAGGCAATTGGATTGCTCCTGCTAGTGCTAGCAATTCGCAGACGAGAGCACATGGAAACGTATGGGAAGAGCAACTTTTCGCTTCTGGTTATGCTGGCATTCTATTTTAGCACAATGGGGTTGATCTAGCAAAACAAGAACCTGGCTTACCTTGCACAGCGTAGATAGATAATGTATATGTTGCGGGCCTCCGACTCAGCAGCCTCAATTTGGCAGCCAATTAACATGTAATATACACAACCTGACACACATGTGTCCCCCAGAGAAGTTTTTTATGGGGTTCCAATAACCAAAAATAGGCCGTACATCCATTTCTTCAAAAAGGCATAACCTATACTTACCCATACACCTTGAATCCATTACGCTCAACTTTCCCACCCTTTCGGCACCGCTGGCGCAACTCCTCTCCGTCTTAGGTACCGCTCTAACCTCGCCTCCAATTTCGACAACTTGCCTCTGAAATCCATATCCTCCCTCCCTTCATCCTCACCCTCCACACCAGCAGTCACCCCCTTTTGGGTCCAAACGCTCCACGATCCCATGAGTCCGGCCATTATCACATCGGTGCCGAGGCGATCACCGACCACCGCAACCTCCTCAGGGGACGTTATAGCGTTCTGAGCACGAAGGTGAGCGAGGATAGAAGGGTATGAAAACGGTTTCTTTAGAGGGTGATGTTTTGGCGGAGCTTCAGAGGCTGGGCTGAAACCAACTGCTTTCAGGGGAACACCGGATCTGAAAACAGGAATTTTCAAATGGGACAAGATCGATTCGATATGTTTTGCTTCTTCTTCGTAAAGAGCAATGTTTGGATCGCTACCCGCTGTGTTTGAGACAATTAAAATGCCGTGGGGGTTACTGTCCATATTGAACGGGGAAGAGGGGTTGGTCCGGAGGTCTTTGAGTTTTTGCATGTAGGCGGGCGGGATTATGCGGGACTCTGGCGGAGTGAGGGTGTTGTCTTTGTCGATGACGAGGGCACGGATTTTGGGCGGAAACTGATGTCGATTGGCATGGCTGCTGGGTGTAGAGAAGTAAGAGGAGGGAATAAGGTGAGCACCCAGGTTGTCTTCTGGGAGCTGGAGGAATGTGGGGATTGTGTAATTGGGGACGAGAAGGGATGGGTTGCGAAATAGCGTAGATATGGCAAGATTGAAGGCCGGAATGTTTGGATTGAGCGGGCGCGGCATGGCTGTTCTCTTGCCTCTATACTAAGGGTATTATCTTGTGTAGTTAGCTATACGGAGTGGGATGATTTGCTTCTTAAAGCTTGAGAGGGATTGAGGATAAGTTAGGAGATAGATCGCGCCTTAGATAAATATATTGGTAAACACGGGACCTAATGGTAGGAGAAAATAGTAAATAAATCATGCATTAAATAATTCGTTCATTGGCTGTCTGACCAGGCCCTGAACATAGCTCTGTTTATTATGATAGTTGATGTTGCTGTTGTGGTTGCTGTTGATTTTGCTGCTGCTGCTGATTGATGTAAAAGCCGAAGTTGGGCGGACGATGCGGCTCCGAAACTTAAATTTGCTGGCAGATGCTAAACTGCCAAAAGCGGTAACTTGACCAAATTCTTGCCTTGTTCTGCGCTGCTTCTTCTGACGACAATCTACAAGTGATGCCATTACCCGCACCTGATCCTAAGAATATTATCTGGACATTTCTTTAACGATATATCAAGGGTTATTTGATTGTTTATTCAATTACACGTTTGATTCACAGGTCTTGGCGCACTTCTCGGTTTCAATATGGGCAAATTAACGAGTACCATCGGTATTCCCATCAAGCTCCTCAACGAGGCGCAAGTAAGTGCCTTTTCCATCCGCGCGCATTCGTTTCCATGTGCCACTTCGCGATTGATAAGCGCGTAGGATACGTGCTATTTGCTGCGCTCAGCACTCTGCATTTGATTTGAAGGAACTGTTTGCTAACCCTTTCATTGCTCCCTCAGGGCCATGTCGTTACACTAGAGATCACGTCCGGGCAAGTTTACAGAGGAAAGCTTCTTGAAGGTGCGCACGCGATTATATCCAACTTTTATGCTTGTTGATCGTTCTGCCTATGGGAATTGTCGAAGGGTCCATAAACGGGAGGCCATACTCCCCATTATATGCGAATTTCTTGCTGACTGCAGGTATTCCCGACAGCCGAAGATAACATGAACGTCCAACTCAAAGACATTACCGTCACAGCTCGCGATGGCCGTGTTTCACATCTCGACCAGGTCTATATTCGGGGGAGCCATGTGAGATTCTTCATTGTACCAGATATGTTGAGGTATGATATCAATATAGACCCCATTGTTCCCTGGCCCAACGTCTTGCTGTTTCGATGGGCTAGCTACTCTTCTTTCCCGTTTTTAGTCTATTAGCCATTTGCTCTGGAATTCAGTACAGTTTTGGGAACAGATTGAGAAGAATCATCGCTAATATATCCCTTCGTTTAGAAACGCGCCCATGTTCCGGTCGAGAGGTCAACGCGGCAGAGGGGTTGGTCTAGCTAGAGGCAGAGCCACTGTCAACAGGGCTCGGGGTCAGCGGAGAGGTTAAAATGTGGTTGTTTTCCTTACTACCGAACAATTGGAGTTTCTCTCTCTCTGTGTTTTTCTTTACGGATAAATGAAACTTGCATGATTGAGGCTTTTCCCACCATAGAGGCGACCATCTCTGCTTGAGTATAGGCGCCACGCTTCTGAAGTCCCTCTGGCTATATACCTTTTATATGGACTGATATGAAAATATGGACTAGAAGAATGGACGAACCTAGCAAACTGTAGCCAATATAGACAGTATTTTTGCTACTGAAACAAGTGGTGGGGTTGTTTGTTCACCAGGTCGTGAAAATGCGACCTCAATTTCAAATAGCCGCTAGCTAAAACGAAAAAAACCCCTATATCTTGTTATTCCAGATTTTAGTAGACGAAAAAGACCCTAAAGGTTGGGTGGTGTGCTGTAGAAATAATCTATCCCTGGTGGAAGGGTGGATAGACCAGATCAAAGGTCCCGATATTCAACTGCGCGACCAACATCCCCCCGACGTGGTAAATGTGATGACAGGACTTCAACCGACTGAATAAAGGTATCTACTCTACTATATACAATCAATACGTCGAAATTTAACGATTTCAGTATCTATCATTACTCCTCGAGGGCAAAAATATTATGCGCCCCAGTGGAATATCTAATGTCACCGCGTCCTTCCTAGCATCCCGCTCCCGGTAATCCTGACACTCCCCACCATAATCTCATATCATATATTTGATCCTCACCCTCACCCTTACCATGCCATCCCCACGTCCACAAAATGAGAAACTTTCGAGTAATACGAAAGCCGTTCCACGGATCTCAAACCCGCGCCGTCTTTTAATTCTAGCCCCTGCACCGCAATCCCACACCATCGTCCCTCCGTTTCTTCACAGCCTAACTGGAGTTGCGGTCAGCCATGCGCCGCAAACTACAAACACCGCTCAACCGGATGGGGAAGCAGGTGAGCTACTAGAATGCAATATATATCCATATCTCTACGTGCCTTAAACAACTAATAACGATTTTGCTCGCCCTCCGGCTTTAATTAGACTCCATCACACTTGCCTGCAACGACATCGATGCTGTCACATCCACATTTGCTGGATACACTACACATTCCCCACTACGAATAGAGACGAAATATTATTTGGCGGATATACCTATATGGGTCGATGAGCTTCCTTTTCCTTATAATAATACAGCAGCATCATGTCTATTGCAATCGCACTCCGACGAATCTATATCTCGGGAGGCTGATTCCCAGTCTCAGCTACCTCACCGCCACAGCTCCACAGCTTGGAGATCTGAATTTCTCTCCGATGAAGCTCGGGAGGTGCGAGATGTCATTGGCGCCGTTGTCGTCTGCGTAGAGAGACCGGTCGCGACGCCATCAGTTTCAGTCCCTAGTAATGCCGCTGATATTTCACGTGACAGAGAACATCGAAGCAAGATTTTGCAAGAGATAAAGGAGCTTTTGAGTGCAGTTGCGGAGGTTAGGAATCGGATTGAAGAGGAGCGTGGTGGGGCGGGAGAAGTTCCGGGGTTGGTTGTATTGGTGGGGAATGATGAAGGGGGAAACAAAGCGGATGGGAATGTGAAGGGAAAGGGAAGCGGGCTGGAAGGACTGGGTAACAGCGCTGATGATGGTGAATTGGAACAGATCGTGGAGTTCAGTACTAGGTGGTGGGAGGAAGAATTATCTGAGATGGGCCATTTCGAATTGGAGGTTGTGGCCTGGGACCCTAAGGGGAAGGAAGGGGTGGATAAGCGGAATATATTTGGAGGTAGGTATTTCTTCCTTCGATCTGCCTACATTGTATCTTCCCACTTTTTTCTCTTAGTCGTTCCCCCTTTTTTATTATTCCTTCTGATTTATTGATTACTTTGCTAAATCCCAAAATCGCTACAGAGCTCCAGGGTATGCCGCGGATAAGGGAAGTCCTGCAGACCAACGAGTGGACCTCAGCTAGTCAAGGAGACCTTTCAGCAGATTTGCTGCTCGATTCTGATGGGGAAACTGGCTTCGACAAGGAAGCCAGTGAGCTTGAACGTGAAATGTTTGGTCTCCGACTAGCAATTGAAAAAGGGGGTGATCAGACCATTGCCAGCGAACCGGACTTAAAAACCGACGACGAAGATGAACTTCATGTTGAAAAGATGGATGGGTTGATGTTGAGGATACAGGCTATTAAAGGTGAGGGTATTCATGATTTCCATCTCGTCTATTCTGTTTCTGTATATTGATTGAAAACCGCCCTTTCCAGACTGACAGATCTATAGATATGGCTACGGAATTGCCAGAAGCAGAGCGTAAGGCGTTCGCGGTTAAGGCGATTAATGATATCATGAAGGATATTTAAGACTTTAGAAAATTAATAATGAACAATGTGGGACAAAACTCGATTTCTAGAAGCTCATAATAATACCCTCAAAGCAACATAAATCTCCGATCAACTCCAGGTAAATCGCGTTATTATAAATAATTAACCCCTTCCTCCCCAATATCACCATCTTTATGCCTAGCTATCAATCAGTCAGACTTTTTGAAGGCCTTCATCACCTTTCTTCTTTGAGACATCATATGCGTATACAAATGGAAAGAGCCTGTATTGAATAGAAAAAGGATTAACGAAAACGATCCAACACAAGCAAAATATCATGTCGCAATTATGTGGAAACGAAACGAAAAAAGAAAAAAAAAAAAAAAGGGGGCGTTGATTAGAAGAGTGAAACTTACAAGGAGGGTATATAACCAACATCCAGATAAAAAACCACGCAATTACGGCGTGAATATCCCATGCTGGCGCAATGGCTTTGTAAATCAATACACACTCACTCGTCATACCAATTGGGTAAAGCACGAAGAAGGTAGTATATCTGACAGGGTCATCAAGTTAGTCACCGTCAGGCAACGAATAAGTAAATCTAGCTGACAAGGCCGTCCCGCAGCCGCAATCACAAACGAGCATTACGACTACCACCACTACCACCCACAAATCCCCAGACGGAGTGGAAGAAATAAAATAAAAAAGCTAACAAAAAGAAAAGAACATACCTCAGCCAAAGGAGCCATCGAGGCATTGCAGCGCCCCAAACCTGCACCGCAAAAAATCCATATCGAATACACTCCGTAATCCCCCAAGGACTCACACAGCCGACAACCATCCAATCGCCCAATTTCCACCCAGGATCCGTGCCTGTGGTGCCCACAACCCCCTTTTCCCTCCCAACCATATCCACCCGAAAAAAGAACATAACACACCACACGACTAGAATACGGCTACCCACCTGCATCGCCGTCGTGATGGGGGACGCACGCACGAGTTTTACCGCAGCGTGCAAGATTTCCAGCAGGGCGAGGGACTGGGTGAAGAGGAGTAGCGGGAAGAGGGCATCGAAGATGTGCGCGACGTGGCCCGTGGGCACGAGGCGGATGAGTAGGAATATTAGCCGTACGGTTATGGTAGCCCAGAGGACGAAGGAGAGGACATTGTAGCAGAAGAGGTAGGTGGTCGCGGTTTTAGAGGCTAATTTGCTGGTGCGATTCTTGCCATTGGGAGTTTTGGAATGTGCCATTTTTCGGCTGTTCTGTTTGCGCGTCTGTTTCTACAGTTTTGGGTTACCTTTCCGTTTGTTCGTTCGTTCTGTTGATGTTGTTGTTCTGGGGTTTCTGATATTGAGTTTGGCGTGGCTCTGGCTTGACTTGATTCCGTCAGATGGCCTTGCGGAGTTTCTTTGCCCGCTCAATTGAGAAGAAATATGGTCGTTATATGAGAAGCCCTCAGTATATTAAAAAATGATATGGAACTCCCGAGGAGAGAAGAAGCCCCCTCTACCTTCTCAACTATGCTGCGTGACAAAATTGAAGCCTAAAAGTTTCGGATCTGAAAAAGTAAAATTTTCCTTGATACTTGGCAGAGAAGAGCTTGGACATGCCGAGATTTCAGCAACCCCATGTGAACAAAATGTTAATAAATTCATATGAAAGGCTTAGGTCATACAACCATAACCACCAGGAGAAAGAAAGCTTTGTAGTATTTACTATTATCATTATTGAATAGATATCGTTTAAAATTAGAAGGTGTATTAGACAATTTATTACGAGTGACTGAGCAAAGGAAAATGAAACATCAAAAATAACATAAAAGGACATAGAAAAGGAATTAAGATGTAAGACGGTCATATCCATCACTTCTTTGATGAGACATCCAACTAAACCCTTACGGCTGCCAACTCAAAGGAGTCGTTGTTGCCATTTGGTGGTTTTGAGTTTTGGTTCATTAGAAAATCACCACGCGACTTTTCATGGAACAAGAAACAAGGAAAAAAGAAGTTCGGTATCATGGAGAAAAGTAATTTAAAGGAAAGACGGTACGACAATACATTATTCCAAAGGAGACAGAAAAGAAACAACAAAAAAAAAAAAAAAAAAAAAAAAACTGGATTAGGTCATTCAAAGGAGAGTTGACACTATCCGATCATCTCTGCTTTGACGCCTTTAGACTTGGATATTGGCTTCAGGGATCATATGGGGGCCGTTAGGAATTTGAGTCCCCCCGATTCCACGTTTGCCCAGGCCCTGGTCGACCCGGCTCGTTGGTTCTTCAATTGAGCCAATTCCCGAATCCCTGGGTCTAGCGCGAGTCTTGCGAGTAATGGGCGCTAACCGAGGAACGTTTGTGGATTGCGCAGCTTCACCAATGCCAAAAACAGGCGATTCCCATTTGTCGCCCTTTGCTGCAAGCTCCTGATACACGGTAGCCTTGGAGGATATGCCACCTGGTAGTTTGATATGCTGGAAAAGAGAACTGCGCTCCGTGACGGCGAGATTGACTTTGGTGTCTCGTTTCTTCGCGGCGTCTTTCTTCTCATCTGCTTTCTTTCTCATGTCCATAACTTGCTTGCGTACTGCATCTACATAATACGAGTAGATAGTATGGCTTTCTTGTGGGTTGCTGCGAGCAGCCTTCCAAGCACGCTGCGCTTCATTATGGACGGCATATGCGAACCTATCACCGCGAACAAAGGAGTCGCGGATTTGCTTCTCCAAGACCTTTTCAACGGCAGGGCGCACGGCACCATAGAGTAGGGGCTTGAATATCGTGAAGAGGAACTTGTGATTCGATTTCTTAATCTTAATTTGCAGGTTGTTGACGTTAACGGAAATCTTTTCCGGTCTGAACAGGCTGTCGTTTGAGTCGCTGGTCGACCCAGAAATCCTGAAGTTGAACCCTTCGCCTCCCATCATTATGTCCATCACTCCGGTATCAGTGATAGAGGGGAAGCCAGTCTTTTTCTTAATATAATAACTGACGTCTCTCCAATCGGTTTGTATCCCAGTTGCCGCTACCATCACCTTGAAATAGTGTTAGCACGTTTTATCAACTGCGCCATTAACAGAGGGATGGGACGCCCAAAATGTCACCAACCTTGTTTGTATGCTTGCTTCCAATCCTCTTGCGACCCCAGCGCCAATAATTGTCACTACTAAATTCGACGACATTAGGCAACAAATTGTCGCTCTCAAGGACAAGATTCTCGACCACCTTCACAATTATATAAGTACGTGAGATTCAAATTTAGCTCATTGGAGTTACTCACCACATCCGCCATTGGATCCGACACTTCAATACGAGGCAACGGGAGATAACGTATTCTCTCGAATAACGAAGGCAAGATGATACTAGTGACATCCTTCCTGAGATGGTCTTTAAAGATTATCTTTCCAGAGGCGTCGTAGCCGAGATCGTGGAAAAGCTTTTGCAAAGAATTGCCCAAAGCTTTGTTCAGGGGGTCTTGGTCAAATTGATCTCCGAGGAATTTTATTTCGTCCACTATAAGATTTGTATTCTCGCGGTACCGGTCACGGAGCAGGAATTGGCCTTCATCGTAAAGCCTATTCCACTGTTCATTTGCCGAGTCTTCCAAAACATAACCTTGCTCTCGAAGGCATTTTCTAAAATCCCTGGTGATTAGAACTACTAGGTCCGATGTAGGACCCCTGGAAGTGCAAGACATACCTGATGAAGGAATTTACTGATGTAAACCAGGCTTTCAGTCGAGGATCTTCATCAGCGGCATGATAGAAGTCCTTGATGTAATCGAAAAAATCATCCATTGAAGAGCTATTCGCGAAGCGTTCGAGGATCGTCTGCAGTCGTTTCATCGCATCTTTATTTTCTTCTACTAATCCTGCAGCCGGATTATTAGTATGGTCATATTTGAATGGCGAATTTTGACACGCACCTTTTGTGTTTGTAGCGCCCTGCTGAGAGACGCCTCTACCATGGCCACTGTAGGTTTCCGCAAGCGAGAGCAGTGTTTCAATTGCTTTCTGGTCTAGAATGGCAAAAATTTGTTAGCAATGTTATAGGAAATCGCAAGTCTGGCGTGGATCATTCACAGTCAGAATGGCCTTGGATTTCCACAATCATTCTCTTCAAGCGCCAAATTGTTTGTTCACGTCGTTCCTGGGGCATCTTCTCGCGGAGAAACTCCTTTGTCCTCTCGGAAAATTCACGGCCTCGCGTTTTGGTTTCCTCTGGGACATTCTCAGATACTCGTTCTCTGGCAGCCTGCACCCCGGCGGTTGCGCCAGATTTGGTATCAACGCCACCACCCTGAGGACCATCTTGACGAGCTGCTCGATTAGCAGTCTCCGCTGCGTCTCGGGTGTCTTTGCTAGCCTAGGAATATATAAGTAACGGAATGGACACCAGCGCGGAGTACCCCAGGCTCACCTTTTCCTTCTTTTCTCCCACCTGTGATTTAACTTGTGACTTAAATTTGTCCGCCTTCGAAAAGTCAGGCTTATCATGCCAAACATTTTCGTCCGCAGGCTCGTCTATTCCCGCCATCTCTTCCTCTGAAGGCCTAATGCGCCCTGCAGCCCTTTGGGCAGCATCGCTAGCCATATCACGCATCAAAATAGTCGCATCGCGAACTAGAAGCCAGTTCGTTAGCAGTCCATGGGAACGAAGCATATTAACACGGTGGTGGCATATACGTACGAAGTTTCCGGAATTGGCCATTAGTTATCAGCAGAGTGGCGAGCGTTTGGAGCCCTTCAGCAGCTCGAGTACGATCCTGTTTGACAGAATCTCTATCAACTGAAACCCCAGGACCCTGTATGCTGGTGCGCTCTCCAATATGTTCCAGGTCCCAGATGAACTCTTGTATCAAGTTGCCCTGATTTTTAACTAGAATAAGCCTTTTGGCATTCTCTATTACATCGCGGACGTCTTTGATGAGAGTGTGGCCATCGGACGAGAGATTATTAGGAGGAGAAGATAAAGCGTCTGAAGCCAAGAGGCTGTTAAGGGCGATATCGATTTGCTTATTCTAAAGATGGATCAGCAACCTGAACTCATGATCTCTGGGCATGGCAACATACCGATGGAACCTTTCCATCCTTAAATGCTGGTGTCCGATATTCCAATTAGCGATACGAACGTAAAATTGAAACTTGGCATCGAGGGCATAAAGATGCTACAAACCGGAGTAAATGCCGTAGAGCTGCAGTTTGCGATTGATATCCTACATTTTGCTCAATGTTAGAATGGATGACTCTTGCGACAAACTGGTGATTTTAAAACATACCGCTTCCTTCACCTTCGGATCTGAGGGAACATTGACTGTGCTGCGATCCATGATGAACACAGCAGCTGAAATTGGGTCGCAGTGTCCTTGATGGGTGCTCGAGAATATAACTTGAATAATCAAAGGAGGCTAGCGCCAAGAGGGTAGACTCCAATGAAAATTCAAGGATATATGCCGACACAGGAAAATGCGAGCACAAAAAAAACGAGCCGCAAGTTACACTGTTGAGCGATGTTGCTCTTGGGGTATCAAATTTCCGGGTATTCTTGGGTAGCCTCGTACGTATGAAATTTTCCGCGATGATTGAGATTCAAGTCGAAATGGGTCGATGGAAGCAAAACCAGTAGCATGATGTACTGTACAAAATAGAATATAGAGAATATAATAGCAATTCAGAAATGCGCAAAGGATAGAAGCTGGAAATGCGCCAACATATAGAAAGAGGGAACGGAAGCACTGACAACCAGGAAGCTACTCTTGACGTCATCGTTAGGTAGCTAAGCTGCAACAGCTAAAATCGATTTGCAAGTTATTACCGCATTGGACTGGCCAAGATACATCAGGATCATCCATGGTTGGGATCTTGTTCTCATTTTGTCCATACTCCGAACCCGTTGATTCTATGACCGCAACGTCACCGAACCCTAACCAACTTTGCCTTTGAGCTTTTTTAGTATAGACGATCACAAGCAATACCAAAAATTTCCGGGATAATTCCTAGACACAGAATAGCGCTGGAGTGTCTCGACTGTCCTTGAACCAATAGATGAGGGCTTGGAGGCGGCATTGATGGATTTTTCAGCTGAAAACTTGGTTCGAGTTATTAACACTTACATCACCATCATCATATCGCAATGGGTTTGAAACGGGGAAGGAAATCAAACTAAAAGCGCTCAACGTTGTCTTCCAAGGTTATTATGAGGATTTGTTGAAGTGCCCCATTGTCTCTCCCTGATATCCAGACCGCCTCCTTTTTCGTCTCACAACACGGATGGATATATAGTATGCGTATCATTGGTCTGAATTTGACACAGAAGTGGATTTGTCAAAATCAAGGCAGCACCCGTCACTTCTAGCAACAGTGAGAATTTATGTGTTCCCGCTTCGAGACCTGAAGACATAGGGTTCTACCGTTAGAGATAGCCCCGGTTACTAGGCACTATCAGTATCGCATGAGCATCGCATCAATTGGCCGAAAATATCATAGATTATCAAACATTGTCGTTGAAATGAAAGTACCTACTAGGTATATCGTATCATGGGGAATTGCCTTATAAGATTTAGCGCAATATTGCTGCTTGCTCAACTATATAAATATTCTTCTGCCACTTCAACATGTTTTTTTCATCATTTCTATTTTCTTTTTTTTTTCTTGCACTTCTCTCATCTTGCCGTGTCCTGTCTTCTTGGCCCCCACCGTAGATGTCAAAAAACCACCACATAGATGTGGTATTTCATATATCATTGATCTTCATTCTTCTTTGAGTAACTCGCCAGCCAACACATTATCATCAGCCATGGTCATGACCTTCTCAATCAATTTCAACGTTGCCCACAATGGCAAGCAAAACCAATCACATTATCATAAATCCTCTTGACCAAACTCGAGCCGAGACCCTGCATCCCATATCCACCTGCTTTATCAACCCCTTCTCGCGTGCGCACATACATTTCAACTCATCTGTAACCTGTGAATCAAACCTCACTTTCATCTCCTTCGCCACTGTCTCCAACACATAACCTGGATCCTGCGCACTTTCCAACAGCACCATCACCACAATCACAGTGTAAAATTTATGATTGCCTACATCTCACAAATTCTGTAACATCATATTATGATGCATCTCTGAGTGTGGTTTCTCTAATATCTCCCCCGGGTGGATTCGTTTTTGGACTGGAATCGACTACCTGTATGATCATAGCTGTTACCTCCCGTAGAATCCGGCCACAGCTTCTTTCATTACATCCCAAAAGAGGAGTGCGAGATGAAGAAGCAAGTGCTCTAGAATTACACAAATTATTGTTTAGCATGTTATTTGCAGTTTATTTTCTTTGTTTTTATATCTTTGCATGAAGAAATGAGATCTAGGAAAAAGTCTGCTCTGTGAATAATTATGTCAGGCTTCTGTGTCAGGTGTTAGGTATGTATTAGCTACCTAGAGAAGGAGAGATACTAGTACATATGTATTCACACATTCAGCTGTTATCTACTGTCAGGTCTGTCTTGATGTTCTGTGGGTCTGTTATGAGAATCATGTTTTCACTTAATATATATCTTGCTGTCTCACTTTGCTCTTGATTATCTCTTTAATGACTTCATTTACTCATTTAATAATTGCTTCATGTACATTTCATCTCTGACATGATATTATAGCTTTATCAGATAGTTACTATCAAATAAAATATTTCATCTATTCACACTTATTTTTAAATTTCTTTTACTTTCTCACTTTCTTCTCTAGACTTCTGATATTGTGTGTAGCTTTTGTATGTTGTTTGAGATGAAGAAGAGTAATTCTTCTGTTTCTGTAAAAGTTACATCTTTTCAGGGCTGGGCCGGGCATGGCACTCACTCTATCTTTGTCTGGTGGAGGAAAGTCACTGCTCAAAGCATCAGACTTTGGGAAGAGATCTCATGTTGTCTAGAAATAAAGTGGGCCCCTTGTGCTTTCTTTGAACCCAAGGCGTTTGCTGAGCAAATCCCGTTTCTGGATGAGCTCCTGGATGTGGGGCTGCCGGTTGCCCGACCTCGACTGCTCCGTGGTCAGTTCCTGCGGCCGGCTTTTTTTCATCTGTTTTCCTTAACCGAGCGGTTAGCAACATGGCTCGGGTGAGGCCTCCAATGTATCCTTGGAGAAATCGATCCTCATTTTCAGGTTTGTCATGCTCTGACTTGACCTCATCGATGCGTTCCGCCAAGGCCTGCAACGACGATTGGAAAGTATCTGCTCGCCTGCGATTATCATCAACCCTGTGAGCAGTTAATCCGTTTTATTTTATTTTATGGGGAAGACCACAGATAGAAGAACAAGAGATTAAATAATCTGTGAAACAATCAGGGATAGACAGCAAAGAGAACAGAAAATGCTCACTGTTGAATACTAGCTTCTTGAATCTCTCTGCATAGTCTCTTCACATCAGCAGAATTTCTTCTCAGGCTCATTGCTCAAGCATCATCTGGAGGAAATTCCTTCTTCTGAATCTCGATTTCTGAGTGATCACAGGGGACAAGGATGGAAGCACTGGATCTTCAACTGACTAGGCATGAACACTTGACTCTAGGATTTTGATCATTTTCAGTATCTGATACTGGGAGTGAGGATGAGAAGAAAGACAAGACACACAGATCTTTACTATTATTATTGTTGAGTATTGTCATTCTCGTCACCGGAGCTGTGATACCAGATTCAACAGTCATTCCACACAACTGAATCCTGAAGAAGCAGCTAGATTTGATTTTCTGAATATCATCTCTTGAACAGGGGAGCAAGATCAGAGGCCTTCACTGATAAACAAAAGCTGAATAAAGATGAATTGTAGAGAACAAGAAGTAGTACTTGAGAGATGAGAAGAAGCTTCACAAGTGAAAGATTGACAATGGAAGATAACACATTGTAAAACTTGTCAGAGGCAGATGGAATGAGATAATAGTTTGCATATACTATCTATCAAGACAAGAGTCAGAGTACAGGAGGAAAAAGAAAAATAATGCTGATATATTGTTTTCTAGTCATATACAATGATTTACACATCTAAAGTATGATGATAATCAGGAAATTAACTTTTCAATCAGATTGGTTCAGACATCCAACAATTTCACTAACATAATCCACAAGTAAGCAAGACACATAACTAAGCAAGACACTTTTCAGCCGCTGTACAATGAGAATTGCATTCAAAGCTTCAATGATGAAGAAAAACTAATTAATTATATTAAGAATTATTTATAAATCTCTTCTCACATACACAGGCAGTATGTTCAATAATTCCACATACACTATACTGTGATTGCTACGTGCGATAGAACATATATGTCAAAATAGTAGTAAAAGAATGTCTGATTCTTCATCTTTCACTGCTAATCAGTGAAAGAATATAAATAACTAAATACAGGCATCTTCCGCATGCGGAAGGAATGATAAATGATATAGTAGATAGACATGTATGCTCTGCGGAAGGTAAGGGTAATGCTATAGCTAGGTAGGTACGTACGAAGCTATAGTGATAAGATTATATAGGTGAATATATAATATAGCGAACGTACTAGGGAGCATGGGTGTTGCCCATGATAGTCCCCCTCGTGGAAAAGGATGGGTGTCAGAAGAAGATTCAGAAGAACTCAAGAAAATGTGAGCACTAGACTTAAATAGAAATGATGTCCACTGGTGAATTCAACTTGGCAGCATTAGCAAGTGAGATGATCATGGTAGAATGCAAGTAACTTGAATAAGAAAATGCTGTCTATCACTAGCAGCAGTGATCAGCATCATCAATCTGCTCATTTACAAGAAGGTGAAGAAACCATCAATAACATAAATAGAGAGAGAAAAGATATGATGAAGATTATCATTACTCTCAAATACAAGCTCATTATCTCATTTTGAAAGCTGAAGAAGACATGGTCAGCAACAGATATTCATTTCAATAACAACAATGATATGTACAGGGCGGACAAGGAGGCGGGCGGATTCAACTTGACAGCATTAGCAAGTGAGGTGGTCGCGGTAGCAGACAATGATGACAACAAGATAGAGCAAGTGAATGGACCCAGCAGTGGGCATAGCCGCGCTGTTGGAGAGAAGGTGGTGATGAGCCATAGCATGCCATGCCTCAGACACCTGGGAGTACATGCGAGCTCCCACATCCACTCCACTGGCAGACTCTTCTACCCTTGTAGAGGGGAGCGGCTGGCAGGAATCACTTCTTGTTGTTTGCCTGTCTTGCTTCATACTTTGTTGGACAGAGCAGTTAGACAAGCAAGAGGTGTGGAAGAATAGCCAGCCAGATCAATCATCAGACAGCTAGAAGCTTGACTTCTTACAATCCAGATCAATCATCAGGTGGTATATAATTGAGGGCAGAGCGGAGGCTACTATAGCAGATCAATCATCATGTATAGCAGGGGGATTAGGGGTTAGGAATTGGAAGACAAGAGATAGAAAAGAAAGCTGATCAGATCAATCATCAGTATGACTGAACTTCAGTGTCTGCAGCTCAGATCAATCATCAGCTCTGCAGACACTCAAAGATGAATTACTGACCAGATCAATCATCAGTACAGCAGGGGGTTTTTGAATACTCACACGCCCGGACCAATCACCAGGGTGTAGGCAGTCGAAAGTGGAGTGGAAGCTACTATAGCAGATCAATCATCATGTATAGTAGAAGAATTTGTAGAGGACCTTGAGATTCAGCAAGACATGCTATCAAATTGCTACATATAATTGCTATGTGTGATAGAACATATACATTAAAATAGTAGTAAAAGAATGTCTGATTCTTCATCTTTCACTGCTAATCAGTGAAAGAATATAAATAACTAAATACAGGCATCTTCCGCATGCGGAAGGAATGATAAATGATATAGTAGATAGGCATGTATGCTCTGCGGAAGGTAAGGGTAATGCTATAGCTAGATAGGTATGTACGAAGCTATAGCGATAAGATTATATAGGCGAATATATAATATAGTGAATGTACTAGGGAGTGTGAGTGTTACTCATGATAGTCCCCCTTGCAGAAAAGAATGAGTGTTGAAAGAAGATTCAGAAGAATTCAAGAAAATGTGAGCACTAGACTTAAATAGAAATGATGTTCACTGGTGAATTTGACTTGACAGTATTAGCAAGTGAGATGGTCGCGGTAGAATGCAAGTAACTTGAATAAGAAAACACTGTCTGTCACTAGTGACAGTGATCAGTGTCATCAATCTGCTCATTTACAAGAAGATGAAGAAACCATCAATAACATGAATAGAGAGAGAAAAGATATGATGAAGATTATCATTATTCTTAAATACAAGCTCATTACTCTGTTTTGAAAGCTGAAGAAGATGTGATCAGCAACAGATGTTTATTTTGATGATGACAATGATATGTACAGGGCGGACAAGGAGGCGGGCAGATTCAACTTGGCAGCATTAGTGAGTGAGGTGGTCGCGGTAGCAGACAACAATGATGACAAGGTAGAGCAAGTGAATGAACTCAGTGGTGAGCATAGCCACATCATTGAGAAGAAGATAGTGATGAGTCATAGCATGTCACATCTCAGACATCTGAGAGTATGTGCAAGCTCTCATGTTCACTCCACTGACAGACTCTTCTACTCTTGTAGAGAGAGGTGGCTGGCGGGAACTGCTTCTTGTCATTTATCTGTCTTGCTTCATACTTTGTTGGACAGAGCAGTTAGACAAGCAAGAGACATGGAAGAATAGCCAGCCAGATCAATCATCAGACAGCTAGAAGCTTGACTTCTTACAACCCAGATCAATCACCAGGTGATATATAATCAAGGGCGGAGCGGAGGCTACTATAGTGAATCAATCATCATGTATAGCAGGGAGATTAGAGGTTAGGAATCAGAAGACAAGAGATAGAAAAGAAAGCTGACCAGATCAATCATCAGTATGACTGAACTTCAGTATCTGCAGCCTGGACTAATCACCAGCTCTGCAGATGCTTGAAGATGAATTGCTGACTAGATCAATCATCAGTACAGCAGAGGGTTTTCAAATACTCACACACCTGGACCAATCACCAGGGTGTAGGCAGTCGAAAGCGGAGTGGAAGCTACTATAGCAGATCAATCATCATGTATAGTAGGAGAATTTGTAGAGAACCTTGGAATTCAGCAAGACATGCTATCAAATTGCTACATGTGATTGCTATGTGCGATAGAACATATACATTAAAATAGTAGTAAAAGAATGTCTGATTCTTCATCTTTCACTGCTAATCAGTGAAAGAATATAAATAACTAAATACAGACATCTTCTGCATGCAGAAGGAATGATAAATGATATAGTAGGTAGGCACGTATGCTCTGCGGAAGGTAAGGGTAATGCTATAGCTAGGTAGGTACATACGAAGCTATAGTGATAAGATTATATAGGTGAATATATAATATAGTGAATGTACTAGAGAGCATGAGTGTTGCCCATGATAGTTTCCCTTGCAGAAAAGAATGAGTGTCAGAAGAAGGTTCAGAAGAACTCAAGAAAATGTGAGCACTAGACTTAAATAGAAATGATATCTGCTGAGTGAATTCAACTTGGCAGTATTAGTATGAAACGGAGGATAAGACGGAGAGTGGAGCTAGCATAATATGCACATATATAGGGAGGAATTAATATATTGAGATATATGGTATTGTGGTCTGTGTGCTCTGAGCTCTGCTCTAGCTAAATATCTATGGGTTTTCCATGGCTATTTATACCCGTGAATCCATTTTAGGCTGCCCAACAACTATCCATCAATAATATGAGTGATTTACATGCTATATTGATTGTATTGTGATATTCTCAGCTGAATACCTCTGACTTTGTAGAAAAATCAATGTAATGGTGAATATATTAAAGATCAGCGAAGATGAGAGTGTATTTGGTGGAGATTCCATCGGAGTTCACCGTGTGACAATTAGTGTGGCAATTGAACATGTGTGTATGTCTTAGCCAATGAATGTGTGATGATAATCTCATGTTTCACATACCCCCTCACCGAATATGCCCGCAGCAGTAGCAGTAGTAGTAATATGAAATATATATATAGGAAAAGGCGTGTTTTAATGAGTGTGTAGGCGTTGTTTTATTCAATTTGGGAGCCTATATCAGTTAATCCGAGCATTCGTATGAATTCGGCGTGTTTTTGGCCTCCGAGTGCCTTGGTCATTCCATCAGCGATCATGGCTTTTGTGTCAACCCATTGACTAGCTAGGCGTCCGGTGGCTATTTGTTCACGGAGCCAGTGATTATGCACATCAATATGGCGTAGTTTAGTGGTTAGCATTGGTGCGGCGGCTGTTAGGAGTCGAATGGTTTGGCGATTGTCATTATGGATAACTAGATGGCACTGAGTATCCAGTCCAAGTTGATTAAACACTCGATCCCACCATATGGCCTCCTTCGCTGCATAAGATAGGGCAAGAAGCTCAGATTCAGTGGAAGAAGTGGTTACAGTCTTTTGCTTAGATGACTTCCAATCTATTAATCCTCCAAAGAGTGAGAACATCATTCCTTGTGTGCTTCAGCGGGTGTTCGGGTCGTCTGCATAGGCCGCATCGGCATGTATGATGAAATCCGGGGTAGTAGAGCCGGGTTTTGGGGCACTGTACTCAATCGCTAGATGCCTGGTTTGATTAGCAAAAGCAATCACCCGATCTGCCATATCTGAATGTTTTGGGCCTGGATTCGTCATGAACCCAGCGAGGGCGCTCGCCGCGAATGCGAGATCTGGCCTCGTTCCAACAGCAGGGTAGATTAGTGATCCAATGCGGCATTGATATGCATGGATTTCCTGCGGGGAAGCTTCACCATCGTATGAGGATTGGTGTGTAGAGAATTCATCCTTTGATAAAGGCATTCGATACCGTGTTCGACGCTCTAGGTTGAATTTTGCGGCTATTTTAGCCATATAGCTGTCCTGACATAACCAGAGCTTTTTCTCATTGCGGTCCTGTAAGATACGAATTCCTAGGAACCAGTTCAAATCTCCCATATCCCTTAGGTCGTATGTCATGGTTAGTGATTGCTTAAATCGGTTAAATGCCTCGTGGTGATCTCTATGGTATAGAATCACTATATCATTCACATAGAAGAATAACATGAGGTTCTCACTAGTATAGAGGCATGGCTCTTCACTAATGGGGCGTAGTCCAAGCTTCTTAAGTTGAGATCCGAGTTCATTATTCCATAACAGAGGGGATTCAGGCAGCCCGTATAGAGCTCTTTTTAATAGAAGATAGCGACCGGGGCGGCCGTATCCCTGAGCTGGCACAATATAGATTTGTTTATCAATTCGTGCGTTTAGAAAGGCGTTAATGGCATCAAATTGATGAGCTTCAAAATCGAAGGCTGCTGTCATGGTCATTAGAACGCGAAAGATTTTCATTGCTAAAGTGCAGGAGTAGGTCTCTGTTGCTTCATTACTGGCGAGGTCCCCTCATACAACAAGCCGTGCCTTGAATTTAGCTAGATAGCCGTCCGTGTCGAATTTGTAGGTGTATACCCACATCAATGGCAGAGCGCGGACTTCTGGTTCAGAAGGTATTTCCACCTCTTGCCAGCATTGGCGCTGTTCTAGAGCCTTATATTCGATGTCAGCGGCCGCACGCCATTCTCTGGCAAAAGGGTGTTTTGTAGCCGCGGCCCAGCCGCGTGGCGGCGGGGGCAGCGTATCCCTATGGATTTTCGGCAGGTTAGGGGGGTTCAATGGCGTGGGCTCGGCCCGTGTGCCACCCATGAACGCTGCATGAAATGCAGTATATATTAAAGATTCCATGCTTGTTGTATAAGCTGAAGATCGTTCTGTATTGGGTTTTCTCACTTGCTTTCCTTGCACTATATTAGAAGGAGAGACATTGCTTATTATCTCTCTACTAGGAGCTCTAATCGTTGTGTCATGTAATGACTCCATTAACTGATTAGATGGTTCGTCTATGGCAGGTATTCCGCTCGTTGGGGGGCTCATGGATGGAGGTTCCATGGCTTGTGGTGCGTGTGCGGGCTCGCCTTCCGGAAAGCTGCCCGGCGTGTAGTGTGGTAGGTGTGAATCGGCATGCCGTGGCATGCTAGCCTCGGTATGCCGTGGAGGTGTTGGTTCGGGCGTGAGAGGTCCATTATGCATTGATTTTGAGGTGGCTTGTTCCGCCATGGAGGTTCCATGTTTGCCGAGATCTGCTGTTCTCAGCATCAGCCTGATTAATGATAATTGAACATCCTCCTCCTCTTCATTCATACCTTTGATTGATCTGAGTGGTGTAGAAATGGTTCTGGGAATCAGTAGTTCAAGTACATCCTTCTCAGGCAAGTTCTGAGGGTCAAAGAATGTATCTTCATCAAAAAGAACATCTTGAGATTCTGTAATCTCCTGAGATTGTGGAAGCCAGATTTGGAAAATGTTAGTGGAAGTATATCCAATTAGAAATCCAATTTTTGCTCTGGCAGTTAGCTTCATCGTTCTAGGGATCTTTTTATTCAATATGTATGCCTTGCACCCGTATGCTCGCAGATGAGCTAGTTCCATGCCTTTGTTGATGTCTGTATCCTTCTTCGTGTATTCATAGAGGACTTGATTCGGCGATTTCCATCCTAATGCTCTAGTGGGCGTTCTATTTAGTAAGTAGGCGGCGGCCTCTGTTGTTTCAGGCCATAGATTATGTGGGAATCTTGCAGATATGCGTAGTGCCCGAGCGGTTCTTGTAATCATACCCCCTGAGCGTTCTGCGGCTCCATTCTGCTCGGGTGTATAGGGTGCCGAACGCTCTAGAAGAATGCCTTCCTCTTTTACCCACTGCATGAACGGCGAGGATAATGCCTTTTCACCGTCAGTATGAATCCTTAGAACGTTGAGATTTAGTTGCTTTTTGATTATTAGTGCTGTGCTGCGTATGAAATCGAATGCATCGGATTTCTGTTTTAAACACCCTACTCTATGTAGATGTGTGTACGGATCGTATAGATGAGCAATATATCGAAGGCCATTGTATGCCTCTTCCACATGAATAATATCGAAGTGTAGAGCTTCAAATGGGCGGCTTCTGCGAGCCATAGGCCTCTGAGAGATGATATTGTGCATCTTCGCTAATGCACATGTTTCACATTCTGATGTTTTCGGCCCGTTGATCTCGGAGCCCGCGATTTCGGCGGGTATGTGTGTGAGGGCCTCCGGCCCGGCGTGTGCCAGGCGCCTATGCCATAGGGCTGCCGTGGCGTTGGTGGGTGGCCGCGGTAATGCCGATCGTACGGCGAAAGCGGTATTATTCTCAGGTAGAGGTTTATACTCCAGAACGTATTTCTCATGAACATAGGTTAAGTTGAATTGCGCAACCCCATCTTGATCAATTATAGTGTGATTTAGTTCATCAATTCCCAATCCCTTCTTCTTGAAGAAAGGGGATGCCGCGAGATTTGTGTGAAAACCAGGAACATATGCCACATTTAGTAGAAGCATTTGTCTTACTCTCTTTGGTGATTGTACAGCTAACCACACCTGCCCTGTGCCTTGAATGGCTATCTTCGAATCTCCTGCATATAGGTAGGATCCTTCGCAAGGTTCGAAGTTCTCAAAGCGGCTGCAGTCATTGCATACATGCTTATTGGCTCCTGTATTGTATATAAAGCTATCTCGCAGAGGGTATTGGTATCCGCTGGCATGTTCAGCCGTGAAGGTGGTTGTAACCAAAGCTGTATATTCATCAGTTTCTTCATTCTTTGGCAGAGAGTGTATAGTGATCACTGCCAGAGTCTTCTTCTCTCTGACAAAGGCATTGTCAACAGATTTCTTCATTTGCTCATTTTTTAGAGCCTTTTTAATCTTATTCTCTATTTCTTTTCAAGGAGTCCACCCGGACGAGCGTTCTTCAGCATTCATGATCCAGCATTTGACATAGAGATGTGGTCCTCCACACACACATTTATTTCATTGATTTTCTCTTGATTTCTTAGTGAATTCCTTGCTAGGAGTTTCCACTGTTTCCTTCATGGATTGGTCTTGATATGTAGCAAATACTGCATTGTTTTTAGAGTATTCAGGCTCGTCTTCTGTGATGTGTGTCCGACAGTGTGATCTGAAGTGATTGATCATTTTTTGTACACTTAATGACTTGTCACTGTTCTCTAGGGCGTTCTCCAGTTCCTGGCGACGGAAGTCCGAGAATTCGGGGTGTATGGCTTGCACTGCATTAAGGAATCTATATAGATTGCCTGGTTCGCTGGTGAATCCATCAACATCATATTTGAGGACTAATCAGTGGCAGTCCTCCCATTCTAGCAGCCATTCATTGGCTGCTCGCTTTCGCACCTCTGATGGCTTGGAAAGCTTTAAAAAGAGATTAGTGAGTTCAACCTCTCTTTGGCATTTTGTCGGAGCAATGAAGCTCTTTAATTTCTTCAATATTTGGTGTGAATCTAGTGTTTTTTTCAGGGCTCTTCGTAGCTTCGGGTCTATGGTTGTTGATATATGATTGTAGAGTTCCTTGACGCCTTTCATATAGATCTTATATGTCTCCGTACGCTGTTTGTATAAGTAGAAGTGCATATGCATCATCTCCGAGCGTATTTCTTCTGTATCTGGTTCATAAGGTTCTGGCTTCATAGGAGGGGCTATGTGTTTGGCGTCTAAATCTGTATATTTGTGGAAGTTTAGAGTCATTGCTTTCATTTGAACTTCTTCATATCAATTATTTCAGTCTTTGCTAGTTCTGAGAATGATCTCATTAGCCATCACAGCCATCTTTTCAATTTTTTCAGTGTGTTGAATGGTCTAATATAGAGTGTATGCGAATGGGGAGGGTTCGTATAGAATGCAGCGATATTATATGCAGTAATCAATGTTTTAGAGCAGTAGTTGCACCCGGGCTCATAACTATGAAACGGAGGATAAGACGGAGAGTGGAGCTAGCATAATATGCACATATATAGGGAGGAATTAATATATTGAGATATATGGTATTGTGGTCTGTGTGCTCTGAGCTCTGCTCTAGCTAAATATCTATGGGTTTTCCATGGCTATTTATACCCGTGAATCCATTTTAGGCTGCCCAACAACTATCCATCAATAATATGAGTGATTTACATGCTATATTGATCATATTGTGATATTCTCAGCTGAATACCTCTGACTTTGTAGAAAAATCAATGTAATGGTGAATATATTAAAGATCAGTGAAGATGAGAGCATATTTGGTGGAGATTTCATCAGAGTTCGCTGTGTGGCAATTAGTGTGGCAATTGAACATGTGTGTATGTCTTAGCCAATGAATGTGTGGCGATAATCTCATGTTTCACAATTAGCAAGCAAGATGGTCGCGGTAGAATGCAAGTAACTTAAATAAGAAAACACTGTCTGTCACTAGCAGCAGTGATCAGTATCATCAATTCACTCATTTACAAGGAGGCAAAGAAACCATCAATAATATAAATAGAGAGAGAAAAGATATGATAAAAATTATCATTACTCTCAAATGCAAGCTCATTACTCTGTTTCAAAAGCTGAAGAAGATGTGATCAGCAACAGATATTCATTTCAATGATGACAATGATATGTACAGGGCGGATGAGGAGGCGGGCGGATTTGACTTGACAGTATTAGTGAGCAAGGTGGTCGCGGTAGCAGACAACAATGATGACAAGGTAGAGCAAGTGGATGAACCCAGCGGTGGGCGTAGCCGCGCTGTTGGGGAGAAGGTGGTGATGAGCCATAGCATGCCACACCTCAGACACCTGGGAGTACATGCGAGCTCCCATGTTCACTCCACTGGCAGACTCTTCTACTCTTGTAGGGGGGGGCAGCTGGCGGGAATCACTTCTTGTTGTTTGCCTGTCTTGCTCCATACTTTGTTGAACAGAGCGGTTAGACAAGCAAGAGATGTGAAAGAATAGCTGACCAGATTAATTATCAGACAGCTAGAAGCTTGACTTCTTACAACCCAGATCAATCATCAGGTGGTATATAATTGAGAGCAGAGCAGAGACTACTATAGCAGATCAATTATCATGTATAGCAGAGGGATTAGAGATTAGGAATCAGAAGACAAGAGATAGAAAAGAAAGTCAATCAGATCAATCATCAGTACAGCTGAACTTCAGTGTCTGCAGCCCAGATCAATCACCAGCTCTGCAGACACTTGAAGATGAATTACTGACCAGACCAATCATCAGTACAGTGAGGGATTTTTGAATACTCACACACCTGGACCAATCACCAGGCTGTAGGCAGTTGAAAGCAGAGTGGAAGCTACTATAGCAGATCAATCACCACATATAGTAGGAGAATTTGTAGAGGACCTTGGGATTCAGCAAGACATGCTATCAAATTGCTACATGTGATAGAACATATACATCAAAATAGTAGTAAAAGAATGTCTGATTCTTCATCTTTCACTGCTAATCAGTGGAAGAATATAAATAACTAAATACAGGCATCTTCTGCATGCGGAAGGAATGATAAATGATATAGTAGGTAGGCACATATGCTCTGCGGAAGGTAAGGGTAATGCTATAGCTAGGTAGGTACGTACGAAGCTATAGCGATAAGATTATATAGGCGAATATATAATATAGCGAACGTACTAGGGAGCGTGGGTGTTGCCCATGATAGTGATGCTGCCTGTTTTCATGATTGAGAGAAGAAAGTCTTACCCACATCTCTTCTCTATTCATTGACTTTTTGTATATAATTCAAGTCTTCTTCAACTCTCAAAGCACTCTCTTGAGCTATATATGTATGATCTCTTTCTCACTTTCTCTTTTGTTTCATATTTGCAGCTCTTAGTTCCTTGACTTCCTGCTCTAAAAGAGCCATTCTATGCATGGTCATCTGGCAGCCTTTGACCAGTTGACTCAAGGCATGATTGGTTGGACTGAGTGGGCTCTGTGTACAGTGCTTAATATATTTCATAACTTTCTCAGCCTGCCAGTCCAATTGGCGTACATTGTGTGGTGTGGCTGTGGCCCAGGAGGCCTGGGAGCTATGAGAAGTTTCAGAAGGGGTGAATGTACACATCTGAGTATTAAGGTGTGAGAGAACCTGCTCAGAATTGTACAGAATTAACTTAACAGCTTTAAAGCTGCTCTTGATGTTGTTCTCATTCAGAGCCTGCATATGAGCTGTAGAATATAGAGTCAAAAACTCCTTTTTATCAATATGATTGATTTCAAGCTGCATCTGATTCTTCATCTGTCATCTGTACGCAGTTTTCGGGGGGGAGAAACAGCCAACATTCAATGACTGAAGAAGATGAGATGAATGTGATGATATATATAGAGCAATGATCTGATTCTCAGAGTAGAATTGATTAAATTCAGCTGAGACATGACTTTCATAATCATCTAGAATCAAGAGTCAGTATTTGCTCTTCATACAGAGTAGAGTGTTCTTGTTGAACATCTCTTTCAGTCAATGCAAGCTCAGCTTGTCAGTTGTTCAGTTATTGTCACTAACTTTAATCACTCAATCACCCGGCAGCTCTTCTGTCTTGTATCAACAAGACTGATGCATCTTTCTCTTAAGAATGATCATTCAAAAACCACCTCAATCTGAACAATATAGTTCAATATGTGAATATATTGAAGATTCAAGATGGGCTTGGCCAGATCTATCTAGAAATGAACTTGAAACTGCTGTTTTTACAAGTTCTACAAAAACAGCTGCAGGACCTGATACTATAAATCATTTAATCATTCAAAAAGTCTTTCATTCTCTGAAAAATGAATTATTTGAATTATTCTCTCAACTAATGAAGAATGGGTATCACCCTGAATGCTGGAGACAAGCAACTGGTATAGTTCTTGCAAAACCAAATAGAAAAGCTACTATGCCAAAGTCTTATAGAATTATATCACTTTTGAATTGCTTGGGAAAAACTCTTGAAAAAATAATAGCAACAAGATTATCATATCTAGGCTCAATCACTGATTTATTATATAATGATCAAATGGGTGGCAGAAAACAGAATTCTGCAATAAATACAGTTTTATCAATAATTCATGATATTCAAATGGCAAAAAATGAAGGCTTAGTTACAACAGCTGCTTTTATTGATATAAAAGGTGCTTTTGATCATGTTTCAAAGAATAAGCTAATAATTATTCTTCAAGAGATGAAACTACCAAAAGCATTAATAAAGTGGGTTATATGTTTTATGTCAAAAAGATATATTCAACTACATCAGAATCTGCTCATGAAGTTATTCAAAAAACGCTTTCCCCCGAACCAGCCCAATTCTTCGAATTAGAAGACGAAAAGACATCCATTTGAAAGCTCTTGTTTAAGAAAGCAATTTATTCACTTTTTATTAAAATTGAGCGCGAGTTGGTGAAGCTATTGAGGAAAACGTGTTTGCAACCCCTAAGGGGAAAGAAAATCACACTTCATCACATAACATCATCAGTTTCGGCCCAATTTACATAGAATTTTGATAGAAGCTAGAACAAACCAGATATTACAACTGTCTCAATTTTGAATTCATTCCGACCATCTCTTTCTGAACAATTCATTGTCAAAACCTGCGTGAAAACTCTGATTGATTTTCATGTTCCTTTGCACCAGTGCCAAGTCTTTTCCCTGTACCGCCCTACCTCGCCCGGCAGAAAAGTGACAAAAAAATACCTCAGCACAGATCACACGTGACCTACCCTTCAATCAGAAATTCCCCGGAACCTACCCTCTCTACAAAACGGAACGAGAAAAAGTGGAAATATCAGTGTTTAAAAAAATAGCTTGGTCCCTGCAAGTAATATATATACATACTTGTATATATATATATTATTATATAAGAAAATAGTACAGATTTAGTCTGTTGATTCTTCATTTGCATACTCATCTGTGTGACTTAATAAATTACATTTATTAAGAGCTATCTAGTAAAATATATGAGATTAATTTGAATAGAAAAGGAAATCTATTCAGTATTAATTCATATTGATATTTCAGGAATACAATCTTGATTTGAGGTGGGGCCTATTTCAAGCAGAAATTTTGAGAAGCTTTTTAAATTGAAAAAGACAAAATTTGCAAGAGTTAGAGTGTTTTTCTTGATTTAGCTCTGAGTAAATAAATCAAGAAAATTCTACACAAATTCATATTTCTTTACTTCAGTGACTGATTCAGTTTTTGAAAATAATCTCAATTTTGAGCTGCATACTTGATATGTGGGGAGAAGTTTAGAATATTGAATATTTCTGAATAGTTTTTATCAATTTCTCTGCAAAAAATTGATTTATTTTGTCAGTTTTTCTTTCAAAAACTGTCATTTCAATTGAATAATTTATTATTCATTGAAATCAATTCTTTTCTCTTCATTTTGTAGCACAAGAAAGAAGTCTGTGAAGATTTAATTGATTTATCTTTAAAAATCAATATTAGTTTATTAGATTCTCTTGAAAAATCTAATCTAGATACTATTTCTAGTAGAAAAAATAGCAAAAATCTGAGAATACTATTTAATTTGACTAATTATCTAATATACTCAAAGAAATCATGAATAACTCACCTCAATCTGTGAACATGATGACTCCATGCAAAAATAGAAATAATTTCATAGAAACTGTTTCTGAAATTGAGATTTTGAAGAAAAGAAAAAAAGAAGAAATAGACAGACACAAAGTAGATGAAGTGAAAAATCTACAAAAAATAGCTGATGAGCTATATAAACAGTGCATGTATGAAGAAAATGAAGAAATTCTTCTTATTCTGCATTCACAAGCAAGACAACTGAATGAAATTATTAAGTTTAAACTTAATATTTCTTCAAATCTGAAGATAGTTTTGAAAAAAACTGAAAAATCTGTATCTCAAAAAATCTCTTCTGAATCTCTTTCAAAAGAAAACACTGAAAATGAGACAAAAACCTACGCTCAAGCTCTCAATAGCTCACAAAATATTGAAAAAGAAAAACAGCTGAAAAAAGCAGAAAAAATTTTCTCATTAGTTGAGAAAAAAGAACAAAGAAAAGCTCAAAAAGAGATTAAATTTCTTGAATCAAAAAAACAGAGACTGATTTTAAAAGTTAGTGATAGAGCTATCTTTGAAAAATCTATTCTAAATGATTCTAAGTTCATTTTTGAACTTAGAAACAAAATCAATCAAAACTTTCATTTTGAAACTCAAAATGAAGAATTCAAGCCAGTTATCTCATCAATTGAAACCTCTTTTCTGGGAAATTCAATTGTAATTACTGCTATGCCAGATTTCAGCTCTGAATATCTAATTCAAAATGAAAACTGCTGGAAAGAGATAGTTCAAAAAGCTCTCTCTATTGAAGTTTCATGTGAAAAAGATGAGAAATGGGGAAAATTTGTATTACATGATATTCCAGTTGAAATCTTTGATCATGAAGAAGGCATGATAAATTTGAAAGAAGAAATTGAAATATATAATTCAATTTCTTTGAAAAAAACCCCAATTTGGCTCAATTCTTATGAGCAAAGACAAAGAAATCAAAATGCTTCAGTTTTAATTACTACAAATACAATAGAACAGTCAAAACGACAGTATATTGTAATTGCAGGATTGAAAATGAAAGTATTTGAATTCAAAGATTCAAGAGAGAATATTAAATCTCAAATTCAATGCTCAAACTGTCAGAAACATGGACACTTTGCAAATACTTGTAAAAGAAATTCTAAATGTCAGTTTTGTGCTTTAGATCACAAAACAAATGAACATTCTTGCAACACATGTAGAAAAATAGGTGAAATCTGCAATCACACTGAAATCAAATGCAGTAATTGCTATGAAAAGCACACATCTATTTCAAAAGATTGTATTTTCATTTTAAAGAAAAAGTCTTTCAATAAAGATGTGAAATGGAGAAAAGAAACTCAAAATACAGAGAAAATAGATAAAACTACAAAAAGAAGAAATTCTCAAATGTCTATTTCTTCTGAGTCAAATTCTTTTTCAAAAAATAAACAGATCTTAAACCCTGTTACACCTATAAAAATGAGAAAAGATAAAGAAAATCTCATTTCTATGAAAGCAGTAGAAGTTCCAGCTCTGAATACAGATAATAGATATAATCTATTACCTGATTCAGAATAAAAGAAACACAGCTTCAATTTATTCCTTTTGTACATGTTTACTACACAAAATAATAATAAAAAGAAGAAAAAAACTATCAAAAATGCTTCAAAAATAACTTTTATTCAAAACAATGTTGATAGAAATAAAGATGCTATCTATTCATGCTTACAGATAGGCTTTGAAGAGCAAACTGACTTCATTCTATTACAAGAGCCAAATTTTGATATAGAACAACAATTTATAATTTCTCATTCAAGCTATCACTGCTTTTTACCAGAGAAATCAGATGTAAAAGCAAGAGTTGTGATATATGCAAGAAAAAGATCAAGATTTCAATTCAATATAAAAAGTAATTATATATCTAATTCTGATATTCTAGTTGGAGATATTATAGATACAAGAAATCAATTTGACAGTATTCAATTGATAAATATTTATAATGAAAAATCACTGAAGGTAAATGATAATTCATGGACAGTTGACAGAGAACTGCTGAATTTAAGTCCAGAAAAAAATGCTATTATATGTGGTGATTTCAATGCACATCATATATGGTGGAATTCTGAATGTGATTATTCAATAAGATCAGAGAAAATAGTAGAGTGGGCTCTACAACATGAACTAGATATTATAAATGAAATTGATAGACAGACCTTCTTTAGAAACAACTTAATGAAGAAATCAATCATAGACTTAACCTTTCTATCAAAAAATTTGATTGAAAACAAGGTCTATAATTGGTTTATTAATTCAGAAGAAACATCAGGATCTGCTCATGAAGTTATTCAATTTAATATTGAAATTGATGAAAAGGAAACATGTGAGAATCCTCTACTATCAAATCAATATAATTTTGAAAAAGCTGAATGGTCTGAAATCAATAAGAGAATTGAAGATTTAAAATTTGAAAAAAAAGAAGAATTATCAAATTGGAATGAAAAGACAATAATAACAGATATAATACTAGAAAGTAGAACTAATATAATAACTGAAATTATATTAGAAAGCATTAAAAACTTTATACCAAAGAAAAAGCTCTCAGAATTCTCAAAACCTTGGTGGTCAGAAGAAATAACAGAAAAAAGAAAAAATCTAGCAAAAATAAAAAAAGAATGGAAAGAGAATATCATATCTTATGAAGAATATAAAAGAATAAGAAATGAATATTTCACATTAATTAAAAAAACTAAAACTAGCTGCTGGAATAAATTTCTTGTGAATGCACAGGGAAAAGAAATATTTAAAGCTTTTAAATATACAAAGTCTAAATCTGTTGCAAAGCTTCCATCTCTAAAATATAAAATAGAAAATGAGGAATATATTGCTCATTCTTTTGAACAAAAATGTCAGGCTTTTATGAAAATTCTATTTCAAAAACCACCTCAATCTGAACAATATAGTTCAATATGTGAATATATTGAAGATTCAAGATGGGCTTGGCCAGATCTATCTAGAAATGAACTTGAAACTGCTGTTTTTACAAGTTCTACAAAAACAGCTGCAGGACCTGATACTATAAATCATTTAATCATTCAAAAAGTCTTTCATTCTCTGAAAAATGAATTATTTGAATTATTCTCTCAACTAATGAAGAATGGGTATCACCCTGAATGCTGGAGACAAGCAACTGGTATAGTTCTTGCAAAACCAAATAGAAAAGCTACTATGCCAAAGTCTTATAGAATTATATCACTTTTGAATTGCTTGGGAAAAATTCTTGAAAAAATAATAGCAACAAGATTATCATATCTAGGCTCAATCACTGATTTATTATATAATGATCAAATGGGTGGCAGAAAACAGAATTCTGCAATAGATACAGTTTTATCAATAATTCATGATATTCAAATGGCAAAAAATGAAGGCTTAGTTACAACAGCTGCTTTTATTGATATAAAAGGTGCTTTTGATCATGTTTCAAAGAATAAGCTAATAATTATTCTTCAAGAGATGAAACTACCAAAAGCATTAATAAAGTGGGTTATATGTTTTATGTCAAAAAGATATATTCAACTACTTTTTGACTCATTAAAGCAAGATATTACTGAAATTGAAATAGGAGTTCCTCAGGGGTCTCCAGTCTCACCAATTCTATTTGCTATATATACAAAAAATCTATTCAAAGATAGAGAAATGGAGATAGTGAGATCTCCTAGCTATGTTGATGATATAGGTCTGATTTTCAGCTCAAGAACAATAAAAGAAAATTGTGAAAATATTGAAAAAGCTGCGCAAGAGATATTTAATAGAGGAGATTTAAACCTAATTCAATTTGATATGGAAAAAACTGAATTAATTCACTTTTTTCCAAAAAGATATGAAAAGGAAATAAGTTTAAATCTATTAAATCAAGAAATAAAGCCTAAATCAGTTGTAAGATGGCTAGGAATCTGGCTGGATTCAAAACTCAATTTTAAATCTCATATTCAAAAAAGAATGGCTCAAGCTGA
This sequence comes from Emergomyces orientalis, assembly GCA_002110485.1. Taxonomy (NCBI): domain Eukaryota; kingdom Fungi; phylum Ascomycota; class Eurotiomycetes; order Onygenales; family Ajellomycetaceae; genus Emergomyces; species Emergomyces orientalis. The sequence goes on from MOWL01000046.1 coordinate 577,874, forward strand.
AAGAGTTTTAAATAGTATAATACAACTTTCTAATACTGAAAGGGGTTTATCATTTCAAGCTATGAGACAGCTATACATTGCATGTATAGCATCTATTTCTGATTATGGTGTTCAGATATGGTGGAAGAACCAGAAACACTTCATAGATAAGTTTCAAAAATTGCAGAATACAGCTTTAAGAAGAATTCTGGGAGCTTTCAAAACCTCTCCATGTAGAGCTATGGAAATAGAAGCTTCTATATCACCTCCTGAAATAAGATTTGAGAAGATATGCAAGAATTATGCACTGAGAATCATGAAAATGCCAGATATTCATTCAATTAGAAAAAGAATATCTACATCTTATCCTCCAATTCAATCTGGAAATGACTTAGATTGGAATAGATATCTAGATTGGAATGAAAGTCAAGAAAATCAAGAAAATGAGAGAAATAGAAAAAAAATCCCTTCTCAACTATATAGAGTATGCTCAATGATTAAAAATGAGTTCTCCTCATTAAATATTGAAAAGATTGAACACAAAAAGCTATATTCATGGAAAGAAAAACTAGGCTCAATGATTTCAATTGAAATAAGCGCATTATCAAAACCAGAAGAAGCTGAGAATCATAGAAGAATAATAGAGAAAATTGATTTTAAAAAGTCAATTCTAATCTATTCAGATGGTTCAATGAATGAAAATAAAGGCCTAGGAGCTGGAATAGCATATACAGAAGATAATTACAAATATACATCAGATTCATGGAATATTGGAAATGAATGTGAAGTATTTGATGCTGAATTATATGCTATTATGAAAGCTTTTAAACTGATAGAAATAAAAGCTTCAAAAAGAAAAGATATGAAAGAAGCATGGATTTTTTCAGATAGTCAAGCAGCTTTGAAAAGAATTCAAAAAAATGAAATTCATAATGGTCAAATGAATATAGAAGTAATTCTAAAGATATGCAAAAGAATTCAATTAAAATATAAGACAAAGATATATCTGAGCTGGGTTCCTGCTCATATAAATATACATGGAAATGAGCTTGCTGATGAAGCAGCAAAGAAAGGAACAGAACTAAATATTGCAAGTTCAAAAATAGTTTCATGGTCTTTTATTAAAAGAAAGATAAAAGAGAATTGCTTAGAAAAATGGCATAAAATATGGGAAAAACAAAGAAAAAGTCCTCACTATCTTAGATTTGAAACTAAACCTAAATGGAAATCATGCTCTATTAAGTGCAAGAAGAAGCTTTTCTCCTCAATCATTCAATTAAAACTAGGTCATGGCTATTTCAAATCTTATTTGAAAAGAATATCTGATATTGAAAGTGAAAATTGTGAATATTGTGACTCTCTTGAAGACCCAGAACATATCTTAATGAATTGCTTATTAAATCAAGAACTTAGAGCTGAACTGAGATATAAATATAAGCTGAGAGAAATGAATATGAAACTACTATTTTCAACTGAAATAGGCAGTCAATATTTAATTGATTTTCTCAATGAAACTCAAATAGCTACTAGAAATCAATTCTATTTCAAAGATGAAAATATAAATGAATGAGAATCTGAAATATTCTTTATAAAAACTGCTAGATATTATATAATATCTCACTATTTCTTTTGTGTTAGAGTCTGTCTTTTATTTCCTTTGTATTCATGTCATGAGTTATTTTGTCTATCATTAATTTATTTTCTTTGTAATCACTTGAAAATTATATGAAAAAAAGAGAATATAAATAATCTTCAAAGATATTTATAAATAAATAAATAAAAAAAAGAAAAATCAATTTGCTGACTATTCTGGGCTGGAATTCAAGTATTGCAAGTGCTATTTGTTTGAAGAAAAAATGTATAGTAATTAGTGTTAAAGTTAGAAAAATCCTGAGACTCTTTGAGTCTCAGGTAGATATCATAGTCTCTGACTGCATATATATCTATAATTGAAGAATAATAATAATAATAATTAAGAATGATCATTGTACACAATGCTCAACCAGTTGCATTGACTTCAGCAACAGCAGTCATCCATTCCTGGTCTCCAGGCTGTATGAGTTTTGAATTTCTGGCTGCCTCAGAGCCAGTGACCACTCTGGCAGTTTCAATAACATCCATCTGAAATCCAGTCTCATCAAAGTTGTAAATATTGTCTGACAGAATCTCATACTTCTCAATGCTGTTTCATACAAGTCTAAATCATTCATGAATAACCTCAGGATTCTCACATAGCATCTGTTGATAATCATATTTGTGTGAGAACTTAGTCTTTAGTTCTTCATAATATTTGACAAAGTTTCATACTCAATTCTGATCAACAGTTGATGAAGAATTTGATTCTCAGTTAATAAGAAGAATATTGAACATTTCTCATACAGTTTTAATCTGAGGTGGCTGTCCTTGCTCATCCATGACTAGAATTCATTGAACAAGACATTCTTTCTCAGTAAGAGTAAGTTTTCATTTTTTTGAAGAAGTATTGATGCGTGCTGTACAACTCTTCATCTAGTGATCAAGAATTGAATGAGGAACATTGTATAGCTTTACTGCTGCTCATACACTTGAAATTTGATTCTTATTAAGTGCCTGAATGACTAAAAGAAGTCTTTCTTCTTGATTGAAAACTTGATTGCTTTGTGTGATTAACATGATCACAAAATGCAATTCTCATCATATGGCAGCTGAAAAGTGTCTCACTTAGTTGTGTGTCTTGCTTACTTGTGAATTATGTTATCATTATAATCACCTCAGTTGGAACGATTAAAATACAATAATGTTTCATAATATTTCATTATATTGAATCTGAAATACCAGATATTACACTAGTGTGCCGAGTCTGTAATTTAACTGGGACTCGGACTTGTCTGCAGTTCAACCTCTCACAATATTTGGCATCACGTGTTGAGAAAAGGGCTTGAAACAGCGTCGAAAAAGGGGCATTGTGATTGGCCACACCCTCATCTGACAGAATAGAGGTATGTGATTGAACTGGTTCAATTGAGTGGTTGAAACTGTTAGGTTATACTAGGGCTACCCGTAGTCACGTGCCCCACATTATATAGTTGCCAGTGTGTTCATTAGCTAGTTTAGTACCTGGTATGCATCTATTCCTTCAGAAACTACGAGATCTCCGGTCGCCGAAGGTCGGCGAGAAGTAAGGAGGCGTGGATGAAACACGCCAAGCCTAATCAGGACATGCTAGCCTGATTAGGACTAGCGCGCTCACAAGGTAGACTCTACACCTGAGCTATACCTAATGAGGCAATAATGAAACCAAGCCCAGGCGCGAATGCTGCCACGTGACACCGCAGACCCGACCGCGCGTTTAATTGTCGCCGCAAAATGAGGCCATCAAAAGACAGTGACATAGAAGAAAAACTAACATAGAGGAAACTCATCTCATATTACCCAAGGTGCATGCTAGCAGTAGTTTTGGCGCACCTATTACCTATTGCGCATGGCTTTACCGGCTGTGGACAAAGGTTTTTAGGGTCAATTTTCCGTTATTTGGATACGCGCGACCCTTCCAGAGTGAGGATCTAGCAAACAAATCTTTATGAGCCCACCTCAATCGACAAAAATTTCCTCACCATGCCTCCCTTAACACGGCCAGCTGGAAACCGGGATGCTAAAAGGCAAACCCGCCTAGCCTTCACTCCCTTGACATCTTCCTCGCCTGGACTTGAGCGAAGCCCTGGGAGTGATAGAGTAACAGCCATGCGCTATAAAAACGCCTTTAGTTCACCTAGTGCGAGCAGTCCGATCAAGAAAAAGAAAGAGCCGATTTCACAGATTTTTCAATCAAGTGAACGAGAGGATATATCGTCAGATGAAGAATCTATCCGCGCGCCTTCTTCGAGCCGCAGGCCGTTGAAGCGACTGACTATCGAAGATATGGATGAGGACGAGGGTGATGGGGAAGAGTCTGAAGATATCATCTGTTCGTCTCCTGCAAAACGGCGGAGACTGAATGTGCAACCTGAACCTTCTAAAGAAGATACTTCGCGTAACCGTGCTGAGCGGGATAAATTGGATCTAGAGGAGGATCTGGAGGACCTTCGCGATTCGGGTATGACATCGATATTTTTTTTACTCTATAAGTATGAACATAGCTAAAAATGAGCTACAGCTACGACAAAGACAAGAACTCGAGGAAGAGTAGCGGATAAAGCCAAGCTTAAGCGGCAAACCCAACTAGAGGCTCTAAGGCGTCGAAGAGCCGGGGGGAAGCGCGAGGTAGTATCCGTGGAGTCATCTGAAGATGATTCGAACGCGGAACAAGCCGAAAATAGATCATCACCGGAGGAAGAGGATGAGGACGAGGAAGAGGAAGCCTGGATTAATCTAGATGAGGATAGCGACATTGAGCCTCCTGTCCCCGAAGACCTCGACAAGTATGAGGATGATTTCGTTGACCAAGACGAAGATGGAGCGTTAGGCGCTCCCGACGAACTTAACGATATCCCCTTCGAATTTACAAGGCATCGATACAAGCGGTTGAGAGACCATTTCAAGGACGTGGTTGAATGGATGGTGCATAACAAGCTAAATCCCGCATTCCCCCGTGACGATGTTGTCTATCGAGTCGCATTCAGCAAAGTAAACGACGAGGTAATGGGTCTTGCAGGGTCGCAACTTATATCTTCGGCGTGGAACAGAGACTTTAGAAAAGCTCTTGAAGCAAGACCAGGGATCGATGTCACCCTATACCCCCTCTCATTGGGCCATTCATGCGACGCTTGCAATAAAACTAATCACCCTGCCTCGTTTGATATCCAATTTGACGGAAAGCCATACCTACTTGAGACACTAGAACCCGTTTCTGATGATGATGATGATGATGATGATGGCGATGGCAATAGCGATAGCGATGGGCAAGAGGATGATGGGAGCGGGGATCGTGAACCTGGAAATATAGACCGCGAAGGCAACAAGATCCCAGATGCAAATACGCATTTTTACTTGGGGAGGTAAAACCGAAACCAAAAATATTATATTTCTCCCTCTTCCACTTCACCCCCAAACCTCCAATATTTTCCTCCCCTTCAAACCCCCCCCCCCCCCCAACTACTCCTTCAGTAACTAACCAGTCCCGTCGCCTCTAGACACTGTAAAACCAAAGCCGCAATGGCCCACACACTCATCCACTGGCGCTACCACCTCAACGATTGGATAATAGACTTCCTACAGCGCAAGGGTATATTCTCCGATAAGGATATCTTAGAGCGCGAGCATTGGAGCCAGAAAAAACGCACAAAATATGCCAACCAGGTGGTAGATGATATGGAGGAAGGTGGGGAAGTTAACAGGCTCTGGAGGGATTTCAATACAAATTTGAAGGCGGCGAGAGAAGCGAAGGTTTGTTTTACATCCCTCAACCGAACACCCCCCAACCCCTTAGAAAATACAGGACATGCAAATTTGTTTTCCCTAACATTTGGGCGAACCACATAATTTAGGAATCTCGATGGTGAATACCGTTTCGTGCTTGATTTTATCCCCTGGATTCTATTTTTTTTAACACGCCAAAGAAGAGGAGGGGGGGTGGGATGGGAATTGATGATTTAGGTCTTCATACCCTATACGAACAACATAAGCAGTAAAATTGGCTAGCCAACTCACTTACCCATCTCGAATTGCATCTAGCTTTGGAAGCTTGAGAACAGGCACTGAAAACCACACTCTCTTTCATCTTCGAGTTATTTATTCACTTTGATCTCGGTCTCCCCAAGACGAATATTTTCGCATAGTTTACATGTTTTGTATTATATCCCAAAATCATTCCATTCCATTCCCTTCCAACTCAAAATTTCACCTCGAAATCGCCATGACCAACTAACTCCCTGAAAGACCTGGTAATTTCTACTATATCGTTTACATATATCATCCACGCGCACACAGTCACTCACACTCACTCACTCTCACACACACACAAACACACCACCCTCAATAGAAAGGGCGATTGCCATCTGAATATCGTCCCCTTCAGTTTAAATAATTATTCTTATTTTTACTATTTTTTACCACATATCTTTGAATAGATAGAGAGCATAGCGCTCATGCATACATATATACACGAGCATGATCTCGAGTAAAAACATATATATAAGAAGTAAAGGGGAAAGGTCATTTGATGTGTAAAACTACATGGTTAAATTTGATAGGGGGAAAGAAGGAAAGAAATATGAAAATGAGATAGGCATAACAAAAAAAATAAAAAATAAAAAAATAAAAAAATGGGTAACACAAAGAAAGAAGATAGGAGATTTGAGGGATACAAAAAGAAAAAGAAAAAGAGGAGGGGTCAATATATGGCAAAATGGGTTGAGATAGATACAAGTTGAATGGGGTTCAGGGTCAGCTGCAGTAGAATGGAATGGAAGAAGGGAGGAAGACGGTTTTGTTAAAAGGTGGTTGGTTTGGGAGGAGGGTCGGTGTTGTTGGCCGTGACTGCTGGTGGAAAAGTAGATTTGCAGAAAGGAAAAGGACATCCCCCTTCCTCCGTTCTAATCATTTTGCGTGCCAGAGGACAAGGACAGGCGAAGAAAGAAAGAAAATTTTTAATAGACACTAATATCGCGAAGGAAAGCTGATATTTTACTTTTTTTAATTTTCTTTCTTTCCTTTTTGCTTGGATAATTTTGATTTTTCCTCGTGGTATGATGGGTTGCAATGATTTCGTTCGTCAGAAGGTTATTATGGCGTTATTTTTCAACATTGCCCGCCTCTTTTTTGTCTCGTCGATATGCGATCATAGAGAATAGGTTTAAAAATACGTCTCGTCGTTTTCCATATGCTGTATATTAAAAAGCAGAGGGGTTCAGGTTGGTTAGTTGACGAAATGGGAGTCAATGTTCCAAAGTCGTATATTGAACTTCCCCAAACTCCCATTGGCACTCGAAAAGTGGCGAAAAACGTCGCATATCCCCTTTTTCTTTCCTTTCCGTGTTGCGTGTTATTGTTACGTCCTCATGGTATATCTTCGGGGTAAAGTCGTTCATTATGCGACAATATTTTCCACACAGAGTTCTGGTTCAAACAAACACCTTCCACTCCACCCTCCTGATTCAACATACTTCCACATCTCTCTCATCTCCTCCTCTTTCTTGTCATCGGTTTAGGGGTTTACAGAGATTTTTCTCCCTCCGGTGTCCCCTCGGGGTTGGTAATGGCGCTTGTGGCGCCGGGCGTCAACATCTATGGAAAGAAAAAGTTAAGTCAGCACACATTGATAGCCCGCATTCTAAGAGACCATTATCTTTTTGTTGTTTTTTTTCCTTTCTTCTTCTTCTGCTTCTTCCCTTCTTCCCTTCACTTGTTATTTGCGAGCTGAAATCATACCTCATTAGCCCCCTTGATCATCCCTTGCTCGCGCTCCATCTGCGCATATTGTTGTTCTTCGGCCAGAGCCAAGGCCCAGGGGACACCGAGTAGGAAAGCACTTGTGCTCAGCACCCAGAGCGTCTTGCCTCCGAATGAGATGGTAGATCTGGCGAATGAGGTGACTGAGGAGATGGAGCTGGAGATTTTGTGTCGGGATTGTGGGGGGATGATATCCTTGAGAGCTACGATTCTCTCATACAACGACTCGTCCTCTGGGAGGGCGTCGTAGGATTCTGTGGAGAATTCGGAATCTAATTGAGAATTGAACGGGGGGGTAATAAAAATTAGAAAAAGAGTAAAGTGTTTGAGGGAGAGTCCAGAGATCGAGGTTGGGAACGTGATCGATATCAATATCAAGATCACATTATCCTCACAGGGCATTGGTATGAAAGGTAAGATTTGGGGCATCCCAAACGAAACGCGGAGAGGAGAAATAGAGAGAGTGCCATGGTGCGACCGAGAACATACCGGTATCTGTGAAATCATCATCATCTTCTTCACTCTCGAGGAGGGCACCGCTCTTCGGATGCTGGGTGGGTTTCTCCCTGAAGTGTTCGTCTTCGACTTCCTGGAGCTTAACCATTGCGGAGAAGAATATATATATATCAAAAATAAAAAGGGACGGTAATTTCGAGAGAGGAAGTAGCCCAGAAAGTAGTGAGGTATAGTTGTGTCGTTGGGGGCTTGAAGAAGTTGAAGCAATAATGAAGCAATGATGGCCGTTGCTGGTCTCAAACGTCCGACTTTTTTTTAGGGCCAAGAATTGCAGCAGAGAAAAAAAAAGCTGGTGATGTAAAAGCGGCGTCAGGTTCCCACTGAATCGGTTAGTTGTGTCTGGCTGTACCCATTTCGTTCTCCTATCATACTACATTCGAACACGGCCATTCTTCTCAATCTCGATCTGAAATGAGATGTGAGATATGAGATGTGAGATATGAGGAGGCTCCCGCAAGCCCAATAGATTAGCACAACCTCTGCTGATATACGCTGTGTGTATGATCCATTTTAAGACAGCCACGAGCATCATCCCATTCCCCCACTGATTAGTAGGCAATTCCCACCACCCATCTTCTCCCTAATATTGCAAAATAATGGCTTTCAAAAGGAGGATCACCTCGATCCCGGGACGCAGGTAGAATTATCTATCAGTGGGGTACTTATACACACCTGCTAACCCTATATATTCATGGATCGTGGAAAGCAGTCCCTTGAACTGAAGGTCTCCGTACTACGTATTGTTTGCTTCGGTTAGATGCGCAATTTGCATACGTACATACAGAAACATCGCCCAGCAGGCAGTAGCATTATGAATACGACCCTTGGCAGTAATAAAAGATATTTGATGCTGATAAGAAATTATTGAACATGCCCTAATCAATTTTTGTTGAGCAAACCCTTTCCCCCGTCGATATCCATTGGGGGGTCTGGAGTATATAAATTTGGGCGGTCAGCCACCTCCCAACAAGCAGTTTATTTATTATCTAGCAGCAAGTTCTAGCCAGTGTAATTTGTGTAAAAATTCCCAACTGTTTCAACTAATAAGTATCCAATTCCTATCCTAGGTATCCATGGATAGTTGCGGGTGTTGAACCTGCCCTGACTAAGCAGGGATGCGGCGTTTCGGCGAATTTCTGTGGCCTGGATCTCTGTCCTTTGCCACGGCTTTGACGAAAAAAAGAAATCGACGGATGAATATCGGGTCCAGCAGGGGTAGCTTCTTGGTGTAGCCCCTCGACTCGACGCCGACGGAGCTTCGCGCAAGGGTACAAGGTTTCTGCTGCTTCATAGCATCCTTATATCCACGGGTGGCTCCGGTTTGGACAACGAAAGTAAAAAAAATAGTTAGGGGTAAAATATTCATCTATGGTTATAGCTCCCCCCGCCATTCTATTTTATATATTCACACTGTTTTTATTTTATTTTAATTATATACATATAAAATTCTTCCCACAAAAAAATTAAATATGACGTCTACAGAGAACCCCATGAGCAATGGTGATGCCGCAATAGTCAGAGAGCTTTGGCGCCCTTCAAGCCCCGAGTCTACTAAAATCCACAAGTTCATGTCCCTCGTGAACCAGAAATATGGTCTAAACCTGGACAACTATCATGATCTGTGGGATTGGAGTGTTTCTGAGCCATCGAGCTTCTGGGAAGAAGTATGGCATTTCACGGGTGTTAAGGCGCAAAAGACATATGATAAGGTGTGTAGAATAAGAGTCATATCTTCATACCCCATTCTCACTTCTCAAATTCAGCGAACGAAATAATACCCCCCGCCAAACAAAAAAATAAAATAAAATAATTGATTTTTACACTGGATTAACATGTCCCTCCATCTTTCCAGGTCCTAGATAAGGATACGTCTCTCTTCCCCAAACCAGTCTTTTTCGAAGGCAGCCTCCTCAATTTCGCCGAAAACCTTCTCTTCCCCGCAAGCAACCCGGATGAAAACTCCGTCGCAGTGATTGCCGCAACCGAATCCACCCGAGAACACATTTCATGGAAAGATCTCCGAGAGCGCGTTCGACGCTGTGCGCTATCTCTGCGGGAAGCGGGCGTGGTGAAGGGGGACCGTGTCGCTGGCTTCGTGGGCAATCATGCAAATACCGTGATCGCCATGCTCGCAGCTACCTCCATAGGAGCCCTGTGGAGTGCTGTCTCAACCGATACGGGTGTGCATGCCGTGCTGGAACGGTTGCGCCAGATTGAACCGGTCGTTCTCTTCGTCGACAATGCATCCCCGTACAATGGAAAGGTTCATCCGACACACTCCAAGGTCGTGGAGTTGACGGCAAGTCTTGACTCATTGCGCTGTGTAGTGGTCTTCGATGCCGTGCAAGGGTATGACTTCGATGTAGAATCGATCAAATCGCCAAATGGTAGATCTGCCACCTTCTCTGAATTCCTCACTTCGCCGCAAAATTCGTCCGCGCCGCTGCGGTTCGAGCCCCTCCCGCCTGACCACCCGGTCTATATCCTATATTCGTCAGGTACAACAGGTGCCCCCAAGCCAATTGTCCATGGTGCCCTTGGCACGCTCATACAGCACAAGAAAGAACATGCCCTACATAGCGATATCGGGCCCGGGGATCGGCTGTTCTACTTCACCACCACAACCTGGATGATGTGGCACTGGCTTGTTTCCGCTCTGGCAAGCGGCGCAAGCATAGTTGTTTATGATGGCTCTCCGTTCCGGCCGCTGGACGCAGAAAATGGAAAGGGGGATATGGCCATGTCTCGACTCATCGACGAACTACACATCACCCACTTCGGGACTTCCGCAAAATACCTCTCGGTCCTCGAACAGTCCGTCCTAAACCCAACAAAACACCCTCACAGACCCGTTCAATTGAGAACCCTGAAAGCTATCTTCAGCACAGGGTCACCACTCGCCCCTTCAACATTCGATTACGTATATTCTTCAATCCATCCGGATATCATGCTCGGTTCTATCACTGGCGGGACAGATATCATCTCCCTCTTCGGCGCGTCCTGCCCCATCCTCCCCGTCTATCGCGGAGAAATCCAATGCCGTGGCCTCGGCATGGCCGTTTCTGTCTACGATTATGCCGGCAGGGATATCAGCGCCACCGACGACGCGGGCGACCTAGTCTGTACAAAGCCGTTCCCAGTCCAACCAGTGATGTTCTGGCCACCGGGACCGCTAGGCGAAGAGAAATACCGCAAAAGCTACTTCGACGCCTTCGGCCCGTCAACTTGGCACCATGGCGATTTCGTGAAAATCAACAGCAAGACGGGCGGGATGGAGATGCTAGGTCGAAGTGACGGGGTGCTCAAGCCGGCTGGTGTCAGATTTGGAAGTGCGGAGATATATAATGTCATCCTGAAGCATTTTGCGGATGAAGTTGAGGATTCGCTGTGTATTGGACGGAGACGGAATGGAATTGAGAACGATGAAACTGTCGTGCTCTTTGTTAAGTTGGCCAAATCTTCCGCCTCGTCTGCTTCCTCGGCATCTGTGTCAGCGTCAGTGTCTGCGTCGTCATCGACAGTATCGATACCGGCCGCCGCTACCAATGGCAGTGTGCAGGACATTGACACATTGTTCATGCCTCCCGACCTCGCGAGCCGCATACAAGCTACCATCCGCAAGGAACTCAGTGCGCGACACGTACCGGCCATTGTAGACTCGTGCCCAGAGATCCCTGTGACGACCAACGGGAAGAAGGTTGAAAATGCGGTTAAGCAGATCCTCTGCGGATTGAATATTAAAACGGGGGCTAGCGTGGCTAATGCGGAGTGTCTGGAATGGTATCGGAAATGGGCTGCGGAACACTGATGAAGATCTTTTAAGTTAATTTTTTCAATTTTTTTTTCAATTTTTTTTTCAGAAGGGGAGCGACTTTATCCTCACGCGAGTAGATACTAGATAGAGAGGTGGAGGGGTAATCAAACCCCATAATATCTAGATATAGGATTGATCTTATACTAGAATACAGATTATATTGGCGTTATTGGGTATTGGTTATTTATCTTCATCGCGATATGCCTCTTGTACCCTAATTATCCTATACCCAATTATTACCCGTAGATCGATTAATTCCAAATTTCCTCCAACTAAAAGTAAAATAAAAAAAAGTCTCTAGATATCACCAATTCTCATGGTTTCCCCCCCCGGAGCAGTTTCCCGCTAACAAAAATTACAGCTGACTCAGCGGCTGGATTCTGCCGAAAGCGGTAAGGCAACTCTCTCCCGTTCCCTGTTATTTGACAACTTTTTCTGGAGACAAAACCTTCTAGATTGAACACACGACTCTATCGGCCGGTTTCCAACAACGAAATATATCATGCGTCGTTTAGCAACTAGGGCCGTTACCCCGGCCCGGCACCTCACACGCACCCCACGGTCGCTTTCAAGAGCTTTTTCCTCTCACATTGAAACCCAAGCTAAGGTTTGTTAAACTCACCATTCTCCATACTCCGATCTCTCCGCACCACAATGACACGCAATGACTGACGAAAAGAAAATTTTGGAAACCCCCGTTATTATAGGACTCCGCCGAACTTGATCAAGTAACAGAACTCTCAAATGGCCTGCGGGTAGCTACAGAATCTCTCCCGGGCCCCTTCGCCGGCGTGGGCGTATACGTCGACGCGGGATCCCGCTACGAGGATGAGAGTCTCTGCGGTGTCAGCCACATCATTGACAGATTGGCCTTCAAATCGACATCGAAGAGGACGGGGGATCAGATGGTCGAGGCGCTTGAGAACCTAGGGGGGAACATACAATGCGCGTCGGCGCGGGAGTCGCTCATGTATCAATCTGCCAGTTTCAACTCGACCGTGCCGACCACTCTGGCGCTGCTGGCGGAGACGATTCGGGATCCTCTGATTACGGAGGAGGAGGTGCAGCAGCAGCTAGAGGTGGCGGATTATGAGATTACGGAGCTCTGGGCGAAGCCGGAGATGATTCTGCCGGAGCTGGTGAATATGGCTGCGTATCAGAATAATACGTTGGGGAATCCGTTGCTGTGTCCACGGGAGAGGCTGGGAGAGATTAATAAGGGTGTTGTACAGAAATATCGGGATACGTTTTTCAAGCCGGAGCGGATGGTGGTGGCGTTTGCGGGCGTTGCACATCAGGATGCGGTGAGGTTGGCTGAGCAGTATTTTGGGGATATGAAGAGGGATAAACCGGTTCTCTTCGGACATGGGTCTGAAACTACCCTTTCCGAAGAAGAATTGCGCTCGCTACCTTCCCTCTCGCCGTCTTCAACGACTTCAACATTCTCCACAAGCCCCTCATCTACCCCCTCCCCTCCCCCTCCCTCACCATCTTCCTCCACTTCCAAAACCGGCGGTGTACTCTCCCACATCCCTTTCCTCAAACACCTCTCAACCTCCTCCTCTCACAGCGCCTCCGTCACCCCACTCGACACCTCCCTACTACACCCATCAACTCTAAACCTCCACAGACCCTCCCACTACACGGGCGGCTACATCGACCTACCCCCAATCCCCCCACCCGCAAACCCCACCCATCCACGCCTAAGCCACATCCACATCGCCTTCGAAGCCCTCCCCATCTCCTCGCCAGACATCTACGCATTGGCTACTCTCCAAACCCTCCTGGGCGGCGGCGGCTCCTTTTCCGCCGGCGGACCAGGCAAGGGCATGTACTCGCGTCTCTACACCAACGTCCTCAACCAGCACGGCTGGGTCGAGAGCTGCATGGCCTTCAACCTCAGCTACACAGACAGCGGCCTCTTCGGCATTTCCGCCTCCTGCGTCCCCTCCCGCATCACCGCGATGGTCGAGGTGATTTGCAAAGAATTGCATGCGCTGACGACGGACTCGCGGTTCTCCGCCTTGCAGCCTGCGGAGGTCAATCGGGCGAAGAATCAGCTGCGTTCGGCGCTGCTGATGAATCTTGAGTCGCGCATGGTTGAGCTTGAGGATCTGGGAAGACAGGTGCAGGTTCATGGGCATAAGGTCGGGGTGCGGGAGATGTGTGCGAAGATTGACGCGTTGACTGTGCATGATTTGCGGAGGGTGGCTAGAGAGGTGTTTGGGGGCCATGTGTATAATAAGGGGAATGGGACAGGGAAGCCGACTGTTGTGGTGCAGGAAGGGATGGTGGAAGGTGTACCGTTGCAGCCGATTCGGTGGGAGCAGATTCAGGAGCAGATTTCTATGTGGAAGTTGGGAAGGAGATGAGATGGGTGTTTGTCATATATAATCCGGGGTGTTCCTTCCTTTCTTTTTCTTTTTCTTTTCCTGCAGTTGATGTTTTGAATATATTTTTGTATTTGCTACGGATGGACTTGTATTTTTGAACGACTGGCGGCATAACCCTCTCTCTCCTTTCATCAATGTTTCAATTACTTAGATAGACGGGGGTGCATTGTGTTTCATTCCATTTTGCTGTGTTTTATATTTATATTTATATTCTCATTATTATAATGTTGTATGTTTTGTATAATCACAAAAAGGGGGGGTTGAGTATCATACGGCTTTTGCTGTTCCACCTTTTCTTCAAAAGTGGTAACCTGCGTCTATTTTGTCCTATTTCTATTTCTTCACTGTACCAACGATGTTATAACAAGGCGTGTGGACCCTTCTCCCCAAGTATCTCAAACTCCCTTCCCACAGAAAGAGTTGGTATAGGTAGTCGTCCAAATATACACATACAGCACCAATACAAAAAAGGATTCTGGTAGAGCTCTCCCGAGGTTTGTCGTCGTGCAAATCCGCTCTATCTTTATTAGACCTACATTGCGATTCTATCGATTTCTCTAACTCCAGTCTAACAGAGTTTCTAGATTACTTTACACTAAAAGCTATGGGGAAAACAAAAGAAAAAACGAAATAAAAATATGCTCACAATTGCTGAAAGACGAAAACTAAACATGGCATACAGGACAAGAAGCATCCGCTATTCATACTCGCTAGAAATCCCTCACTTTGTCCCCTTTCCCCTTTTTGCTTTTTTCTTTTCCGCCCAGAAAACGCCAGCCGCACGTATACTCCTATTCCTGTCTCATTGCACATAGAAGCATCTTTTTTGCCATCCATTTCAACCTAGTTCCGATAATCATCAGTTCGTCCAGTTCATATAATCAGTTCCCCCCTGGCCAGGCCCAGCTTTCAGAAAATTGACCCAAAAAGAACCCTTATCGTCATTCATATTCCCGTTGACGTACCAAGTCGTCAATCAAGCCGTATAAGAAGTTTCACTTTCATCTGGGATCATTCGTAGGCAACCCCCTTCCATTCCGATTCGCTTCCTTCTCCCTATCCTAAGCCGTGGGCCCGACAAACAAAATTTCACTCCGCATCCGGAACACCAACCACGACATTCAAGTAAATCGCCATATCCTCCAATTCATCCGGCATATACCAGTGGGCCAGATCATCATACAACATAAACGTGACATTCCACCCAAGCCTCTCCAGCGTTTTCGCAGCATCTTCGCCAAACTGGGGCAAGACATGCTCATCCAGGCCCCCATGCGCGATCCAGATGGGAGTCTTGGGAGGCGAGATCTGCAATTGCGATAGCGACTGCGTGTGCGAGTCGCTGGCGACGGGCGGGATACCTAGTATAATCTCGCGGAACCAGTTTGTCGCTTTGACCGCTAGCATCGGATCGGGCTTTAGACGCCGCTCTCCCTCAGCCTCTTCCTCAGGATCCTCATCCACAATGACGGCATTGCCGGAATCATCACCATCCCCCTCCATCTTACCACCGACCAACGCCATCAACTCCCTCTGAAACGGCAACCAGCCGCTCATAGCCACACAACCCCCCAACGCCTCCCCACCCCCGTCAACCCCAACATCAAACCCCACCGCCGCCCCCAACGCCACCACAGCCCCCTGACTCAATCCGCCCACAATAACCTTCCCAACCCCACCCAAAATCCTCCCTTCCTCCTTCACAAGCTCCAACAAATAATTCACAGACGCCCGCAACCCATCCCGCGCCAGCTCCCACTCCTTCTCATACACCGGATGCAGCGTCGCCACATCAAACCATTGCGGCATCATCATGTTGCCCCCCGCCGTGGAGCGGCTAATTTTCGCGCTGGGGAAGACGAATTTGACGCCGGGAAAGCGCTGGGGTAGTGATGAGCGGGATGGGCTGGAGGGTATGGGAAGCTGGAGCGGGATGGTGATGATGTCCGTGCTGAAGTCGAGGGAGCAGTCGCCGCGGCCGTGGAGGAGGATTAGGGTGTGGGTATGGGGGCCGCGTGGAGGGATTATGGTGGGCTTTGGGAAGGGGGTGGGGATTTTGGTGGAAGGGGTGGAAGGGGTGGAAATGGCGGAAGTTGGGGGTGGAGTAGAGGAGGGGATAGAAATGGAGGCAGAGGTGGAGGTGGGAGGTGGAGTTAGGGAGAGGCGCTCAGACTTGGTCATGATTGTGTCTTGTTTCGTTCTTTCTTTCTTCTTTTTTAATTGCTGTCTCCTATCTCCTTATCGTGTTCCTTGCCAATTTTCGGAGGGTGTTCAGGCGGGCGGGATAGTGGAGTAGTTTATCCCCCCGCTATCGAAGATCTCTTGTGCCTTTCTCTTTTTCTTCTCCGCACACTCTGCAGATGGTGTGAACGTTTTTCCCACGCTTCTCTGACGAAAGAATATCTTCTTGTTTCTTGGCCGTTTCTTATTTGAGCGAACTGTGTTCAAATGCACGTTCGAGCCCACGCCGCCCCTCCCGGTCACCAATAAGACGATCCGCAGCCGGTTTAATGCAGAGGGGTTCAGCAATCCCGTCGGAGCTTTCTGCAGGGCAATCGATATATCTATGTATATGCAACCACTTCTGTATCTTCTCTTGAGAGAAGGTCTCCTAACAGCTTTTTCCTTTACCTCAAAAGGGGTTATCAGACGAAAATATATGCCCCACTTCTCGCCAAGTTAGTGCATACTCGAGGCAAAATAGAATCGAATGGAACGGAAATGGGTGACCCTCCGCTTGACATCATCAGCAATCAACTGTCTTGGGAGTAAGAGATGCCAATCTGCAAAGAGGAGAAATGATAAAGCAGGTAAGCAGGCATGCTGGTATTGACAGACTTCATTGTCTGGTGGTGATTCTGTTTCGATATCACATGACCTGTATATTTATAATATATATTACGGAAAAGTATACAGCATAAAAATACGCGAGAGCAATGTGCACATAAATACCTAGGTACATAAATAATGATCTTCCCTTTCTTCTGTCTCTTCCTTCGTGTGGGAGAAATGGCGGAGTTGTTAGTTCTGAGGTGAAGAAGATAGCTAAGTTATACATTGTGCATACGCAAGTCTCCAGGTGCTTGATTGAACCCACTACTGACTGGAGCAGCCTTCCTTGAGCTCACTTGCCGATCAGCAGCGGGCAGCCCCTGAATGGCTAAACGAGATCATAGGCTGAAGAAATGGAACCTGAGGAAAAAAAATATCAGTGGGCTCAAAAAAATGAGAGTAAAAATGGACCAGTAGCATCGACTCCACCCCAGCCGGTTGCTAGTAGTCTAAAATAAGCAGGTTGGAATATTGGTATTTTTTGAAATGATGAGTTTTAATTGTTTTCCCCGTCTCAATTCGCTATTTTATATCGTTGTTTTTATTCTCCTCTGAAAGGGTTTTATGGAAGACATACCTAAGTAATTGTTCACACATATTCTTATATTTAGTTTTCGGGAAGAGCAAAAGTAACAGGTACCTCGCTGGGTCCCGTCCTGCGTATGAGGCGGTAATATATTAGAGTTTAGCGAGCAATTATTCCGTTTCAAGGACTGTAATACTAAGCTTCTGCCCAATCACATCCTCGTAATCAGCGTCTAGGCATTGACATTCCCGTACCATCCCCTGCACAAGCGTAATTTTCGGTACGGGTTCTGTATGGCCCAAAGTACCAAGTACCTCAGCCTCAGCCTTCAGGGCAATCCGAGGGTCAAATAATCTCATATCTTCCTCCTCTCCACTTTATCCTTTATCCATCCTCCTTTCTTCTTCTTCTTTCTCTTCAGACACAATCCTTCCTGACACTCTCTGGCATCCTCCTGTGTCTCCGTGTGTCTCTGTGTGTTCAACGAGATGCTTTTGCTGCATCCAGCCCTGAATTGCTAAGCCAGAGAGCGTCCTGCTGCCACCTCTAGCTCGTTTCCCCCGGCTCGTCTCGGATCTTTGGGTATGTGCAAATTCCTCGTCTCCCGCCCCCGAAGGGCCCCTATATGCCATACTCTGATTTTGTTTCTTCTTTCTTCGAAGCCCCCTTTGATCTGTTTCCCTAATTTTATCTTCTCTGTCCATCAATTGCCTCATGCTCTCTATATGCTAACTTGATGAGGCTTTGGCTTTGGCTGTCTCTGTGTGTGGCTTGCAGATAGGCGATTTTTTTTTTGTTCCTGCCTCGTGCTTCTGTGCTACTTCCAACTCGGCGCCGGCTCAGCCCAAGTCCCAGTCCCAGTCCAATTGCAAAAACAGCGTGTGTAGTGTAGCCTGTCTGTGCTGCCCTAACCGCGTCGCTCTCTCGTCCTCCCGCAACCTAAATCCCTAACTCAGCGCTGGGCTCCATCCATCAATCCCCGCCCGTCCAGTCGTTTGACCCTGAGATGCCTCGTCGACCTAATAATCCCTTCGCCAGCAACTCCCCTTCCTCGCACCCGCCGTCCTTTTCGTCCGCGAACGAAAAGGGCGGCATTCCTAGTAATCAGGCACGGTCTTCCTCCGCGAAACCTAACCGATTGAGCCAGCTGTTTTCCACCTCGACCAAGGCCACTCCAGAAGTCCAGACGGCTGCTCAAGCTGCGCTGCTCGCCGCAAGTGGAGGCTCCCTCAATCCAAACACTTCTCAGATCAGTTCCCCGTCGCTATCCCTACCGACCATCTCCCTTTCCACGGCAACCGCGGATAGTGCCATCATGGACGTGCCTCCAACCACTCTCTTCCAACCTCCTTCACCGGGGGAAACCCGTCGCCTGGTCAAGCAACACGCTCAGTTCGGGCCCCTCGGCCACCCTAGTCACCGATATACCTCAAAGCACCAAGGGGGTGAATTCCCAGAACCTATTATGGACGAGCCACCATACTACTATCTTTTCACCACCTACATCAGCTACCTAATCCTAATAGCCTTCGGGCACGTGCGCGATTTCTTTGGAAAGCGATTCAGAGAAGAAAATTATAGACATCTCAAACCTAGGAATGGATATGGCGCTTTGAATAGCGATTTCGACAATTTCTACATCCGCCGTCTCAAGTTACGTATTAATGATTGTTTTGAGCGACCCGTGACAGGAGTCCCTGGGCGATATATCACTCTGATCGACCGGACGAGCGATGACCAGAATCGTCACTTTCGCCTTACTGGCACTTACACAGACACTTTGAATATGAGCTCGTACAACTACCTTGGTTTTGCACAATCAGAGGGGCCCTGTGCTGATGCTGTCGAGGAAACTATTAAACGATATGGAATCAGTTCCGTGGGCACAAGGGTTGACGCCGGCACCCAGGACCTCCATCTCGAGGTGGAGGATCTTGTTGCCAAATTTGTCGAGAAGGAGGCTTCTATGGTGTTTTCAATGGGGTTCGGAACGAATGCCAGCGTTTTTTCTGCTTTAGTCTCAAAGGGATGTCTGATCATTTCTGATGAATTGAATCACGCGTCAATCCGGTTTGGTGCCCGTTTATCAGGCGCGTCGATCGAAATATTCAAACATAACGATGTCAATGCTCTGGAGAAGAAATTGCGTGAAGTAATTTCCCAAGGCCAGCCGCGCACTCATCGCCCGTGGAAGAAGATCCTGGTCGTTGTTGAGGGACTGTATTCCATGGAGGGAACCATGTGCAATCTTCCCGGCATACTTGCGTTAAAGAAGAAATACAAGTTCAATCTTTTTATCGATGAAGCGCACTCAATTGGTGCCATTGGACCTAGAGGAAGAGGTGTCTGCGATTACTTTGGCGTTGATACGAGAGATGTTGATATCCTCATGGGAACGCTGACCAAGTCCTTTGGCGCCAATGGTGGTTACATAGCCGCGGATAAAGTCATCATTGACAAGCTACGAGCATCAAATCCAGCGGTATTCTATGGCGAAACGCCTACCCCGCCAGTTATTGCGCAAATTTCAACTTCCCTTAGGATAATCAACGGCGAGATCGTCCCCGGCGAAGGCGAAGAGAGACTACAAAGACTTGCTTTCAATTCCCGTTATCTTCGCCTCGGCCTGAAACGCCTTGGTTTCATCGTCTACGGCCATGACGACTCCCCAATCATCCCCCTCCTCCTCTTCAACCCAGCCAAAATGCCCGCCTTCTCCCATGAGATGCTCAAACGCAAAATCTCCATCGTCATCGTTGGCTATCCCGCGACCCCGCTGGTATCCTCACGAGCTCGCTTCTGCGTCTCCGCCGCCCATACCAAAGAGGATCTCGACCGCTTGCTATTAGCATGTGACGAAGTTGGGAATATACTGCAGCTCAAATTCTCTAGCGGGATTGCTGGCGGGGCGCTGCCACCAGAAATATCATATACGGTAGAGGATGAGCGGAATGGCCGGCAAGGACAACATCAGGAGGCCGCGGGGAAAAAGCATACTCCCGTTACCCCTCCCCGATGGAGATATGAGGATGTTATCAGGCGGGGCGTGCAGGATGTGAAAGTTCCACTGCGATAACAGGCGTACTATACAAGCATAATCTAAGAGCTAAGCAGGTCGGTTCTGATCCGCTGGTTGGCGGGCCATATATGTGATTTCGCGGTTTTTCTCAAAAGCCCCCGGGGGGGGGGTTTCTTTATGGTCTTCTTCCGGGCTCTTTTACGGACGGGGATTCTAGATTACAAGAAGAAAAAAAAACCCCTTTTACTCGTCACTGTTGTGTAGGAGTTGAACTGCGTATTGTTTCATTTGTCGTTTCTTGGGTATATTGATTGGGTGTTGGGGTTTGTTTGGGGTGGGGAGGGGGTTGTTGATTGGTGTTCTTTTTTCTTCTTTTTGCCTCTTTCTTTCTCTTCTATCTTTCGACTTTAATACATAATTATAAATTAAGAAAGAGGAAAAAACCACTGGGCTTCACTATTTTATGCGCCCTAGTGGTTTTCGCTTCTGTTTATTGGGGTTCCCCTGCTTGAATATGATATGTTTGTTTGCCATGGTTGCGTGTGTTGTTATCGCCAGACATGGTGCATGAAGTTCCTTTTACCTTTGCCATGTTTTTCTTTTTGGGTTTTTGGTTTTTGTAATTTCTCCAAAGCTTCGTCGCTTGTGATGCCAGCTAACAATGGTCCAAGGACTCGGTAAGTGTCAGGCAAGAGGAGGGAGGGGCGGCAAACCGAAGGAAGAAAAAAAGAAAGAAAAAGAAGAGGAAGAAGAAACTGGATGGGTGTGCTCGTGCGATAGAATTACCTCAAAGCTACCCTCGGGGTACTACAATAACAACCTACCTGTCAAACAAACAAACATGATCGACCAGTTACGAAGAGCTCAACGAAGGGCAATCATTCGCAGAACAGAATATCTATCATCCACAGGATCTCCTCAGCCACCGACCACTCCACATAGATTACATGCTTCTTCCTCGTGATAATAAAACACAACTCTTCCTAATAATGACGCTCTGTGCTCTGCAATTGCCGTCAACTCCGCGCAAGCTACAAGACTATTTAAAACGTGACCGTGATCCTAGATCCCGCTACGGATGCCGATTTCGTGCTCCGTCCCCGCTTGCCCGCTGGTTACGTTCCTCCCTAAGGCTGCTCCTTCACTTGAACAAAACACACAAACAAACAAACGAGGGGGAACTGCATCGGACGGCTGTACGATAATCGCAAATTTACCTGGATTCATGTCATGCTCAACGCGCCGCGGGCCTGGGTCCCACCCCATCCGCCTAACCGACCATCGTCATTCCTCAACCGACCGGGTCGTTTTACTTTTTAGTATTTCTATTTCTATTTTTATTTTCAATTTCCTCCCAGGACCTTGATGTCTCTGTCTCTCTGTGTGTGCTTTTCAAGGGTGCAGTTTTTATTTTTTTCCTCTTCCACCCGCGCACAAGTCAACACACACACACACACACACACACACCCACGCACCTAGCATATCAATGTACATGTACAGTACGTGTATGAGACTGGAACCTGCCAAGTGCTGGACAGGTACATTTTTTGATTGTTTTTGAACTCTCTAGCTGAAAGGGGAGTTTTGTGTCTTTTCTTCTTCTCTTCTTCTCTTCTTCATTTGGGTTGTTTTTGATGATGTCAAATATCGAATTATTACCTCCCCCTCGTTTTTTTTTTTCCATATCTTTCCTTCACAGAGCAACTCCCCTTGGATAAATGTTTCTTACTTTAATTCTAGGTTTGGTTCGTTGGAAGGTTGGTCCTTCGTTTGTTAGCTTGGCTTGGGTTGGTTAGGTTGCTTGTTCAGTTTTCTTCTCTTTTCTTGTTATAGATTCCTCATCCGAGTAGTGGGAAGAGGGCCGTCCGTCCGGCTTGGATTAAAACAAAAATACGCTAATAATATATCAAAGATAGATGAGGTGAGGCTCGGGTGAGGGTGAGATGAGAAGATTTGTTTGTTGGCTCGGCCTGCTTGAGAGGTCTTTTTTTCGTATTTGTCAGACACTCAACACCTATACTAGTACACTACGTACCTATATACATTTCTTCGTGGCTTTTTCTTTTGTTGGATGCTAATCAATAAAGGTGTGTATGTATAGGGTGACTTCTATCATGCAAGTAAAATGTTTGAATTGAGCATATGATATCTCTTGTTTGGAGGTCAGTTATGGTTGACAGAGAAATATATCAATCTGGCTTTTCCTGTGCGTGTCTTCCTTGAAAACTTGGCTTTCTATTTTTTATTATTCTTCTTCACCCACTCTCTGGCTTGTGTTTGTCAATCAAAGGTTTCATAATTTGATTGACATAATAAGCTTGTTGCTAATATCATTTTGTGTTACTGTTCCTTCTCTCAGTAACCTAGCCAACAACTATTTCCACAGGGGCATTTGTGCTTGTGTTCTGCTCTGATTTTGCTGTTCAACTTTGTCAGTTTGCTTACTTGATACTTGCTGGTTATGCATGATGTCTCTTGTTCAATCTCTGCTTTGCTCCTCATGCGATAGCAAGCAGAGTCAACCAGGGGGCAAAGGAATACCAACCCCGTGGGCTATTCTATGGCCATGTTCACAGCGCCCTGAGCAGTTTTTGACTTAACTCTGTAGTTAAGGTCAAACATTCTATACTACACCGTCTGCCAAACGGCCATATTTGCTCCCTGTTTTCATAGCAAATTCCACCATCCCTCCAGACCCTATCCCCTTGTTGCTTGCTCTCCTATAGCCCTGTCTACCACCTCCTGCGTTCCCGTCCTACAAGCCCTATAAAAGAGTGCCTGATCCCTCATATGGCCCCCTCCATTTCCATTCATTCATTTGCTCCATTGCCCCCACTCTCATTTCTTATATCTTATAAGGGGGGCCGAACAACGCCCCAGAACACACATACATTTTATACACCCAAATCACCCCACTCACTGCTCCCGGACTGTGGGTTGAGAGCTCAGCAGCAATAGCAGGCTATCCATCCTCCGCGTGAACTTGTTCGATGATGCTACCAATCACCGCACCTATGTACTCTGCTCTGCTTTCCCGCAGTGCCTGGGACCACAAACATTTGGAAAAGACTGGCTTGGTTTACAGATTCTGGCCATATATATATGTTTTCATGCCGTCCGTTGTTCCTCGTCCCCTGTATGGACGGTGAGACTACGAAAAGAAAATAATCGGTTCGGTTAAGAAACTTTCTTGCACATTGCTTCGGCGATTCGCGTTGTTTCTCTCCTTATTTTACATTCGAGCCGAACAAACATCACCTGCCGTATAGGTGCTTGTATTCCCAGCCCTACTATCATGCCCTTACCCAATTCTACTACGGCCACTAGTCCCTCACTCGTATTGGCCTCTGTTTTATTTATATCACCCTGGTACTTCTCTTCCTATCCTGTACATTTCCCAGTTACATAATTTTTGGCTCCCGGTACTAGGAAAACCCATCTTTCCTCCTTTCCACTATAATTGGTGGTATGGACTTTGACATTACTCGACTACCCAGCCCGTCCACCCACCATATATGCAAAATATCACTGCCATACTGCTCAAGAGACACTATATACGCCGCTCGAATTATTCCTGTTACGCCACCGTGGATATTGATCCTTGCGGAGTCGACACCCCAAATAACTTCCTTGAAAATATTTTGCCGGAGAAATTGGGCAAGGCCCGCTGACCATCGATGAAAGAGAAGAACAAAGAAGAAAAAGCACGTCAATCGGTGCTGTCTGCAGTGGCATCGATTGTTCCCTCTTTCTTCGACTTTCCCCAAGCCCATGCCCCTAATATAGCGAGGGTTATTACACCGTTTCCGGCAATCGAGCGAACTCAATTGTCGTTTGTCAAGTGGATGACGATCGTGATATGAAAACCAACCAGCCGGCTCAAATGACGCCCTCAACATCTGTCTTTTAGCTTCTTACAGTATAATTCTACCACCGCACCCTCAAGCGACGACAGCTACATAATTGTCATCCTACACCGCTTCCTGCCGCAGGGTAGAGTTAACCGGAATATATACACCGAGAAGAAAGTTAGCAAAGAGGCTCGGGCCACACCACAAGGCGCAGAATCATTTGGGCGCCCGGGATTTTCCTTTCTATATATAGCCACATGCCCTTTTTCAAAGATACTAGCGAAGGATAAAGCCCGGGGTGAATGAGGGAAACAGGGAAACTCCGCTCATACACAAACGCAAACTTTATCACACAAGATGGGGGCAAACGGCGAGTGCATGGAATTCAACCACGGGAATTGCCGTCCATGTGCCTCTCAGCATACATATAAAAACCTGTGCCAATGCATTCGTCAACAGCTACGCCCCCTTCTCCTTCTTTTACGCCTTCTCCTCTATCCTCCAAAATACGTGTACATCTGACGGAGACCTCAATTGACGAAGCCAAAACCTGTTACTCAATAAGGCTTCGCCACAAGCTACTTATATACAACCATATCAACACCCCATTGTCCGGCTTTGCTTTGCCCTTCTTTGTTCACCTGCCTATCTGCAGTACAGAGGCTCAAGCTCCAGCTCAGAGACCAGTACCATCGTACTAGCAGAATCAGAGTCCGTTTTCCCGCCAACCCTCCATCAGAATCGGCATTCGCAACCTCCGAACGTGAGGAGGGTTCTACTTACATCATAGACACCAACTGGCATACATACAAAACCTGCTTCCAATACTATATCACAAGCTACCTAAAATAAAATAAAGCAGCCCCCTCTTCAACAAGAAAATCAAAAGGCGAAACCAAAAACCCAACGGTTGGCACATGGCAATCAAAGAGAACTTGAGCAAAAGAGACTCCGAAAACAACATAACCCAACAAGACAAAACGATCCCCCATCCCCCCCTTTCTGAACGAATCGACATAAACCTCGAAACACCCAAATAATAACAATGTGCCATCAAAAAATCCGCCACTACAGCTGCGGCCACACCGGCCCCGGCAACTTCACCCCTTGCAGTCGCTTTCGTCACCCACGGACCCCGTGCCGGAGGGTTCACAATATCCCGGTAATTGGCCGCATCAGTGTAGAGCATGTAGCGGGAGATAAAGCTCTCACGTACCCTGTAGCCACTGCGGAGTTTGCCATTCATATGACAAGATTGAGGAAGGTTTTTGGCACTGTACAATGGTTGGGTTTGGAGGGTGATCTTTTAAAGCTCCTGACCTTTATCCTTTTTTATTTTTTTTACCTTTCTCTTTCTGCCTTTCTCCTTTTTCCAGGTGGTTAGTTACCTCTGTCGGTCTGTTTATCTCCTTTTGTTGTGTGCCTGGGGGAGCTTTATTATTATGTTTACGCTTTAACCTTTGAACTCTTTATGAATTACAAGGGTTAAGTTAATTTTTTCCCCTGGCCTGACAAACTTGATCGATTGATAGTTTTTCTATACTTTGTTTTAACTCTACTTTGCTTTATGGACGGAGGCAACCTTTGCAGCTTAAACCCTCACCTGAGTTACTACTAGCTAGACACAAAATTAAATGAATAAACAAAAGCCAAAAATAAATAAATAATAAAAGTGGTGTTAAATCATATTTTCAATTCTTTGCCGTTTAATTTAGAGGTACTATATATATATATATATATATATATATATAATAAAGAAGGGCAAAATCACGGGTAGAAAGAGTGGTGAAAAACCAAGGTATATTTATAATCCTGCCCCAAGCCAGTAGCGACCATGAAATATAAATTTAACCCCGCAAGATCCCATGAATCATCTAAGGTAAAGCAGATGGGTCATTGAACAAAAGAAATGGGGAAGGAAAAACCAAGCCAAGACAACAGAAGAAAAAAATCTTAGATCCATGTTGTTAGATGGTATGAATGTATAATGTGAATATATGTATGCAAAAAAACCTAGGGGTAGTAAATATAATGATAGATAGGTAAAGCAAGTGAAAGGCAAACAAAAAACAACAATAAAGCAAATAAATCTCCATACTAAATTGGTAAGTAGGTCGCCTGGTTGAACGCCGCGTATGTGCTAGCCAGTAGTCATCTTCTATTGTAATGACAATGTATACCCGAAAGAGACACGCAGGAAAGGTAAAAGCAAAGTCAGAGGTAAAAGAAATTGGGCAAAGTATCCAAGAACGCCCGGTAAGTAGGTGGTGATCTCTAGTCATCACATCATTCTAAAGGTCCCAACAAAAGGCAAAAAGGATATAATATAATAGAAAGAACGTATAACCGGAACGCGGGGAATCGGGCTTCTAAAACAAAAAAACAGAAGAGAAGGGAAGAGAAGAGAAGGAAGAAAGTAGCAGAAAGGAAAGTTGTCTTAGGCAGCTCGAAATATATCAGACAGCACCATATCTATCTTGGCCATCTATCATAAGCGCCTCCGTCTCTGCAGACGGGGATTTCCGTTCAGGAGACACGGAAGGAATCCACCCTTTCATCCACCCACTAACCTTTCGCCATCTACCTCGACCTCGTCCTCGTCCTGCGGGCTGCAATATGATGGCGGCATCGACATCTTCATTTTTCTTCTTGTAAATCAGGAACTGAATACTCATAGCTCCATCCATGCCCAGGACACCAAATGCACCCAGGAAAAAAGGTACGGCACGCCCAATCCATTCGAGCCTATTGTTGCCTTCTTTACCAACCCAGCCACCGCCTCCGTACGCAGGGAGATCCGACCACGCGTTTGGATTGGTGAGGAGGGAACTTGAGTAGAAGAAGTTACCACAGAATGCTGCGAAGAAGAGAAGCGGTGAGAGGCCCGATGTACTCTTGCGGCCGTAGTTCTTGTAGAGTTGTGGGATACGAGATCCTAGGTACAAGAAGGTTGACGACCAGGATGCGATTCTGCCAGCTATTTGTCTAGCATCAGTTTGCGATTGTGAGAATTTATGGGCGTTTTGCTCATTGGGGTGAGTGGCAGCTGCGTTGGCAAGAACAGCGCATAGCATGGAGAGAAACAGGATAGTTCGAGGGGAACTAGAGGGAGTGACGCTGCTGCTGCTGCCAACACGGTAGATGGTTCGGGAAGGTGAGCGTTGCTTTTCATTTGGGCGCGCGAGGGAGTTGCCCAAAGGAGAACCGACTTCAAAGCCCTTTTTCGAAGTGGCAGTCTTGGGCTCTGAAGGCTGTATCGAGCCAGGGGACAATCCTAGGATGGTATTTTCTTCAGTGGGTATGATGCCATTATACATATCCCCGTCGCTAAACCCCATATCACTCGTTTGCCTATAGTGAAATCTTCGTATTTTCCATGCCTTGATATAGGTATAAAAATAATATTGGAATACCAGAACGACGTCGACCAAGACATAGTAGGCGGCGACAGTAATCTGCCACCCAGCCTGGTGTAATAATATGGCTCCCATCAAGTTGGTTGAATCGCCCAGACACCATTCAATCAGGAACCATATCGAGAGGCTGGACGTCGACTGGAGTTTATAGTTTTTGTATATCTGAGGCAACTGTGCAAAGAGCCACGAAACAATGCTCAGGGTTCCCAAGATAGAGGAGATTAGAGCGAGCGGAGTCGGAATGCATGTATGGAGATGGGAAGAGATAAAGGTTAAAAGGGGGGATGAGGGTTCGCAATGGTCCGGAAGGGAGGCAACCAAAGGGTTATAGAGCCATGCTGAAGTCATTATCTGGCGCAAATCGACCTTCTATTGTAATCTGACTGCAATAATAACGAAGCATCCCTTGGCAAAACGAATATCCAACGTTTATATGTATATGTTTCTGATGATTTGCTTGGGAGTAGTTCGGAGTTGCTTGACTGGGGCCTTCGCGTGGGGTTCGGTTGAAGTGCTGACAAAGGTGGCAGAAGAGTCACGCGAGGAAGGCGCAGGGCACGCTGAGAACCCGATAGGTTGTGGGACAGAGGGACTGGACGAGAACGAGTTTGAGGTGACGATCTTATGGTGCTGCTTCAACTCCAGCTAATGTTTTAGCTTTTTGGGAGTTTGTGCGCTGGGTCGGGGAGAAAGCGGAGATGGTGTGACACGAAAATGGGTCTGACTGGTTGGGGATATCAGGATGTTACGTTGAGAGAACAGGGCGGAACAAGGGGTTTGTGATCTGACAAACAAAAGGGAGGGTGGACAACAAAGGAATGAAAGAGGAAATGAAAGAGAGAGAAGATCCTGGTAGGCTATGACGAGGAGGAGGAGGAGGAGGAGGAGGAGGAGGAGATAGGGAATGGATAGCAGGAGGAGGGAATAAGGGAAGAGACTGGCAAAGTGACGACGGGCAGATGATGTCCCCAGACTGACTGACTCCCAGGTGCAATGATGACGAGAAGATAGTGAGGCTGATAAGCGTGTGCCCAGATTGGTAGATCTGGACAGGGCGATGTGATTGGCGGAGAGCCCAGATCTGGGAGGCTGAGTCAGCCAGATAAAGACAAACTCTAATTATGTGGTACGCTAGTCCAGATGTGGAATAGTAAACAAGGGGAGATTATGTCATTTCAGAGATACCTAACTAGGTAATCAGATCTACATCTATATCTATGAATGGCAGTAGCTACTGTATGTACAGAATGAGAGACATATATGACATGGTGGGAGATGGGTGGAAGAAACAGGTTTGTTCACGCAAATGTGTTATTTCAAGCTAGGTATGTTCTATGGGTAGTTAACTAGTTATATCTGACTGTTATGTCATCACACTATAAATAGATTGACAGACATCTGAAATACAGATCTGAAGTCAGAACAGAGAGATATGAAACTGAAACTGAAAATGAAAGGGAAATACAAGCACAAGTGACAAATAGAATATGCAAAGACTGACTGGGTGCAAGGGATCTTCTGAAATCTATGTAGATATTTAGTCATCATGCATGAAGACCTCGGAAACATTCTATTCTCCGGAGTATCAGTTTGTGGATAAAGAAGTCCGTGTACGAAGTGAAGTAGCTTTCAAAATTTATATAGCCAGATCATACATGCATACTAAACGAATATCGAGTAACTAGTGGGATATGCCATTAGGTAATAGTAGGTCTGGCTGATACCCTACCTCCTCATAATCTCTTTTTTTCCTCTTCATTTGTGTGTATGCTCGCACCCACGCCATAGGGATATGAAACACCATAATGTCAAATATCAGCAATGCTTTTCCCAGCACAGAGACCCCCTAGTTCCAAAATTACATTACGCATCACATTATGCTTGATGATATGCCCCCCCCCCTTCCCAAAAAAAAAAAAAAGTTCCCATATAGCCTAATGAAAATGAAAAAGAAAGGAAAGTAATATAAATAAACCGTGTGTTCCTTTCGCCTGTTCCCCTCCCTCGATTCATGCACGAATTGTTTTTTTTCTTTCTTCCTTTTTTTTTTTTTTTTTTTTTGTACAAGAAAGTTAAATTCTCGGCAAATATTTGGTATCAAGAAAAAGGTTGGAAATTAAGGACTTTTCTGAGAGCTCATATATTCTACTGCCATGCAAGTTGAATAGTGAGCAATACAGCTGCGGCGGCAATGCCGATCGGCATCTTTCGATATTGGCCTGTCGTAGCGGCCTGGTTGGGAGCAATGATATCAAAAGCATTCCCAAAACCTCCAAAGGGATCTTTGTTTGGGTCGATGCTTGGAGTAGTTGAAGGTTCTAAAGTCGTTCGAGTCGGCTCGGGATCAGATGCAGTTGTTGAGGGCGGCGGAGATGGTGTGACGTATGAGTCACTTGTAGTAAAAGTAGAGCGGGTATCAGTAGATTCGTTGGTAGTGGTGGTAGTCATAGTAGGTCTTCGTGTTGGAAATGGTGTTCGTGTTGATGGCCCTTCCGTTTCCGTCTGCGTAGGCCGAGGGCGCCTGGGCTCTGTGGCAGGAGGGGTATTGGGCGGATCAGATCCAGTGGGGTTTTCGACTCCTCCACCCCCTCCCCCTTCCCCTCCCCCTCTTCCCCCAGCATTCGGACAAAGTGTCTGCACTCCCAACCCCTGAAAAAATAACCCGATGAGCGACCCTGAAAATGCCCGAGTGCCCACACACGCTATATTGAGCGAACGCGACAGACTTTCCAGACCCTCAATGCATTCTAGGGAGCAGGAGCCTCTATTTGTGAAATCGTTGGCTACACAGCCGCTGATCTCGGAGGTGTAGACATTCGTACATGACGGAGTAAATGATATTATCGGTTGGATCTGGTCTAGTGAGACGGCCATGATTGTCCCTGGCGCATTGCAGGCGAATAGGAAATATGTTATCCAGCGTTGATTGTGCATTGTGCAAGGTCGGTCGAAGGAGAAGGCGAAAATGCGTTCGTTTGCGCGACGAAGATGCTGCCCCGCCCTTCTCGTTTTGTTCTCCGTTGAACTTTCGCAGATGTCGCAAAGGGCGCAACGGCGGGTCAAAGCTTTCGAAGAGGTTAATTTCTCATCCTCGCTACTTCAACTGAGCGCTTCTCCTCACTCCCCCTCGCAGAGGCAAAAATATGTATTTCAAAGAAACGCGCAATTATTAGGCGTAGTCTTTGATAACCAGCACAAAAATACGTAAAAATAAGTTGTCGCAAAGGGATCTCAAGGAGAATAAAGGAAGTATGTTGCTGTCTCTTCAATTTTGTTGTTCGAGAATGTTAACAGCGGCAAAGTATTGCGCCCTGTTGATAAACAATACCACTTCATGAAATAGAAAATCAGTGCAATTGGAAGCTCAATGTGTCTTTAACTAACAAAAAGAAGGAAAGAAACGACAGGAAGCAGGGAAAGTGGGAGGTATCAAAATCCATGTCGTGAAGCTAGATCCATGTCGGGTCCACTGGCCCAAGACCAGGCATCGCCCTCTCACAGCCGTATCTAGCTATCTGGAACTAACACGACCCAGGTCAAAGTATCCTTTTAGAATATCGGATCACCTACGATGTAGTCAACCAGTCACCACATAGGTGGGAGATCCGGTGGCGAAGACAACTTCAAACACTTCGCGTTTCTAAATTCACAACAGCCAAGAATCAGAGGCCAGCCAGCGCCGATAGGGACCCTTGAGCGATCAGCCAGCGACATTTCTCTCAGGGTCCATATATGGAATCTTCAAAATGCAGCTTCCAGTGTTTGCTCTCGTATTCTCGATGTCAATAACAGATTGGGATTTTTATTTGTTGATAAGAAGCGTGGGCATGCATAAGTGATTCCTTTAGTATTGAAATAACCCGCCTACCAACCGAAAACTGGGTTGCTCAAGACCTTAGTGTCAAGGCGAGTCCAGGCACTTCTTCTACCAAGAGAAAGTGGCCGAAGTCCACAATCAAGAAACATCATGCACGTCAAACTTCCACCAAACAGCTGCCTCAGATTTGTTAGGGGATGGCAATTCTGAAACACAGTAGGCCAAACGCGACTTCAGCATTCTAAAGTTTAGCACCCATTTCGGAAGCGCTATTGTTGATTGAGTTTGTCCAAATCACCACCACTCACTCAAATAGACTGGATCTTATCATCCGGTTTCATTTTAGGATTTCACTCCCCGTGAAATATATTTACCGTTTTCTCAATTTCCTCATTTTCCTCATTTTAATCTTGTTAATCTGTCAATTTCAATCTCAAATTTTTACAAATTATATGAAACAACGAATAGGTAGTGCTGAATCTTGATATCAATAATAGTTGTGTAAATAATTTAAAATGATGAAGTTGAGGAAAGGCTATAGGGGCTTAATAGATTGAAAGATTCGAGTGATTTTTTTTTAGATCTGACAAATATTTCTCTGCTGAAAGACTTGGTAGACTCGTCTTACTTGAAAATGCTGCCCCTATTCAGAATGAGTGCGCAGATGTGATAGATGCCATTGAAATCTGCTATTTCTAGCCCTCATCTGCTTACACTCCCTCCCTAAGAAAAACGCTTTTAGCGTGGATAGTTTGTAAACGTCTCATAGACTTAGAGCTATGACTCAAGAAGCCCGAGATATATCATAAAAACTCGAATTCCTCACAGCAGATGACATAATAAACGGGAAATTAAAGCTGATAGAAGGAAGAAAAGTAGGCGGAGTCTCAAAAGCAATTGAGAGCACTCTCAAATTGAATCTAAATCCAAACTATCACTTCGCTGCACAGTTTTTTTCCCCTCTTAATAGACTGCAACATCTAAGTACAGCAGTTCAATTCAGAAGAGCTCATTGCCATCTCCACACATCTTCTTTCATGTAGTTCTCTAAGTGCTATTGTGGAATTCATCATGAGAGACATGTCAAGTTAGCGGAAGATTATGGATTATAGGAATGATTACATACCAAAATCCATATTTTCCTTATCTTCCATCCTCAGTCGCTTTCCCTACCCTTCCAGAACCTGCTTCATCATATGCTCTCTTTTGCTGGGGTGATTACGGGGACCTAATTATAGCTGGGTTAAAGGCAACCACCATCACTTGTTGCTGCTCCTCATTTCAAAGCAAATTCGTCTGCCGTACATCCATGTGGAATCCACCCGCGAAGGCCACTTCCTGAATGCATCGTTGTGTCTCGGCGGCAATGTTCACGCCTGGATCATGTATCACTGAATGCAAACTGTTACCACCTCATGACATCAACATCATAGATGTGACAACAGCACAACTGGCAAAATTACAGGATCGCACTAGTTGAATTATACCAAAGTAAACT
Source organism: Emergomyces orientalis (assembly GCA_002110485.1). NCBI lineage: Eukaryota > Fungi > Ascomycota > Eurotiomycetes > Onygenales > Ajellomycetaceae > Emergomyces > Emergomyces orientalis. The sequence goes on from MOWL01000046.1 coordinate 610,900, forward strand.
GGTATTGACAAAACCAGCAACCCAGACAGATGTGCATAGATAGATGCCTCATTAGAATGACAATTTTCATCTAATAACAGTACGTTTTTCGCAACAAAGGTATAGCCATAGCCAGTCAGAGTAATTTTGAATAGCACGCCCACAGCACCAAACCGTCCCCTTCTTTTCCAGGCACTCGAAATTTTCATCAATATTGCAAGCGAGTTGGTCTTTGACAAGGGCAGAGAGCGTTTCTTTCGAAAGAATGTGTTGAGAAGACGATTTCCCTTGTTGATGAAAACAACATTGGAACAGCGGTGGTCAGGAGGGCTGCCCTGGGAGACACCAATAAGACACGCTTGTGTACAATATGGGAGAGCGGACCGTTGGTTGCCATATTGTGTCCTTGAGGAACGACGGTTCTTTGCCCGGGTGGTTTCCGTTACTAGAAATTGCTGCTCGGTGGTCGTGATGAAGGCCGACACTCCCCATCGCTGTCATCCTCACCTCCATCGTTGCTACTCCTATATTGTTTCTCGAGATCAGAATCAAAACATGTACCCTCAAAGCGCAACGGCAGTCGCGTCAAAACTAGTTTGTTGGGTAAAACTGGCCACTAGAACAGCTGGGATTGGTCCTCTTGTATCTGTTGAGCGGTTCGCCGCTTTGAATGGAGGGACAATATCACAAAATTGAGAGCTGAGAAGCCGGAGAATATCGTACGTCGCTGTCTTCGGCCAAAAACCTATCAGGAACCGAATTCAAATGATAATACAGTGTCTGTGGGTCATCCCTATCGACCATTAAGAAAACAAGACTTTCGCCAGACGTGACGTATCCGTATGCGAGGCCACTGATAATGATGTAGTGAAAAGCCTGGCATGGCACTTGTGCTCCTATGCGCTGCCCTTTCTCTTTACTTCGTCGGTTTTCACAGTTAGGCCTTGTAGCCATTTCAAAGTGTCCACAAACATGTCTTCGCTCAAGGACGACGACAGCACATGTGAAAATAAACCATGAACTTTATGTGCAGCCCTTTATTCACCTACTAAAACCTCAAACAGATCTCCATTGGACTGTTCACTGACCCCCCGCGATCTGGGATCCCTTTTATTAGCTTTCGTTCGGGTGATCGTTTTTTGTTGGGAGGAGGCCGGCTTTCATTTGTATCCGAAGAGATTTTGATGTTCTTGCCAGGGAGGCTGTAGGTATTGCTTTGAAAGTAGAAATATGTAGCCTTTGTATCCCTGGTTTGCTCAAGATAGGCTTTAAATATTCGCTGAGCAGGCTTTTCTATGGCACCGCGAACAAATGGTTGAAGGTCCTGTTCATCTTTCTTTGTTGTTGGAGAAAGATCTCGCCCAATGCCTCGTATATCTGCCGTCGAGGGGAAGAGTGGTGCATCCGAACAAACTTGAAATGAAACTGATAGAAAATTCGGCTGTGGCTCTCATCGAAATCTTTCCAGGAACGGAGATATAGCTGGGTAGTATTTCCCTGAAACGTCCGTAACAGTTCCTGTAGAAGCTTTCGTAGGGTCAAGTTCAACGGAGCAATTAGAGAGCCGCTTCTCCTTGACTTGTTGAAGGTAAACCAAAAGTGTCATTGGGGATTGGTCCTGTTGATAATCGTCAACCCGTTGATTTTCTCGCTCTCTCTCGCGTGCTTCATCATTCGCTCGTTTGTTCGCTTGCCCAGTTGACGGCACAATTCATCGAGTTGTTCTGCAGGAGGACAAATTGATCAAACAACAAAACAACACGACCAATCCATAATAGGAGCATAGAGGAGAGCAGAGGAGAGAATGGGTGAGATAAAAGCCCGAGATAGCAAAGAGAGAAGACCCTCTTTCTCAAGCCAACAACCAACCACCAGACCTGCTGTCCGGGTATCTTCTTAGCTTGCAGCACTGGACCTTTGAAATGGTGCTGCTGTTTACTCCCCGTGGGTGCACCCAAGCTAAATAATAACCCCACTGCCGCAGTAATTAAGTCAAATGTACTGTACGTTTGGATAAGAATCATATAAAAATATATTTATACCACAACGGATTTCTTCAACATCACAATAACAGAAGGTGGCAAGCTTGATTGAATAAAGAGAGCTAGCTACGAGACGGCTATGGTGGAAAACTACATCACGTGACCAGAGGGTCTGACACATAATAAAAGAAGAATATTATGAGCTGAGAGAATATAGTTAACCCAGTAGTTAGTTAAAGGCTTTATATTAATAAGCTGTTTGGTCATAATTATTTGAAAATAATATGAAATTTAACTGCCTGCCTTTGTGCTGTTCCAGGCCTAAAAATAATAAATAGGGCCAAAACCTGCAAAATCCTTAGACTGTGGGGTGGATCTGCGCAAGCAGGCAGATCATCATCATTATTTTTCGTATAAAAAAAAAAAAAAACTGGTATGCTCGCTTCAACATATTTGAATATATATTTCAGTCCATCACCAATACCGGCCGAAACCGTACTCTGGCGTGTACCAAATCATCCATCGCCTTATTCACATCGTCTAGCTTATATTTCTGAGTCATACACTTAACACCATGAGTCTTTGCAAAGTCTATGACTTCCTCTGCATCAAGAGCATGCCCTGTTGACCAGCCCGATACTGACAGCGCTCGACGGATCATCAGGGCCGAGTCCACCGTGAACTCGCCAATCGGTGATAAAACAAGTAGCCTCCCACGCGGAGCCAGCCCTCGCATCAATGGCTGAACATATTTCGGAATCGGAGCGCTGAGAATCGTCAGAGCCGCACCACCTATTTCCTGCAGGGCTGTTGGGATATCGCATTTGCTGCTATCGATGAAATGGTGTGCTCCGAGCTCTCGGGCGAATTTTTCCTTTTCGGATTTGCTAGATATGACCGCGACTTTATATCCCATCTTACTCGCGAACTGCACTGCCAGGTGTCCAAGTCCACCAAGGCCATGTATCGCGATAAGATCACCTGTGGTGACCTCCATTTTCCGAATCCCGTTGAACGTTGTCATGCCCGCACAGAGAAGGGGGGCTATTTCCGCCGGGTCTATGTCTGCTGGTAATCGAGCCACTGCTTCCACCCGAAGGATACAGTATTCCGCATCTGGAATATGAAACAGTCAGACCTCCTTATTCATAACTCTAGTAAATTGTGGTTGTTGAATGGAGGTGGACCTACATCCCCCAGGTCTTGTCACACCATTGATCTCTTCATTATCGCAAAGCTGAAAATCGCCTCGATTACATTCCTTGCAAACACCTAATGGAGAAAAGGCATGTTTTCTCAGATTAGACTCTAGCTTCTATTTGATTTTTGGTTCATGGAGGAGGGAAGTACCGTCATGGCCGCCATGCCATGGTCCTCCAACACGTTCTCCGATTTTGAAATTTTTCACACCGGGCCCAAGAGCATGTACATTTCCAACTATTTCGTGGCCGGGTACTATAGGACTGCGATAAGTGTTAGATAACTGTTGCGAAGAGAGAGGTGCTTCTTGGGATCCTTGTATTTTCCCCCCCACGAACAATGAATTTCCAGCTACTCCGTCCCTCACCAGTACGTCAGAATGGCACACGCCGCAGGCAAGCACTTTCACGAGGATTTCTCCGTGTTTTGGATACTCAAGTGGAATGGTTCTAATGGACAATTCTTGACCCTCCGCATCGAACCGGGCAACCTTGTACGATAGGGGGAATTCAGGCTCCATCTTTCTCTTGATTTGATATAAAGCCCTTCTGCTTGAACTATTGTTCGGATAGCACTACAAAAACGGATAACCGGGGTATATATTGTACATAGTAAAAACGATATTGCAGCGAAAGTGAAAAGTTAAATTGTTGAATAAGACTGAAATGGTGTTTTATTAGGGAAATCGTGGTTGTCTCAAGGTCGTGAAATGGGTGACATCATCTCTCCACGGCCAGTTCTCGGTTGACAGAAAACCTTCTTACTTTGGTACTGGGTTACCATTCTAACTGTGGCATATAAAAAAGGAGCAGGCGTAGGCGTCTATCGCCGTAAACATGATCGTGAAATGACGAATTATCTGTCAATTATTATGGAGATGTTCTGTCTGCTCCATTCGAAGATCCACGATGATAATGTCAGCGTATTGATATCTGAATTATGATGTCATCGTAGCCAAGCAGATAACTAGTAGTTCTATGTCCATTAACCTTTGAAAGGTATATATATCATTTTTAAGGACTCATACACGGATGATGGAAACCTAGTAATATTGGCTGACGAACTAAATAAATCACCAATACCTAGGTAATAGGCATCCATCTATCCTGTAGAATAATCAATTAAATATTTTGAATTACAACTTTCTTATCGGCACAGTGTACTGGAATACGCTCAAGTAAACCAGGAGAGATGGCGAGTGACGGATAGAATTTCTCGAGAATAGTTTAAGCAAAAGATGTTATACGGTTACCGCACCCCCTAACCCCCTAAAAGTTAACCAAAAAGAAAGAAAAAAAAAAGAAACATAATGGTAACCCCACCGGGAAGGAAATCGAAAGTAAAAAAAAAGTAGTGAACAAAATGAAATGGAAAGGAATGAATTGACAACATTGAGGGACGACCACAAGGAAAATAGAGGCCGCAGGAGTAACAGAAATTAGGCAAGGAATAAGGGGAAGAAGGCATAAAGCAACAGAAGGGAGCTCCGGAAATAAAGCGTCAATATATGAACGAGAAAGAAGACAAGGGCGAGACTAGCTGGCGGATGGCTCGAAATAACGGAAATCGGCAGCTATCATGAGGGGAGGGAATGAAACAAGGCAAGAGGAGAGGGAGAGAGAAAGACGCGAAGGAAAAAAAGACGCCACACTTGGGTATTTGGGGTATTGTGTCTGAATGCAACAAAAAGCGAAAGGGAGTGAGCATAGCAAAGGAACGGCGCGAGTAATATCTGGCATGTTGAGTGCAGTGTGTTAAAAGAAAGGAACACAACAAAAGAAATCGAAACGGGTGGCGGTGTGCGAGGGAGACGTGAACGAAGAGTTGGCTGTGAAGGGCGGGTAAGGGAAAGGGGAGGAGCAGGTAGAAGTGCGTTTGAAAGTTCGGATTGGAATAAGTGCTCGCCAGAATAGCACAACCTGACTGAGCTGTTCTTCGGCGCTCAGCGAAGGAAATTTTGAAGGGAAAGGGGGTGAATAGATGGCAACAGACAAAGACATAGAGGGCAGTCAATACAAAAAGGGACAGACAAATGACAAGACACCCAAATGTTAAAAGACTGAAAACAAGAACACGCCTCGTCTACACCGATGTGTTTAAGGATCACAGATCTTTAAATATCAATTGTTTTGTGGTTCATGGCAAGAAAAGCTCCTTTATCTCATTGGATCGTATTTTTTCGTTACTCGCCAGGTTTTGTTGCTTTTTTCTTTTTCTTTTTTTCCTCTTGAGTTTAAAAAACTTTTTTCCATCTCGATATCGACACCCAGAAAAACGAGATACAGTAGAAAGGAAGACGTGTATAATCCCTGATAGATGACAGGGTATGTGTGTATGAAGACGGTGTAATTCCCGGAACAGAGCGCGTGAGCGTCGTAGGCAAAACCAGCTGGAGGGAAATTATTGTTTTCACGGCGGGTCGCGGGGCCGTATGAAGGAGAAATAAAGTGACGGATAATACTTATTTCGCCACAGACGCTTTCGTTTTCCGAGACATCCAGCCGGTCAACAGCTCATCGAGCCGAACTGACATTTCATTAAGCCCCTTGCTCTCTTCTTTGAACAGACTGCCCGTTATCGGGTGATCAGGCCCTGCCGGCGCGACATTAGACTTGTCATGGACAATGATGAGAAGGTCGCGGATGTCGGCGTCATCGTCGAGATAAGAACGGAGACTAGCCTCGCTCCAAGTCGGCGTATTAGTAGAGGAAGTCGGAGCGCTGTTTTCTTCCAGTTTGTCGTCAGGATGTTCAACAAGCTCGGGGGAAGATGGGGTTGGGGAGAGAGCTAGATTGTGTGGCTCATCAACTGATGAGGTATCTGCTGTCAAGCCCGGAGGGTTATTACGGCTTCGGTACTCTGAAGACGAGATGTTAACCAGGGATTCCGTGCCGTCATCATCTTCTTCCGGAATAGACGTAGATCGAATAGTTTCCTTGCTTGGGGTGTTTCTGATGTTGTCTGGTGGCTTTTGCGAAACATCAACAGGGGAAACTGATGTGCTAAGGAAAGTGGTTCTCAATGGGGACTCCGAATTCGGATTAATTTGGTCTCGAGATGTGGAAGTTGCGGGCTTTTCACGAGCCGCTTCAGGAGATCTGACGCGAAGTGGCTGTGGAATATCGGCTTGGGCGTCAGATGGAACTGCCCGCACGGAAGCGCCGGAATTATCCTTGGTTGGAGAACTAGAGGAATTCGCGATATTACTGAGTCCCTGCTGGGCGATTGCTTGCATGCTGTCGGTTTTGACTGGAGAAATATCAGGTGGTGTTTTCTGCAGTTTGCTAGGATGTCGTTGGGGTGCGTTTTGGGGTTTCGACGACGGATGTTCTTCCTTCGATGATTCACTGGATGTTTTGGGAGGTGTTGTGGAGCGTGTTGACTCTTCAGAGATCTTTTCTGACTCTTCCATATCATCGTCGGCGGCTTTATTTTTCTTGTCTTTTCTTTTAAATAAGCCACTAAGCATGCCTGGTTTCTTCTCTTTTCGCTTTTTGTCTTCTTTGATTTTCTCTCCTGAATTGATGACTTTATCAAAGGTGTCAAGGCTTCCACGTCCTTTCGCCTAAAGTACCGAAGTGAAAGCAGTCAGAAAAATATGATTACATAAAAAGAAATGGGAATTGGGGCAATACCTCTTTAGGCTCATTTGTGACAGCAGGCCCATTATTCGAATCATCACGTAAGAGGTTAGGGGTCAGCGAGATCTTCTTAGTCTCGAGGTTATCATCCTGGAAGAACGAATCTGTATTTCGCACCACACCGTTCCTCGACCTGCCAGGAGCATTGTCATCTGTTTCTCGATTTAGTTAGGCTAGAATATAATTATTAGAGGGATAAGTTGGGTTCACCTTGTCTATCAAATGAATCCTCGCTTGCCCGAACCCTCTCAGGGCTAATCTCTCGGTCAGGTTCAACTTTACGTGCGTTTGCACCATCTTTATCTGTCTGTACTTTTGGTCGAAGCGGTTCGACAACGATGTCTTCCTTTTGGGATTCTTCCTGTCCATCATTCGTGTCAGATCGAACATTGTCTTCATCGTCGTCGTTGTCGAAGAATTGGTCACCCCCTTCGTCTTCTTCTTCGGTAGAATATTCGACATCAGATGGTTCGTGGTAAACTGGAGAAGAGGTAAAAGTGACGGTTTTTGCGTTTCTCCTTCGCATGGCCTTTTTCAGAGGGTTCTTTGATTTCTCCGCGTTATCCCCTAACATCGTCGCAGAGAGCTGGGTATAAAGTTAGCGCCAAGATGCAATAGCCAAGAAATCTGAAGCATACATCGATATTTCTATGTTTATTCAAACGCGCCAGTCGTTCTGTTGGGGTCTCGATATGTTCAGCGGGCAGATAGCCTAGGATTGTTATTAACGACACCAGTAATCCAAGGATGCGATGAACCAACCTATGCTGCCATCCTTCACAACCCTGACCAGCCACCAGTAGCTATTACTATCGTCCAAAAGGACCATTGTGTCGCCCTTAGTGGCATTTGCCTGTCCTTCGACTGTTGCTACGAAAGTATGTAAAGCGTAGACGAATTCGAAATCAATATCTTCTGTTTTCAAGTAAGCGATTGTGATCTTCGTCAAAGAGGAAAATGAAAAGAAAAGAAAAATGACGAGATGAAGAAAAAGAAGAAAAATTGATGTGTGGTGTAGCTATCACTGTGACCAACGCTGAAGGGTGATCATAAATGCTAGCTGGTAACTGTGTGACCTGTTTGGTATATGTGAAGAAGACAGAGTTCACATTGCTCGAAGGCGGAAGCAATTGTGATGAACATGAACAAATTTTGGGAGAAGCGGCCAAGCATTGCCACATTTTACCCAAGCTGTTCACACCCACGACCTCGAGTGAGTTGACGATACGCCATCCTCGATGCATTGTTGCAGTTCACTGAAGCATTCGGGTGAGTGCATTGCATTACGCATCCTCAAACCAAAATCCAGCATAGCATATGAAAATATGGAGAGTAGATCACGCATACAGACCAAGAAGTAGGATACGAAGTAGATAAATGGGGTCCCAAATTTAAAAATAAAATAAAATAAAAAATTGGGCTTTTTGTGGCTCACTCCGGTGAGAATTGAGCAAGAGATGGGCGCATGTGAAGAGGGAATAAAGGATAAAGCTGAAAAAGAGTGGTACCTACCATCATCGATAGATGGAGAACTAGAAATTTTGTCCATCATATCATCATCCAACTGATCGTCACTTTCGCCATCGGTAATATCGCCTTCGTCCGCCGACGAATGGCCATTTGAATAGTGGTCCATGCCGTCATGATGCGCCCCGTGGTTATGGCCATTCATTTCGTCCTCAGAGTCGTTGGGGTGCCTGCGATCCACAGAAACTCTGGGGCTTTGATCCAATTCATCTTTAGCCTCTTTCTCCGCATTCCGCATCGACAGAGTTTGGTGCGGGGCTGTTCGATTGCCGTCCGATGAAGCTGATTGCCCTTGTTGGTGGACCTGGTCTTGCGCTGATTGGGAACGGTTGCCTTGCAGGTCGATGGTATCTGAACGAAACGTAGATCGTATTAGAGCTTTATGAACCCCCCAAAAAGCATGCAACCAGCCCAGGTATGTTATTTTTGATCCTTCAGTAAATGCTCACCTGCCCGGATTATCTGCGGTCTGGTCATGGTTGCGAGTTATGCGCACGCCAAAAATATCGCCGGTTCAAGGGGACAGTGGGTAAAAAAGGTATAGAGAGTAAATATAGAACGAGCATTTGCTAATGGAACCTCCCCAAAGGGATGTGCCTAGGCGACAACGGAACGGTATATGCGCTGAAATGTAAGGTGGAGGAGGAAACCTGAAAGAAAGGAGTCCGCTCCAGAGCGGGGGAAAGTGACAACGAGAGAATCGAGACCTCACCAACCCTAGCAGAAACTAGACAACAGGACGCAGAAGAGAAGAAGGAGGAGGACAAGAAGAAGAAGAAGAAGAAGAAGAAGAAGAAGAAGAAGAAGGCAAAGAAATGGCCAGTAAAGAGGGAGGAGACAACTGACACAGACAACAGACAACGAGCGAACAACAGACACAATCCCGGCCAGCGTCTTTCAGGAGAGCCCTTAATAAGAGCGTCGTGGCTTGGCGTTGGCTGGCTCCAAAACAAGCGCGACAAGTGGCCGCGGTTAACTCGCTTGTTACCCCTGGCGGCTGCTGGGCCACAAGGGGCTTATCTCCAGCCAATCACCGTCCAAGAATGTATGACCCCACAAGCCCTCACCGACGCAGAATTTTTGCCGCCCACGTGACCTTATCGCATCCTCCGCTTTCTCGCCTTCTTCGCCCACATGCCTGAGGACGAGATCTCGCTTTCTCTTTCTCTCTCTCTCTTTTCTCTGCTCACCACGACACCCAGACTGCCCGGCCCAAGCCTCCGTCTTTCATCTCGTCGTCTGTCTCTTGTCTCTGCCTGCCTACAGGCTTATATCCTGGCCTCTATTGCCCGGCCACATCGGCCTATATCGTTCTGTGCCACCTGCTGGCTGCTGTTCGACAAAGATACCTTAACCCGTGGGACGGTCGCCCCCGCCTTGGTAGGCCTCGCGCTTCCGCCCGTCTTCACCCCACCTCCCCGTGTTGCCTACGGAGTTTTTTTTTCCTATCCACATGACTCTGTCTGATATTTCTTGCGGAGATACTACTGGGGGCTTCCGCTTGCTGCTGGGCTGCACTTAAAAAAAACAATAGTACTCTCCGTCTGCTGCTACTACCACTCTTCAATAATCGAGATTGAAGGGTCACCGCTAGCCGTTGCATTCACCTCCTCAAGGTGAGGGCATGGCTCATGAGGAGATCCGGAAGTTTGAGAATTTGACGTTAGACCCGAATTTTACGAATACATCTGGGTTTACAGAAAATGGACAACAGGGGCGTGGACATATACCGGCCCCGGATGGCAATACCAGGCGAGCTGCTCATGACGTCGCCAACTCCAGCCGCCCACATACCGGCGGCCTCGAAGGAAGCGATGGTGCTTTGAGTGACGTGCATATCCCGACACCACCCATCCCTGTGCCCTGTCCTGAAGACCATCACTACAGAACAGGTGCTACCGATGATCTGGAATATAACCATAACCCTCGATATATCCAACCATCACCACTCGAACAATTTGCTCGAAATGATCAACCCTTGATCAGCCACAACTCTGATTACTCCCCTGAATACTCGCTTGACGCTGGAAGCCGGAACCAATTGGAAAATCCAGCAATGCATCCGAAGCATGTTGTCGACTCGTCCGTGGATAGTTTGTCCCGCCGGAAACGCGATTCCGCAACTTCCGCAAATGCGTTTCCAATCGCCTCACCTCGTCGAGACTTTTTCTCCCCATCCGTAGAGAGTTGCGGGGGTGACGCAGGGCCAGCTGGGGAGCGCCCTACCTCTCTCACCTCTTTGTCTACCGCCTCACCTGTCACGGATGAAGTGCGTACTCCACCAGAAGCAACCAGGGACATATTTTTGTCACCCTTTTCAGCTTCTCCAAAAGTCTACCGTCCCGCATCATTGGATGATGCAGGCGCATGGTCTAACCCTGTCCCTCAGCCATTTGGAAGCCGGTCCAAGAGTTATACCCTAGGCAGGGATGGCAGTTTGCGACACAACTTATGTCACGACTCCGGCCGCTCTACCAATTCAAGTGGTAAATCCCCTGCCAGCACGTTTTTGTCTCTATGGAGCCGTGATGAGATTCCTCCGAAACCTGATGATGAGGGCCAGGTTGTCGGAACAGATTACGTGATAGGCAAGCAGATTGGATTTGGAGGATTTAGTACGGTGAAGGAAGCGTTCAAAGTTAATGGAGAGGGTGGACCAGAACGGTCCGCTGTCAAGATTGTCAAGAAACACCTGGCCGGCCAGAGCGAAAGAGAAAATGACCAGGTCCAAGCCGAATTCGACCACGAAGTACGCATTTGGCGATACCTAAACCACCCTCACATTCTTCCACTCGAGGCGGTTTACGAAACTGACTATGCTACATTTTGTTTTACGAGATTAACTACAAAGGGAACTCTCTTCGACCTTGTCCGCAGACATCGCCAAGGACTTGAAATTAACGTTGCTCGAAACTATGCATATCAATTAGCGTCCGCTATCAGATACCTGCATGAGGATGCACGTGTTGTCCATCGAGATATCAAACTTGAAAACTGTCTTCTGGACGCATCAACTCCCAAAGAGCATGTAGACGCGGCCCAGTTAATACTCTGTGATTTTGGAATGGCAGAGTGGATGACGTCGGAAAATTGTGGTGGAAGCTCACCTGATCCGTACGACAACGCTGCAGATCGACCACCTCCAAGGGCCATTGGCCCTTCTGACACAAGTACCAGCGTTGCCGGAAGCCTGGAATATGCGTCTCCAGAGCTGTTATCATCAACGGAGGGGCTCCTTGATCCAATTGTGGATATTTGGGCGTTTGGAGTTGTTGTCTTTGCTTTGGTTGTTGGTTCTCGACCTTTCCAAGACTCCTTTAAACCACGGATCAAACAAAACATTTTGGGAGGTCATTGGGACAGGACTTCTGTTCTGAAAGGTCACGGTGACCTACTGGACCGACAAGACGCATTGGATCTCATCCAGGGCTGTTTGGAGATGGACCCGATAAGGCGATGGACCATTCGGGAAGTCTTACAATGCCGCTGGTTCCAGGGATGTTCTGACAGTACAGACCACCCTACCGATGCTCCGCAATGGAGGTTTTAAAGCCTAAATTCTAGCCCTTTTGATTTCGCCTGTTATTAAACTCGAGGTCACGATAGTTATGTTATGGTGTTATGTAAGAAACTGCCAAGGTCTGACGTGAGCGTATTGGTGTCCGCGGTGGAATTTTTGCATGGACGTTAATATCCCTTTATTGTCTTAATGTTCCTATTTGATACCCCATGACTCTCATCTACAAATGTCTGTCGCATCTACCTCTATATACTTATATGCACCTTTTTGTTTCTGTTTTTAATGTTCAGCAAGCTCGGGAAAGGCATGACTTTTGCTATTGATGGTTTTGGGGAGTTCAATAGTCAGCGCACCCGGTTTCTATGCTGTCATGTCATACGCCGACACGAATTTCCTTTCCTTTTTTTATTCAAGCAAATTGTGTCCTTTTTCTCAAGCGTTGATGAAATTGAACCACGTGGGGTTGGCTGGATTTCTGAGAATTTTGTTTTTCCTTTCGGTTTTCGTATCTGGTAATTTTTTGATCTTTGCGTTTTTATATTATTATTGTTACCCATTTCGTTTGTGATCAGTAATCTCCCCACCTCTCATACATATCTGCCCTTGCTGAATTGTGTGTATTACTATCGAAACAACCTCTCACTTCTCTGCCTTTCTCTCCTCAACCACTCTTTTTTCCTTTTTCCCCTTTACCCTTACCCACCCATCCTGTTTCACATCGCCGCTTCTTTCGGGCATTGATGAGCCCCAACGCAACAGTATTCCCATCCCGCTCCATCATTGTTACCCACCCATATCCTGGAGGCGTTCTTGCTTCCGGTCTAGCAGGACGAACGGCTTATGTATCGCCATACAAAAAATCCGTTTTCATAGTGCCTAAGGATTACCAATTGGCGAGGCTGACGGGTAGTGTTTGTATCTCGAGATATTCCGCTCACTCCACTCAACCTGCCCCTGCTCTCCTTTTATATCAGTCACCATTTTCCCCCTCCAGTGTTTTCTCCCTTTCTCCACTCTTAGTGGCAGCTCTTTCGTGGTTCAATCGGACTTTTGTCCTCTCGTTTTCTTTTCTCTTCACTTCTCTGCGCCACTCTCTTCTCGTTCTTCAAACGATTTTCGATTCTCTGCTTTGCTACACAGATTGTTAAATTTTCTTTTATATTTTCTGTGTTCTCCCGCCAGAGGAGGGGTTGAATTTGTATCCTCTCTGCTTCCAAATTGCCCTCTGTTTCCTTCTCTCTTTTTCAGACCCTAGCACTGGCGTTTCTGCACCTGGAGCTTTTTCATACGGGACCTCTTTTTCCTTGATGGGCATGATATTGACGACGATGTGATGCAAGTGGGCGGTCATTCAAAAAGGTTTAAGGGGGAAGGGAATGTATGTTAAGGTAATTTGGTTATTACTCCGTACCTAATAATGAGATGAATTGCTTGTGTTTTGAGAAAGTCCGCTTAAAACAAAACGTTTATTAATTTTATGGAGCATAGAAGGGGTTTGGATTATCAAGGCACTTCACAAAAACTACAGAAAAGGGTTTTCCGTTCCAGGCAGAAGCTGTATATGCTAATTTTAGAGGGCGGACATAAATAGCTATTTACACCTAACAGCAGATCCGGAATTCTTTACCCAGTATGTAATGTAAATAAACCACTGAAGGAAATTCGGTTCTCTAGTATACAATTAAACCTAAGCAAATCAAGACAAAACTCAAATAACTACATAAAATGTTGGAAAAGAGGAAACAAGCCCTGTCTCTCAGGGGTTTCTTTACAAAAATACAAAAAGCAAAAGGAAAAAGAAAAAGTTGAATCATCATTTCAATCTTCCTCCTCTACCACAATCTATTGTCACTAGAAGGCATACCCTCTTTGCCCTTCTTATGCGCCTTACCTGGCGCGCTAAAGAACAAACTAGGCGTCTCTCCCTTCTCCACAAGATAACTCAAATAACCCCTATGAGCTGGGTCACGATAATACTCAATATCCTTCCGATTCGTCGGGTCCGGCAGGCGATACGAGAATCCATCACCCTTGACACGGGGCTTATCGATACCCATCCCTATCTTCAAATTCTCGCCCGCGTTCAGCCATGCAAGCGAGACGAATGGGTCCGTCTTGCCGGACATGATCCGCTTGATGGCATGGCGCGTGTAGTAACGGGTCGTGATGGAGCCGCCAGCGGCTTCAACGGCTTCAATTGCGGTGGCGGAGGCGCGGGACACGACGATTTGGACGGGTTGTTTCAGCGCTTCTTTGCCGCCGCGGGCGAGCAGTTTGACGCCATCCTTGACGCCGTGGATACAGCGGGATTTTGCCAGTTCACGCACTGTGATGGGGCGGGAGGGATCGAGGCGGCCTTGGTCGATCCATTCTTGGACGCGGTCGAGGTTGACTTTGGATAGGTCGAGGGAGAACCTGTGGAAAATTATTTGGGTTAGGAATTTTTATTTTTGAGGTCTTACTGTGTTACATTTTATGTTGGACGGGTAATAATTGGAAAAGAATGAAATGGTTGAAGAGGGAGAAAAACTAAGTAACCGCCCCCCTCTGCTCCCAAAAGCAAGAATATATCAAGTGATTCCTTACATATTGTCAAACCCATGTTCACCATGCACAATTTCATCCTTCGTCTGCCCACCATTGAACCCCGCGGGGACGCTTCCATGCTGCTTCTGACCCTTGTGGCCACGTCCGGAGGTCTTACCCTTTCCTGACGAAGGACCTCGACCACGTCTTATGCGTTTGTTGTACGCTGTCGCATTATCGGACAGCTGGGCGAGAATGGAGGCTTGTCTGGTCTGGTGCTGGAGGACGGGGAGGAGGAATGAGGGCGGAGATGCGGCTTGGAATAGTGACGGCAGCTGCATTGGCAGCCGCCAGCTTAATCGAGGAGGCATTAGGGCGGTAAACTGGTATGCTGATACTATATCCAGTCTTGAGGTGAAGATCCCGGCCGGATGTTTGGTTTTTAAAGATTGAGGATTTGCTGAGACTTAAGTCATGTGATCATGATGCTTAGTCATATACCAGGGGCTCACGTGAAATCTGCACAGTTTGACTGACGTCATATATTCTACAAGGAACAATCACGTTTGCGGGCAGACAGATTTGACACTACGATTTGGATGCGACTAACTTATTGACATACGATTTGGGACGATGCTGTAACGCGGAGATGTGTCCAAGAGACAACCATACGATTGGCTCTCCGAGCCCTGGCAAATCAATAAAGAATCCAAGATAAAATGATTCAGTTCCTAATTGGCCCAACTGCTTCTCAAATCAACCTGGAAAGCATTCTACAATCTAGTTCCATGGTATTCATGAATCTTAAAACGAAGAGGGAAGAGAATGTCATTCTGTCGTCATGATAATCATCTCCCTAAGGATCTCAAATTGCTCATGATACTGCCTCTTTTCATCAATTTCTCTGAAGTGAATAGTTCTCATGCATCCTCTTTTTTCTTGGGTTTAGAGTCAGTGCCGAGCGAGCAACACCACCCAGCACCGCTAGCATGAGCGACACACCAAAAACAATCATCTGCGTAACTATTACTATAACTTTGGTCCTCGTCATATTCAACCTCTACCTTCTTGGGCGAACAGATCTATATCCAATGGCACACCAGGCAGCATGGGAAGATGTGCAGAAAGCAGAATGGCCGAATAACAATGTAGGATATCCAATCTCATGTTATATATACCCCCATAATCACGCTGCTGTTTGGATATACACTTGGAGGAATGGGGCCCGTTTTGAAAACAAAATTCTCTAATACGACCCTTTTGTCCTGCTGGACCAGTTCGAAGAACCTAAGTCGGAGAGTGAAGCCACATCTATTCCTTGAGCTGTTGGGCGGAAGGGGAAATTATCTCTGGTTTTTCCGCCAGAGTCCACCTATGCCGGTGAAGCTATGTGAAATGACCGCGTTCAAACCATCATCGGCACGGATAAGGAATACGTTTCTTATCCGATAGAGACCTAGCCAGTAACCATGGACTGCTAGTTTTGGGGTTGTCGATTATAATTCACATTTAAATGCTGCTTTGTATGAGAGTGATCCTGTGAGTCTTTTGCGTCGGACGTCTAACGGCAGGGTAACGGAGGTAGCTGTGTGGTTGGCAGAGGGTAGTAGCCTGATTTACATGTTAGGAGGCTGGCTTGGGTCCAGGAGAGGGCTTCACTGGCCGTCCTCCCAACCGCATAGAAAAATAAGGATGAATTGTTGATTAAAAAGGCAAAAGCGAAGAACGTTTCACAACATAAAACCCGAGAAGCATCGGGTTTCTCGTTTGCTCATACGGATGTAATGATAACCATACCAGTATGTAAATGAATAGCAATAGAGAGACAGGGAGGCGGTTTTACGTTTGAAAACCTAGATCCCATGCCAGTTTACATATATCTTATTTGTGATCGCGGTTGGGAAAAAAATATTGACCAGTAAAGTTAATGGAAATGACGACCGCCATGACAACGAAATAAAACAAAAATGCGGGGAAATGAGGGAGGGCCAAGGGAATCTACACCAATTTCATATCATAGGAAAACAAAGGTGCGCCTCAAGCCTTAACTGCCAACATAAAGTTGAGCCCAGGGAGCCATACGCCGAGAAATCGGTGGAACATTTGAAAAGAGGATAATTAGATTATTATCGGAAGAAGGATTAAGAAGACGAACAAATGTTCGGTATAATAAGAGACGGGGGAGAGAGAAATAGAAAGGCCCGCTGAACAACGAGAAAACATGCACCAGTTACACGATACAAAAAGACTTTTCTAAAACACGACGCCAACTAAGAGAAATATTAAAATACGAAGCCAACGAAAAATGAAATGAAAGAAAGAAATGAAATGAAAAAAAAAAAATACAGTCTATAGTAGCTGGAACAGAAGAGATCAATACAAAAGAAACAAATGGATCTGAAAAAGGAAAAACGGAAGAGAGCATCAAAAGAGGCGAAAAGCCGGCGGAAGTCATAGAAACGAGGCAGAGGTGTATATTTGATGACAATTTCATATTCTGCGGTCTGTTTCGCTGTCTGATTGGGAACGCGCTGGCTGGCTTGCAGTTTTTGCATAGGTGGTGCTTCACAGCTACGGCGATTTTACGACGCGAGGGGCTTTATAGATGGGGAGCACAATAGTGGTTACCGGGGAGCTGAGGCAACGAGATTAAGTTGGATTCCATTGTCCCCGCATCGCCTTGGTGCCGGCGGTGGGGGAAAGCCGTACGTCGGCAAGGCTGAGTTTCTTTTGTCGAGTTGGAGTTTATTCCCGGGAGACATCACGGCCGAACATCTTGGCCTTGATCCAGTCAAACGCGACCAGGACACGGTTGCGAGCTGAGAAAACTAGTATTAGCTTGAACAGTCCAACCACCTTAAAAGGGCATTTCGGAGTAACGGCAGTCAAAATGACAGAAAATTGGGGAGAAAAGGTATTCGAGGAAAGCTCAAATTATGCGCATAGGGGAACTTACTGCTGAAGCACATGCTCAGATAGACGCTGCGCCAGAAGAGGTAGGTTAGAGTTCCACCACTAGCAATATTTCCGCTCAACCAGCTGACATCAGCCACAGCGCGCTCCTTGCCGATGTACGCAAGGCTTCCTTGGTGAGAATACTGGAAGGGTCCAATCTGCTTGGTTCTCCGCAGGGTCTTCTGTAATGTCCTAATCTCATCTAGAATTTTGTTGCGTTCTTCTTCATTCGGAGCCACTGCCTGTGAGTTGGAGAGCTCCTTCAATTCAGCTTCGATAGCTTCGGTCTTGGCCATGGTGTTGAAAAGACGTGCAAGGAATGCACCCTCCTGACTGGCCACTTGGGCAGTTGGTGCATAATTTGTCACCGCACAGTCGCCTACAGCCCAGATGTTCTCCGTTCCGTTCACGACCAGATACTCGTTGACTGCCAGGCCCCGGCGCGAATTCTTCTGTGCGGGTATTTGGCTCATGAGGTCACGGACAACACCACGGACGGCATTACCAGTAGCCCAGACAAGGAGACCATAAGGGATAGTCTCGATCTCCTTAGTTCCATCTGGCTTTGTACTTTCTGCTTCGATGTATTTATCGGAGACCTTCTTCACCATAGTCTTCGTCCGAATAGTGATGTCTTCCTCCTTGAAGGTGGATTCGGTGTAATCAATCAGCTGCTTGGAGAAGGTGGGAAGAACCTGAGGAAGGTAATTAGCAATGGGGAACAATTGGAGGAGGCGCAAACATAAAATTCCCTACATTTGGAAGAGCCTCCACGAGCGTGACTTTGAAGTTATCTGTTATCTCTGGCACCCACTTCTTGAGGTCGTCATTGAAAAAGTCTCGCAGTTCGCCAGCGAACTCAACACCAGTTGGCCCACCACCAACCACTACCATATGAAGGAGTCTCTGGACTTCCTCCTTGGTTTGGTCCTTAAAAATCGCAGTCTCCACGCAGTCCATAATCCGCTTTCGGATTTCCTGGGCGTCCCCAACTTCTTTCAGGAAGCAGGAATGCTCCCGAACACCAGGGATTCCTATAGGGTAATATAATATATATCAGTAAAACCATACTACTTCCAGCGAATCCAAAATAACTCACCGAAAGTAGCATTCTCAGCCCCAACCCCAACCACTAGCAGATCATATGGAACTTCCGTGGTCGACGTATCGCCCTTGATAGCCGACTCATCGCTGATGCGCACTACCTTCTTCTCATGGTCAATATTAGTAGCGCTAGCTTCGTAGTACTTCACTGCAGCTTGTTTATGGCGCAGAATGTTCCTTATGGGCTCCATAATCGAGCGATGCTCGATCAAACCTGTCGTGCACGACGGGAGAAGAGGCGTGAAGAGGAAGAAGTTCCGGGGCGAGATGACGATAACATTGTAGTTTTCAGTGTCCAGTCTTTTCAATAAGGAGACAGATCCCCAACCCGTTCCTAATGGGAGGCTATATATCAGTTTGGTTGCCCATACCACGGGTCGCCTGTAATCAATCTAGACGTCCGCGTACCTAAAATAACCAGCGTTTTCTTAGATGGGTCAGGCTGCTTTTGATCTTCTGGATGTCGGAGCATGTAGACGCTGTATCCCAATGCGCCTGTGCCACCCAACAGAGAGAGCAAAGTCAATCTATACATCCATCTGAAAACTCTGAACCTCCGCTTCGGTTTCGGTGGTTGGGGGGGAGGGGTTGGCGCATCCGCGTAAGCTCTTCGGAAGGACTTTTGGAGGGCGGGTTTGAACAGAGAAGTATGCCTCCACGGCTGGACATAGTGGCTAGGCCGTCGCGAGAGAGTTGAAAGGGATTTGTGGGCTACTGGCGACAACTGGACAGCTGGTCGAGAGAGCATATTGGGTCGAGTCAGGAGCAATTTGCTGGCCATTGTCGTTTCGGCGATGCCGAGCTACACGGCGAGAAAATAGAGTAGATTGGAAAATGGAAGATGGAAGATGGAAAGGAAGGGGAAAAATAAAAATAAAAAGGCAAATAATGTAACAATTAATCAGTCATTTCAAGCAATCTCCAAGTAAAAGAGAAGGGGGAAAATTTTTTCTTCACCTTGTAGTGTGTCGCAATAACGTAGGGATTAGAGGTATAAGTATGACTGACCGATATCTGCATTCGGTAACAAAGAATTCTGTTTTTTCTTCTTTTCGGACCAGACCGTGCACAGGCAAAGCGGGTCCGCCGCCGAAGCCGCTTGCCGCCTGCCGCCGCCTATTTGTTGAAATCCTTGATTTGTGTTTAGTTACGGAGTACCTTTATCCAGCTTATCAGGGCCAGCCAGGCGAGCCCAGACTGATATCATTTTTAGCTTATCATCTACGAAAAAAATGGTTGGAAATACCTATAACTAACATACAGCTGCTTTGCAATGCTTAGGAATGTAACTAAAATTCGTTACAATGATATGGATAATGCGTCTCAATATTCCCGGCTGCTCTGGGAAACAATATCATCAGCCATTCTGATTAGGCCTGTCAACGCATTTTCGAAAAAGGCCAAGAATAACTGCCGTACGCAACACCAGGCTGTTATCCCGGCCACTGGCTTTGGTTAAGAGTTAGCTGAGGAATATTACTCATGGGTACGTGAAACCGACTCTTGAACTCCAATTGGCTCTGGATTGTATTTAGTGAAAGGAGAAGAATCGACCTCATATCGAGCACAGCGTCAATATTGAGCCTGGATCTGCCAAATTCTTTGCTACTCTGGTCAAACTGAACTCTTCCTGAACTCTTCTAGCTCTAGATAAATAAGGTCTCATCCTCATTGCAAAGAATGCGTATATTAAAGCTACAACCTCAGCTATAGGTACTTTGGCACTTTAAGCTCTCATTCTCTCTTCCTCTTATAATACACCCTTGAAACTTCTTTAATAGAAATACATATCACCCAGAATCACCCCAGGGAGAAACGGTAACAATTCGATTTCAGTATATGAAAATATACATTTCTTTCCTATATTATCATCATTTTCTTTCCACCGTATCTACTTCCGTCCTGCTTCAGTGAGGCCGCACGGGTAGCCTTGCTTTCTGCCAGAGGAGCTGCCTAGGCCGGACCCTAAAGGAAGAAGATCCTTCCCAAGGCTCAACTGGAACAAAGGCTTTATGTGCCTGACTATCGGGGATATTAACAGGTTCTTTTCTGAAGATTCCATATTAGAGGGAATTAAACCAACACAATCCCAAAAAGCTCCTCGATTCACTCATTTGGGTTTGAAAACCCTAGTTCTCTGCCGTCTAGACAGTCCTGTTTCAATCCTAGAGACCAGCAGGACAGAGCATAAAGTAACTAAATGTATAATTAAATTGAATTAAAGAAAGCCACCAGTATATATGCACCCGCAGGAGTTGTATTTGTCAATTCCTTGACTGAATTTCCGACAAAAAGGAAAATCGCCTGTTCGACATAATGCACACCATTATACTTGTCAGTCGGAAATGTGCTGGCTGAGAAGAGGGTTTCCTCGAGGTGCGAACAGGCATGCATTGTTTGACATAGGAGCCATGTTTACGATGAGAAATAATAGTTCACGACGTCGTAGGCTTCGGAAGGTAGGAGGGCTCGGAGTAAATGTGACATGTGTGGTTAGGGAACAGGGTCGGTCAAGTAGAGACAGCTCTATCTTCACGGGACGGTGGTGATGGCGAGAATTTGAAGGTATCTTCTGTTGGTTGAGTGGGGAAACAGTTATGAATTCACACAAGCAAAGTATATATGCAAGCATGGCAATGGAACATCCAGATAGGTTTCTTCAAGTCAAAGGGTCAGAGGAAACTCCTTTTCGGCAAAGGAAAAAGAAAAATTGAGATAAGAAACATAGTTTGATACGGGATTTTGGAGAAAACAAATATAACCAACCACACGAAAAACTAGCTGCAACATACAAATAGTCATGCTAGCCTATTTTGCTGCTTTTGAGGAACACGCTGGAACTTTTTTTTTTTTTTTTTTTTCTTCATCTTTTTTTTCTTCATCCTTTCTTCTTTCAGCAAAAGGATCGAGCAGGCAGGCTTGTTACGATTTTCTTCGGCGGCGGCATTGGCTTGGATACAACAAGAGCCCAAATCTGATTCAATGTGCTGTTGTAAGGTTGGTTTCACATATCGCCAACGCATATTTGCACTCGCATCATGATACTGAGTGGGATATCCCGGACAGTAACATCTTGAATCAAGGACAAATGTTCCTGTTGGTTCAAAGAATGCTAACTGAACAACAACATTGGCGCCAACCAAAAATTAAAACAACATAGCTTTTTGGTGGATCTATCCGTGATGCAACCAACGTATCAAGCCCAAAGTGGGTATGCATGATTCTGCCTGCAGTGGTGGTGATACCGGGTATAATATTTTATATTGAGACATGTTTCGAACAAAAAAAAATTACAGGCACTCAGTTTTTGCACAACACTGGACGAGCTTCGTTAAGGCAGCTCACCAAAGGAAACTTCCATTTCCTAGATTCGGGTACAATGAATGATATCAACTTTAAGGACGGAGGTCCGTCGCACCCCAGTTTGACGAAAACATCGTAAAACTATCAGTCATTCTGTAATGCATCCAAAAGTAGTGGTGGGTAAGCTAGTTCTTTGTGGATGTGAGTCTTTTCTAGACCTGATAATCGAAACTAAGATCAAACCAATGTCATGGCGTCTGACTTGCCCGGCGGCGCATGAACAGGTGACAATGCATTTAGCGGATTGCTTTTACTCAGCACAAGTGATCCGCTTCTCGAAGTATGCACATTCATTCATTAGTGGTATCTCTCACTAGTCAATGGAAAAGGAGAATACATGTTGATAGATTGAGTCGTGCCCAGACAAGAGACAAAAAAAATTAAAAAAAGACTCGAAACCAAATTCAGCACTCAAACCAAAAATGGATGCCAGGAGCAATGCGATAGGCGATGACGAAGACCAAATTAGCACATTTTGATTCACGGATAATTTTTCCCTGGCAATTCATGTAGCCAAGTTTATACGGGTCTGTTAGAGCGCGTGCAGCAGTATCGTCAGAACGGCGGACGGACAGAGTAAAAGTCCTCATTTTGTTGTCAGAGCATCGATTTTATCTATAGCACCTGCGACTAAGCAGGAAATTCATGTCCAGGACGGCCAAGACGGCCATATTATTTCCGCCGCTCGAATAGCTCTGGAGTGGGAAAAATATTTCATATGAACAAAGACAGGGCCACAGAGACAAGCCTGTCACATGCCATAATTTAAATAGCCCTCAGCTAAAGACATTACCATGCTTGGAAGCAGGGCATTCAGGGCACATTGTGACCTGAGTCGGAGTTCAGACGCAGAAATACTATTTCCGATCTCACGCTCTGGTAGCGAGATGAGATGCTGAACTAAGCAAGCTGACGCCAATTGCGTTCCCCTGTAAATTGCCTCCCCGTCCTCTTCGGGCTCTACTGCTGCCAGGGTCGGAGGGAGCACACGAATGATGCATTGGATGGGGCAATATCTGGAAGTTAACGTTTCCCTGCACGTTATATTCGCTTCACCAGCTGGTTCCAATTAGTATCCATAAGTATATCCACGGCGGTCGAGGGGTGGGGACCCTGGAGCAACTTCGTTTTCGACGGTGGAGAAATGGACACTTAACGAAAATACCATGATGTTGATTGCCAATTTTGCCTACCATTTGCAATCTGGTCTAAACTGCATGGGCCATTTGAGCAAATATCATCACTTGTCCTCGTTGGCCATCCCATGAACTGGTTTTGTTGCCGTACAAAGCTCATGCGGCCGTATTTGCCGAGGCGGGTTATGATATGCATCAAAAACTGATATGTTGTTTGCTGGTGCAGATATATTTTGTGTCATTATATTTAATTCAGGCAGACAGAATCATTAATTCCACCATAGATTATGGTATTGATGCCCATGAAGTGAACACAAAAGACAAAAATAAACCGAAACTTAAATGAACGAAGTATAATCAAAAACATCACAGAGCACAAAAGTGAGCACAATTCCTCCGAGATAAATAGCAAAACTGAGGCAATCGCAAGTGTTGAATGGACCAATCAGCAATTTCTAAAAGTTCCCTCTGCCAGCGCATCTGCCCTGGGTGAACGGATCCATGAAAACAAGTTCTGGTCATTGCAGGTTGAGCAAATAGTATGGGCAGACCATGAATCCATGATACTCATATGTTAGCGTCCACGAGAACATGCAATGCTGGTTCACCAATCTTCCGCCTGTTATCGGAAATAAAACATTCGGCACCATAAATTAGAAACCCGTTTCTCCGCCAATACAACCCAAAAAAACACAGATGTGTCCCCTCTTCCGTTGTCTTTTGCTTGTTTCTGCCGCTTCCTTTCCCTTCCCCTCCCGCACTCCCCCTCTCCCCCATGCAGAACTGGCTGCCTGCCTGGATCGCATCACTTGGACCTCGCCTGTAATGACTGGAAAATTTTACCTGAATACGAAACAGCTGAAACTCAGCCTGGAACCCTCTCTCGCTAACTTTGTTTGGACGAAATGCCAACGAAATGCAAGGATGTGCGAGATTCTCCGACAAAAAATTTTTATCCATAGTTATCAACAAGGCCCCTTCTTCTCCGTAAATTTTGGGTTGGGCCGAAATTGCTAACTGTGCACATTTTGACGATACTCGAAGCAACAAGCCAAAAACAATATACCCTTTGCCCCACGCAAGGTCAGGATCTATGGATAATGGCTTGCTGGTACTTTTGGCGTTTCTTTCAGCGTGCTCCTCTAGTACGCGATATGCATACATGCATAAGTTGAGAAAAATCCCAAATACTGAAGATATGAGGCGATCATGGCACACTGTTTTTCCAATTCAAAAAAAAAAAAAAAAAAAAAAAAGCTCCAACCATCCAACCAGAGTGAAATAGAAAGAAAGGAGTAACTGGTCCCCAGACCCATGATACCAAAAAATAGGACCGAACATTGAAATTAGATTGTTGCTTCGACTTTGAAAGGTGAAGCAGAAAATCCCCAGTTTGTTGGGTCATGTCCACCTTCGTGTCCGTGTCTCCCTTGTTGAAACAACCACTCACCTAGCTAGGGTTTAATTAAATTACAAAGAATGCACAAAGACACCTGGAACAGAAATTGGAGATCACCAGGTATTTATATGTCATTCCTGCGCACTTATGGGATGCAAGGGAGCCGAACCCATGTTGCTCACCCGTCTATCCCTTGCCTAGTGATGGACAATTATTAATAGTATTGAGACATGGAATATTGATGCTTGAAACGCCACCTATGTCAAAGCCCCGCAAGCATTAATAGCTCAATAGCTTCAGCTGTGCAGATTTTCTAGGTTGATACTTCCCAGTACACTCAGCTCTTGAACGGGTTGAAGGGTTGATGAGGATGAACTCGGTTGAAATTAGACCTCGATACCCTGATGGTGATTTAACCCTCCAATGCGCGATAGGAAAGAGGACGAGTCCTGGCAACTGATGCCGAGATGATACTGCACAGCAGAACATCCTAGGTTAACTTGTGTCCCCTTTTCGTTACGTTTGCGGCTTCCTCGTCTCCCTAATTGGCAACGATCCTTATCTACATAGCTAACTAGCTAAGCTTCTGGGGAACAGAGGCGGTCAGGTTGGAGGTCACACACAGGGTTCCATCCGCTCTCAATAATAACGCTCACAATAAAGGGAACTGGCTGTTCCACCTCGGCTGGTTTATCACAGCGGACATTGGGGGTGGCGTTATTCGGACTCCATAACTGACTTCGATGGCTCCCAAAAGACGCTATGGCCTAGAGGGAACATTGCAGCGAAAAGAATGGAGCCCGTCAGTCAGTCCGGAGAATCCATAAGGGTTTTGCCTCCTCAGAGGCTGCCTATCAAGGATGAGGCTTTAAAACGTTCCCAATGGCAATCGTAACCATCCAGACCCAACTGCACGAAACAAGTCATTCTTTATATCGGTCCTCCCTTTATGTAGTAGTAGGGAGCTAGGTTTTTGTCATCAACTTCGAAGAATAAAATTGCAAACGAACATAGATCAGGTTTCGTGATGTGTGGTTTCTCAGACTGATTCCAATGGGAAGCCCCCCGAAGCCCCGAAGTTCCCTTCATCAGTAAACGTCAGTAGACAGGCAAGAATGTCTGGTTCAGGGCATCCATTTCAGCCAAGCTCAAGATTTCAAGACAATATTGAATATGTGCCGGATAGTTTGTTTTGCCGAGCGATTAGCAAGGATAAATAAAAAATAGCGAACGCTGGCCTCGATGAGTGTGGTTCTGGAGTCGTATCCAATTCCATGAATACCCCTGCCACTGTCCAGTCGCGCGGTTTCTTTGAGTAGGTAAAATGAGCTCGAACCTGTTTGTCATAGCGTACGAGTTAAGAAAGTCGGAGTTGCTTCCCAGTGACGGTGAAACGCGCTGGATCCTGGATTTTTATTTTTATTTTTTAAAGCAATCAATGTCCTTTGTTGAAACAAAAATCATGTCTTTGGCCGTCCATATGATTTGATTTTTATTAGTCGATAACGTCTGACGAGAATTGCTGAGCGGGAAAATGGCACTAACTTCAGGCACAGGGTCCGTTTTCGAATTGGACCGCCTAAGCCCGCCAACCTGATATTCAGGGGAGGAATTGAAAATTGCGCATCTGATTACTG
Organism: Emergomyces orientalis; assembly: GCA_002110485.1. Taxonomy (NCBI): domain Eukaryota; kingdom Fungi; phylum Ascomycota; class Eurotiomycetes; order Onygenales; family Ajellomycetaceae; genus Emergomyces; species Emergomyces orientalis. The sequence continues at coordinate 636,869 of MOWL01000046.1, forward strand.
CGTATCCCTCCTGAAAGTCGACAGGAGAGCGGTTTTCTGCAAGACTATGCCTCTTTGGAGGCCATTGTGAACTGGTTGATGAAGAATGCTGGCTGGGGGGGGGGAGGGGGAAGGGGGCGGCAGCGCCTCAACAAATAGGTCGGGGGACAGTTGGCCGCGACTTTCCCCCGAACGAACCATCAATCCGCATCCAGCGGTTAACAAAAAATTTGGATCCCGCAATAATATCTATCTTATCCTTGGATTTTGTCAGGAAGGGCTGTGATTAGTTCGTTTGCTAGGGCGTTGTGGTGTGGTTTCGCCAACAAAGTAGTTCCACTGTCAGCGGGGCGGGGAATGTTGGCTTTGTCGAGCCCGTCCATGAAAGTTTTTTTGAAAGTGAAAAACGGCATTAAAATGCGCACGGCGGGGGGTTGAAAGAACTTTGGTCTGCATGACTCGGTCCTCATCCACACACCGGAAGCTGGAGTGAAGTGCTTGGTTTACGCAAAACATGTGTGGTGGAATTTGTATGGAGACCTGCAGTGCATTCAGCCCTTGGCGGCGTCATCCGTGGAGAGTCGCCTTGGTTTGTTATTAACCAAATCGGGTTATATTGAATGGAGCAGAATTTCCCCTTGGGTTCGGGCTCAGGCCATGTCGTGTTTTGGCGCTCTAGTAATCCAGGTGCGTGTGGTGGAACATCGATGTCCACGCTGCCTGTAAAATTACGTCAGAGCAGATTGTAGTTAACCTTTACACTGGCAAAATATCCGAACTGTTTTCAAAACTCTTTGAATAAAACAACTACTTTCTCTTCTTGAATTGTCAAGGTGGACGCCGACGCCCATACTGAAGATGATAGGGCAGCACGATGGATGCTTGAGGTGCAGTGTAAAAAATGCTACAGGATATCGGCTTAGTTTCAATTTCGGCTGTAGGCAGGCTTAACTCGGTAGCTGTTTTGCTTTCTTTCTTCCGCCAAAATCAGCAACGTGCCTTGCACTCCACGCTGCTTCTGGACAAAGGAAGTTAGCTTCGGAGCCTTCGAAATCGTGTTACCAAAAAGGTAAATTTGTTACAGGAATGTATTGAGAATTGGCATGAATGCATGAAAGGACTTCAAGCGAGCTGAACGAGAAATAGCCCTGGAAAATATGAAATATGATTTCAGGTTCCAGTCTCGATGAGGTCTGGGGCGTTTTTAAGTGGTTGATAATCATACTGAGAGGTGCAAAAGTCGGCGATTTCGTGGAAATATCTTCTTTGCATTCCTGGCCAAGGCTGCTGGCAAATATTCAAAACCTTAGCTATTGATTTGGTACCCATTTGACCATGGTCATGTTCTCCTAATCGCAGAATGACTGAATGGCGGCCAGAACAAAATTCAACAATGGTCCTCGTTATAAAATAGGCCATGCGAGTAAATTAGCCATATTGCATAGTTTTCGGAGTTGTCTCCCCGCCTGATGTGCGAAACCCTGAATCAGGTGTCAATTTTTGTTTTTTATAAAATAAAATAAAAATTTTAAAAACTACGATACGTCTGATGATGGATGAATGAAAAATCGGTCCTTTCTAGGCACGGAATGATCAATTTTGAGAGCCTGACGAGACGATCAACAGGGAAATAATCCAGGACGATTTGTCCCATCACGATGCAGGATTTCACGTCACTGCTCGTTGGAAATTTAACCATCCAGTCAAACCAGCATTGTTTTGGTCTTCCACTCCAATGGAGCTGATACCAGGTCGCCATGGATGATTGGATCGTGCACAACCCCGATATATTATTAATTGGGTGGATGGAATAAATCCCCAGCCGCTTATCCTGAGCCCAATAATCCAGATACTCGCACATTGAGAAATGTACGGCACTCAAGAGCTTTTACCAATAATAGTCATTCTCAGTTTGCATGCAAGGGCGAATGAAGTTGCGTAAATAGCAGCTGGTGCCAGTACCAAGGAGTGGGCGCGTCTATCCTCTGACTCCAAAGTATTTGGCCGATCCTGGGGGGTGTGAACCGTGTGATGTTACCATTAAGCTCGAGGCTGGAAGATGAGAAAAAAGAAGTAGAAAGGAAAGCCCCGTGACTAGACTTTATGCATAAAGGCGAGGTTTTTGAGGGGTCTTACTAGGCTGCGCATTTTTACCACAGGACCAGATGAGGCAATGAGGAAGCAGATATCTGGTACAAGGAGTGACCCGGTTTGCGCCATTGAATATATGTGATTTTTGGTAACGCATTGGTCGTTGGTTGCCTGGATCAAAACGCAATAAAAAGGAATATGCGTAATTGTTCGGTGTGAGGTGAAATGTTTTGAAGGTGGTCAATAGGCTAGCTGGCTTGGTAACCCAACGAGAGAGAGCATACGAGTGATGGTCCTGCGTTTGCTTGTTTGCTTGGTCCAGTTGAACCTAGGTGTCAATTTGGGGGTTCGGGGTTTTGGTCGAATTCCCAGTGTCCCTTCACTAGTATGAATATGGTGGGCTCCTTTCGTATGCAGAACGTACCAATAACATAAACCCTCTCACTATAATTTTTGGCTTGACCTTTTTTATCGATAGCCCGATTGTGTTTCCCCCTTCCTTGAATTCGTAAGACTACTATTATTCGATTTTTTGATCCAAGGGAAAGTTTCCACACAACGCCCTGGGAGTCAAGTCACTATTAGCAGGGCTTCCAGCTGCCGTGTTTGCTTTGCATTTGGTGGGCTCGCTTGTAATGTTGTAATGCTGGAGTCACTTTTAGGTGGAGAGTTAACATGATCCCGCTCCCTAACCTTGCATGTTGAATGTGACCTGAAACAGATTAGTGATGTCCTCCTGTCCATAGGCTGTGCATGTCTGAGAGCGACCCGAGAAAGCCGCCATATGCAATTGATGTGATTTGCTGTTTGGATTCAACAACGGACAGATTATCATCCTAAACTATGCCACACTGCGATGGTTTCTGCTTTTTTGAAGATCACTGGCACAGTGATGACCCTCTTTCTGGCATTTGCCCCCTCGGCTGCGAAGGCAAGGGAAATGGACCCAAGAAGCCAAAAAGACTGGGATGTGGGTGAGTGAGTGAGAAGCAAACAAGCGTTGAACGCCAAACTAGTTAAGGATAGGGGAGGCAGGCAGGGCGTGACCAAGGTCACCCAAGCAAAAAAGAAAATGGCCCTCCAACTTTCTCATAGAAACTGTAAGGTATTTTCTGTTAAGCAAAATCGATACATTATTACATGATTTCACTACTCAAAACTATCAGTTGCCTACCATGGCCTCAACCACTCATTGTTGAGGGGGCCAGAGGAGGGTGAATGCAGGCCATATTTTTTACCTAGGTACCTAATCACATGTATGTACGGGACATATGAAGAAGATGCTCAATGCGAAGGAAGGTTCAGAAATTGTGCTCCAGACGCCACAAGACGAAGTGAGACGCCAGCCAGGTCTGGCTGGTATTTATACATGTATTATTATTTTCAAGTTATGTGATATTCGCTACGATCTTCGGGTGAACATGTGTGTTCAAGTGTATCTTGCCCGGGTCCCGGTTAACTTCTCTTCCATATCAATTGTTGAATATGAAACTGGTCTGACTGGCTGGATCCAAGGGTTGTGTCCATCCTCATCCCCTGCTCTGTCCTGGAAACAATGGGCGAAAACATTTATTAATATTATTGGTTGGCAGGATATTTAGTTTCTCCTCCACTCATGAGTGGTGTCAGTTATCTGGGAGCTCCGTACTGGCGAGCCGACGCCCGGTCTAGAATTCATTGGGCGAACGGGAAAAGGCAAGCAAGTTGAAACCGTTGTCCTCCGCGCGTTGTCATTGATTGACTGGGCTTTTTCCTGCGCGTTTAGGTCCTGGCGGCGTGCCCCAGCGTGCCATTCAATAAATTAAACCACAAGGCGCGTTCCCCAACCTGACAAAGCAGCAAGGCGCCCATACATTCCATGAGTGGAACACTTGACAGGGAATCTTGAGGATAGGAGGGAAGTAGAATCCCTTTCTTCGACGAAACACAATCCTCAGTGGCTAGCTGGGTAAGGAGCAACTCTGGTCGTGTCAAGTCTTCGTGCAAAACTACATGTGGCGGATTGCTTTTACTTTGCAAAGGCTTTCACCAGAAACAGTGTGTCGTATCATAAATAATCCCTGCCTTTTCCTTCCTGCCAGAAATGAAGGAGAATGAAAAAGAACGCCAAACCTTCTTCGCCTTTCCAACACCCACAAACTGCAGGCTGGACAGGATTGGGCCTAGCCTCAAAGTTCTCGTAATGAACATGGATTTTTAGCCTCCACCCACGCGTTAACTAACTCTTAGCTACAAGGGAAGAAGCGACAGTTCTTTGGATGCAGTGGATGAGCCAGGTTCTCGAGGGCTGGTTTTTCTCTGATTTGGAGCTAAAGAAAATCGACATTTCATGTTTCAAAAAGGGGCCCAAAGAAAGTCACGACGGTCAAAAAGAAAAGAAGAAAAAAAGAGGAAGAAGCTCCAAAGGAATCTTGAAATAACCAAATTGCCATGTTGTGATGCCATAAAAGTTTTTGTCCGTGCGGTACCTGGTGATGAGTGTCGGGAGCATGCTGTGGCCTCCACCACAAGCCACACACATGACTTTCTAAAGAGTCGCAAATTCAACTCAAATCATGCCCGGCATGCCCCATCATGAAATCTCCAAAAAGCACCCCGCCACTTCCGCAGCAGAAAAACAAGCAGGAGGTTTGTTCGAGACGACCATTCCGGTGGCACCGATACTACTCCTCCACTCCTTTGTTAGTGTGTGCGCCTGGAAAGCCCCATTTTTCATGACCTTTCTTGCAACTATTCCATGCTCATCATTATTATCCCCCCGATCCTCACGCACTATCACCATCGTCATCATCATCATTTAATCTTCCACCGCCCACTTGCCCCGTAAACCCCTGATCGATTACTGGGTAAGTCCTGAAGCTGGGCATGGTTAGTCTGCTGATTACCTTAGTCCATCATGGGTTTTTCATGATTCTTTACCCACATCCTCCGAGCATGGTAACTTTCCACAAACCCATACAAATTAGTTACAGCTCCTCCCAGAGTCCCAGAAAGGGCTGCGGCAACATTTCTTAACTTAATATTCGTATCCAGCTGCATGGTTTACTACTTCTTAGGGTTAAAGGAATTAATAACCAGTACGGAGTACTTCTAAAAATAATGCTATGCAAGCAACTCACCCCTCCCCCCGGTCTCGCTCGGTTTTATTGCTTCGTCCGAATCGCTAGCTGGGTACCCTACTCATCGGCTTGTCCGATATCGTCGTCCACAACTTTCGCTGTGCTTACCAACTCCGTTCAACTAAATACCTGGAATAATGAAACACGGAAATATAATGCAGCAATACAACACCACAAAAGGCAAGAATACTATGGGAAAATAACCAGTCTAAAACACCCAGTTTATTTTAGTGTGCCCCGGTGTGATGTCGCAGGAGCCAGAACACAATTTTCCCTCTCACTCCCACGAGTTTTTAGTCGGAACGCCAATCCCCTTTTTCCATTTTCCGTCTTTCTCACACCGTGAATTAGTTTGGTTAAACCTGTGAACAAAAAAAAAAAAGGAAATTGAATCCCTGAAGCTGGCACAGAGCCTTTTTTTTTTCTTTCGCGCATTTTAGGTTTGGTGAAACCTAGGGGAAAGAAAAAAGTAAAATAAATAGAGGCCCCCTCTAATCTGCTTGCAGCTGGCGATTGCTAGCACAGCTAATACGACGACTCCATACAACTCTAACTTTGCGTTGAAGCAGGAGAGAAGTATATCAACTCGCGCATTCAAACGGAGGGATGGAGGGTGAAATGTAGCTAGGAGATAAGAAGAGTGTAATGATTGTGTCGGGGAGTAACTAGTGGGCGCGAGTTGCCAATGTTCTCCAATGTTCTCCATTTTCTGTACTGTACATACATCTGTACCCTGTGAACCTCCTACATACCCTAGGGTACATACCAGTACACAGAAACTTTCTTGGACTTTGTTCAGTTTTGCTTTTACGTTTCATTAGCGCATTGTCGATGAGGAGAGAAGAGACCATGGATGGTCAAGATATGGATGGATGCGCTCCTCATGAGGAGGCAGATCTTTGTTGATTGAGAGAATGGGTAAAATCAAAGAATTAATTGCATTATTGCTCTTTTTTTGGTTTCCTTTTTTTTTTTTTTTCTCAACGAAAAGAAAGTCATCGTAATTACTCATTGGGAGCCTGCTGGCGGATCGGACTGACTGACTGACTGACTGACTGACTGGAATTATAGAATCATGCAGGTTTTACATTTTTAATGTTGATCCTCTCAAGTCAAAAAAGAGAAGACAAAGCACAGGCTCCATGCTTAATAAAGACACACGTATTTCAGCGCACTCACACAGACACAGACACAGACACACACTGAACATACCCACACAATGGATCCAACCACTAAGAAGTAGCAAGGCGTGCGATTATTGGATGTGATACGGGGTTGCAGCTTGCAAGCAGCAGCAGGCAGCCCATCCGTCAGTCAGTCCGTCCGCATCCAACGACTATCAGCAGCAGTGTATATCATCTGTAGCGAGGGGCGTCATCAAGTCAGGCGGCTGTTGCCCCTAGTTCTGACTGAGCCTTGTCTGTTTGTCTGCCTCTGTCCACACCGGGCCTAATGCAGCAAGCAAGCAATAATAATAATAATACTAGCAGGCAGTCTGAGGAGGGAACATCGTGTTGGCTAGTAGTTATAAGCGTTCGAATGAGATGAGTGAGGAGCTTGTCCATAAATTAAGAGGGACAGCGGGTAATAATAATATCTTTGACCCCCTCGTTTCGTTCTTTGAATTAATGAGGCTAGTTACAAGGACTGGAGCCCTTAGGCCAGGTAGACAGACAGACAGCGCCAGGCTTTGCTTTTTTTCCTTCCATATATTTCTTTTTTTTTCTTTTTCCACTTATTTAGTTCTTTGGGAGACCAGGACGACCCGTGGATGAGCATGTTCCATGTCCCTGTCGTTTCCATTAGTACTGCTGCATCCACATTATTTCAGACACCAACCAGTGTTTGGGATTTATTTTTATTCCCTTTTCCTTTTGCCATTCCTTTTCGCCCTTCCTTTTTCTCCCAAGACAACACCAAACAAAACACAAGACAGCGAAGGATCAGCCAGTCCTGACCTGTTTCCGGGCCAATCTTTTGCTCCAGCTGGACTGACTAAACTAAACTCCCTCCTTTTTTTTTTTAAACAAAAAACCCTAACTGACAGGCTTCAGCCGAAGAAGTGCAACTCTCTCACATGTGTGTGGCGGTGGGATGTCTTTTCTGCCTCTGCCTGCCTGGCCTGCATTCATAATAATAAAAACAACTAACTCTATTTGATATATTCATTTTTTGGTTAAATTCTGCCTTTCTTTTTTCCCCATTATTTTTTTATCTAATTACTTATTTACCATGCTGGATCATGGGTGTTGCAAATGAAGGAGTTATAATTAAAGAATCATCATCATCGTCATCATCATCATCATCATCATCAGAGTGGCCAAATACATATCTTCGGATCCATTCTCTCATTTCTTCTCCAGGGCGGCGTTTTTCTCCTCTCGTCCTTTTTTCTGACACCTTGATATAGCCTTTTTTTATATTTTTACTAATTTAATTTTTTTAATCCTTTTCCTTTTTTCTTTTATTTTTGCTATACTTCGCCGCTACCACTATACTACTTCGACCGGGTGGAACGACTGGCTTGTTATCTCCATCCCGCCATGCTCCATCCGTGTATGTGAGACTCCTCTTTCATCCCAAGTGCCGAGAGCTTCCCTCAATTTCTCCACCAGAAACTCTCTCTCTCTCTCCCCTCCCTCTCTATAACTCTTTTTTCTGATTATCTCGCGGCCTGTCTCTGCCGAGGGGGCGTGGGTGGTGGCTGTTGCTCGCTCTCCTATTATTACCTCTTCTCCTATTGTTGATTATCTTCACTTTCGTCATAGCCTCCCTCATTTGTCCAGCCCTCATATAATTGCCATTATTCCCTTTATCATCAATCAGCTCCCTCCTCCCACCGTTTTCGAGGTTATGCCGGCCCGGTTGTTGTCCTCCGACCCAAATATTATAACAAACTTTTGCTCCATACCTCACATCTAAATCTAAATCTGTCTATCCGTCTGCCTATCTGTACCTCTGCCGCCCAGCCCTGTCACCCCCTTCCACCGCCCCAACTTGCGTCACTCTTATCCACCACCCGATTCCAATTCAATCACCATTATTGTAACTCTTGTGAATCGAACACCCCAGTCTTGATTGATGGCCTGATGGACCGATGGAACGATAGTGCAATTGAGTGACCGGCTTCTGCCGTTCCAGATGCCCCTCCTCCCTTCCACTGCTATTACTAGTACTCGCTCATCCTCATCTTTCCCTTACCATTCCGTTTCACTTGGGGTGTCTCTATATCAATTCACCCTCGTAAAACGCATTTGTTCCTTGGATCCCGATTAAACCCTCTCTCCCTTTCAACGCCGTTGCATTTCCGCCCTCAATGCCTGCCGTTCTTTCCGCCCCCCAGCCGCAGTTTAGTCTCGCCAACCCGCTTGCTCCACGCTATTCAACCTACAATAACAGCAGCATCAGCAATATTCTTGAAGGAGGATCGTTGGGAACCAATACAAGTACGAATTACAGGCCCAGTCAGGCCTATTCTCGAAACACGGGGAAGTTGCCTGCACCTTTTCAGTTTGGATTGTCTACCCCACCAAAGGACATGACAGGTGTTGCCGTGAAGCCCTCTGTCCCTTCCTCCAACTATGGAACAACGCCATATCGGATCCAGTCGTATTCGAACGTACCTCCGGAGAAACCATCCATTCATCTGGTGATGGAGGAAATGGTTTCGAGCTCTGCTCGTACACGAATACAGCAGCCTCCTTCCCTGACGAGCCAGCTCCCAGAGACCCACGAGAAAGAGAGCTCAGGCAGTTCGATAGCTACATATTTGCAGATTCCACCATCGATAAACCATAGCAAGGGAAGTCTAGCGGAATTTACTGCACAGGTATGTCAAATGCACTGGCCCTCTTAGCCCTCGTCGAGTTGAGTAAAATTGGGGGGAGAGGCTTTTGGGTTACCAATATCTAATGTGGTGGTGGTGTTTCTTTTAATATATATATAGATAACATGCCTCTTCTGGTTCGAAAAAGCGTCAAAGCTCAACCTCGTCCTGAATCCCTCGTCCTCAAAATACCGTATTCCACTTCTGATGCCCGAATCGATACCAACAATAGGTTTTCGGAAATGGGTAACTACGATCCTTTCTACGACACAAGTCAGCCAAAATGTCGTCCTCTTGGCCCTCCTCTTCATTTACCGCTTGAAAAAATCCAACCCGGCTGTGAGAGGGAAACGAGGAAGCGAATTCAGGCTGATGACGATAGCTTTGATGATGGGAAATAAGTGTATGGCTAACCCCTTTCTTAAGTCGGTACTGGGCTAGTTTTTGATGCCACTTTTACTGATTTGATTATAGTTCTGGATGACAATACATACACGAACAAGACTTGGGCCGAAGTATCCGGTATCTCGGTCCAGGAAATCCATATTATGGAAGTCGAGTTTCTGAGTAATGTTCGATATAACCTATTTGTTACCAAAAACGAATGGGAGCAATGGCACGCGAAGCTTGGAATATTTGCGGACTATTTCGCCAAGGCCGCTCGACTTCCTCTCGATAGCGAGACTCAACCTACCACCCCAACTCTGCAACCCTCTCCCCATCTCACACCCGTAACTCCGACATCCGCAACGCTCCCGCCCGTCCGAGCCCCTAAGATACCTTCTCCTCCCGTCCTAACGTCATATGCTCCTCCGCACCATCAGAAATACCCATCTGCGTCCGCACCTATTTTGGCGCACCCGAGTTTCTCTCCACGCCAATCCTCATGGGCGGTAAACTCAAATTCGGGACTACGTCGAAAACGAAGCTGGGACGGACCGGCAGAGGAGCATCCCCCAAAGAAAATGGTCGTGTCAACCATGTCCGGCCCAGCATCTCTTCCAGCGCTTCCACCCATGACAGCTGTCACCGGAGGCCATATTCCACCTTTGACAATGCCCTCCGTTCCACAATTAGCGATGCCTATGCTACCGTCGTCTCTGCCGCAACTTCCACGGCTCAATTTTGCGCTGGCTCAAACCCCTGCAGGCCCTCCATATGCCCCGCCACAAACACAAACACAACCTCTCCTACCGCCCTCTACTCGTGCCATGGCTTCAGTTTACCCGCCTGTTAGCAGTTGGAGCCAGCGCACCCCACCAGCGACGACATTGACCCCCGTACCCCATCCCCTGTCTAATAACTCTGCTAGCTATCCCGAGCAATCGAGACACCAAAGCCCATACGCCTCGACCTCTGCTGCCACTATATCTCCAGCTCTTTCTGCCTACTCTGTACATACTCCCACTCGACTTTCCCCATCTTTCATCATCGACAGAAATTCCCCTTATCGACCTGTTCGGCAAGTCAATACGCTGTTGTATCCTCCCCCATCCGCATCTATGACTCAGGTTCGACATCTTCCGCTCGACCAGATGCATTACCAGCCATTGGGCAAGGCGGTAACTGAACGAAAAACTGGTGTACTTCCTTACTCCCACAGTAGTGAAAACTTGGGTGAATTGCAAACGCACCTACAGCCCATTAATTTTCCACTGCATCAGCCACTCCAACAGCAGCAACATCAGCAGCGACAACTATACCGAACCCAATCTTTTCATTGAACACAAACCATACCCAAGACAGCCTCTTTAACATATCAAGACTCGTCTTCCCCTCTTTTACGACTTTGCCTTTCTCCAATTTTTGGCGACTTGTACAGCGTCGTCGCTCTGGTCTTTTTCTCTTTGACTTTTTTTTTTTTTTCCTTTAACGAATACCTTTTTTTTTTATATATTTTTATATTTTTAGCTCTCCAAAGCATTGCGTCGGAGTTTTGCTTAGATAGGTCTGATATTTCATGTTTTTGGTGATTTTGATATTCAATTCAATTTTCTTTCTCCTTTTTCTTTCTATGCGCTATTATTATTATTCCCCATGTGTAGTCGACCATCCATTGATGTTATCTTGGACTTGGACATGACTTCTTTTTTCCTTGCTTTCATTTAATTGTAGCTAAAGCGTATGTGCAAACAACAATAGTGGAGGAAATATGATTCCGAAAACTTGGACTGGCAAAAATCAATTATTGTAAAGTTCTTCTAGTTGTTCATTTATTACTATTTATTATATTACTGCCTGGGCATTATTACTCCAGCCCGTCAACTTTTGCCATATAGACAAGGCTCCCTTCTCTCTCGCTCTCTCTCTCTCTCCCCTTGTCTCTTCTTTGTGTTGGTGGCCTTCCCCTTTTGAGAAAACATCTTAAAACATACTACATATGATTTTTGCATGTCGTGTTAGGGGGGCACGGGGGAAAGGGGGAGATGCAGCCTCTTTTGATGGTTTTCATTTCTAAATGGCATGCTTTATTAGTTTGTTGAACAAACAGCTAGCTACTCTTGAAACTATCTACCCCACTACTTGTAGAATCTGCATTTTCCACCGTAATTCTATCCCCCCATTGAAATAGGAATTAGATAAATATGTGGGTTGCTTTATACCTGATGATGGTTTGGAGTTTTAAGCAGATGGGAGCATTTCCCATATCCTTTTTTAACTCGCATCTCTCTATTTCTCGCATTTTTTTTTCTTTTTCTTTTCTTTTCTTCTTTTTTCTTTTCTTTTATTCTCCTCTTTCTATTGTCAGTACGCCATGCCGTGCAATCGCACGTATTTAATCTACGCTGCCGTAACGAAATAGGCGCACGGACATGGATCAATGGCAAATAATTGAAGACTCTTCTCTCCAAAGTATAGATTTTGAAGCAATTGCTCCAGTCAAAATATATATATATATATATATATATTTTTTGGATTTTGAGGCTACGTTTTGTGTGTAGTCCCCCGTTTTGCCATTTCTGTTGGCTGTGAGAAAGGCTAGAAAACTGAAGGTTGTTGATGTTGAAAGAGCCCCCCGGCACGGCGGCTCTCGACTCAAAATGAGCTGGAGGGTGGACGGACGGATGGGTGGGGGGGGGCGGGAAAGGAGAAGAAGATGAGACGGGATCTCGAAAGTATCTGTCTCTCGTTTGATTCTGGGTGCAAGGGTTGGGAATGCCGTAAACTAGATATTCACTGTGATCGCTTGTGAATGGAAAAACGATCTCCCCCTCCAGAATAGTTATTGATGATATTATTCGCCCTTTTTAAGGATCCGTGGGATGGGACTATTTGGTTCTTGGGATCGAGGCTGCGGGCTTAACATTCTGTTATTTCGGCTTCAATCCGAGCAAGCTGAATCCCAAAAAAAACTTCACCTGACCCATGTTCGGGCATTTCAATTTTTGTTTTTTTTTTATTAAACTTTTTGTTATTCGCTATTTGGTTTTGATTCTTCATATAGCGGCTGTTGAAAGGGATATAAAAACTTTATGATATAGAAATGTGGGAAACAGCTAAGGTCATACATATGCCGTATTCTTGTAGTTTATGTGGTATATAAAGACCAAATCTTGATATAAAAGTAAAATACCCGGGCACATGGGTGAATAGTCATAGGTTTGTTACTCAGCCTTAATAAGGTCCCAGGTGCGTTAGTGCGTCCTTGGCTCATTAGTACGGCCCTACATACAGGCTACTCCGTACAGCGAGTATATTCAGAATAGGCTTATGATCACAAATAAGAGACATTTCTGGCACATCCTCGAGAGTATCATTCACAATGACTGCTGATATTATGGCTTCGTATTCCCAAATAATCGCACAGGTCTCATTGCTCAGTGGATAGATCTCCTAAGATTGGGTTTTGCAGTGCCAGTTGCCCTCATCTCAGGTATCCTTTGGATAAGATAGCATTTCTCCCTTTGCAAGCAGATCGCTGTTGATGTTTTGAAATCTTCTAGTTTTAGATAGCTAGCTGGGAGACATAGTGATTGCTAATCGACGACGAAGGCCCTTAGCTCAAGCCTAGTGGGGACAAATTGAGATGTGGCGAAATTGAAAGTGTACCTTCAATTGGGCCTGGGAAGTTGAAATCATGATGAGAGCACGGCGTGAACGCGCATTCCGCGAGCCAGGCTGCGATGTCCCTGATGCCTGAGGCCCACGTCGGGTGACGATCTAATCTGGCCGAGCCGACAAATTTATGCGCCCGCTTCGAGAGTTTCGGTATGAATACCTCGGTATTTTTGATGAGTTGGCAGTAGAGGATATTCTGTGCTGGGGCTCTGGCAGTATATTTTCAGTGTGAAGATCGATTCGTGAATACAAATGGCCCAAGTACAGTACATGTATCATTAGAGGCAATGCAAAGAGAGGATTCAATCGCTCTTGCCACACAATGTCTTCGGGAGCTGAAAGCACGGACTATTTTGCGATAAAGCAGCTAAACGGGAATCGGGTATTCCATAGCCTTTCCCGAGGTCCCTAAAGCACATATTTCTGAGACGCCATTTCGGTTCCGAGTACGAACTGGCAGCATTGTATTGCTAGGTACTTTTTAGAATCGCTCACCTCCCTCTAAATAAAAGCTCGATATAAAATCCTTATAACTACTTCTTCCCTTCTCACCTGACGTCGTACGGCAATCGAAAAGAAATTATCAATTTCCTCTCGGACCTCACTTCATCCCCAGTTCACGTGCCTCCGTCAAGAAGAAGGAAGACCGTCGAAAACATGTCAAGTCCACCCATAAAAGACTCGGAGCAAAGCGCACGCGACAAAGTCGACGAGGAAAAACCTCCCTGTGCACCATTTGCCCCCCCTGCATATCCATTCGTCAAATTGATGGCGCTCGAAAGGCTGGATGGGAATGGAGAGGCTGCGAACAGCGGTCTTGACGACACCAGGAATAACAGCGGGAATGGGGAGAAATTCCGATATGACAGGTTTCGGGCGCTGATGGCACCGTACCGGCCAGACGAGTTTAAAGTTGCGTTTGGCGGACACGTTTATGCCCAGTCGGCATACGCCGCATCAAAGACTGTCAGGAAAGACTTTGTTTTACATGTACGTGTCTGAAGCTGTTTCCTCATTCTCACTTTCTTTTCATTTACTACGTTGTATTTTGTCGGTTGTTGGGCAGGTAAGTTAAAAATATATCTTAGGATATCTTCTCACTGCACCTGAAAACGAAACTGTTTGACGGAAGGAAAAGGATGCGTCAATGAGGGTCGAACGAATTTGAAATCAGACCGGAGGCGAACAAATAATATTTCAAATCAAATATCCCCAACTTGTACAGATTCAATAACCCCAGACCATGTCTCAAGAAAGGGCAAGCAAGAACTTACTATGGCCCGGCAGAATATCACAGGCTCGTTCACTCTCGGGGGCATGGATGGGATCCCGTACACATTCACAGTCCGTCATGTTAGAGAAGGATCAACATACTGTCTCCGGGCCGTGGATGTTTCCCAGGGAGAAGGTGTCTGCTTCAGCTCTCTCTGCAGCTTTAAACGGGTAGAGCGAAGGTACAATTTCCAGCACCAACCAGCCGCAGATATCCAGCAGAGATATAAGGTTGCCCTAGTAGGAAAGAAGATAGAAGACCACCCAATGACGCCCACTGTCGATAGGCCGGCATGGAATTCTAAGGTAGAAAATGGCATAAGCGAAGAATTGCATTTTGCTGGCGTTGAGTCAAGAAAGGTAGTTATGGATGAATATAACAAATCGGTGGATGCTCGAAATCATAAAGATCGGTATCGCCAGCTGCATTTCTATCGACTCTTGGGGCTCCCCGGCCTAGAAGATGAAGCGGATGCGGGTACGCTCGAAGAGATTCGGAAAGCTGACGATGCGGGAGAATACGATAATCTTTATATCTGCGCTCATTTATTCCAGAGTGACCGCAATTCGTTATTTGTCATCGCCTGGGCTCACGAAATGGTCGAAGATCTTACTAACATTGCAAGTCTAAGCCATACCGTCATAATTCACACTCATGGGCCGGCGTTGAGAATGATAGATTGGAATGCCCCTGACGAAGCATCCCGGAAGAAATGGTTCACCCTGGAAGCGCAAACTAGTCGATCGGGTGAGAATCGAGGGCTCTTCCAAGGTCAGATTTGGAGTCGTGATGGTACACTCATCGCGACGATGATTCAGGATGGCCTGTTGAGATTTTCCTGTCCTAAAATTTGAACGAGATTGAGATTACATGTATATATTTGTTCCTGTCAAAGCTTTTTTGGCCTGCCATATTAGATCTTGCGTGTTTCATATAGATTGGGTAGTGAGGACTGGGCGTCGTAGATATCGCTCTCCGTTAGTTTTGGTCGGAATTTATCTGACGTCTTTATGATAGACCGAGGTATTATTAGCAGAGTCAAATTTAAGAATGTCATCTATTTGAGGATGCTTGTACCTGTTGCTAAGTTGAATGCTCTGTTCGTTGCGGAGAATGGTTGTTACAAATACCCCAGCCCTACGACAGGAGGTGGTTAACTAAGTACTCATATCATGTGACAACTGTGATGGTTGGTGACGACAATGGCTTGGAGCAACCGCGGCCACCTTTCCATAAAGCAACCCCTCTGCGAAATAGAACTCTGTCTCTTCCAAGATCCTCGACCATGAAGAATATGTTCCGAGATTCACGGGGATCATGAAGAGGACCATTCTTTTGGTTTTTATCCACGGTTTCAAGGTGCGCTACCCCCTCATGTGGGCGTTTTTTGCGGCACGGCATCGCGGTTTACAACACCGTGCATTACAAATTTGAAAAGTTTGGTAAGATTAACTGCGCAATTAATAGGGCGGAGACGATACATTTGGAAGCTTCCCTGCCCATTTGCGCGCTCTTGTCGGCCATGCGCTACCGAATATAGAGGTTACTGCTGTAGTTTACCCGAAATTTGAGACGAAAGGGGATTTAAATGAATGCGTGGGTAGATTTCGAGAATGGTTCGTTCCCTAAATAAGGCGATGGAAGTGGTCTGTATTTGTTTTCCGTGAGGATTCAGAAAGCGTCTAACATGTGAGGTTGCGTACAGGCTCCAGAATACGGTTATCGACATCGAAGTCGCGAATGAAGCACCTTCTCCCACCGTCGATCCGTCCGTACATGTCTTTTTAATTGGCCATTCGATGGGTGGAATTGTTGGCGCAGAGACTCTCCTCCTTCTAGCATCTGAACAGCTCTTACCAACCCCGTCAAATTTTTCATCCTCGAGGACGTCGTCAGAGACAGAGGGCAAGCCCGTGGAAGCCACCACGTTTATGTTTCCCCATATACAAGGATTACTTGCATTTGATACCCCGTTTCTCGGCATTGCGCCAGGAGTTGTCTCATACACGGCTGAAAATCATTATAGAACGGCCACTGCTGCCTATGGGGCGATTTCAGAGGTAGCTGGTGTATTTGGCTGGGGAGGTGCGAAGAAAAGCGAAAATAAACCTGGAAACACCTCCGCTACTGATGAAAATACCAAATCCGCACCGCCCGCCCTTCCTCCTGCTACGAGTACTCCTAGCATGGCATCTTCCACAGATGATGCTGCCGCCACGCCGTCCTGGCAGCGCTGGGGACGTTACGCTATGTATGCGGGAGCCGCAGGTGCCGTTGCAGCTGGTGGGGCAGCGGCATTATACTCCCAGCGCGACAAATTTTTAGAAGGGTGGAGCTGGGCAACGTCACATCTAGAGTTCGTAGGGTGCCTCTCGCGGCCTGAAGAGCTACGACGGCGCCTATCAGCGACCGCGAAGTTGCAACAGGAACGCGGGATCGGCTGTGCTGATTTTTACACATGCCTAGGGAAGGGCGCAGTCGCTGTCCCAGTTAGCAGCGATGCTAACACATCTTCCACAACTTCTTCCCTTAGTCGGTATATATTGCGCTCGAAGATGCGAACATTCTGCAACCTCCCGGCGGATATTGATGAGGGCGATAATAAGGACGATGTCAAGGCTAAATACAGCGACATGTCGGGGATCAAGTGGATAAAAGCCACTAATGATAAAGCAACAGATGAAACGAAAGCACACATGAGCATGTTTTCTCCCATGGGAAATCCTTCTTTCTATGATCTGGCGCAGCAGGCTTGCGAGTTGCTGGTTGGATGGGTTGATCGAGGGTGGTATTTGAATGCAAGCCGTGCTTGTAGCGGTGGTGGTAGTAACAGTAGTCCGAATGGCAACAGCCACGACTCTAACCGTGGCCACAAAGAAGGAATAGAATTTGCGGAAGCGGACGATGATGTTGTTCTTGTCGATTAGAATGGTTCTGTGAAGGAGTTATTGCCTTACACCTTTCGGAAGTGAATCTGTTTCAGACGGCGTTATGCTGTATTTTCTGAGGGGAACAAGGAATAAAACTGTTGAACGCTGTACCTTAGTTATAGGGAAACGGGAAGAGACAAGGATGGGCTATTATTATCTTGATATATTCATTCTTTACCATACATCCAAGTTCGATCCCGGCAGAAGTCGTGATGCATCTGATGGAAATATCTGCTACTTTCTCAACCACGAATGAGACGCCATTCATACCCACTCGACATGCTTTACGTGATGGAATTCTGCTTTGTACACTGCTGAGAGGTATGATGTAGGTAGGACTGGTCAGGCACCTCAACATCTGAGTTTAAATAACTTCAGAGGTTGCCTAATATAGCGTCCATTTAATTCTGAAGAGAGGTGACTGGAAAACATATTATTGAATTATGAATGTATTTATTCCAAACAAGATGTAACAGGAGCAAATGCTCCAGGGATAAGAAAGGAGACGACAATATTGAAAATGAAAAGGTGGCTATTAAAACATCTCTTCGAGTCGTGAATACTAAAATATTAATAGATAGGTGACATAGTGCCTCGCTAAATATGAAGGGATGCAAAATGGGGCGAAGAAAAAGGAAATATAAACAACATTTAGCAACCGAGGAGTTTTTGGAAGGAAATCGAAAAGAAATATAGGCGGCAGCCAAATGCACCCCAAGTAGAACACCAAGCATTAAAATGTCGTTGAATTAGAAATTTTTGCAGGAAAAATGTAGGTCAGAACGGCGAAGGGAAAATATAAAACAAAAAGAATACTCTTAGAGAAAGGGACTGAACCAATGCGAATACATTTATAGATATGAAAATATGTTAATGGAAAATTTTCATTTTCAATTGGGGGGCTTTAGTAATTCGTTGGGCCACCTCCATAAGTCGAATTTCGGTGGTGGTACATGCTGCTTGCGTATTCGGAGTTGGTATCGTGGTAAACGGTACCCCGTCGATCATCTTCAAGCAGAAGTTCTTTAACCTCCCAATTATTTTGTTTGACACCAACGGAGAATTCAAGATCCTCTTTCGTGATGGAATCCCAATACTATTCGAAATGTTAGCAACAAGGTCGATAATAGCATAGCATGAAACAGTATTAAAGTGCCAAAATGGAGCCCACCTTATAAACCATCATAACCCCTAGCAGGTTACAAATAGTTGCAAAGAAAAGGCCATCCAGATAATGCTGAACATTTTCACATATGGTTTCGCTGAAAACATATAGAATCACCTGCCCGATGATGAAAAAGAATGTGCCAAAAGCGATGTGGCCCAAAGGCCATCGGTCCTGTAAAGTATTCACGACGAGAATAACCTGCATCACTAGATAGATGACCAAGCAAAGTGCATTCACAATATACAGGATCACGAATAGTCCAGCGGTGTTCGACGGCGAAAGACCGCCCCATCCTTTGAAGGTTAGTAGCGAAATGGCGAAGGAAATAACGAACATTCCCAGCGATGATAGTCGAAGAAGCCAAACAGACAGTGTCGTCCCATCTTCATAGAGCTGGAACCCCACAAATCCATTGATGAGCAAGCAAGTACAGAGGGCGGATGTCAGTCCGTTCTGCACGGCCGTAAAATACGGGAAGACGACATTCCCAGGAGGAATGACACCGGAATCAAGGACAAGTGAACACATCGTCAAGGCCATGTAAAGGTAGAAGAACGTCGTAATTTCCTTTCGCCCTAGAAAGGAGTCCAAAACCCGTATTAGAATCCAAATTGGCATCTAGATCATCCGTTCACAATTTCCGGAAGGTTTCATACATACCCACAGCTGTAAATTTCGACCGCACATGGATTACCATGATCACCGTCATTGCCAACGCAGCAATGTGCGCAACATCGGTGGCTCCTTGGAAAATGATTGTATTTGCGACTTCGATATTCCTGGCGTAGCAGTTGGCCAGAATGCCCCGGGACCCAGTCGTCACTGTCGAGGGAGGACCGACTACAGAGCATATCGGAATGGTCGCCTTGCGACATATGAAATCAAAGTCGCCGAAGCCCATTGTGTATGGAGAGCGCCGTAGACCGACGCGTCAATTCGGTCAGAGGGAAAGGGCGTGGGGGATATCGAGGATAGACACCGAGGGGGACAAGCCAAAAGGGGAGAAAACAACGACAGTCAGAATCAAAGGGTCATTGCGCCTCGGATCACGGACTTTACGGCTCAGTTGATATCCGCCCTTGCAATAATAACGAGGGAGGACGTTGGTAAGGAGCGACAAGATAGCAAAATTGTAAGTCAATTAGCGTTGGGAGGACGATGTTTCAGAGGTTCCAAGGTTGACGTTGGAAATTGCTATTTTGGGGCTGGGACTGAGGCAGCTGACAAATATTTTGATCTAGCGGAATAAGGCTTAGCGCTGTTACTCTCAGGATGGCTAAAAATAGGAGACTAGTCCCGACGTAGACTAGTGCTCGAATAGTTTAAAATGACCTGTTGTCGACCAGAAAAAAATGGGAAAAACAATGCCCCGTGCATGTTGTTTGCGGTATGATGTTATTCACAGCAAATGCATGAAATCCATGGATTGAAGACCTTATTAATGATGATTGAAGATGATGAAGATAATTTTGTTGGCGCGATCAGTGTCAGCTACGATTTTGATCCTTAAGCATTGGGTTTGTTGCCTCCTCTTAATTGTCACCTTGACCATGCTGCCCCATTTCCACAAGGACTTTTCAAAAATGAAGGACCACACTTCGCCCTTGCAGGTGCCACTATATAGCCAAGCCTTCAAACAACTAAATATACAAATCCTGGCGTCTCAAGTTAGAGAAATTTAATCAGCCAACAACGCCTTTTGTTTCAACTTATCACCGTCAGCACGCCTGTAGATCCCCTTTGGCCTTCCTGACATCACAACTATTGTTGGGTGGAAGGAAAACTCTCTTTTACCCTGCCATCCATTATCCATATAGGCCTGCTGCCTGGACTGACAATGGGGTGCTCTCGATATTTTATCCAGTTGTATCCATTAGCTGTCGAAGTTAGCCCCCAACTGGGTATCAATGGGCTTTCTGTCAATTCTAATTTATGTCGGAGCTTCGAGCCCTGCGAGACAAGAACTGTGACAAAAGTGGTACCTGGCGTACTGACACGTTTAAAAGTGATATGCATAAGCTGATGTTGATTGTAAGTTCAAAATAGCAGCCTGACCACTTCAAGCATTCTCAATGTGGCGTGTCTTTGATAGTCACACATATCAAATTCTTCAGCCTTTTCGCATTTTGCGACTTGCATTGCCGATGCAACGCGCTGTCAACAGCACTTCGCGCAAACTTTGCATACTTGGATACTCGCCTAGAGGTTTCATATGAACTTAATTTACTGTATGATTCGAAGAGCCCTCTGGTCCTTAGCGGTCTAGGTAGCAGGAAAATATTGCAGTTCTCCCGCGGAGCTACTAATGCCTGTTATCCCGAGCCCTACAAGGTTTTGCCGTTTCGCGATTGCCCTAAGGCGTGCTTTTATTATTCGTGCAACAATACAAATAAACAGCCACTTTTCTCTCGTGGCGCCCCTGGTATATCCTTGGATCGTCAGTCCTTAGCCTCGGTCCTTCTTGGTCTCCCACAACCCCTGCTGGATCGACCGGGAGATGGTTTTTCTTTTTCAAACTCTAGAAGCTTCAAATTGCCTTGTTTAAACATACTTTCAACAGATATTTAATGTTTCCCGCCAGTAGGGAAATCTTGAGACCACCTTGAGATGTAACCAAGTTGTGCCCTTGCGCTCAATGCTTCTATAAGTCCCTACAAAGAAGCAAGAGTATGTCCTCGACGAACACCCACTTCTGCAGGATACCTGTTAGCACTGTTACTACAGCCAAACTATCTCAATCTCACTGAAAACTCAGGTATGGAAAATCTCCTTAGTAAACACATGGGAAACCTTACAATTTGCTGAAATATCTGCAGTTCTGGCTAGAATCAAGCCTGCCGAACCCGTTGCAATGTGCAACTTCTTCAAAAACTTTTATGTCTACAGCGCCTGTCGGGATCCAGCAAACCATTTCTTCCGTATTTCGACTGATGGATCTGGCGGGGTCCGATGCGATGGAAGCCCCCATGAAAGATTTATCGTGGTTGTCGGCCAATGTCGCCTCTGCAAACGATAGGATTAGACCCTCTTCCAGCACACTTGATTACCCTCCTTTGCTTGCAGGGCTAAGGAAATATTACTACGCAGCATGCCTTTTAATTGCAAATCAGGTATTTAAGTGCGAACGATCGCTGCTCATCAACTTGGCCAATTTTTCCTTTCCTTCCCTTTCCTGTTTTTACCACACCCCACCCCGCCCAGGGGTCCCCGGCCTCCCTCCCCGTTCCCCGTTCCCTGTTTCTTCTTTTCTTCCCTTCTTTCCTTTAACCCCATAACGCAATGAGGAAGCGCTTCTTGGTTACATAATGTCAAATCTCGAGTCATTTTACCCATGGCTGATCAATTTTCACTGTGCTAGGTCTCATAGTGTTTTCCAAGCAGGGATCTCCTTGTAGTCGTCGACAGAACTATCTTTCTATTTCATTCATTGGGTATATTGTGGGGCGTTACCACGGAATGCAGAGTCGCACTTGTGATCCTTCGCTAAAAGTAAGATTTCCTATTTTATTTTGTGTATGGGGGCGTTATCTAGGGAAAGGGGGTGCAATGGCCAATGGTTTCTCCAGAGTTTCCTTTTTAGTGTTTGGTACCAGTTCTGTGCAGTCAAGGTTCAGGCTCCATATGTCAGCGGATGAAAGGTGACAAAAAACTGCACAGACATGGACATGGGCTATTCATTCCTATTGATTCGTTTTATACATCTTGGTGGCATCTTCCCCATCTGTAAGATGCCAATACCACGCCTTATTCACACTGCATTAGCCTTCACGCGCTGCGAGAAGTCAATGATCCAGCATTGGCACGCTGGGAATCCTCCATTGTCCTTGTTCCCATTATTCAGTGATATTCATCCCCCGAATATCCCTACCATATCTACTCGGCTCATGGTCGGATTTAAATTGCGGGGATTCTGATCATGGTTCAACCGGTACGTGGACCGATTTATCCTGAAACCCACGTGTTCAATGCGCGGCCCGAACCCCTTGTTCCATTACAACGGCGAATTACTCTTGCTAACTAACTATTATTTGAGTATTTAGAACGCCGCCACTCAGCGTGTAGACTATGACTCCATTTTCAAATGAAAATAAATAGTACACATTTCTCCACCCCTCGTGTGCTGGCAAATGATATCTTCTAGTGACCTTGAATTCCTATACCCCCACTATGTTATATTTTTAAAGATTTCCAGCGATTGCATGCAAGAGGGTCCAGCCTGGCCATCCTAGAGAGAGAGTCTAACAAGACCTGGGCTAAGAGAGGCTGTGGTAGATGCCTGCTGGGGCCATTGGTTTCCAGGTGGAATGAGCGAAAACTCTACGCGTGGCGCTTCGATTCTCGGTCCCATGCCTACGTGCATCTATATACACTATATGATTCAATTTTATACCCTTCGGGGTGTGAGTAAAATAGAATCGCACTGATTGATGATTCTTCAGTAAAAATTATTCCTATTTTCTAAGAATGGACATCGTAGCATTAGTAAAATGTGTCAGCGTCCTTGTGAAAAGGAGGGCGACGAATGCTGATCGCTTTCTAGGGGTGTCTTTTTATTTTATTTTATTGGTGTTTGGAGGTATTCGCGAATACTTTTCCTCCATCTTTGTTCACCCCGCTACTATCAGTTGGTGCTATATTTAACCTGTTGCAGAACATTTAACTGGCTTCACAGGTGGAAACTTAAAATTTTACCTTTTATTACGCGGGAAACGACTTTAGCGTGGGAATTTCTGATTCGGTTCATCCCCCGACCTTTCCTCCTTTGTTAGCCTGAATTGACTTACTTACCATGCCAGATGTAAAATTGAAGGCCCCCAAGAAGCACAGAAAATGGAAGATTCCAATAATACATATACAATTTTTCGGATATATTTTTATGTGGCTTCGCCGCATATAAGTGCGGGAAATGGGGAGAGTGAAAGCAAAAGAAAGTATGACGGAGAAAGGTAGGTGATCAACGGGGATTTTTTCTCCACTTCTCATTTGACTGGACGGGTATGGTTACGGGGTCTTAATTTATGCGAATTGACTACCTAGTTTTCGATTACCGTGTCAGGAGCAATCGGTTGGCGATAGTTATGTTTGAGGTGAAAGTAATAAATCTATCAGTTATGGATATTATGTTTTAGATGAGGCGAGGTTGATTTCCTCTTGTTGACTGTTGGACTTCCATTCTTCATTCTCGTCCTTACCTGACCAGCGCATAATATCAGTCAGATAATTTTATTAATATGAGGGTGAACAACTGACATTTAGTGGTTATACAGTTTGAATTAACCATAATAATTACCTTCTAATTTGTACTTGATCCGGCAGCTAGCTCTTGCAGATTTTATTCATGTTTGATTCAGAGTTTTTTGATAGTTGAGAATTTTAGAGCTGATATTTGAGTATTGCGTGCAGGGGGTACTAGCTATAGTTAGTTAATTGCCCAACTAACCGCTCTCTGAAAACTTGCTGATTCTAATTTATATTTATATTCATTATTCTTTTTTCCATCAACCATGCGTCATGTGGCCGTGCAAAGGCAAAGCAGCTGAAGCCATTTCAGTGGTTTTCAATCTTCCACTTTAACTTCCGTTTCGTTCTATTGTTATTATCATAATGATTAGTAGTATCATTGACTTTCTTTTTAATAGCCTTCAAGTTTCCGTTCAGTAGTAGGTTAAGTTCTTGTCCAGATGATATTCATTCTGGGTACCACCATGTTTTCGCTCGTTTCGCCTACTTCTCATCCTTGTTCCGGATATGATAGTCCTGAGCAAATCACTGGCCGCTTCCTCAGTTGCTAAATTTATCATCCTATGATAGATTTTCTTGTCATCATCTATTCACCGATATCATTTACTGCGTATGCAACAGTAGCTGCTGATCGTTGGCCTGTGGTTGCGAACGCATGGAGAAGTCAGGAAAACCGGGAAATAATACTTGGCCTACGACCTTGGGCAGGGCAAGGATGAGCTTTGGAGTTTAATTTGGTTGAATGAATATAATCCCGTTTGATGCTGATCAGTGACGCACATTCTCACTCATACGCACTTCCTGGGTGTTTCCTGCGTAGATGCAAGCATATATGTTCTCAGGGGCTAGCACCATCGTTAACCTACCCATATATAGATTCAGGACCACTGGTTCAACGCAGAACCTTGTTTTTGTGTTTTCATGTATTGCAGAGAAAAAAGGTTTTGATTTATTTCCGTACCCTTTACACATTTATTTTATTGAAGTAATCCGTAGCGAATTCGCTGGATCTCCTAAATTTAATTTGTAATATGTCAATATCGCGTGGCCTATTCAGATTGGGATATGATGCCATGAGTGCCTTTTTTGTTTCCCGTGGATAGTGCTTGGAAAATGGAAAATTATTAAGAACCCGCTGTATAAAAGGTTGCCTGTGACCTGTGGAACAGAGTTTAAAAGCACATAAAATCAGCTTCGTGCTGGGCGGGATAGACAGATCTTTGAACATATGTATATTAAAAAAGAAGTTTCAAGATGTCAAATCTTCTATGCTAAAGCAGCAGCAGTTCATAGTCAATATTGATATGATTTATGTGGTGTTTTCATAATCTTCAGATTTATTTTTTAGGAGAAGGCGAAGAGCCATTGGACATTTAAATTATATACTCAGGAGCCTACAAATGATACATATATCCATGTTCGAGCAACGAATCGAAAATGCACTGCAGAATTATACTTCCCAGTCTCAGCCAAGCTGGTTATAAAGAAGCACATATAATCATGCCACACATTTGTATTCAACCCCCCTATGCCCTACAACAGGAGAGCCAGACATAAAAAAAGACAATAAATCAGATGAAGAAAAATTGGGAATGAGAGAATGAGAAATAGAAATATGGAACAAAATGAAGAAAAGAGAACAAAATGAAAAAGCAACAACACGAAAAATTTTATCTTAGGTTTCTTGAGTTTCAGTTTGTTCGATAGCAAAAGGAATGTCGCCAAATCGAATGAAGGAGAGAAAAATGCCAAAACGAAAAGAAAAAAAAGAAACAAAAAAAAAAAAGAAAAAACCCGTAACAAAAACATTTGCTTCTTGCATTACATGTAGTATGTGTGTTAGATAACGAAGCGTGAACGGAACGAGGATCTTATCAAACCCGATCCAATGTCTGGGTTTATCATCCACAGTTCTACATAATACCTGACGCTCCAGACTACAACGATCGATACAAATGTAAAGTGTGGGAATCTCAAGCCATACCCTTCAAAAGGCAGTACCACTTTACTCACACAGCTGTTGTTGTCTGAAAGTTCATGTTCATAAATGCTGGTTCATATTGCAATGCCTGGTAAAGCCCCAGCTGGGGCCTGGGAGTCCTCCAAAATCGAGGAGTCTATATCGCTAGGTGGTGGTTTGAGCTTATTGGGGTTCGATTGAGTGTGTTGTTGGTTCTTGACCTGTTGTTGCAGCACCCAACTAGTCGTGCTTCTGAAGCGGACAGGTTCTGTGTCTTCTGTATATACTGTTGCGGCATCGTTCTCATCAACTGTTGGTGGATGTTGTAAAGCGTGTGGTGTATACGTCGATGATCTTGTATGAGTGTTTGTTGATGGCGTATTTGTCCACGAAAACTTAGATGTGAAGGCCGGAAGTAGAATATTCTGGGAGCTCCCCTTTTCTTGGCCCTGTACAAGCAACGTTGAAGACCTACTAGACTCGACAGTGTGCGCCTTGGTTACAGGTTGTATTTCTTCATAGGCTGGCACCATTTTAGGGAGTCCAAAGGTGGAATTATAACCCCGTAACACAAGAGATTTAGGCCTGGCCTTGATATGAGGGATGCTAGACTTTGCCCCAGTGAGGGCTTTACGGAATATAGAAGTGTGCTTCTCCTGGGAGTTGCGCGGTTCCGGCTTGACATATGGCTTGGCGAAACTAGATTCTGCATCCCAGGAGGATTTAGCGGCCGTCGTTATGCCATCCTTTTCGATTTGAAGAATCTTATCATCCCTGCTGACGAGGATGTCCTGCGAGGGGAAACCAATCTTTCGACGCAGGCCTTGATATCGACTATAAATTCCTCCTGGGTTTTGTTGCTTTTTAGACCTTATCATCACACAGGCCGCAAGGAATATAATGAAGACCACGGCAACTAAATACAAGCACAATGTTAGAGTTGAACTTTCGGGGCCGGGCTTATCAGACTTGCTTACCGACTATCCCTGTTATTAGAACTGCTAAATGCGCAGGGTTACTGGCCAAGCCGCCCTTCGAAGGAAATGCATTTGGAGAGTTTGCAGCAGATGAGCTGATGGCTCCGGAGCCCAAGGTTTCTGGTCGGCTGGTTCCTGGTATTAAAGTATCTGCGGGACTGTTCCCAGAAGGTAGTATTCCTCCACTGGATGCAGCAGGTTCGGGTTCTTCTTCCTCTTCTCCCGCGCTCTCATCCTCACTGGTGTCATCACCATCGCCATCCAAATCGTCATCATCATCCTCGCTTTCCTTGCCATCAGTCTCGGATTCAGCTTCCTCCTGGCGCTTCCCGAAAAATCCCCCGTGGCGCTGGAGGCTGGGTGAATTCGATTCCAATTCATGTGAACCAAGGTGCCATCTGTCTGGCGTATTTGAGCTTCTACGCTTTGCTGTCCTGGGTTGTCGGTATGTAAAAAAGCTATCGACTTCACTCCGTCGACGAGTCCCGGTAACATCCCTTGCAGGAGCAGACATAGTGTGACCGTTACGTCTGGATATCATTTTGGAAAATAGGAGCCGCCGTAGAGTATCTACTTCGTCGCTCGTAGACCCAAGAAAACCCCTTCTTCCATGTTCAATTACAGAAGCCATTGTTACCACGTTCGTTAACTTTCGCCCTTGCAATCAACTAAAGAGGGCTCGCGTTGATTGACGCAGATAACAAGAGATAAACAATGGATAGAATGCCCGTGCCTTCGACTAAATGATAACGAAACGACGTGAAGTTGGGTTGAACAGGCCAGCTGTCTAATAGATATTGTGACGTGACGACAAAAATAGATACCAGGAGCAAGAATATGGAAAGCAGTTCTTAAACCGAGTCTAGAGAGTATAGAGGATGCCAAACGCCAAAAGTATAGGTCAAAAATGCCAGTGCGAACACGATCCTATTGATGAAAGCTTGGAGGGCATTTGACCTCGGATACAATTGTTGATTGGCGAAGAGGGATAACCCAGCGTCTATACCTTCTTCTGCTGTTTTGTTTTCCTTTTCACTTCGTCCCCAGGATTATGGAACAATTGCCGTTATTCCTCTGGTTGCTCGAAGAACATCTGTATCGCAGAGTGAAAATTAAAGGAATAAAATCCAAACATCGAAGAGACAAAAATAACTAGGAGTCCAGAGAGATGGGGTAGAAAAAAGATAATGAGGAAAAGTGGTCGAGGCCAGATCTGGTATTGTGTAACACAGCAAGACAACTTGACCCTGCTCTGGGAAGGGAGGATTCAGCCACCATCAGCTTCAAAAAGGGAGAAGACAAGGCAGTCATAACAGTCAAAAATCATGAAATGCTGAAGGGGTAAGCTAAACCCATTTCTCCTCAATCAAGGGGATTATTCAAAGTCAATGGCTGGTTCCCGTTAGAAAGATATCCCTGTTTGGATGTTAAGAATATCTCCGGATGGGGCACTCATTCGTCCCAGAGTTTGAAGTTATGGATACAAGACATTGGTTGTCACTCTCTCTGAAGGCACTGAGGAAAGATCTCAGTCTTTTCCAATTGGAAGTGAACAATGCCGCGTGGTAGGACCTAGCAGTCCCCCTCCCCGATCAGCTCTGGTGGCCATCAAGGTGATACTCTTGAACTTCTGCGGGGCTGGCCTCAAACATTCGGAGTAATAAAAGTCGAAATCAGGAGCATGCGCGTTCAGAATAGGGCGGATGTCAAAATATATCTTTGCAAAAGGGATAGACAGGCCAATAGAATAACTGATCCGCGCGATTATTGGGCCTTTTGGAGTGTCGTGTTGTTCACTGAAGCGTTTCAGATATGCGGCTTCGAGTCTGAAGAGTGTCGCGGACCTTGCAGGCTCCGAACGAAGCAACTAAACGCCAAACTCTCAAACTGTTCATGTTTAAGGAAATAGATCAAGAAATACATCCTTGTATCCAAGAAATTTGAACTCAACCCCCATGGGCATTTTGTCGTGTTTCTGAGGTTACTCGACTGAAGTTTCGGACCTCCAACCTACACTACTTAGGTACATGTACACGAGTAAGCTAGGCCAGACTAATGTTGGAGTTAATAAATGTCAGACCTATCCGTCCGGCTTAGTAATTCTCTCTCCACCATATATAACTCCGTAGCTAGCATACCCCTTTAATCAATCAAGCATCGTACCTCCCACAATAAATGGTGCAAACTACTAGGTAGTTACGTTGCGCGTGAACTAGCGCCTGGATTTAATTCCGAGCTAGGGCTTCCCAGAATCATTTGCGATCAAAAGCTCTGGACATGGTCAGGATTCATGTATTTTGGCTCTTAGAACATAATGTAGCTACTAATGGAACACATATACTGTTATTAGCATGCATATATGTGTATCGTGCACTGTCTTCCGTGGTAAAATAGTGTCTCGTCTAACCGGAATATACATGCGGACTCAAGAGCTCAAGAGCACCTTTTGGTCAGAAAGCATCTCCTCGTTCTCAAGAATAAAATGTTGAAGGTATGTTACTCCATTTTGCGAATACTCAGTCCTCTCTAACCTTTGAACGGCATCACTTCATCCAGGGTTCATTGGTTCGCGAATCATGCAGTAGAGCTAGATCAACGTTAGTATATACGCAGCAATCTCTGAATCGTGTGCGCTGCTGCAAAAGATGCAGCTTCTGGACTCAAAGGGAGGATATAAAAAGATTCAAAAACATCCGAGGTGACAAACGAATAGCAAGGTGGATCAAGACGTTTATGTATAATGGCGAGAATAATAGTCGCTCACCTTGCAGACATCCTCCCCGTCATGGCACTCCATTTCCTTCACAAACTCGAACCCCATACGGCCATAGATTTCTAAATTCGGCACTTTCTTGGAACTTTCCAAATAACACTTCATTCCCTCCTGATCAGCCTTATCCGTGACAATCTCGACCAATTTCCTTCCAATCCCCTTTCCGCGCGCATCATCCGCAACGGCAATCACGTTGCAAAAGTAATAGCCGCGGGGATCATTCCAGATTTCACTTTGGACAGCAGCTTGAGAATCCTTCCAGATCCTGTAGCGTTTGACGTTAAGGCCACCATGACCACGGAAGCGGATATTGATCGCTACCTGGCGAAAGCTTAGGACCCAGGATTGAAAGTACGAGTACCAACTTTCTGGTTCAGACGGTGGATGAGGAGGAAGCCACATCGCAACCCCTACGATTCGAGATACATTCGCCTTCGATCGTCCGACAGACGTTGCTTGATCACTATTTGTTGATGGCACCTCCTTGGCAACGTAGAATAGACCATTGTTGATGCCCCATAAACAGCGGGCTGAGATGGATGCTACGTTTCTTTCCTTAGAGAACTGTTAAATGAAGAGAGCAAATTAATCGACCCAGTACCGGACAGAGGCGTATCCTCGACCGACCGCAAGTCGTTGGATGAAAAGTTAGTATTAAATGAAATATTGATCATAGAATGTGGATTATCACCATTTTCTCTGGTAGGAGAAATGACGTGAAATGAGCTAAAGCCAGAAGTGCTTGAGCAACGGGAAGAACCTTTTCACAAGAGAATCGCTCTGCAAGACGAGGGTTCGTACCTTTTGAGCGTCAAAAACCCAGAGAAAATAAGGGTCGTCTTCAAACGCCTTTTGGACAATCTCAACAGCACAGGGAATGTCCTCCTTGGCCAAAGGACTTATCTCGATGGTCATCTTGGACGTACTAATTTGGAGGTTGTTTTGTTGGTTGAGGACTCTACCTAGGTAGTCCAGTCTTAACAACCCCTTTGCAGACTGAATTCTCTGCCGAGAGCTATCCTTGAAAGGGGTGAAAGGTGGCTATATTTGACAGGTGAATGAATGCTACGCGGATGAAATAGATCAGATAGAGTATAGGCGAAAGATAATATCTCCTTCATCAGATATCAAGTCTTGGTAAACTCGGTAGTCGGTAGTACTTATATGGGCTCAAGGTATGAAGGATAATGTCAATAATTCAATCAGGCTGGCTGTTACCTCTTTCTCTCCCGTATTCAGGGATTCAGCGAATGATACCTTCTTGAATTATATCTTGACGTGTCTCATTCGGATTGTTCAATAAAGGCAAAATGTTTGTGGGGTAAAAGAAAGCAGAGAGGTGGAGGAGGGCCTTAGTTATATTCCGAGGAGGGTAGATTCAATTTCAGGTGTTTGCCGAAGCCCAGGACTGTGCTTCAACTTAACTCCATTCCTGCATGATTAAGTTAGCCTCAGTGCCGAACCATTAGTTATCAGCGAATCGCATGTTATTATTTATTACATTCCCAACTTGAGCAAAGCCGTGAATCTTCAGACCAAACTTAAGCACTAGTTGCAGAAGGAATTGCCACAGGCGCTCATGCATATGAGCACCAAGCAGCCGAATCGTTTGCTCGTCGTAGGAAATAAGTTACTGCTGCAGCGGTAGGGTTGGCCTTGAAGAGAGGGGTAGATTAACCTGTTCGAAATAACCTGTAACTACCTAGGTACCTAGGCCTGTCTATGGAACTGTGCAGAGAAGCGGTTCAATATTCCAGTGTCTCCGAATATCATAACAATATAACAAAGGGTTACATTCTAACTCCGCCAATTTTTAATTCACGTGTATTTATGCATTTGTTTCCCAGATAGACAAGCATCCGGCTTAATGCAATATTTAAACATCCTGGCAGCGCTGATGTTGACGCACTAGATGCTTAACTCCCGGGGCCAACCGGTAGAGAGAAAGCGAAACCACTTCCAATTCGGCGGGTTGAACCACTCCCTGTTCGGCCCGATTTATATTTACACCATTCTACACAACGGCCTATGCAGGTCCAATTTACAAGCGAGGCAATTCTATAACTTTACTTAATTTGGGGGAGTTTAACAAATCAATGTAAGGCATAGAAATTCATACTACTGTAGAAGAAGCGCCAGATGTGGTTCATGTGAAGCATGTAATGTGAATTTACCTGCCTGAATAGATACACGATCTCTACATGCAGCGCCGAGTTGAGACAGTTCCAATTTCAGCGGATGGACCTCAAGGAAGCAAGAGTAAAGTAATAATAATAAAATAAGAAGAAATGGAAGAGCACAAGTCTTCAACTTAGCTTTTCTATAGCGAGATAATGTTTCGCCTCCACCTAAGTTTCATAACATTGAGCTTCAAGTTAACTATACAAGAAATGCAATATCTAGAATAAAATTCTTGGTGCGGTCCAGACACACTTTGGAAATTTAAATAATAAGGAGGCCATGTATATTATGTATGCCCTATCAGATGCTTGAATGGATAACAAAATACATATATCTAAGGTATCTCGAATGTCCTCATCGTTGACATCATGGACACAGTCTTTTTTTGGCTTCAGTACTGTCATTTTGATACCATACATTTGCTATCCCCCCTGAATGCTCCTTTCAAGACCTCGGCAGTATAGCCATCTGCCACTTGACTGAATTCTTATTCTCATCTCGTCCATATAAGTTAATGCGTGTTCATTTACTTATGCCCATTGAACTTCTGAATGTGCTTGGATGCAAACTCCGAGTCACCCGAAAGGCTCCACGTAGCGGGTACCCTATTTTTTAGGATATTTATTTTCTCATTTTATGCATGTTATACACCGGAAGAATTCAGCGATGAATTTGAATTCTACAACAAGAAGCTGTGGAAATCTCTCTGCCCTAGCTTCGATTGGCCTAGGCCATGCCTGGCCCAAACATTTTGATTGATCAGAGACCTCGGGATGTCGAATCTCGGCCATTCGCATGCACCAGCCATGTTCCACTAGCCGTATCAGGGAAGGCCATGGAGATCACTCAGCATATGGTTAATCCAAGCTTTGACTTGGTGACATCACCAAGAGCTTCAACATACTCGGTTCAGCATTACGATTGGTTTCAGCGTGCAAACGAAGACCATGATGGATCCGATCCACGGTAACCATACGTCCATTGGGCTGAGAAAAGGGGAGCTTCAGCTGACTTGGCCGTCTAAGTATGGACTAGTTCCTCACAGGTCATCAGCGCTAAACTTGCTCTGCTCAATCGAAGGATCCAAGTTGAAGTCTACATTTACTATATATTCCCACCCTCTTTACTGTTTAAGCCAGATTGCGAAAATCTTACCTTTACTCCGGTGATACCTACTCCTCCAAGCTGACATCCCGTCCTTTCGACTGCCCGGTTGTTCATCTCGCCTTTATCTCCAAGCTCCTGGCACCTTCTATTCCCCCTCAAATCCAATGGCGGGGGATACGTCGGATTTTTCGGCCCACGAAGGTCGGGATCCCCGGAATGCGGAATATGAAGAAGCTGGGAGCGATGAATCCAATGGTGATCATTCATCCACCCATAATGAAGGGAGTCCCAGATTCGCACTCATTAGATCTTTAACGAGAGATACACGGCCAGAGCTCTCAAGGATAGCATCTGTCTTTTCCCATAGCGACCAACCTTCCCTAACTGGCGACCTGCAGCAAAGAGATACTCTGACCGGCCTTCGACTGGGGGATGCTGTCCTAAACCCTTCCAATCCACAATTCGATTTCTTCAAATGGGCTCGCAAGCTGATGAGATTGATAGAGGAGGAGGGTATAAAGAGACGCCGTACGGGAATTACGTTCAAAAACCTCAGTGTGTATGGTTCTGGTTCTGCATTACAATTGCAGAGCACGGTTTCTACCCCTCTCAGGGCCCTTTTCCAATTTCGCGAAACCTTCGGTATTGGTCTGAAAACCCAGAAGCGTATACTAAAGGATTTCAACGGGACTATCAAAGAAGGTGAAATGATTGTTGTCTTAGGTCGACCTGGGAGTGGGTGTAGCACATTTTTGAAGTCTATATGTGGAGAAACGCATAGCCTAGTGTTGGGGAAAGACACTGTGATCCATTACAACGGTATTCCGCAAGAAACCTTCAAAAAGGAATTTCGGGGGGAGGCCGTATATAGTGCGGAAGATGAAAAACATTTCCCTCATCTCACAGTCGGACAAACTTTGGAGTTTGCTGCTGCTTGTCGGACACCAGCTGCCAGAGTCATGGGTATGACTAGAAAAACCTTTGCCCGCCATATATCAAAAGTGGTCATGGCTATATTTGGCTTGAGCCACACCGTCAATACCAAGGTCGGCGATGATTATGTGCGAGGTGTCAGCGGTGGTGAACGAAAGCGCGTTAGTATTGCGGAGCTTGCGTTATCTGGTGCGCCAGTAGCCTGCTGGGACAATTCAACCAGAGGACTGGATGCAGCCACAGCCCTTGAGTTCACCCAAGCGTTGCGGATCGGGGCTGATGTTATGGGAGGCACGCATGCTGTTGCCATATACCAAGCAAGTCAGGCGATCTACGATATCTTCGACAAGGCCATTGTTCTTTATGAAGGACATCAAATATACTTTGGGCCTGCTAGCGCTGCGAAGAAATACTTCGAAGATATGGGTTGGTACTGCCCTCCGCGACAAACAACTGGCGATTTCCTCACGTCCGTGACAAACCCTCTTGAACGTAGAGTCAGGCAAGGGTTTGAGTCCAAAGTCCCCCGGACGGCGCAGGAGTTCGAACAGTATTGGCTCCGATCTCAGGCATTCAAAAATATGCAGGTTGAGATCGAAGAAAGCGAAAAGGTACACCCTGTGGGCGGTCCGGCATTGGGAGTATTGCGTGAAGCACATCAGCAGGCTCAAGCAAAGCACGTTCGCCCAAAATCTCCATATACAATCTCGATAGCGATGCAAGTGAAGCTATGCACCATTCGTGCTTACCAACGCCTGTGGAATGACAAGGCATCAACGATATCGAGAGTGGCTGCGCAGCTAATAATGTCTTTGATTATTGGATCACTCTTCTTCAATACGCCACAAGTCACCAGCAGCTTCTTTTCAAAAGGTTCGATTTTGTTTTTCGCCATTCTACTGAATGCTCTGCTTTCTATATCTGAAATTAACGCGTAAGTTTAACTGCTACTCCAATTTTCGGAACAAGCCTCTAACAGAACTTTAGGCTTTGTAAGTCTTGCGCCGCTTCCCACCAGACCCACCACAGCTACTAACATCACAAGATGCCCAACGACCTATCGTGTCTAAGCATGCTTCATTTGCGTTCTACTACGCATGCGTTGAAGCCTTCGCTGGGATAGTTTCCGATATCCCCATAAAGTTCATCATCAGCACAGTTTTCAACCTCATAATTTACTTCCTCGGGGACCTGAGAAGAGAACCTGGAAATTTTTTCATTTTCTTCCTCTTCACGTTTATCACAATGTTAACTATGTCTGCCATATTCCGAACACTTGCCGCTGCAACGAAAACTATTTCTCAGGCTCTTGCATTCGCAGGAGTAATGGTATTGGCAATTGTTATATATACCGGCTTCACGATTCAGCGATCCTATATGTAAGTGCATCTTTCGTATAGTTTTATCGATCTTGATCTCCTTCAATCGTTTCTTTGTTCCAGCTGAGTTGTTATATCACAAAAACTGACTATGCATGCAGGCACCCATGGTTCGAATGGATCAGCTGGATTAATCCAGTTGCATATGCATTTGAAGCAATCCTGGTCAATGAAGTGCATAATCAGCGGTACGAGTGTGCAGATCTCGTCCCTCCTTATGGCGAAGGAAACAATTTTCAATGTCCAATTGCTGGTGCCGTAGCAGGCGAGAGGTCTGTGTCCGGCGACGCATGGGTAGAATCACAATATGGCTACAAATATTCACACCTTTGGAGGAATCTTGGTTTCATCTTCGCGTTCCAGGGCTTCTTTTACGCGGTTTATCTTTTTGCGACACAGATGAACACTAGCTCGGGCTCATCTGCGGAATTTCTAGTGTTCCGACGTGGGCATGTTCCTAAATACATGTTAGAGCAGAAGGACGAGGAAAATGGCACAGTAACCCGTCCAGATGACGCTACTGCTGCTGCTGCTCCCGAGGATGCAGCTAATAGTGAAGATAAAACCAACGTCCTCCCTCCTCAGACTGACATTTTTACGTGGAGAAATGTAGTCTATGATATAACAATTAAGGGAGAGCCGAGGAGGCTACTTGATCACGTCTCTGGATGGGTCCGCCCCGGGACTCTCACGGCTTTGATGGGTGTCTCCGGCGCAGGTAAAACAACGTTACTTGACGCACTCGCCCAGCGCATATCTATGGGGGTTATCACGGGAGATATGTTGGTTAATGGAAAACCACTCGACCCTTCGTTCCAGCGAAAAACTGGCTACTGTCAACAGCAGGATCTTCACCTTGAGACGACTACAGTCCGGGAGGCACTACGATTTTCTGCAATGTTGAGACAGCCAAAGACTGTTTCAAAGGCAGAAAAATACGCATTTGTTGAGGATGTGATCAAGATGTTGAATATGGAAGACTTCTCCGAAGCGGTTGTGGGGAATCCGGGTGAGGGTCTCAACGTAGAGCAACGGAAGCTCCTCACCATTGGCGTCGAATTAGCAGCAAAACCCCAACTTCTGCTTTTCCTTGATGAGCCTACTTCCGGCCTTGATTCACAGAGCTCATGGGCCATCATTACTTTCCTCCGAAAGCTCGCTAACAATGGCCAAGCGGTGCTTTCTACGATCCATCAGCCTTCCGCAATATTGTTTCAAGAGTTTGATAGACTGCTATTTCTGGCAAAGGGGGGCAAAACAGTCTATTTTGGAGATATAGGAGAAAACTCCGAGACCTTGCTTAAGTACTTTTCGGATCATGGTGCTGAACCCTGTGGCCCTGATGCAAACCCAGCCGAATACATGCTGAACATTGTGGGAGCGGGTGCCAGTGGCAAATCGACGCAGGACTGGTCAGAAGTGTGGAATGCTAGTCAAGAAGCGAAGGAAGTCCAAGAGGAGTTGGATCGGATACATGCGGAGAGGACAAAGGAACGTGCTTCTGAGCCAGAAGAACAACCCTCGGTCACAGAATTTGCCATGCCTATGTCATCCCAGATCTACCATGTTACACTTCGGGTTTTCCAACAATATTGGAGGACGCCGACCTACATTTGGGGGAAGTTTCTGCTTGGCTTTATGTCCGCCGTCTTCATGTAAGTGGTATCCCTTCAAAACTATCATGAGCTACGGGCTCCATATATTAATATTCGCCATAGAGGATTCTCTTTCTATAAGCAAAACACGTCATCCGCAGGACTTCAAAATACCCTCTTCTCAATATTCATGTTGACTACAATATTTACTAGTCTTGTCCAGCAGGTATTTAACTATATTATCATTGTCACTTACGCAAAGACTTTGGCAAAATTCTAACAATTTCCTAGATAATGCCTCGATTTGTTACCCAGCGATCCCTTTTTGAAGTCCGCGAAAGGCCATCGCGCGCGTACAGCTGGAAAGCGTTCCTCCTTGCGAACATCATCGTGGAAATTCCCTATCAAATACTCCTAGGTATAGTTGTCTGGGCGTGTTTTTACTTCCCAGTTTTTGGCAAGAACCAAACGGCAGAGCAACAAGGCATATTCATCGTCTACTGCGTGCAATTTTTCATCTTCGCATCAACCTTCGCCCATATGGTAATCGCAGGTCTCCCGGATGCGGAGACGGCCGGGCACATCGCCACAACACTCTTCAGTTTAGCTCTCGTGTTCAATGGTGTCATGCAGCCCCCAAGGGCGCTTCCAGGCTTTTGGATTTTCATGTGGCGTGTCTCTCCCTTGACCTACACTGTTGGCGGTCTGGCCGCCACAGGCCTCCATGACCGCGTCGTGGACTGCGCAGAAAATGAATTCGCTATTTTCAACCCCCCAAGCGGCTCCACGTGCGGGCAATATCTCGAAAGATATCTCGCCGCGGGTGCACCGGGTCGCCTCTACAACCCTAGCGCCACGGAGGCATGCAGATACTGCCCATTGAGGAATGCGGACCAATTCCTCTCGACCTCTGAGATATTTTGGTCACAACGCTGGCGCAATTTCGGGCTTGGGTGGGCGTATATTGGGTTCAATGTATTTGCGGCGGTGTTGTTGTATTATTTGTTGCGAGTGAGAACCTCGAAAGGCAAGACGGGGAAGTGGGCGAGTTTGATGAAGTATTATATACTGCGGGTGGGAAGGTGGGTCAGGGCGTTGTTTGCGATGCGGATTGAAAAGACGCCTGAGGGGAAGATTCATTTGAATGAGAATATTATTTGAGGGAGTTGAAAATCGGGGTAGAGTGAAATTGTCTGTGGAGGAAGGGAGGTAGGATACATGAAACAGGCTTTCACTTCTCGTTTTATATTTGAATAGTTTTTTCTTTTCCCTCTTACTTTTTTGGCTTGTCTCCTTTTATATTTTGAATTAAATCGAACTCGCTTTACATTATAGTATATATTTATTTCTTCTAGAATAAGCAGCTCATGAGGTTTTGAAACAGCATTGGCTTTGGCAGTCTTGAGACGTTGGCAATGAATCGTTGCATGATTGGCCGTCCCTGCGAGCACGCTAAAGGGTTTAGTTTAACTCATGACAATCTGTCCTCGA
The DNA here is from genome assembly GCA_002110485.1 of Emergomyces orientalis. Classification (NCBI taxonomy): domain Eukaryota; kingdom Fungi; phylum Ascomycota; class Eurotiomycetes; order Onygenales; family Ajellomycetaceae; genus Emergomyces; species Emergomyces orientalis. The sequence continues at coordinate 674,951 of MOWL01000046.1, forward strand.
TTTTTTATCACCTTTCTCCGGAATCCGATAAGTCTGCTCCAGGGTTTGCAAGTCGCAACTTATTCTCGTTTATCCCTTCTGGAATTGGTAGCGGTGGGGACCTCGTATAACTCCTAGCGCAAAGTGCGTGTCGTCAGATGCTGGCGGCGGGAGTCCTTGCGGCTTAAAATGAACCTCTTTGACACAATTACTTTTTCTCATGTCTCTTGACTTAAGGACGCGATGTCGTAGCCGGCCTTGAATATCCGCGGGTGGGGTTTAAAACGACGTTCAGTCAAAAACTTTTGGGATTTACCGTTTACCTGACCATGGTGGATATTTCGGTTGGCGAAGTTTCCGGCTTCATCGCCGCAGGCGTGTTTGTTTGTCAGTCTCCCAGTCAAGATTTATTTTATGTTGAGTATCGAGAGTGAATCGAAGCTGATGCAAAACATGCAGTGCAAGTATTTTTCCCCTTAGCTATACCAGCTATTCTCATTGCGTTCATATCAGACACCCACTCGTTGGTTACATGGTAAGGAACCGCAATCGTTTATATGCCTTTCGCTTGAGGGGCGGCTGGGACTGATGCATATACAGGTCCGTTCTGGGCCGTTTTCTTCAATCGACACCATGGCCAACACTTCTCAACGTAGACACTGTGGCTACCACTGGCGTCAAAAGGCGTGTCAACGTAGTCTCCTGGTTTTTAACCGCGGCTATTGCTGTGGTCGCGATTGCTTCTATTGTCACCCCCTTGGGTCTGTATGAATCAATCGAACCCTCGGATGACATGGAGAACACGCCATTTCAATATATAAAAGATACCTCAGCGTTTGGATATGGGACACCACCGTGCCCTGATGCCTTTTTTTCCAGGCATTGCGACGCAGAGTATACATGCCCGGGCTCCATTGTCGAGAGGAAATGTGAGAAAAATGGTCTGCTGGAAAACTGCACGTCGAGTGTAGATGCCACGATGCCTGAAAGTTTCATCGCTCCATTTAGAGATGGCGCCACCAAGTTTTCAACATCTGTGTCAAGCATATTCGACCTGCAGTGAAGAACCTATATAAACAATGCTGAAGATCTAAACAAAGGAGTTTTCGTGAAACCCCCCTATCGTCAGTTGGCTACTCTGTTACTAGAGGATAAAATCATTCCCGTTGAAGGACTTGTAGTCGACATGAAGACTGGAGGGCTAGGTTTCCGGCTCCACACAGTACCTCAACGACGCTACGAATACGGCAGTAGGTGGAGCGAGGATATCTTATTTATCGAGCCAGAAACGCAATGCGTGAATTTGAATTTCACGCTGGAGTTCGTACTACCGCGCGACATGGCTACTAGCGATGAATACGTGGAGGAGCTCAAAATTGTTGACCATGGCGGTTTCTCTGGATTGCGCGACAACCCTACCCCTAGCCTTGAACGAACCATCCCGAACGGGCAGGCGGACCTTAATTTGAAGGATAGAGCGATGAACGCGGGGTGGTTCAATAATTTCTTGACAATGGTGTTCTACAATGCTACGGACCCGGATATGCACAATATCAAGCGTCTAGATGTATCGGAAAACGACACTTTCCCACTACCATCATTTGCTGTCAATACCACGTTCCGTGTGGGCTATGAGGTTTTACGTGGGCGAGAACGTCACAATATGGAGTGAGAACCCGTTTGATATTAGCAAGAGAAATTTTTCATTTATCAGTAAGTATCACCCACTGGCAACCATTCTTCCGAATCCATAAGTGCTCTCTCTGGGAATTTAAAACTGAGGACCGTTTTCAGCAAATCTTTGTGCAGGGTCCACTTACAATAGCCCAGCAAATATCAACACCACTCTTGTGGGATACAGTCTACTCTACGGCGCTGCAAATAGAATCGACAAGGGCGGCTCCTCTCTCATCGCAAACCCGGGTTCACGATGGTCTCTACCAGTCTACAGCTGCGCTTCCGCCGTGAAGGCTCTTGTCAAAGAAGTCACTTTCCAATTCAACGGCACAAACTTCGAAGCGCTAAAATACATTCCCCCAAAGCCAAAAACCTATGCGGACCAGGAATCCAAGCCCCTCTGGGCTGTCGAAGATCTCAAGCAAATTCCCATTTCTAACGGAAAGCCACTCTGGGGTATTCTTGGTCCCTCAAAGTCGAAAGCAGATATTAGCTTTCCCTCCAAAGTTTCGACCATATCCCACGAACATTTATATCTCCCAGGTTACATAGACGATTACACGTTGCTCCTAGAAGGTGCTAGAGGCGTATCGGACGCTTCGCAGAACCTTCCTGGCGCTGAATTTTACACTCAAGCCATGCTCACCGCACTCAAAATCACCCGCCCCGGTGCGGGTGGATATCGCGGCTATGTAGACTATTCGGGATTTACAAGCCTAGCTCTATTTGCAAAATGGCAGAACCTGTCCAAAACGCCGGAGGGCGCCGCTAGAATCCTCGATTTGGTATGGACGGACTCGGCTGCCAATGCGGTCATGGGCACCAAGGGTTGGGGTGTGACGAGTTTTTCCGCAACAGCGCATCACCAAAGACAGAAGGAAAACCCGCAAAATAAGAACGCTAATAATAGGAAGCGCGAGGCGGGTATAGCAGAGCCAACTGAACCCACAGTCCCCGTTACGGTCTTTAAGAAATATATCCGCTACAAGATCCCCTTCGCGGTGCCGGCGTTTGTCATCCTGGCCGTCACCCTCGCGGCAATCATTGCGCTTACAACTCTGTGTATTATGGGCCGGACGGGGCCAAAGCGAATGCGGACATTTCTGGAAGCCTCATCGACGGGTAGGAATGTTGGGACCTTTGTTGCGGTGCAAGACGAAGAGACGGTAGGCAAGGGGACAAAGCAGTGGGTTAAGAGTGTGGGCAAGAAGATTGTGAAAATTTCGAGGGAAGGCATTAGTATCGAGGGGGAGGGGAAACATGGGAAGGAAGATGGGGAAATTGTTGACGAGGAGCTTAGGGATCCGGTGGAGGATGATGAGCTGACGCAGATGGTGAGCCGGAATTCTTAAAATTTCTCTGGTTTCATCTGTCTGGAAACGTTCTTGATGAAACTCATGTCTATATCTTCAGGATCGCCTGTTTCTCTGTACATGATTTGCCCAAGCACAGAATCGTAAATAAAATATAGATTTAATTTCAACTGTGTACAATTCACTTGATATATACTTGACCACAAAATATATTATGTACGGCAAATCTGCTCAATAGCACAACCTCGCGAATCAAAAACATCACGCCAATCCTCTTATCCTAGGCGTAAACGTCAGTGACCCCCGGAAATCAGAGCCAAGCAGCAAGCCCTAATATCCCCATGGCAGCAGGCGCCATACCTCCCACCACATTCTTCATCGCCGCAACATTACTGGTCGTAGGCGTGCTTGCAGGGTTACTCTCACTGGTTGCCTTCGTCTCTGTCGCAGAGGGACGGCCCGTTCCGGGGGTTGTTGCAGTGGGTGTGATTGGCGAGGCATTCTACAAAGTATACTGATATCAGCAAAGGTACAGAAAACGGGGGAAACGAACCTTCACATACAACTAGATCACAACACCCATCGCCAGAACACACCGTCCCATCAGAACAGCAGATCTGCTCGGTGGGATGATAACACTTGATGTTCGGAAAATTGCCCGACGCCGGACAGTAGATCAACCCGTTGCTTTTGGCGCAGCATTGCTCGCCAGATTCATGGCGGTAACACTCGTAGCTGTGTCCTTTGCCGGTGGGAGTGTGGGAAGGGGTGTAGAGGCTTGTGGGTAGGGGTGTGCCGTCGGTAGTGGCTGTGACACCGGGTCCGCCCTTTGAATAAGGGTGTTAACGAAATGAAGAATGAATCATGTTTCGTACGCACGCTTGATGTAAATGCGGATATTGAGGATTTATCAGGATATATGGTAACCTACGAAATCATCGCAGCAACTGTTGTCCTTCGCAACGCAGATTACTTTGGAGAGAATGGTTAGGGTCGATTGTTCGTTATATTCGCCAAGTTACTGACCTGCATCGGCGCAGCACTGTTGCCCCTCATCTGGATTGAAACACCCAATTGTGCTACAGATGACATATCCGGGTCCAAAACATTGTGTGCATGTCTTGCAAGTGAGACGCGGATCGACGTCGAGCTGCCGGGGCAAAAGCTTCTTTTCCAGAGCCAGAGCACCAGAACATGATGCTATTAAAAATGACAAGAGTAGCGGTAACGACCTGGCATGTTTTCTTCGTCCCTTTCCGCAGTTCTCCGGCTTGTGTAAAAACAGCTTGGATGAGTGAGTAACTGGGGGGTTATTTAGCTAGTGCACCGCTGTGATAGAAATGAATGGCAGAAGAAATCGCGAGCGCGCACGAGGCAGCGAAGAAACGAGTGAGGCGGAGGAAAAAAAGGATGCATCTTTAGTCCATCTTCCTTTAATTCTTCTCAATTGTTGTTTCTTTCCACAGACTTGACAGTTTTGAGCAGAAATTGAAAGCTCGTATTTCTTCAAACGGTTGCTGGTTAGTTGCAGATTAGCCCAGGACCACATGAATTAGGGCCGGAGCCACAAGCCTGACTAACCAATGCGAGGGCAAGGGATGCAATTGAGAGTGGGCAAGGTCACATTTTGTAAGGAAGGCCCGCTATTGAAAACGTCCATGTCAAAGGAGCATGGGCCGTTCCATAGTCCGCACTGAGCTGTCATGCAACCCCATTATTCATATTGATCAAGGCAATTTCAGGCTGAAACCGCTGCAGCTTTCGCCAATATGCATTCGTTACATCATTCACTCAAAGGTCACGCCTAGGTTATGCGGTATACGACGAAGGGGTTTTAGAAGAGATCTAAACCCAATGATATATTCACGTAGCTTAAACCCTCAAAGTTAGACTCTCCAGCTGTACAGCGTCAATCAGCGATGCAATCGATCATGTTCTCATGTTGGCCCCGGCCGCTGTCAAAACAACAGCTGCTGAATCGAAGAAGATAATAATGATTTGTTGGCATGATGAAAGCTCCTGCTTGCGAATGGAGTGCTGGCATCCAATTTAGCTGAAGGGAAAGAAAGGGCCTTGGGATAAAGAGAGGAACAGGCTTGCAATTATTTTGAGATTTTATTATTTAGTGTATTCGAAAAATTCGGTCAGTTCTTGGCATGCAAAATCAGCCCATGTCTCCTCCCTCTTATTATACTATACAAGTCCCCCTTCACGAAAAGAATAGCTTATATCAGATCTAGCTAAATGTATAACTCCGTATAGATTTAAACAAAGGCGAGGATGACATACTAGGCCGAGATCTCTGAAGTTATTCAATCTGCCTCATTTGTCTGGGGTTGTGTTGTTTCGATTCCCCCCACAAATAAATATCCTTATTTGCGACGCGGTATATGCGTCTCGAGAAACGGATTGCGAAGTATATCAATAGCTCTGAAACTTTACAGTTGCGGTGGGCTTACTTTTAAAACTGCTCCTCTTCACGAACTGACAATTTTCGCATGAAAAAACTCCCGCTGTGTCAGGCCAACTAATTTGTCTCGAGCACGACTTAATTATCAGAGTTGGGTTTTGCTCGGTCGAGTTCCGCCGCTCGCTTGCAATTCGCTTTGCCTAAACAGATTGAAGTTCAGCTTTGACACAGAATTTACCTAGGTAAATAACTGTAGAGGAGCCGAGTCAGCATTATCGCTCATACTTGAATGCATAGGGTGAGTGCAGGCCCAATAAATGTGTGTTGGGCCATCTGAAGCTCAATGAATCATCTTCTGACGATATTCTGGCCAGCAATCAGCGCTGTATCACCAGGATTATCTGCGCTACCCACTGACAGCATAACTCCTGCTACAGAGCACATACCACCCGCCATCAAGGTTTGACAGTCAATATATTTAATGCTAAAGCATTCAGTGAGGAAGAGGATATAGATATCATCGTCCGGTTATATCTACATCATACTTGCATATGCACATCCCGGTAATGTTATTCCCGAGGGCCGGCTGAATGCTGGAATGCCGAAAGCCCTGGAGTTAAGTGAGTTAGCCTTGGACATAACCCCACAGTTTCCATTACCGAAACGTGACAGATCGGTAGAAAGCCGAATTCTGGGGAGTATGAGGTGCGATATATCCTTCCCACGAGAGCCAACTCTTTCCTCAAAACATAGAGACAACGCCATAGATCGTTAAAGGTTGAATTGTTTGCTTTTGGTTTCTGAGGTGGGGAAAATCGGTTTTATACGTTTGAAAATGACTTTCAGATCAAGGCATCCTGAGATTGATGGTAGGCTCATTATTCGATACTATTCAGGGCATCCCGAATTCGGCTTTCCACATTATCACATTCTCAGTCTTAATCTCTATATTTTGATGCATTTTCCTCCGTCTGCCGCTTTCCTCTTAAAAAAAAAAGTCCCTCTTTATTTCTCATTTGAAAGTTTCTAACAAAACAACATGTAGTTCCCACGAAAATAACAGTATGGCAATGGTTATTTGAATCCCCCGAATTCTCGGTGCTATACAAAACCCAGCCGCATAAACTAACCGGATATACCAATGCGGTCACAAAAGAGCGGATCAATTGGGCGCAAGTGAAGGAGGCCGCCACATACGCAAGTACGGCGTTGGTGAAGAAATATGGCATGAAGGAGGCCGACACCATATCGCTTTTCACCCAGAATACAATTTGGTATCCGGTAGCTATGTTTGCGGGACTCAGGGCGGGTACGTCTTGCACAGGTCCATTTTAATACCCGTACATGGACTGAATATTGCGTCTGTTATTGCTATAGGTGGTAAGGTGGCTGGAGCCTCCCCAGCATACAATGTTGAAGAGATGTCATATGCCCTCACAAAGGCGGAGACAAAATTTCTCATGACAACGCCGAACTCGTTGAAGGTTGCTGTAGCTGCTGCTAAGGTTGCTGGAATTCCACGGGAACATATATTTCTACTCGAAGGAAAGGCAGAGGGATTCACTACCTTCAAGGACTTGCAGGAAGTTGGGAAAGGTTATGGTGAGCAGGGCCAGATACAACCGCATACAATCCCGGCCGGGAAGACAAATAAGGATATCTGCGGGTTTTTGAACTTTTCCAGCGGAACGACCGGATTGCCGAAAGCGGTGAGAGATGTCGTAAGGATATTTCAGGGGGGAGTATTTTGCTAACTCTCCATCACAGGTTATGCTATCGCACCACAATGTAATGGCCCAGTGTTTGCAGATGAAGGCGATCACTCCGTGTGAACCGAAGACATTTCTCGGTGCATTACCGCTTTTTCACAGTGAGTCCCCCAAATACCATAAGGTTGCTTGGGGGCTAGATGTCCACGATATGTTTGCAGCTTGGCTAACACTAATCCCCTATTTCCGCTTTCTCGATAAACAGTCACTGGCCTCATCCGTTTCTGCACTAACCCCATCCACCAAAACGATGAGGTCATTCTCCTCCCGCAATTTACTATGGAACTCACGCTCAAAACCATCGTGGAATACCAAATCACCGAACTAATTCTGGTCCCACCAATCGTCATTCGCTTCATCCAGGATAAAATTGTAGATCAATATGATCTATCCTGTGTTAAACGTATATCCTGCGGCGCAGCACCACTTAGTAAAGAAGTTGTTCAACTGCTTGCGAAGAGATTTCCCGATGCTGGATTTAGACAAGGGTTTGGCATGACAGAGTCGTGCGGCTGCTTGACCTCGCACTCTCCCAAGTATTATGGTTATGAGTATGCGACCACAGTGGGTGATTTAATCCCGTCTACGGAAATCAAAATCGTCGATGATCAAGGAAAAGAACTGGGATATAACCAGCCCGGAGAGATACTTGCCAGGGGTCCGCAAATTGCAATGGGATATTTGGGGAATGAGAGTGCCACAGCTGAATCTTTTGACAAGGACGAATTCTTTCACACCGGTGATATTGGTAGTATGAATGAGGAAGGATTAGTTTCAATCGTTGATAGGATCAAGGAAATGATCAAAGTGAAGGGGATCGCCGTTGCACCTGCGGAGCTTGAGGATCTCCTCCTTGGTCATCCGTACGTGGCTGATGCTGCCGTGTTGGGTAAAATGGACGACTATGCGGGTGAACGACCCAAGGCGTACGTGGTGCTCAAACAAGGCGTCGAGAAATCAGAGGCGGTTGGCAAGGAGCTGATGCAGTATGTTAGGGAAAGGAAGGTCCGCTTTAAGTGGGTGGAAGAGATCGAATTTACAGATGCAGTGCCGAAGAGCGCGAGCGGTAAGATTTTAAGAAGAGTGTTGAAGGAGCAGGAGAGAAAGGGGATTAGAGGGGTGGTTGTACGTGAGAATGAGAAGGAGAGGGCGAGGCTGTGATTTTTAAAGATGCGGAAAAGAATACGGACTTTGGAATGTCTCACGATTGGAAGATATCCTTAGATTTCCGATATTGTTGTTGATGCTTTTTCCAACGGAGATACGAAGGTGAACTGCGGACAGCGTGTTTCGCTGCTGTACAGGTGTACGATATCTCCATTTTATAGAAAGCGGCCTCGATTGACCTCCTACTGGTTGCCCATGTGGAATTAAGCTTATCGGCCAGGCAGAATAACACTAGACCAATTTGGGAATAGCATTACCAAACACTGATCAACCTCTTTTTACTCTTTGAGCTGACTTGGAAAATTCGCCATTCAGGAGAGAACAGGAATAGGAATTATATAAGAATTCTAGATGTGACTGAATACAGCCGCATTGGATATATCTACACCTCCCGTTCCTTTCTGAATTGCAAACATCAGGAGCGAATCATTATTGTGTAATGATACCTTAATTCCCTGGCGAGCATTCTCCACGCCAGGAACCGTGGAATCGTCCGCTACATTTACTGAGATATGTAGGGAAATGAATACTCCCCTGGTTAATGTAGCGCTCAGGCGACTGTTCGCAGAAGTGTGGATGCTGTCAGCTTCTGCTCTCTTCGGGTTAACCGCCATCATCCACCTACGGATGGGTATCTGAGGCTTGGGCGCTCATCAGAGTTTCCACTCCGCTCACAAATATGTCAGAATACAACGAGGGCATCTTCAACAGACATAGAGCCATATCTCTGATGGATTGACATTATAATTAAACAGGCAACCCTTCGCTCAAATCATTCAAGATAGATGCAACCCCTTTCACCCTCCTACCACTCCTCTCCTCCCCCCCCCGGCTCTTCACAATTCAACATCAATCATTAATCAATCACCCTTCCCCACCCCATCTGCTTGCTCCGCCCTTTTCTTCCCCTCCCCAACCACAACCTCCCTCGCCCTCCTATCAACCCCCAACCACAAAAGATCCGGCCGGCTATAATGCCCGACAACATCCAAAAACGCCCTATTCGTCACAATCCTCTCCAAATCCAAGTCCGCAAACACAATCCCCTCCGCCGCCGGGTCGCCCTTTCCCACCCCGAGCGGCGCCGTCAACCTCCTCCCATCAGGCCCAATAGCTGCACTCTGCCCACCACCAGGCTCCTGGAATAACAGCCCGCCTTTCGTTTTCAACGACTCAATCCCCTGCTCCCCACACACACCAGTACAATGCAAGACAAACGCACCCCCCTCAACCGCATGCGCCTGGCTAAGCGCCATACACCCCTCGGCACTCATGCTCCATAACCCCGGCGCATCCACGCCCCCATGCGCATCCACCGGCGGCCACATGGAGACATGCACCTCCTCGCCAAGCGTGTACGTGTGGAACTTGAGAAGCGGCTGCGTGTGCTCCCAACAAGCCAACATGCCGATTTTGACGATACCGATGGGCGCGCCGAAATCAATGGGGGCGACGTTGGTGAGGTTATCGAGGGTGCAGTCGCCGTCGTTGTCGTCGTTGTCGGTGGTTTTGGTGTTGCTGCTGTTGTTACCGTCGCCGAAGACGGTGCGTTCCATATGTGTGGGTTTCAGTTTACGGCGGTGCAGGGCTATCTTGCCCTGTGGGGAGATGAGGCATTGGGCGATGTAGAGAGAGTGGGTTGGGGTGGCTTCGGAGAAGCCGAGGGCGACGGCGATGGAGTGAGTTCTGGCGGCGGATTGGATTGCGAGGAGTTGCGGGGATGGTGTGGGTTTGATGCGGAGGGAGTTTTGGATGTAGCGGGTATTTGTGACAGGGTCGACGGGGCGTTGCCTGTTGTATTATTTTTTATTTATTTATGGGTGAGAGAGGGGGTTTTGTTTAGTGCTCTGTGTGTGTGTGCCATAATTATTGTTCCCATGGATATATATGAGTGTAACGACGGGAATCTTTTTTCGGCAGCACGGTTTTACGAAACCTCAGCGCGCAGGAAAAGAATGAGATAAACGTAAAGGAAAAGGAAAAAACGGCTTACCAGATCCAACCAGCATTCAGAAAAAGCGATGAGTTTCGCGCCACCTTGGGCAGCTTCTTCGATAAGCTTTATCGTCTTCTCGACGGTAGCGTCTAGATCTAGATATACAGGCTCAGCCTGAGTGATGGCCACGCGCAAGATGGGACCAGGCATCTTGTTTTTCTTTTTCTGTTTCCCCTCTTTTTGATTCTTTCCGGCTTCCTTTTCGTTTGGTTAGTCCGTAATTGGGTTCACTCGACGAAAACAAGCCTTGGAGGAGAGAAGAGCCGTTCAGAGTAAGAGTGAGAGAAAGAAGGGAGGGGGGGGGGTGGGGTGAGGGGTTCAGCCGTATAATATATATATATATATCCGACTCGGACATCTATTTATCCAAAACCCTTCGCAGGCCCCAACCAGCGACGCTGAGGCTGACCCTTCTCTCCGCTCCCTCTAGCTGAAAAGCCGCGGGTGCACCCTGTTATGCAAAGTTCCTTGGCGAGTGGGGTTTCCCTGTCGCTTTGAACTTCAAACCCCGTTACTATGATAAAATATTTTGACACATAAATAATCTGTTAAAATGGTGCACATGGGAAGCTGAACGACGAAATGTGCTCAGCCCTGGGGGTTGGTTGGTGCTGGTATTAATGGATCGACTGCTTCGTCGTGAGGGCCCCCCCAACCCCCTTCACCGCGCCTATGGCGCAAGAGATTGTTGAACGATTTCTCTCAAAAAAAGAAAGCCATCCAATATTTCATTTGCCCATCCCTATAAATAAATAAAAAAACTCCCGTTTTAAGTGATGCTAGTTTATACCGCCATATCCCAACCAAACGCGGCGTGATGCGCTAAAGCAAATATCCCACGTATTCTAATGCAAAATGCGAAAGAAGAAAGAAAACAAGGAGTTGGCCTTGTAAAATATACGCTGCCGATGTGTATAAAATCAAAATTCCAGCTTCCTCCCCTTTGCTATTTCGATCTCAGAACCCCTTCCTTTGTGAGCCCTCTATCTCCACCCCCACCCCGTCTCCAAAGCCAAACCGCCTCAGTCGCCCACGCTCTTGCGCTTGCATGTTTCCCAATTCTACCCGCATTGGTATTCGCGCCGCCGCCTCCACCACCAGTAGCCGTAGTAGTAGAGTTAGATTTCGATCCACTGCTGCCATTGCCATTGCCATTGCCACTGCCCCCTCCAGCCTCAGCCAGCATGCCCGCGACCACGCCTTCGCGTTCCACGACGCTCCACAAACCCTCAACAAGCGCACTGCCGCGTTCTCCAAACTCTCCATTGCCCAATCTGTACAGGAACCTGCCGAGAACTTGCCATGCGAGACAGCGCTGTGCGGGGAGGGAGGAGCGGGAGAGGATTGCAAGTTCGGGGACTGTGTATCCGGCCGCTTCGGGGTCGTCGGCGTGGTGGTGGAGTCCAAGGGTTGTGGGGATGGCGAGAGAGGTTCGTGGGGCGAGGAGGTTGCCGGCGAGAGAGAAGCGGAGAGAGGCGGGGGAGATGGAAGTGGCAGCTCTGTTGTTCGGGTGGTAGGGGGATGTAGAATCGGTTGGAACGTCGGATGATGGGTCGTTCGGGGGTTGTAGCCAGGATAGTGAGGAAGGGTCGTGTGGGATGTCCGGGAAGTAGTGGGTTTGTAGGTCTGCGAGGAAAGATGGCGAGGAAGGGTCGAGGTTTGGCATGGGAGATTGTCTTGGAGGAGGTTTGGGGAAATGGATAGGGCCTGTTGGGAATTCGGAGGCGGGGTATAATTCGGAAGGTGGGTGGGGAGGTGGAAGGTTGTCCACGGAAGATGGTTGGGTGGGTCGTTCGGGCACTTCTGCGGCAGGCTGTCCGCCTGTTTGCGATAAGGGAACGTCGAATGATACGGATTTAGTAGGTTTCTTGGACTGCATAGCAGATGTTTCTTCTGGTTCTAGTCTTTCTGAATTGTCCTCCTTGTTTTCCTTCTTCACCCGATGTTTCATTTCCTCCTGTTGGTGGTCCTCTTCAATATTTGCTCTTCGGAGGAGGCGTTCGATGAGTGACTGCGGAAGCGCAGACATCAATTCCCCGCGCTCTCTTTCAATCTCAGCAGGGGACATGGCAGCCAGCCTGCGTTTGTTTTCTTCTTCAATGGATTTCTTCTCATTTTCCGCATAGGACGGCGCATGACCAAGGTTGGGTCTACCAGAAGTGGTCTTTGACGGCTGTTTATTTTGCAAAGCATCCGGGTCTGCTCTTTGTTTTTTGAAAGCAGACACCCTGGATCGTTTTCGGGGCTCTGGAAAGCCTGTGGAAGTAGAGGATACTCGTGACGGGGCAGGTGGTAGAGGTGTAGAAGAGGGCGCTCGTTCTCTGATATCGCCGACGAAATCTAGGGAAGGGGATGTGATTGAGGGGCGGTGGTTGTCAATGTCGGAGCTGACATCGTCGTCAGAGAGGTCGATGTGGAAGCGCTCCCCACGGACAGCCATTTTTGCTGAATATATCCAAGCTGTATATACAGTAGACAGATAGCACTGCTGTTATATAGCTGTTGCTGTTGTTTGGCCTGGACATTGGATATATATTGGCATTTGACATCGAGAGATCTGAGCCTTAGCCGGGGCTGAGCTGAGTCAGCAACATAGCTTACCACGTGATCTGCAGCCCTGCACTATTTTGGGACTAGCGCGGCCCAGACGCAGGTTAAAGTTTGGAATCACGTGGGTATGGAAGCATAGCTATCACGCACTAAACCCAAAGAGGAAGTAGACGCCCAGACCTCGCAGATCTATGAGAAAAATTGCATTTTCTCAGCGCTATTCTATGAAGAATTAGGAATTACAAGAAGCAGGGAGGTGTAAGTACTGTATGGCACTGTCTGCAGCTTATAGAAACCGTAGAGAGCGGTAATTATAATACGCCGCGTTGAACAAGGGCGGCGTAGTGAGCTTTTCGGGGGGCGGTTGGTTCCTCGCCAGGTGTGGCTTGCTGTGGCGAGTGTTGGACCTAGGAGGCCGATAGAGCTGGCGATCTGCACGTAGAGAGGTGTTGAGATGCAGCTGCAAGGGAGGATCAAAGAACCGAACAAGCCTTGATACAGACGAAATGGAGTATGTAAAGGGCAATAGGGAGGGCAAATAGCCTTAGGAGGGAGCATATGTACATGTACATGTACATCTGCTCTGATATGAGAAGTATGCAGTGTGCAATATCAAAACGAAGCTCGTACATATAGAAACTTGTGGTTTCTTGATATCAGCCCATTTCCCCTTGATCGTGGCTGGGTAACTACTAACTAACTAACTCCCTGTTACTATTGTAGGTACCTCGGAGTACACGAGGAAGTTTCTTCTTCCTGGCTTTGCGTGTTCTTGACTCTCTCCGGCGGTGGGAGTCTCTCTCTCTCTCTCTTCCCCCCCCGGTTGCATCAAATCTCTCCCCCTGCTGGCTCTTGCAAATTCAAGTCCTTAAGTCCAGTCCTGGGCGAAATCGTTTAATAAAAATAACACATCATTTATTTAACTTTCTCAAACGCTGTCTCGCCTTTCCCTGCCCATTTTCCCCCAATTCCGGTGTCCTCATTCCCTTTTTTTTTTCCTTCTGCCTGTTCCCCGTTCCCTTTCAGTTTGCGAACTGTTCTCCGCAAGATCTGCTCATACTAATATATGTGATCCCCCTCCCCTTTCTCCCTCTTCCTTTCTCTCTTCTTTTCATTCATTCCCGCCCGTGACAGGATCATGCTCTTGTTTCATCCTCTTCCCCAACTCTCCTGTTCGCGCCCTGGCCATCGCCTTTCATTCATCCGGCTAGCTCTCTCGCCATCCAGCCGCCATTTCTAGTTATCTCAACCTCGTCTTATATTATAGTTCCCCCACTCCCAACTCCCAACTCCATCGTTCCATCTTCTTCATCATCGCCAACTCTCTCCCAGGGAAACACGTCAACACCACCACCACCACTCCTACTACCATACACCACCATAACCACAAAAATTCAGGGTTTTGTTTCTCATTCTAGTTGATCGCGGATAAATTTCGCTGTACTTAAAAATTCATTCATTTTCATTTTCATCTTGTTTCTGGACCCCCCGGTTTATTCTCCAGCCTATCCGGAACGCAGCCGACTCAACAACAACTATTTTTTTGGTTTTCGTGTTCTTCGTGCCCACTTAACGTAAACGTAACTACGTTAGTTAGTTCCCAGTCTCGCTCTCCCTACTCTCTCGCCTCGCTCTGCCTCGTCACTCTCCCCCCAAACCGAAATTTTTTTTTTTTTTTTTTTTTTTTTTTTTGCAGACACGGTCGCCGCCTCCTTAAAACTTACTTTCCCAAGGTCTATTCGCCCGCGACATCCACCACCAATCAAAACCGGAATTTTATGGATTTTTCCCTTGATTGATCCAAAACCACCTGATTTTTCGACAACCACGTGATTATTTTCATTTACTGCTGCACGGCTGGCACAAAATAAAATAATAATTATTATTATTATTTTTTTTAATTGAGAAAAGGAGAAAAAGAGAAAAAGAAAGAACCGAAGAAAAGGATACGAACATATCGCTAAATAGACGGAAATCTGTTCTCCACTCCCAGAGATCATACATACACATGTACGAACACTGGGACCAGACCGAGATACTGAAAAAAAAATAAAACAAATACGGAAATCGTCCTCTGCTGTCTGAGACACGGGTCAGCCGATAATTGTTCCTGTCTATTTGCAGTCTAATTAATCGCGCAAAAAGAAAAAAAAGAAAAAAAGAAAATGTCGGGAGATGTTGTGGATGAAGGCTGGCGAGGTAGAGGCCGCACGCGACGTGGAGAACAGGCCACCCTGAACAACCAACCGGCCGCCCAACCACGACCTCAACTTCAACCCCAACTGCAACTGCAACAACAATTAGAGCAACAATTGCAACAGCAGCTACCATCCGCCAAAATACTAAAGTCTTCGTCGCCTGACTTGTCTTCACCTAATTTATCCGACTGTGAGAGTGTGCCTACTCCCGCTCATTTTCTTTCGCGGGCTTCGTCCCCTAATCTAGCCGCTCAGGAAACCTCTACTTCTACTAGCACTGCCGCTCCTCCTGTTACAGCTTCAAAGAATACTGGAAGTGCCGAAGTAAAGAGTGAAAAACAGGAGGTTGTCGCAGCCACTGGCACCACCAAGGTGAAACGTACCAGGCGAAAGAAAGAAGACAAGGAGCCAAAGGAGAAAAATAAAGAAACAAAGCCCCGAAGACGCCGCAACAGTAATGCCAAAAATAATAATAATAACAATAGTAACCCGGGCCAGGCTCAAAATCAGCAGCTATCTATCACCGATGACAATGCAGATCGGGGAGCATCGCGCAAGCGAGCCAAGCTGGATCATCCACAGGAGATCAAGCCCACTCCTCCTTCACGGCAATCCAAGATCACCGATCTAGTTACTCCTCATCCTGCTCCTGCTCCTGCTCCTGCTCCTGCTCCTGTTCCTGTTTCCACCCTTTCGACGCTATCTCCAACCCACGCAACCTCATCCACCCAGTTCCATCTTGCTCCGTCTTCAACATCCACCTCACCCCGGCTCCAGCCACACCACCAGCCACACCATGTCCATGGTATTTCCCAAAACAGCAGCTATGACGCCTTCCCCGCGAACGGCAGTTCCCGTCCTCCCTTCCGCCCCTATCACATCCAACCGGCCCCGTCCTCCGCCCCCGCTCTAACTCCTGTTTCCGCCCCCGTCTCCACCCCCGCCCCCGCCCCCGCCCCCGGCGCCACTCCCACTCTCGCTCCGTCCCAACAACACCCTCCACCCCAGCGCTCGAGTGGACAGAACTATGACCCCATCCGCTCTGCCTTCGATAACTCTTCTGTCACCGCCCCTCAGTTCTCTGCTTCCTCAAAAATTTCTCTACCCTCCAGTCATCATCAGTTT
The DNA here is from genome assembly GCA_002110485.1 of Emergomyces orientalis. NCBI lineage: Eukaryota > Fungi > Ascomycota > Eurotiomycetes > Onygenales > Ajellomycetaceae > Emergomyces > Emergomyces orientalis. The sequence continues at coordinate 691,135 of MOWL01000046.1, forward strand.
AGTCCTCCGCCCAACACTAGGACACCACCTCCTCGCACAGTTTACCGGGCTAGTGCATCTCCCGCCATCTCCAGCATCATCGACCCTCCCACCCAACCATCTAGTTCAGCTCCTCCTCAATCAGGCCTCTTTCATCAGCAAACCAGACCTTCTCCAGAGAACAACCATTCCTCTAAGCATTCACCTACCTCGGCCACCCCCACCTCCACTACTAATACCAATACGACAACTATCCAACAACCTAAGGCTGTGCATCAACCGCTACTATCCTCTTCTCTCTTACAAGAACCCATCACCATGGACATCGACAGCGGGAACAGCGCACCAGCACCTGCTCCATCAGCACCTTCCAAACTAACTGCCAATGCCCCCAACAAGAAGGGAACGGGAGCTTCCACAGGTCCCCCCTCCACCGCACCATCTCCCAAACCGCCGCGGGCCAAAGACACAGCCCGACCTGCTCTTCCTTCAAGCTCTGGCTTGCTAGCTGGTACCCTTTTCGGTGTAGACCCCACCAACACATCCAACTCAACATCTACCAAATCCACACCGAACATCATCCTCCACATCCCTCTCCATGGCAAAACCAACCAGATCATCAATTTTACTCGATTAGCAGAGCAACAGTACGGCTTTGACGCTCTCCATCCCCGCCTTGCAGCGCAACGTGAACGGCTGGCTCGCGTCAATGCTGCCAGTGCAGCGCTCGAGAGAAATGAGAAAATCGCTAAGGGGGGTGGTACCGATAGTGCAGCGGAGGATGATTTAAGCCTTGATGCCGATCGCGATAGCGACGGGGATGGTGATGTGCTTATGTCTGGCATGGGAGGAGGCTCGACGTTGAACGGACATGCAGGCAGCGACGCAGGTGCAAGTGCCGGTGACGCCACAGGTGCTTCTAAGAAGAAACGCCGAAGAAAAATCGAAGAATATGACCGTGACGACCCCTTTGTCGACGATAGCGAGCTTGCATGGCAGGAACATGCTGCTGCAAGTAAAGATGGATTTTTCGTCTATAGCGGACCATTGGTTCCGGAGGGTGAGAAGGTTGCTGTTGAACGGTATGTTTTTTTGTTTGTTTACTTCTGCTTTTTTTCGCCCCCCTTCTCCTTTTAGATCCCTTCTACAACGTCCCATACTAAACTGAAACCTTTGCATATAGAGCCGATGGATCCATAAAACGCGGCCGCGGCCGCGGTCGTGGAGGTGCTGCTGGTTCCTCTGCGGGTGCTGGTGGTGGCTCACGCGCTCGCGGTGGCGGTGGTGGAACTTCGAATGCTGGACAACAACATGCTGGATCATCTGGGCAAGATGGTGGTGGTGGTGGTGGTGGTGGAAGAGGTGGCGGTTCAACGAGAGGAGGGGCGGCGATGGCGCGCAAGCCGCGCGTGACGAAGGCTGGTCGGGAGACGATGCAGAAGGAGAAGATGGAGCGGCAGAAGTTGGGGCAGGAGTTGGCTGGGAAAGGGGCTACTGGTTCTGGTTCTGGTTCTGCTGGGGCTGCGAGTGGGACTGGGAGTGGAGGTGGAGGTGGAAGTGGAGGTGGCCAGAATGTGGGTGCGAGCGCGAGTGCGAGTGCGAGCGCAAATCCAAATTCGAGTTCTAATGTTGGGGTGGTGTAATGGAGAGGTACCATGGGAATTCGAAGTAATGAAATGAAGAAGTGGGAGATAAGAGAGCGGGAATTGTTAATTTTTTTTTTATATTTTTTTTTCGTTTTTTCATTGGGAATATCCGAATATCTGGTATGCATGTGGTATAACATCGCCTGTCTGACACTACTTTTTCTGCTTTTCTGCTTCTGGTATTGGCTTGGTTTGGCCCTGGTCTGGTCCGGTCTTGTACGTGGCGGTCATATTTCTTTCTTTCTTTTTTTTTTGTCTTCTTCTCTGCTCCTTATCAATTTTTTCTTTTCTTCATTTCACTTCTCTTTTCTTCTTCGTTGAACTCTTTTTTAACTTATCGATTCGTTATTGCATACATATATACGTGTGAGTGTGTGACGGGAGCGGGTGTGTTTCTTTCCCTTTCATTTCATATTAATTTTTAAAATTTTTTTTTTTACTGCTGCTTTATTTTAACTATACTGCCTACCAGTGTTGGAATGATATGTTGCCTTGTTGCTTTAAATTGATGCCCCATTAACCGATTCTTTGTGAGTTCAACTATTGTTCTCATTTTTTAAACCAGACTTTTTATTTTTAAACACAATTTGGTGGAATGAATACCTATGTGATATCACTCAATTTAATAATTAAGAACCCATCGCAAGTCAATAATAAGGGAAGAATAATTTCAGTACCTAATTTCAATATCTCAATAATAAACAACCATGTCGCTAACTTCTGCTCAATAAAAAATAAAAATAAAAACCCTAACTTGCCCTCTCCACCCCGCGGCCCGAAATGAATATTCTGCTTTCTGAACCCGCATCCCATTCAACCAAATGAGTATGTAAATAAAATAAAAGTCTAGCAATATCAAGCTGCAGCATGAATATAAGGCACGGACGAATAAAACACTTTCCCACAGGTACAAAAGAAAACATATGTAGATAAGATATATTAAGGAAAGAAGAAATCAAACAAGTATCGCCCACTCATGGACGGAAGCTAACATGGACATGGTCCCTGCGGAAATACAATAAATCGTTAGCAAAACTTTCTGATCTCCTTTCAAAAGAAGTTTCGTCATGAGTTATATTATATATAGGGGGGAACTCACCAGTGATTAGCGGTAACTCCACCTCTATTTTCCATCTTCTCCCATTGTGACCAGCCCCGGACATTTTCGCCAGACTCCCAGATCTTCTGGCCCCAGATGACGTATGTGACTTTGAGCTCACCAGCGTGGCGCATAATCCATTCCGCAAGCGGTTGGCCGTTAGGAGAATGTGCCTGTCCAAGGAAGAAAAATAGGAACGTTTCAGCAGCAATCCATATAAATTTTTATTATTGTTTTTAATTAAATAAAATCAGATTGGTTTAAGAGATTGGTGGGATCGAAAAACAAGAAAACAGGAAACTTACCCCAGTCATAAGATCCAATGCCAAACCGAGCGGATGCTCCGACTTACCCGAGCGCCGTCCATAGCAACCGACAGATCTGACCTTGCCCGGGTTCGCATTGAGGATCTTATATCCGGCATCGATAACATGGCGCTTGCACTTGTGCTCGGGGATCTTAACGGATGGGCCAGCCGGTGGTGGCGGTGGTTTCTTGTCCGTGCAGCACATCACGTCGTTCGGGTCATTGGGACAGGTCCAGGGGTCATTGGGCGTTCCCGCACCTGGGGTAGCAGTACCTTTACAGGCAGACTTTTTCATGCAGACGCCTCGCACGCCACGCGCGTTGCACGTCTTTCCCTTGGGAGGGCCTGGAGGTTTTTTATCTGTGCAGCACATCACATCGTTTGGGTCATTTGGGCAGGTCCAGGGGTCATTGGGAGTTCCTGCACCGGGTGTCGCGGTTCCTTTACAGGAAGATTTTTTCATACAGACGCCGGGGACGCCGTGGGCGTTGCACTTTTTACCCGATGGGGGTGGGGGTGCTTTCTGCGTACAGCACATCACGTCGTTGGGGTCTCTCGGGCAAGTCCAGGGATCACTGGGCGTTCCCGCACCTGGTGTTGCGATGCCCTTGCAGGCTGACTTCTTGATGCAGACGCCTGAGACACCGCGGGCTTTGCAGGCGCGAGGGGCGCGTTTTGCGAGGCTGTCGTTGTCGTCGTCGCCGCCGTCGTCATCCGCCATGCTGGGGTCAAGTGGGGGCAGTTCAGCTGTGCAGCATTGCCAGCCATTTGGTGAGTGTTTACACCAGTCGCCGGCGACGGGTACGCCATTCCACGCTTTACATTCGGCGGGAGGCATGCAGTGGCCTTCTTCGCCTTGAACGTTGCATTGTTCCCACCGCTTTGATTTGGCGGAAAGGGAGGTGCAGGTGGCGGTGAGGGTGAGGAGGGGGAGGAGGTATCTCATCGTTCCTGCTGTTTGCGTGACCCTTCTGTTGATATTATCAGGAAAATAACAAACAAGAAGGAGATAAAGTAGATATCTCGGGGTAGGGGGAAGTCTGTCTTTGTCTGAGAGTCTGTATGGTTGATTGTTCTTTCGGATGAAATGAGGATAGAAGCATTGTGGCCATCGACGGGCCTTTTATAATCCAATATTCTCTTTGGAGCCTCTTGATGATCACTGCCTCTGAGCCTCATCTCATGCTGTCTGTGCTCTTGAGGCTCATACATATTCCATCAAATACGAAGCAGTGAGATATCTGCCTTCGATGTTCGTCGACCAAGCTTTCTCCATTGTTGGAGGGCACGCTCCTCCTCGTTTGAACTACCTTGGCGACGAGGCAAAATTGAAAGACGTTCACGAATCAAGATGTTTCCAGAACCTCACAAAGCACCCGTACAAAATGACACTGGCCAGCTGAAACTGTCCGTATTATTTTGGCATAAACGAGGCATTGTTGTCCCAAACGGATCAGAATCATGCCATGAAGCGGGACAGTAACTGGGGATCCTTCGGTCTTCTGTAGGCAACTAAGCCAATAATACGGAAGAGAGAAGTGAACAAGCTTTCCCCAGGTCAAAGTCCTTGCTGAAGAGAAATTCCCAGGTTGTCAGCCTGGCTAAGCCGCAACTGTAGAACATGTTTCTTTTTTGTTTCGAGTGAAGATCTCTGCAGATGATCGCAATCTGCTATCATGGATTGTTCACAAATGGACCAAAGAGGCAAGCAGGTAAACTGGTGTTGATATTTATAGAACACGAGATGTTTGCAACAGGGTGAACTGTGACTAGCTATTATTGGAATTTAAAATTTGTGTTGGTCCCAGGATGCCAACGACGCTTAGAGCTCCTGAATGGCTGGTTGTCGATTGGGACTGTCGGCCAGGGGCCAGGGGGAGGTGGTTTGTAGCTTGCCGCTCGTGTTTCTTCAGAGTGATCGACAAATTTGGGTTTTGGATTGTGGAGGCTGAGGATGATGCCGAAGATGCTTGCTTACCCCCCTCCCCCAATGATAAATTTCCTGCTCGTTTTCTTTTGTGTGTGATATGGATTCCCTACGAAATTCACAGAATTTGTTGCTTGCAGGTTGGTTGCTCAGGCCGCCATCATCAACAACTCCTGTGTAATATTCGCCCCATCCATCGGACAGGCTTCCTTACGCGGGACAACTCGCCAACCTCTTCACCTCTTTAGAACATTCTGTCCCATCGTGGAGTTGATAGAAATGATTGAGCTAGCCGCGCACAAACTCCACTCACGGGACCCACACTGTGGGTGCCCAGCAGATTAACACACTGTTCAACTACTCTAACAGTGACAACTACCCCGTTGCCAGCAATGATGGCACTTCTAAAGCGGACTAACACTGGCCTACTGTGGGGCTATGCAGCCAACCAGAGGAGAATGTGGAATGCTGGGAACCTGAAACACCTCGTATGAGAATGGCGATGTCAGGATCACCGGCTAGAAAAACTTACTTGGGACATCCAGCTGCTCTGTGAACGAGAAGTAAGCCGATTGACGATGATCCGGAGTTATCTTCATCCAGCAGCACCAGTTAGAACTGGCCTAAGTGGCATATATGCCACACAAGTTATTTCATTGGCAAATTTGGAGGGTTAGGCGAGCTGGATCGAACAATTTATTGGTGCCTTCTGATATTTTTGAAACCCGATCCCTAGGTTAGAAATTCTTCGTCTCGCGCTTATAGGAACGATAGTCGACGCGTATACAAAAATCCGTCGGCTTGTTAAGGTATAGTTGATCCAAGTTAGTTCAAGATAAATCACCCCAAATAGATGATAGAGCGTTTTCAAAAACTCTTAGGTCAAAGGAATTCATTTTAGCCCTAATTAAACACCACTTCAACTTGATAACAGATTTCACCCAAGAACAACAGTGGTGAACCTTGAAACAGTCCAGGAGGATAATGACAATGAAGCAAAAGCCTAAGTCAATTGCTCAGAAGATTTAGCCCCTCTTTCCATGAGCAGAATCGCCGAACTGGCTTCATTTAACACGTTCAAACAGCTAACACTGTGATCACATAGTGTGGCAGCGCCACGGTCCTCTTCTGGCGCCTGATCCTCGCTGGCGTCAAACTAACAACTGCTCCTAAGTTCCCCATAACTAATCAGTCTAGCCCATGGGCAAAAGAGCTCTACTGGCATGGAACTAGAATAGACGATTTATTCCCGTTTTCTGATATTAAGACTCTGAATTCTGGCGCAAATGAAAACCTTTTACTAACCACGACAAATTTATAAACCGACTTCTGTCCCCAAGTGGTATTTCTCCCTACTTACTAGCCATTGACTCGTGCAGCTTGTAGCAATAGGCACCAGCACTGGTTCCCAAAACTACAACATGCAATCGCAGACAGACTTCATTATTAAAACCCTGGAAGATTGCTGAAAGATACCCTGGTAGTTGCGCACCCTAAACGCTTCCTCTTTTCGGCATTTTCCTCCTTCAGCCTACCAACATCATGCCCTGCGGACCAGGCAATAATCTGCAGATTGTGTTCCCGACTTCCAGCGCAACCAAGGGCTCAATCTACTGCTTCGCGTATATCTAGCTGAAGCGTAGACCGAATTGTTATCTGGGTCACATACTGCGACGCGCACGCACCCGGTTCCGGAGTTCACCCTCTCCTCCAGGGCTCAAGAAAAAAATAGTCTTTGCAGGAAAATAACGCTGCCCTGGTGTCTTTGTTCAAATATTGCTTTTTCCCCGCGGATAAAGGACGGAACTCCTGTCTCCTATTCCATCGTGGTAGACATAGTAATATGAGGAGATGACAATTTCTGCGCTCTAGCGGTGACAGCTTGTGTCACAGAATCTTCTCTATACATAAGACCCTCGATCCTGCTACCGAGCTTCGGCACTCTAGCGATCTGACTGACATACGTATTGTACATTGAGTCTAGATCCACAACATTTAGCTAATCGCACGAAAGAAAGATTACTCTCATCCGATATGAAGTTTATCACCTTTGTCTTAACCGTATTGCCTATGGTCTCCGCGCTTCCAGCTGAAACTAAGACGGCCGGGTGTGACTGTGACAACATTTCCTGCTCACAGGTCTGGCCACAGGTAAATAGTATCCATATACACATGAGAATTAGGAGGCTGAATTGATCGGGAGGATAAAGACAAGTTTACCTGACAGAGGAGAACAATCAATAGTCATGCCACTGCGCAAATTCTGCTAAACTCGCGTGCTACAACAAATGTGGAGGCGAATATCCACAGCTACAAGTAAGTATGAATTTCCTTATGCATCACTGGTTTACGAAATCACAGCGCCTCGCAATAGTTATATTCTGCACCTGGTTGATTAACTTATGGCATTGGCGCTTTACTGACGGTGCGGTCCCCTAGAAATGCCCGCACAAACCCCCATCAGCGTGATCAGATATCAATTGAATTGAGGATATGGGATCAATTCCAGCTTGGTTGAGTTATTTTATCCCTCTAAGGGCGAGGTTTATTTGGCGTGTTGGATGTTATATCCGGATTTTCCTTTTATTCGCGTCTCCCAATTAGGTAGCAACAGCACACTCTATTCTAAGAACATCGCATTGGAACGATGGTCATCAATATATCATCCATGACAGAGTACTTACTTCGTTACATGTGTGCATCGCTTTTACAGAACCGAAGGTCTCCTCAAGTAGGCTCAGAGGGAGCTTGAAAATGATGTGCAAATATTTCAGGGATCAAGCGGCTGTCCTCTTAAAACTGGAATACAATGCCTGGATTCCCTTCCGTTCGGCCAAAACCACAATAGAAGGATGGAATATCCCAATCAAGCCGAAATCTTAGCCGAACGCAATTAGATGGGTACCACGACCTTCACACTTCTGTCCCTGCCCACTCCCCATTTCCAGACCTCCATGCAGCCAAACGAGCTCAACTTGTCAAATCATACGCCAAAGTAACTACTCATACATGTACTGTATGAACCAGATCATCAATTTAACAATCAACCTGCATAAATGACAAGTTATGGCTTTCGTGGGCGTTAGGTGTCAGGGGTGAATAGATAAAATAAGTACCAAAGGATTGGTCGGTTAACGTTTCTCAAAAGCGTATTCCCTTTAAGCGGTGTGAAGGGTACGGTGTATTTATGCAAAGTTCATGTACGCCGTACATTTGTTCCTAGTTTTGTCGCGGATCAAAAATGAAGCTGTCTTTTGTTTAACTATGGATGGAGTTGGTGGTCCTTCTTGTCTGACGATTTTTTTGCCTTCCGTCAGATCATGTGGATTGAGGGAGCATCACATGATTAATTCATTAGCAAAAATGAGCACCTTGAAAGAAATACAAAACATACTAGTAGTAAAGAGCCCTTCTCGTTAAAAAAATAAAGAAATTTCTAAAAGAAAGAACGAAAAGAAGAAAAAGAGAGAAGCAAAATATCACGTCTTATCACTGTATTTATACCAAAATATCCTGTTTTAGCGCGGTTAATTGTGATTCTGGTCCTTCGGGCAAGCCTCCTGTGGCAATGGCATTAATGGCTTGATAACCACCACGAACACAGTCTGCCTCCACGCCTTTGGCTCGCAGAATGCTGGCTGCAACACGTGCAGTATCTCCGTTATAGCACAGTACGAGGACACGCCTTGCATCAAAACTTGAAGAATTCCTTATCTGGCCGAAGGTATCTTCCAGTTCCAACCATTGTGCTTCCAACACCTTCGGCTCTGCGAATGGGCTGGGATCGCTGGACGCCAAGCTGTTAAGTGGGATATTGATAGCATCTGGTAAATGCCAGCTGTCATAGTCAACTTTCTTCCGCAGATCAATTACATAGCTCTGTGGTTTCGCCTTGATGGTGGTCCAGGAATATGCTTTCACCGCTTCAAGAGGCTCGTAGAAGTTGGGAAGAAGATCGGTTGGAAGCCGTTCCCAGCTCTCATCATAACGATACGTATCAACTTTGGTCAAATTCTGGTGTTTCTTTAGTTTTAGGTCCAGTTCGCAATGGTAAGATGAGGGCGACATTTGTATTAACTCACCTCGTTATGGATCGGAGGGAATTTCTCCGGTCCCAATTTCTGGAAATACTCGTCGATGTATTGGTACGGCAGATCGCAACACAAGAAAACGCAGTGGATTAAACCATCAGGGCCTGCTAGCTCTTGCAGGGTCCCAGCTGACTTGCGCTTGTTCAACATTTGAACAAGACCACGTAAGTTGAATCCGGATGATGGCCCACAAACCAGACCTTCTCTACATAGATCAAGGGACAGCGCATAAGATTCAGGTGACCCTACTTCTTCAATCGCATCGACGGCCTTTTTCCATGGGAATTCAACGGGACCGAGAAGAGCATGAGATCTGGGACCTGGAACTCGGTCACCTGGAGCTGTGCAAACTCCAAGCCTTAAGACGGAAGGCTTCACGTGCTTGAAATACGTTCCGATTCCTGTCATTGTCCCCGATGTTCCCATGCCAGCGCAGATGACATTTATCTCAGGGAGCTGCTTGAAAATCTGCGGTCCCGTCCATCGGACATGTGCTCGCCAATTGTTGTCATTCTCGTATTGATTTGGATTGACAATTTCGTCAGAGACAATCGCCATTTTTCTTGCGTTCTGGATCCCGCCGCGCTCATCCTGCGGGTCGGGTTGCGAAGGCCCCCCGAAGAGGGTAATGTCAAGCCCAAAAAATTGCATTAATTTTAATTTTGTATGACTCGTTTTGTTACTGAGATAGGCTCTGACATCGCTGATATTGTGGAATATCCTTGCGATCATCGACATCGAAATGACTGTCGAGCCAGAGCTATATTCAATAATCGTGTTCGTTTTGCCCGGGACAACACTGGATTCAAGCATGTTCATCGCTAAAAGGCGAACCAGTGGCTTAAATCAGTTTCATGCGTCTTCGTTCAGGAGTGCGCTGTAGCTGACATACGTACCTGGGATAGCCTTCACGTTGTTTGCGGGGTGCATTGTCATCATCTTTGCATATATCCGTACTCCATGTTCATAGAAAGGGTTCAGAACCTCTGGAACTTCCACAAGTGGGAGTGGAGGCTGGCAATCGGGGTTGAAATATTTTTTCAGGGCCTCAGGCCCGGAATATACATTCAAAGGGTTCGGGTTAGCCATGTTAATTTTTGCTCTATTTCAAAACGCAAAGAAATAGACACCGAGTGGAATATTCTTTTTTCTAAAGGAGAGTAAGAGGACAGATGGAAGCATTAGAAAGAAAAAGCCACTGGGCCTGAACATTTATAGCTCACTCTGGATGTCTCCATGACATTATCCATCCACCTTGGGGGAAGCATCCCGGTTCTCTTTCGATGGATTTGCGACAATAGGAGCGTCTATTTGCAATAAGCATAATGAAGAACTAACCTCTCCTCATACCCTAAAGCAGGGGCAAAATACCATTGGACCGAACTTTAGTATAATTAAGCCCACTTTTTTGCATTCAGGAAGCGTTGTTGGGGTTTTACAGTCTCCTTGAATTAAATTATCAATCTGCTAGGTGCATAACACTCTTTGTTACCCTTTTCTTTGGGCAGCCCACAAATGTAGCCCCCAAGGTTTGTTTCGGCAATCTTGTCCTTGAGAGTCTCATCTCCTCTTCTCCAATGAAATGCCGAATTGGTACATATTCCATAACATCATTGAGGACCCTGGCTTATCTGATAAGTACCTTTGTGGTTGACTGAAATGCTGAAAATTTCCCCAAAGTTACCATAACGAGGACCTTGAGGGACCTTGTCAGCCGGAACTTCATATGCATTCATACCTGTTCCTGCTTGTTCCCCTGACCCTACCAAAATTACGAAGCTGCAAAATTGCTTAAAACCCTAGGTACCGGATATTTATATACTAATGAAAGTTAGTTAAAAGCAATTGTGAGAGTTTTGAGAAGGTTTGCCACCCTTCCGCCAGCTTGGATAACGCTCGTCCTCAGCACTGTATTTACCGAGCAGAGGAAAATTGGGGCGCGGAGCTGCATGCCAAACTAATCTCGCCGTTCGCACGATCCACCAGTGTTCTCCGCTGCCTGCAGAACTTTAATCAACTATATCTTTTCTGCAGGGGTACAGCATGAACAAAATCGCTTCCATTTATTATTTCTCTCGTTCCTAAAGTTGGACGGCCATTATTCTTCTCTCCATTCATTACTAGCTGCAGAATCTCGAACATCTATTCTTTTCTCACTACCAAGCTTATTTACGAGCTGGAAAAATGAATGCAGGCGCGGCTGTCCAAGGGACAACACAACCTTCAATGTCAAATACGCCAGACGCCAACGACAAGGTGTTGACCAGCGATGCTGAGAAAGGGAGTCCTCATGTTTTCAATGAGCAGACAAACTTCGTCCCAAAGCGTACTATCATTACGGTAGGTTCTTAGCTTTACCATCGGTGACATGTCAGTTATGCTAACCAGCTTCAGATATTTCTGGCATGTGCCAGTGTTGATTTGCTTGCTTTGATGGATCAAACAACTTTGGCAGCCAGTCTTTCGATCATCTCAAATGATCTGGCTGCTGGGGATCAGACGTCCTGGATTGCCGCTGGATATTTCGTGTAGGTCACCGATCTAGCTATTGTTTTTAACGGGAACGAAACATCTATTAACAAAACTGCAAATCGGAAATACAAAAGAACGTCGACATGTTTCCAGCTACTATATGGGCGCTTTTCCGATGTCTGGTCACGCAAAGTGATTCTCTACATTGGCCTCGTCATCTTTTTCATAGGATCTCTGGCAGCCTCTGTCGCACGAACCTCCACCCAGCTAATCATATTTCGAGCCTTCACTGGCATTGGTGGTGGTGGATTAATGACCGTGGCGCAAATGATAGTCAGTGATGTCGTTCCACTCCGGGAGCGAGGAAAATATCAGGGAATCCTAGGCTCTGTAGTAGCCCTTGCAAACGGCATTGGGCCTGTGATCGGCGGTTCCCTAGCATCGATATCACAAGGCTCTTGGCGGTGGATATTCCGCCTCAATATGCCCCTCACAATACTAACCACCTGCTGCGTGATGTTCTTCATGCCTCTGAGAAAAGTCGAAGGAGACTGGAAATTGAAACTGCAAACCATAGATTTCATCGGAGCTTTTCTGGCCCTTGGCGGGACGGCGTTGTTCATGCTTGGCTTGACTTGGGGTGGTGGTGAATATCCATGGAATTCAATCCACGTCATTGCCACATTGGCCGTCGGATTTTGCATCTCGGCAGCGTTTGTTGTTTGGCAATGGAAGGGAACATCCACGCCTCTCGTGCCGATGCATATCTTTAAAACTCGCCTTGTCAACGGAGCCTGTCTAACCATGTTTGTTAATGGCTGGAATTTTCTGGTCCAGGTCTACTACATTCCTACGTTCTACCAGCTGGCGTACGGCTATTCCGCGACCAAAGCAGGCTCACTGTTACTTCCGATTACATTGGTTCAGAGTACGTTTAATGAATTTTCCCTAAGGGTTGATTGAGGACTTAGGCCACCGGTTAATCCCCTGCCTATACTCATTATAATTATTGTTTATTGCCCCTATTTTGCTTTTTTTTAACTTTCTTCATCCCTGTTACTAAATTTACAGCAGCCCTCAGTAGCACATTTTCAGGCCTTGTCGTGCATTGGATAGGCCGCTATCGAGAGTGCATTCTCCTAGGATGGATTGCCTGGGCAGTCGGCCTTGGTCTGTTCTCGACGCTTGATCAATTTTCGGGTCTTGGAAAACAGATAGGGTATGGAGTACTGACTGGTCTTGGTGTAGGGAATACATTACAACCGTGAGTAATGAAATATGATCAAATTTGTTGGATTACCATGTATCAAGCTGGGTTAACAAATTTTCAGAGCCCTCATTGCAGTACAGGCGGGCGTTGAGCGGCGTGATATGGCTGTGGTGACATCATTTAGAAAGTGAGTGGGGCGACAGACACAAAAATACAAATACAACACAGTTCCAGCGTACTGACGATATAACCGCTCGGCAGCTTTATCAGAAATCTCGGCGGAACCCTGGGGCTTGCCGCTGCAGGAACCATCATACATAACATTCTATTGTCGTCTATTTCAACTCTCAGCCTCAACACGTCGGAAACCCATAAACTTCTCAGGAGTCCTAACACCTACCTTTCTACTCTCGCGGAATCGGAAGCTATCCGTGTCCGTTCGGTCCTTGTTCCGGCATATCAAAAAGGGTTTCGGATCATTTTCCTTATCGGCGCGGGGCTGGCCGCCTTGGCATTTTGCCTTTCTGTGTTCTTGATGCCACAGGTGGCTTTAAAGAGGCCGGATGATGAGGCGTTGAAAGAGGAAGGGAAGAGAAGGGCTAAGGGCCGTGATAGTTCATCGGGAGACGATGGTGCTTGAAACTATATCTGCCAAAGCATGTTGCATAAACAACAGCAGTAAACGGTATTATACAATATTTCAATAGATTAAAAAAATAATTATAAATAAATATAAACACCCCATAAAACCGCGGAGGAAACGCCGGCCCAGATTGGTATAGTGTCGAAGTTAAGCTCAGCTCACCAGGATCCGCGCGACCTTAGGTAGTTAGAGCTGAACGCCACATCTCACTACGGCCTCAAAGGCTCGCCGTCGATGCTTAGTTGATGCTTAAAAAAATATCCCAGTAAAAATACATGACTAGAAACGGCGATTTGGATTCATTCCGTTCGTGCCTTGAGAGAATATTCTACCATTATTCACCATCTTCTCACCGTGTTGTATTTCCCCATACTTGTAAGAGCTATCTATCCCCCGCATTGCGGGGCGGGATCCCCTCGCAGCCCCTTCCAGACCCACAAGTAACTGAGCGAAAATGCCATAGTAAACCTCACCGTTGCTTTGGGGATGCTACATCACCACTTGCTTCGGCAAAAGAATGCAACAAAATGGAAGATCAATTGAAAATCGGTGAAGGGACTCTTCCCGTGCTCTTCCCTGGCTCCCGGGGTCAGCATTTAGCCTTGTGCTACCCGGATGTCCAGGATTTCGGTACAGCTACCATACAGTTAGACCAAGTTACCCTGGATTGCGGGGGGATGCCCTACCAAGTCCTATTTATATCGGGCAAACGTCCCCTCCATTTCTACAACTCAATGTCGAAGAAGGGAAAGATTTTTCTCCAATCTCCTGATCTTTTTTGGGATGGAGTTAAGCGAGTCAAAGCCTAAAGACCATGGAGAGGGTGATGAGCCTATCAAGACGTTGGGCAATGAGAAGCTGGTTGATATATTGGTACACTCCAAGCCCAACTGGCTGGGAAGTGGGTATCTCCGCATGTATCTCTTCTGCGCCCTCGTCTTTCTAACATCAACTATGAACGGTAAGCAGTTTTGGTTAAAAGAAGTACAATAGTTTATTGGGCGAAGTGGTGTCTGAAAGAGCTAACTCAGCCATTGTCATTGTTATCTTTAGGACTTGATGGCAGCTTGATGGGCAGTATAAACACTCTCCCCAACTACGTCAAGTACTATGACCTCCCGCCGACAGGCAATACTGGCACAGGGATTGTCTTCGCGATTTTCAATGTACAGAACCCCTCCCCCACACATGCGTGGATTTACAATCATTTTCTAAGACACAAACACTAGGTTGGCCAAATGGTTGGCGCGCTCTTTATATGGATAGCGGACTGGCAAGGCCGACGGCTACCTATTTTCCTTGGCTGCTTTGGAGTCTGTATCGCGACTATCGTGACAGCTCTAGCTCCTACTCTAGGTGTATTCATTGGCGGTCGGTTTTTACTATCCTTTTTTGCCATAATCGCCTGCACAGCAGCACCGCTATACATTATCGAGGTTGCACCGCCCCAATACCGTGCGACGGTTGCGGGGATGTATAACACATTCTACTACGTGGTTGGTAGCTTCATCCCTTTGTACACTTTCTGTACCCCGAATTATCGGTTAACACCAGCATGACCCGTTATAGGGCTCCATAATTGCTACCTCCTCCGTTTATGGGAGCCATAAACACCTTGCACACAGGGGGAACAGTGACTGGCGTGTCCCTTTGTGGATTCAAATGCTTTGTCCCGGCATCGTGTGTTTAGGAATTTGGTTCTGCCCAGAATCTCCTAGATGGTATGTGGAATATATGATCTTTATGAAAGTATCAGCAAACTAAATCCAATACCAGGTTGATTGGGAAGGAACGAGGTGATGAAGCAAGGGCCATATTGGCCAAATATCACGCAAACGGCGATTCCAACCACCCTTTGGTTAGACTTGAAATGGACGAAATGGCCGAGTCTTTAAGAAAAGAAGGCATGTTGACCTGGCGAAACTTTTTTGATATCCGGGTACTATTCAAGTCTCGTTCTCGCCGGTATAGGATGATGCTGAATATCTCATTTTCGTGGTTTGGGCAATTCTCTGGTAACAAGTATGTTCCAACAGCCACAAGGCATCCCAAGACAAGAAAGAAGCTTTTTGAGGAAATTTTTATATTTTGCTGACACCGGAGACCTCACTATTAAGCGTTGCATCTTACTACCTACCCTACCTCCTTGAAAATGTTGGAGTGACCGATACCGACACTAAACTCCTCCTCAACATCGTTTACGCCATCACAGGATGGATCCCTGCCATGATAGGAGCACGTTGTCACGATGTAATCGGGCGGCGCAAGATGTTACTTGGCTGTACAGGGGGCATGGCCGTTTGCCTTGCAATTGCTGCAGGTACGGCAGCCGGTTATACCAACACTGGAAGTAAAACGTCATCATCCGCCTCGATCGCATTTATCTATATATTTGGCTCAGTGTTTGCATTCGCATTCACATCGATGCAGCCCATATATCCTGGTGAGGTTATGTCAAACGATATGAGAGGCAAGGGAATGGGGGTTTACCAGCTAACTGCTGGTGCTGCGGGATTTGTTAACACATTTGCGGCGCCGGTTGCATTGAATAATGTGAGTAATCTATCTACCTACTCTCTCTTCTCGTTGCCATCAACACATGCTACCCCATATGCTTCCTGCTCCTTTTCTTACTCCCCACTCTCCCCACTCTACCAAAGGTCTAACAAAGAAACACCAATAGATCAAATATTGGTTCTATGTCTTCTTCGTCTTTTGGGATCTGTTTGAATTTGTGTTTATATATGTCTTCTTCGTGGAGACCAAAGGACGTACACTAGAGGAGCTTGATGAAGTATTTGAAGCACCTAACCCACGGAAAGCCAGTACGGCACCTATTATCTTGCGGCGACATCTTCCTGTTGAAGGTGATGAAGAGAGGAAGCACGACCCTACCGTTTAATATTATGTGCCCGCAGCCACTAAACGGATGGAGTTGGAAACCCAGTACGGAGGTACCGAGACATAAATACTGAAGGCGTGCTCGGTTGCACTGACAAACAAGGATATCCTGTGCTCAAATAACAGATACCAGTGTACTTCCGGCATTAATTTTGATATCCAATTTCAAGCGATCTCACTTTCCTGAGGTACCAGGAAATTCTTTCCTGACAGTGTCCTCATTCTTACACGGTGTCAATATAAATGAATGACCACTCTCTGCTATTCAGCCTATATGTGCTGGCTAATTCTGTAACTACATAAACAGAAAAGTTATAGTGGTGGCGGGACGCACATGAATTCTTCTTGTGCTTTACCATCTATCATACCCTACATGACTGGGGATATTTGCTTGAAATATTTCATTGTGTTTGTACTGTACGAATATTTCCAGTCGTCGATTTTAGTTTTAGTGGATTATCAATTCCACCATTCTGAATACAGCATTCTGAACTTAGCCCTCGATTGTCCAACAATAGTCTCATTGGTTTTAAATCAATTTTGTCGTCTATTTTATAGTTGTTTCGCTTGAAAACTGTTCGGCAGCCTCATAATCTTTCTAGCATGTTACGGTTTTTGGTAGGATGGTATCACTCAAAGAAACAAATTAAATTATTAGCAGTTCTACACTTTTCCTTGCTATCATGATAACAGCTCTTCCGAGCATCCCAGCCAAACTCCATATCTTCCGGCAGCACAGTTTATTGTATCTTTTGCTTCCCAAAATGCCAATTTCCAGGACGCCATTGTCAAATCCTCGTGTATACCGTCATTAATCATAATATGTAACACTTACCACCTTGAACGCCTCCCTCTTCTCCCCAACACGGACATTCCCTTCCCCATCAACATTAATATACCTGGAAGGGTTACCTGTGCCACTACCACTGGCGCCGCCGCCGGTAGACGATGACGCATACGCTATCGAATAGCCCCGCTTCTCTCCCTTCTCATCCCAATTCCCGGCAGAAAACAAAATATCCACTGGCACCGCCTCCGCTCTCGTAGAAACTTGCCTTCCCTCCCGCCCCAACCAAACCTCCCTATCAAAACTCGACACCAAAAACGGACCCGACTGGTTCGTCGCAATGACCTCGGTGTCGGTACTATTATTGTTATAGTAATGGATTACCCACCGGGCATTTTGAGGGCGGTATTTATCCTTTTCATGCTTTTCATTCTTAGAGGGGGACTCTTGTGATGGTATTGTCGTTATTGTAAATGCATTATTATTTTCGTTTTGAGTGAGGAGGTTATGGGTTAGTAGACGGCCGTTTTCACTTTCGAAGACGAGATAGCGTCCTTCGGTCAGTTGTCCCGTGCATATCTTATAGCCCGCTTCGACAATATTAGGGAGTGTAGCGGGCTGGGAAGAATAAGGGGGAGGGGGTCTTGGGTCAGGGAACTGTGATTCACAGAACGCTGAGCCGTCGAATTCGCCGCGGGAGTCGCGGTGCGGAGGTCTTGGTTTTGGGATGTCGGGTACGGAGAGGTCAGGCTAAATAGATATACCACATGATAATTAAGCAAACAGAATATATATAAATGTTTGGGGTATAGTAAAATATCATCATGCTTCTGAGGAGTATTTCGGGACATACGTTCTCGAAATCCAGTGCATTTAGGAGATTTGCCATATTTTGCCTCCTCCAGGGGACCATCTCGTCTGTCCTGATGTTATCAAACCCTTTTGCAGTAAGCCATTCTTCAATAAAAAGGATTTGCGAGTTGTGGTCTGCGTGTTCGGTAAAGATGTGGCCACCACGGGTCCAGGGGGAGACGATGTAAAAGGGAACCCGGACTCCTGTTATTATTTGTTTTTTCATTAATAAGGGGTTGGTTCGCTAGCGATTGTATATTTTTGGATTAACATTATAAGGAAGTACGAACCAGGGCCGGTGTATATGTTTCCAAAAAGATCATATGGGTCCTCCATCCATTCACCGGGTGTATTTTCTGGGGAGTGGTAAGGAGGGACATGATCTCCCCAACCACCAGATTCTGCGAATTCGGTCAGCTTGATGCATCGATATAGCTTCGATCGTTGAAGGGAGAAATATTATACCATCGTAACTAATCATGAGCAGACTTTTACCATAATGTGGTCCCTTAACCACTGCATCTAGGATCTTGTGCTGCAACCAGCCTCCGTCAGAAGGAGAATATGGTGCATGTTCGGACAGCTCTCGTGGGCCGACGATAAAGCTAACTTGCGGTAGGGTACCTAGGGCAGCATCCGCGTAGAAAGCATCCAAGCCCAAATACGCCATTCCTTTCTGTGATAATGCTGAGTCTGACGACGCATTCTGGAACTGCTCGAACCAGGCTAATGGGTTGTCATCAAAATTATCTACCCCTTGATAAACCTGCCAGGAAACGCCCGCAGCTTCATATATGTCAAATATTGTTTTCCATTTGAGAGGGTAGCAGTTGAGATTGGGAGCCTCGCACCCTAGTTATTAGTTTAGCTCAAAATTCAACCGCTGAGCAGATTTTCCCCAGAAAAACTCACCTGGAGTTTCGGTATTATCTATATATACACCTCCTTCATCTGGCGACTGCGGGCTGCCGGGAACGTTGATGCTCCCACTAACCAAAGTGACTCGATTCGGGTTGGTTGCAGTGATTTGCGATTCCTACCTCACTATCAGTTTCCAGATGTTGCCTCCTAAAGGATGAGTGAGGGCACACACTTGATACATATCGCCGACAGT
Source organism: Emergomyces orientalis (assembly GCA_002110485.1). Taxonomy (NCBI): domain Eukaryota; kingdom Fungi; phylum Ascomycota; class Eurotiomycetes; order Onygenales; family Ajellomycetaceae; genus Emergomyces; species Emergomyces orientalis. Next base: position 710,163 of record MOWL01000046.1, read on the forward strand.
CCAACCTTCTGCAATGGCAAACTGAACAGGTAGGTCCTGTCGTTTTAGATAACCCCAACTCCATGGCGTATTGTTCCTTGCCCATCCATCATTGAGTCCGCCGTTAATGGAGGCGTGATTTTCTGTATAACCATTACTTCCAGCAGCCATGCACTGTATGGCTTGTGACCAGTTTCCCCCCAGATATCCTAAGTACCACGGAAGTAGCGTTTCTGTGTCATTTGACATGTTCGAATCAACTGGCCTTTAAAAAGTAAGTATACTTCATTCCTATGTAGTCTGGTGGCTGGTGACTGACTGGTACCACACGGGACGGCCATTTGGGTTAATCTGTACGTTGGGATCATGGTATCCTCTTGCGCCCGCCATAGTCCCGAAATACTTGCAATTCAGTTAGTATCTGTACACTGGATATCAATATCGTTGCATAGGAGCATACTGTGTCCCAGGACCGATTTTCCTGCATAAATATGATGACATGGTCGATGTCCTTTAAACTTCGAACCGCTTCGGCGCGGTCAATTAATAAAATTAAGAGGATCGCTGTTAGCAGTCCAGCGAACTATATGGCAAAGCCTATGGTCAGCAAAAAGAATATCAGAAGTCTAACAAGAAGCCGTAACGTACTGCAGCAATAGCTAATCCTATTTTCACAAAACGAGCAGCCATCTCCCGCAGCTCTGAGAGACCAAAATGGTGTACTTTCCAGTGTTAACAGACGGAAGGAGCATGGATTTCTGAGGAAAGGAAAATATGGATGTAGCCATACGCCCCGTGAATAGCTTAAGTCGAGATCATAATCGTTCCACTGGAGGGAGGGGGGGAGGACAAGACTTTCTATAATTGACTTCCGCCTCCTCCCGCTGATCAATCAATACCATTTCTACTGTAGCTCAGCTGGATAGAGGTAGAGCGCAAGAGCAAGCACACGTACGCAAAATCTGGGCATACCCAAACTAAGGCATACAGCCTCCATTTTGAAACTGTTTCCAAGAAAGCTAAGAAGCTCTATCCCAAACGTCAGGGGTGTCAGGTTGGGTGGCTTGCTCTTCGAGGTGGCGGTGCAAGCAAGCAACCTGGATAAACTCAACCCCTCAGCAAAGATAAAAGGGCAGCTTGCGGCCACCAACTCCTCGTAACGCCAGGAAGCCAAGCAAACTGATTCATTATCTATGTAATGTTGTTTGTGTGTGACTCCATACCTGTGTCAGCTTTGTTTTAACCCCGGTAGGTGGCCCTATCTCCATCGGCTTTAACAGAGTTTCCGGATGGAGCGAACGTCCAGCAGCCGGAGGTTGCGCAAACCACGCGATGATCTCCAAGATCCTCCAAGAGTTTCGTCGCTACCAGCTCAAGCTAATACGGCAAGCCAAGGAGCAACCTGGTCCACAAGCTACTTGGCAACTGCCGTCATCTTCCTGATTTTGTTGGTAGGTTTCTTGGGAACTCTGAGGATCCCGAACTCTCCGAGTAATTTGCCGGAAGACCAGGTTCTAGGCCAATCGCTGCACCCTGGTACTCAAAAGCTGCATCCCGAGGCACACATTTATCGGCGTGCGACAACAATCCACCTCAACTGGACGGTGACTGCGGGCTATCGTCGTCCAGATGGGGTGCTAAAACGTATCTATCTTATAAATGGTGCGTCTGCTGTCATTGTCCGGATCCGGGATGGATCACTAGCGCAATGCCGATCGATTGACTTCCATACCATGACTAGGTCATTTCCCAGGCCCTGTCATTGAAGCCCGATCTGGAGACCGTGTGATTGTTGATGTAAAAAACGGTTTGGAAAATGAAGGTGTTTCGGTGCATTGGCATGGCCTGCACATGAGAGGTGTTTAAACACTGAAAAACGCAGAAGACTTGCCCGTCGCTAATTTCGTGAAGATGCAAACCGAATGGATGGCACAACAGGGGTGACCCAGTGTGCTATTAACCCCGGAGATTCCTTTCTCTACGATTTCACCATTTCCAATTCGCAAAGCGGAACCTATTGGTAGATTTAAGTCCCATGTTTATGTGTACATATATGCTTTTTGCAGCAACATACTGATGCCTTCTCAGGTATCATGCTCATTCCGGGTTGCAGAGAGCAGATGGATTGTACGGTGGATTAGTGATTCATCGCCCTACCACAAAAGGTATTCGGGGAATTCAATACCGACACACGGGATCAGATATATTGAAGTATAAGTATCAAAAAGAAATCCTCTTACTAGTAGGGGACTGGTACCATAGACCTGCGAACGATGTCCTGAAGTGGTACATGAGGGCAGCATCATATGGGAATGAAGTACTTCCCACCCCCCTTCCCCCAGGTATTTTAAATCTAAGCAAAACTAACAATAATATTTTCCAGCCTGTACCGGATTCTCTTCTTATCAATGGAGGTGGTCACTTCGATTGTGCTATGGCAGTCCCCGCGCGTCCTATAGATTGTTCCGGTGAAAATCCCGTACCTCACTTTGTATTAGACCCTACCCAGTCATACCGAGTCCGGGTCGTGAATACCGGGTTGGCATTCTCTCCTAAATCTTAGGAAAGAACAGAACTTTCTCTAATGTGATAATTTAGGTCTCTTGCCGGGATTTCACTTGGTTTTTCTCAAGGGTATCTAAGCCTTATCCACGTTGACGGAGGCTTGGATGTGCAGCAGTTAAACCAGCTAAAAACGCCCAATTCAAAATCCATTGGAGTCCTCTATCCGGGCCAACGAGTAGATTTTATTCTACGACATCCTGGGAATGCTCGCGCAGAATCTTCCCTCACTGTGGAATTGGATCCTGAGTAGGAACAAAACCTCATCTAAAATATCCTCTCCTTTTATTCCTCAGCTGACAATATTCAGATGCTTTAAATACCCCAACCCAGCACTTACTTATCGCCAAACCTTTCCGATATACACCACTAATCCAAATAACATGAAAAAATACATTCCACAGCCCCTATCCCTCCCTTCAACTCATCACATCGACCTCACGCAAATATCATCCACTCCACCTCTCCTCTCCGGCCTTCCACCTGAAGCCCAGCAGACCTACGTCATATATACTAAAATATCCCAAATGTCCAAGAACCAGAACATGCCCTTTGGCTATTTTAATCAGACGTCATGGCGTCCGCAATCCGACCCTCCATATCCTCTAGTCGCTCTTGATCCACACCATTGGGATAAAAACCAGTTCGCAATTTCGACAGGGAGTAAGCCTGTCTGGGTCGATCTCGTCGTTAATAATCTGGACGAGGGACCACATCCGTTTCATCTTGTAAGGCGGTTTCAAACATCCATCTTCTTGATCTCCTAGCGTCAGCCCTGAAATTATCCCCTTCACCCCCCAACCCGCATCCATATCCATCAACCCCTTTAACCAAACCCTCCACAATAATCCAATATTGATACCAACACACACCAAAATAAACAAAAAATAGCACGGCCACGACTTCTTCATTCTCACTGTTCATTCCTCAACTCGCGGTTGGGGCTCATATAACCCGTTCAACCCTCATCAAGAGCATCAACAATACCGCCCCTCTTCGAATGACCTTGCCAAAGCTCTACTGCGAGATACGGTGCAGATTCCCCAGCGGGGCCATGCCGTCCTACGGTTTCGCGCTGATAATCCGGGCATCTGGCTATTTCATTGCCATATCCTGTGGCATTTGGCAAGTGGGATGGCGATGGCGGTCGATGTTATGAACGGGTCTCACACAAGGAATGGCCACGGGCTGACTAGCGGGGGAGATATGGAGATGTGTCGGTATCTTTAGCTAAATTTGGCTATTTAATTTTCTTTTAATCTAAAGGAAAAAGGGAGAAGCAGTGAATAAGGAAAGAGAATAGGAATGGGAATGGGAACGGGAACGGGCGAAAACCTGGGCATAAACGCACCACCATTTAAATCCCTAGGTAGAGGACGACACTAGCGGTGCCTTTTCGGTCCTTAAATTGTGCTATCATAAAACTTTAAACCTTACATGAATTTCTCTCAGACTTATTTCATCCAGCCTCTCAAAAGAACAAGGCAGGAAAACGCTTTCGAGGCAGACAGGGGAAAACACTTTCTACGCATAGTGCGAATACGAAATGTGTACAGCATAGTATGCTTCAATATTTTCTAGATCTATTCTATTATGCAGCTGCTCCCCGACCCGAAACCATAATCGTTACACTGTCCGATAATCGGGCTACAGGTATCGGCAACTACGGGGGTGAGTCTTGGCCTAGGTTCTCCTTTTCTCGGTTCTATTTCTCTGTTTCACAGAATACCCAACAATCATTTTCCTCTTTTGAGAATGATGGACTAGTTTCAGTTTATGTGACAACACAACGACTCCAAGTCAATATTCAGTGAGCTTCTCAACTTCATCCAATTGGGTATAGAATCCTGAGAGGAGAACTGCCTGTTTTGGTCGTATTTTCAGAGGAGGTATAAATCAGGCGAGTCGAAAGTAATGCTCAGTAAGAATCTAGCATTGTTCTTTAACCGCTAGTCTAATTTTCATCCTCATGAACTCAAATTTCAATCGCTCTCCAGAAAACAAAATATTCCCGTTTTTAACATTCAACAAGTCATCGGTGGCTCACGTCTTGCAATGGAGAAGACATATCCTACAGCTCCCCTAGAACATAGGCCTATTCCGGCTATACACAGGTTCTCCTATGTAGCATTCAACCCGTAGCGAAATCCTTCCACTGCAGAATTTTCGGGAACCAACACGGCAAAATCCCAGAAGCTATCGCTCTTTTCCCTCGCTCAATGCCACATATAGAATATCTGATTTGGCTGGATTTAACGATCTTCGATCTCATAAACCATGCCTGGCATGTGAGTGCTTTCTCATGCCGTGGATTTCGAATATTGGAAGGATGATGGGACAGATATATATCCGTTAGTTATCTACATCATCGATTTCGGCTACAGGTGGTAGACACTGCTACTTTGTCGACCTCCGCAGTAGATAGTTCATACTATATTTATCATCTTTGTCATTGTTGGCTCATGAAACCGCTCATATAGCTGGTAGGATTGTCTGGTTCGTGGCCATCGATCGTACTTGAAGGCGTAGTGGGCCGTTGGGTCGTACACCGCATATATTTTTTCTGGCGGCTGCTAGATGACGGAAAGGTATAAGTTATCAGACAAAAGTGAAATTCAGCCTTCCTTATTGTCGCGTATCACGTTTTAACTTTTCGCGGCATCTCTAGTGTAATTGCACCAAGGCAGGTCGATACGCTCAAGAACAAAACATTGTACTGTACAAGCGCGATGACAAAGGTTGAAATGTCGTTAGCAGCTGCAATGACTCGCATCCTTTCGTCTCCTGGGTTTTGACGAGCGTGCGCCTAAGTATAAATCCCCTCAAAAAGAATCCAACAACGGGCAGAGAAGCCAAATGCGATAATGATGACAATGGATCCCCCTCCCAGCGTCTTATTCCTGTGACCCCAGGAGAAATTTCGTGCCTCCAACTCTCGCCAATCCCCAGAGGCTTGCTAAATCCCGTGACATGCTGGCGTTGAATGTTTGGCTTTTTGCGTTCACCAGAGCCGAAAATAACCACTCTCACCGTCGTTGAGGATAGTGCTTCGCAGTGCCAGCTGGGGTATACTTTTTGACCTTACTACGGCCATAGCAAGCCGCATGTACCTGTGAAGACGTGAGTATTCTCTTCGGTGCTAGAGAGGAAAGAAGCAATTCTCAACTGTTTTACCGTCCTCTCAGCCCATGCAGGGTTATGCTGAGGGGAGCAGTTGATACTATCCTATATTTCTTGAGACAGCAAGACCCCATCTCGGCGACGCCATTTATTATGATTATGAGAGGCCCAAGATCACTTCAAGTTTCAAGTTAATCTTCCTTCGAAATTTTGAATAATAGATTGTCCTCTACCTTTGATGAGAATTTTCGGCTATGGAAACGGCGGGTGTGAAGTCGGAAAGTCATGAGGCACCCATTGCTGCTCCATCGACGAACCTTGATGAGATGATGGTAGACCAAGCGGCAATTTATCTATGTCAAGTAGGGGAGTATCCACCTCTTACACCCGAAGCAGAAAGGAAAATGGTTCGAAAAATTGATTGGATCGTGGTCCCAATGGTTAGTCAATCCAGCGCTCTTCAGAAATGGCTGAGCAAGAAATAGGCACTCATTCTTCCTGCTACGCGCATTGATCTGTCTTCTGCTAACAGTTTCTATGCCCTCTCGTTCTCAGCTCTTCCTTACCGCGACCCTCGGCGCCGTCGACAAAGTAGCATTAGGCACATCAGCACTGTATGGCTTAAGGGAAGACCTTAATCTCGAAGGCCAGGAATTTGCTTGGGCGGGATCGATTCTCCCAATTGGTGTATGTAGTTTTGGCCGAAGATGCTCAAGAAGCTGGATTTGGACAATATCTGACTATTGGTGAAGGGAATTGTTGGCATGTGGCCGTCGTCCTATTTGGTGCAGCGCTTCCCGCCCGCGAAGTATCTCTGCGTATGTTCAATGGGTTGGTCGTTAATGGCATTATTGATACCGGCCTGCAAATCCTCTGGAGGCCTGCTGACCCTGAGGTTTTTTATGGGTGCGTCTAGCCAATATTCGTCCATTGCATCGCAAGTTGTTTTTCCTCGAGCTGACTGTGTTTTCCACCAATGCGTTCCTAAAAATCGTCGGGCTGATTCTGTCCAACAGGTTTCCTTGAGGCGGTAATAGTCCCTGGGATCTCTCTCATAATTGTAGGTTTCTATAAAAAGAACGAGCAACCTCCGCGAAATGCCCTTGTGTTTGCCGCTGCGAGTTCTGTCATCAATGGCTTCCTCTCATGGGCGGTGGGACATATTCCAGACTCCGCCCCGTTAGCAAAATGGCAGTACCTGTTTCTCATTACAGGTAGGAAAAGACTCGGCGGCGCAGCGACTGTTGTGAGAAGTGTAACTTATTTCAATATATAGGCTCGGTGTCTATGGCCTGGTCAGTGTTTGCCTTCGTTGCCATGCCTGATTCTCCCATGAGCGCCTTCTTCCTGAACCAACAGGAGAAATACCACGCGGTCCAGCGTTTGGCAGAAAACAGAACGGGAATAGTCAACAAGCACTGGAAATGGAAGCAGGCGGTCGAAGCAATCATCGACCCAAAAACGTGGCTGATTTTCTTTTTCAACATTGCAGTCAACGTTCCAAACGGAGGTAAATAAACCTGCCCTGCCAGCCTGAAAATTTTGCCACCCCCTAAATTTGGCGTAAATAACTACCGCCCCACAGACTCGAAAGCACATGATCTTACAACCTGGACAAAGAGGAAAATTAATAATCGTGCCCACCACTAACTCTATGGATACGAACTAGGTCTGATCACGTTCGGTGGGATCATTATCAGGAACCTGGGGTTTTCAGCAATCCACAGCTCACTCCTAAACATGCCCACTGGTGTAATGTCGACGCTGTCAGCATTCGTGTTTTCGACCCTAGCTGCCTGGTGGTTCAACCGCCGCTGCTTGGTGACTATTTTTGCCTGCTGTGTGCCGATTTTGGGAGCCATCCTTGTCTATTCGATCAAGAGAAGCAATATTGCCGGCCAGATCATTGGATTATACTGCGTCTGTAACCCGTTGTTTTGCTGGAGCAGAGATATGAACGAAGAAGGTTGAATAAAGCTACTGTAACTGACTGGTCAATTTTAATCCATCTAGCTGTATACATACTTTGGACCCTATGTGGTTGGTATGCAAGCCCTAAAGTCCCAATTGGGACCTCCTTGCCCTAACTGACATATCCCAATTGAATAAAGGCATCTCGCTCGCCCAAGCAAACACCGCCGGCCACACGAAGAAAGCAGTGCAATATTCAATCCTATACATAGGATATTGTGTCGGTGCGTCCGTTCATTTCGCTGTCGTTATGCCAACCTATCCTCTCCGTCACCAAAGTCAATGATACCATTCCAAAGCAAGTAATAATACCTACCCAACAACCAGGAAACCTCATCGGGCCCCAAACTTTCCGCGAATCCCAGGCACCAGAATATACCGGCGGTTTTATCGCCATGCTGGCTAGCTACTGTGCCAGTATCGCACTAATGGCTGGTTACTGGGCGCTGGCTATCTGGGCCAACAAACGAGCTGACCAGAATCGCGGCCCAGAAAATGATGAACTAACTAGCTTGTTCCAAGATGAGACTGATTTCCAGCAACAGAATTTTAAGTATACAACATGAATGAAATGCTTAAATTGATGGTGGCTTTTCTTGGTTGGAAAGCTAAAGAAGCATTGCTTAGGATCATGACATCATGATGATGACAGAGAAGCATAAAATTGAATGCAAACCCAGAAATCAAAAATGGCCAATTTCCTTTTAACCCTTTAAAATCTAGTGACTGATGATAATTTCCATGAAGCTGAGATGTACATGCCCTCGTCAGGGCCTATGGACCCGGAACTGTAAACGCCTAGACAAGGCCTTCCAATAGGTTGACACCATTTGTTATGCACCCTCCGAAAGGAAGCAGAGAGAAAGAAAGTGATAGTTTCGGCTTTAGTAACACAATGAATCCAATCCCGCAATGCACTCCCACGACCGCCGCACCAAGTTAAACGTTACACTACCTCCAAAGACGACTCATGACATGGCCTCCAAACTTATATTTTTCCTGCAATAATAATGCACCACAAAACACCACCAATAAAACTGGAGCAAGGCCATATAACAATAAAGGAATGAGAGTTCGTAATAAGTAATTAGAGGATATACGCCCTTTGTCCAATGAATATATGCCCTGAATGTAGGTTCGGTAACCGCTTAACTCCCAAAATACTATGTATATAATATATTTCGGGCGAGGAAAGGAATAAAATGACATTTCTAAAAATGAAAGGAGTACGGTAAAGAGCTGAAACGAGACAACTAGTAAGAGGGATTCTAACCTTAAACTGTTATTTCCAGAAGTTAAGAGAGAATACGAACGATGCCAAAGCCAAAGGGAGACATAAACAGCTGCATAAACAGGAAGCGAAAAACAGAGCAAAAATAAATAGGAAATCCCAACGTCGACAATGCTGAAAAATTAACGGGACACCAATTTCACTGGGTATGCGGGAATGCCACAGACTTAATTAGCAAGAGATAGAAAGAATTGTATAGTTATATCATGCCAAACTAATAATCCCTTCACCCACATTGTCCCCCCAAACCTTACCTTGCGGGAAATCAATATCCTTTGCGCGATATGCATGTTCCACAACCATACGCGCCCTTCGAACACTACCCAAGTTGCGCGTCTTCTGAATGCTGGTCAATCTGTCAAGAACAAAACGGCGATGCTCCTCATCATCCAGGCCCACGTTGCCTATAATAAATAGTGGCCAGAGTAGAGTAGGAGAATCGGGAAGTGCATCTATAAGGCATATTATCATGTTGACGATTCGGGCTTTGAATCCTGATGATGACGTCTCCACGGCGCCTGGGATAATGGCCTTATTGCTGATGGATGGGTTGATTCTATTATTATTAGGTTTGAGATGACTATTGTGGTGGTGATAATACTTCTCAACTGGATAAAAGTAGCAAAGACCACTAGGGCTTCCCAGGCGCTCGCGCAGGTATAGGATCGCCGCGAGTCTTTTTGTCTCGGCAATCCGTAGCAGGTCTTCTTGGAGGGAGGCGTAGGTTGGTAGCTTTTGGTTGAGAACTCGTAATGCGGCTTCAATGTCATTCCTCGCTGCGTTGAAAGTTGAGATTTCCAGTGGTGTGAGCTGGCGGGTTTTCACGATCTTCGAAGCTGATTTAGTATGCATGTATGTCGTAAGGGTGAACAGATATGTGAAGTTGGGATATTACCTCGGACTTCGCTGTGGCTAACGCTGATATTTTATTTATTAAAGTCATTAGACCTCGCGAGCAACCCATCAATACGTCAATCTAAAGTGTTTGGTATCGGATAAAAATTAGATGCGACTCTGACAGTCAAATTATTATCCTGTCAATGCAAATAAAACATGCATACCTCTTCAAGATCGTCGTCCTCCAGCCATGAATGTTCTGTTTGTCCCACTTCCGAGGGATCTTCAACGCCCGTCCGACCCATAATGTCATGAGCGACAAAATACATCACGAAGAACTTCTTCAGCGTCTCACTTTCACACGCTTGCCGTGGGAGCATTGCCATGAGCTGTAGACCCCCACGAAGATGCATCGTCCATGAAGGGGTACACCCATCGGTTATCTATAAAATTAACATCATTAAAAACAGGCTCCAGCAGCCAAAAGGTGAGGAACGGTTATATGTACTTGCATCATGGAAACAAAGCATCAAGACCGTCGCGACTGCTCCAGGGCTTGGTTTATTACTGTTAATTTCATTCTGTAGGCCATGTAGCGCCTTCTGCTTGCACGTAAATGCCTCCCTTTCATACGTGCGGTCGCCAAGGAGTTGAAGTTGGTTCGCAGCAATTGCAAGGAGGATGTTCCTCAGCGGCTCATGGGGCTGTTGAGAATTCAAAGCCAGCGGTGTCACAAGCGATAAATAGGGGTTACATCCCTTGCTAAGCGAGCAGAAAGGTGCGATACCCTGAATGAAGTAATTAAGAAGGAAACTCTCCACTGGCGAATAATGGACGAGTGGATGGCCCAGAGGCCGTTGCGGGGAGGGACGGACCAGACCATTCATCGACTGGGCGATCTCTGCCAACTGCACCAACGGGAATTTATTTGCTTTCTCCTGGTTTCTATCGCCAAAATCCCAGTATGTTGTGTTCAAAAAAAACCACCGACCTGTATACTGGTCTACAGGGACAGGGTGAAACTCCCGGCCGATTTCAATTTTTGTAGGTGGTTTAGCCTTCGAAGACCGTTTTGACCATAATCCTAACAATGGAGGTTTTACGTGCCATAAGTCAGCGTCTGTCTCTAATATTTGTTCGGCTCATGTTTTGCCAGGACGAAAAACTTAAAAATGTCAGGGCATACCTTCCCGGCCAAATTGTATTCCCCTCTGAGCCGCATCCTCTCTCCAGAGCAATTTGAGTCCACGAACACAACTTATGTTCAGTCGTTTGCATCGGTTACATGCCGGCCATTCCTCGGTGCACTGGACATGCTTTTCTGACAACAGTATCAAGTCAGTATTTGAATAAATTATCAACAAAAATAGAAACCACATGAACAAACCTTTGCATGTCCAGCAACCGGTCCGTCGTCGGCTGTCAGACTGCTTTCTTTCTCGCCGGGTCATTTGAATATTTACAAGACTCCCCCCCTCACCTTCAGTCAGTCAGTCGTCCGCCTTGTTGCAGGGGGTTTCCCTTCCCAGCGAAAACTAGATCAAAACCATGGTTGGCCCCGTGTCAACAAATGCGGCTCTTGGTTGGAATCTGCGTGTTCAATAAGGGTCTCTTCGGGGATCAGTATATGTATGTACCTTGTCGAGGCTATAGGCATGGCTAAAGGGATCAGATAGAGAATTGTTCACCTGGTTTGTGGTCTGGTTGTCCATCTTATCAATCGCAGCCATCGCAGGGCTGTTGACGGGTTATTCCGCTTTGGGAAAACCACGGGCACATGGGCGATCTTTCGCGACGGGCTGACTCAGCTCTGGTGGCTTGAACATGCATGCATGAATGAATGGATAAATATATCAAGAGGAATAAGATGGCATTTGTAATTGCACTCCTTTTTTTTTTTTTTTTTTTTTTTTGGAGGGGAGGGAGGGTCGAAGGTTGGGCTGGCAGGAAACAAGGAACCAGATACAGTTACAGGGAGGTTCTGAATCTATTAAATACAAATTCGCTCACTGGGTATTTTAATTCTCTCGTAGACACGTAAACAAATAACTCTCCTTGGGTAATTACTTAACTGCCCAGGCATAACTATTTTACACGCAATAGTTGTTATCTCCTGCAAAGGCGCTAGGGACGCTATCGCTTAAAATAGAGATACATCACATCGCCCGCAGCATAGCTCCACTTCTAGCCAGTCAACGGGAGGTAGAGCAAGATGCTACCACTCATTTCCACCCGCCGTACCAGTGCAGGAGAACAAAAGTGCGTGTAAAAATGAACAAACATATGTAGCACTTATCGTTCATGCTTGTAAACGAGTGTTGGGGGGGAATGAAAGACACCCAGTTACCCCCTTTTATCACTAATAGAATTGCATAGCCGTCACGTCGTCCTCACTTCGTCAACCTCGAATGCCGGTCTATCATTATTGTTATCGCCTACTTGAACGGCCCACACCCTCCATCGAGCATCTTCAATAATATCGGTCCTAAGCCACATTCCTTTGAGGGTCTTCTTGTTGCATTTTTCTCCGGTAGCAAGTTCTCTTCTCTCCCGGTCATCATCTGAGTCCAGCCAAGCGAAAAGAAGTCTGAGTTGCCATAGTCGATCCCTGATCGTATCATCTCCACCTCCTTGCCCAGTTGCAGCCGCCACCAAATTCTGGACCGTTTTGTCAAGCACGAGCCTCGTATCCACAACACTTGGACGCAGCCAGGAAGGTGAACCAATGACAATTTTTGACTGATCCCTGGCATATATGGTAATTGGTTGGTGAGATGCTACGGAGGGGATCACCAACGCCTTTTCACCCATATCAAGAAGTCTGAATGCTCGAAGATTAAAAATCCACTCCCAGAGGTGGCGTGCGGGAAATCGGACTTGAATAGATGATTTGCCTTGGGAATAGAGGATAGGTGCTGCTGCATTCGGCACAGTGTTTACTGCCCGAGAGTAGCCAGGAGCTGAAGATGAAGGGATATCCTGAACGTCGCTCAGTGCCATCAGGGATGAAGAAAATTCCGAGGTGCAGGATGCATTGTAAGCAGCTCGCCTACGGAGGTAAACAGATTGGTCGCCCAAGCGGAATTTGTCCCGAAGATCCTGGTTGCCAGCAAAGTCCAAAATCAGATCCCAGTGATCCGGGCTTTGTACCTTTACAGTATCGAGATCATCTAAATTAGGGAGTAAACATGGCGCTGTTGTAACTTGACTTTCACCTGTTTTAAGTTTTAAGGATACCGGAATTGTTACCGCACGACGCGTGTCAAGGTCGCGCGGAATAAGACACCTTGGTTCTGCCGCAAGAACCCATAGATGGCGGAAGGCCTGAAGATGGCATTTATTATCGAGAACAGTGGTGGGAAATACGGGGTAGAAGGAGCAAAGTAGAGAGGCGGTCCCAAGATTCGAAGTTCCCAGCGTATATGTTCCGCCTCCCAAAAATAGCATGCCAATAGCCATGTGGGCTGCCATGTGGCTTCCATATGGAGTATCTCCACCGACATGGCCGTGCAGTGATCGAAGACGGCGGAACACTATGATGTCTCCGGTTCCAGCCATGACAGCAGCTGCAGATAATGCAATGATATCCTGGCAATTGCGAACTGCATTTCGAGCTAGCTTCTCATCGTAATTGTGCACGGCGAACCGAGAGATACGTTTAAACTGATCAAGATAGGAAACAAGAAGGTTGCGCGCTTGAAGTGCACCAGAGCCAGCAAATCGAAGCCCAATAGCAAAGCAAAGGCCTGCAACGATGTTGAAAAACGGCATGTCATCAGTGCTTAGATGGTGGATTGTCGTAAGGCGATATTTACGCCTGTAGATAGATGGGAGATTATTTCTGATCCACCTATAGCTGGCGGTAATTGAATCCCACATGATTAGGTGTTTGGCCAATGTTCGAAGCAGGAAGATGTCAGGCCGCACATAGTCAAACTGAGCAACCGTATCGGGGATATCAATCTTTTCAGCGACGGCCGAGTCGTTTGATTTCAGGAATATTATCGCTAGTGCAACAGTAGCACCTGCGGTGGCTTTATCCAGGATGTGAACAACGTCCACGTTTTTGGTCCCAACTGCAAGAGCTAGTAATCTTTCCACAATGTGCATATCACGGAGCCCTCTTAAATCACCCCCCTTAGCTAAATTTATGAATCCTAGGGCAAAGCCTGCGGCCAAACGGTATCCTTCGTCTCGTAGTATTTCCTGGGAGGTAGATGGCTCTTCCTGGTCGGTATTTTCCATTTCTGACAACATGACTTCGCTCATCCGCCGGTGTTGGGAGTTACAGTACAGCAGGCCAATCCCCATAATTCCTGTTGTTTGTGTCAATGGGGACAGGTTCAATTCCGCGGCGCCTGGAGGTAACATTCGAGTTACATGAACCGAAAGTAGCCGTGTTATCAATGTATCCATCGTGCCGATATAAGAAACGGAAAGCCCCAACAAAAGACCAATCGAGGTCATAGTATGTTTAGGGGTCAAGTACTTGAAAGCGACCCATTTTGCTAAAGACTTTAGGTGCCCGTTCAAACCCAGCGCAAGCAAAAATCCAGCGTGTCTATTGGTCAGCTCCGTTGGTTTGTTATACAATATCCAGGATGTATCAATACCCTTCGCAGCTTTCGATATAGCGAGCCCAGTTGACGCACCATTGTGAAAAAATGCCCAGCAAACTTTGTCCTCCGAGAAAGCTGACTTTTCGGCACTAATTGTCACATTTGACGGTTTCATAACGCACTGCAAAGAAAATGCTGGTATTGGCAGTTTTTCAGTTAGGAGCGGTATCCTGCCACTAAACCCGATCATCGCTCTACCAGCTGGCACTGACAAAGTCCGCAATACCACTAGCTGAACCAATTCCTTCTGGGCTTCAAGAACTTCCGACTCCGACATTCCCGGGGTTGACAAACACTCTGCATATGGGGGTTTCATTTGATTGAGAATCCTAAACGCCTCATAATAGCGTCGATCCTCGCGGAAAATTAGTCGAGTAATGGACTGTCTATCGGCTTCTGCGGAAACTTCAAAGGAATTCACACTTGTCCCATCGAGCGACGGGTCCCCAATCGAATGAACGTCACGTACAGCTTCATGGGATTGGATAAACGGAGACCTTGACATTGGAGAACTGGCTCTGTCTTCCGTCATCGACATCAAAAGATCATCTCTATCGATCAGTGCAAGCAGTGAGCTACCCCACTGACTCGGGGGCGCTGGCTGGCACCGAACAATCGCTTCATGAAGGGGAGTACTGATGCCGTCGGGAAGGGTATCGATTACAGAACTAGTTAGGCCCCAACGAAGCAACAGTGCAACCCTTTCTTCAGCAGTATTTTGTTTTTTTAATTCGGAAATGAATCCATTTAATGCCAAAGTCCGTGGTGTGAGCCGCATGGCTTGCTGCAGGGCACAGTCTCGCCCAGCTGCCAGTGCGGAACTCGATACTATGTCGACAATCGTTAAGAATTTCGCTTCTTCATGCTTCAGGGATTTCTCAACAAATGAGAGTATCGAGGGAGGCGGAAAAGGCTCTTCTGGTAAGTCCAAGGTCGAAATTCTAGATTCTTCAAACAGCCAGCGATCTATACTTGCCATCTCGACGCCATAATATCCATTACCCTTCCACCCCCAGGATTCCCATCCCAGCCATCCGCCAATCTGTGCTAAAACGGGCGCAATGAGCCCGGTTTTCGAAAAAGAGGTTTCTGCATTGATGGTAGACAGCTTCTGCTCCTCGCGAAACAAATGCAGTCCCACTAATATCGTGCCAAGAGCAGTCCGTCGTGTGTCAGGGTCGCGAGAAACTGCAGTTGGGAGGTAACCTTCCGCACCGATTGCAGCCTCGCCTTGGGGAGAAAGAAGAAACTCCCGGGAGAGCGCGGCACAACGGAGAATATAAGGATTTTTTCGGAGATTGGCTCCCGCCTCAAAGCCGGCTCGATGGTCTCCACAAGGTATTTCCTCCGTAGGCTTCAAATCTACTTCCGACACCCATCCCCAAGCGGAACCCATCATCCAAGACGACGCAACACCATGAGATCCAGTTTCTTGGTCCAACATACTATCCCAGTTGTCAAGGTCAATTGAGCTTCCGCTACTAGATCGTAGAAACTCGGCTTTTCGTCGCTTTTGTCTAGCTGGAGGTTTTGAGGGGTTACCCTCGATGAAATAAACAGCCATTGTAAAGAGTACAATCACCATTGCAGTCCACTCTAAATCGTTATCACTCTCTCCTTTCCTCCTCGTTTGCAGCCATTTCAAAACTTCCCACCAACCAACAAGAATTCCATCCCCAACTTTATCCCCCTGACATAGCACAAACCTGCAGACGTCAAGGATCTGCTTGACATGAGGGTTATGGGGCTCAAGTTGTATCTGAATCCTGTGTTTGCGGCCCTGCTTATCAACCACGTCTACCTTGCCCCGATTCGTAGAATGAAGTAGCCCACGCAATTCGAGCGAGCCGTCGCTTAAAACTCTCTTCAAACTCCCTTCCCGTGGTCGATTTGGAGAACTAATAATAGACACCCCATGCGGCCCATAAATCATCATACTTGAAGGAAGCTCAACTCTGACAAGGCTACTCCATGGCGCCTGTAGCGTCAACTCTCCTCGACCATCAATCGTGGAGGATAAAATAAGAATCCGCGATACGTCTCCATCCACTAATTTACAGCAGTCCAAGACATTAGGGCCACTGAGGATGCCAGTAGCCCGAACAGTCACACTTCGATCAGCTAGGCCAGGTTTTTTCTTCTCCTTTCGAGAACGCGATTTAGGTTGCGCTTCGGCAGCTGTGTTGGTCGCAAGAAGGTTTACGACGGATAGATTCTTTGAGTTCTTGTTATGTATGCAAACCGCAATTGAAGTTGATTCAGGAGAGTCTGGGGGCGCGTCTTGGTATGAAGAGATTGTAAAGACTTCAAATTTTTGGGTTCTGGAAACACTCGGGGCGCTGCGAGCTGTTGAAAATCCGGACGAAAAGCTATCCACTTTCGCAAGCATCATCTCCCTCGGTAAGCCAGATATAGTTTCTCTCAGGCCCATGTTATCGAATCCTTCAAAATCACCCCCGTTGTTTAGGCTTTCTAAAAATTTATCAACAGGGGCATCAAGAAAACTGCTGCCGTTGCTATATACTGACGTGCTCCCTGGGGGTAACGAGTTTCTTTGATGAAATCCGAAACTTGTACGAGCAGTTTGGCCACCAAACGATTCTCCCCGCCTACCTCCATAGAATGACGAACCACCCTGGTTGCCAGTCACAAGGTCCGAAAAGGTTGTTCTGTCATTATTCGCGGCTAGATCTGCACGTGCAAGCAACGAGCTCACTCTTCGAGATGCCCTCATAGAAACACCAATATCATCAAACTCGTGGCCCAGTTGGGACGCCAAATCCTCCTCTTGGTCGGAATTAGGTCTTTGCTTTGGTCTGGACATCTCCGAAACAGATCGGCCATGATTTAATCCACCAAGGCTTTCGCGAAGCCCAGATGGTCCCCGACCAACTGGCGTAGTCACACCTGTCATATCAAAGTGGGAGCTTCGTCTCTTCGAATGCGTCCCACCCGCGGTCGATATTCGTTTTTGAGAGTGAGAAAGCGCGGAATCTTTATCTCTGTATCGAGCGGTCCAGATGGTATACATTCCAGTCTTTTCATTCAATGTCACAACGAATAGTAAGGGATGTTTCTCGAGCACTTTAGAATTGCCATTTGCGGCCTCATCCCTCGCAGAGACATATAGTATTTCTTCCGTCGGATCAAGTGCATCAAAGCTTGCAACCCTGTCTTGGGTAGATAGAGAAGGATTGCTAGCAACGACCAAACCCATCTCAGAATGAGGATCCACGAGGCAAAACACTCGGGGAAGAAAAACATTATCGTCTACTTTCGGAATCCACTTTAATGGTTGAGCCGGAGATAATGTAAGGGAGGGTCGAACACCACTCCCTCCTGAGAGGGTGAATGAATTCTGATATTTTGTTTGAGACGAAACGAAGGAGTTTGGCGGAGGCGCCGGCACGGCCTTCTTCCGGTCCCCTGCGACCTTTCTTTGGAGGAGCAGACCCCGTGGTGTAGCCCACACGGCATCAACTTCGAAAGGTAAGGGGACAATGTGCGAGTCGCCATTGACAAAAAATATGTGCGCTTGGGATTTCAAAACCACAACCAACGCCCTAGGTAAAATGCTTATCGCATTTTCATCGCCAATAGCAAGTGTAGGAATGGTCTCGGAATTTGGGATCACCTTACTTCTCACTTGTTGACGCTTCCTCCCTGTTAGCTTAGCTTGTAAATCATCATTCACCGTAGTAACTCCAGGTCGAGATAGGTTATCGACAGTTGAGTTCTTCCCAGAGGCTCCTCTACTTGCTCCTTTGGTAGAGCTAGCTGGGAAAGTCGCAAATAAAGCGTCGATTACTTCCTCTTTCTCGATATCAAAACTAAATGACCTTTTAACTACCCCACCTCGAGACCAAACCACGCAATTATTTGTGAATATTATCTCCTCCTCCAATAGTCCTTCAGTTCCATTATCGAAATTGCAGGTTTTCCAAATGAACTGGTCTTCGGAGGGGTTCGCTGGCAGCTTCGACTCGGCCACCAGGTATGGTATGGCAGTGGGCTCGTGAAGACCCAGAGAGCGGACTGAAGCCATTATCGGAGGCGGATCGGTAAAAATTCCCCTGAAGCAACTCCGGCCGGTGAGGACTGCATTTGGAGCATGCCCATTCTCACGTCAATGAAGAGGGGTTGGTAGCAAGAATTCCGGCTTGGGCGTGTGTAAAGAGCTCGTTCTCATAGCCGCATATTTTTAAGGTGTTTGCGGTTGTTAGACGCGAAGCGCGACTTCTCTAAAATTGTGGCGAACTCTCCAACTTCAGTTTTCTACAAACAGCCCGAAGAAGACAACACACAACCCACAGGTACAACAATCCTCTACCGGACGCTATACCAAAACACAATTCCGATTTTCGCCCCTTGATGCCCTTCGGAGAAATGTCAACAGTCGCGTCCCTTTAGCCATTGAGCCTAGTACCCGCCCTGCCCGATCCCCCATCCAAGCTATCTTTCCCAGACCTTATCCTAAACCCTCCACTTTCCAGCTGGCAAATAGAAGAACAAAAACATGTCCAACATTTCGTTTGATCCAGTTGTTCGACAGAGAGAGGATGGGTGGCAGTTGAGGTAGTTCTCATGACAATTTGAGCTATTACATTGCTCCAGTTATCTTCCTTCTAACGAGAGAAAATAGTTACCAATTGCCACACCGAGTCTACGTTACGAAAACCTACCCGATACCAGCTTCTAATGGCTCTACTATAATAATATATGGGCATGACCTTGGAATTCGGATCCTGTGGAGAGGTGGGAGAGCGTTCAAATCACGACCATCTGAGGCAGCCAAGCAAGAACAACCAAAGGCGAACGGAGCATCAAACGAAAACGTTATTATGATAATTGATTCGGACGAAGAAACGCCTGCCCAAGAAACTAAAAATTTTAATGCACAATTAGTGGAATTCGAAGCCGAAGAGGATGAGATCGATCCATCGCGACCATTTCATGACATCCTGCGCCATATTGACATCCAACTTGGAGTAAAGGTGCTGGGACTTGCAGTCCCAACATTTTGTTCAGAACAGCTCCGATCAACACTGGAGTCGTATCCGCAGATGTTCTCTACTATTGCCGTTATTACAGCGGCTTGCGCAGATTGTTCTATCCGAGTTCTCACAATACCCCTGACGCCTCCTCTTGACCCTCACGATAGTTCATCATGGGGACTTCAAACCGTTACAATTAGCGCTGGCTCCATTCAAGCCATTCCAGCAGGTGTCGCCGTAACTGTCACTGCGCGAAAGCCGGGTGACAGCGGTAATCGATTCAGATCTCAGAGCCGAAGCCGCGCTCCTAAGAATACCACGGATTCGGGGTCTCATAACGCCTGGGATCTTCTAATCGCTATACATTCCGCTGAAGGTTCTGGTACCCTTTCGGTCCATCGAGTTCCGATCACTTATCATCCCGGTCAGCCCAAAGATTCCCCGATTTTACCTTCAGAGCCTGGTCTCCCGATACATCACCTGCTACTACCTTCTCCAGCAAAGACTATTTCATTTAATCCTTCCCAATACCCCTCGGACCGCCACTCTCATATACTTGTAACGTTCGCCAGTGGCAGCGTTAAAATTTATTCTTGCCTGGCCTCACAATCTCAAAAGCCCGCTACGGACAGACGGGGACCGGCCAGCGAGACCGACCCTAAGGAAGCTGATGGGGCTTGGCTAATCACTCTTTCTCCGGAGTTCTACCAGAATTCCATAGGCATCCCCCGACGGAAAACGGTAGTGGATGCAGCATGGGTCCTTGGAGGCAACGCCATCATGGTTCTTCTATCAGATGGAACGTGGGGTATCTGGGATCCTGAAGGAGCAGGCCCTGGAAGCAAAGATTATACGAGTACATCGCACGCCCAAAGTACTTCATCTACTAGAGGTGGTTCAGTGACCTCGTTTGCAGTCTCTGGCTTTGTAACTGGGCCTGTATCGACCTCGAAACCTCTCATATCTGGACCAACGACAGACACCCGATCCAGTTTCATACCTATGACCCCCTCTACCCGACGGCTCAGAGAAGACACGCTCTTCAAAGGCTCTCCGGTTAACACTACATCAACATCCTCAACCAGAGGTAGCATCTCCGTAAATACTACCAAATTTTCAACGGACGGACTCCCAGATGAGTCGATTCTCATATGGCATAGTGGTCAAAATATAAGAATACCCAGTTTGCTATCTCTATGGCGAAACAGCGCCAAACCCGCCGGTCCATTCAATCCTTCGAGTCGCTGCAGGCCAATACCAATCGAGAATCTCAATCTCCTCGGGGAAAATCAAAACGGAATCGCTCAGCTGGCGCATAATTCCACCACGGCCGGTAATGACGACACCAAACCCTCCATCCCTGATGTTCTGATAACAGCAGAGCATCAGCTCATCATACTTACACAAAATCTGTCAGAACTGAGACCCGTTGAGTCTGAATCAGCCATTCAAAAAGATACAAACACTTCAATTGAAGGCGACCAATTTATGCTAAGGAGAGGAGAGTTGGATCTCGATGGCATGGACAGGGTTTTATCCGGTATGGCAGGCAGCAGGCGGCCAATCGACGCCTTCAGGAGCCCACAAAAGAAGGGAATATTCTCCTAGATATACCAGCCCTTATAAATCCCCCATGATTTACTTTCATCCCTTTTCTCGTTTCCCCTTTCCTCTCTTGGCTATACCAAAATAGTACCACCGAATACAACAAACCCTTTCGCACGAAAAAGACGGAAAAAAAGAATACAAATCAGTTAACTCTCATCCGGAACCTATATAGCATGGGCAAAGGAAATACAACTAATGAATTTTTTTTCCCAATTCCCTTTTCCATGCGCTTCCCTCTTCGCAATCAGTCACAACATCAAATTTCAACACCATGCGGAGAAACCTTTCTATTCCCCTCAACCCCTTTCCATTCACCCTTCGTACCTCATTTCCCCTTCATCCTTCCTCATTCGCTACGCAAGGTGGAGCACAAGGCGAGATACCATGTCTTGAAATTTAATCGCACCCAACACATTCATCACACGTCATGTAATGTGTCGTGTGCAAGTCTGTTTTGTCGTGGGTTTAAATAGGCTCTGTATTCGAAGCGATATATCAAAGAAATCCCCATCCCAAAACAAGGAAAGCATTCGCTCTTTTTGTCTCCCAGAAACACAAGTCGACGAGTCGACAAAGGGGGAATAGGGGCACGTAGGCTAGAAGCGTGTTCAGATTGGACGTCCCGGAGTATAAAGGGAGGGGAAGATTGCGGTGTTTTCACCTGAAATTCCCTGCTCCCATTTTTACTCGTCGGGATCTTTTTGCTTCAATGTCCTTTGCTGACCCTGCCTTCGGCTTTGCCCTTTTTTTTCCCAGTGTTTCAGAATGGGTAAGTGGGGGGGTTACATACATTTCTTCATCCCTTTTCTTTCGCATAACTTATGATACTATTTCTTATACACTCCGCCTGGAAAGGTATTATATGAACTTGAAGTATTACGGGGCAGGTAAGTCTTAGAACAAAGAAAAAAGAAGAGAGGCATGCCACAACTCATTCATTATCGTGTAACGAAAAAGAATCCATATGTCGCCTATTGAGGGACGCAAAACCCACCCACCCTTGACAGAAGTTGAATGTAAAATACTCTACATAAAACAACCGGTATCATATAATACATCAATTCAAGTTGAATCGATAAAAAGATAAAAAGTGTTTTTTTCTTCTTTCCCTCACTCCCGTATAGCTATACCTATAGTTTATAGTTCCTCTACCACATAACAAAACGAAACGAAAACTTAATAAACAGGTAAAAGGCGAGAAAAAGCAAAAAGCAAAACAGAGGAAGAAAAAAGCGGACCGGAAAATATGATGATGAAACCCTTGGGGATATCAGCTAAAGAGGAAAAAAAAAAAAAACCCCCCGCAAAACAGAGCTATGCCGCATCACAAAACACAGACATATAAAAATAATATAATGTGAGGGGGGTGGTATGTAGAGAAAAAGCCGGGAGGAGCCATGACAATGAATCGAGGGTGCCCAAAAAGAAATAATAACGAAATTCAAAAGAGAAAAAAGAAAAGCAATACGACCACCAAAGTAAACAGCCTAGGGAAACATGACAGGTATAGCATGGCATGTGTAAAGTAAGTTAAACGTAAAATAAAATATTATAAGGGAACAAAAGAGCAATAGACAAGGAAAAATTCACCACCCATGCCAAGCCATGCCAGCCCTTTTCCCTTTATAGGCTTTGCACTCATCTATCCATTTTTTCTTCCTCCCCGTGGTTTCCTTTCTTCCTATTCGTTCCCCAATCCCCGATAATAATCAGTCCCAACGTCATGAACTGTAATAACGAAAAAGGAAGGCAACAAAGAAGGAAATACAGAAAGGGAAAAAAGCGTATTTTAAAAAGAGGGTATGTATGTGCGTGCGAAACGTAAACGAAAAATAGATAAAAGAAACCGAACTTTGAGTTCCGACACATCGCCTGATGCTTATAATTTTCCCGACGAGGGTTACCTTCCATTCTAAAATGGGGATTTGGTGGTCATGTTTCAGGGTTTTCGTTTTATCTTCTCACAAAGTCACAAAAACAAAAGAAAATACATGGGAGTCAAGCCCGGGCAGAACACACAAATGATATCAATAATATCTTACATGGGGTAAACGAGGAGGAACGTGAAAGGAGGTAAGGAAAAACCGCTAATTTGTGAGACGAGGTATAGACCTCCATGCCCGCGGCTATTCACGGGAAGTAAGTTGTGTTGTAGATAATAGCAGGCGAGGGAAAAGGGCGAAATAGAAGTCTTTTGAAGTCTCGCACACTTTCTCTCCCCATAAAAATTGGAGATAAAAGAGAGAGGAAAAGTTGTGTGTTGCAGGTGGGTGGGTGGGAATATAATGCGCGCTCTCTTAATCAAGGTCAGGGGTTCGACCAACGTAACAACTAAAAGAAAGGGAATCTCTATTAAGACAAGAAAAACGTTAACAAAGGAAAAGGATAAATAGAAAAGGATAAATAATTATTAAACGCGGGAATGGTTGGTGGATGATGGCGATGGAGGTGGTCGTGGGAAATCATGGGGTGTGGGTGGGAGGCTCTTGAATTCCAATGAGTGCATAGGATCAACTCTACTCTCCCGAGCCATTGCTTTTCCATTCCCATATCCGACGGACTTCGGGGAAGATTCCGGTTTAGGAGGCGGTGGAGGCAGTCGGGGAGGGGGCCCGGATGGTCCTGTGGCAGTACGAAACTCGGGATTCCAGACGTCTCCATTGACCATTTCTTCGTTCCTTTCATACTCATGTGATTCATCCCTCTGGTACCCTTTTTCGCTAGGACTGTTTCTGCCACCTTTACTTCCAGTACTCCCAGCTTCCCCAACCTCTTCAACGACCGGTAGAGTGGAGGTGACACCAGGCATATCGCTGGAAGTGGCCCGAATGGTACTTAAGGTGTGTTGATGTGGTTCTGGATCGGTCGCGAGATTCCTGCCTGCTTTAATCGCATCTCGTTCAGCCCTCTCCATGACTCGTTCAATAGACCATCGGGGGTGTGCGTGAGAAAGTGATGTACCATCCATAGACGTTTGGACTTGTTCTTTACTTTGCCTCTCGCGTTCACCTTCTTCTTTGGACATCGTGATACCTGTGATAAAATTGATAAATCGCTCCCCATACGAGTCAGGTGGTATTGGGGATATTTGGTTTCGATTATGCGACAGCCCTTTCCAGAAGTGTTCCGCCTTCTTAACCATACCGTACTACAAATCAAGAACAGTTAGGCAAACGGCATTCCTCGCTATAAATAAACACCAGGAAGGAAAGGGGAAAAACTTACATGTGTCAAACAATCAATGACACCAAGATAGTATATCTCCTCCCCCGGTTGGCCAGTCTCGTGAGTAGCCCGAAACCCGCCATCATCAGAATAGAAAACAAGGTTTTTCCGTTCATCAAGTATCTCATCCGGGAGGGCTGCTGTTTGTTGAATCGGTACTGGCTTTTCCCGCTTTATTATCTCTCGCAGTTCCCTTGCCTTTCGGGCGTTCTCAAGTCTTGAAGGGGTTCTCATGAGGAGATTGGGCTGTTGTTCATCGCCCCGTTCCCCACCAGGTTGGAAAACCTGAAGGGTTTTATCTCGAACATTTTCAGCGTTTCCTTTCTCTAGGTCATGTATACCAACTAAAAGCGAGTAATCCATGATCTTCAAACGTTGAAGTAGCGCTACGTCCCTCCTCAATTGAGCTATGAAGATTTCCCGTTTTAGAGGGCCAAATTCAAGGCGACGATTTCTTCGAATCCAATTCAGATCTTTCAGCGTTGCCCTTGGGTTTTTCTCAAGATCCTCTTCTCGAAAATCTCGCCCAACGGTTGAGCCTTTAAGATCATACATTTGGTGTATGTCTCGATGAGGCGGAAACAAATTATTCATAACAACAAAGTGGATTTTTCGGCCGTAGGCCATCTTAACCCGGTGGAGGCCGTAAAACTGAGAGATTAGAGTGTTTGGGTTGTTTTCGATATGCTCGTAGTAGTCGCGCAAGATTCTTCGGAGGAGTTTATGTTCGGCATGATGGATAGTTTTGATGATATATTTATAGTCTCGAGAGAAGTAAAAGAAACTACCGCTTTTACCAGGAGAACCCAACTCAGACAATATATACTTGCTCGTTAACGACACCAAGTAGTCCGCGGGGTCGAGTTTGAATTTCGCACGCAAACGGCGGA
Organism: Emergomyces orientalis; assembly: GCA_002110485.1. Lineage (NCBI taxonomy): Eukaryota > Fungi > Ascomycota > Eurotiomycetes > Onygenales > Ajellomycetaceae > Emergomyces > Emergomyces orientalis. Next base: position 735,259 of record MOWL01000046.1, read on the forward strand.
AGACCCAGGGGGCATAGTCCTTGAATTTGAAATCATATTTGGCGGAGGGTGTTAATTCATTACCGGTTCTATACAGATATAAAAGTGAGTTTCAAGACAAAGTGGAGGAAAACATACTTGACAATCAACTTACATGTCAAAAGAAAATTTGTGTTTTGCTTCAAAATCGGCATCGGTAAGCTCGCGGTCCATTTTTGCATTGGTTCTTGAAACCGTAAACCGAATCCCAGTCAGCATATTGTATGCTGTAACCCAGTTCACGTGGTTCTGATCAACTTTTGTACCGACGATAACACGATCCTCGTCCTCTTCTTCCCTTCGCCTTCGCTTGCTCGCTCGTCTTTGTTTGATCATTTCCGCCCATCGAGCGGCATCTTCTTCTGGAGGGAGTTCGTCTGGATGAAGATCCGAATTCAGCGACCGGGTGGTTCTCCGGGCTAGGCTAAGGGATGCCCTTCGCATGCCCGACGTTGGTGAGGCAAGTCGATCCCCACTCCCAGTGGCATCTTCGGAAGGATTCGTATTGGGTATGGACAGGTCGCGGCTATTCTTCCGGCCATTATTAAATTTAGGTACTTGAAGGGTATGACGTTGGGATCGAGGGCTAGTTGGAGAAATGGGGATATCGTTGTCGGTCCGAATGGGGGCACTAGGAGAGGAATGGCGGTAGGTAGGTTGGGATGACGGTTCTTGGGGCGGGGTGAGAAGAGCACCATCCAACGTCGAAGGTTGCAAAGAGGTAGCCGGAGTATCTTCAGTAGAGGCGAAATCATCGGAGGAGGTTTGATGGCCGTTCACAGGTGGTCCAGGGCTTGTAGACCTCGGCCTTGACGATATACCATTCGCCTGAGGTGCAACCGCAGTTCCATTCAATTCCGACACAGGGTGATCCGTGAACCCATTCGTGAGGCAATCATGGGGTGTCGGAGTCACACTGCCATTTTCCCGCACCCTATCTCGCCCGGGCCCTGTAGCCACTGAGAGGATACTTCCATTTCTCGACTTCGCGCTCTCATGGCCGTGGTGAGAAATCCCAGATGTTGCGGTGCCAAGAGATCCCAGAGATGGCAGGCTTCCCCCCTTGAAGTTGGTGACAAAATGGTCGGAGGCATTATCGACATGGCCGTTCTCCCCATTTGCATCACTGGTCCAAACAAAGGCATTGCTTATGGAGGCTTTGTCGTATGATTTCCGAGTCAAATGGTCATGGGTGGAGGATGAGGAGGGGACAACTTGGTGATGGTGGTGATGGTGGTGGAGAAGGTGAGGTTCGCTAGTAAAGGACGGCATGGTGGATGAACAGCCACAGACACAAGTGAATTGAGGGATAGCGGGCTTCCCTTGCCACTCCGAAGCAGTAATTAACTGGTGGAGGGAAAGGCGGAGGGCAGGGCAGAACAGGACCGTCGAGACTCCAACAAACCTGCTATGATGCACTTAAGGTCTGAGGGGGCTGGTCCGTGATAAGACACAGGGCGAAACAGCCTACCTACTATGCTCAGTAGGTGCGGCAGACAAAGCAATGGGAGATCAACATATTAAGGTGTAGGCGGCAGGAGAGACAACAAAGAGGACGCGCTGTCATGCAATGCGGGGGCATGTAGCGGAATCCAGCTGCGATAAGGGGGGGATAAACAACCAGCAGACAGATGAGGGTGTTGAGCAGAGAGTGGCTGTGGTGTCGTCGTGGTGGTGGTGGTTGTGAGTTGAGGTTGATTGAGTTGGAAGTTCAAGTTGGGTAGAGTTGATTGAAGTCACGGGGGGGGGTTGAGGCTGTTCCGGCTTGGGGGAGGGTCTTTCGGGGTTGGCGCAGGCGCCAGTCTGGCAGTTACCAGCCAAACTGAGCCAGTTACAGCGTCAATCAACCTCACCCACCTCCACCACAATATCTGCCCAGGTGCACTACCATGCCACACAGCAGAGATATGCCATGCTAAACATAAATTGCAATCTTGCTGTTGCTTCTTCTCCTCCAGTTGTCCTGTTGATGCAGATAAGGCTAACTACCGAACTACGCATTTGATACTGTTCATTTGATACTGTTCCTCTACCAAACCTCGTTCATCTGTACGCGTCCATGGCCATATTATTGCATCTATCTCACTAAAAATCCAGCAATCAGGTCTGAATGCCAGGAGGGCTAACTAAACAAACTAACACATATGGAGATGTGTTTGCTGCGCCGCAATCAACAGGGAAAATTAGAATGTCGGGTACTCAGCGTAATAATGCTGCATAAAAAGTGACGACTCTCTCCACAAAAACAAAAAAAAAAAAAATCCCCCAGGCCAGGATTCAAGCTCAAAATCTCCAGGGCTCCAACAAACAATATTTAGAAATAGCAGACAGCAGATCTTAATGTTGGTCTACTACAAGGCTGGAATTCAATAATGAGATACGCGGAATAGTTCTGATAATCACGATTGCTGGCGGCATAAATATACAACTACCTGCCTCCCTTCTTCACAACTGGCTCTTCTTCGGTCCCGATATCTCCTGGCTTTACTCGGATTTTTACCAGGCTCGAAAAGCGTCGTGGTGGTTTTGTCTAAGACAAAATTTAATATTTTTGCCAACCCAACCCTTGCCTAGCCCTGGTTGGCATCATCAACTCCCATAATGCGGTCGTTGCTCGCCACAAATTACATACCGTTCAGCAACATTTAATCTCCAACTGGCAACTGTTCGCTCAACAAAGAAGTTCCATTTATTATTAGCAATGCCTTCCAATTCTTCATATGTCCATAACTCACACAATGTGCGATCACAATATCTTACTAGCTGGCATCCCGAGCCTATGATCCGTGAATTCGCGGTCTTGGACCCATCATCTCAGCTCTGCCACGCTTTGCATTATTTTCGCTAATCATGCCTGTAAGAATGCCCTTCCCTGCCCATAATAATATTATCCTCATGATGCAATGATGAAACGCGCAATCTCCACCAGAATTGGGGATTTTTGGTTTTTCTTGAGCCATTGCTACTTATCTTTCCAGGCCAGACAGCAAACATTTCGCAATAATATTAATAATAGTGGTGAGAATTCCACCTTCCCCAACAGATCTTTGGGGCGCAAGGAGAGGAGGAATACGCGTCGATGTGAGTGTGCCTTATGGATAAGGTTGACGATGGTGTTTTTGAACGAAGCCTCCACCACAACCCGTGTCTAAAAGTAGAGCAGCCCGCACTCGCAGCTCTCGCATACGATCTCTGCAGGGATTCGAAAAAATCCCCCTGGGATCAAGACGCTGAAAGTAGCACAAATAGATGCCTTCTCTCTGCAATGCCTGAACAAATTTGGTCTCTCACGACAATTGGATTTTCTATACACCAATTGTTCAACAAAACAAAAATCCCTATTGGGACTTTGAATTTTGGTCGTCGATCATTTCTCCTTTCTTCGCTCTTTGTCAGCCTGCTGTTAAACAATAGTGCTAGCAGCAGCATCAGCATTCGCGAATACGCATTGCGTGTAACTTGCTTCCATCCTCAATATGTTACTGGCAAAAAATAATGGGACAGGATGCAATTTGCATTTCTCCATAACAAAAGCATGAAACATGATATTGCTTCAAAATCCCATATGATTGCTCCACTACGGTGTACGAATTACCAGTGATCGGGGCAACATCTCTGTTGATCGCCGCAATCTCAAAAACCAGATATCCAACCACGCAAGAGTTTACCACCCAAACAGATCCAGTAATGGGCAGGAAACCGGAGGGGTCTGAGCGCTCAATCTTAATATTAACAGCACTTAAGCAGAAATGATACTTAAAACGCATCCTAACCCCATGAATCCCCCAAATCTTCCAACTCGTCTACATTTACCTCCCACATATCCACCTAACATCCCTCTCTGTCAAATCACCACTCCAACACGCACCCCCAACCAACAGCAATCAGCCATGAAATCCAACACCCTCCTCCTTGCCCTCTCCACCCTCTTCACCCTCTTCGCTCCCGTCTACAGCCAAAATGACTTCCAAATGCCCCAATGCGCCCTCCCTTGCCAAGATGCCGTTGGGCAGGTCACGACCTGTCGCAAAGACGACTATAAATGCATCTGTAGCCCGCAAAACTTCCAGAAGATCAAAGAGGTAGCTGGACCTTGCGTCTTTGAGAACTGCAATTCCTTTACTGAATTGAGTATGCACACCCTTCCCCCATACGTTTCCTTCCTCAGAAACCCCACCGATGTACCATGGTCTTATAGTTGTATGCATGGTACATAAGGAAAGAGAACGGGCGAAAAAGGGAAGTAGGAGGGGAAAAAGGAGAAAGAGAAGAAGGGACACTTCGGAGATGGATTCTCAGCTAATAAATAACGCTGTGAAATGTATAGAAGAAGCCATGGACGCCACGCATAGGATGTGCAACTCGGTCACGAGGCTGTAAGTACGTACCGCCATCAGCAGCGGCTAGCATGGGGCAGTCGAAGACAGGAAACGCCCAGCAGTCGTTATTTTCACCGCCAAATCCAATAAACATCTGATAACCACTTCTCTCCCCCGATGTCATGGACGACAGACAAGGATAATGATCCGGTTAAACTTCAAAAAATTCTGAATCCAAGCCCAGCTCCTTCAATGGCTCTCTACATCGTCTCTCCGTTTCCGCTCTCCAAAGAAAAATCTACCTGGAAGTGCGCGAGCTTCATCCCCTTCTGATCCCCATCCAAATCTTATCCGTTCCGCGATTTTCTCGACTCTCCCTCGCCTGTTCCATTTAGCGCTTTTATTCTTCTTCTCGGGGGCAAAATATGGTGTAATCTAATTCCATTCATCCGCAAGAAAGGAGGCAAGTACTCTAATACGCAGCTTGTAACTGAAGAGAAAGTGATGATATATTTTATCTGTTTCATTTTCTTCCATTTCGTTCTCTTACCTCACCCCCTACCTCGACAAACACCCCCCCTTCCTCTTGAGCCCCAAATCCCCATACAAGTTCTCCGCCGATAAATTGATTATATCTACTTTTCCACACATGTGCCATAAGGGGCAGCCTTAACCTAGCCCATCCCATAGCCACTCTATAAGAAAATAAATTTAAAAAATTCATGCTCGCTCCATCTCTATTATCCGGGATACATCGAGTCCCATCGCATCATACATATCCAACGAGACTCATTACCGACAACCACCAGATGCGAAAACCGGGAGGGATAAACTACAAAGCTGCAAAACATGGTTTGATGATGATGATGATATAGTTTAACTCAATTTCCCCCTCCCCTGTGCTACATACAATACAACTATATCCGGGACCCGCTCATATATATATATATATGACGCGCAATGATTGGCGCGGGCGCGTGCTCGATCTGTCCCATCCGGCCCCCCTGGACCCAGCCCGCTGGAAGTGGTTGTTGGGATTTTAGGGAATACATGTGAGTGAGAAAAAGATTTTCTCATGGGCACATGTACAGTACAATGTAGAACAAACGCAATCAATCATTCATTCATGGGTAAAAGATGAAGAGATGTAGTAGTACAAAGGTAGGCAGTTGTGGGAAAGTGGGAAACGCCACCTACCCAAATAAATATATAAATATATATATTTCTCGCCGACACCCAACGCTTGTATGAAGTGTCCTGAACACAATTATGCAGATGCAACATTTTATATACATATAAATAAATAAGGAGACAAGTCTTCAAAAAATCATCAAATTAATCACTCATCCTTTCAGTCAAATAAAGGCTAATTAATTAATTAACCTTCTGCCCATCTAAGAATAAAACCCATCAGCAGTCCCCCTTTTAACCAAATGGATACAGCCTCCTTCCATCCGTCCGCTTCCGCACCATCCACATCACACCCAAAAAACAAAATAAACGCGTCGATAATACTACGTCTCCCTTCTTCATAGACTAATCAAAAAATGAAAAGAAATTTATAAAAATAAAAACTCAGGCTGCTTTTTTTTCTTCTTTTTTTTTCTTTTCATTCTCGTTATTCTAACAATATAGACATATCCTACCATCACTCATCCCGTCATTCCTTACCTACCCAGTCCCCTCCTGGAAATCCTTTACCTACAACGAACTTAAACTAAGATAAAAATAAATGTATACTAAGGTAGAAGCAGGGAGAGCGGGAGAGGGAGGGGAGAAGGGAGAGAAAAAAATGAAGAACCCAGCGAGAGGTAGAATAGAGTAAAATAGAATACGATACGATAAAAAAAAACATATCCCTACGACAAAAGCATACACACACACACCAAGACAATAATTTGCCGCGATGAAAACGATCGCGAATGACATGGAAAAGTAATAAACGCACACAGAAAAACGAGCATTAAAATAGACAAAACAAAAAAAGCAACCCATCCATTTCCTTATTTACCACCTCGACGCCGTTTCGTACCAAATAAAAGGTGATTCATGTGCACGATAGTAATAAGAGAGAAAAAAACCCAGAGCTAATCGGAACCGAGGAACAAACGCACACCACACAGAGAGAGGGAGAGAAATATAAAGAGAGCCAGACCTTAACCCATGGAAGCGAAAGAAAAGAAGGAGAAAATTAAAGGAAAGAGAACAAAACTATGCTGCCTTCTTCGGTGTCGCCTTCTTCGTCGTCTTCTTGGTTGCGGCGACCTTCTTTTTAGGTGTAGTCTTAGCGGTGGATTTTGTGACGCGGCCCGACTTGGTCTTCCCTAAGACCTTGGGTGCATCAACGACCGCCGGGGCCTGTTGATTGTGAATTGTTAGTATACAGATAGCATTTAGAGAAAATATTTACGAGGTGAAACGTACGGATGGGGCTTTGCGGGGTTTGGCAACATTGGCCTTTGGCTTAGCAGCGGTTGTCTTCTTAGGAGCAGCGGCCTTCTTGGTGGTGGCCTTTGCAGCTGTTTTCTTAGCAGGTGCTTTTTCCTTTTTAGCAGCAGCAGGTTTTGCGGCAGCCTTCTTAGCAGCGGGTTTGGCAGGCTCCTTCTTGGCGAGCTTCAGAGGACCGGATGGGCCTGTAGACGCGTTAGTGGTTTATTGACAACAAGGCAAGACGCGCGGTGTATTCATATTATGGGCATGGGGATCGTTCTCCGAGGCGGACTAGTAGTAGCACGCGACAGGAAATTATGTTGACGCGGTCAGGGATTTGCAAGGAGGGACGGTGCGGCGAACCTTTTGGTTGAGTGAAATCGCCCTTCTCTACGCCAGTCTTGACAGCACGGTTAAATTGGGCATCGAACGCGCTTTGGGAAGTGACATTGATTCTGTTGTTGGCTTGGACGTATTTCTTAAGAGCCTGGCGACTGTAGATAAGAAGAACAAGGAAGGAAGAAACCGTTAGCCCAAAAGGTCAACAAATAAGGTGACGCGCCCCGGATGGTCACGGTAAAAGGGGCGGCAGCGAGGGCAGCGACTCAACGCCAGGGAAAACCTTACCTGCTTCCATTGCGTTCCTTGAGCTGTAGGAGAAGCAGAGTTAGTAAAGGAACCAAACATAAAGTGACGCGACAAAAGTGTGGAGTTGATAGAAGCTCCCAAGGATGGCCGTGGCGACTTCGAAATATAGGTGTCACGCGGGCTTAGGAAACAAGCGACCGTGGCGCGAAGATGATGGACTCACATTGATGATGGCATCCTTAATCATATCTACATCGCTATAATCAGCAAAGGCACGCGATTACAAATATATTGATGGCAAAACAGGATAAGGAGGTGGTGGTGGAAGATCAGGAGTGGAAGACATACCTCTATAGGAAGCGTGGGTGGCAGTGGTGCCAGAAGCCTTGGAGGCGCCGGTTTTCTTTGGAGGCATGGCGACGGTGGATTGTGAGTTTAGTTTTTTTTTAAAAAGAATAAATTATCGTCGATGAAGAGACGGGATATCAGCTATACGAGGCGATGGAAGCAGATGTTGTGGTTGTTGTGGACGAAGGATGGTGATGGAAGTGTGGGAAAAAAGATGGGAGTTGGGCGAGGGAAAGCGTGGGCGAGACAGGCGGGGCAGGGGCCTTTTATAGGAACACTGCATACAGCACAGGATCACCCTTCCGCCTCGCCTGCGCCAGAGCATTCGAGGATTCCAGTTCCATTTCCCTTGATTCGCACCACCCCATCCTCGCCTGGCTTCCGATATTCTTCTGGCCGCTGCTGGACCCTGGTCTCTGGCTATCCGTACATGTTCTCGTCAGTTCAAGGAACCCATCGTGCTTGGCGGGCGAAGTTTCACGATCAGGGGAGATTTGGCTTTTGGCTGCGACTTGATTTTCTTGCCAGATCGTTTCCCTTCCTCCTCCTCCCTACCCCCTTGATGTAAATGATAACTAACTGGACATGCGCCACTGAGTTAATAATATTATTATATGGAATTTACCCTACCGCTGTATCTACACTGTTGAAATCCCTTTAGGATTTGTGAACCATAATCTTTACACACTGTTTAGTGACGTCTATCGTTCGAGGACTGAATATTACTGATTGATGGTCCTTGCATGTATTCGTTGGCCGTGCGGAGATGATGCCAACCATGCTGAGCCCGCTGACAGGTTTCTCTATATAGATGCTTCCCGTCCCGCAGCATCCTTTATGGTCTGCTCGGGATGTTTATGGTTCGCATTGACGGGATAACCACTCGTCTGGCTGGGTTTCGCAGGTAGGATTTTGATGACATTGGTTGGCGTGTTGAACTGTATTTTATTCTGTTGTCATGCTTTTGCTCTATCACTGGATGTGTCACGTTCATGTTTTGGATGAGAATATCAACTTGCGTCCTACAGTGCTAATAACATGCCCATTACAGATGAAAAAATTCCGCGACATTGCCAACAAGCATTATTATGTGTGCATGGTGTTCTCTTGTCTCTCAGGCAAAAGATCAGACAGTTGTATGCTTCCGGAAAGCCCAAGTAGGCATATACTGATTAGCGTATAACCCGGCGCAGCAGACAGAAGACTACAAGTCAAATGACCTTTTTTTTTATCCTTCTGCTTTCCACTGTTCAATACCATTTTCGCCATCTGTTTCCCATCTTCTCTCCAAGCGCAGATACAAAGTATTGGTGGTTGATCTCAAACCTTCCATCCGCGGTCTTGGCCTCAATCACCCAAACCTTGCATCCGCATCACCCTCCTTCCCCTCCCCAAACACCCCTCAAATCCTTATATCTCTGATCTTTTCCAACACACAGTTGTTTTCGTTCCATTTCGCAGTCCATGGTCATATTTGCGTCTGTCCTCGTCTTATTTTCGTGTTTTGATCTTCCAAACACCCATCGTCGCCGCTGCATCAAGTTCCTGTCGCAGATCACCCTTTTGAGACTGCGCACTCCCAACCCCTTCCTCTCAACACAACAACCACTACATCGCAAAGCGCAAAAAAGGCGTGGAAATGTTTATAGCATTGAAGAGGGCAAAGTATATTGTTTTTATAAAATAGCACCCCATATGCGGTTGAGGATCACGACCATAAATGTCAACCTCGAGCACATTCAAACCTTGATCTTTTAACCACGCAACGGGTTCAAATTTCCACATTTTGATTATGGGCTTTTCTTCCGTTGAAGAATCTATAAATAAAGAGTTAATATTTAAATTGCTCAATTATCAGTTTTTCTCGCTGGATTTTGTTCGTTGCGCATGACGATTCAGGGTTGCGAGAGAGGGCGCTAAATGGGCTGCGACCGATCAAATTCGACTTGACAACTTTACTGCTACACACACAAACCACGAACGAGCCCATGTTTATTTTATTAATTTCTTATTTTCTAAAGAGAATAATAATTACACATTACAGGCAATATCCGTTCTTTTCTACCTAGAATCGAGCTCATCCGTTGAAATAAGACGTTTGGTGTGGCTGTCGTTTCCTTCGGTTAAGCGGAAAAAACACCTGCCTCCAGAAAACTGCCCACCTACACGCACACAAGGGCAACAACGAGAAACAAATTCAAAATACCTACCTAGGTACATACTTGAATGATTGGACTTACGCGCTTCAAAATTCAATAATAAATCGAAAATGAAATATTTGCTTATTAGCCTGCCGGTGCTGTCGCAGGATCCAGACCAACCACCCAACCCACCTCTTTTCAATCAATTGTACCTTTTTCATTTAGCGAATATTTCACAAACCACTCCAAAACTTCCAACCGGCCTTACTAGAAATTCATTAGGGAAAATCAATATAATATAATGATGAACAAATAGAACCCAAAGGTGGTGAAGGTCCTGATCTACATAGTGATTTCTTCTCTCCCCAATACAGCTACAACAGTCCCTACTCCATACATCATACGCCACCCTGGGATTCTCTCTTCAAATGTTATAAGGTATCGGCCCGGGAAATTTAATTAACAGGGATTTCAACCTGCCCTCTAGTATAAATCTAATGCGTTGGGCTTTTGGGTTGTGATCGCTATTTTTTTTTGCAACGCTGACTTTTTATTCAAATGGCGTCTAACGATGATGTTTCCAAATTGCGCCTGCCCGCTTTCCAGCACCGCCTTTTCGAAATGAACTTAACAGATACGATGTATAGCTTCGTAGAAATATTCCATCCTCTTGGTACATTTGATCTGCTTTTTACCATTTTGTATTGGCAGTTGTTGTATAAATGTTGTTCTCTAATTATGCATGAGACTTTTGTTTCCTATGCCCATAATTATTCGAAGCGTCAAGTTTTGCTAAGAAACAAACAGCCCAGGAAGAATAATGAAAAATACAACCCTGGTTGAAAATTTGACAAAAGTTCGAATTTATTTATTCCCCAATTATTAGTACAATTAATTAATATTAATTGGTGGGAGAATCCGTTAGAATAGAATAATGAAAGTTTTGTGGTAGTACCTTAAGACAACATCAAAAAATATAAATGTATATATATATATATTTAAATCTACTCCGTACATGGGACATAAATCTACACCACGACAAGTCCGCAGATAAAAAATTGATTTCTCGCCTTTTAAAATCCCCAAACTATATAATCATAAATGTCCTACCTCGCGCATAAACCAAATAATCACCTTGAAGGATATATCCCAAGCTTCCAATAAGAAATTCCAAAATTTCTTGTTAACTGCCATAAAACACCCCGCGGCAACCAAACAGACAAACAAACAAACAAACAAACCCCTATGACCTCATCGGACCGATAGTTAGACGCAAGCGCGTGGCCTTCGCTGTGGCTGGTTAGATGCGTCTCCACCTGGGAGTACCCCACTTCAAAGTGGCTAAATAGCCGACGACACGGCTGCCGGAGAAATAGAATGGCCGAACCGAGAAGCGCCAACCACGACAGATGTCAGACGCGGCTGATTAAAATTGCGAGCTTCTGTCGGTGTGATGTGGAAGAACAGGACGATTGCAAGTGCAAAGGAGATGGCTAGGGCTAGTGTTTTGGGAACGGGCGCGTCATCCTGCTGTCGACATTCACAACGATTGTTCTAAGCACTATTTTCCATTCCGACAATGGTAGAACTGGAAGTTCGCAGCGATATCAAACGCCATATCAGGGAATAGTAAAATATTCGATGGGATTTTCCTTCTTGCCTTTCAAGCCAAAGGATACCAGGACACTTGGCCCAGCCAACAAAACTCCAGTTCACGTGTTTCATTCAACGCGTTAATCCAATGGGTTCTTGATATGGCAGCATGTTTTTTGCTTCAAATGATAGCCTGGGGCTAGAGTTCGCAAGAAGGCAGCGTCATTGCCTGGTGGGCTACTCAAATTTTTTTTTCCTGAGTCGTCCCCTGGCACAGCGGCGAGCGAATCCTGTGTGAGCTCTCGAACGCGGGTGAACCTTGCCATCTGCCAGAAAACCATCCTGTTTCATATTTGACCACAGTTCCCTACAGAATCCGGCCATGTTCACCATATCTAGAAAGGGATAAACAGCATACGGGATCGTCTTCCTGGTACGGGTTTAGCTGTCAGGGCTTTCTAAAGCCAAGATTGAGCCTGAAATTTATCAAAAGATGTGCGCCTAAGTTTTTTCCACCTTTTCTCCTGCCCAGACTAGTTTGAAAATATAGATATGTTGGGCATATGCGCTGCATATTTGTGGAATCCAAAGATGGTAAAATGGAAGTGAATTTCCAGTGAAGTTAGAGTTGACTGGGCGGGCGATGTGCTTCACGGGACACATGGATCATTCTCTGAAATATACGATGCCTGCCATCCTCTCATGGTCATGCGCTACAGTGCCCATAGAGGACTAATCCCGTGCGGAAGTTTCGGTTAACCCATTGAATACACTGGATGTCTTCCAAGAATCGTGTCTCGGATTGGAATATGGTGATGGTGATGAGGTGGTCGTTTCTAGCTCGTTCATGGAGATTTAAGAGGGAGTGAATGCTAAATACCCACGTTTATTTTTGTCGATACTCACTCTATCGACCAGAAGAGCTTTGTCTCCGCTGCTCTAGTCCCCCTTACCTATAAAATGAAGAAGAATACTAACTGTGAATTCAACGGTCCGCTAGGCAGGGTCTGGCAAAGAGCGAGGAATCAGAAACAAGCCATGAGGCGCAGAGCGATGTTGGTTATTTAGTATTCCCTTGATTGGAAAAAAGAACAATGTCTAAAATTATGGAATATATACGAGCCCAAACCTACACCCAAAAGGCCTCCGCACTATTATGGGGGAAGAGGCGATCATCACCACGGCCACCAGCCTCTCCACTTGATGATGTCCGACGCTTTTTCGGCAATGGCATACATAGTCGCCTGCAGATGCGCACTGGGGATGATGGGAATGATAGAAGCATCGATGATGCTAAGCTTCTTCGTTCCGTACACTCGCAGGTCAGGAGAGACACAACCACCCTTGTTCCTGGGCATCATTGGGCAGCTGCTGCTGGGGTGCGCAAATGAGGGAGAGAGTGAGAGCGGACCTCCCGCAATAAGCTTCGCGATGATTTCATCCTCAGTTTTGGCGTCTTCGCCGGGTGAGACCTCCTGTGGCTGCATGTCGGTGAGAGCATTTGTTTTGAAGTAGCGACGGGTGAATGCAATGAAGGCGGCGATTTGAGCGCGATCGAAGGGATTTGTGAAGGCGTTGTATCTGTTTTGAATTACAGTTAATATTATAATATCGAGGTGATATCTTTCTGGGCTTGTTTTTCCAGTTTTCCAAACGGTAACTTACGTAACAATAGGTTCACCATGAGGGTTAGTGGCGTTGAGATGCACGGTTCCACGGCTAAGAGGCTTTTGGATCGAATTTGGTACGAGTCCTGAACCCCCAAATGGGAATTCGAGGACAGACACGGAACCTTCTCCAAGCTGCCTGGCCAAGATGGTACGCTGAGCGTCGAATCCAGCAACGAGCTCGCGAGAATAGACATCAGGCAGATATAAGGCTGATACTTGCTCTTTCAAGCCGTCAATCAGGTTTTTAGTGTCATCGGTGATCATGGGCAGAGAGAGGAACGCGATTGTGTTAGATTGGGCCTTGGTGTATGGACCAGTCCGGTATTTCTGGTATTCTTCCAAAGCCGCCGCAGCGAAAGTCTTGTTTATCGTCATGACATTTGGCTCCGGGAAACTGTTTTTAACTTTCCAGTTCAGGTATGCGACAGGATGATCTTGCAAGTTGCTTCCAACTCCTGGTAAGTCGACCCTGGATTTGATCCCAGCAGCTTCTACAACACTCTTGGGTCCAATGCCGCTCAATTGGAGGATCTGAGGAGTGTGGAGAGTCCCCGCAGCCAGAATAACCTCCTTTCTCGCGCGGAAAGTCACTTGTTTGTTCGCCTTCCTGTCCATAGCTTTCACACCTGACACAACCGTGCTGCCTCTCTCAAAGGTTAGTTCGATGACTTTGTGCTCAGTAAGCATCTTGAGATTTCGGCGCCAGCTAACTTTGTCAAAATAAGCGGTCAGTGACGAGGATCTAGTCATGGTTTTGGCATCAATGGTGGCAGGAGCCCAGAATTGGCCCATTGCGTTTCCTTTAGCATGTTCTCGGATGTGGGTTATCCCAAGCTCTGTGAAGGCATCTGCCATCTTATATTGGTCGGGAACCTGCCAGTCAGGGAAGGTAACTTGCAACGGGCTGTTGCGACCGTAAGCGGATTCGTCATAGGTGTATTTGTATTTGTTGACGACCGACTGTTTCGGGGGTGTGAAATCCGCGCTCTTTTTGAAGTACGGATACATGCCTTTCCATCCCCAGCCGCGATTTCCAAGCTCTTCCCAGGAGTCATAGTCGCCAGCTGATGCTCTGTCATATGCCATACCTAGAAAAAGCATAAGCTTTTACTGAAAAAGCACCGTTTTATTCGATTGGCTCAAAGATCTACGTACCATTGACGGTCGACCCACCGCCAGCAACAGACCCAGCCCTGACTGCATAGGTGTTACCTCCAAGGCCGGGCTCCGGTGCTGTTCTGATATTGAACATGGCTGGGACATTTAGAGAGGTGGCGTGGTAGGGAATTAGGGTCGTGTTGCTTCGGTCAATAACGCCATATTCGAGGACCAGCACAGAGACTACATGGGACGCAAGTTAGTTTCAAGCATTCGAAACATAGAATGGGGCACGAAAGATTATTCCTTATTTCGCTGGCATTTTGGTCGGAAAAAGGACAAAAGGGCGCCGGAAAAAGTAAAACTAACCAAATGGATTCTCTGACAACCGATGCGCAGCGACGAGACCCGTCAAACCGCCTCCAACAATGATATAGTCATACTCATTACGGTCACGTCCTGTCCGTTTATCATTGTCATGGACCAACACCGACGAGGTAGCGAACGATGCGAAGAGGAGGAGAGCGCACCAGCTAGCGCGAACATTCCCTGAAGGAAGAAACGAGAGTAACATGGTGTAAGACCATTCAAAGCAAAAAACAAAAAATTAAAAATAAATAGAGAGTTAACAAGTAAAATTTAATGAGAGACTGATCTAAATGAAAGCAGAACAACGGAATTTACACCCGTATTCATATGAAAAGAATGAGCGAACAGTGATGGAATAAATGATGGAGTTTTGGGCTCCTTTTCTTTTGAATTTTTTATGCTCACCCTCGCTGGCTCTCACGCTATCTAAAAAACCACACGTGGGAAATGAGGGTGGGGAAGTTAGTAAGGTACAAGCGCCATTTGGCAAGCGAACATGTTGCCCAATCCACGAACCACAGTGCCGACTTTGAGGGTTGGTTTCTCGTTCACACAGAGCACTGTCCACTTACCGCCGTTCCCGACCCCTTGGGTGCTCTGGAAGGCTTGATAGTACCCATAATTCACGAGGGGTGTGTGCGGCGGTCGGCGGATAGCCAGGAAAGGAGCTTTGGGTATTCGGCAGCGAGAGAAGTGGGCTAGCCGCGAGACTGGGTTTGGAAATCATCCAGAGCCAGAAACGTGGGCAGCACGTTTTGAAGAGGGTTGCAAATTAAACAAATTTGACCCTTGCCAGTTACGCCGCACGTAAATTAAAGAAGCCTGGCGGCATTTGGAGTACATGGGCTGACATACAAAATACCAGGAGAGAAAGGTTCCATTTCTAATCGACTCCTTGGTAAGTCTGATCGGATATTACTGAACGAATATAGAGGCATGCTTGCCTTTCGACGGCTGGGTGCGGTTAACAGTTGTGGCAATTCTGCTGGTGTTTTTAGATCTACACGTTACAGCTACTGGCAACTTTTAACTTCTTTTCGGAGATCGTCGATTTATGTAGCTACTGTTGTATAGCCGTAGAAGATCAGTGAGGGGTGATGTAGCTAAATATTCCGACCACAGTAGAAGATTCATGGTGACTGGTGTAAATAGTTGTTTTAAAGCAGATGTGCAAAGAATAATAGCGGGGCTACCACGGACAAGCGTCAATCTTTGGAGGGTTGTAAACAAAGTTTAATACCCATTCATTCAGTGGTCTCTGACTAAGAGTTGAAGAGAACATGGAATTGCTGATGATTTTTGCACGTAAACTTGTATGTATATCAGACCAGATTCTGAAAAGCAGTTAATTCAATTGTAGGAGCAATGCAATTACGTTGGTAATGGTGAAAAGTCGCACTCCCCTTTTATTTTTGGAGAGGTCCTGGTTGTACGGAAATGATCTTTCCAACTCTTTTTATTAGAGGACTACTCTACTCTCTACTCTGCTCTATCGGACATTTGGTTGTGCTTTTGCTGTGCGCGGCGAGAAGCCGGATTGCACCAGAAAACTGGGTGCTGGTGGTCTTGGGAAGTTAATGACTCGTAGGTTCAGGCTCGGGCAAGCTGCGTCCGCGGGTCTGGGCCAGCTGGGAGTGCTCCCCGCCCGGCGCCCGGCAGGCGGAGTTACGGTTAGGGGGCTGGCTGGCTGGCTGGTGGCTGGCAATGTTGGGTGAGATTTCGCCGACCTGGGAGGGGAAGGTTCGGGTAATAGTTCGGTCAGACGAGAGAGCGTTGACCATTTGTTTGTTTGCTTGAAATTTTGCTATGTTGGATAGTCTTCTCCGCGTGACTATGTGGTATCTCATATGTTCGGTAAGAGGGGCATGATGGAGCTTTATGCAAAAGAAAAAAAGGGGACAAATTCATCGGACGCAGCAACTTCTCACCCATTTCGTGCCGAGCAGGGAATGTTTGGAGAATCGGCGAGTTGCATGTAACCCAAGCCATGTAACCCTGCCCCATTCCCCTCGCTTTTCTAGTTGGGCGATCGATCAGGACTAAAATCGACTTCTAGCAAGCTCGTATAACCTTTTAAACTTCGCATCTTCAGGTCCACACGCTCAGGGGAGGTGGAGAGCCTTTTCCCAGTTGATGGCATCTGTTGCTGTGTGCAGTTTCTATTTCGGAGTGGCCATGGTGAAATCGCATAAAGTACGAACCTCTTTTAACTTTTCGGACCTCGGGCCATTGTCTATTTCTGTACGAGGTTGTTTCTAGAACTAATAAAAGAGAATAACTTCTGCGAGGACAAGGGGAAAAAAGGAAAATAAAAACTGTAAATCGAAGGAGATAAACGAGCTGCCGGTAAGCTCCTAGCGCCCTCCTAACATGGTTAGTTGCATGAAAATGAGTGCAGTGCCGTGTGTAAATCAACAGCGTCATATTAGCGCGAATGTAAGCGGAAATCCATGGAGATTTTGAAACAGTCATTTCACGGAAGAATAGCCGAGGATGATGAGATTGATGGCCCGCGCGCCATGCACCAACCAAAAAAAAAGGAAAGTTGAAAGAAAAAAAGAAATGGTTCCTGGGGCGGCTTCGAGACGAATCGAAGAATTTCGTGATTCTTCCGAAAAAATGGTTGAGATATGTATATCCTTTGAAATGGGTGGTGGCGCGAAACTTTCGGTTAACGGACGGGATGGATGTTCGTCTGTACGGGAAGTTTGATCCATGAGCCAAGACGATCCTATCTCAATAAATTGGTAGTGAGAGAGGATCATGGGTCTCTACATTTATTTGTTGATGAGCTCACCTAACCATTTGGCTTTGGTTGGCATCCCTTTTTGTTGCCGGTCGCTTACTGGCGAGCTCGCTGTGAAGAGGGGATTTGTCGAGCCCCCTGACCTGAGGCTTGAGTGCGATGGCGAACGAGGGAAGCATTCTCTGGACTCGCTGTGCCAAGTCGGGGGACGAAAGGGGCGAGAGTTTCGAGACTGGAGAAGGGAAGTTTGCTCAGTCATACCTCGATCTGAGATCTAACTGCATGAGGAAACCCTTGATTCTCTCCGAACAGATAGATGACTCTGGGAGAGCCTTGCATTTTCAGCTCCACTTTGCATAACGAAAAAGCAATTTTAGTATCTGCCTGCCCTCCACTTTGTGAGCCACCGAGAGAAAGCCAATTGCAACGAAAGTAGTTTGCACAAACCACAGCAACTAATTTGGATGGCGAAAATACTTAGCGATCGCCCGATTGGTCTGGTTGCTCGACGTCGGCACCGGGTTTTGTCTGGAGGCGCGGTGGCTTATTTTTATTGTCCTTTTCCACCGAAATAACGAAAGGAAGCCATGGTTGTTTGATTCCCATGAGCTCGGTAGTAATTATTATTTACAGCTGTTCATTTGCGCTAGGGGTGCCCCCCTTCGTCTGGTATGGATCAAAAAATATCATTGTTCAAGAAACAAACCACAGGGTTCATAACTGCTCTTCGCTTTTCAGCGCTGGCGACCCTGAGAAAGGTCTGTTCCACTTCTAGGAACACATCCACAATAATCATGCCATGCGTGGAATCGAAAACCATCTGCACATCCCAGATTCAGTGCCTATGATAAACCGACCAATTTTGCTAGTGAGCGCCCTAGTTGGGACGAACCTTCTTGGCAGGATGACGAGAGCGGGAGCGCAGCGTTCATTTTTGGTTCGATATGGATACGGCGTGTCAAGCTTTGGCAATTTTTCCTGCCCCCCCACTGTTTAACTCGATAAGCATGCTGTTCAGCATGCTTGGCTTAATCCTGTTTCATCTGGGTCCGGCACTTCCAATCTTAGCTGCGCCACAAATCTAGCTAGCGGCCGGGAGTTGGAGCAAATCCCTGGGTATCTCGAGGATTCTGAACGGAGGTTTCGAAAGACGATACTCACTTCCTTCAACGGAAGCGTTTGCGGTTTCTCTTTGTGGTGCTCCTGGAGCATTGAAGCGGGCATGCTGCTCGATTGGTGAGATTGCTTGTTCCTTTTACAAGAACTCAACTCTGATATCAGACGGACAAGCATGGGCCTTATGATACCGACCCAAACAACCAGGCGGATTCCAACTGAGCATCGGGTACGAGGGAAGCTGTTCCTTGAACCACAAACGTTTCGATTGGCCGCTGTTACCGACAATTCGTGAATAATTGTTGGATTACTCGCGCCCCACGCCCCACGCCCCACGCCCCACACCGCTAAGTCGATTAGTCGCTGCGAAGTGCAAGAAATGATTTTTGTCCAGGCTGGGGCATTCTGGTTGCCGCTATCAATGCCTGGCCTCCCTGTTGATAGCAAAGAGATTGAGGGGTTCAGGGAACGCGATATCGGGAACCGCCAACACTGAAAGAAAGGATGAGCTTGTCCGTCTGGACAACAAGAGCACCCATGACCCCACGAAGCTAATAACCTTGTCGCTTGGCCAAAGCAAGGATGAAATGCCAGAGTTCATGCAATCATTTCTTAGTTCTGTTGACAATTACACTAACGTCGGAAGGAAATGCAACCCTTGGGAAAGGCCCTGGTCAAGCCCCCCGAACCTTGCCACCATACCGAGTGGTCCTTCTGCGAAGTGAGACGATGCAGGCTGGATTATTTTATTTCGCACTTTCAAAGCGCAAGCTATCTTTCCAGCTCGATTGTTTCAAGCAAAGAGTTAACTATGTGCGATTCGCCCGCTAATAATTAGAATTCTTTTCATGATCAACGATCCGAGAAATTCTCACCGATCCCCACTGATCTCCTGATCCGATCCGCCCCTCACGAGAAGTTCGATCTGGGAACGGATGGGATCAATCGACACTCAATGATACAGGAATCCTCCAGCTTTACTTTCAATAATGGATGCTCCAAATGTGGCCTCAGCACCGAACCGTGGACCTGAGTTGATGGGAGTGACTTGCTTTTTGACTGTTTTTGGAACTGCATTTGTGGCCGCTCGATTCTGGGCTCGATATGCCGCCGTTAGGCCGTTCGGATGGGATGACCTTTTCATATTTCTCGCAATGGTACGCGCTCTGTAGCCCTGTGAAACAGAGAACTGTGAACTGATATTACGACCAGCTGGCAGGCCTTGCGGGCCAAGGCCTAACTATTGCCGGTATTGCGTACGGGAGCGGGAAACAGTTCAAAACACTCGACATAGCTGATGTGGTTCAGACCATGAAATATTCAACCTTTGCGATTTTTTGCAATGGTCTTGCGATGGCTTTTCTGAAAGTTGGAATTGGCAGTTCGCTTCTTCGGCTCAATTTGAGCAAGATGTTCAATCTCGCCGTTATTGCATGCATTGTGATCAGTCTAATCGTTAATTTGACGGTTTTCCCCACCACTTTCGCAGGCTGCAGGCCATTAAACAAAACGTGGAATAAAGACCCAAGAATCCCTGGGAGTTGTTGGCCTCGAAAAGTCTCTTTAGTCATGTCGTACCTCCAGACCAGTGAGTAATTATCATAAAGATGATCCTTCTGTACTGATGCTGATAGTGTGAAGCTGGCAATATTGTCACAGACTTGGCCTTTTCAATTGGACCCCTTGTATACCTGGCCAAAGTTAAGGTTTCCCGATACAATCAATGGGCTTTACGGGGTGTTTTTTTGATCGGTTTGACGTGAGGCATTTTGCATTCTGTTTACCCCCTGACGTGGAGGCCTTACTGACATCTGCATAGCGCGTCTGCATGTGCAATAGCGAAAGCTACCGAGTTGCCTGCCATTTTAAACACTCAGGATCCCACATATGTGGCCGTAGATTTGACAATCTGGGTGAAGTGAGCTTTATCTCTACATCTCGTATCTTAATAACACCTCTAATCCTGCTCTAGAGCTGAATTCAATGCTGGTCTCTTCGCCGCGTCATTACCACCTCTGAAAGCAACATTCGAGAGAATTATGCGGAAGTGCGGTGTCATGAGTGGTCTTTCGACACCATCTAATACGCGTTCGTATGGGAACGGCGCCTACTCGGGAAGAAAGCGGTACGGAGATCAAAGTTCTCGCGGCAGACGACAGGCTTCATTAGGGTTCGATCTTGGCGATGACGACCTTGAAGAGCGAACAGCATATGCCATGAAGGATGTGAGCCGATCATCACCAACCAACACTGGAAGTATGGACGAGGACCAAAGACAGATCTTGCGACCAGATGGAGGCGGGGGATATATAACAAGAACGACCGAATACTCAGTGAGCCGTGCGACATTGGCTTCACATAATGGCGTGTGAGAAGATCTAAAAAAGCAATATTTGTGTGTCGAGTCCTTTTAGTTGAACCAAATGTACAATAATATACTATCATGAATAATTGATGCAACATGTCCAGCTTTTAGGGTGGAGGGTTATGCTCTGCGCGAATATTAGCGCGATAAGCGCATATCAGTGTCTACGCTCCACGATTTTCTCCCACTTTGCATCATTTGGAGGAATCCTTTTGCTAATGCCTCAACAGAATACTTTGTCCAAGAGGGCACATTGGTGTTGGCACCGGGTAGACACATCCTAGCCACATAATGGTGGTTATTTTTGCGCCGCGTTCTCCCAGCACGCCGTTGGTATCTGCGCCGTCAGCCGCTCATCTGCAAAGTTACTACGGACGTAGGTGGCTTATATTAAAGCTCCTTGGATACCGACGTCGAAGTGAATAACGCAATATTCGAATTTGCTCCAATTACGGACAGAATATTCTTATGCAGTTCTGGTACCGGAATCACCCCGAGTTTGACGAAAAGTGCCCCGTAAAAAAAACACACGCCCTTTGACATGCCCGCCCGACTTTACCATACAAAGCTAGAAGCAAAAGATAATTAGCAATCAGGTAAATATGAATGCGAATGTTAACTACAACTGGCGTCATGCGCGTTTTCATCTTATCGCTTTACCATAAATTTGCCCCATTACCATAAATGATTCATATTTCCTTCACGTTTTTCTTGTAGTCTTCCCCCACGTCGTCAACTTCAATAACGTTCCGTTCAAAACTTTTCACTGGAGAGATTTAAACTGCCGTTTTAGGTATTATCTTTTTAGCCCTCATATCATGGTGGTTTTGTCGAATGGGAGAAATGCATCGACAAACTTAGAAGAAAAGGGCGTGGGAACTTGTCAACCGCATGACAATCAGTCAACCCAACTTCCGCCCATTGATCGTGGAAAGGATGCGTGGCTGTTTCTCGCGGCCTGCTTTTTTATGGAGGCTCTTGTTTGGGGGTTTGCATTCACATATGGAGTGTTTCAAGCCCACTACAGCTCGCTTGATGTCTTTAAGGACTCTCGGAACGTTGCTGTAATTGGGACCTGTGCCATGGTGAGAAAATTTCGGACCATTTCTCATTTTTTCCCCACCACTCTTTGTGCCGGTTTTTTCTGTCTTGGAGAAAATATTTGCTAGCGACAGATTTAGTAACCAAGCTGACGGGTTTCGGCTGGTGCTAGGGAATTATGTACCTTGACCTACCGATTGTTTTCGCCGTATTCAAACGTTGGCCAAAGTATCAGCGCACTGGTTGTGCCATCGGCGTCCTGGTGATGTGCCTCGCCATGGCCCTTAGTTCTTTTGCCACGAACGTGACACACCTCATTGTTAGCCAGGGCGTTTTCTACGCGCTCGGTGGCAGCATTGCGTACTCCCCCTGCATTCTTCTGATGGAGGACTGGTTCGATAAACGCAAAGGCCTTGCATTCGGGGTCATGTGGGCGGGCACAGGACTGGGCGGCGTCATCCTTCCGCTGGTGATGGAGCGTTTGCTTGACCGCTTTGGTTTCCGAATTGCTCTGCGCGCTTTTGCTATTGCACTTTTTGTCCTGACAGCTCCGCTAGTCTACTTCGTCAAACCTCGTGTACCAGTTTCAGAGCGTCCGAGGTCACGACCCATAAACCTCCACTTCGTGTTCACTCCGACTTTTGCTTTTTTTGAGATCTTCAACGTTATTGAAGCACTGGGTTTCTTTTTGCCGTCTATCTATCTGCCCAGTTATGCCCACACCATAGGTGCACGAGGGAGCATGGATGCACTGACGGTTATCCTTTTGAATGTTGCATCGGTGGTGGGCTGCATAGCGATGGGAGCTGTCGTCGACAAATGGGACGCTACTAAATGCATTTTAGTTTCTACAATTGGATCAAGTCTGGGGGTTTTCCTCCTGTGGGGATTTTCTTCGACCCTGGAACCCCTATTTGTATTCTCCGTCGTCTACGGACTCTTCGCGGGATCATATACGAGTACTTGGCCAGGGATCATGCGCGACGTTGTCGAGAAGAAGAGCTCTGCCGATTCGACTATGGTTTTCGCCTGTCTATCAGCAGGCAGGGGCATTGGTAATATTGCTTCAGGTCCTCTGAGTGAAGTACTCCTTCAGGGCATGTCATGGAAAGGCCAAGCGGGCTA
The DNA here is from genome assembly GCA_002110485.1 of Emergomyces orientalis. Lineage (NCBI taxonomy): Eukaryota > Fungi > Ascomycota > Eurotiomycetes > Onygenales > Ajellomycetaceae > Emergomyces > Emergomyces orientalis. The sequence continues at coordinate 758,226 of MOWL01000046.1, forward strand.
TGGATATGGAAGCGGTTATGGCACACTTATTGTGTTCACAGGTGTCACAGGGGTAATTGGAGGTGGCAGCTTTCTTGCGCGTCGTTTTCAGTGGCTGTGATGTAGCAATGACTCAGTGGCTTAACAATAAGTTTAAAATGATGGAATAAACAACTCTTGAGCAGGAGCAGGCCAGTGTTAGAAATATCCCCAAGATGGATTTTTCTAAAACCAAGAGTTGGAACATCATTGTCAACATCTACCAAAAAGTAGGCAAAAAGCCTCCAAACTAGGGGCACTGCTAAGCCTACTCCTTGAGTGCATGTGCCAACTTTTCGTGCGATGAAATAAATTATTAGAAAGGAAGAGCGTGATACATGGAATTTGATATTGCTCCCTGCGACACCGAGAACAAGGCTCTCCAAGTTACCCGATTATGATTACCAAAACATTGAGGTGCATTACAACCTCTTAAAGATTCCAATGTCTTCCTAAGTTTGAATAGGGCAGAAACCGCCCCTCAACAAAAGAAAAATGAAGCAAATGAAAAGAAGGAAGTAGACAAGCAGTTAGCATATGCTCAGTGTAATGCAGCCGTCGACCCAACAATCGTAACAAGTTTATCTACTCTTATACCTGTACACTCGCACTCTAGAGCTTTTTCTGCCTAGGTCTGCCCTTCCATCCGCTCCGAGTGCTCCCACCATCAATCTCGATAACGTTTCCAGTCAAATGCGATGCGCCGTAGCTGCAGAGGAACAAAATCAGAGCTGCAAAGTCCTCTGGCTTACCAACGCGGCCAGTGGGTTGTGCGTCAATGAGGGTATCGAGATATTTCTCAATGCCGAAATTCGACATTCGGGAAGGGAAGACGCCGCTATAAGAGTGAGACATAAGTATTTTTGAAAATTGACATGTATTGAAGAATTATTTTACGATGCCTGTTGGAAAACTGGAGACCTGGACTTGACTTACGGACACACGCAATTCACCATAATGTTCATCGGGGCGAATTTTGACGACTGTTGTCGGGAAAGGTGGATACAAGCAGCCTTCGAGGGACCATCTGCATGGAAAAGAAAAGGGAGTCAGTGCCGGCGCGACATCCTGAGAACGCTACAGAGACTTCAACCAAAGAGACTAGGTTAACATACAGCTAAAGGGCCCAGTTCCTGGGGCGGACAGCCCTCCATCACCTGTGGCTGTAGGGTCGAGTGTTGATATTCCTGCCATCGATGCGATATTAATCACGCGGGATGGCATATGCGGCGAGGCGGCTTTCTGGAGAAGAGGTAGGACTCTGTATTGGTGTATTTCTGGTCAATATTATACATAATATACGGGTTTTCTTTGTAGTGTTCATGGCTTACCCAACGGTTACTGTTGTTGGTCAAGTTAGAAAAATGATAGATAACTTTGACAGCTTGAATATGGGGCTCAACTCACAATAGAAAATGGACTTGACATTCAATGCCATGACCTTATCCCAAGCAGTCTCTGGGAAATCCTCATACGATGCACCCCTGTTATTATATCGCAGTTCTCAATTAGAATATTCAGATCAGATAATATAGAGTTTTCCACTCCTCTAGGGTTCCCCTCCAAGTCCACTCACCAGGTAACACCTGTATTATTAACCAAAACCGTCAACCTATCCGTTCTTTTTTTAACTTCTGCAGCCAGATAATCACAGCCGGCCTTGTCTTTCAAGTCGGCAACGATGTACTCGCATCTTCCTGGGCCGAGCTTGTTCAATCGATCCGCACATTTTTTCAATTCGCCTTCCTTGCGGCTCGCAATGATGACTCGGGCACCGTTCTGCACTAGCCCCTGGGAAGCCATTTCGCCGAGCCCAGAGGCACCCCCAGTCACCAGGGCGACATGGTTATTGAAGGAGAAGAGGTTTGAAACACGGAGGTCGGCGTGGGAGCCCATGGTGAGTAGGTAGCTGACGCCGGTTTGATTGAAGGTAGCTCGAGTTCGCGAAAAGGGAATTGATAGGAGCGAGTGGTGTTTGTTAGAAATTGAGGATGTTGTATCAATAGTGTCGAAACTGTTAGGAATATAAAGTCACGATATCTCTAGCTATTGGATGATTATTAGTTTTATTTGCTCCTGTTCCTCGGGGGTTTCCCTCTCAAATGTTGAATTCCTTACGATGTTGGGCTATAACCTCGGCGTTACAGCGCCGGCGGCTAGCCCTAATTGCAGCGCGTTCGGCAGTCGGGAGTCGGTAAACATTATCCCGGAGAGTGGCCGTCATCCTCGAAGCTCACACAATCCGGGTGATATTTCGATTACCACTGACGTTGGACATAATTGGGGGTTGAGTGACCATTTTGTGTCGTTGTCGCGACAAATGACTAATACTAATGTATGGCGGACGATGCGATAGCCGATGTTGCTGGTGGTAGAGGCGTGGAGTTGCCCACCCTTTACTTACTTTTCCCTGTTTCCCAAACACACATTCTCTCTACTAGCCTACTCCGGTTGGAGAATCGCCTATTCAGGGCCTGGGGTTTCAGACAGACTTCGCTGAATATTCGATGGCAGTTATTACTGGATAGGCCATGCGGCAATTGGCAATCATATTCGCTCGCCATCGATGAGGCCCACTTTGGTTGGTTCCCCCAGTATTTAGGAAAGCACTTTTTTAATCTATTTAAGCCTACACACCCTCTGGACAGGCGGTGACTGGTGGACGATGTCGATCCTGGTGGTCTCCCCTCTAATTGTAATCAGACGGGCCGGGTTTCGTTCTCGGCTCAGTGCCAAGGCCGTGTGCAAAGTTTTTGACCATTCCCGAATTAGAAGTTCTACTCGCTCCAGACTGAGAACTGGGCTTATTCCCAAGCTCCTGGCTAGAATCCTAGGACAATGGGATCCAACGGTCGTACCAGTGAGTTCTTTTCCAGAGATGAAGGGGAGAGAAAGAAAAGGAGGAGGAGCGGTAGCATTATTCGGGGAGCAAGTACTTAAGCTTGTGGTTTCGCCTTCAGCTACGAGTTATGTGTCAAGGATGTTTCCTCGCCGTGGTCGTACCTCTCGAAGCCTTCTAATTTGGCATTTCCTTTGAATTCTCTGGCCCTAATCCCTTGGTATCTTTCCTTGAATTGTTATTAGTATTTATACCATGGATCAGTCTGCTGTTTTCCACAGATCTCTAGAGAAGTCGTATCCGACAGCCGTAAAGGGAGAAAGGGTCTATTTATTCACCGATAAAGGAGAGAGAATCCTCGACGGTTGTTGCGGCGCGGCGGTATCAAGCGTTGGACACGGAAATGAGGAGGTGATCGAGGCTGTGGTCGCCCAAGCAAAGGGTCTGGCATTCGCGCACACGTCCTTTTTCACAACGGATCCTGCCGAAGAATTGGCCCGAGCCATCATCAGCAAGAGCGACGATAAATTTTCCAAGGTCACCTTTTTATGTTCCGGCTCCGAAGCCGTCGACTCAGCATTGAAAATTGCCCGACAATACCACATCTACAATGGCGAGTCAGAACGGGTCAATTTCATCGGTCGAAAAGACTCGTACCACGGAAATACCCTGGGCGCCTTGGCGGCTGGAAACAATACCGTACGGAGAGAGCCGTTCGCACCAATCTTGAGCTCTGTGTTCCACCATGTTAGCCGTTGCTTCTATGACGCTGATGGCGCAGGCGTAACGGAGAGCGATTACGAAGACCGTCTAATCGCTGAATTCGAAGATAAAATTCACACGCTGGGTTCCAAGACTGTCGCCGCAGTCATTGTCGAGCCTGTGGTTGGTGCGACTCTTGGTACCGCACCAGCAACGAAAAGTTATCTTCCGCGCCTCAAAGAATTCTGCAGTCGCCATGGGATTCTTGTCATCTTTGATGAAGTTATGTGTGGAATGGGGCGCTCAGGGACTTATCACGCATGGCAGAGCTTGGGAGGTGTTGCCCCTGACCTGCAGACGATTGGCAAGGGCCTGGGAGCTGGCTATCAGCCATTGTCGGCTGTACTCATAGGTAAAAAGGTCTACGACATATTTGAGGAACATTCGCGGGGGCCCAACAAGTTCGTCAGCGGTCATACTTTCCAGGGCCATTCGATGGCATGCGCTGCTGCTCTCGCTGTACAGAAAATTCTGGAACGGGATAACCTAATCCCAAATGTTATGAAGAAGGGATTACTACTCGAGTCCGTTTTGCGAGAAGGGTTATCATTGCAGATAAAAGAGCATGGCGTTAGTCTGCGTGGCCTAGGTCTTTTCAGGACTGTGGATTTCGGGCGGTTGGGTATATCTGCGGGGAGTCGGCCTCTCGCACCAGAGGTTTCTGAAGAGTGCTTCAAGCAAGGAGCAGCTGTCTATTTGTGTTCTGGCACTGTTGATGCTCTGCTGTTTGCTCCGCCGTTCATCATTTCGGAAAAAGAGATTTCTACATTGGCAAAAATCTTTTTGGAGTCGATGAAATCGGTTCTCGAAAGACGACAAGCTGATAGATAGTGCAATAATACGCAATAGATATAATACCACGTTAGTAAGCAGTATCCGTCTTTGGGTTGAGCCAAAAGGGAACATTGAATATCCAGTCGTTGACTTGCTCGATAATTCCCGTCAACCCCTGGCCGACAAGAAGCAATCAGGCAAAGACAGCCTTCCTTCAGTCATTAAAATGAAATCATGTAGTCAACAGCATGATTCCCACTCAACATTTAGACACAACCATCAGCAAATAAACAAACACCTTTCCCTCACCAAATAGGCTGTTGACTCCGAGTGTCTAACCAACTCCCCTTCCACACCCGCGGACCGATCGATATCGGCCCAAATAGCCTCATACTCATGAGTTAAAGCCTCCCTTGTTTTTGATGGATATTCTGCCGTCAACTGTCGGCTCTTGCTCTTGATGCGGGCGCGATGTTCAAGCTCAATCGCCTCACTGGCAGCCAGGTACAACGGCAACGATAATGCTGAGTCCGGCCCGCAGCCAATGGGCAATGATTCCATAATATCTATTAGTACGGTGAGGCCGGACTGAACGTGGACGGAATCGCGACGGTCGCGGAAAATGCGGCGTTGGAGGAGTAGGACCGCGCTCCAGTAGAAACATTGGGCGACTAAGTCGAGGTGTTTTTGTCCGCTCGGTAGCTCCATATATGGAGTTGTGGTGTGATGGAAGTAGTTTCGAGCTGATATGTTGAGGTTCATTTCGAGTTCTTTGGCTCGTGGGATAAGCAGGAAAGGCGGAACCCCATCGTTGTAGTCAGCGCACAGGTGGGAGATGCGTGCTAGGAATGAAATGATCCATTGTGGACAACCGGTCGTTTCTTGAACGGTTGGCTGTGAAGAATCATCACCATCATCATCATCATCATCATCATCATCATCATCATCATCATCATCATCAGAGGAGATTTGTTTGTAGTTGAGAAACCAGAAGGATCGGGGTAGGAAAGGACGTCGTTGCCAGAAGATGGAGCTTATGGTATCAATCCATGTCATCCGTTGGACTAATACGGCGTCGATTGAGCAGGTGGGTTTTCGACGGTCATAACCGAGTTCGCGGAATAAGCTCCATGCATAAGTAAGGTGAGTTTTGGCTCCACTGCCCCCACTGGCCATTTCGAAAGTTATCTGGAGGAGGATAGTGGCGAGGACGTCCCGCCTGAGGGAGTCAGAGTAAGGTTTTACAGCCGCGCCCGACAGGGAACCTAGGCTGCCACGAAGCGCTGCTAATGCTCGAGATTGGCTCTGGAGGGCAAGGAAAATCGGCGCACCACCTCTCAGATGCATGTAGGTGGTTGAGATGGAGATTATTGTGCCCATGAGGACGGGAGTTGATAGAGCAAGGGTTGCGAGCTGGCGGTAGCCATTCTGCGTGCTGTCGCATGCTGGTATGATCATTGCTACGGAGCGGAGGACTGATTATTTATTAGCTAGAATTCAGGGACTATACGAATTAGGGCCTATACAATACAAGTAGGCAATACTCTCTTCCGCAGTTGGGAAAAGAAAGGAGAAAATATCCCCGTGAAATCCATTTTTCCAGGCATGCCATTCTATTTCGGAGGGAGACGCAGGCTCTCCGATACGGACCAACTCCCCATTTATGGGTTGATTTTCGTTTAACACAGGCTCCTCCTCATCCACATGATTTTGGTTTGGCGGAACAGTGTTTTGGCTGGGCAGTGCCAGTGTTTCTGTTTGCGTTCTCCTCACCATGTCGTGCGGTGTCTCGTCGTACGGGGTTCGTGTTGTCGCACCTAGAAACGCCCTTTGACTTGATAGGCTCAAGAAGTACGGAGGACGTTCATCATCTACTACAAGTAGGCTCGAAAAGGATTTGGACGAGGAAATATTTGATAGCCGTGAATCTGGAGACGTCGGCAACAAGTAATCCGAAGATTCTCTGTGGAGAGAAGTCTGAGGTCTCTGCTGATGATGGCGATGGGGCCCATTGACCCATCGAATATTCTTTTTGTACTCGCAGTTTATGTCAAGACGTGTACACCGACCACAGCGGGGACGGCCCTCGTCACATTTGCGGTGTTGTTGTAGACATTGTACACAACCTGTATCAGGGTGTTAGTTCGCTGATAACTCAAGGCCGAGGTGAAGCACCATGAAGTTCATATCTGACCTCCCCGAGACCTTCTCCCCTTCATATCGCCTGGGCTTTTTCTTTCTTGAGCTTTCTGGAATCCGAATCTGCTGCTACAAGAGATTTCCAGAGTGTAAACTTTGGAGCAAGATCAGCGCTAGCTATATTAGTTAAATATAACCAACCCTTTCGACTAACTCGTGCCAAAATGCAGCGCCCCCGCACAGGCAGAGTGGGATGTTTTGCACATCATGGGGCACCTACTCTATATTCCAACATGATATTCTCTCTGACCAAAAAAAAATAAAAAAAATTTCACCGGACGAACAGAATAAAGGCCTCTAAATATTCGAGAAAAGAGAACACAAAATATAAACCATTTAGCTGGTATATGTAGAATTTGAATCTTTGGACTGAAATTAAATTTATATCTCTATATGATTTGGCTCAAATTGCTTGAATCCAGCTCTCTCCCGCATCTCCGTGCTCAAGTATCGACTACAGGTCCAAAACCAATCAGCAAATCCGTATAATATTCTGATTACAACTTCACAGCCCCCTTCTTATCCAATCCCAACTCCATTTTCGCCCGTTCCTTCAACTCTCTCCGTAATAGCTTTCCAACCGCATTCTTTGGCAGCTCATTCACAAACACCACACCTCCGCGCAGCTGTTTGTACGGTGACAGCCGATCTTTGACGAAGTCCTTAACCGCCTGTTCATTTATACGGGCTGGGTCGGCCACGACGTATGCGCGGGGGATGTCGGAGCCTGGATCTTCTGGGCTGGGAACACCACAGACTGCCGCCTCTTTAATGTCTGGATGGGTGATAAGGAGACTCTCAATTTCTGCGGGAGCAACCTGCAGGCCTTTATACTTTAGAAGTTCCTAAAGGGAGGGAGGTGTCAGGTTAGATTGATTGGCAATGGGATCATGAAGAGAGTGGAGAGATATAAACAAATAATCATAACTACCTTCTTCCTGTCGATGACGTAAAATTTCCCATTTCTTTGGATTCCGATATCCCCAGTGCAGAACCAGCCATCGTGGAAAGATTCCTTCGTCGCTTGAGGGTTGTTGTAATATCCCTGTGTTACCATTGGGGCTCGAACTAAGAATTCGCCTGGCTGTCCAGGTTCGACATCGTTATAGTCGTCATCCACCATGCTGGCAATGAGAAAACCCCTTAGATATATACACGCATGTCGGGTATTGAGATATGAAACTTGCGAGATACTTACCGCATCTCAACATTGGGTAAAATAAACCCAATACATCCACTGTAATCATCCACCCCCTTCGGCATCATTGTAATCGCGCCGGTGGTTTCGCTCAGCCCCCAAGTTTGACCAATTACAACTTGGCTTCCATTTCCAAGCTTTTTACTTGCAGCAGTCTGCAAATCACCATCCATGGGTGCCGCTCCAGTGGTGGCACCAGCAAGGTGCTTAAAGTGATCGGTGACATCTGGGGATTTGGCGATTCGCAGATATATCGAGGGTACAGTGTAGAAAGATGTGATCTTATATTGTTTGACGAGTCTCAACATTTTTTTCCACTCGTATTTGCCCATCCATACGACGAGACCGCCGGCGGAAAACGGGCCAATTAGATACCCGAATATGCCTGCTATATGACTGAGGGGCAAATGAGCAAGAGAGCGGACAGCTGGAATTTCTCTGCCTGCTGCTATTTCCTTTGCTGCCCACGCTTTCCCGCCGAGACTAACTATGTAGGTCTCCGAAACCAAGTTCTTGTGAGAAAGCATAACACCTGATATTTCATCGATCAGTTATTTAATCCGCAGTTCATTGGCTTTGTGGCATGTCAAAAAGGAAATATACCTTTCGGAAGCCCCGTTGTACCGGACGACCACAGGATCACGATGAGACTCTTTTCCAAAGCCGTGGAATCCGTAATCCGCTGCCAGGTCAATTTCTTATCTGAAATTACATTGATATTGCCTCCGAGAGAGCAAAACTTAAGTGAAGGGTTCGACTCCAACACCAACACTCGGTCCAGGGGCAGATTACACTGCTTAGCAGCCTGAGAGACGAGCTCCTTCATCTCTTTACCGCAGATTACCAAGCGGCTATTGCCGATTGTAATCTGTCGAGCCAATTCCGCAACTGTTGACGAAGGACTGGCGGCGGAATATACTCCGCCAGCAGCAAGGGTGCCATAGAAGGCAGCTGGGACAAAAGGTTGGCCATGGCTAATAACAGTTACCACATCTTTGTTTGGTCCGTTTGCCCCAATGCCATAGTTTGTTCGTAGGCCATAGGCGACACGCTCTGCTAGATCGCGGAGAACTTTCTTGGTGATTACTTGGGACGGATTGTCCGAGTCGATATGGAGGGGGGTTTCGTCTAATGTTGGGCAATACTCGGATTCTTTGTGACAGTTAGGATACAAGCACTAAATATAAAACCATAGGGCGGGTTTGAAGGAGGATCACCAAATAGGAAGGTTAGCAAGTCGCATTTGGGTACGTCGACAAATTTATTCGACCCGTCATGATAATATATCTTCTGTGGCATGGTGTAAGGCTGCGAGTGATAGCTATTTCGGTGAGAAGGACAGTAGAGAAATAAACGATAATATATGTACTAGAGTTTCACAAGTCCCTGTGGTAAACGGCTGTGTAGTCTTCCAGGCAACTGTACTTCTTGCAGAGTTTCCTTGATTATATGGGTAGCACCATTCGTGCCCCCACCGACGATCTGAGGAGGAGAAATCATTCTTCCCCTGACAGTATCCGAGGTTGGCTTAACAACGAAAGGCGGAGAAAATGCCAGTCCAGCCACCAAGTCGCCAGAGCCCCTCAGAGAGCTTGTAGCACGAGTGTGATAGGTACCTAGGTAGCTCGCTGGCTAGCTGCACATCTGGCTGCATTGAGCTTCTCGGCGCTGTGCAACTGAAATGTTCCTCTGCCAGCCTTGATTATGCTGGGGTGGTTTATTCGGGGAAAAGACAGACACATACAGCCGACACCTAGAGGCTTAAATTAGTAGCAAAGTACCATGAATATACGTTCATTGAAGCAACAGAGCAATTGGATTATGATGGCGAGGTGAGGCATCTGCCGTGATCAGTGGAGATTCGCGGGGAAGTTTGCAAGAAACTGCCAAGCCATTAGTAATTAGATTCAGGAAGATCTATGCCCAGGATGCCGCGGATTTGTGTCAATAGATATGTTTTGTGAACGAGATGAGAAAATGTTTTCGCCTACTGAATGATAATCGTATGATCAATGAAATTGGCCTTTGGTTTCTCGTGGCGCCGTAAAACAGGTTATACCGCTATGTTACAATCGCGACAAAAAACTCCATTAACACCCGGAAAAAAAGAAGACAAAAGGAAAAAGAATAACGGGGAATAAGTAAATCACGTAGTTCCTCTAGGTTTGGACTTTGCTTCTTTTTTAGCCTTTGCCTCCTCTTTCTTTTTCTTCTTCTGCAGCTCCAACTTTTCCTCATGCTTGCGTTTCAAAGTAGCTTTTTCCTGCTCAGTCTTTGCAATCGGTTTGAAAAAACCTTCCAGTCGAGATTGCTGTGCTGTTTTTAAGTTTTTCTGTAGCCGTGCGGCGGCGTTGCGGACTCGATCTTCGCTGAATGCCTTCTCCTCAACAAGAAATTTCACCAGCCCTTCCACATCGGGTGCCTCCCACTTAATGTCGCAATCAGGGTGGTCCGCTTTGCGGACATCGGGGTCGAAGAAGAGTTCCCGAGCATCTTTATATGGCCAATCCTCGGGGATGGTGTATTTCTTCTTCGGGTCAGATTCGATGGCCTCTACGACCTTTTCTAAGGAGCCGTGGTCGCGTATCAATTTTAGGGCAGTGTTAGGGCCGACTTTGGGAATGGGATCGAGGTAGTCGCAGCCAAGAAGGATGCAGAGGTCGACGAACTGAACGAGTGAAGGATTAGCAACTGAAAGGTAAACACGAGGGGAGCGCACTGTTCACAGTTCTTCTGGAATTAACTCACTTGTTTCCTATCCATGTCTAAGCCCTCTAGAACGCGGTCTAGATGTATTTCCAGAATTGGTTCCTTGCGTTGCTCACTGAAAGTTAGATGTCGCAGTAAGATTGGTGAATCAAAGCACAATGTATCCATATCTTCCGACGCAGCGGCATAAACCTTGCCAGCCCTTGCAAGTACAGCACACTGCGCTTCTGCTTCAGTTGGGGCGTCAATGTATGGCACACCCATAAGTTTCAACAGCTTTTTACATTCCTCATTATGTTCGCGCGTTACTCTGACGGTTCGTCTCGAGAACTTTTCCACATCCTCCGCAGTGCCGACTTCCTTTGCTTCCTCGTGGGCTTCTGCGGCCTCTGACTTGCGCATAAATCGCTTAGCCAATTCTCCGGACTTGAGTTTCGGAGGGGCACCGTCGAATACGTAAACGGGTTTAATGCCATTGTCAACGATGCGGAGAGTGCGGTAGAACATGCCCATGAGATGTGAGGTTGTTTCGCCGGTTTCGCTCATAAGCTGTTGACCATCCGAGCGGACGGCGATGAGGAAGCTGTAGATGCTCATGGAGCTGTATATGGATTATTAGTTGAATATCAATGAACCGGAAAGCATTGTTGTATGACATACGCATCCTACACGAAATGGAAGTAGGGACAATGGTCAGCATAGTTCGGAAACTCTTAGCGCAGGGATGGTTAGGAAGCTTGAGTAAGATACAGCAGAGAAAGTACGTACAATTGCAACTTTCCGGCCGAAATGATTTTTGATTTCACCTGTTTTGATTGCATCGGGAGCATTCTCCTGAATTATTTGGTACAAATCTGGAAACGTAGTCACACAAACATCAGAACATTCCCGTGGTCCACACTGTGACAAGCCATTGTACCTGAATCTTTTTGGAAGACAGACATCAAAGCATTGAGGGAGATAACTTACGTTTTATTCCCATTTTCAATCGCGCACTGGGGTGCGACCTGGGTATCTTGGTCTCTGGTAAGATCTGAGCGTTACGCAGGTTCTGGGTTGAGATGTTGCTTTAAAATGCAATAGATTGATATTCTGTAAGGCGCTGAGTCAATTTTATAGTTTATATGGAGAGTAAAAGAGATCAAGGGAAAGTTAAAACCGTTATATCCCACTTCCAAGGCGCCGTTCATGCTGATTTTAGTCGCGAGATCGCGATCAAGGTAGGCGCGTTATATTCCACGTGACGTCACGACGTAATAATACCAAATTAGGATTAGCGTAATTATGACTAAATTAGCGCTTTAGGCGCTTCCCCCTGGACTGTTTGTTGCTGGTTGGTGAGCTTGACACTCTAAAATCAATCGAATTCAATATTTTCTCTTAATATGATTATCGGATGTTGCCAGGAAGTTACCTGATATATTCTGGATTTGCGCGTTTCTCTCTCTCTCTCTCTCTGCCTAGAAATTGTTCGGTTCATCGTATCAAAACTATCAAGCTCTGACGGTGTGTCTGGATTCCAATTCGCCTGCGATAGGAGGTCAGGACGGTGTCATTGCCGTGCGTACAATTCTGTGTGTCAGTGTTTGCAGTTGAGGAACGGTTAGCTAAACAAAGCCAGGTAGCTTTATCCAAGGATCCTCGCCTTATTTGGACTTCTAGAATTCGAAGGATTCCAAAATTCTCAATTTTTGTCAGAGCCCAGTGAACCTTCCAAGACCGAGCCCCCTGGGACTAAGTATAACTGAAAAATATGCGCCGCTTAGACTGGTTGACTTCTATTTTCACCGCTTTTTGGTTTGTGCTGACTGGGCGGGGAAATCTTCATTTAATGGCCCAGTGTGTTTGATAGAATCCTCAAGCTCTCTCCTTTAAGGGCAAGTTGAAATTTCGCACAAGAATTACATATCGAGAAGGCCGTTCTTCCCTCTTTCTTTTCCTTTTGGTTTTAGCCAAAGTCTGAACCCAAGGGCGCTCATAATCCCGAGCCTTTGTAATTGCACATGGCTTTCGTTACTTCCGTTCTCCTCACGTAGGTGTACCGGAGCAACGTTGGAAGCCCTCCCCGTCGTCCCCGTATGGTTTGGAGTCCATGGATGATTGGCAGGGTCGAGAAAATTATGTTTAGATGATCGACCCCAGGGCGCAGTCTATCACAAAATTTCTTTGATCTTCATTGGCCAATTCAACAGCGATTGATCTTAGCTCCAACCATATTTTGAGCCAAGTTTAATGGATGGCGCCCGTGCCTGATCCAGTTAAATGAACTCTGAGGAGCATTGCCATGATATGAGGTACCACGAATAATTCAACCAGCCTGTTTTTGGTCCAGTCATCGATGACATGGAAATACCATCGAATATCATGTAGATTGTATGTATGTTTTATTTTCGGGCTAGCTGAATTAACTTGCTTCCACGTATCATGTGCTGCAGCAGTCAACCACCATTGAGTAATAGCCTGAAAGTGTTATCGAATCCGTGCTATTTTTGGTGAATTGCAAGATATTCTCCTTGAATGTTGCGGTTAGTGATTACCCAGCTAACAATAAACAGGGTCCGTTGTTCCCTTCTCCGTGAACTCTGATAATCTAAAATCAAATTAGGAATGTAAATAATAATGATCCCATACCAAGTTATGGAAGCTACTGTGGCTACAAATGTATCTATATTTTGATCCCTAGCGCGCGACTTTTAATCAATGTTGAGCCGGGATTCTGGTCCTAAAATTTTGAATAATTTGGAGTCGAGGAGGCAAAGGATCACAGGTAACACCGCCTAATTTGTAAAGACCAAATCAACTACATAGTTTCCAAGGCTCTATTCGAAGCCATGATAGTCAAGCCCCAGAACCTCACCGCTAGCTTTTGGAGCTCTCTGGGACAGCATTCACCCTAACGCCCTCAACATCCTTTGGCTAGCTGAATAAACAGCAGTTGGGCTGACGGTAATGCATGTCTTTCAACCAAAGGCTGGCGGACACCCTGGGGTGTGGGATGACGTCTATTCAGGTAAGGGGTAGAACATGGTGAGCCAATGCCAGCAGAATAGAATAAAGAAAGCTAGTTATAGTTTTCTATACAGCCAATTGTCCTGAATCGAAATCCTTTTCTGGTCTAAATATATTCAAGAGGAGAAGGGGTTGTAGCTATCCTTGTAGAAAGGTAGTTAATATCAAAAGGATTAACATTGGTTATTTGCTAGTAGAGCGAGCTAGCTAACAGCTAACGATCCGCACTGTAGAGACCCGCAAAAGATGAACAACATCTGGAGGTGGGCTTGCCCGGTCAAGTCTCGACTCCTGTACAGATTGAAGTGTCCGCGCATGGACGATCCAGGGCTATGATTTTCTTTGAAAACTCACTTCAAGAAATAATGACACCATTTACTGTTACACCGATGTCAGAAAAACTGATATTTGACTTCCTAAAGGTGTATACGGGATGAAATTTGGGCTTGCTTTTGGGTCGCGCCTAATACATTCTCATAATTATGAATGTACTATGTAAAGTGAAATTGATGTATTTGCCACCTACATTTTTCGATAGCTTGGAGCAGCTCTCACCATGGTATGCTTGATTAAAATGGCTAAGAGCCCCCAAACCATGAAACCCCTTTGGTATGAACTTACTAGTTCCCATCTCTTTCATTTAGTTGTCCTGGCGGCATTATTTTGCAGGTGCGCCTTGCTTGGTAGCCCTCTTCTCTCATCCCCACCTCATTCTGTAGCTTCTGGCGATTGAGTTGGCAGAAAGTAAATCTTGAACTTTCTTTTTAGATATGGGCCCTAGCTCAAATGCTAGCAAGCCTGGCGGGAATTCTTCGGAATCGTTCCTTCCCGTTGGTTTCGTAAAATTCGTCCTGTGGCCAAGTTTAATACGTGACTGGCTCCCTGGGATATGTGCATGGAGGAGTTGTAATGGTTCAACTCAGCGAATGAGAACCTATAGGTGCTGCAACGCACAGCCAAGAGCAAAATCAGATCCAAAAGTTGAGCATTACAATTCCCAGTTGTACCCGGGTAGGAAGGGTAGGTTCCCAAGCAAGAGATATCCCAAATATCAGGCAGCCGGTGGGGAGAAAATATTGCCAACTAATAGGAGCCATCATACCCAAAATAAAAAACAATAACGTTGAAAAAGGGGTGGCTTGACAGAAGAACAATATGACTGAACAAGATATGAGAAAACACAAGGGGGGATTACAGAGGTGGGCTAGAAATGAAGACAACATACCGCAACAAAACGGGTATAAATAGTCCCACATACCCCACGAGAAGGTGGAATTATTTGAAGATCAATCTCCGAGTACTTCAAAGTCCTTCATATTTCCCAATCAACAAACTCTTTTTGCGAATATTGTACCTCTTTTAAATCTCATTCTTCACCCACATAACAAGTCAAAATGAAGCTCTCTACTGTGTTCATTGCCTCCTTGGCCGCAGTTGCCTCTGCCCAGCAACAAAAGAAAATTTGTTTAGACGTTTCAGCCAACGTCGACAACCAAGAAGCCCGTGATTTGTTTCAATGTAGCGTCGGTCTTCTTAACGGGATCGGGCGCGGCGAAACTGGAAACAAAGCCTCGTGTGACATGTTGAGATGTCTCCAGAACTACGCGGCCAGATACAACAGAGGAGGGCTTTTTGCAAGAGCCTCAATGATCCTTGACCCTATTTGTCTTTTAGGTAAGTCAAATTTTTTTTTTCCATTTTTTTTCTTCATCCTTTTTTTGAGGAAAAACAGTGGGCTTTCCTTTAACATTACCCGCGAACAATATTCGCTGAGAATGTGGCTAAACCTATGATAGCTTTCTAAGTATGATTGCATTCGAACACGAATAGTTCTAACGAGAACGTCCTCTGCCCTTGTTTATGACTGTAAAAACAAAATCGAAGTGTGGTCTCGAGATGGGATATTCCGTTGGACTTTGTTGAGGATGACATCGAGGTAGAGAAGGGTCTGATGGATTTGTGAGGACCCATGAGGGCGTAGAATAGAACACTGATTATGGCGATGAGAAGTTGAGAGTTGGTCGTTGATGCCCACATTCCTTCAATAATTTTCGGGGCTTGCCTAAATAGCTACCTTGGGACAGGCTGCCATCGATTCATACTGTATCATGAATATCAATCAGCGTCTCATTTATCCTGAACAGTTAGCAACCATACATTTGACCACGCTGTTATAGTCCTAATAACTGTAGTTTACTGTGACTAGTTAGACTGAATTGTAGTTGTATGTATGGGCTTGGCTGAGAACAATACTTAAAAAAAGCCCATTGAAAGCCCTCAATTGTTACAACTTTGCCAGCAGCAAGATTGAGCTTGCCTTGTGCAATGTGACAGTTTTCCCCCTCCATCCCGAAGACGAGGGGGAATAATGCCATAAATCGCGTGGAGTTTCCGTCACCTAAAAGTTGTCGATACCACAGCTCCCATATCCGCGGAGGCTGTGGTGACGCTTTTCAGACTTTCCATCTTGATGAGGAGAGCGGATTTGAAATTAGGATACCTTTTGAGGTTACGTAGACATGGTCGAGCTAAAGAGCAGGCCATAATTATCCAGTGGCGGGTAGGTCCTGCTAGCTGATGATAGAGCTGTGTGTAACTTGATTCCACCTAGCGAAGTTTACAGCAACAAGAGGACGTTTAGTATGGTTGGAAATCTCGGGCTGCCAGTGATTGTCTAGCGCTAATTTTGCCATGGAAGCCAATAATATTGCTTACCGCGTTAAGATGGGCCTTATGATTGGATGACCTGTGAACCTTAAGACTACTACCTTAATCGAACGTCCCCCACAGTAGCCGGGAAGCGACAATGGAGCCCTGGAGGGTTGAGGAAAAGTTTTGCGACACGCATTTCTTCGTCCCCCGAAGAGCTTGGCCGCCAAAAGTGGTTTATTGAGAGGTTAAATAGGCCCCCGCCAGAAGCTATTTCTTTCCTCAACTCAACTCTCTCCATCAGAGAGTCGGCGGAAGAATACGAATGTCATGAATCGAATGATGCAACATAAATGGAACCAACCTCACAACAGTTGAACCCATGAAGATAGTGCTAATCACTTTATCAAGAGTTTTTGTTTTATACTTGTACGTTTTATATTTGTTATTGTCCGGTAAATTTTTTTTTTTTTTTTTTTTTTTTGGGCCTCGCCTTTCTTATGGGTATCTGAGTAAGGAAGGTGACAGATGAAAATTACGATTTCTAAATGTGATTAAACAAAACTCTCATTTTATAAAAGACACAATTACTCGTCGCCTGACGGAATAAGTTTGTCACCTGCATACCTACTAGAGAGCAAGGTTAATTTATCTTCCTTTCACAACCACCATTTTTCAGCCCCATAATCTCTGCTCCAACGACCTTTTAGCAGGAACGCCTGATTTTCAACTATGAAATTTTATTACCATCATTACTACTTCGCTGGAGCCAGCCAACTGTTTCTCACAGTTAGCCCTGTTTCCGTTCCCGATCGCTGTTCTAATTTCGTTATCGAATATCTCTTTGCCATTAAAATTGAACGAGGGCTTCCAATGTTTGTACATTGAGTTGGGAGGGAGAGGCTAATGACGTCATAAGTTACACAGGCCACACCACTTATTAGGGGACCAAATTAGTGTCCTTGTGAGGGATAGTATTGATATCACCCTTTCCACTATCATCGGCCCGAAGCAAGGCACGCTGATCATGCCTAGGGATCTAACAACGCGGGGAAACAATTACCGAGGCTATCCACTTTTGTCTGCCTGATTGGAAGTGATATGATACAGAGAAATTTTTCAGGAGTAATGGACAGTTTGATTTGACGTGTTCTATTTCAAAATTTTGGCTCCAGATAACCAACCGTATTCAAACCCTGTCGACTATGGCTTCGGCTCCTACGCGGCTCCGGCAGCTTGCGCTTGTAGTGCATGACCTCAAAAGGGCGGAATATCTTTTGGTATGAAGAGGAGCAAGACAATTGTCCTTTTCCAATCCCCTCGCTAAACAAAACAACAACAACAAATAATAATAATAATAATAATAATTAGACAAAAGTTATCGGAACGGAGGTTGTGTTCGTTGATCCAAATGTCGCAGTATGGGGTCTGGAGAATTTTATCGGTAAGGGAGATCGTAAATCCAGTGTCCTGCTTTATTACATTCACTCATATACCATATTAGTGGCCGTAGGGGGAGACTTCATTGAGGTGAGTAGTTGCTCTCCCCAAGCTATACGCGCCTTTCCATTTAAACGTCCATTCAGGTGGTTTCGCCCACAACCCCCAACGCAACAGCGGCTAGACTCCTGTCAAAAAAGGGAGATGGTGGGTACATGATCATAATGCAGACAGTGGACGCTAGGAAGCAACGCCTTCACATCGAGTCCAAAGGACTGGGTAAAGTGATTGTTGCACGTGAACACGCGGATAGCATATTCATACAATATCACCCTAAGGGGATTAGAGGTATGGTTTGGCACTTTCAGTATACCCAGCATCTATACCCCTACTCATCTATCTTTGAAATGAAAAGGGGGCGTAATACCGGAACTTGACTCCCATGAAATTACACCAGCAAACCCAGAGCCGGTGACATCGCGTTTCGCACCTTGGCATGCTTGTGGCACGGACTATAATTCCTATTTAAGGGGAATGAAGCGCACTGCAGACTTGCATCTTGTCGATGTTACCTGTCGTCTGGCGCCAGGGGATATGGACATAGACGCCGCGCTAAAGCAGTGGGAGGAGACATTCGGAGTCTCAAGGAGCCCTGAATCCCTGGCATTCACGAATGCACGCATGCGCTTCCTGGAGGGGATGGAGGGGAAGAGTGAAGGACTCGCGGATATTACAATAGCTGTACAGGGGGAAGAGAGGCTAAAGGGGATATTTAATAGGGCTAGAGAACTCAACCTTCCATTTGGTGACGGATGGGTGGAAATGCTTGGGGTCCGGTGGTGTTTTGTGGCAGCGGATGAGGGGAGAGAGCAGGAGAGTAAGTTATAGAAGTGCTTACAGAGTCAATGCCTAAAGATGAGTTTCTGTCAGGAGAATTCTTGACATTTACACTGCTGTAAAATGGATCAGTCATATACAAAGGCTTTTATGGGCTTTTATGGCTTTAACACTAATCGGTTAGATAATGGAGAAAAGACGATAAACTGGAACCGGGTGTGCCTTCAAGGCGGTTTTCGGCTTCATAAATTGCGAGTGAAATTCCGATAAGTTTAATAGAACTAAACTTTTGAGAGCCTATGCCGTGGCCCTGACGATATCGATCAACGTTCTCCTGTAATTGAAGATTTAGTGCTTATTGGGCAGGGCATTTCCAGTTCGGTGGTCGTATTCCCGTAACAACTTGGACTACAGCCTTCCTCTCTTCAGCCAGGTCGTGCTAGCGTGGTGTCTGCGAATTGTAATCCTTCGAAGCGTACTAAAAGAGGAATCCTGGCCTCATGATCCGGCGAAGCTGAATTAATGTCTTTCCTTCGTCCCCCCTCTGAGCGGAAAATGAGAGAGGGGGGTTCCAACCCCGAAAGCCTTGAATATTTAGATTAATACGCTTGTTGTCCGAAAGAGCCTTGACGGCATCTCTGTGACCTTTTAGCACGGCTACCCCCAGTGCCGTTAGGCCATATGAAGATTTGATGTCTAGAGAAATACGCTGGTCGTGCAGTAGTATCCAAATAGTGTCTGCATAGCCGCATTTGCGGCCATCCGAAGCGGTGTACGGCCGATAAAATCCATAGTATTCGGGTCACAACGTTCTGGTCCAGTGGCAACCGGATCATTTCTTTGCTTTTGCCTTCGCTCTGGCTGCATGACGCTGCTCGGAATAGAGGGGTCCATCCATCTTCATTTTTGCATGTAGGATCCACGTCATTCCAAACTTAGTAGATATCTCACCACCTCTACATTGGAGCCCCTCGCAGCCTCCACGAGGAGTTTTGTGCCCCATTTCTCCCTGTAGCGGAGCCCGAATTCTATTTTGTCAAAGATAATCTTCACCATTTCGTGCTGTTCCCCAGTGGCAGGCGTCTTAAACAGGCGAAGGCTGCTCCATAGTGTCATCAAGCGTTGGACTCTATCCATCCGTATTCAGAAGGAGCCTGACAATTGGCTCGTATCCACATTCTACTGGATCGTACAAGGGTGTCGAGCCTTGTCCATTATGACAGCATTTATCGATCCCCACTATATCAAGTAGAAGCCTAACTGTAGCTTCGTGGCCTGATCTTGCTGCCAACTGGGGAGCCCTCTCGTGGCCTCGCGCCCAAATGGCGATAATTAGGGCCAAAGTCATTGTCCAACAGCACTTTCAACTGAAACGTGCCCCTGTAGGATCGCTGGTTTGAGGGATTTCCGGTGACCTGGGATAAATGCTCTTCTTTCCGACAGTAGCCTCACTACTGCAGAATGTCCGTTGTCCACAGCAAGAAGAAGTGCTCCTCCATATCTGGCACCAGCAGCTCCGTCATTGCCTAGTGCTTTCTGTGCTGTTTCTTCCTGGCCGTGCAACGCTGCCCATATTATTGCTGGAGGCCTAAGTGTATCCCACCGCACAGTGAAGCGATACAGGTATTCCCACAAGGGGTTGGGTAGGAGCTTATTCGTCTGGGTGAAGCTGTTCATATCGGCACTTCCCCAATGGTCTCCCCTATTGCACAAAGTAGTTCGTTAGGTAGGCCGAGGAGTTTGTTTCATGACAGGCAGTAAAAAAAGTTGGGCAAAATTTCTGAGTAATGGAGACGATTTCATGTTCTTCTGATATCTAACAACATCGCTCGCGAGGCGGAGGGGTTTTGATGCCAGAACTCGTTATAGCTCATGCAGCGTAGTCGAACCTTCTGGGTTCAAGACATACCTCACCATGCAGCTCGATGGAGTTGGGGTTGGTATCTCCCGCCAAGCATGGTAAATCAGTGTAAGTGTCGTGGACTAAATGCACAAATCAAGGTGGTCGTACTGCTGATAGTTGATGCATGTCACCAATTCAGGACGGCGATATTATGCCAAGCAGAGCCCCTTGCGCATGGGTTGTTGCGCTATGCTGGATTAGAGATATCTGTCACTGTCGTTGAAATAGAATTGGTTCAGGGAAGCAGTGCAGAAGATACAATTTTCGGGCCATTGGGTGCAGCAATGTCTTGGCAGCCATCGGTTTCTAGTTATGTTCTCGATTTTGACAGGGTAATACACTTTCATACGCGAGTACGGCCTCCATATGATCATTTTCGGTGTAGGATTTCCGAAGCGGCGTCTGATCAATATCAGGGGCTCGTCAGTTGGAATTTGTTCCCCACAGCTCATCCCAAGCCCAATCAGTGCCATGGCTAACTTCAGCTTCCCACTGGCAATTCTCCGACATACGACAAAACATCTAGTCCCTTCACAGGCAATTGGACAACGCGTGCTAGCTGCCTGTAAGGGAAAATAATCAGTCTCTAAGTATTAGTTTTTATTCTAGTCTTGATCTTTTGTTCTATATTCTTCTCACCCGTCCTCCAACCCCTTTATATTCATTCCCCAAGCAGACCGAAGGTTGTTGACTAATTCAGTAATATGTAGCTACTCACCGACCGTGCCTTGTTTCGACGGTCCGGCCATGTTTCACATTCTCGAGGGTTATTGTTACTGCATACGCCAAAACAATCTTCGAAAATCAGCGGCTTTCTTGTGGCCGCTCCGTTCGTTCCGTTGATTGCGAACGTCAGCACTGTCGTCAAGAGGAGGAAGGCTTTCATTCTGATTTTGTATATATGGTTACATGTTGGTAAGTAAAGATAAGGCCCGGAAATATAACCGACGCTACTGCCGCAAACTGTTTCTTGGATATCAAGGGAGGGGGGAAGAGCACTTCATATATCATGGTAAGTTCAAACTCGCGAGCGGAAGCATGAAAAATCGAGGAATAAATTGGGCTTATATCTTTACACAGCTCAAACATTTACAAATGAAGAAAGTCCTAGAATGTTAATGAAGAGGAGGGGTAACATATAATTAGGCGGGTATGTACCCGTTCTAATATCCCAGATGGACAAAATGAAATGCCTCTTACTTTTTTAAAGATTTGTTTCCGAGCCCACGAAGAGATCAGTCACTAGAGCGTACAATCCAATATAGTTGCGCGTACTGAAGTGTCAACAAAAATATCTTCCTTACGTTACCAGAGAATTTCATGATACGATTTGGGCCTTTGACCTTGGAGATCTGAGTATTAAAATAGCGCTGACGCCAAGGGTGGGGGAGGTTCATTTTCTATATCAATATAACAATAATATTGAAGATATGATATGTGCAAAATTACATTCGCGGGTGAAAGAAGTAAATATGTAACTTAACAGGATTGACTATGTCGTATAGCCCTTCTAGAAACATGACTCATAAGATAAAATAGAATAAAAATAAAGGAGAGTTATGCGTCATTGTTACGCTGATAAAATACATATTCATTGTTCTCTCGGGCCATAAAGCGAACTGCGACAGGTTATATCTTCATTCTTCAGTAGAAGCTCCATAAAATAACTAATCAGCTAACTATTTAGTTCCACTGTATGTTTTGAAATTTTTTTTTTGGTCTCAAATGCAACTTTCATTTTCAGAAGAAGCACGGCCCCTGAATATTGTAGTTGATCACACCCCAGCAAATCCATCGCATTGGTTTTAAACCTTAGAACATTAAACTGAGTTTGATATCTTTTGCAAAACCCACCCACAAATTTCGTGTTGCCCAGTTCATCCTTTCACGGTGTTAGGAAGATTTGTTTTGTCATGATAATTATCTCTATTAGCGCTTGGGTAGCGGACACCCACCTAGAACCCAGGCCATACCTTTTAATAAGGCTTGTTAGTCTTCACCTCCATTGAAACACACAGCTTGACCCAACTCATGGAAGGAAAATGAAGATAACATACAACCTCGCAGCGATGTTTTACATCATGGCAGTAAACCGCAATTGTCTTTAATTTCTGGTCCATACCCTTTTGAATTACAAAGTTTAGCTTTTGCTTTCCACCATTTCATTTCATTTCATTCTTGAAGAGGGAGGGGGAAGGCGGCGTATATCCTCACCTCTGCCTTCTTCTGACAATCCTGATCTGCCTGGCAGTCGATATCGGCATTGCACTGAGGAAAATATTTCGTTAAAAATCATGGTGAGATAGCTAGATGTATTTGCAGAAATGTAGGTTATGTTGTAGAAGAGTTGCAGAACATACATGATACCCTTGTTTACATAATACCACCCTTCTGCCCTTTGCTGCTGCGGCTGTTCCTGTGGTTGCCAGCACGAGGGCTAGGGTCAACGGGAGATCGATCTTCATCCTGAGTTCGGATAGGTAGGTAATTATCAGGGGAAAAATGGACCGCTGAAAAACGTGATCGACGGAGTAAAGAGCTCGAGAAGAAAGAAATGTTTCGTGCAAATTACAATTGTAGGCTGAAGCCGAAGGAGGGAAAATAAAATGGAACAGCTTGGGTTGGGTTGGACGGTCTATTTATGGATGGAACTCCCGCTCAGACTCCTTTTTATTATTTTATTTTTTCTTCTTCTCGCCAACTTGCCAATAAATGTAAAGGAGAAAACCGAAAGTCAAGGAAAATGTGATGTTGTGGCTTGGTGCGCGGAACAATGACTGTGATTTTTTTTTAAGTCCGTTCCTTTCTGGCCAGATAGTTGCTGGGGGGGTACTTATTTAGTGTGCTGGCTTGGTCTGTTCAAACGGTGAGATTCTCTTTGTCAAGGAGTTGATGGAACCGCAAATCGGCCATGCTGTGATCCCCGAAGTTCCAACGAGTTCGTGCATTGAAATGTCACCCTCGAATGAGGTGTTCTATAGAAGCGGTTATTGTTCGCGTATCGCGATTCAATTGATATTCTAAGGTGTTAAGAATGATTGCATTAATAGCAACAACATCTGTAACACAGATCATGGGCCATTTTTGAGAATTCCCAACCTCCAAACCTTAGATCGAGGTAAAAATTAGCTCGGAACAGCTGCATGAAAGAACAGTCCATTTAGGCCCTCGAAATAGTCGGGGGTGCAGCCCGAGGAGAAACAAGCATATTTTTCAACTAGCAAGGGGGAATATTTACGCCTTTGACCCTCGAATACTTTGCGCCTGTCAACAAGTGTCAAGACTGCTACATAATATATCACAAATATTTCCGTGAATGATAACGAATGAGACAACATTATTAGCGTTTACCTGCTTCCTGAAAAACTTGCTGCGCCCCAGTGCTATGGACACAGGGGCCAATGCCGCCCGCTGGTTGTCGGGGCAAAACTTTTATGGCGCGGGCCGGGGTGCCTGGCTTGAGGACGGCCCATGAAAAGGAGTTTTCTGTTTAGATTCCTTCGAAGAAAAAGAAACGGTGATGCAGTGCGTAACGAGAATTTTTAACCTTGACGAAAAGAAAGAGAGAAAAAAAGGGCTATCTCTTTTACTCTAGAGAGTTAAAAAGACCAGCTAGTCCTACCCGTCAAAACGTGGTACTCCACCAGATACCCGTCTGTGGGCATGGATGGGCATGGATTTTCCCGAACCGCAACGTGGGGATCATCGCTATGATCAACATTGAAGAAAGAAAAAACGATTTTTTCTTCTTTCGTTTACCATGCATGAAGACATTTATTGATAATCGCACCCATCCCATATCAACGGAAACAGCTTATTCGATTCCATGTCGAGATACGAAGTGTATGTGACAAAATTGATATCCAACTGGCACATCGGTAAGACAAAAGGAATGATATATTCCCTGCGTGTGTGGGTCACCACAGCAGCACCACAGCAACGCAACTTGTTTCGAGAAATTAGCCCTTACATCTCTCGCCTAGCAAGGGATAGGAGATATTAAATCACGTTTCTTTTCTTTTTTTCTTTTTTAAACAAGAGAGAGAAAGAGAGCGTGTGTCTGTGGAAGAGAGGAAGGTCAGGTAGAGTAGATAAAATAACATGCATCCTCAACGCATTCCGAAGTTTTACTTACGTTTCTATATTATTATTTCCCAGCCATCAAGGACGTTCTACTCCACCACCGACCATCACCCATCGAATACTTCACCTTAAGCATGTTGAATCAAACTCGCCTAACTTAATCAATCTGGTTCCAAAGAAACTTTGGATCAAACCTAACTATCAATCACTACGGCCAGCCAACTTATTAGACATTCTCAAAATGTTTCTCGGCTAGCTGCTCCCCTGATCCACTCTACCCCTGGATTTGTGATGACAGAGATCCGAGGAAGCTGTCGCTGCCACCCGGATTGAAAGACATAATCAAAGCTTTCTATCTCATTCAATTACGCAGGGGCAATCTTCTCCAAGGAAAAAAAAAGAGAGAAAAAGGGATGACATTGAATACTATTGCATGATTCCCTTTTGCCGATTTTTTGTCTCAAGAGAAACGCTTTTTCAACTCAAATCTCTGCCTCATCACAGTCACAATGAGGTGAAGGACATACATACCGATTATGCTTACCTTCAGAAGAAATCGATTTTCAACACAATGGATAATGATCCAATCACTATTGGAACGGCAGAAGGTTTCTGCATCTCCGAGCTTCAGGGCCCTCCGCGATTGTGGATGCGAATGGTCAACCCCGCGTTTGCACTTTTCAACGACAGCACCCGGCTTGCAATTTGTTCATAAAATGGGTTTGAAATAGGCAAAGGGACACAAAGCCGCAAGCCGTACTTTCCACCTCTTGGATATTTCGGTCGGGGGTTTCGACTTGGTTGTGGGAATCAGTGACACAATTGGCAAGATAATCCGGCAAGAGAATCCGTGGAACAAACTTTGGAGTCTGCTTTGCAGCTCAGAGAAAGAAACTCAAAAAGGTTTGCATGCCCAAATGGAATTTTTAAGGGAATATATATATCTGTGAGGGATTGATGGTTCCTCAAGGTCCTCTGCATTCTCAAAAAAGGTTCAGTAAGCTAAAACAGCTAGGCCAAAAGAAAGGAACATCCAATGCATATTGAATAGTTCACGGCAGCTTTCAAGGTACTTTATATACATTAATACGCTCATGCGGAACCTTCGGAGGACAGAGACGGTTAGTTTTTACGGAAACCGCCTTGGGGGAAAATGGCAGCGAGCGGAAACAGGGCATGAAACAATCCGTTTTGAATTGGCGCTTTTTGGGGTAGTATTTCAACCATTCGGCCAAAAGGGATCAATCCTTACGAGCCCTAAGATCTAAGGCGTCCCCGAGCTGCGCAGCGGTTTACGATCTATGTAAATATTTTCGACTGTATGGTTTCCAAAACCATCTCTGAGGCGGAGTTTTCAAAATTCCCTAGATCTGTTCTTCTGTGATGCTGGCTTGATGCATGCATGCCTGTCATGTCTTAAAATCTCCCGCCTTTCCCCGCCCCCCTTGTAAGGCAACAATGTCGAGGGTGAATCTTTTGATAAAGGACAATGCGATTATTGTTTCATGGGGATGCGGCGAGGCTGTGTGACTGACTGGCGTGTTGGCCGTTGCTGCCTTTCGTAGGTCAACTACAAGGTATTTAATTTCCTCAAAATCTTAGAGCCGCATGAGCGTGCATCAAGAGCAACCTTTGAACAGGCAGCTCTCCTCTCTCTCCTCTCTTCTCTCCTCCTTTGCCTTTTTCCTCTCAGGAGCCTAAATAAAGCTGACTGATCGTCCAAGCTGAATAGCGGCAAAGAAAAAAAAGAGAAAAACGAGAGACAATGACCCAGATCACGTGAACTCTATGAAAGGTTGGCCTCCTCGTATCGTATCATACTAATCCCGTAAGGATCTTTCAATGTTCTCGTATGGATGGATGGATGGATGGATGGATGGAAGGGCTGGAGGAACATTCCAGCGGATTCGTCCGTAAATAAACAGGAGGTGGCAGGCAAGCGAAACGAAATATTGTCATCAAGAGTAAAATAGGATATTTCGTGCCAGTCCAGTGCATTGACCGATGCAGTCTTTTGCACGGGGATAATCCGATGCCCTTTTTTTTTCTTTCAATCTTCTGGCACCGAATCGATTCCGTCATGTATGGATGTATGATGTATTATTGTATTGATACGTCTGACTAATTCAGCTAAAAGGGGTAAAGTGGCAAGCCCTGGAGGCTTCCAAGGTTCCCGATCACGCTCTGTGGCTGAGGTGGCTAAGGTGGCTGGTGAGTTTAAGGGGCCTCTTTTTGATGAAATAAGAAGCAGTGATTGGATGCCTTCCGGAATAATATTCTTCCACCCCTTGTTGCCCCTCAGTCAGGTGATGGAGGCGGGGCGGGGAAAAGTAAAATACTCGGTGTATCACTGTTACCGTTACCAGGTGTCTCTCTCGCCCTTTAGGCTCTCGAGGCTTTCCTGGGCTTTCCTGGGCTTTCTCAGGCTTCCTTCCAACTGTTTTCTTTCTCGTCCTTTTTTTCCCCTCCGCAAATCTTCACTTTCTCATCACCAACCACCACCACCACCCCATCATCAACATACAACATCATACAGCAGACAACAACAGCGACATCACCCTCCATCCACCCCCTATAGACTTTCTCTTCCTCTTGCCACTGTCTTTCTATCACTGCTGTTTCAAACAACCCTTGTGTAGGTATGTAAAACCCCCCACCCTCTATCTCTTTCTCCTGGCTTCCTAGCCCTGGCTGTTTCTTCCTCCAGTGTCCGACTACCACCACCGCTAACTTGCCGCCCCAAAAATCCTTGACAGACACACTCTCAAGTACACACCCACGGAACCGCAGCACACGACACAACCACACTCCTATTGACCGTCTTCCTTGTTCCTTAAACTCCTTTTTTGTTCTCCTCGCTTCCGATCTCACACACCCTCTTCTCTCGAAATGGCTCTCAAGAGAATTAATAAGGAACTTTCAGACTTGGGACGGTGAGTCTCGCTCATGCCACTTTCTGGTGTTCCTTTTGGAGCCCCCACCACCATCACCACTTACCACTGCGGGGCTACCACCTGTTTTTGCTCCCTACGCCTGCAAATACATTCAACAGGTTAACACAAGGCAATAAATACTAACTGATCTCGATGTAGTGATCCCCCTTCGTCTTGCTCTGCTGGTCCCGTTGGAGATGACTTGGTAGGCTCCCCTTTCTCCCGGTTTGGCCGCCGTATAGCCCTGCATCACACCCGCTCCGTTGGCCTTGTTTCAGTCTGGTGGGGTTACAAAGCTCATTCTGGAAGGAACGCCCAACTTGAGTTCTGTGTGTGTGGTGTGGTGGCTGGTAGCCCGTGAGCAAAAAGAGGAAACATGGACTGACTGGTTGCTATATGATATAGTTTCACTGGCAAGCTACTATCATGGGTCCTGTAAGTTATCATTTTGCTAAGAGTCATGATCTCCTGTCCTTTCCCCTCCCTTACTTGCCGCTACGTGGGCAAAATCCCACATTTGATGGCACTTGGCAGTTTTTTGCGCTTGAGGCGTCATGTGCAAACAAGGGAGAGCGAGGCTGACATTTTCATTTTTTTCTCCCACAATAACAGGGTGACAGCCCATACTCCGGTGGTGTCTTCTTCCTAGCCATACATTTCCCTACCGACTATCCCTTCAAGCCACCCAAGGTCAACTTCACTACGCTCATCTACCACCCAAATATCAACTCAAATGGAAGCATTTGCCTCGACATTCTCAGAGACCAATGGAGCCCTGCCCTGACGATATCGAAAGGTTTGTTTACCTTCCCCTCCTTCCTCGAATATATAATCCACGCGTACTGACGTCCCTTCTTTTTTTACTCAAAAGTTCTGCTCTCGATCTGCTCTATGCTCACAGACCCTAACCCGGATGATCCATTGGTACCCGAAATTGCCCATGTTTACAAGACCGACCGTCCGCGGTATGAAGCCACAGCCCGCGAATGGACCCGGAAGTATGCTATCTGATGAATGAATTAAATGCAACGGCAACCTGTACACATGATGCTCCATGTTTCCCCAACCACGATTTTTTTTTCTCCTATCATAAACGCTCCCCGCGCACCCCACCCCCTTTGAGCGTTCGAAAAGAAATTCCTTGCTTGCTTGCTGCCATGGGATAGACAATTTTCTTTTCCTTTTCTTTTTTTTTTGCTTTGCTCTGTGTTGGTTGGTGGATTTGGCCGGGCTGGAGGGAAGGAGAGAGGGTGATTTGATCGCGTGTTAGACTGGCATAGTCAGGCCAATCAATCAGGAACGTAAAAATGAGAAAGAAGGAAATGTTGATGGAGAAAAAGAGAGAAAGAGAGAAAGAGAAAGGGTGACCAGCCTCCGTCAATATTTATATGAAAAATGTTCCATGAAGTATTGTCTTTTCTTTCTTTCATTATTTCCAACAACATTGAAGAAAAAACAAATGCCAAAAGAAAATATGCAGGGTAGTGGAAGTGTTTCTTTTTACAGATGGACTTGTGCAGGAGACCGGGGATGGGGGAAGCATTGGTTGGCATGTGTCATGCTTTGCTTGTTGCACCTGCATACCTACTTACTACTCTCTGTTATTCATGTTTCTCTCACGCATTTTGCTTTTTTTTTTTTGTTTTTTTTTGCTCTACCTTGTTTTATCCATCCATTTGTCAAAGCAACTCATTATGCTTCGGTTTTGTTTCTATTTGTTTTTTAAACTTTTATTTTACCAGCGCGAAATGGGAGGAAATAACAGTTTGGGGGGGAACATAACTGGGCGGCAGAGTGCCTTGATATGATATAATTTTACCCCATTTTTAATTTCCTTCATTCTACATATTCATATTCATATTCCTATTTCTATTTCTATTCATTTCCCCCCTCCTTCTCTTGTTGTTTGCCTGTTTGCTGTTTACTGTTTACGGCCCTTGCCTCTCAATTAAAATCTAAGGTAATTTTTTTGTTTTCCTCTTTTTTATTTTTTTATTTTTATATTGCATACATTTGCAAGTTCCTTCTTGTTTTTATCTTTTTTATCTTAAATTTTTGTTCCTCTTAAAAGACCTTCACCAATCAAGACAATTTTTATCTCTCTATTTCTTAATTTAAATATGTACTTTTTTAAACATACAGTCATATGTTTTCATCTCTGTCTTCAACCTGCCTGTCTATTTTTGTGAGTGCAAAAAACAAGAAGAAAATCCAAGCTTCACTCAATACAATTATTTTTTTCCCGTTTATTATATATATTTATAATGAATGACTTGCAAAAGGCTGCTTTGTTGTAGTCTTAGCTCCTCACCTCTAAATTGTGAATGTGTTAAATAGTTTCAGAGTAAGTAGAAAAGAAAAAAAAAGTTAAATGTGAAAAAAGTATTTAACATGAAAAAGTATTTATTTATAATGCACATCTAAATATCTTGATACATATTATTGGAGTTGAATTGGGCATGTAAAAGAAACAATTAATTATTATTATAATACATATATATATATATATATATCGGGGTCGCACTGCTAGGGTTAAGGTGATGAAAATATTGGTAACTTTATCTCTTGAGGGGTAGGATTTTCCCGAGTCTGTCCACTTTTTTTTCCCTCCTCACATTTTACCTTTTTTTTTTTAAATATTTCTTTCCCCTCTCCCTATTCATGCTTCTACTCCCAATTCCTTTTTCTACTTGTTCTTATTTCTCCTTCTAAATTCCAGCACACTCACATATTGGCCTCTTCTACCATTTGACGGGAAATCTCCTCGATCACCTCAATCTTTCAATTACCTCTCTTCACCCTCCGTTCACCACTCCTTTTTGCGTGCGATTGACTCATCCCGCATCCAAATATCCAAAATTCCATAGCCAACCCCATATCATACCTCCACCAACATGTCCAATCCAGCTGAAAGCAAAAGAAAGCGGCCTAGTAAGTAAAAAAATAAAAAATAAAAAATAAGGCTCTTTTCTTCCCCATCGCTTCTGGTTGCAGCTGCCCGACAAAGAAATATACGGGCCCTTATCTGGGCGCAGTCAGTTATTGGGCACAAAGCAGACTCTTTTTTGCACTTTTTTTTTCTGCGCGCGCCCGAGAATGGAGAACACAGGAATCTCCGCCTCCCCCAACCACCAAACCCCGCATTGAAGGCGAGGGAATCCGTTCTGGGTCCCTTGCCAAACTCTGGCACGAGTGAAAGGGAAAAGGAACCCTGTTCAGACTGGGAGTCTAGAGGGAACTTGTTTCTGTCTTTCTCTTTCCTCTCTCTTTTCTACTGGCATGCCGATTTACATACCTCCATCTATACCACTTCTGCAAATCCTCGTACCCTTCCCCAACACATCACGGAAAAGAAGATAAAAGCGAAAACAAAAAGAACAAGAAGAAGAAGAAGAAGAAGAAGAAATGCGAAATCATGGCCGCTAACCAGAGCACCGCTTTTGGCATTCCAGGAACCCAATCCTGCCCTCCCCCCGAACTACCGCAACTGGTCGCAGAACAACATGTCCCCATCTCCTCCCACGACAAGGAAACCAAACGGCTGATTGTCGTCCTCTCTAACGCGAGTCTGGAAACATACCGCGCTTCGCCAGGCGGCAGAAGCTCCAACGGCAGAGAAGAGAAATACTCGCTGCTCAACAGCGATGAGCACATTGGCGTTATGCGCAAGATGAATCGGGATATCAGTGATGCGCGGCCAGATATCACTCATCAGGTTTGGAAACTCCTCTACTCCCCCGAACCCGCCCATTACGTTTTTTCTACCACGTATATATATATATATATACGTGTGTGTGTGTGTTTCAATTTACCCAGGGCTCAAAAATATCTATATCTACGTTATAGTGTCTCCTCACCCTCCTCGACTCCCCGATCAACAAAGCAGGCAAACTGCAAATCTACATCCACACCGCCAAGGGCGTCCTCATCGAAGTCAGCCCCACCGTGCGCATCCCACGAACTTTCAAGCGATTTGCTGGTCTAATGGTCCAGCTGCTACACCGCCTCTCCATCCGCTCAACCAACTCGCAAGAAAAGCTGCTGAAGGTGATCAAGAACCCGATCACGGACCATCTGCCACCAAACTGTCGCAAGGTGACGTTGAGTTTTGAAGCGCCCGTCGTCCGTGTCAATGATTATATCGAGTCGCTGGGGCCCAAGGAGAGTATTTGTGTCTTTGTTGGCGCGATGGCGAAGGGCCGCGATGATTTTGCCGATGGCTTTAAGGATGATACGATTAGTATCAGCAATTATAGTCTTAGTGCCAGTGTTGCGTGTAGCAAGTTCTGTCACGCGGCGGAGGATGTTTGGGATATCGTCTAGCTGGATTAGAATGGATCCCCCCCGTGGAAGCTGCTATGTCTCTATAGGGCCTAGCAGGCAAACCCTTTTAGGCCTTTCCAGGGATAGGGTCATGAGGTAACGAAGTTTTTTGAAAGGGTTTCCTTTGTTTTCCTTTTTAAATCTGACTGACAAGGGGCGATGGGGTCCCGCCCTCCAGCGACTTTTAACCATCTGAATCGAAGCTGCCAGGGACTAACAAGGACAACAAACCACCGCAACCCAAAAAACCAGAAGCGAAAAAACCACCAGCAGATTCACAAGCAGCGAATCAGACAAAAAAAAGAACGAAAGCTACGGGAGAAAAAAAGGAGAAAAGAACCGAAGTAGGCGAGAGCCAAAAAGAACAAAAACACAGCCAGTCGAAACGAGAGCCAGCCACGATCACAACATCCACGCTTGTTCCTCGCGGAGACTGCCAAAACAAAATGTCTCTTGCTTCCTTTTCCTCTCTTCTCATCATTCTTCTCCTTCTCTCCCGCATCGCATCGTATCGCATCATATTACAACCACATTTTGCTCACGAACGGATACGCAAAAGAACATTGGGGAGAAAAGCAAAAATTAACGGGCCATTTCCATTTCCATTTCTTTCTTGTTTAATTAGTATATATACATATATCTGCATTGAGAGCTTATGCTTGGATATCGTTCTGTTTTTACAACCAAAACAGGGGCGGTTCAACAGCCTCAACGTGCGTGTGCCAGTTCAGGATATTTTTCTTCCCCCACCCAATTTTTCTTTTTCTTTTTCTTTCTGGTTTGTTTTCTTTCCTTTATTTGCATATACGTATAAATTTCTGTTAAATTTTTCTTTCTTTTCTTGGTCCGTTTCCTTGGTGATAAAATTAATTCGCCTGGCTCTTCTTCGTCACCCCTGACGCGCACACTGGCCAAATCACCAACCCACTCACTCTGGTGGTTTTTTCATATCCCAACTTTTCAAACAACGAACGCCCAATGTCTCCGCAAAACAAAAATATATAAAGGAGAAGGGAAAGAGCCCTATTACACTACTGATTACCTTGAGTCTCGTTCATCCCAGATTTCTGGATTCCTATCTCCTTTTTTTTAATATTTTTTTAGAAAAATAAAAAAAACGAAAAGTTTTCCTTGTTTGCATATATTTTAACCTTTTTTGCCCGTTCATTTTGTAATATTTTTACCTGAAGAGATCCCTTTCTGTCTTTCTTTCTTTCTTGCTTATCTTGAATGTGGAATTTTGGCACTTCAACTTGCCTCCACCAGCCCTGCGTGGCTTGCAACATTGATTGATTGGGTTTGGCTTTCGTGGGTATCTGGATGATGGATGATGATAGTTACGAGTAATAACGGATGGAATCAAGTAGATGTTCAAAATATACCTCCTACCTCTCGCTTCTGGCCGGACAAGCCCAGTTTTTAGTCTTGATTTTTTATTTTATTTTAAGAAAAACAGTAAATTTGGGTGCAAGAACTGTCGTGTGGGAGAGAGAGAGGGGGGAGGGGGGGGGGGGTGGCCCTGAGGGAAGAGGCGGTAGTGTTTAGCTGCTCTGTCTAATGCCTACCAGGGGGAACATGTATATGTTGGCAGCGGGCTATTTTGTTTGGTGGCGAGGATGCAAGTACTGTACATTGCTCACTTTGTTATTAATTTTCCAGGCGCTCGCTGCATGGGCACCCAAGTATGGAATCCCGGGCAGTGGGGAGGGGGGCGGGCCGGGGCGCGATTCGACTTGCTGTGTGGTGTCTTCCTGGGCGTTGGTTGGGTTCTGATACATAGTAATTACAGATTTGGAGATTTTTTTTTTGGTCCTAACTGATTTTATATTTCACAATTGGGGAGTGTTTTTGGGTTTGTTCCCCTTTATGTTTCTCTCTGTACTATTTGGCGAGTAGTAAGGGGTAAGGGATGAGGGGTATCTATCTATTTGCATGAATATTATTATTCCTATTTGTATGAAGAGATGGAGAAAAATATGTTTTGTGTTTAGTACTATGGACGATTCGGTTCAGCTTGCCAAAGTGAGGCTGCTGGTTTCAGGTTCAGTTTCATGGGCGGTGGGGGTGTGTATTTTATCGGATGCTTTCTGACCATATCTTCCCATAGTCGAGTGCACTCTCTCCAAGCATTCCAGGGCCTATCAATGATTGTTTTGCTCAGGCCAAAGTCTGGTTGGAATAAGTTTTGGGTAGATGGCTACCCAATGCTCCTCCCATCAGGTAGCTACACTTCCAATTTCCTGCGATACTTGCAGACACATACTCCCGATGGTACCCAGTAGCTACAAGAGCCCACAGCTGTATGGCAAATTATGGTATTGATTAGCCCTCCCGAAAAGGTAATTCGGCACCTCTAACCTCTGAAATGTTAGCCGTCTCTGTTCCATTGATGTATGTTATTTGTTGATTTGATTCTCTCAATCTCCACACTAGTAAGCGGGTTTTTAGTTGAAGAAGCTGCTACGTTTGCTGCTGCCAGATCATCCCTCACTGCTGCCCCTCTTCCCCCCCATTGAGCTAATTGGAAGCTTGCCAGCTTTCAATTCAAACTTGCGTTTGTGCAAGACGGGCGATTGACTGGCTGGATCTCGCACTTAGTCTCGCCTCATTGCATTCATTCTCCCAGCCATCCAGACACAGACGTCCTTGTCACCGTTCTGCATCATCATCGTCATTGATGCTAGAACAATCTTCCTCTTGAATATGATGCAGCGATATGGAGTGAGTGATGCTGGCGCCGGCCTGGCCATCTATGATTGATTGATAAACTGATAAATGGGTAGACAGACAGACAGACAGACAGATAGATAGATAGATAGACTGTGGACAGCTTATCGAAACTGAAATAGTGGCGCTTTATACTCTTAATCAAAAGAGAACACGCGTGTTAATAAATTTCCTTGCAGCTGGAGAGGCCTGTCAGCAAGTTTCAGACTAACTTTACAGTTAACTACTACACGGTATATCCTCTCCATTTCTCTTGCTGGGCAGTTGATATGGATGAAGGGAAGCGAT
This sequence comes from Emergomyces orientalis, assembly GCA_002110485.1. NCBI lineage: Eukaryota > Fungi > Ascomycota > Eurotiomycetes > Onygenales > Ajellomycetaceae > Emergomyces > Emergomyces orientalis. Next base: position 792,917 of record MOWL01000046.1, read on the forward strand.
ATGTGTTCCTGCTCCGAATGCACCGGAGGGCCACCTATGAAACAGCAACGTTTCGTATGACATGCAGAATGAGGGGGAAGAGCAAATCCAGTCACCAGCCGATACTGAGTGCTTCCTTTTACCATTTTTACTTTCTTACTCTTTCGTCCCCGTCTCTTTGCTTCGGACCCGCTAATCGCCCCGTCGATTTGGCTGGCACCCGTTCCCCGTTCCCCGTTATGCTCCTCTTTTAGCACATCCAAATATACCGGTCAGGCAGGCATGGGCGAATGGGTCTCTTATTAATAGGCCAAGAACATAGCGCCAAGTCCCCATGATTCGCGCAGGGCTTCGTTGTTTCTTGGGATTTGAACCCTTTTCCATGCAAGACAGTTTAACGGAGCCGGCTAATATTTTATTCTTCTTTTGCTTGGTTGCTTTTGTTTGGAAGCAGAGTGACGATTTGCTGGTGCTGGTACTGGTGCTGACGATGTAATATGGTGAGGCAGAGGACAGCCCTCTTTTTCTCGCTCCTGGCCCTAACTCCTGATGCTATGCCCCGTGGACCCAGGGAGCGGTTGCTCTAAATCGGGTGTGCATTCGGTTCGTCCCTTCGTTTGCCAATGCAGGGGAAAGCCGACGCGACAGGCGAGCTCCAATGACTTCGTTCGTTTTTCTTTTGGTTCTGTCTGGAGACAGCGGGATAAATACTACTTTATTAGCTGTTGCCATTTTCTGTCAAATACTTTTTTTCGTTTTGTTGTTTTATTTCATACCTAATCCCATAGCCAACTAACTGACCGTGGCTTTTCATTTCGGGCACTCACTATATATATTCCTCTAGCGGTTCGGATTTTGAGTATATAATCTTGCTGCCCCTCGTGTCCTCCTCCTTAAAGCAACTTGTGCAAACCGGATCTCTATTCGGAAGTCATTTCTCCCCCGCTTATTATATTACCTACCAAATATCGTGAATATATTATAAGATCTGGTTTTCATTTTCATTTTGTTATCGTTTTATTTTAACTTAATTACCCTCCCCTTCAGTTCGAATACATACATCAGTCAACATGCCTGTATCACATCTTACACTGACCGTCTCACATTTACCAACGTCAACCTCCTTCTTTCTCTCCTGCCTGCAGCCTCTTGGATACCGTTTTATTGGCCGCCACGATAACAACGTTGGCTTTGGCTCCGTGCCTGGAGAGCCTGCAGACTTCTGGATCGCAGAGGAGAGACCAGGGTAGGAATTTTTTTCTGTTCATTTTTCCATTGAATTTTCTCGCTAATATTGTATTCAATAGCGTCCCCGCTGGTGCTGCCCATGTAGCTTTCCCAGCCGCATCTCGCGATGCTGTTAGCCAGTTTTTCATTGCTGCCCTAAAGGCCGGTGCAAAGATTCATGGAGAGCCGACACTTCGTGATGCGGATCAGAATTATTACAGCGCTGCCGTCATCGATTTTGATGGTAACAGCATTGAAGCTGTTCACCGTCCCAGAAGTTCTGGATCAGGCAAGCCATCCGCTGACAGCGCATTGACGATTATCAAGAACGGCTCCGTCGTCTCCAGGGCCTCGTCCACGAAGACGGAGAGTGTTGTACGTTCTAGATCAGAGATTGGAACCTACGTTAGCAAAACCAAAACCGCCGTTTCAAAGCCAGGTGCCGCAAGCGCCTCGCCACAGAGCAAAGCACCACCTTCCATTCAACTTCAACAACAACCTGTGCCTCAGCCAAAGGATTCGACAAATGGCGCCAAAGCTGTTGTTGGGACTCTTCTAGGAGCCGCTGCTGGAGCAGCGATTGCGTATTCAATTTTCAGAACCGACTCATCGGAGCCTACACCAGCACAGCAGTATGTTGAGCAACCTGCCCCCGCTTTTGCACCAGCACCAGAGCCAACACTGTACAGGGCCATAGAAGCAGCACCTGCCCGAAGTATGACCTTCGGCGGTAACGACAATGAGTACGCCGACTACGCGCGAACCATGCTGTCTAAAAACCCACGAGCAAGCACCATCATGGAAGGCCTTGAGAATTGCTCTAGGATATGGGGCCAAACCCAAAGCGTCCGAGACGGTAATGAGTATGAATACGACGCAGGTCGCCGCGCATCCAGCGCAAGCGTATACAGTGGCATGCAAGGCATGGACATCCCGATCCGCGCCATAGAAGCCGTTCCTTTCGAAGAAGGCTCCGAATGCTCTCACTCTTACCCGCGCAAACAACCAAGCACCTTTATCAGCAGCTTCAAAGAACGTCCCCACCACCACGACGACAACGTCAGCGCCTATAGCTCCTCGACTCTGAAACCTGCCTCAAAATCCCATTCGCACTCCAATCACTCAACACACCCCCGCCCGTCCTCGCACCACTCGCACACCTCCCGCTCCACCCGCTCCATTATTACCATTAAGGATGTCCACTCCAGCTCCAAATCCGGCACTCCAATAGCCTCCATCTACTCTACTACACACTCCGCCCGTAATATTCCCCTCCCTTCCGGCTCAGTGACTACCATTTCCACCTCCTCCAGCCGCCGCCACCACAAAGACCACCACAGCAGCCACGGCAGCAGCTCTCCAACCAAACACTCGTCCTCCCCCACCCGCAGCCACTCAAGCAATAAACATTCTCACACCCACTCCCATGCACGCACGCACGGTAGTTATGCAAACTCACCACGCCACATGCCGCTACCCGACTCCGTCACGGGCGCGAGTACGATATTCCTTGAAGGCATCGATGTCGACTCGCATGTGACACCTGTGGCAGCGAGTCGAGCGTCGACGTCGCGGCGATCCACAAGGTCGAGCAAGTTTGACGAGCCCGTACGGCCGAGTGATAGTGTTAGCCAAGTGTCGACGAATGTGTCGAAGAAGAGTGGAAAGAGTAGTCGGCGGTGATTTGAGTGGTTTGTTTATTTGGATTTTTTCTAAACTTTGGTCTTTGCGGGAGTTTGAAGTTGGGAGTCTGGAGTCTGGAGTCTGGAGCTTTGGGGTTAGGAGTTCGAATTGGAGGCCGAGTGTGGTAATATGGGAATAGAGAAATAGAAGGTGCTTTTTACTTTTTACTTTTCCAGTATTTTTCTTGATTTTTAATTTGCAAACCCGGCATATACTGGAGTTATTGTGTGATACTTTCCTTATGACCTGGCTTATGTGTTTTTATTTTGCTTGGGAGAACCGGGTGTGCTTGGAAGACTGGCTGGTTAGGGGTTAGGTTTGTCTCCATTGTGTTGCTTTTTCATTTGCTTGCCTGGATTGCTATCATTCTCTCGTGTATGCTTTTTATGACATGTGATCTATGTGTATCTGGATTATGTTCGTTTTATGCTCCTCTCCAATCCTCTCCCTCTTTTTTCTATTTCCATGAGTTCAATGATTGATATTGATACTTCTGCCTCTACTACTACTTGCGAGAATGCTTTGATATATTCAATCTAGCTTTGTCTGTTTTTTTCTTTCTGGTTTGCTTTAACATGATGCTGTTGTTCCTTGCTCATTTTCTTGCATTTCTTCATTATGATGATTTACTTGTAACCTCCTCTATGGTCCTTCTCACAGGCTTTGTCTTTCCACTTGTATAGCAAAACATTTAAAATCTTTAATTAATTTATAATGTCTTCTTTCAGTGTTTATATCATATACATTCTTCATTCTATTGTTTTATTATTTAGAATTGCACTCTCTCTTCTTATTCTCTTTGTTCTCTTTGTTCTCTCTCTCTCTTTTCTTCTTCTTTATCTTCTTCATTTTTCTCTCTGTTAAAGCATTCATTCTAATTCTTCATTTAGATTAAAAAAAATTATCTGTTATTTTCTTAATGTGCAAAATCATCTTCATCATTTCATGTATTTTCACTTCTCAAAATATGGGGAATATCTCTAAGTCTAAGTTAACAGTACTTTTGATTTCTCTTTCTCAAGTATTTTCTGTCTCTTTACAAAAAGTGAAATGAAAAACAAGTTCTCTTTTTAACTCTACTCAGGTTCTGTATATTCTTGATTCATTTTTTAAATTTCTGTTTAGCATCAAACAGTGTGAATGCATACATTTGTTTCACCTTCTTACATTTGACATTGCTAGTATGGTAAAAGTTAGGATGTGTTACAATATGATTTAGCATAACCCTTTTAGCTTGGGAAAATTTGCAAATTCATCTAAATGACCCAAATGGTTTTCCTGTTGGGTTTATTACTCCATGTCTGTATATACCTAGATATCTATACGGTATCAAAAAATACTAAGCGAAAAAGGCAAATATTTCCAAGTTTGCAACAGAAGTTGCTACGTCCACCTGTTTAACTCGACTGATGAGCCAGAGGGGAAAATATCACCATCAAGAAGAAATGGCCCGCAACAGTTATTTGAATCTTCATATATTTTCTCTCATTTCTAAAAGAACATTAGTATTTTTCAACCATATATACAGATTAAAAGTACACTCATACAAATTACGTCTTTCTAGCCCTCTAGCCGATTTTGCTGCAAAATGAATGTGAATGATATTGCCACAATGTAAATCAAAAATGTTGAAAGGATCCATGAACTGACTGATGTAAAAGAGATGTACATGTACAGAATTGTGTTTCACTCATACCTCTTAAGGAGATTCTGGATTTGTTTTTGATAATAAATTAAATAAATAAATAAAAACAAACCGAAAAAGCCGCGGAAAAAAGAAGAGAAGCCAAATAAAAGCTGAAAGATATTCATTTTTTGATGACAGATTTGTTCCCATCAACATTGTCATTTTTGATTGAGAGTGGATAACTCTGATCAGTGTGTCTGATCTACTCATGCATAAATAGAAATAGAGAATAAATTTAATGTTTTGAAAGTTTTATTCCATGCTATGAGTGGTGAACAATACACATTATGTACAGATACTCTATACTCTGTGTACACTAATGAAATATTATGTGTTGTACTCTGCACATCATATCCTGTCCAGAATTTATACTTTTTCAAAAGAAGCATTTGTGATATTCTTTTCCTGCTGCTGTCTGGTTGTAGTGAAAAGTGATTAGGCAAAGATGGAGGAAGAGCAGTACCATGAAGAATAAAGCAAAAAGAAAAATAAAGCATTGCATTGCATGCACACTTATAGAAGAGTAAAATGATCACATTCTACACTCAGTTTGTCACACTTTCCCCACAAGATTTATCATCATGTGTGACTTCAGTGCAAGATCACCACAACAGATGCGGGAAAAGACAGGAATTTAAGCAAAAAGTTTTTGGGATCAAGAACAAACAAACCAATATATCAATCAATCCAAGGCGGAGAGGGAAAATTTCAGGAAACCAAAGGTATATAACAAATGAAATATAGCGGCCACTCTGTCAGATGGTCATGCAAAGGGAAAAGGACTTAGGAAACATGTCCTCAATTTTTCATTCATTCTTTGCTTCCTTTGGTTTTCTTCTCCCGATCTTTACACAGATGAGGATCCCTTTCCATCTTATCTGCTTTCGTAATGACCTGGGAAGAAAAACATGGCGGAAATATTGGGCAGGTATAGTCCAACTAGGGCCTGTTTCGCAGAGAATAAGATTTTCCATTATCTAGCCTGTCCCTTTCAGTTCTCCGGAGGAAGCCCAGAAGCGCACTGTCTTCCGCTGTCGCCCGGGGTGTTGGCGACCAGGTGACCGACTTGCAGAGTGTTCGCATATAAGGATAAGTATCAAACCAGGCGAGCGGAGAGATACTTCGATAACTGTTGCCCTACTGCCTCGTAAGAACGGGCGCGATCGCCCTCTTTGGACCTGCTCCTGCTCGCGAGCGCATTTCTGTGTCATAATTGTCCGTCGGATTCCGGTTTCAGCTCACATTTTCAGGCGCATGTATATAGGGCTGAGAGCCTCGCTGGAAAAGCTGGGTATACTCCTTAGGAAAGCGGTGAGGCTCCCCGCATGGGGCTAGTTTCTCTAGACTGTGCAAGAAGACTGTTTCTGGGGGCGCCCGTCGCTTTTGCGTCCATAAAGGCAATGAGTGCTTTTCTCCAGAAGACTGATGTTTCTCGAACAAAATCAGATGAATAGCATCACGCTGTTTTCCTTGCCTTTATTTTTAATTTTAGATTCGCTTCCTGGAAACTAGCCCCCAAAGTTGATGAATGCCAGCAAGCATCTGTTTCTAGAAACAGAGAGAAATATCTTCCGAGGTCCGACATGTAGCGGCCATCAGCAGACCTCTTAACCACTCTCCTTAAATGCGGTGAGGAGCAGATGTAATTCCCCTGGGATCACTAAAACTTTATCTTGGGCTTCTTTCCCTTTTTTTTTTTTTTTTTTGGGTGGGAGAAATGTGGGCACATTCAATAAAAGCTCAAGGGAACATAGTTTTCTGCACGAATCCCGGATTTTATTCCCCATTTATTAACTCGGAATCAAAATCAAAATAATAACATGCCTGCCAAAGTGGAAAGCGACGCGACCAATAGTCTTGAGGGTAGATAAGGAAGTCAAAACAAGAAGTAATAAGAGGTCGCAATGTACTGGATTTCCAAGGTTGCTCCTCATGCCACGGCAAGCAGCCTGTGCAACCATTGAGGCAGGGTTTACTCTTTGAAAACCAATCAAATGGCGATTCTCAACTTTGCATGGCCCCCAAAACCCTGTGTGCCAGCCCAACGTTTGCCCAGCCATCACGCATGGCATTTTGGCAAAACAAAAAAAAAACAATTAGCGCTAAGAAAAGCTTCTAGGGCAACGATATGCAATGATTTGGCTTCTCTTATCATAGACTTGAAAGATTCCTGGATTGACAAACCAACCAGGCGACCAACCAACTTCGCAGCCCAGGGAACAACCTGACTAGGACTCTTTTCTTTGTAAATGGGTAGATACTTTGAAATGAAATGAGAAGGGTTGAAAGGAGCGAAAAGTCACACTATGATAAAAATGCATGAAGAACCTCCAGAAATGAAGCAGGCCGGGTTGCTGATCCATTTGCAAGGGTGAACCCTGAGGCATGGAGGCATGGAGATGAAAAATCGGGTAAAAAGATATGCGAAACAGCCGGCCAAAATCTGGAGAGCAAATCTTCTCCAACCCCAGACGCGATCCTGGGCAAATATGGTGGACGAAAATCTGGGTGGCTGGGAGCCAGTCGGAAAGCTGGAGCTTTAACGGTGATGGGAGCTCATCAGTGGCAAGCTTCAGCAAATCAGTTGGCAGTGACTTGTGAGAGAGATAAAAACGGCCAGGCAGCCTAGTCCCCACGGCCAGACAGGCCAACACTACTCTGCAGGGAAGGTCGGTAAGGGTTCCGCCTCCTATCCTCTAAGGGTAACTAGCGAGGCACCCAACATCCAGGATCAAACGGTCCATGGAGGGATTTTTGGCAACAAGCATGCCCACTAATGTAGGCGATTTTTCGGGGTGGTTGGGCCTAGCAAGAGTGATGGCCCAACTGGTCGCCGTACAAAGCTGCAGCATCGCACCAAGGACACAGAATGCACAAGGTTTAGTGAGGACGAATTTGCGCGCCCAGAAGGATTTGCTGGGAATCAACCCGAAGAGGCGATAAAAAGGGCAACATGACGCGGGGTTCTTCCCAACAGGCAAATAAATAACAAATCATTAGTTCTTCGACTTGTTTCTATTCTCATTTTATTATTCCCTCCGGTTTGTGTCTGGTGCTTATTGTAGGCGCAATAACCCTGGTGGAATTCTCGGCGACAATCATCGGGTTCATACCACAAGGGAGAGACGAGAAGAGAGTCAATAAATAAACAGTCAGAGATCCAGTCAGCATTAGCAATCCAACCGCAGTCAGTATCTACCACGACGAGTGTTTGCCACAGAAGCGGCCCCACAAGCAAAGCAGAAAAAGAGCAATAGAGAAGAAGCAGAAACAAGTTGAGGTTTTGCATCCCGTCGTCCGTAACAACATGCCCCAAAACGGGTTAGCGGAGTCGCGGTGTTGATCAGCCAGCAATTTAAGTTAATTAACAAGATGGACAACAACTATAACCACAACTACAACTACTGCAACAACAACAACAATAACAACAACAAGAATTATCCTGACAACTGCAACAACACAAAGTCAAATATCTGCCACAAGAACGATTATCACACTCATGTTCAAGCTGCTATTGCTGTCCCCATGACGCCGCATTTCATAGTCACTGCGCGGGACATGCCATATACTGTGACCAACTCGTTCAAGAGGTAATGTTGTTCTTAATCTTTATCTGCAACTTATATCGAGACGCGCCTAACATAGTGTCTTCACAGAGGTCTAATGATGCATACCTACGGGCGCCCTATACGGCGCGTTTTTGATGAAGACTCACGTCCAGCGACTAAGAAAAGACGTGTTCAACAGGAGACAGACCTAATGGACTCAACTGAAGACGAAAACAACCTCGAATGCGCTATACGCGAATCTTCTGCTGCCGTTTTGTCCAGCCCGTCGCGTCGCCACTCAACTGCCTTCTCTGAAGACCCCCTGGACGATGACCTCTCGACACCCCCTTCTTCTCCTCCACTGGAGCTAACTCCGCCTCCAGCTAACACGCGAAAACCCACTTTCGCATTTCTGAAGCGGAAACGCGCTGCCACGAATACTCTCACAAATGGCACCCCTTTAACAGAGGTAAACTTTAACAGCGTCCGCGCATCTGTGGATCCACCGAAGAAGAAACCCAAACATCAACAAATACAGTCACAACAACCTACACTCAAGCAAATGCAGATCGACCTGGGAGGGGACATGCGCAAAACATGCGCGACCTGTGGGATGGAATATATCCTCTCGAACGCGGAGGATGTCGCGTTGCACAAGAAATTCCATGACATGAACTCGAGCGGGGTTGATCTGGGAAAGGCATTTGTGCGAGCAAACGCGTGTCGATGGGTCTACGAAGCTGCCAGATTTGACGAGGGCTATGTCGTGATCGTGGACAGGAAGAGCTCCCCTTCCGCACGGAACCAGGCCATACGCGTCCTGGAGGTGGTCAACAAGGAGCTTTCTGCGCCAGATATTGAGGAGTCAGTATTATGGAGCCAGACGGAACCGCCCAAGCGGCTGAGGAAGAATGGAGCGAAGGAGGAGGCGGATCGGTTTAAGGTGTTCTTACACATGAAAGATAGCAAATGTGTTGGTCTCTGCTTGACGGAGCGGATTTGGGAGTCGCATGTGGTAAAACGGCCTGATCGCAGTGGTGGCGCTGGCACTAATGGCGAGCTGTTTAATAGCTCATCCATCACGGTTAGTGAAGAGGCGCACCCGGCGGTTGTGGGTATCTCGCGCGTGTGGACATCTGCGTCATCGCGGCGGAAAGGTATCGCGATGGACCTCCTCGATTGCGTAGTGAGCAATTATATCTACGGGATGGAAATTCCCAAGTCGCAGATTGCGTTTAGCCAGCCGACGGAGAGTGGGTGCCGGTTGCTCGAAGCTTTTTTTGGACCTGATGAGCACTGGCATGTCTACAAGGAGAGCTAGGGGTCGGAAGGAAAATATACGTTGAACTACAACACCCCAGTAGATGGGGTTAGGGCTAGGTTTGGGCGGGTCAGTTTGTTTGATATTTTGTACTTTTACATTCATGCGAAATGCGCTTATTGCTTGGGTATCCTCCGATACAAGTCGGTATCTGTTTTCGAAATTTGAAATTGTTTTCTGGGCAACAAGGAAGGGCAAGGGGATCACGGATGGCACGGATTGGGGGATTGTTCTGTTCATTTTCTTAATATTTTATCCCCGGGGTTCTCGTCATCATAGTAGGCAAATATTGCTCTCCTGAGGCTAATACTGCCGCTAGACTCATTCGTTCATTGTTTTTATTTAATTATGTCGTTTTCCTGCTATCGAAATCCAGAGCCGTAGTTAGCACCTATAAAATAAAATAAAGTAATATAATCAATATGTTGGTGGTGTTCCCTCATCGACCAGACTATGCCTGTTCCTCCTCCCGTCCTCACCAACTAAATACAACTACAACCATCACCGCCAACTCAGCGACAATGCCTTCCCGGTTTTCTGCCCACAACACCAGCATTCGATTTCTGTGCTCTCCCCATCACGCTAGGCAACCCCTTTGCTCTCATGCTTAGACTGTACCGATCCTCCTACGATGTCTGGATCAAATCCTTTCCGCCATAAGAAGCCTAACGACCAGACTGCCCCGCAATTCCACCAGCTGGACCAGGCTTCACTATCAGCCCATAACAACCACTCCAACCACAGCACACCGATCGATCCCGCATCAAGGGCTCATGGCGAAGGTGCGCAGTTCAATATACCCTTCTTAATACAGTGGGAAAGACCCCATATTTGATAAGGAGGGATACATTGTCAGGGAGCTGACTCGAATTATGTGCGCTGCTACAGTAGGTCCTTCGCGACCGTCTCAGCGCCAGAAAACCGTCCGCATCGCCTCTCCGCCTGCCCCAACACAGCCATCATTATATCCCAGTGCGGCCGATCATCTATCGCCAGCCAGTAATAGGGCCTCATTCCTCCACCACGGTACGCATCGTGGTTTGCCGCCTCATCCTTCCACACAGGAGAGCTCGGATTCTGAGGACGAGTCTGTGGGAGATCCTTTCAACCCGGATGCTTCCGGGAGTGACAATGAAGAATATGGGGATAATGGAGACGGAAAAGATGATGTAGAAGGGAAGTCTGGAGTGATAGGACTTGGCCTTGAAGGGGGCCAGCACGGATCAGAAGAGCCACATGGCGCAGAGCAGGCTATTTTGCCTGATGGACAGGATCCAGCTACATTGCGGGGAATTGATGAGTCGATGACACCACCACCTTCAGCTAGTAAAGGGAAGAGGGCGACTATGGATGTGGAGGCGTTTACGAGAATGCTTATGACTGGAGAAACAGGCGGGGTGGGAAAGGAGCCTGCTCCCGTGGCGCAGCGGCTTTCACTGCCTACCCAGGGACCACCCATCAGCGATAGCAGCAGCAATACAGACACAGGATCTACATCAAAGCAACCTATTTTCGAGACGCGGCATCTTCCGCGGTTAGAGACGCCCCGGACATCACATGAATTATCGACTTCAGAAGCGGACGAGGAGCGGTGGAAATTAGCGGCCTTGTCCAAACCAGCGGAAAGGCAAAAACCTCCACCTCCGAAAACAAGGCATGGGAAACTGATCAAGCCCAACGCTGGTCAGGCATCCCCTTTGGCTGGACTATGCCCTATTACTTCCCCGAACTATCGCTCTGTGTCACCCGCCTCTATATCATCTCGATCATTAGCAGAAGAGGAAAACAGTGACGTCAACAAGCCTCTCCCCCAACCACCAGTTGACGATTCACTTCTTTCAGTGAGCCCTGAGCAGACTTATGAAGACTCAGAGAATCCATCTCCTCTACTACAGCAGAAGCGCCCACCTACACCACCCCTGGCTAGACGACACAGCCAGATGAAAACCAGCAAATCTAGACTATCAAGAAATAACTCCGCTCGACACTCCATGCCACCTACCAACACTGTCAGCAACTTAAATACAATATCATCCACGCATCTCTCATCCCCTTTAAAAACTCCACCGGCTCCTCCATCCCGACGAAAAGATCGTGAATCATCAACTTTCTCGTCGTCAGATACACCAACATTATTACTTCAAGAACGACGGCAGACCTCGCGCCAACGAAGCAATTCCAGGGAAGATTCTTCAGATAAATCCAGTTTCCGCAGCGTGGAGACGGTATCAACAATATCTAACAAACGGGCATCGCAAGGCCCACCGCGGCCGCCTCCACCCAGGCGGGGAGGCGGTGGAGGAAGCAGGGCTAGCCTAGATGAGGCGCGGCCTGTTTTTCCGGGAAGCACAGATTCACCAACTGTGACTATGGGAATCGGCATAGAGAACACAGATGATGCGAAGAAAAGGCCTCCAGGGACACCATCGCAGTCACATGCCACTGATATCCTCGCGGATTTGTCACGGTTGCAGAAAGAAGTAGATGATTTACGAGGTCGGTATGAAGGGCAGAAGCCGAGTTGAGTGATTTTTAGACAGATGAAAATTAGGGAAGAAGATAAAGAAATAGTACTAGAAGCCTGAAATGGGGTGCGCGCAGTCGAACCACTGGCTACATATTTGTTTTTGCTTTGGAGCGCTTTTATCCGCTTTTCCACATCTTTTATGATTGGTAAACTTATCGAATCATCGAATGTATTTCCTTTATTTTCCCTCCAGCGTTTGTTTTGCATGTCGATTATTTTCGCAGGGCTGGGCCTGTTCTTGTTTCTTCTTTTGGTCTTTCAGCCATGTGATCCATATATGTTTCCCATCAATGTATACCCTACCTATTTGACTTACTTACCCATTTCGTAAGTACACGAAGTGTGGTATATATATCATATATCATATATCATACATATGTTCACATCTCACATCTCGTGTTCTTGTTTTCCTGTTCGTTTTATGTTCTTGTCTACTGCTACCCGTGTTAAGCCCCGATTGATGCTAACTTGGGATGAAGGATATGGAAATGTGTAAAGCGATTGAAGATTCGTATATATATTGCTGGTTCTTTTTCCCTTTCTTTTTCAACATATACATATATACCGCATCCATCAAACCGGGTCAAGAAAATATGCATCTGCTGAGCATTTCAGCGCCCACATTACCTCGTATTTTTGAGCCCCAGGCTGCCCAGGTTGCCATGCCCATTTCTTATCGCAAATTTTCAACTTGCCCCAGCCCTTAATTGCGCTTCTTAAGTGGCTTATACTCTGCCTGCCACATCTGCACACGAATCCACTCCTCCAACTCGTTCCCACCAGCATCACACGGAATCCCTTCCTGCTGTGCCAAACCCTCTTTGACTGCGGTCTCAATAACCGCCTTGGCAACCTGAACACTGAGCTCGCGCACATCCTCGACATCAGCCAACAATGGCTTATTTGGATCACCCATGGCGGGCGATTGTGCCGTCAATGCTTTGGATGCGGCTACGAGCATTTTATCTGAGAGCAGGCGAGCGCGGGATAGGACTGCGCCAAGCCCAATACCGGGAAAGGCGGTGGAGTTGTTGCATTCCGCTGTAATGGGGATATATGCCCGATTAGAACCCTCGTGGCATTGAGAAGGGGAGAGGACAAAAAAAAAGGAATTTATTTAATCGGTTCTTCCGAGAAGGATTCAGGGATGGGGGAATCTGCATACTTACCAATCTCCGTCCTCACTCCCTTATACTCTACAGGCGGGAAGGGACTGCCCGTAGCAATCAGGGCTTTCCCCCCCGTCCATTCCATGATATCCTTCGGCTGCGCCTCATGCAAGCGGGTGGGGTTGCTTAGAGGGAAGATGATGGGGTTCTCGACGTGCCTGGCCATTTCTCTGATAATCTGCTCAGTAAAAGCACCAGCTTTCGTTGAGGTGCCGATTAGCACATGCGGCTTGACATTCTTCACCACAGAGTAAAGATCAAGATCGCCCTCTGACCAGTCATCCCGTGCAAAGGAGGCCTGGGCGGGGGTTAGTTTATCGCCTTGTGATTTGAGGAGGAGGCCTTGTTTATCGATACACCTGTGACGGGATATTGTCAGTTTTCGTATCTTGCTTTTGTTTATGGGGTCTTCAGGGGGTCAATAAAGTAAAATACCAAATTTGTTTCAGTGCCTCATGTTTCGATTTGTTCGATTCCGCAGCTATTGCATCCCTGATTTGAGCTGCGATGCCTGTACCTGCTGACCCGGCACCGAAACAGATGACACGGACGTCGCTCAATTTGATTTTGCTAACATGGAGTGCGGCGAGGAGTGCAGCCAGTGTCACGCATCCGGTCCCCTGGATATCATCGTTGAAGCACGCTATATGCGACCGATACCTATCCAGAATGCGTTTTGCATTTTGTAGGCCGAAATCTTCGCTGGACGGAGTGATGGATGTGGGCATTTTCCCGTCATCAGAATTTGGGGGACAAGCAAAAAAGGGTAATGTACGAAACCGAACGACGTATCCCAAGAGACTCACAAATGTATATAAGCATTGGGGTACCTCTTCCTGGCCGCTTTGACGAATTTATCCACAAAGTCATCATATTCCTGCCCGCGGGCGCGCTGCTTCCGCAAACCCAGATATAACTCATCCTTCAGCAGCTTCTCGTTCTAACAAAGCACAACGTAGTCATTATCTTTGCATTAGCCAAACCGTGATAACCAAAAGCTAAAAAGCCCCAACGCAAAAGAGATTTTGGCCAAAGAAATATGCATTATGGACATCATTGGCCTTCCTTACATTTGTTCCACAATCAAGCATGACAGGCAGCTGCCGCGTTGGATGGATACCCGCGCATAGCGTCGTGATCACCAGCTTCGCCACAGAAATCAGCATTCCTCCTTCACCTTGGTCGCCTATTCCTAAGATCTTTCACCACAAGGGATGAGTTTGGAGTTGTTAGCGGGACCGGATCATGCGTGGAATGGAGGATATACATGTATCTCGCAGATGCCATACCTCCTCGCCATCGGTGACGACAATGTAATCTATCTCCTCCCCGTTTCCTCCAAAATTAGCAAAGCACTCGTCAATCCGATCCTGGTCGCGGATATTCAGAAAGCAGCCTTCCGGCCTCCTAAAAATTCTCGAGTAATTCTCAATTGCCTCAGCTTCTGTCGGCGTGTATATCACGCTGAACATCTCCTTCAAGTGTGTTTGAATAAGCTAGATATATTTAAATTAGCCCACCAGCTAAAAAAAAAAAAGGCGGCTATTTTACTTCCTCCTTTCAAGAGCAGAAATGTATCTGGCTTTTGGCTCGGGCATCCAGCTGAAAAAGGAAATATAGACAAAAGGAACGGACCTTATAAAACAACACTTCATTCTGTGCTTTCATGCTTGCCATAAACGTGTTTTTTGCGAGATCATCCGGCTGGCTCGCATATTGCGCATAGGCCCTTTCCACTTGCTCGTCCAAAGTTTGGACATTGGCTGGTAGGAGGCCGTGGAGCTTGAATATCCGTCTTTCATCATCTGGGAATGCGGAACCCTTGTTATAGTATGGGCTTTGCAAGAGTTCTCGGCCCTGGAGACGAACGGAAGAGTGCGCGCAGATGCGTCCGGTAACTAGGAGTTAGTTATCAGAAATAATAGTTCTAGCAGCAAAAAAAAAAAAAAAGGAAAAGAGAGGAAAATAAGGAGTCAGATTGTAGTAGAACTGGAAGTGAGCAAAATGTATTTTCTCACCTCATACGGACATTCTAGCGGGCCATGCGCTGTTCGAGGTAGTTGGCTGAATTTTGCGGACATTGTTAATATTATTAAATACTATACGCTTTTCTACGAACCTAGCTATTTAAAATCGATTATATTAAAGTAATTGAAAAGTAAGGAACCCATTTTTCCCCCAAAATAACTATTTATTGATATCGTTCATGGAGCCTGGACGACTATAAAGCCTCTGCGATGACATCGGTATATGACGTAGTTAACTGGGATATTTTATCAGGCGGCCACAAGGTGGCAACCAAGGAAAAAAGAGAAAATGAAACATGCAATTGAGTTATCTGGAAACTATTACTATGAATATATTATGATAGGATGAAAGTATGGGATTTCCAGGAAAGATAGAAGTCGTAAGTAAATGTAATGAACGGGAGATATCACCACAAAACAAACACTAAGCCTCACATCTCTCACGTTTCAGGGAGGTGATGAGATTTACTGAATAGCTTATTTCTCTTCATAGTAGTTGAAACTCTTACAGAATACGGCAATTCGAGAAATGGGCCTGGGGAAGGGGGATAAAGTGACAACGGAAAAAAAAAAATTTTTTTGACTGGCCACAACAAACTCATTTCGATCCAAGCGTACAGAAGGAACACCAGAGAGACCCAATGTTGCAAAAACAAAACCGAAATAAAAAGAAAGAAATACAAAAATGGAAGAATAATAAAGAATAGCATCCTCCTAGCAAAGAAATTAAAAAAAAAGTAGGAATAAAAAAAATTAACTCCTCCGACCCCCTAATCCTAGCCCGATTCGAACGTCATAGTTTTAAACAAAATTCAAAAACAAAAAGGCACACATACATTCTGTGAACACAAATAAAACCAATCTTATTCATTCATACATAATTCTCATTTCCATGATGCTCGTGGTCCCTTTCCTTTCTTGCTTTAGTTTTCGTCTTTCGGATGCGCCCGCTCAATGAATGTC
Organism: Emergomyces orientalis; assembly: GCA_002110485.1. Classification (NCBI taxonomy): domain Eukaryota; kingdom Fungi; phylum Ascomycota; class Eurotiomycetes; order Onygenales; family Ajellomycetaceae; genus Emergomyces; species Emergomyces orientalis. The sequence continues at coordinate 809,048 of MOWL01000046.1, forward strand.
GCCTTCGAGATCTACACGGTCCGGAGGTCGAGCTGCCGTATCCACAATGTTTTCATCGTACGTCATGCCGTCAACCATTCGCGCGTCAAAATCCGCATCCGTGTTGCCCACCATCGGTGGCTCAGGTGTACTAGATCCCGCCGGGGAAGGCGTTGAGGTAAAAGGCCCATTCTCCGCCCCAGGGGCCGGCTGTAGATGCGATGATGAATGTCCACCTGTTTGTGGCCAATTAGGCGCAGGACTATTCCTCCCACCGACAGCGCGGTTGGAAGTGACAGACATTCTAGCTGCGGATGTTGAAACCGGCCCGCTGACAGTACTGCTCGCCCCCTCGCCAAAACCGACAAGGCTGGAGTTTCCTTCATCGCTCAATCCGCCAACACTGGAGACACCGTCGTCATCGCCCAGTCTATCTTGGTCTAGGCTATCGCTGCCGCTGGTCCAAGTTGTGCGGCCGCCAATGGAACCTGTGGCGCTGGCGCTGCCAACTGTGCTTCGTTCTTTGAAGTGGGATTGCAGATGGTCGAAGTAGCCAGGGGGCTGAATAGTGAAGCCGCCTGGCAACCCTTGGGCGTTGGCCGACGCCGTCGTCCCGCCTCCGTTAGGCCTCGTCGTGGCCACGCGCTCCAAACCTGCTAAGCGTGAGATACGGTCTGCGCGTTCCGCATCCAAGGTTGTTGTGGACGTTTCAGAAGCGTTTGATGATCGATGCCCATGGCGGGTGTGGTGGCGGTTGCCCTGGTGGCCGTCCTTGATGGCTGTGGTTGAGAGCGCTGAGAGTGATGTGGTGCCAGAATTAGGTGTGCCACTGGTTGAAAGATATAGTTGTTAGCAATATCGAATTTAGTTGTAAGCTTTTATAAAAATAACTAGCTCAGCGCAAAATTAGGCTGGGGGAGGGGGTTTCTTACGGGCCCATGTCCGATGGTGTTACCGGATCAGAAGGTGGTGGAGGAAGATCAATCAAGGTCGGAGTCGTCATTTTAATAAAAATCCTTCGATTTCTGAGAAGAAGAAAGTTGTTAAATCGAAGGCGCAATATTTAATGATAAATAGAGCGATAAACAAAAAGGTTGTGAAAACTGAGCTTGACTGTTGCGAAGTCGGAAGACGACCGATGTCGTTTTGCGACATACGCGTCCTTTTGTATCGCGCTTCGATCGATTTTCAAGCCCTATGAATGGTTTTTTCTCTCTCTTTCTACTTGCCTCGACTCGAGCTGCTTAGGCTCTCTTGGTACGATTGACAAGTTAGAGCCCCCAGGATGAAACGACGAAGTTGGATATGCTTGACTGTTTAGCTGTGTCCCATGTGATTTGGACTGGGAGCAAGTTGAATGCTAACTGGTGAGGTGTGTAAGGTAGTTCAAAGGCCTTAGCCTGTTTCAAAAGGGTTCTGGGTATAAACTCTGAAGCGTCTCAGGGGTTGCAATATAGGTATGGAATATGCGAATATGCAAAATGTGCGAGTATGCTCGAGAACTGGTATGTTGAGAGGGGATACAAAATAAGTGATGTTAATATTCAGCGATTCACGCGCAGTTGAGCTGGCGCGAATTAGCATACAGCAGATGTCCACAGTTTCCCCCCACTTCAAGAAGAAGGTTCGAGCCAAATAACTGGCAAAGGCAAATCGGGTGTCGAGTTACGGACTGTACGAGGGGGACAATGTGTGGAGTTGAAGAAGAAGAAGAAGAACTGTGGTTGAAGTCGAAGTTTGTTGGTTCTGCGAAGGGGCTGCGTAGACGACGTCATCTGTAGTTTGGGCTGCTCTCCGCACATGAATTCGCATGGGGAAAAAAAAATCCCAAATTCCTGCTAAATATTCGGCAAATTCCCTGTACAAATCACCCTCTTTATTTCTACAGTGCAATACAATGCCCATTCAATTCGAAATAATGTTGTTCCGCAGCTATGCTAGTATGTCGGTTTCGCTGGCTACACAACCCTACCGCGGAACTATGGAAATGGCCCAGTGAGTTATCATAACTTCCAAGTTTGCGGGACCTTTCAAGCTGAAAGCAACCCTGGGGATAAAACAAACATATTTATAATGTAAATCGTGATGGCTCCCAACTTTTCAAAAGCGCAGATGCATTGAAGTTCCTATTATTGCTACTGTCCAGGTCCCTTCATAAGAAAACGATTCGAAACCCGCCCGTGTTAAAATTGCGAAAATAGGTGCGTCCCCGAATAGTGCTGCTCAAGCTCTCCCCGCAGGTCTAGCTAACCGGGAGGTGGCGAGATACATCACAACGGGTAAAAATAAAAGCAAAAAAATGAAATTTTCCAGGCAAACAAAGAAAGGTCAAAAAGATCCCCTACCATAGCTTTTGGGGCTCGTATCTATCCCGAATCTTCGCATCAACGTCAAGCACATGGATTCTCAAATTATCCCCCCCCCCCCCCGGCACTTAGAAAACAAACAAACGCTATTTATTAATGAATAATTTGGCGATTTTTTAAGCGCAACTATATGAAAATTATCCGCGCTTTCGTCCTGGCTGGCGCGCTCATGCGAGTCTTGCACCGTTTCAACACCCGCACCCCAAACGGCTTAACTTCAAAACAAAGCTCCAAGAACTGCGGGTCCTCTAAAAGAGAATCCAGGTTCGGCCCACATGACATAATAAGACAGCAGAGGCGAAGTAGGCCATCCTCATCGCCATCCTGCGTATTTCCGTATACATATCGAATATCACCTACGGAAAGCAAGGGGCAGGGGCCACCACTGGCAGCAACGATGAGCTGGTTATGGATGTGGTTTTTGAACCAGGGAGCTTGGATTTTATCTGCGAAGATGTAGGATGAGAAGAGGAGGCGGGCGCTGGATGCGCCCTTCGTTGTGGGTTCGATGAGCTGTGCTTCGTGGTGCTTGACCTGTTCGGTCCGTAAGTCCGTCACTAACAGAAAATAGAGGATCGGTTAGATAGAAGAGACTCGAACAAAAAATAAATGACAGAGATTTTTGTTTTTGTGATTTGATAACGTGATGGGTAGATTGTATGGCCTTCTTATCACCCACGTTCCAATAAATTCCCTCCTTAACCTGGACATCTTTTCTCAACAAACTTACAGGGCAATTCCACCTCCGGCTGTGAAAGGTTGATGGTGCTGGCAGAGATCTCTCCATCATGAGATTTCCCGGTATAAAGCCACTGAAGAAACACGGCGACGGTCTTGACATCGTCATCTGGAAGTCTGACCACACGGTCCTTCGCTTCGGCAAAGTTGTTGCGCAACATGCCACGGAAGAAGAGGGACTGAGATTTGAGCAATCCCTCGTGGACATTGAAAACCTGCACGCCTCCTTTCAACTCAACGTGGATTTGGATAAGACCTGTCGAAATGAACCTGAATTGTAAGGTTATTTAGCAAGGTTAAAGAGCTGACCCTTGGGGAGACTTAGGGGGTTGGAGGGGAATCATACTTCCATAAGTGAGGAGAATGGTCGATGTAAGGCTCGGCTCGTGGTAGAACCAGGACATCAGCGTCTTGCTTTGAAGGAGAAGTGGTCCCCGCCATTGTGATATGGGGAGGGAATCGAAATACTTGAGGGCTCGTGGTTTGTTTGGACGATACGATGTAAAGATGATGTATCCGATGAGGAGTAAGAGGAGAGGGTGATATCGTGAAGGGCGTTGAACAGGCTATTAGATACAGCTTACAATTAAGCTTGCTAGTTGCAGAGAGGTGACTGAAGTATCTCATGTGTTAAATATGACCGGATAAGCCCAAGAGTTCTCATCTATTTGTCCTTGTGCTGTCGAGACTGAATACTCACTTTGCTGGCCGGTGAGATTGAAATGAAGGAGGCCGTGGTTCATCTTTGATATTGGCGAACAACCCGGACGATGAGGGCCTTTCAATCCAACGACGTCAAAGGTTGCAGACCACAGTTACTATGGGGTACTAATTTACATAGCCCGCTTCCTATTCACTGGTTGTCGCTAAAAGCTTTGCAACTTCGGTTTTGCGAATCGACAGACGCTCAAGCAAGAGAGTCGCTTTATGATGGCGATGGAAGAGCAGAGAGAAATTGAAGCCACGGTACTTATTGAGTGCAAGGTCTGACAACCTCCTAGAGAACCAAACTCCAATGAGCTTTTTTCACATCTTGATTCCGCTAATGAAATCCCTTTGACAATTCCCTCTCTGTTACCCAGGGTCGGAGGGTTCCAAGCGCACATTCCGCATGTGATTATCCAGTGGGCGAATTGGGTGCGTGCACCGGCACCTTGGAAAATCCCATGTTTCTATATCATTTCCCAGAATAAATGATGACAATGCTCGAATAATTTGCCCAGCCAGACTTGTTTGTCACAGGAGATGGTATTTTTTCAGGCAAGTTGTTGTCAATCGACCAATATTTCAAGCCTTAAGTTATCAACAATTCTTCGAATGTTAATGATCATCGGATGTCAGTTGGCATGTGCTGGCCTTTCGTTCTATATGTATAGCCGACTTTTGATAGCACTGGAAATCTAATGGTATTCCTTTTAAGATCAAATGCTAAGGGGGAGCATGAGAAAAATGGGGCTTCTCGTGCATGCATTGAAACAGGGTTCCTGGTGGCTAATTAGGGGGTTAATGTATACACATGCCTCATTAAAATTACTGTATTTTGCCAATTCTCCTTGCAAATAAAATATCCTCTGTAGTATTGCTGAAAGACCCATGAAGGAAGAATATCGTCATTATCATGATACTAGTAGACGTTTCAACGTCGTCGGTCGATCACAGGAAGTCAAACAGCCCAGTCTTACTCAGCCACACGCCCTATATGCAGCACCGCCACATCAACCTTCCCAAACGAGGCCTAGTGGGATTAGCGACCTGCTTACCTCACACTTCAGCCGCAGTCCACATCATCGAAAATCTCTCGAAAAACTGAAGTTTCGCCTGATTTCTTCTTCTCCTCTCTTCCTCTTCTCTTCTCCTCCACCTCACCCGCTCTTCCCTCTCCCCCTCCCCCCCCCCCACCTCGTCCGCTCCTCTCCGCTCCGGCGATCCTTGGGATTACTGTCTCCGTGCCGCTCGACCGCTGCTCAACCACTCTGCCCAGCTATACACGATAGCTTAGCTTATATCTCTCGTTCGCACAACATCTATTTGTTTCAAGCGCTGGCATTTACTTGTCAAGCTCGGGAGAAGCAAAAGGGAAAAACAAGGAAACTACAAAACAGATTTCTATTCTTCTGTTTTGCTGGCTTGGCTTGAGGATATTGACCGTGTTTCAGCCACTGGAACACATACAAGGATATACGCGATACAGCAGAAGCGAGGCACACGTTTCGAAACGGAGGAATCGGGAAGCCCGTACGAACAATTATCTAAAACATCGCATACTACGCAGCAGTTTAGAGAACTAGAATCTTGGGCCTTTCAGATTGACGTTGTCTCTTCATTGAGTGTTTTTCTGAGGTAGTCTGTGTTCTTTCGTGTCATCTAAGCTGTCTATTGAACTGTGGCTTTGAGTAGCCATGGCAGCTCCAAATCAGTATGCGTGTGAGTATTTTGTCCGGTTTATTACCAAGCCTTTTATCTCCTAGATTGTGCAATTTCATTTGCACACAAATATGTTGAGAAACTCAAACTGACAGCCCTGATAGATCGAACGCAGAAGGGTATTGCTATCGTGGATGCGGCTCCAGTCTATGAGTCCTTACCCGGGTTTACGAGGTATTTAATATTGGGCTATTATTAGGGTATAAGGATTAAATTGGTGCTGATTTTATTTATCTATAGGCCAGATGGGAACTTGCGCTGCTGCACTTACTCACCATGCGGCCGGTATTTCGCCTGGGCGGCTCCAGAAGGGTATGTGCATAGTCCTACTTCCCGTTCCAGATCCCCCACCTGTGATTTTTACTAAAAATATATACTTGCAAAAGTGTTGTAATTGTCGACCCCTCCGTTGGCCACGTCATTACCACGCTCCCCGCAGACAATGTCTATGAACTGGGCTTTTCACCTCTTGGAACATATATCATTACTTGGCAACGAGCTTCGAAGGACGACAACGGTGATGCCGTCAAAAACTTGAAGGTCTGGAGGGTCATTGAAGGTCCACCCGGGGATGATGGTAATAGCCAAGAGCATTCTATTGTGGGAAGCTTTGTGCAGAAATCCCAGACCGGGTGGAATCTGCAATATACGCCTGATGAGAAGTATTGTGCCCGAGTCGTTACCAACGAGGTTCAATTCTATGAAAGCGGAAATCTAGGGAAAGTGTGGAATAAGCTGCGGGTGGAAGGAGTAGTGGATTTCGCTCTCTCTCCAGGAAAGAACAACTCAATCGCGGTTTTCATTCCGGAGCGAAAGGTTAGTCGGCCTTGATACCTCACTTCTTTGTTGCTGCGTCTGACTCACTGTTATCTATGATCTAGGGGATGCCGGCATCTGTGAAGGTCTTCAATGTGCCGCAATTCAATACTGCTGTTTCACAGAAGAACTTTTTCAAGGGCGATAAGGTCCAATTGAAGTGGAACAACACCGGAACGACCCTTATTGTTCTTGCGCAAACGGACGTCGACAAAACCGGGAAAAGCTACTATGGGGAGACTACTCTTTATCTCCTGAGTGCTAACGGAGGATTTGATTCAAGAATTGATCTTGGTAAGATAACATTATACACACTGATCTATTTCGCTGGCTAACTTCCAACCCATAGATAAGGAAGGACCGATTCATGATGTCACCTGGTCCCCAAACTCGAAAGAATTCGGCGTTGTTTATGGGTACATGCCTGCGAAAACCACCATTTTCAATACCCGCGCCGTCGCAACGCATTCATTTGCCCTCGCGCCTCGGAATACCATTCTTTTCTCACCCAATGGGAGATTCGTGATTGTGGCCGGCTTTGGTAATCTTGCTGGGCAAATGGATATCTATGATCTAGACAAGGATTATACGAAGGTAGCTACGGTCGAGGCATCCAATGCCAGCGTGTGCGAGTGGAGTCCTGATGGCAAATTCATTTTGACTGCCACCACGAGTCCGAGACTCCGAGTGGATAACGGAGTGCGCATTTGGCATGTGGGAGGTGGATTAATGTACAACGAGGATTTGACCGAGCTGTACCAAGTCTGCTGGAGACCACAGTCTGCAACCTTTCACCCACCAGAAAACCCATTCCATCCAATGCCCAACCCCCACCCTTCTGCGCTAGAGTACCTAGCTACCAAGAAAGCGCCTTCGAAGCCGGCTGGGGCATATCGACCACCCGGTGCACGCGGGCAAACCACTCCGCTAGCATTTAGACGAGAAGACGAAGGAGGGGAGAAATTCATTAGGGATGAATCATCATCTTCCCTTGGTGGCAACGGCCCGAATGGATTTGGTAAACCCAGGCGACGCGCTGTTCCAGGTGCAGAGCCAGTGGCAGAGTATCTTCCACCTGGTGCTGCCCCGGGAGGCGGGGTAACACTCCCTCCTGGAGCCGAAGGGGATGAAAAACTCTCAAAAGCCGCCGCCAAAAACAAGAAAAAGCGTGAAGCAAAGAAAGCAAAAGAAATGGCAGAGAAGGCTGGTAATCTGACGGCCGAAGCAGGTGCAGATTCAACTGCCCCAACTGGTCCTAGCGCCGACCGTCGGGAACGAAGAGGTCACTCGCGCAGCCGATCTCGAGGAAATAATAGCTCTCAGATACTTGATCCCAACAGCTTCAGTCGCCAGAGCCGCGATCCGAACCGAGACCGGAGCCGCAGCTCCCACCGTAGGCAGCGCAGCGATCACCAAAACCGCTCCAACGGCGCTTTTCCCACGGGTCCTGCAAATCAGAATCGCCCCAGTGTTAACACTCGTGACCCACCACCCAACAGCACACCAGCCGCAACAGTACCATCTCCTCCAGACGTGACAGTCACATCTCCAACGACTCCTGGTGGCGGCACGGTGCAAGATAAAAAGATCCGCGGCCTCCTGAAAAAGATCCGCGCGATTGACGAGTTGAAGATGCGTGTGGCGGGCGGGGAGAAGCTGGAGGATACGCAGATGAAGAAAATACGAACTGAGGAAGGGGTGCGGAAAGAGTTGGAAGCGCTGGGATGGACCGGATAAGAGTAAACTAAACCTGACTCTTACCCTTTCTTTTTTTCTTCTTTATTTTGGCAAAAGGGATGGACCAACTCTGGAAAGCTGTATAGGTAGTATGAGTGCCAGAGCGAAAAGTTTTTTGGTATAACGGGTCTTTCGTTGTAGAGCACCCCGGAGCAAACGGGGGTTGTCCTTGGACCACTTCATTGGGACACTCCCGGGTATGACTAGATAGATATGACGCGACGTGACTTTGAACTAAATAATGCACCGAAAAAAGTCAATATATATGCATTATTCGCACGCCAGTGGGTGTGATTCTTATGGATTCAATGTTTTGTAATTTGGTTGCTTGTCCCGCTCTTCCCATCCCTGGCCTGTCTCAGGAGGACTTAATTTTCCAGTCTTGTTGATTTTTACGAAAACCCCGCCGCTGAAGACGGGGTAAATATACTTAATTAATTCATAACTTCACGCACATAAGCCTTGAGTGATGAGGGACACTGCTAATTGTATCATTAATTAAAACTTGGCTCCCGTTTATTACCCGTCAATCACCAGCGATTCGTTGCACACTGATCAGCAAAAACTTGTTGCTGTTGAGTAAAAAAAAATATAAAAAAAAACTTTACCATCGTCATCCTGACTTGAACAAAAATCTCCAACCAAGCCTGGGGACTCTTCCAGATAGGACAAGCCCTCCCGATAGGACAAGTAGAAGCGAAGGTGTTCAAAATCTCTGCATAATTGCGAAGGAAGCATTTCTTGCTGCTGGCATTTGGTACAGATGTCAATGGGCACCCACTGGCGCTAAACCCAAAGCAGAAAAATGAATTAGGGTTGGACTGGTGCCACCAACCAACCAGCGCCATCAGCGCCAAAATCATGAAGCAGACCTGAAACAGCCAAATGCAATAAGTTGCATGATTGGGGGCCCGAATATGTGGATGGTGCTTATGGCTTTTGTCCGCAGCGGCTAGAGTCCTTGTATCATTCTTTTCCTGGGATGGCGGAGAAAAACTCGCTGAATAGTTTTCTGATAATCCCCCTCCTACCTCTAAAAGGAGCAAATTCTATTTTAAGTTCGTAAATTCTGGGGGGAGTGGGGGAAGTTGGTGGAGAGCAATATATATGACTTCAGCAGGCGAATATTTATGCGCAGACTGTTGATGTTATTGATCGGGGCGCTTAGGGTAGCCATTTTCACTGAAGGTCGATATATGTATGGAGCCATTGGTTGTGAAAGTCAGACTTTACTTGGGAGACTCATTGCCTTATGCCATTTCTCCCACTAGTTATTCTTGGGGACACCCTAGCTTTACTCAGCCATGGGTTTGATGTTCAGTTTCATTTTGTCGCTTCATGAGATGCAAGGGTAGTAGTTTGAAGCAAGAGCCAAGATATCGATATACTTAGGTAGTTCAGATAAAATACCCAGTTCTCAGGAGATCAAGACTCTGAGATCGAAATAAAGAAGTCCAACAAAATACTGAAGACGTATTCCAGTGAGGTAAATAAACATAGTTGATATCTTCCCCGGGCAAACAATAAGGCTACGCCCTAGCTGACTGACGAGCCATTCCCCGTCTAAGATCGGCAGCCAGCATGCCCAACCCGCCAACTTTTAGTTTAACCAGTCATGGGCTGATCTGATACCTGCCCTGTTTCAGCTCCTGTTTGCGGGAGGCTTCAGCACGTTCAGTGATTTCTGTGGCGGCGAAGCCCCAAGGCATTGGGAAGCTCACATCGTACATCCTCCCCTTTCTCTCTCGATCTCTTTCTAATTATTATCCTTCTTTTCCGTTCTCTATTTCGCGCTCTTTCGAATTCTTTTTTTTCTTCTGCGGCTTAATCCATCCCCTGTTTCCATGTCGGCGGTTCAAAGCTCATCCTGAAAGCACAACCCTCAGACACATCGTGGAACGGGTGGGATATTGAAACGGTTGCGAGTCAAGAGCAGTGAGGATTATATATCCATTGCTGGCCTCACTTTTTTTCCATTTAATGATCAGTGTTTTATCTGAGGGTCTTTTTCTCCTCCTTTTTCGCAAACATATACTTTTAATTCACCTTCCACCGAGTTTGTGCCCTCAAGCTGGTTATTGAGAACAAAAACTCGATATATACATTTTAATATACGATAACGAGCTTTGCATGTGTACTTTACGGCAATATCTGTACCGGGAATCTTCAAACCGAGCGCCCTCGTACTGAGGTTACCTTTTACAGATCACCCGCACGTTTTCGCGCGTGTTTTGCCATAGGCTGTAGCATTGTTTTTGAATTATTTATTCGAGCGCTTCCGTCCATTAAGCATTGGAATTCTCTCGATAGCCACATAACTCAGCTATGAGTAGTGGAGGAAGCTCTTTGGGCGGCCAAACAGAACGAGCACGATGGCCGCCCTTGACGAGGATGCTGATGTCGGGCGAAATGAGTGGAGAGCCGCCACGGGATTTAAGCATGAAAGAGAAATTTGATCGATGGTATGTTTCGCTTCTTAGATGGGTTAACTGTGGGCGGAATTGATTTTCAGTATGGAATATCTGGCCTGGTTGCTGGTTGCTGATTTGATGATTTTGGAATAGGATGGTTAACGAAGGCTGGAGTAGACTGTAAGTTGTAGTTAATTATATCCAACCCCTGAAGTTCCCTTACTTGCGTCTCCAGGAATGGTTTTACTTTTCGGAAAATGGTATGAATGGTTATAGAGTCGCTGATTTGGATTCATCAGATTCGTTCTCGTTTTTATTGTTTCTCATTTTATGATATTCGCTTTTGGATTTCTAAATTACCAGCTGAAGGTATGTGATGGCCCATCGTTCTATCAAAAGAACGCATGATATTAACAATTTAATCTAGGACAACCTTAACGGCGCGAGGGGAATCTTTGGCCTTACATTTGCCATTGCTCGGTCCTCTGCTCTGGTTCTACATTTTGACGTTGCCCTCATTCTCTTCCGTATGTAACTTGTGCTCCCCCCTACACAGACCGCGATTCCGAACTGACTGAAAATAGCTGTTTGTCGGACACTCATATCACTCGCTAGACAGACTCCGCTGAACGGTATTATCCAGTTCGGTCCGTAACCTAGCCTTGTCCTCTTAATTCTTGATATCCACTGACAATCGCATAGATAAAAACATCACATTCCACAAACGTTCGTCAGTCCCCTTTGAGAGACCTGAATTCTTCGTATATCAAGTACTAACTCCATCTTAGTTGTGGGCTGGTCTATTTTCTTCTTCTCATGGGTTCATACAATTGCTCACTGGAACAACTTCGCCCAGCTTGCCGCCAAACAAAACCTAGGTTTTAAAGGATTCATACTTGCCAATGTGGCTAGCGGCCCCGGTTGGTCAGGCTACGTTATGCTCATTGCCTTGACAGCCATGGTTATAACCGCGATGGAGAAGCCCCGTCGGGCAAATTTCGAACGATTCTGGTACACGCATCATCTCTTTGTTTTATTCTTTGTTTTCTGGGCCGTGCATGGCGCATTTTGCATGATCAAACCGGATTTCCCGCCCTTTTGCAACGGCATAGGTGTATTCTGGCTCTTTTGGATGTACGGAGGTGCGGTCTACCTTCTCGAGCGTATCATGCGAGAAATCCGTGGACGCCACAAGACGTATATCTCGAAGGTCATCCAGCATCCCAGCAACGTTTGCGAAATTCAAATCAAGAAAGAGAAGACGAAGACCAGGGCTGGACAGGTATGTTGAGACTTTTATGTATGATTCCATTGTATATCACTCATTTATTCGCCCAAAACAGTACATCTTCTTATGCTGCCCGGCGGTATCCGTTTGGCAATATCACCCATTCACCCTTACGAGTGCCCCTGAAGAGGACTATATCTCAGTCCATATCCGCTGTGTCGGAAATTTCACTAAAGCTCTTGCGAAGTCTCTCGGTTGTGATTTTGAAAACAAGGGCGGAGAAAATTCTAGAGCTGGCGTATCCGCAGTTGTGGGCGTTGACAAACAAACAGCCAACGACGACGTGGATCCCAAAATACGCCGCATTTTACCAAGAGTGTACATAGACGGCCCGTTCGGAAGTGCGTCTGAAGACGTATTCAAGTACGAAATAGCAATTCTTGTGGGAGCGGGTATTGGCGTCACACCCTTCGCCTCGATCTTGAAGAGTATCTGGTACCGCATGAACTACCCACAGAAAAAGACCAGACTACGCAAGGTATATTTCTTCTGGGTGTGCAGAGATTTCGGCTCTTTTGAGTGGTTTCGCTCTCTGCTGCTCGCTATCGAAACGCAGGATATGGCTAATCATATCGAAATTCATACTGTGAGTGCACATCCTTGCCTTCAGGCCACCGTCGATTATGATTCAGTATTGAACTGAATTTTTTTTCTTTTTCCTAGTACCTCACCGCCCGAATTAAAGTTGATGATGCCACGAATATCATGATAAACGACGCAAATGCAGAGCAAGACACCATCACCGGTCTGCGAGCGCCGACAAACTTCGGCCGTCCTAATTGGGACATGGTCTTCAGATCGATTCGCAAGATCCACGCCCCAGCTGAGGCGGGAGTTTTCTTTTGTGGACCTAAGCCACTAGGAAGCGCGCTTCATGTGAAGTGCAATATGTATTCTGAACCCGGATTCAATTTCGTGTGGGGCAAGGAGAACTTCTAACTAAGAGGAATAGGTCATTAGAGAACGGGAAGGAAATTAGTTGGAGATTGAAGGATTGGGAGTCTACCAATGTACTTGTAACGTTTCTGATTCTTTTTTTCTTCTTCTCTTGTTAAGTTGCCGTGAAACCTTTTTTATACTTTTGTTGTTGTTTTTGTGGCTATTGCGCCATGAGTTTATTATTTGTTTCCTCCGTTTTGTTCCCCTCGCTTTTGGCATCATCGGCATCATTTAGATTAGGAACAGGGAAGAATGTGCCACGTTAAAGAACTATTAGAATGAATTTTTTGCTGCTCTCGAACCTCTTACTCCAGAAATGTGTCCTCATGCGCTTTATAGGATGTTAATAGCAAGGTATTTTGGGGGGCTGGGAGACAACGATGCAAATCGTTCCAAAAGTCAAGAAATCAATTTTACCAAGATATAGGTATTGTACAGTATAAAGCTAGGGATAAAGAGACGACACAAAGGGTTATATTGCGATCAAAAAATATGACAATATTCTATACCCTGAAATGGTATCCGAAAAAAATAAAAATAAAAATCTCAGATGGCATCGTAAACCGAAACCATCAGAGCTCAAACCGTTCGGAACCTCAACCCATGCTCACCGTATGGATTAATCCGACTCGTCTAATCGGGCAGATTTATGACATAAGGCGTCGCGGGAACCGCCTCAGGTCTCGAGATAGCCTCCTCAGGATTCTGCTCACCAGCATCATCCCCATCAGTGACACCCCCTCCATAGCCCTCAGCACCGCTCGCGCTCCCTCCCTGATTATTCTCCTTATCCACTCCGCCTGCTCCTTCGTCCTCTTCCTTCCTACCCTCATTCCTATCTCTTGAACTCGACGACCTCCACATAAACCGTTTTCCCTCCTTCCCCCGCTCACTAAGCCATCGGAAATCCTCCTCTTCGACCAAAATCCCACTACTCCTGTTGCCGCTACTATTGCTACTCTGATGGCGGTGACGACGGGACCACCTTCGTGAGAGTCGTTCCTCATCGCCAGTAGTATCTACAGCGGGCACTGCCAATCGCGCCGTAGGTTCTTCAAATGCAAACGCCCCTTCGACGACTGGGGTCGCAGGTACGACCAGCATTTCTGTCGCCTCCGCTAGTCCTTCCGCGACAACATGAGACTCTTCAGCCAGGTCACCAGCTTCTATGTCATAGCTTACCTCGCCAGCCTCAAGAGAGCCAGCAGAAGATGGGTCGACGGGATGGCTAGCAGCGATCTGTGAAGTCCAGCGACAGATCAAATAGCGTTTAAGCTTCGAGAAAGCACCCAGGCTATCGACACCATGATCGTCTGTATCCCGCTTGGCTTGGATGGTCCTTTCGGGCGCGCTCCAGCGCTTGATGAAGTACCATTTGAGGCGAGCGAGGTGGCCTTTGGGGTGGATATAGTCGCGAGGGCCCGCACGAGACCACAATGATGGGCTCTCGGTGGCCATGTTGTGGAAGAAATTCTCATAGATGCCACGCTGGTAAGGGGTTTGGCGCTGACGGGCGATGACATGCTTGACGATGTACCAGGCGGCGAGCACACAGAGCATGAAGGGCACACAGGATATGAAGTACCACTTTATGCTAGGGTTGTCGGCGAACGTGTCGACGTTCATACCTATAGGGGGTTAGGATACAGAATAGGGCTGGGAAAAGGTGTGGTGTTGGCGGAATGTATATGAGACATACCGAAAAAACCGACTATGAAGGTCAGGGGAAGGAAGATAAATGTTATCCAACTCAAACGCCACACTAGATAGCTGGGTTAGTGAAATTGATACTCGAAAGTGATGAGAGGGTACCTACTGCTGACGCCGAGCTGGATGCTATGTCTACTATCACGGATTGAAACGCTCTGATAGAGCAATGAAATCAAAGTCTTCGTTGGCTTGACCAAGTCTTCTTCAACCAACGTGCTGAGCCTGTCATAATCTCCCGGGATATTGTCAAGCCATGTATCGTCTGTCTCCAGATCATCTGCGAAGATGGTCAGTACCAGCCATAATAAACTAACACAGGCGAAGTGGCCCTAAACCGGAAAGAAAACTCACCCTCCAATTCCCCTAGCCTTGGTCGCATCTCTTTGACAACATCAATATGTATAAACAACAGCTTCTCCACCTTCAGCCAAATATTTGAATTCAGCCACAGCTCTGGTGCCCTTGTCTCGTCGGCTGGCTGCTCGTAAACCTTGTCTTCCAAAATACTAACGTGGTCCATAGCAAGATCCATAAAGGAATCCCACTCCATCACCAGCGCCTTGAAAATATCCTCTAGGATGATCCTCGAGCACTGGAACGCGAGCTGCTCGTCCGTGGCCACGAGGTCGCGAGACTCGAAGGCGAGGAAGAAGGGGAGCCGGCGCCATCGCGATTCCCAGACCCGCCGCGCCGCGATCAAGGTGTCCTCGATGCTGTTGGTGTGCGAATTATCAAAGATGAGAATAGCGTTGCCATTATCCAGCGTGTCGAGGCGTGGGATGTATTCGTTTTTCATGCGGCTTTTGGCGCTATCGGTTTTCGGGGGGTCGATGATGTACGGGTTCTTGATATCTGGGTTCGCGGGCACTCCAATTGCGGTCTGTTTGTGTTGGATATAACAACTGACACGCTGGACATAGACATCATAGCCGTACTTTGGATTATCTAACCGAAGTGCAGAGATTCCATTGCTCAGCATTTACAATTATCTCCGTATATTGCATGTTATGCTCAACAAGCTTGCTGGAGGCCTACCATTTCCATCGAAGCAATTCAGCTCCATCATCTTCAAGCTATCATCTTCTTCATGCGGGCCCCTCGCCTCGCGATTCATCGGATCACGGGAGCGGTATTGTTTGAAATAATCCAGGCCAAAGGACGTTTTGCTAATCCCGCGCCAAGGATCATATTGGACCTTCCACGTTTTCCCACTCAGAAAGGGTTTCCCTCCACGGCGTTCGGGGCGTTTGTGGCGGACATAGCGGCCAAAGTCAGTGCCGACAAGATCATCTCGATTGTCGATATTGAACTTGCGCAGGAGATAATTGGTGGCCCACTCTGCATTCTGGACATGGAAGACGCGCAGGACTGCTTCGCTGTTTCGTTCCGGGTTGGTATACACCCTTCGGAGGTGTTCGAGGTCATAAATTTCCTGCGCGGCTACTTTGCGCATTCCGACTTTACATTCATCTGAAGCTCAGGAGAAAGAAATTAGCCTATGGGCTTTTCATGGTTTCTTTCTTCTATTATCCATTTTTCCTAGCTCTCCAAACTATACGCACCCTGCTTGACGAAATCGATTATCAAGACTCGTCCGCTGTATATGTCTATTTCGGAATATTCCTTGTGCCATCTTGGGCCTAGGTCATGCTTCTGCGAGTGTCGAGCTAGAAGCGGGAAACAGAATAAGCTTCATATCCCTCTAAGCAGATATAGACTGACGAGATAGAGATCGCATGTTCCATACTGTTAAATCTCTTGTAAGGTTCATGCGCAGTTGGTAGTTCCTCAGCAATTCGAGGGGAGGGAGCAGGAGAACGTTGGTCAAGGACGTCTACTCCAGAAAAGAATAAAAGATATCAGTAAGCGCAATATATAATATAATATACGGGTCAGAGACCTGTTCTTTACCCGAGCAAGCATACCTTGGTCGTTTGGCAGAAGAGAACCAAAGTTCCTGGTGTCTAGGCGCGGTTGCGGCCGCCTTGCAGTTGAGGAAGGGGGACTGGCCGAGTCTCCCATCTTGGAAGCATAAAAACAATATTGAAAACATCAATTTCTACATAAAATAACAAGATACAGCGCCAGGAGAATGAAGATGAACGGCCCATCGATACACAAAATCAACGTCATGAGAGCACAGAGCAAGAGCGGGCAGACATATTTATGATTATATTTATTTTTCATGCCAACCAGCATGATCAGGGATTGCAATCCTGCGGCTGACAATCGTGTTGATTATTAACGAGCCCTTAGAGCCCTCCGTGCCGCCCGGCCGAAAGCAAATCGCGCTTGGTGATTGCCTGCAAGGCTGAGGATGGTTTGGGCGCATGATAAGCGGCCGGCAGGGTCAGGGTGTATTGAGGTCATCTGGATAGGTTCTCATTCGTGTCTTGATGACGGGGGGGAATTATACGCGAATTTAGGAAGTATGGACGAGTTATGTGAAGATGAACGGTTTTCTACCTATTGTCTTCTCAACAAGAGCAAGCCTATTTTGCAGCCAGAGCTGAAAGACCAGATATCACCTTAAGAGGGTGAATCAAACCATACACTGATATTTGGTTAATCTCTACTACGTAACATATTGCCCCTTAGACTGAGGTCAGAATATGACAGATTTCAAACTCAAACAGGCGGCGCATGAAGTAAACTCTCAATACAATTGAATGTATCACGAGGAGCCATGGCCGGCGCTCAGCTGAGAGAATAGAGGAGGGAGATGAGATAATATTTTCCGTACTGTATTCTCGGCTTGCCGTCTTTTTGCGTCATCTCACTTCAACGTCTCTCGGGCAATTATCATGGATGGTATCTTCTCTTGGTCAACCTGCAGTGCTGTGCTCGTTGTGGAGCACCCATACATCCCGGGTTGCCTCAACTTAACTAACTACCCAGGTATACTAGGGATATAGAGCCACGGGATCTAGTTAAAGGTTAAGGGCCACTCCGGGCTGATGATGCCTAATGCCAAGGCACTGTTAGGGTCTAACTGTCTCTTCCCAGGGACAAAAAACAAAAAATGGGGGGGGGGGGGAGCCCCACTACTTTTGCAAATATCCAACCACGGATGGCTCAAGCTGAGCCCCGCCCTCTACGTATCAGCTCTTCCATATGCAGCTGAACATCAACAACCCTGCGCCTCCAATGGAGTTATCAAATCTCATATAGAAGGCCTGAATTAAGCAATTTAACCCTTCTCGTTACATTCAGAATCCCCAAAACCAATTCCACACAACTTAATACATACCAGTCTCCCTACCACAAACTCAACGTTTCCTAACCATGTCCACACACACTGTCGCCAGCGGAGACACTATGTGGGCAATCTCTGTTGCCCGCGGTATCTCACTTGACGCCCTGATTGCCGCAAACCCGCAGGTATCAGACCCCAGTCAAATCGAAGTTGGCCAGGTTTTAAATGTCCCGGGCGGAAATCCCCCAACCGCTCCCGCCCCGGCTACCAATGCTCCGCTGCAACAGGATGCTACGCTTGTGTCTGGTGGACCTCCGCCCCCAGCTCCATCAGCTCCTGCAATTATGCCTTCTCTTCCACCGCCGGCTGGGCCGAGCCCCAGTAGTGAGGGGTATAAGACTGTTGGGTACTTTACAAATTGGGTGAGCTTTTGACGTTCCATACCAAAATAGCTTTATGTCCTTTTATTTTTATACAACTGGAAACTGGAATCTTCTTGCGAGAATAACAGCTCTGGGCAAAAGCTAACTGTGCTTTTTTTTTTGCTAGGGTATATACGGACGTAACTATCAACCTATGGACATCCCCGGAAATCACATCACTCATATTCTGTGTAGGTAGAAGTATAAAGAAGAATTATTCTAAAAATATATATTATATATATAAAAAATCCTAGATCGTAAAGTTCAACAACATCATGTATGCTAATTATAATTACAGACTCCTTCGCAAACGTCAAACCCGATTCCGGTGAAGTGTATGTCCAATATACTTCCACAACCTCCCCCGCAAAAGTGAAAACCGTTAGACTAACCCCTTTATTAGCTACCTTAGCGACACGTACGCTGATCTCGAAAAGCACTACCCCGGTGACTCCTGGGATGAATCCGGCGAGAACGTCTACGGCTGCATAAAGCAACTCTACCTCCTAAAAAAGCACTACAGACACTTGAAAACCCTCCTCTCCATCGGCGGCTGGACCTACAGCGCTAACTTCCCCGCTCCGGCCTCCACACCCGCCGGACGGCAAACTTTTGCCCGCACAGCCGTGAAGCTCCTCGCTGACCTCGGCTTCGACGGCATCGATATCGACTGGGAATACCCGCAGGACACCGCACAGGCACAAGACTTTGTACTCCTCCTGCAAGAAACCAGACAAGCGCTGGATAGCTACGCAGCCCAACATGCGCAGGGGATACGGTTGCTGTTGACCGTTGCAGTCCCCTGCGGCGCGAGCAATTATGGAAAGCTGCGCATGGCGGAGATGGACGCGTATCTCGATTTCTGGAACCTGATGAGCTATGACTTTGCGGGGAGCTGGGATAGTAAAGCGGGCCACATGGCAAATATGTTTCCGTCAGGAACGGTGCCGGAGTCCACACCGTTTAATGCCGATGCGGCCGTCTCCGCTTACATCGCTGGCGGCGTGCATCCGAAAAAACTCATCTTTGGGTTACCCCTGTATGGCCGGGCGTTTGAACAGACTAATGGGCCGGGGCATTCGTTCCAGGGGGTCGGGGAAGGGTCGTGGGAAAATGGGGTGTGGGATTATAAAGTCCTTCCGCACGCGGGTAGTGAGGAGGCTAATGATTTTGAGCTTTTGGCGAGTTGGAGTTATGATAAGAATGGGAAGAAGATGGTCAGTTATGATACGCCGGCAATGGCGGGGGCGAAAGCGGATTACATTCGCCGAAGGGGGTTGGGGGGCGGGATGTGGTGGGAGCTTAGTGGGGATTCTCCGTTAGGGAGTGAACGCAGTTTGGTTAGGAAGACAGTGGAGGGACTAGGGGGCGTGGGGAATCTGGATCATAGTATGAATTTGTTGGAGTATCCGGCTAGTCGATTTGAGAATTTGAAGAAGGGGTTTCAGTAGATCGTCTTACTGAGCGATGGAGATATGTGATGCCATGTAGTGATTGCTGGCGGTCAGGAAAATTGATGAATTGATGAAATCCAACGAAGATAATTCACCATAAATAGGGTTTTGCCCGCTTTTCATCCCTATTGCCAGAATCTATCTTTCTTTATCTGTTACAACTTTATGCGGCCAGTGAATCACATATTAGTTGCCTTGTTCCCTGTGATAAATATTCATATATTTACTTACTGTAGTGAAATTCCCAATTTTATAAGGAAGAGTCAGTTTGGATCTAGCTGAGCCCCTGAATTTTATATAACAGCAGCATTTCAAAAATGGCAAAACGGCCTTTGAAAATTGAAAAAGACAATAATATAGCAAAAACATTGTCGTGTGGTTGATTGAAGGATTGAAGGGGGGGGGGGGGAAGAGAACGAGTTTCCATTCAAAACTCCCTACCTGCTCAACATATAAATGAATGCATATATTTCACATCAAATCCATTCAGTAAATCATCTATCCTTAGGAATATATGAGTACATTCACAAGCAAACTAATAGCAAAATACAGAAGGAAAAATAAAGAAAAACGGAAATTGGGGAAATAGTATCAAAAGCATAAACAATCAAAACGAAACCGTTGTAACAAGATTCCCAACCCTAATAAATTCGCAACCCCATCCCAATTCATCCACCCATCCATCCTCACCATTATATCTCATCCAAAAAAAAAAAAAAGAAAAAGAAAAAATCCCACCAATTTTTCGCCGGATACATGCCCTGAATTTCACAACAGAAACGTGAAAGCAAAAGAGAAAAAGAAACTTAGAAGCAAAAAAAAAAAAAAAAAAAGAAAAAAGCTCAGCCCGGGCACAGCCCTTAAACCTTTAAGAAAGAAAAGAAGAGAGAAAAGAGAAAGAATCAAACGTGTTAACAAGCCAAAGCAGAAAGAAAAAAAGGAGATGATGACCTCGCAATGTAATCGCTATCGTTCATTTTCCCTCCCCTTGTGATCCGACGATCAACACAGTCAGTCAGAACGAGTTTCTTATAACATCTCAAGCCCCAACATTCCCCGAAGCCCACTCAACGCCGCCAACCAAAACAACAGAATGAAAAAAATGACAAAAAAAATGAGAAAGAGGTCTTTATTCTGCCCTCCCCTGCGTAACCTTCGCGGCCTGAATAGCCGACATCTTCTGCGTCCAGCCCTGTGTGGGATGCGGCTTCTTCACCGTACGCAAGTCATCAGACGAGAATCCCGGAATGCGCATGTTATAGTTACGCTCTAGGACGAGTTGGATATCGCGGATGTCGAGTGTTGAGGCCGGGCGGAGTTTGGCCAAGCGGCATGCAGCAGTGATGACGTCGTCGACGAAGTCGTCGGCCATTTGGAGGATGAACTATATAAGTTTGGAGGGTACAGGTCAGTAGGCGTTTTGCAAAAGGTAGATAAGGTATAGTTACAGAGAACTTAGACACCGGCAAATAGGCAATCGGAAATAAAACATACCTCTTCAGCATCAGGCGTAAGCCCCTGCCCTTCCCCACCTCCTGTAACCTGCTTCACAAGAACATCCAACATCTTCTTGCTAAGCACATGCTGCCCCTCCCCCTCCAGCACATATCCCGGATGCTTCTGGATAGCCGGTTGGCCCATCATGCCCATCGCACCATGGCTCGGTCCGCCAGATAATGTAGGACGCGCGGGACCCATTGAGACAGGTTCTGGTGGTTTGACGTTCAGGTTCTTGGGAATGGCCATGTGCACGCTGCGCGTGCTACTGTCGCTGCGGTTGTGGGTGTAGCCTTGCGGGTGAGCGTGGGAGCTCGGAGGCTGCGGCTGCTGCTGCTGTTGCTGTTGTTGCTGCTGCTGAATGGGAGTTGATTGTTGAGTTGAATTTGAGTAGTTTTGCGCAGATTGTTGGAAGGCAGCTTCTTGGGAAAGGGGGCGGGGCGGGCCTGGGGGATGTCCCTGGATGCCTTGGGTTTGGGTGGCGGATACAGGGGTGCTAGAGGCTTCAGTTCGCGATGTTTGTTGGGTAAAAGGCTGTTGGGTCTGTGGTATGGAGTTCTGAGCAGTGGGCTGCTGAGATTGCCCTGGGAGCTGAAGAGGCAGTGAAACGGGGGTACGTTGTGTGGGCGTCTGTGCAGAGGGCTGTCCCGCCTGGGAAGTGGAAGGAGACATGGCAGTTTGACCTGCCTGGTTTCGCGCAGCTACTGCAGAGGTAATAGTATGGGGAGCTGGGGCATTAGAAGACACTTGAGTCGGTGGACGGGCCACATCTGGCAAGCCCGGCTCAGTTTTCAAAACTGGACCCTGTGGTTGTTGTGGTTGTTGTTGCGGGAGAGCAGGGCCAGGGCCACCAAGCCCAGTTCTACTTTGCTGTGTTGTTGGCGTTTGCTGTTGCTGCGCTTGCTGTGACTGTGCTTGTGTTTGCGCCTGCGGCTGCCCAGCTCGGAAAGACTCCTGTTGCTCCTTAAACTTATTAAGGAACTCACTCCCTTCCTGAAACAGCTTGTTGGCCGACACCTGCCGATTTTTGAAATCCTGCATCTCCTCTTGAGTCAAATTCCCCGCGCTCTGCCGCTGCTGGTATGCCTGGCGCAACTCGTTCAGCTTCGCTTTACCCAACTCCTGCTTCTGCAACGCGATGCCATATCGCAGCTTCGCCTCACTAAGCCACCCTTCAACCTGGGGTTTGTCGATTCTCGGAGGATACACGAAATTCAGACTATTCACTTTAGCCTGTATCTGTGGTAGAAGCTGCTGGAACGACTGCGGCTGACCCAGCTGTGGCCGTGGCTGTTGTTGTTGCTGCTGCTGCTGCTGCTGCTGCTGCTGTTGTTGTTGTTGTTGCTGCACCTGGGCAGGCTGAACGCCATCATTTTGACCCTGCCCTGGCTGTTGCGGCTGTGGTGGCCTTTGTTGTTGCGGTTGACCCGGCTGCTGTAGCTGTTGCATTTGTTTCTGCTGTTGCTGAAGCTGCATCTGCCTGCTATACTGATACGACTTCATCCCGCGCATGAGAGACTGCGAGAGACCAGCCAGCTTCGCATGAGCAGAATTATACTCTGGGGAACCTGCCGGCTGCCCATTGATGATCTCCCACAGGCTCCGCACGACCTGGGTGTTTGCTACCTTTTGCGCATCGTTCAGGTGAGGGAGTTTCTGGACTTGATTGGTGCGGATTAGGTTCTGCTGCTGGGTGGCAGGGACGGGAGTAGCGCCTTGGTTCGGCGGATTATTAGGATTATTAGGATTATTGGGAGGGTTGGGCGGGTTGGGCGGGTTGGACGGGGTGGAGGTTTCCATTGTGGAGGTGGTGGTGCTGGTGCTGGTGGTGGGTGGCACTCCCGAGCGGCGGTGTCAAGAACAGCCCCTCCAGCTACAATTTTGGTATATAGGAGGGGACAGAGGGTATAAATCGAGGGGTTGGGCGTAATAATAAGGACGATATGGTGGTGACGGTGAAGATATTATACTGCCAGCTTGGCAATTGAACGTGGAGGAGATGAAGACGAAGGGTTGAAAGTTGAGGTTTGCCCAATCAGAATGCTCTCCACGTGCTGCGGTCTTGGCAAAGATTTCGCTATGAGTTTGACAGAGAAAGAGATATTTCGATTTATGAGATGGGTAAAATATATTAAATATCGTCTCTTGATATATTGGAAGCTTCAAATATTTCACATTTATTCAAGGCATATCGGGCTAATCCCATCTATAAACGCAGTATTACTAATATGCTCAAAATATAAATACAGAGATAGGAAAAACATGCTTCTCTTCCAAGGTCTATGCCAACGTTTCATTTCTCTGGCTGTTTGCATGGCTAAACCGCAAAATAGTCATACCTTTTAGACAAATTTTCTTTCAACGAGAATGAATCTAGTAACCTGACTTCCTCGGTCGCAGCCAAAAGGAGCCTTTGCAATTTCCCGTTTTGGTAACAAACAAAGTCCCTCGCTTCATGCGGGATGCTGGATGCGGGGATTCGGGATTCGAGATTCGAAATTCGGGAGGAAGCTGTTTTTCTGTTCCTCACTGTATCGAGTCCGATTAATCCTCATCAATTTGCCAACATGTCAACTTTCTTTCTACCTTTCTTTTCAGTCTCCTTTTTCACGCAGCGAAAGGCTGTAAGGAGTAAGGATGGTCAGATACCAGCAGGTGCAACTGAGTTCCGTTCATTCCCCCATCTTCATCATGCATCAGGAGTTATGGTGACGGCGATGTCTGGGGAAGCAATCCACTCCAGGATTTGCAACCAGGATAAAAACAATATCCTAAGCAGTAGGTGTAAAATCCGTCCCTCCGTTAAAAGCTCATACACATGTATATATATATGTAAACCCAATCTCTCTCTACCTGATTCTTTCACCTCATCAAACCCCCCAGGTCCCTCTCCATCCCCGTCACCCGCTCTTCCAGCCTCAGCTTTCGCCCCTCCAGCTCACGAATCTCCAGTAACTCGCGTTGCAAGTCTTCCTCCGTGACATCCGGCACTACTTCCGTGGCAGCAGCAGCGGTTGCTGCTTCCACTTCCACAGGCTCCGTTGCCATATCGTAGTCACCGGGATAATCCTGCGAGCGATTCATCCGCTGCAACTGTGCAGATTGCTCTGCAATGCGGGATTCCAGATGCGCGATGGATGTTGAGAGGTGCTCGTGGCGATGGCGGAGGGAGGATATTTGTTCTTGGGCGCCGGGGATGGGGCTGTTTAATGGAATTAGTTGGGTATATAATTAAAAGAGATATATAAATATATATAGAGGGTGCAAAACTCACTAAACATTACACAACATTTCCGCCCCCCTCAACAACACCTCGACATTAATTTCACCCCTGGACTTCTTAATCTCATCTACCATATCACCACCCAGCACCTGCGCCACGGCGGATTGGTTCTTGTTGTGTTTTGCGGCATAGATGCGGCTGGCCATGGAGTCTCCACCATCGCCGGGGCGGCCTATGTCAGGGTATGCAGATACAGCAGTGGTGGCTCTACGGGTAGTTCTTCTTTGGGAATGTTTTGCATAAGAAGAGGTAGAGGAGGAGGAGGCAGAGGGATCGATGGAGAAGAGGGCTCGTTCATGGGGTTCAGTGTCGCGGATGAGGGTTGTTATGTCATGGGTGCGCAACATGGCGTTTGCGAAGATTTTGGGAGGAGGGAAGCTGGATAAGCATTAGGCCAGGGTTGTATATATATATATAGTTAAACAATAGTAATAGTAGATAGGAGGGTTTCATACGGGAGATCAGCTATGGCAGCTGCCGAGAGGGAGATCTGCTCCAGATGGCTTTCGAGAAGGCCCATGGCCGGGGGGGGGTATTACAAAGCTGGGGATAAGTCGATATCAATTTAGAGTGGTCGTAGCTATATGGTATTAATAGAGGAGCAATGGGGTAGGTGAGGAGGCTGTTGTATTGTTTATTTCACTCCATATATTCTATATTCCGTCCATACGCCTTGAATGTTGATAATATTTTCTCGAGAGAGAGAGAGAGAGAGAGAGAGAGAGCTCTGGGTATAACAGCAACAACAACATAAAAATACGCCAAGACCTGGAAGTACCTCCAGGTACAGTACAACAACAAGCTACGCAAGGTATATCACAAATACAAAATATACAACGATGTCAATATCAATGCAGATATAACAGACATACAGTCCAGACTCGAGCTACTCTTATACCTACACACAGCTGATCTCTTCCTCTGGTCACACTTCTTCTCTTCTAAAATAAGTGGCCATATTCAAGTCAGCCTCCCTTACCTAACTGGCCACCGTGACCAGGCTGCCTGCTGTTGTGTTGTGGTGGCAGGTTACCTAGTTGTACCTGCTGAGTCAGTCAGCGATGAGGCCCAGCCTAGCCCCAGGATAACCCTTTTACCACCACCAATTACCAGCAAATACCAGCAAATACCAGCAAATACCTGCAAATACCTGCATTCTCCAGCCAAATAAACCCGCCCAGCCCAGCCCAGCCATCGCCCCTCCGAACCTGGGCCTGCTGCTGCTGCTGCTGCTGCTACACCTCTTGCACATCCTTCGTCTTCGTCGTCGTCTTCTTCTTCTTGTCAACTACCATCACTATAACTATCATTTGCTGTCTCCTCACACCCACCCCCAACACTCTACTTTTCCTACTAGTCTCTGCTTTTTATTTAACTCGCCTAGTCTCTTTGTTACTACTGTGTTTCACCTCTCCCTTTCTTTGCCTTGTTGCCGCCCTTTTCCCCATCCATCTTGCCAGCCAACCAGCCAGCCCCCAGTTTCGCTTCTCCTACAGGCGCCGAGTAGTACGCCCAACAAGCTACTCAACGTTCATAGCTTCCAAAATGCCCGCTGAAAGGCGTTCCCTGAGGTCCAACAAGTCGGACACCTCAGCTAACGGAGAGAAAGCTAGCTCAAATTCAACTTCCCAGAGCTCCAAAGATAAGCCTGCTCCACCTCCTCCTACCACCAGATCATCTGCCCGAAGCAAGACAACCGCCGCGTCCGGCAAGAAGGCATCCACCTCCAATACGACTAGCTCGACATCTACTCCAAATTCGACATCCACACCCACATCTGCCGCGAAGAACATGGGCGCTGAAAACGATCAGGCTCCTCATACTAATGGCGACCCGGATCCCGTCGAGAATGGCGTCAACAACGTCAACGGCAGCACGGAGGACGTGGATATGGGTGATGATGCCACTGCCAACACCAACGGGTCTGCCACCCAGCAGATTCAACGTGAAGGAGGAGGTGAGGGCGAAGAAGGGATGACTGTTGTGGTACCTCCTTCCAAGGGTTCCAGACTATCTGGGGAACCCGAGCAGCATCGAACAGATGTTACTATGGAGGAGGCAGAGGATGGTGACGCGGCTGAGGTTGAGGTGCAAATTGATCCCAGAGAGAAGGCTTTATCAGGTATTATTTTTATTATTTTTATTTCTTCCATCCCAGCCTGAACATTCATCAAACGCGGCGTATGACATCAAATGACATCAACAGCGATTTGAACTGATTATTTTTCTATCTACGTTTAACAACAGATATCAAGAGCAATTTCACGCTGCTTGAGCGTGCCGTTACCCATTTTGATCCACGGTTTACATTGAGAGTGTTGAGATCGATATCGTCGATGCGGAAACAGCTGTCTGCCGATCTTCTCGCCCAGGTCATTGTAGAGACATATCAGCCCTCGGATTCAACGGCATCATTCCTACTGGCTCCTATTGGCAAGCAATCGGCTTTCACGGATGCTGCCGCGGATTCGTCAATGGATATCGATGGTGAATCAAGATCTTTTGGAAAGGGATCAGCGGCGCGCGACGTTCTTCTCGAGGTGGACATCTATCTCTCCATCCTCATCCAGATCTATCTTTATGACAAGAAGGAGATCGAGCAAGGTGCAAACTTCTCCAGCAGCCTTGTGGACCTAGTGCGGACGCAGAATCGAAGAACCCTGGATTCTTTGTCTGCTCGTGTCTATTTCTACTACTCTCTCTTCTACGAACAGCTTGCTCCTCTTCCCCCGTCTCCTGCCGCGGCGGTGATTTCCATCCGCCAGCCACTGCTCCAGGCACTGAGAACTTCAGTTCTTCGAAAGGACCAAGACACCCAGGCAACCGTTACCACCCTCCTCCTTCGCAATTACCTGTCCACCTCGCACATCTCTCAAGCGGACCTCTTCGTCTCTCGTTCTGAATTCCCTCCTTCAGCATCCAACAACCAGATCGCCCGATATCTTTACTACCTCGGTCGTATCCGTGCCATCCAGCTGCAGTACACGGAAGCTCACGAGCATTTGATTGGCGCCACCCGCAAGTCCCCTTCGAGCCATACCGCCGGCGGTTTCTACCAGGCATCCACCAAGCTCCTCGTTGTCGTCGAGCTGTTGATGGGTGATATCCCAGACCGCGCGATCTTCCGCCAACCGACCATCGAGCGAGCCATGCACCCTTATTTCCTACTCGTGCAGGCCGTCAGTATCGGTGACCTGGATGGATTCCTCAATATCGTCCAGAAACACAGCGCGACCTTCCGACGAGACGGCACCTACACGCTCATTCTACGTCTTCGACAGAATGTCATCAAGACGGGTATCCGTATGATGTCACTTTCATACACCCGCATATCTCTACGGGATATCTGCCTCCGTCTGGGATTGGATAGTGAAGAGTCAGCAGAGTATATTGTCGCCAAGGCCATTCGTGATGGTGTAATTGAGGCTTCGCTGGATCATGAGCACGGGTATATGAAGAGCAAGGAAGTGGGAGATGTTTATGCGACTGGGGAGCCCGGTGAAGTTTTCCATGAACGCATTCGGTTCTGTTTAGATCTTCATGATGAGAGTGTTAAGGTAAGTTATATATATAATATTTCCTTCCTACTGTTCTTTTATTTTACCTAGATTCTAACTGGGAAAATGCAGGCCATGAGATTCCCCATGAACCAACATCGCCTCGAGCTGAAGAGTGCGCAAGAAGCGCGGGAACGCGAGCGGGAGCTGGCCAAGGAGATTGTCGAGGGTGACATGGACGACGATGATGCGGGAGGAGATTTTGATGGGATCTAGTTTTTCTTTTCTAGAAAGGATGGGCTTGATTGACTGATTGAATTGGTATTGGTATTGGTATTATATTTTAATTGGGAACGAAAAGCATCTTTTTTGCTGAACTTCTCCACCTCTAGCTTGCTTCTATTTTCATATTTTGCTCAATTTCCCTCTCCCCCCGAGCCCGCAAAGTCAGCGTGATCTCTCTCTATATGACTGTTCTTCTACTGAAGAGCATTCTGATTGACGGGACCGGGCGAGGCAGGCAGCTAAATAGTTCGGGTGTATGTACAGTTCGTCGTTCGACCAATATGGCATTTTCCTGTTTTCTTACCTTTCCTTACTTTACTTATCTATTTATTTTATTTTTCATCCCTTTTCTTTCTTATTTTCTGTTCTACTGTCTCCTGTTCAGGTTCACGTTCTACAAACTCTTTTTGAGATATCTGAGTTTTGCCCTTTAACTCTACCTGCCACCCCGTCATCTCTAATCCTTGATATTATCTATCGGTAACCTTAGACAAACAAACTCTCTGAATTTCCTGAAAGTTCTTATTTTTTACTACTACTATTATTATCACTTTACAAGCTATCCTGGTAAAAAAAATAAAAAATAAAAATGGTGGAAGATGAATAATGAACCAATTGAATATGCGGACCTCGACGGAAGCCAAAGCGCATAATTCTGTGAACATGTAAGTTAGTCATAATTAAGGAGTGTTACGGGGCAAATAGCAGCGCCTGGCAATGGGCAAATAGTTCAGTCATCAGATCAAAGTGACGTTATCGCTCCCGTATACGAGGTGTTTTCTTGTCCTGTTGCATCTACTAATAAATAAAAAACTTGTTGTTCGCAATGCGGCGGCCATCGGGGCTTTTTGGTTGTCTCTAGTGTTTTATTTTAGTGTCTTGACTTAACTAAATATTTTATTCCCGGATCCAACTCGTCGAAGAAAAAAATATTACCCCAGGCGCAGGTTCAAGACCACACAAACAACCTCAACCACCACAACCACCACAACCACCACCACCGCCACATCTACAACTACAACACTCTCAATTGATCTCAATAACCTACCCATATACCCTTCCAATTGAAACACATACATGCCCGCCTAACAAACAAACAACCCAGGGAGCCCCGGCCGCCGTCCGTCGAGCTGCTATGCGAGCTCGACCAACTCTCACGCCCTATGGGCTTCTCCCCCGTCCCGGGCCTTCCCCCGGCTCAGCAGCAGCAGCAACAGCTCTGATATGCTCGCAATGCCTAATATACAGCTGCATCTCCAGTCCCAGCTCACGCTCCTCCACAAGACTCCCCTACAACAGCCGCAGCTACCACCCTTCCCGCCGAAAAAACCAATCGGCCCTCGGCTCCGCCGTCTCCGCCGCTCAAAACCTGTTCTCAAAGGATACTCCTCCACCACCACCGCCGCCGCCATCCTCATGCCCATCCTCACCATCACTATCACCACGTTCCCCGGGCACGCCCGGCGGCGTCCCCATAACCATCGACCCCCTCCGCATCGTCGCCAAAGAGCTAAAATTCATGAAAAAGAACATCCGCCAACTCCTCGGCTCCGGCCACCCGTTGCTCGACCGCGTAGCAAAATACTACACAACAAGCGAAGGCAAACATGTACGACCTCTCTTAGTCCTGCTCATGTCACAGGCGACTGCTCACGCGCCCAAGACGGCGCGGCAGGCTCCCTTTGTCAGTGCAGCTGGAATCAACGACACCATTACCTCCCCCGCGATACTGGCAGATACGAATCCGGACCATAGCGCGTTACTCACATCCTCCTCCTCGTCATCGTCACGCGAGGCGGCGTATAATGGGCTTGCGGGGAACGTTGACGTTGACGGCGATATTGACAATGGAAACGGCACGGACATCCTCCCCGGCCAACGGCGGTTAGCGGAGATTACAGAGCTAATCCACACCGCCTCGCTCCTGCACGACGACGTGATCGATAACGCCGTCACGCGGCGCTCAGCCATCTCCGCGAATTTGGAATTCGGGAACAAAATGGCCGTGTTGGCTGGTGATTTTCTCCTGGGCCGTGCGTCGGTCGCTTTAGCGCGCCTGCGCGATCCGGAGGTCATCGAGCTCCTGTCCACCGTAATCGCGAACTTGATCGAGGGCGAGTTCATGCAGTTGAAAAATACGGAGCGGGATGAGTTGAACCCTTGTTTCACTGAGGAGACGATTACATATTATCTGCAAAAGACATATCTGAAATCAGCTAGTTTGATAAGTAAATCGTGTCGGGCGGCGGCGTTGTTGGGCCATTCTTCGCCGGAGATTGTGGAGGCGGCGTATTCGTATGGGAGGAATTTGGGCCTCGCGTTCCAGCTTGTGGATGATATGTTGGATTATACGATTAGTGGGGAGGAGTTGGGAAAGCCTGCTGGTGCGGATTTGGAATTGGGCCTTGCGACGGCGCCGTTGCTTTTTGCGTGGAGAGGGAATCCGGAGTTGGGGGCGTTGGTGGGGAGGAAGTTTAAGGGGGATGGGGATGTGCAGTTGGTGAGTTTTTATTTTATTATATTGAATACTATTCCTTATATATGTTGTCTAACACAAAAACCAGGCCCGTCAAATTGTCTCCCAATCCGACGGCCTTGAGCAAACCCGCGCCCTCGCGCAGGAATACACCGACAAAGCCATCGAGTCCATCAGCATCCTCCCTGACACCGAGGCGAAGGCTGGTTTGATTGAGATGTGCACAAAGGTCACTAAAAGGCGGAAGTGAAAGTGAACCCTAAAGCGAGCGAGACGAGATGATCCCATCACAGTGTCCTTTTAACGGCAAGAACCAGAGTCATATATACATATATGGAGCTATATATATGTCAGGTGTATGTGTGGGTGTGTGCGAATAGAACAGGGATAGAAAGAAAGAAAAAAAACTTAAAACGGAGGGTGGTATAATAGATCCTTTATTATTTCTTTTTTATTATTGTTATTATTATATATATTTTATGTTTCATACTTTAACTTTGGTGTTTCCCTTCCCCTCCCGTTTGTCTCCGTTTCCGTTTCCGATTTTGATATACATTTTTTTCAACGCGGATATACCGATATACCGAATATACTGATGTGTACGGCAAAGGGACGGCACGGGGAGGGGGCTTTTGTCACTTTATATTTATACACATACGGGGACATATGGGAAATATGTATACGTGATATATTTGCGCCCGGATTTTGTGTCATTTTATTTTTGGCCGGGTAGAGGACATCCATTTCTATCTTCACTCTTATTTCCTCATTATTACTGATTGCATTTTTTGAATTTTGTGTTCGCTTGCTCGCCTATTGTTATTGTGGTTTGGAGTATATGGCTATGACTCAATTTTTTTTGTTGGTTTTCTTATCTCTACTTATTTTTTTTAGTTTTTATTTTTTGTATTCTCTACTTTTACGAGGCACTCTCTGTATCCTTATTTATTTATGGTCAAGATCATCTCCCTGTCAGTTTGGTGCGGTGGGCACTGTGTGTTGGATTTTTATGTTTGATGGGTTTTGTGTAGTATCTAAGCCATAGACACGGACAGCTGTGTATTAGGAAAGGCCGGGAGGTTGCTATTATGCATTTGCTAAATTGTGTTTCTTTTCTTTTGAACTATATGTGATATTCGACGGTATACCGTGGCATGTTTTACAATATGTGTGCACATCTGGGATGAAGATGAATTCATGATTTGGGTAAGTTGAAAAAAGGGAGGTGTGAGAAAGCGGATGAACGAACTCGATAATTACATGATTAAACGCAGGAGACTGAGCAGATGAGGATCAAAAGTAGGTTGAATCTTCCGAGTATGAAGACAAAATGAATATCATCCATAGGCTGAGAATGCGTGTTTATAAAAGTAGAATCCTGGAATTAAGAGGAATGAATATAACTGAATTATTGGTGCAGATTGACCGATTGTGCATATACTCAGCATATACATATACGTATGCAATTTAGGATAGGTAGTCAAACTAGCCAGTTTATAAATGGACTGCAAAGGAAAGGGAGCAGGAGAGGGCATGTACTATTTATGCCTTGAATAATATATATGTAAAGTCATTTGTATGAACATGAGCTATGCAACTAGGGTATCGATTCAATGTGCAATATATGTGCAGATATAGGAAGACAATGGGAAATTTTGCGATATGTAGAGGGATGAAAGGAGAAACGTAAATGAGGTGAGCTGGCGCCTAAAGGGTAGAGGATATATTGGCTGCACGCTGGATATGCTGTATTGCAGACAGTAGCTTCACTATTTGTAAAGGGGGAGAGTAACAGTTGAACATGGCCGTTTTCTTACACATTTTTCCAGATGTGTGAATCACTGGCTTATTGCTAGGATATTTTGATTTGTGTGACTTGTTCTCGCAAGGATTGAGGTTTCAATGTTGAACGTTTCGCGGGCTTAAAATGTCCGTCAGCGTCGTGATTCGTGGAAAGAGATGATCATAATAATTATATGCGGTATGTATGCATAGATATATGCACGTACACATGTCGTGCGGGGAGACGGTGATGTCCTTGGAGAGTGCGTAATGCTGTCACCAATTGCCGCACAGACGGGTGGTTTCGAGATTTCCTCATTTCCTCCAATGATAGCTGCGCCATCCGGAGACTAGCCAAGTCAACAATCCATATGGGAGAAACACAACATGTATACCAACCACCAAAAACAACCATGAATCCAAGATAGAAAATGGCATCTCAACTGGAGCCCCGCCGAAATTCTGCATAAAACCCTGTCGCCCGAATCGGGCTGCCCGTCATTGGCACACTAACTTTCCTCGCCGTCAACGGTGGATCCAAAGTGAACATATCGTTGCTATCTTCCTGCGTCACCAATCGCACAGAACCCAGAGACGGAGCAGCCATACCCGGTCTCGAGGCCCTCATACCCGCTTTGTTACCTAGGCGCATGTCCGTCGGGGAAATAGGCGATAGATTCCTTTTTTGTGTTACTACGCCAGTGGGCGACCGGTTCAAATCGGAATCTTTCACTTTGAGTGATAGTTTCGTTTTCTGTTGTTGCTGTTGTAGCTGTGGAGATTCGATTTTGAGTCGCTCGAATTCTGAGATCAGACTGCGGAAATATACGCCTGCTTGTATGCTTAGTGCATAATCCGCGGGTGTGCACATAGCATGATTGAGAGCTAGGGGAGGCGCGCCCGCTGACACCAGCAGTCGGAACGCTTTGAGGTTGCCCCATGCGCTGGCATAATGTAGGGAGGTATTCCCCACGTTATCTGCAAGTGTCACAGACGCATCTTGTCTGAGAAGTGTTGCAATCGTGCTTGTATCTTCCGAGGCATTGGAGGAGGAACGTGGGCGTTGTTTCGGAGGGATTAGACATGTGCTTTCTGTGGGATGGGAGGCGTTGGAGTTTTGAGCTGCAAGCATGAGGGGTGTGGCGCCCTTATGGTCAGGCCGGTCGATGGTTTGGGGGAACTGGGTGCAGAGGTATTGAACGCAGGAAGTGTGGGAATGCGCAGCTGCAAGGTGGAGAGGCGTAGTTCCATCTGTGTTCAAGCTGATACCAGGGGCGGAATCGAAGCCACTCTCCAAGACCTTAGGGGTGCATGAGTCGTGACCGAACGATACGAGGAGTTTCTGGGTTAAATTGGTTGATTCAGTTGGAGATCTCGAAAGGGGATATTACAATATGGAAGCTGTAGGAAAGTTTCCATACAATGATTTCGAGGTTCCCAAGTATCGCTGCGAGATGCAACGAGGTATTGCTCTTATCTTCGAAGTTTGGGTTCTCCAGGAACTTGGGGTTATTTTTTATGATGCGCTTGACCAGCAAGACATCGTTCCACAAAATAGCGCTGCGCAAGCGGACATGCACTGGTAGATCGACCCTAACACCACTAATTAGTACAGAATTTTAGAAGACAGACAGCGTAAACAACTCACATTGCAGCTACATCGCCTGGGATACAGGCAGCTGGGTTGATCTAAGTTGCAGGTTTCCCATGGTTTCTTTGAAAGCTTCAAAGTTGAGCGTTACAAAGAGAGAGCGGAGAGGAGGCTGACGCAGGAATTACGTAACCAGTCTGGCCTTCGGAGATGATGAGCCACGTGACTGTTAAACTCCGTCAGCCGTTGATTGGCTGGAAACTTCAAGCTTCAACATTTCCTTTTTAAGGCGGGAGAACAGCCGTGGGGAAATAAATAATACACTGCAAAGAACGCCTATTTATATACTGGAAGATAGAATATCTCAGACATAATATATTCATTGACATTCTATACTCCATTGCGCAGTAATCCCATTGCAAAGATCCATTAAACCCGGGTTGAAGAGCCCCTCTCACCACTCTATCCACCTTTCTCCCTCCCGCTCCGCCCGCCGCTACCATGCGCCTCGCCCACCTCCACATCCCCCACCTAGTCCCTTTCACGCACGCCTCTCACCTCCAACAAACTCTCGTCTCCCGCCTCCTGACCCACAAAAAGCTCTATGACACCTCCTCAAGCTCTTCCACTCACCTCCAACCACCACCTCCGGACCCTACAATCCTAACCTTCACACCTCAACCGGTCTACACAACCGGACGCCGCGACCTCCCTCCCACCACCACCTCCACCATTTCATCCAATCCCCACTCAACCTTCGACCTCAACCTACCCACCCCACTCCACCCCATCCGCCACCTCCTAACCCCTACCTCTTCCAAACCCGCCATCGCTGAATTCCACCCAACCCTCCGCGGCGGCCAAACCACCTACCACGGCCCTGGCCAGCTGGTCGCATATACAATCCTTGATCTCCTGCGACTGCGCCTGGGTCCCCGACAGCATATACGATTGCTGGAGAGGAGTGTCTTGGATGTTTTGGAGAGTTATGGGGTGGAACGAGCTGGGTTGAGTGAGAGGGATCCGGGGGTTTGGGTGGATATGGCACGATCACGATCTGAACACAAACGGGAATGGGAACAGGAAGATGTAGAAATAGAAGAAGAAGCAGAAGAAGAAGAAAGAAACATATTATTATCCAAAAAGGTCGCAGCGGTGGGGGTGCATCTGCGTCGGAACGTGAGCAGCTATGGCATCGGGTTGAATGTGACGGAGGAGCCGATGTGGTTTTTCCGCCAGATTGTCGCGTGTGGGCTGGAGGGGAGGGGCACGACTAGTCTGGTGGGTTGTGGGGTGAAGTTTGATAATGATGGTGATGTTATGAGGCAGGTTGCGGAGAGGTTTGTCAGTGCGTTTGTGAGGCGGGTTAATGAGGTTGGAACTGCGGGGGCGGTGGACTGCTGTTGTGAAACAGGTGGCGGGGTGGGCATTGAGGAGGTGTATAACATTGAGGAGCGGGATGTGCTTGGGGATGCTAGGGATGCTGGGGAATAGGAGCGGGAGTGCTCCTCCGTTGCTGTACTGTAGGGGATTTGGATTTTGACTGAGCTCCATACCCACTACTTTTTCCCTGTTCCTTTAGTTTTAGATAGAGGGTTAGAATATTGCGTTGGCGTTCTAGGGGTGCAACCATGAGTTTTATATAATGTGTAGATAGTCCGTCTAGATAACCAGATAGAAATGGAAATTAAACAGGCGTAATTCTATATTCTAAAGATGATGATTATTACCAAAAACATATCAGATGATAAAGTATCCGAAATTTCTAAGCACCTTTTTTCTCCCCTTTTAAAACGAGAAAAGGTTCAGCAAACCTGTTGTGTGGGTCTATTGAAAACGGTCATGCATAGATATCAGAAAACCAACACTTGCATTTATATTTATATCAATTGAATCTGTAGCTTCGTATGATACCATCAGGTCAGACCAATAGATGGCAGCCTAGACGCAACCCACTTTACAAAGGAGAAGGCAAAGATACGGCAATAGCAATAAATACAAGCCTAACAAGG
The DNA here is from genome assembly GCA_002110485.1 of Emergomyces orientalis. Lineage (NCBI taxonomy): Eukaryota > Fungi > Ascomycota > Eurotiomycetes > Onygenales > Ajellomycetaceae > Emergomyces > Emergomyces orientalis. The sequence continues at coordinate 844,951 of MOWL01000046.1, forward strand.
GACGCACATATATGCAAAATCTTGGAAATTTTCAAAAAGCTAAATTTATATCATCTAGAGGAAGAGTGATGCTTAATAGAGTAATAAAACAAGCACAAAATCCTTTAAAAAAAGAAAGGAAAATCCAAATGGCTTACAAAAATATGAAGGAAATATATGTATATATACGTATAGAAATAAATATAAACAAAATCAAAATGTGTAACTCTGCTGTGCAGGCAGAGATACTGAATAGAACATAACAGAACAGAACAGAAAGTAATTAAAATATAGCTTTGTACAGTGTAGTTGACTGATCAAAAAGAAAAGGGGACAAAAAAAGGAAAAGAAAAAACAAATACTGATAGACAGAAAAAGCAAACTGGTATCAATCCGGAGTTCCCCCCCGTGTTCTTTGCTCCATTACGATGACCCATCCAAAAGAAAAAAAGAAAAAGGGAGGGAAAAGGAAAAAAAAAAAAAAATTTCTGAACCCCAAAAAGTGAGAAAGGGGGATTTGGGTTGAAAGGCAGGAAAAAGCAAAACAAGAACGAAATGAAGCATGCCCTCGCCATATACGTGACGATGGTTAAGGGGAGTAAGTAAAAGCGTAGCTGCCGTATGTCTAAGTCAGATCTGACCCGGGGGGGTTAAAAGGGAGCAGGAGAATGAAGTCCAGGGGGTATTGCGTGTAAGGGGTAAATGTAGAGAACGGAGACCAAGAAAATAGAGGCGATGGATAGTGTGGTGCAGGTGATCATAAACCAGGGGAGGGAAGGGGTGAGGGAGAAGTACATTCTGCATTCTGATGCTGATATGAACGTGAACATGATTGGGAGAAACAGCACATACGAGGGTGTGTCTGAGGCCTCTTTTTTTTTTTTTTTTTTTTTTTTTTTTTTTTTTTTGGGAGTAGAAGCGCATTACAAGATCACGCATTTGTCGACTGCGCTGTCTGATGACCCTGCAGGTTTTACATTCCGTGCCACTCTGGCAGCCTCCGTGAAAGCTTCGTTGACACCGCGGTTTCGCATGGCGGAACATTCTATCGCGACATGGAGAGGAAGGAGTTAGTCGGGATTTTTTCTTTCTCTCCTTTCAACACAACACAGAGCGAGATTAAAAAAACCTAGAGTGATCATACCAAGATATCTCAGCGCACCAACTCTCTTCGCAACATCCAGTCCCTCGTTGTACTTCACAACTGGTTTCGCCGGGGGCTGCGGTTCTGGATTGTCGCCATCTTTTTCGTCCGTCTCTTCTCTCAGGTCGCATTTCAACGCGACAAGGACAATTTTGGCTCCGGCGCAATGTTCCGCGATTTCCGCCATCCATTTCGATTCGATGTTCTCCAGCGAGTCTCTGCTGTCAACCTACATATTTCCCCAACATCCAGTTTTAGCACTGCTTTTTATTCCACCCTCCCGCATCTCCCGCCTACGCTTTCAACGGAAAGGAACAGAACGCGCTGAACCACGAAAAGGGAAAGAAAGGTCAAGGCTTACGCTAAAGCATAGCATTATGACTTGTGTGTCGTCGTATGAAAGAGCGCGGAGGCGATCAAATTCTTCCTGCCCGGCGGTGTCCCAAAGGGACAATTCCATATGAATGCCATCGACATAGATATCTAAATGCCAGAGAATACTATTAGTATTGGGTCCTGACGGCGCAGTTGGATGGGCCTTGATCGCGGACGGAAGCGGAATGCAATATACCATGGACGTAATTTTCTATAGAGCGTTCAAAAAAAGTGGAAATCAAACCAAGTTAGTTAGGAAGTTTCGCAAAGGGATTAAAAGATAGGGGATGTCACTCCGCACCGAAAACAGTTGGCTCACTGCAATTCCAGACAACACAGATATGGAACATTTTGGTCAATGCTGCACATTCTTCTCTCAAACCATAGGGAAGTCCCGTATGAGCGGGATAGTGAAGGGAGAGATATATGGGATCGTGTGGCATCTTACTAGACAGTAGGGAAGAACCTGAGCGAAACAACACGATGCAATATGATCAGTACGCATTCGAAAGTCTATCCATTTTTCCACTTTTCCACTTTTTTTTATTAAAATGCCGCTTCCCCAAATCCCACAGCGCGTTGTAGAACGCTGCGCATGTGAGATCCGGGGGCACTACGTACGTAGGTATACGTATGTAGTGTATGTATGGAGGGTATCTATGTGCCTACCCTCTTGTGAACACATTCAGCAGCGATGTTTTCCCACACGCGCCGTCACCCCTATATACATCCACCAATTCCTTGTTAGCCAACTGACGACGATTCAATAAGGCCGGGTAAGCGGTTTGAAAGGGCGTAAGAGAGAGAAGAGCGGCGCGAGATGATAGTAATGGGTCTGTGTCCTAGGTATCGGGCGCGTCGGGGGGGGGGAAGGGGGGGAAGGGAATGGGTGTCGGGCTCACAAGAGAACCAGTTTGCGCTGGACGGTCTTCTCCCGCCCGCAGAGATTCATCGTGACGAGGGCGGGGGGAACCGGCGATTACGGCGATGTAAAAGGGGGAGGGGGTGGTAAATAAGGGGGAGATCGTGAGAGGATCGGATCGTAGAGTTGATTATTTAGGGCTGGCTAGTAGCGGTCTGGAGAGCGATCCCGAGCTGACAGACGATGGCGCCCGGAAATAATAAATAGAATACGGGATGGCGGGCGGAAAGTATGGAGGGATGGGGGTGGGGATGATGGTAGAGGACAAGCAGCAAGACAAAAAATATATAAAAAAGGGCGTATATAATTACAGGAGTAGTAGTAGTTAAGGGGGCACGCAGAATGATATCGAGAAAACAAGCGATGGCTGGAGACGTGTATCTGGAAGAGAGAGAGAGAGATATGCAGAAAGGAAAAAACGTGTAAGCGCAGGCTGATGACATCGCTGGTCCCATTTTATTACTGCCCGTGGATTATTACAGAAGGATTGTCGCCACTACGAATGCCTGGAAATAGCCTGGAAATGGCCTGGGCACTAGGTAAAAGACAGTTAAAGCCCCCGCTTGTAGTTAGCCAAAGCAGGCCCAAGCTCGGCGCTGTCAAATAGCACCAAATAGCCCTGCAGACTGCCAATAGATAGGGTCAGCCATTAATTTCAGTGATCTCGCCGGAGCTTGCCAGCGCCCACTGGTCAACCCTGGCAACGGAGGAAAGTCTGGAACCCTTCCATCAAGAGAAAAATTTTAAATTTGGACAGAGGGAAGCAGGGAATATGCGAAATAATTTACTGCGGTACGACCAGGCTGGCTGTGGAAGTAATATGATCTACAACCTAGAAAAGGTAAACATTGTAATAATTCTTATAATTTAACTGATCAAATTGTAACAAATATTGAATAGAAAGGAGGAGAATTGGAAATAGCTAGGAATCAGATCAGTTCTTATTTATTGGTTGCTATTTATGTCCACCCGAGCCGGAAGAGATCCGTATCTATTTTAATAACAATTGGATGATGCGAAGACATGGATGGATATCCCGGGCACTGGCCCTTTGTAGGGCACCAAGGGAGGAAAAGTCTCCACTAACGGCGGCCCTGACATTGAAAAACGAGGAGGCAAAATATGAAATTAAGATATTGTGCCTCCGCCTTAAAACACCGAAACATGAAAGGAGGAGAAAAAAATGTGCAGGGTCAACCCGTACGTTATCTTTCCCCTTCTCCGCAGCGTCGTGCCGACACAGATCAAAACAACTCGCCAAATGCCCCGTACGTGCCGACAAGAGAAATGTAAAGTGAGGGAACGATACGTGAAGGATAATATATATATAGAAAAAAGGGGGCAGAGGGGCAACAAGCGGGTATCAGAACAGTCTATTACTATTAATACATCCTAATAAAAAACACCAGCAACAATTGAATTCCATTCAAGTCATTATCATCATCAAAACGAAAACAAAGTTCCATCACATTCTAAAAAGCCTCCTGCTCTTTCTCGATATTCCTCCTCCCCCGTCGGAGCCTATCAGCCAGATCGATCTCTCCAGCACGCCGATTCAGCCCACTCACGAACCGCCCCTTGCCACCATACTTGCTCGACTGAGCACGCGCCGCCTCCTCCGCCTCTCGCTCCTCGCGTTCTCGCGCTTCAGCCGCAGCTAAGCGTGCAGCGCGATCTTGGTCCAGCTCGTTGGCGCTTTGTTGCATCGCTGCTAACTTGGCCATGCGTTTTTCATCACTTGTCGTAGTAGCGGTGGTAGGTTTCGTCTCCCTTGGTGCAGCGGGAGCATCCGGCCTGTAATGTGGTGGAGGAGGTGGTGAGGGTAGAGATGATTTCCTTCGAGAATGATGCCAGCTCTGTCTCTTGGAACGTGGGGAATCTTCTCGGGGCCGGTAGGGTGAGCGCTCTCGCGAACGGGCTCGGTCGCGCGGACGTGGAGAGTAAGACCGTCTCCTTTGGTAAGGGGACGGAGAGCGTCTTGATCGATGGTGGCGGGTGGGCGGGCTTCGCGATCGCGATGGCGATCTGGAGGGGCTGCGTGAGCGGTGTCTCCGATGGTGGCGGCTTCGTCTGACATCCTCATCGTCGTGTCTCCTAGACCTGTGTCTGTCGCTTTTATCGTCGTGCCTGCGGGATCTATGTCTTGAACTCCGCTCATCACCACCCTCATCATCTCTATGTCGATGTTTCTGGTGCTTTCGGCTCTTGTCTGACGGCTGCGTAGTATCCACACCCGCGGCTTTTAGAAGTTGTTTCCTTCTCACTGGGTCGTTCATCATCGCTTCGTAGGCGGCTTGTTCCTGTTTCTTAATAGCGAGCATAGGGTCTTCTCGTATTTTCGCAGCTGTATCCCTGGCGGTATTCGCATTCTGCAAGGCCATAAACGAGTCCTCCGTGGACGATTTCTGTAGTTTGGAATTTTCCGTGCCTTTGATGAGATCATCGATGCGGCGTTTGCCCAGTAGATATCCCTCCATTTCTTCGTTAGTCCCCGTTTGTCCCGCCACTGGCCCTGAGTACATCCAATCCACACGGTTCAATCTTTTCTTCCCGCCTGCTGCTTCTTGCATTTCCTGTAACTCCTGGATCTGCCTCTCCTCCTGCCGTTCTTTCATCATCTGCTCGATCCGCTTGCGCTCCTCGAGCGCTTTCTTTTGTTCGATCCATACCCGCTCCTGGTTTTTCTGGAGAACGGGATGCCAGGATTTTTTAAGATTGAGATCGCCTCCCATTTTGGCACTCTATAAATGTAAATATATGCTTTAAAGACCACTGGGTGAGAAGAGGAGCAGGTGTGTGCGTGGTGGTTGTTTGAACATGAAGAATGTTCCCCAGAAAATAAATGGCACGCGGCGACCTTGATAATGAAGTGCGCTAGTCCGGATATAAAATAGTGTGTCTTGGCAATATTACATCCACTTCCGCCTGTTGATGCCTTCAATTGTTTCGAGTGCAGATAAGTATACAGAACACTCCATAGCACATCATAGCTTGACTCGTGATATCTCTCTTCTATATCACCAATTTAGACGCTGCCGATTGTGGCACATTTATTACTCCGAAAATTAGAATCTTCTAGCACAGAAACCTGGTATTATCAAGCGCAAGCGGCTCTTGTGAGGCATACCCGCGCATTCCTCCAAGATGTCGGATGACGACTTTATGCAGGACTCCGACCAGGAGGAGTATGTTGTTATCTCTCTTACTAAAAACTTCTAGCTACAGCTGCTAACCAGTTCTTACAGATATGACTTCGATTATGAGGACCCTGACGACGATGAGGCTGGAGATGTCGGAATCGAGAATAAATACTATAATGCGAAGCAGATTAAAGCAGATAATCCAGAAGAAGCCATTGATGAATTTTTAGAAGTACCTGCGCTAGAAGAGGAGAAAGGCGACTGGTACGCTTGCGTTGTCTGAATTTCGAATCTTAATAGAGCTTCGCTGACAGTTTCTCTATCAAAAAGGGGGTTTAAGGGTTTAAAGCAAGCGATAAAATTAGAATTCAAGCTTGGTCGATATGAGGATGTGGGTGACAATTATGCTCTCCTACCTTGAAATTGCGCAGACGATGTAACTCATAGTAATGTATGCAGGCCGTTGAACATTACCGCGAACTGCTCACCTACGTTAAATCCGCCGTCACCCGAAACTACTCCGAGAAATCGATTAATAACATGTTGGATTATATTGAGAAGGGCTCCGATGACGCAAAGGCGTACCACTGCATGGAGAAGTTCTACTCCCTCACGCTCGACTCTTTCCAAAATACCAACAACGAGCGGCTTTGGCTGAAGACTAATATCAAGCTAGCGAGGCTCTGGCTTGACCGCAAAGAGTATGACCTGTTAAGCAAGAAAGTGAAGGAACTACACCGAGCGTGCCAGCGGGAGGATGGGACAGATGACCCAGCTAAGGGGACATATTCACTGGAGGTCTATGCTCTGGAAATCCAGATGTATGCTGATACGAAGAATAATAAACGGTTGAAAGCTCTTTATCAGAGAGCGCTCACTGTGCGGTCCGCCGTCCCACATCCGAAAATCATGGGGATAATTCGCGAATGTGGCGGGAAAATGCACATGAGCGAAGAAAACTGGAAGGAGGCACAGAGCGATTTTTTCGAATCGTTCCGAAACTACGATGAAGCGGGCTCGATGCAAAGGATCCAGGTCCTAAAGTACCTTGTCCTCACCACCATGTTGATGAAGTCCAATATCAACCCCTTCGATTCCCAAGAGACCAAACCATACAGAACTGATCCGCGGATATCCGCTATGACCGACCTGGTCGATGCTTTCCAACGTGACGACATCCACGCCTACGAAGCAATCCTCCGCAATAACCCAGACGTCCTCTCGGACCCTTTCATCGCCGAGAACATCGACGAAGTAAGCCGCAACATGCGCACCAAGGCCGTCCTGAAGTTAATAGCCCCTTACACCCGCTTCAGCCTAGCCTTCATCGCCAAACAAATAAAGATCTCCATACCAGAAGTCCAGGATATCCTCAGTTTCCTGATCCTTGACCAGAAGATCCCAGACGCGAAAATCGACCAGGAAACTGGCGCCGTTGTCATCAATCGAGCGGACGACCATGAACGACTACAGGCTCTGGAGACCTGGACATCTCAACTAAATTCGCTGTGGCAGAGTGTTCTGACCAATGCGGACGGTTTTAGGGTCGAAGATACTGCTCGCCTTCATGCATCTATGATGAGTAGTGGCGGCGGGTATGGACAGTTGGGTCTTGCGGGGGATGTTTTGCCGTCTCCGGAATTCCGAAAAATGGGCGGTGGTAGGGCAAAGCGGGATTGGAAAGGGAAGTCGGGGATTGCAAAGGCGTTTTCACGAGCCCTATGATGATATTTCTACTAATGACCTGCCTTTGCTTTTGTCTTTCTCGATTTGCTGTGTATTTGGGGTTCTCGTGTTGGGCCTGTCGTAACATGATGATTGGCAGCTGACGATTTTCTCTCTCGCCCTCTTTGCTGGGGTGATATATGTGTTCTAGAAATAGAGAAACGATGATGATGTTGTTCACTAGCAACGGTTGAGAGGTCAGGATTACATGTCAGGCTCTTTGCAGCAGTGGTTCACAGGGCGCTATTCAAAAGAATAGCCCTCACCCTCCGTCGTGATTATACCGCAGACTTAAGCAACACAACGAACCACACAAATGATCTATGAAATACTTCATGAAACTCCCTTTTTTCTTTTCAAACAAGATGTCTTTCCATCCCTGAAAACTAACCAGCAAAGAGCCATGTACGCCTCATTTTCGCTAACCCCATTCCTTTGCTCCTATGGAAAAAGATTGCCTTGTCTTTCCTCGCCTCAAGAATCGCTAGCATTGGCCCGGTTATCCTGCTTCATATCTACGTTAGAGCATGTTAGACGTATTATTCTAATCAGAACGCCATCTCCCTCCATAATGTATGTATGAAACTCTATTTGCTGATACTTTCGCTGCCACCTCCTCGCTGTTCTCGCTCTGCTGACTGGTCTGAAATGATCTACTATCTGCATTCGAAGTATGTATATATATACAGACCCTATTTTCTAATACACAACATACTACACGAGATAGTGAACGGGTGGAGCATTCCATAAGTAGTAAGTTTGCGCATGACTCAGGCTTGCGCCCCGAAAACAAGTTTTACGTTAGGAAGGGGGATCTTCTGCGTCACAACAGAGACGAGGCAGGTCGGCCCGATCCATCTGGCTCCGATTAACTGTCAAGTGTCAAGCCCTCTGGCTGGTGATCGACCACTTATGCATGTATGCGTCGAGGGGGAAACTGGGGCTGGTTAATCACAGAATCTCAGTCGAGCACGCGCCACAGCGAAGGACAAACATTGGAGCGTAGGGAAACAAACAAATAACTCAACGACATTGGAAATGCGGTGTGTAACCAAACCGGATATTAGTGGTCTGGAAACGCTCATGCTCATAAGGTATGTCTGAGTTTTTGGAGCTTTATTAATACTCTGCATAGTGTTCACATATTGTTTTGCAGATATGAAAGGCTCTATCGTCATTTGGGAGGGTGGTGGCTGGACGATGAAGAAAGTGAAGCCGATCAATATCGGCAATGAGGGAGTCTGTTTGCCGAAAAGGGGTAACGTTTGATACTAAGGCCATATTCATACTTCCGGGGGGAGCGATTTCTAGAGAAAAATTGTTTTGACCAGAGACCACGGGAAGATGGAGATCTCTCAATGAAGATTTTCTGGATGGGTGTGCGCAATGCATGCACTGTGGATCTCCTCCCCGAGAACCTCGCTGCAAGCTAGTGTGCAGATGGGCATTGAGTAGCAGAACCCAGAAAATAGACAGAGAAAAAGCAAAGAAATAGAAGTAGAAGGAAAAACGAAAATAATTAGAAAGATGTTGGTCAAGATCTGCCGTTGGGAGATAATCCACACATAAGATCGAACCAATATGCTCGCGTGCCATCATCTTTTGAAAATAACCATAACCTATAGTCAGTCAGGATTTAAATGCTGACTATCTGGTCCAGCTTTTCCTCCCTTCTTACCATATTTATGGGTGCATGCATCCAAAGGAAAGCTCCCTTGCCAGCTAGAGATCCATCAAACCCATTAATCATGAAAAGGGTATAATATTGGTCGGGCGGAGTGCCAAAACCTTGGTAACTCCGCTCTCGAGCGGAAGCCGACTAAGTCCGAACTTCAATCACTAAATCGCTCCAATGGGAATAGGTACGCTACCACGCAATTTTTTTTTATCAGTATGTTCCTTTGGGCGTTTAGGTGTCGGTGAACAAAACTGTCCACTTCACCGTGTGAATGAATGCAGTGCGGACGGAGTGCGCACAAGTAAATTATCTCCATTTACTCGATCGCGCCATTCTGGAACCGTACCAGACGTCCTGTTTGTTCAAAAGCTCAAAAGTGCCACGGTCACGTAGAAGACCGCCCGATTTTCTGGGACATGCAAAACAAGTGGTCTGTGCTAGAACTCTTCAGAAGTGTGCACTACATGGTAGGCTGGTCACTGCAGATCACCCTAGATGTAGTCGTGATGATCATGGTAGGGTGTGAGTGAATGGCTAGATATGCAGAATGGAGCATTCTGGCAGAAGGCATGAGCAGAGTTCTCCCATCTATTATACTCCTCTCAGTTTAGTTGCTGAAGTAGGTGTTGAAAACACGGGGCCATTGCTCGATGTGCCGAATAAGTAATGTACTGTATATTCGATTGAAGGGACCAGGGAGCATGGGAAGGTAAATTAACGGAATAGTCGCTAGCGGATCTGCTGGAGAGCCACTGAAAAACAATGTGGCAGATCTCAAGAGATATCCGTTTGGCTCGTTGGATCTCCAGAAGACGCAACAGTGGCGGCCTGGCGAACCAAAATCCTGACTCCTTCACATGAGCCCGACCCCTTTAGCCTGGGCTGTAAAGAGTAGCAAAATCAGTCAGTTTTCTCCTCATCTGGAGAATATTTTAACGTCCCTTATATTAACTAGTTAACTAAGTTAACTAGGCCGATTAGGCTTACCTAACAACTAAACTGACCGGTTCACGGGTACCACGGCATATCCTCTAGTTAATCAGATCCAAGAGCTGACTCGATGGGACTAAATACTTTTTTTCATAGGCGAGAAGACACTGCAGAATTCTGCACTATCAACAACAGGCAAACAAAATAGATTTCACCCAAAAGCCCAGAAAATATTAGCAAGAGCTTGGAAGATAGAAATAGGTAGGAATCTGCACAATAAACCGCTAGAGCGCGCTGAGGTCTCAGCGCCATCTGGTGCCCAGTAGGTGGCAGTCGCTGATTCTGATGCGATGAGATACACTTGTAGAATGATCATCGGACCCTGCATATAAATCTGGAGGGCTTCCAGTAACAAGTGCGCATTATTCCCATGCATGTGGTTGCGGGTTCATCAATATGCTTAAACGTAGAAGGTTCCCTAACAACGCATCCCATAGGATGCTCTTAGGAGCGGCTGAAATCAAAAATAATACCCATTATTCGGGGAGATAGTTAGGCTCTTCATATGAAAGGGTTTCAACACCTATATTTTTTCCTGGCTCGAAATCAAAACGGCGTATAGTTCGGCGAGAGGCGCTGAATGTGATGCGTTGTACTCCGTAATGATCAACTCGATAGACCTATATCTCGATTGACATACGTAGCGGATGATCGATTTCGTGTCTAAAACCTTAGATTCTGGTTTCAAGGCTCTCCCCAACGACTGGCTGATGTTAGATGCCCAGGCCGCCATGGAAGCTAAAAAGAGTACACGTTGTGGTTTATCTCTGGGAATCGCGATTTCTGGGAACCAGGATTGAGTGTTGTTCTGAGCAAATGATCTAACTGCGTATATATGGCATTGGGTAAATTTAGTAGAAAATCAAGCAGGCGACTAACATGTTGTTGCGTTCGATATTTGAGTTGGATCCTCGGGTCCGCACTCTGGGTACATTGGATGGTGGATTGCCAATGCACCTCAACTCAAGACTTCTCAACTCAAGACTTCTCAACTCAAGACTTCTCAACTCAAGACTTCTCATATCAAATGACTCATTCCAGCCGTTGGAAACAAACACAGAACGAACACCTAACAAGATTTTAAAAGTCAACTCGTAAGTCATGACGATACAATAACCCTCGTTTTCCCGCCAGTGGCAGGAAAAGAGTTTCCCAATTTTGTGGCAGAAACGAAAAGACCAAGAAAACGATGCCCGATACGTGGAGGGACAGGGATAAAGAATCACTAACTTTTGATCACGCCGTACAAAATATGATATTTTGTGGGCGTGCGACCGGGCGATCAATCAATGAGACTCAAATGTATTCATAAGATGACACCCCAACTTGTGATAATGAACGGAAAAGCTCCGCTCCGCTACGTTTTTTCTTGTTTTCTTGACTTCTTTGCTTTTCCCGTCACATTGGGCTATTGATTTCCGTCAACTTTGCACTCTCATCACGAAGATGAATGCCACTTTTATGCCGTCTAGAATTGGATAATTGTTTGCTCCTCCGACAGGAGGTTTCGTGACATTCAAAGTGATTTGTTGCGTTTGGTACACGTTCGAATTCTTATCGACCACGGCTGATAAGAATAAGAAACATTATAGTACTATGCTTATGACGTGTACTGTTGCGAACTACAACGGCAAGGGGAAGTTGTGGCTATGGCTGCCAAACAGGCGCATCCGAATCCGATATGCGAAACCGTGGAATGTTGGGGCTTCAGATTCTTCATACGATATTGAGACTTAATAATACAAGAGGGTGGGCATCTACGCTTCCTCCTGATAATTTTTATCCGACTAGGTGGTGGAACATACCTTTCATCAGAACAACGGGTAAAATGATCTCCGGGCGGTGGAGGAGGCAATCAATCAAGTCTTTCTTTGCCTTAGGCCATGGGCTAGGGAAAACGTAAATCATCAAGCTTGCGAAGGAGAAAAAGAATATAAATCAAAATAAATTGGAGATATGGTGGTTTCCAGCTTGGCTTCGTGCAATTTCCACCGCGTACTTCGTATATGCGAGACGCTTGGCTGCTTCTTTCAGTCTGTCAGCTCTGGCCAATTTCTTGGCTGCTGTGAATATCCATGTATCAGTCCACGGTTCACTGAAGAATAGTGGGAAGACCTGGGACTGAGGCCTTTTAATGAGAAATACAAACGCCCCAAAATCAAATGGTCGAGGCAAGGGGTCAATTGAATTAAATTCGCCCCGACAAATAGTCCCCAGGCTAAACCTTACAATTGATGTTGATGGATAGTATGACGACGTATTTAAGGGATTTTCAAAGGCAGTTCCACCTTTACCCATTTCGTCCATGGCTGCGATATACCTAATATATATGTGCCTAGCTTTATTCCAGGGGTAGCAAAATCCACAACGGCAAGGGGTTAAAGTGGAGCTGGGTTGACAAACAAATGATAGCTGGATGTGTCAAGCTAAAGGATTAGCCAGTGCGATATGAGCTTGTTTCGACAGCTGGCGAACGATGCGGCTGGAGCAGTTTCAATCGACAACATATTAAACAAAGGATCTTTCGCGGATCGACATGTGAAAGTCTAAACAGCGTGCTAGATGCAGCTCGTCAATCTAACGCATCGAATCCACGTCAATTACAGCTCCAGAACTGGGAGGGTCCATACCAAACACTGAGAAGTTCAAGCGGGCTTGATGTATTCTTGGGCATGTGGCCCGGCCCAGGTGCAACAATAGCAACAAAAGCAACAAAAATGAATTTTCAGAAGCGAGAAGCATGCAAGTATTAGAACCTACTTTAACGCTTCGGTTTCGTTTGAAGGGCAGCGCCTGAGCGTATGCCATTCGAGGGAAACACCGTATAAACACGAAATGGTGCCAAGCATATGAAAAATCGCAGCTCACCGTCAATCGTGCGTTTCCTAGTTTGTAAATTGATCTTGCTCATGACTCCACCAGGAATGGATGTGTGCTAATTTGGCCAAATAAAAATCACACCGTCAATTTCAGCTTCGCATCGGTAACCAGGGATGCGACAAATAAATCGCGGCTGGCTCAAATGCGTCCGTCGTCTGCCATGCAAACAGTTAGCTTGATTGAGATTCTATTGAAGTTACAGTACCACACAAGCGCCAAACGCAAAGGAAATTGGGAGCAGTTTTTTTGTATTTCCCAGGCTTAACTGATTTCCCTCTTTTTGGTTTTAGAAGTTCAAACTACTGCGTATGTTTCTGGCAGGTGCTGACTCTGGGTATGTATGTCGAACTACACGGTGTGCTTTTTTTTCTTTTTTTTTTTTTTTTTTTTTTTTTTTAAACCGGGAACGAGCTCTGGGCGCGGGGTATCACTAGACGGCCTTTTCTTTTTTTGAACATTTGATGTACGAGGCTATGAAAAATAAGAGCCTTTCTGTAATAATCCTTGAAACAGTTGGGAATATCCCTGGCTCATGGCTGGTCACAAATATTCTTAGAGATAATGAGGGTAACTAGCAGTTCTAACCGTCACTGACTTCCTCTTCCGCAAGAACGACTTTGCTGTCTTGACGATTCAAATGTACCTTGGCAACAGTCCATGGCTGCGCCATAGTCATCGCCCTGGTTGGTGCCGCTGGTATTGATTCGTGTTTTGGCTGGATTTTCGCTGCATGTGCATGCTTGCCTTGCAGCATACATGACATGTCAACACCAATGGGCGTTTGCGAGGGAACAAAATTTGACCATTCACCTCTCAAAAGACATTGTCGAAGATGGTCTTTGCTCCCGGGATTTGCGCCATATTTCAAAATCTCGCTTCAGCTAAGATGCGAGCACAAAGCACAGTTAGGGCGGAACAATCGACTGATGGTGGTTGACTGGTTCACTGACCCCCACTCCCAGTGGCAGTGTGCGGTCCGATAGTCCAAACTATTCTACCAGTTTTCAATTTTACTGTAGCAAACCGTGGTAAGTCAGTAGCCGTTAGCCCGCGAATAGCAGCAGCAGAATGGATGGTGGTGGGGGATTATTGTTTGCGGGTGATTGAATGGGATGGGATGTGATGTGAGGAGGATGTCCGGTGTGGCGTTGTGGAGGTTTTTTTGGGTCGACTTCCCGTCCCGTCCTCCGCCCGCTGCTGAATAAGCCGCGCTTCCCGGACCTCGCTGGCTGACTTCGAACATCAAGCCCAGATACAGTTCCCAAATTCTCCAACGACACTCGGCTTGCAAACAATCGATTGCTTCAATGCTTGCTCCAGCCCTCCACTACGCCATGCAGGTCCTATTCGTTGCCGTTGTTTGATCATTTCTGTTCCAAAAAAAAACCTGTCCCGAAGCCATGACAGTAACTGAATCTGCACGGGCAACTCAGTGGTTACAGCTTCACTAGACACGAGGGGTTGTTCCCAGCTATTGCCCAGCCCGCTGGGTTGTGTCTCAATACCATACTACATAAACGGGACCTTCACCTTCATAATAATAATACAGAGCAGGCTCCCGCTACTGTTAATTGACGTGAGTCTTCACATCGTCTTGCCGCTGCTGTTGTGGTTGGTTGTCAGTTTTGCACTCCGTGCCTTTAACGCACTGCCCTGTTTTTCCAATGTATTCTATTTAGTTGTTCTCTTATTTGACTTTGTTTAATCTTTAATTATTTTCTGTTGCCTTTCTGTTATTTCTCGAAGAATTGTGGCCGTTTGCCGCCCGTCGAGTTCCATGTCCCTCAAGGGAAAAGCAGAACAACACAAAGAACCATTGATTGGCAATACTGTGTATTTTCAACATGCAGGCCGAGGTGGTTGCGCTAGACTTTTTCAGCCTTGCTTACCCTCAATTTTTCTCTCCTTCAGAATCTGCGCCAACGGCATATCACCACCGGGCATATCGGACTGCACCTGAGTTCCTGAATACATTTCGAGCCCCATATCCAGATAATTTCGACCAAGCTCCGAAATACAACGTCATCATGGGCACCATTCCCCCATCAGGTAACATGACAGACCCGGATCATATGGCTGAGTTCCAAAAGCTCTCCAATCATTATGAGCCGGATTTACAGGTGAAGAACATGGCTCAGGTCCTTCTCAGACCCATTGGCTAATGGGTTCGCACAGGGACCTCTGGTGGGGCCAAAACAGTCCAGTAGTATGATAACGTCCGAATACGCAAACGCGGACCCAATATATGTAGCAAAGACTACGGTATGTGGGGAACAATGCTCATAACCTGCGGAGGATAGGGTATAACGTGAGGAATGCATGGCTTACCACCAGCAATTAGGCGCTTTCCCATACTCATTCACATTACCGTATTATGAAAGGAGATGGAAATTGCGGGTGGAGAGGTGAGCGATCAAAACGGCCCCTCTTAGCAACCTATGTGCTTTGGAGACTTATAATACGTCAGCTGTTGCTTTCGGATATTTTGAGACTTTATTCAACATGCGAGATACTACGAAATTGGCACAAGAGCTGGCTCGGATTAAATCTTTCAATGAACTTCTGGACTCTGCTGGATGCCAAGAACATCTCTATGAAATGTTCGTTGACGCCACGGAGGAGCTGCTTGGCCAAATATCGCAAGAGATTGGGAAAGGAAGCTATGACGATACATTCCTCTTTAACGCGTTTAATGATGAATACAATTCTTCCTCTATCATCATGCATTTCAGGGTGAGCCCATGCGAATCCCCATACTTCTCAATTCTGAAGGTTTGGCTCACAATTTGGTATGACCTAGTTAATGACGAGTGCCTGGATGAAACTAAATCCGAGTCGCTACTCGGACTTCCTTGGGATGTCGGTTGATGAATATTGTGCAAAGACGATCGAAACCGTTAAAACTGAAATTGATGAAATAGGCATTCAGGGGCTGTTCGATGGAGTTATTGAGGGGTCAGGGTTTGCTATCGAGATTCTCTACCTTGATAGGAGCGAAGGAACGGAAGTGACTCCGCATTTGCTTTCATCCAATAACCCCATCGCAACGATTAGGCTTCTCTATCGACCGTAAGAACTCCTCTATTTTGCCCCGTACCTCCAAAAAACATATAACTGAAATGATCTATAGCGGTCACTACGATCTCCTATATCAAACCGACCAGACAATCCACAACCAAGGAATTACCACCGTCAACTTCCAATATGCTATGAGCTCTGACTATATGCCTTGGTATTCAAGCGCCCTGCCATTTGATTTGAACCCAGTTTTGATGTCCATACCGAGCCTTCCCCTCGACACTACCAATACTTCGTCACATGTACCCAACAGCCAACCGTACACGTTTCCCGGTCATATTAACTCCCACGTCCCCCCTCCAATGGCCCCACAGTCTCCGCCAGCTCCATCGGAACCTTCTCCAATTTCCAGCTTTCCTGTCAGCCCGGTTTCCACCCCGGATAAATCCACAGAGCTCCAGATCAGGATGAATCCGCTAGTTTGCGAGCCAATGAATACCCTCCCGCTTCCTTCTGTACCGTCACGCAAGTAAGTAGATTCTTACGTAATGCAATACTCACTTTAAACTAGATTCTCAACATTTCCCCCTGTGTACTGACCACACCTTATAGCTCTCCTAGTAACCTTGCACACTTCCACCATCCCGATTTCCAACCTTCCCAATGGGATCCTAACGAAGAATATAAATAAATTCCAGTTTTTTTGTCTACTTTTAAACCCTATCCTATTGCTCGAAGAGCTTATGGCATGTTATGTTATTAGCGCCTGTGTTGCATTTTCTCAGTGTCATATCTACATCTAGTATGATAACGCCTGTTTCGTAAAACAATGTTTAGCATTTCAATTTCATCAGTTCTGTCACTCCTAGAGGCTGGTAGAGGAATGCAAAACTGTGTTAATTGTTAATGGGGCTTTTCTGATTTGCTTTACCTATTTTTTCTATTTTGTTATTTTTTCGTTTTCCAGCACACGGGTATAATTGATGCTTTTGTGCATACACGCCGCTCTTCCCTAGCCCTATAACGAAGATGACCCAGCACGGAAAATATAATGTATTGCAGCATGATAGCTGACGCTGACAATTGTTTACGTTTGCATTTTCTAATGTTCTTGGTTATACTTAGGTGTACTTGTCAGGGTCTTGCCTAACCGTCTTGCAGGTTTCGTCTCTACTCGTAACTGGTTCAGAGAATTTCGTTTCTTGATAATTTCTAAATTGAAGACAACCGAAAAGGAGTTTCAAATCGACTACCTAGGTATATCACGTACAGCAATATCCCCATTTCATTCAACCAAAAGCACAACATGAAGTACAGTATTTCTTATTCGTTTCAATCTCAGAGGTACCGGAAATGGCGAACACATCACTGAATAATCTCAAAGAAATCATTTCACTCATCAAAACAGAAGAAAAGACTGAACATGGAACGAAAATTAAGCGGTTTAAAATGAGACACGGCGAAATTTTAAGAAGCAGAGAGGAGAGAAGACAAGAGTATAGCAAGAACAGCATTATCCATTCACCCCTGCTGGTTCCCCTGACGAATTCTGTGGATAAGGCTGTGTCAGCCATGCGTTGGCAGGTGATTTGTTCGTCATAGTTGTTGGCGAAGATAGAGATGATTGTCGCCGCCTATGATGGAGACCCCGAAAGTCGTCCCTTAAGGCCCGTATATCGCGCAGACCCATGTCGAACATGGGCGAGTCGGAGAAGAGCGCGATGCCACGATGTAAGACCATCCTCTTGCGCTTTTGGGCCCTGGTAGTGCTGTCTCCTTTGTCGTCGTCGTTGTCGTCCGACTCAAATTCTCCAATGATTTGTGGGAATATCACGAATGATTTGGCTACTTGGTGGATTGTTTGTGGTTGGAGCGTGCTGGAAGAAGTTGGGCTTTCAGGTCTGTTACTGGTACCACTGCCATTGCCATGGATGGCATTAATCCCGTTGCTGGGGAATGAGAAGGTTAACGGCACCGAATCTTCCCCAACGGTCCATGAATCCCACGAGCCATCATTCTTCAGGCCAGGAGTATCGTTGACTTTTATCGTGCAGCTATCGTTGCGTCGCAGGGACCAGATCTTGAGCGCTGCCTTCATAATTTCAGCCACCTCCTTTCTGACATCCGGGCTTCCTTGCTCGTTATCGTGGATGAACAGTTGCAGCTTGTCGACAGCTTCCTGTGCCACTTGCTCTATGATCTGTGTCACACCGGAGAACTTGGGCAGTTTGTCAAGTGCCTTGACGGTTATTCCTCTCCATACTTTTTCATCGTCTGGGCTCAGGGTAGTGGATATGGTGTTCAGGATGGCCTTTTCGTCGCGTCTATCACTGTTATTTGTACCTTGGCTGAGAAGCAGTTTGTCCCGGAATATCGAAATCAGGTGCCCCGATATGAAATTCTGCAGAGCAGCTTTCCGCAAAGATATGGCCACCCCGGTGCTGGAGGAGGAAGTGTAGTCAAATATACGACTCGCTTGTCCAAGTTCGTTTTTGCTACTCAGTGGATCAAAGACCTACGCAACGGAAAATTATTAGTGAAATTTTGGAACCGTTCACGCGCTATGGGATTTATACCAAGGCAGCTTTCTCGGGCAAATTCTCAGATAACCTCGTGGCAAAGTTTCCAGTAAGTTGGTACATATGTTCGACGTAGCTTTTACTGTTTAGATGTGTTAGCTATGAAAAAGAAATTTACAGTTGACCATCTACAACAGCATAACAGCAAAATAAAGACTTACTAGTCAACGGAAGCTGTTGTAGAAACCGCCGTTTCCGCGCTCAGCGTGCGCAATTTCTCCTGGAGTGTTCTCACTTCCCCCCCTAGCTTTTCATTTATCCCCTCCACGGTACCCCGATACAACTTTAACCTGGTCACCTCAGTTTTGAAATTCTTATTCAATTCGGTGGTGTCAGCCTTCTCCTTTTTGAGCTTCCGCAAATCTGCCTCAAGATTGCTCTGTGCGGCCTTCGCTTTCTCGAGGTATTCTCCTTTAACTTTTCTCTTCTCTCTTTCCAAAGTCTCCTCCATTTTTTTCTCAAGTTTGACCTCCTTTTCGCGATATTTCTTTTCTTCCACTTGGCGCTCTCGATCAAGCCTAGTTTTCTCTTTCGCGACTTTCTCCTTCTCTTCTGCAACTGAACGGCTCTCTTCTTTCAATTTCTTGTTCTCCTCTTCAAGTTTCCGTATCACCTTATCCTTATCTTCTTCGACCTTTCTGATTTGCTCATCCTTAACGGCGGAGATGGTTTCGAGCGTGTTTTTGAGCTCCTCGACCTTATCCACTCTCTCGAGTTCAGGTGCCGTTACCGTTTCGATACCTTGGATTAGTTCTTGCATTGGTGGTGTTCCCAGGAAGCTGAGACATTTTATGATGGTGCGGAGGGAATTCACAATAGTCTCAATTTCGTCCTTAGAGACTCCCGCAATCGGCCCGTCGGCAGCCTGTTTGGCTGCTTTCTTCGAAGACATCTAGAAGATGGGAAAGTTTCGGTTATTAAAGTCAGCTCGTCCATCTTGATGGTATCTGCCTAACCTCCTCTTCCTACTATACTAGTTGCACCAGAGCCAACATAGACGGAACATAGTATCCTACATCTACATACCTTCGGGTCCCGTATAAAGCCCACAGAATAACTGCTGGTACTGCGCTCGCTACTTGGAGGATGCTGAAACGGCAACCGACGTAAGGCCTTGTTAATGACGTATTGCGCCCGAGAAATAGTGCACTTGTCTCGTGTCGAAAAGATATGGTTTGGTCGCTTTTTTCCCATAGAGATTCGGTATTTATTTTAACTTACCAGCACTGGTGGAAGGAAGGCAGAGTTCATTATTCATGAGCTTAGGTAGAAAAGAGTAGGGGAAAAAAGGGGCGGTAGAACTGAAAAACAATTCAATTCAAACCAAGGAAATGCTCAGCAGCTGCAACTATATATATACCTCCAGTGTGTACTGTAAATATACACTACCTTCCCTGGGTTTCTCTACTTTCTCTATTTTCATTATCATGGGCACCCAATCTGCCCGTACTCAGTTTAACTGAGGCCTCCAGCTTCTTCCCCTCCCTCCCACCCCCTTCCACCCTTTTCCACCCTTTGATCAAATGAGCCTCATCCTTTTCGAAAAAAAGGCAGTTTCCGGATAGATGCGTGGAAAACTTGCAGTCAGCTGCAGATTTGGAAATGCTCTCAACCCACCGGTAGCTGTCAACGTGTTTTTCGCGCGGACGCATGGACCGCTTCTTTTTCTTTTTCTTGTTCTCTCTCTTCTTGCTTTATTCTATACGGCATGCGTCTGTATTGGGTAGTTTATACTGCGTAGACCTGCTCGTTTCTTCCGTTGGTGCGGGGTGAGAACCATCGCTTAATTGCTTTTATGGTAAAAAGGAGGGTTGCGGGTGGATGAGAGGTGGAGGGGTCTCCAACCCTTGTATTTAATGCTCAACTGGATGCAAGCGGGCCAAGCGCACGAGCTGATGCCTTCCAACAGATGGATGAGCCATATGCTGGAGATAAATTGGTTAAGTGGTGCAATTGTCCAATCCGGTAGCATATTGAATGTTGGTTAGTAGGGGGTGCAGATGCGTAGGTGTTGGCGGGAATTCGATGCCAGTGTTCTCATTTTCTATTTGTCAAGGCGCTGGAGTCTGTTCGCTCTAATGCATTGCTTCGAATCGAGATATTTTTGGCATTCATGGCCTGCAGCATGGGACCCCATATTCTCCAGTTCTCATGTCAACATATTGAGGTAAGGAAAGGACTGTCCATGGTATTCCACACTCGAGAAGAGTTGGAAGACTTGTATGGTTGGTTGTGATCGGGGAAAGCGGCTATGAAGGTTTTAAAATATTTTTTATTTTTTATTTAATGTACATGGAGAGCGATGAGGAAGAGGAAGCTCACCTAGCCCAGCTCTAGTAATGATTTTCAGCCATGCGGGGGTTAGAAAAGCTGATCACAAAACAAACAATATTTTTCCGCCAACATGCCTCAGTTGGGTAACTTAGGTACTGCAGCCTGAAAATAGACCTCAATTTGAATTATCTGGCCATCTTCAACCCAAGTTCCACGTAATCTATCCATTCAATCGTTGCCATTAATGCGGAGAAAATGATGCGATAGCCTCTCCCGACTCATTCATCCATCAGAACATCCACCACCAAGCCAACCTACAAACAGCCCTGGGGTGGAGAGAAGAGATACAATAAAAAATTATGTTCAACAGGAGAGCACCAGAAAAGCACGATGGCGTCACCTGCGATAATTGCGGTATGGTACCCATCCTCGGCCACCGGTTCAGATGTATCAATTGTATAGATTTTGACCTGGTAAGAGGAGCCTGAATATTTTCACTCGCATTGCCCCTATTTTCCCCCTGCGGCATATCTCTCTCTCGCATTCCCGCAGAGGCTTCTTCCTGGCTTTGATATATCGAAAACGAATATCAACCATTCATTTAAAACAAATGCACTTTTTTGTACAAGAAATTAATATTATGCGCCCCTTGCTTGGGTATTCCCTCCACCACGCATGCACAGTGCTCAAGCTGTGAGGAATTGAACCCACACTACCCCAAACATACATTTCTCAAGATCCGAAACCCAATCCCGGTTGCCATCAATATCTTCCCATTCATCCCGGCACCTCTCCCAGAACACCATCTAGGACCATCGTCAGGAATTGGCACAAATATCAATACAAATACAATGTCTCCTATCACTTCCCAGCAACAGCAACATCAGCCCGGGTTGTTTTATCAGCTAAACCTCCACCCAGTGGCACCTCTCGATCGGGGTCTATCACTCCTTTCTCCCCAACCACAAGATAGACCCGACCCCCCTTCCCCCACCTTCATCGACACCGTCAACCAATTCGGCTTCAAACTCCAATACCTGCTCGCCATGGAAAAATGCCCCAACGGTGTCGCCGCAGCCAACATCTACCGTTGCCTCATGATGGCCGCAGGAGGCTCGCAAGGCGCAAACCGAGAAGCCTTCGCAAAAGTGCTCGGCTTCGATGCCAGCATTGAAGCGCTATTTGGCGCGATGCGGAATACCGTGCAGCTGGATAAATACTGTAAGCCCCATCCTAGTAATGTAAGTGGTGTTGAGCTGGCCATCGGTAGCTCGGCATGGCCTGGGAGATTAATTGAGATTAAGCCGGAATGGGCGGAGATGATGAAGAGTATGTTTGAAGCGACGTTCGCGCCGCAGGAGGTTCAGGCGATGAATGCATGGGTGAGCGAGAGAACGCAGGGGAAGATTCGGAGTGTGGTTGGGGAATTGGATATTTCTGCTGAGGATATCAAGTTGATTACGTGTTTGTATTTCAAGGCGAAGTGGGAGGTGCCGTTTACGAAATATAATACGATAACGGGTGTATTTTTCGGCTTCGCTGAGCAGGGGATGGGGAAACGTGAAGTGAATGTGGAGATGCGGTGTGATATGATGCATCGGACTTCTGATATTTTGTATTGGGAGGGTAATGTTGCGCAGATGTGTGTTTTGCCCTATCAGACAAAAAGTAGTATGAATAAACCGGAACCATCACCATTCCACTCAAGGCCCTCCTCCGTCTTTACAAACTCCGCCACGCTCAGCACCGGGAATAAAGACTCTGCAATCGAACCGACTTGGAACGCAGCCATAATCCTCCCCAAAACACCCGGCGTAGAAGCCATCCTCGCCATTCTCTCTCGCTTCTCTACCTCCCCTTCCACCCTCCGCTCCCTCCTCGACATAAACCCTCCTAGCAATAGCAATATCCCCTCCTCCTCATCCAATCTAAACTCAACATACCTCCACCTCACCCTCCCCCGTTTCACCCTAAAGCAAAGCTCAGATATCTCCGAACTCCTCTTCAACCAAGGTCTACGAGCCGTTTCCCGCCCATCTCCGGACTTCTCACCCATGACACCTTCACAATATGCATATATCTCCAGCATCAAACATGATTTGGTTATAGAGGTCAATGAGGAAGGGACTGAGATTGCTGCTGCGACGAGCATGGGAGTCTTTGGAAGTGCAAAGCCACCTGCAAAGGTTCCAGTGGAGATGAGAGTGGAGAGGCCATTTTTGTTTTTGGTGTTTGATAGTCGGTCGGGGAGCGTGCTTTGTTCGGCTATTATTAGTGAGGTTGGGAAGAAGAATTGAGGAAGAGATTCAAGTAAAGGATTATTTTCCCCTCTTTTTTTTTTTTTTTTTTTTTTTTGCTTATTCTCCTTGTATATGTTTGGTTGTCAGGGTTATAAGCTATTTGCTAGAACATGGGAGAGTGAGTTTGGTGGAGTCGTAGATCGATATATGTCCTCCCATTTATGATCTTGGAGGAAAGGGGTTCGGGGGCGGAAAGGGGGGATATTTACCTTACCCCTTAGTTGTTTTTTCCCCAAGCACAACATCGAGAATCAATGTCCTAGCCACATCTTCCATTTATTGAGTTGTGTGCATTAAGATATCTAAGGATTTGAAAAGAAAAGAGCTGAATATATTTAACAGAAGTGTTATATTCACTTTTTAGATTTAGTTCCATAATTCATATAGAGTACAAGTATGCTTCGCTCACTCTACCGCAGACTTCTATATCCACTTATACATCAATATAATATATTTTAATCCATGCCATCAGGATATATCCAATCTGTATATACTAAATTGAATATTAAATATACCAGGCTAGCCAGCATCATTCAATCTGTGTTTTCAATTTTGCATACTGAATATAGCGGATATGCTGGTGTCATCCAATCTCTAAATTCAATCTGTAAATTCAACTCGCCACTTAATCTCTATAATGCCTCCATATTACCAGTATCATTCCCCTCAAGGTAATCCCCAACTGCCAAAGAATCTCTTCAATAAGATGACAGAAAAAGGTATGAGATATTTTGCTTTGTTCAGCAGTGTGAATCTTCTCTTCTTCTCTGTATATTTCAATCAATGGTTGAATTCAATTTTTATATCTTGTAGCTGAGATATTATTTTTGTTTACTATTCTCTGTTCTTATACCTCTTTTTTGATGTCGACTTGCACTCTTGACATATCTCACAGGTTTTGAAGATGAATTTAAATAAGAATAGCAAGTGGAATTGATTGCAACTGATTCATCTTCGCAGGGGCATTTGTTGATCTTGGAGATACTGATCATGGCCGATGAAACACAGCTACACTGGTACTGTACCAGTTAAATTGAAAGAAGGATTCAGTAGGTCTGAAGTTTTTTCAAGAAGAGTAGAATAATCAATTTTTAGATGGTATGTTTAATTACTGAAACGGTCGATTAAGGATAAATTAATTATTTGAAACTTGAAACGATATATGAGGTTTCCGGGATTCGGAGTCCGCACTAGTTAAATTTTTTGGGGAAACACTTTTATATTCGCGATGTGTAAGCTTTTTAGAAATATATTCGCATATCCCTTTCCCCACACCCCAGCTAAATGATTCCGCTATGCATCCGCCATGTGAAACATATATACTGCACTCGAATTTTCAAAAACTAGATCACAAGAAAAATATATAGAGAGAACTACAATCTCATATCCCCATCACCTCCCAATTCTTACTGATCCCTCACCCCGTTAATCATCCCCCCTTCGCCCTCGCCCTCCCCTTCCTCCACGACCGCCCAGTCCCTAACCCCACCTTTCCAATCCGCAATCCTCCCCTCCTTCACCTCAACAATTACAACCCTCGCACTCTCATCCACTGTCGCACCAACCACATCTTCCATTTGCCTTTCCCCCTCCCCCTCCCCCTCCCTCGCCGCAGCAAACAAACTCATCCCATCCGGCGCATCAGACGCAAACGTATTATTCTCCAAATGCCTCTCCTTACACCACCTCTCCTCCTCCGAGCCCAACTCGGCAAACCTCGCCTCGCCAATGATAGTCGTGCTAATACTGCTTAAGGCGCTCGTGTTGATATTAAGCAGTAGAGACGCGAGGCTGGAGCGAGTTGCCGCCGGGGGTGGGGAGCCGTCACGGGTTAGGTTCAGGTTTGAAGAGCGGGTTGGGGGCCGGTGGGAGACCCAGTCGTGGACGAGGAGGGAGACGCGCGGGTTTGAGAGGAGGTTTAGGGTCTTTTTGGAGGCGGCGTTTGTGGTCATGATTATTGTCGGGTGGGAGGTGAAGGGGGTTGAGGGGAGGTAGGTATAGCTCATTAGAGAGACGTGGGGGATTAAGTTATCGCAGGTTGCTAGGTGGAGCTGGGGGGTGAGGGTGGGAGTTTAGCTGGATGTCGGGGAAAGCTCAAGATAGGATGCATTACATACAAATCTGGCATTTTTCAGACACGAGACTACTTCTGGCGGTAGGCTGCTTGCGAAATGTGGATGGGTGGTTGTCGCAGAGGCCTCATAGCTGAGCGGGGGATGTTGGGTTTCGGCCATTTTGCGTGCCTAGGTTGATACACACTTTATGTAAATATATAGTAGATAAAGGGTAATTGTATAGCAATGGGCTGTTTATCCCACTTCGAATTAAGCTGTTGACCTGCTTGTGGCTGTAACTGTCGCTGTTGTTAGTTATTTTATAACTGGTAGATTTATCGCAGAAGTAATTTCTTTTACAAGCAGCAAGAACAAACATCCAAAACAAACAGGGGGGATTGGCTGACGTCATCTATATCACGTGTTATATGGATGCCCAAAACTGTCTAGCGCCTATACAACGGTTCCCCGCGTTTCTGGTGATTACCTAAACGGATGACATAAACTTCAGCTTCAACCTTCGTCCGCCTTGATTGAGCTCGACCTCGACTTTCAATTCAACTTTCAAATTCTCCTCAATTCTCTCATTGTCTGTTTGGTCTGTCTGTCTGTCTGTCTCTGTCCGTCAATTCCAGCGAAAAATTCCTCTTCATTTCTCTGTGTTGCTACTTGTTATATATACATATACAGAACATTTAGTTACTCCTCCCCATCAATCCAAGAGTCTTCCTCGCGCAGTCTAGGCCTCTCTTCCGCTGACCCTCAGATAGCGTGTTACCCTGTTACCTGTAGCATCAGCCTATCCTGTCCCATCCCTGTCAAACCCAAGCCCATTTCCCCTCTCCCTGCGTGTGTCTTGTCCACTCTCGCGTGCCTCCGCCAATTCACCACTCGCTGATTTCCCCTCCTTACCCCAACCTGTGTACTGCTACTGCTGCTGCTACTGCTACTATTATACTCCTTTACATATCCCCATCCCCGCATCAGGCTACTCAACACGCCTGGTCCTAGAGTTCGGTAGCTTAGCTGGTCGTCAAAGCGATATTTGCTATTGCTTTTCTCCTCGATTATCCCCAAACGCCAATCATATTCCCACACCTGTACGCCGCATCACTCTAGCCGTTCATAATCATCATGTTGACCCCACGTCTACTACGAATTCCGACCAGCTCTTCCTCCTCCTGCCCTTCAACCTTAATACTACGGCCCCTATCCACATCCAGCGCCCTATGCCGAGCCCCCTCGATCAGAGACATCACCCCAGACACCGCGACTAGCTTCAACGCGAGGCAGAAGGAGTTCCGGGAGAACCTGGAAGCTGCTCGGAAGAAAAAAGAACAGACAGAGAGTCAGTCGGGTCATGCTTCTGTTGTTTCTCCTGCTCCCTTTTCCTTTACTGCTAGGCGGTCGTCGGGCTCTGCGCGCCCCACTGCTCCGTCTGTGAGCAATGCGAGCGAAAAGCCCGGTTCTGCCGGCTCTGCCGGCTCTGCTGCTGCTGGTGGTGCTGCTGCTACTGCTGCGGGTAGTGGTGCTGCCACCACTACCTCCACTGTTTCTGCTGCTGTTCCTGATGCTGCGGACACTTTAGACATGCAAGGTTTGGGCTCACTTTCCACCCACCGCATTGTAGGAGAACACCGTCAATCCGACGCTAGCCACACACCAAAACGTGGTGCCTTGTCCAGCTTGATCTATGGCACCAAGGAAGGACAGCAGCTGGACAAGGACATCGAGCGCTCGTTCTCGGAGGTGCTAGCGCGGGGGAAATATGTCCATTCGATCGTTTTCCACGAAGTCAAGCCGGATAAAGTGGAGGAATATGTCGATTTGGTCGGGCAGTGGTATCCGCGGATGGCCCAGATTGAGAACAACAAAGTCAATCTGGTGGGGAGTTGGAGGACGCAGGTTGGGGATAACGATACCTTTGGTAATCAACTCCACCCCCCCCCCCCCAAAAAAAAAACTTTTTATCAAGGAAACTTAACTGACATTGTGTGATATTGTGTGATATGACCTAGTCCACATATGGGAATACCAGCGCTACTCAGGCTACCACGCCTCCCTCCACGCCATCTCCCAACACCCAGACTTCCGCGCTTTCGACCGCCGTCTAAAATCCCTCATCAACAACAAACGCACCTCCCTCATGCAAGAATTCTCCTTCTGGCCCACCACCCCACCCCGCAAACTCGGCGGCCTCTTCGAACTCCGCTCCTACACGCTCCACCCAGGCAACCTGCTCGAATGGGAAACCCACTGGCGACGAGGCCTGCACGCCCGGCGCGAAGTGATGGAAGGGGTTGGTGCATGGTTTGTGCAGATTGGCGAGCTGAACACGGTGCATCACCTGTGGCAGTTTGCGGATTTGGAAGAGCGGAAGATTCGGCGGGAGCAGTCTTGGTCGATTGAAGGGTGGGCGGATACAGTGCATAAGACTGTGCCGTTGATACAGTGTATGAAGAGTCGGATTTTGATTCCTATGCCGTGGAGTCCTGTGGGATAGTTTTTTTTTTTTTCAATTGAAACGGGGATGCGATTGTGCAAGGGGGGGGGGGGGGGGGGGAGAGAGGGGAAAGATGCTGTCGGTTTGATTGGGATTCACTTTATCCCTTGGAGGCAATCCGGATTGTTTGAAATATGAGCCCTACTGATGATTGTCGTGAGGACTCATATGTTGAGAGCTCTTAGATGTATACATTTATATATATATTAGGACTGAATTGATTCTACTCCTGATTCTGTTGTGGAGGGTGGTGGGAAGGAGGAGGAGGAGAAAAAAAAGGGGAGGCTTGGTTATTAGCACAACCCACCAGTTCTCCACCAGAACCTTCATCCTTCATACTTCATACATTACGGGTGAATTTCACCCATGTTCCATATACAATGGTACAATGGAGTGAAATGAAAAAGGGGGGGGGGGGGGGGGGATTTTCTAAAGGATCCACGGATGTTATTATCTTTCTAGAGAGGGGATGGATATGTATAGTGAGGGAAGTTGGGCATGTGGCTGAACAAAGATTTCAGAATCGAGTTTGTTGTCGTTGTATTTACCTAGATACCTCCCAACCCTGAGAATATCATACAAAAATAAAAAAAGAGAAAAGGGCGATACTACAGTACTACAGTACTACAAATACTACAAATACTACAAATACTACCTACCCAGATACTTCATCCCCCGCCTTTACATATACTATATAACATGATATCCCTGGGTACTAGTACTAGTATTACCAAAAATGCAACCCTCAAACTTATTCTCCGGGGGGGGGTTTAAGGTAATCAATCCATATCAGCCACAGCTTCCTAACCCTTCACCAGCCACATCATCCCAACCGGCCGGGGGCAATCAATGACCTTTATCCAGCCAATCAACGCCCCCATAACTGGCCCTGGTTGGCTCCCCCCCCCCCGGTCTTCCTTCCCGATTCCAAGGTTTCTTAAATAAATAAATAATAAAAAATAAAAAAAGTATATAAGAAAAAAACCTTTTTTTTTATTTTTTTTTTATTTTTTATTTTTTTTTGCGTTTTCGTTTTCCCATTACTTGTTCCTTGTTCCCGTGTCCTTTTTTTTAATTTTTGATTTCGTTTTTTTGGTGTCCTTGAGAACACACACAGACACACACACGAGAGAGAGATATAACTAACAGCTTACCCTAACCTAAACCTAATCTAGCACTGTATTGGGTATGCCGGTGGAGTGGAGCCTGTGAGAAGGACGAGGGTGTGATGGATGTGTATAATAATAATTAACTAAGGGTTATTTCCATTTTCAACATTTTCAACATTTCCCCCTCCCATCTTCAAATTCCCGTTTGGATCAAGGATCATTTCTCCTCTCCTCTTTCGTCCCACTTCCATACATAAAACTACACAACAAGAACCACAACATCAACAACAACAACAACAACAACAACAACACCACCACCACCACACCACCACCACCACCCAACAAACAACAATCAACAATCAACAATCAACATCAACGTCAGAACGCAATACCAAGCTCCATCTCCCTAGAGATTGGCATACATACACATACATACCCTAGGCCTAGGTATAGTGCCTACTTCAACCTGCAAAAAGTTACCCCAGGATAAGAAGTGGAGTTGGTAGCAGCCATGGTCTACGTCCGCCAACACAACCTCGCCGCCCTGCGCACGTACAGGTACTCCGGCGTTGATAAGTCGCTGGTGTCCCGATACGTGCTGAAGCCCTTTTATACTCATGTCGTCATCAAGTGTTTTCCCATGTCCATGGCGTGAGTTCCTTTTTTTTTTTTTTTTATATTTTTATATATTTTTTTTTGTATGTTGAAGTTTTGTGTTGTGGTCTGGTCTTGTGATCCTTTTTTATTATTTTATATATATATTCTTCCCCCCCCGCCCCCTCTTCGTGGTGTTTACCCCTTTTTGCGAAGGGCTGTATATGATATTGAGATGCCAAGGGAATATAACATCTGGGTTGAGATTTTATTTTCTTCACTACTTTCTTCTCTTCTTTTTCAGTCGAGGCTTTCTATGCTTTTTTTATTTATTTATTTTACTTTCAAATTACTTCATACTAACATTCTCTCTCTTCGCCCTCTTGCTAGACCAAACGCTGTAAGTTGGATCCCCTCATCAGATTGATTGATTTTTATTTTTATTTTTTTATATTAACCCCCCGTTACTCAAATCTACTGGTTTTTATCTCCATTTCTTCATTCTACTTTCCCATTTCATTCTTTTTCAAAAAGAAGTATTAAAAAAAAAACACTAAAGCTAACATCAAACCTATCTAGATCACGTTAACGGGCTTCGGTTTCGTGGTTATCAATTTCCTGACTCTGCTATGGTATAACCCTACCTTGGACCAAGATTGTCCGCCATGGGTTTATCTTAGCTGGGCCATAGGGTTGTTTCTGTACCAGACTTTTGATGCAGTGGATGGTGCTCAGGCGTATGTTCTATCACTATCACTACGTTTCTAATCATGTGTGATTTCACGCAGGCAATTTCTCTCTCTTTATAAAAGGGGGGGGGGGGTTGGTTGACTTTGAACCTTGGCGCTTATTTTCATTTTCTATGTATAGGCGGAGAACCAGACAGAGCGGACCGCTTGGTGAACTTTTCGATCATGGCATGTTTCCCCCCCCCCCTTCTCCCCCCCTTTTTTTTAATATATATTTTAGTTCGGAAGAACTTGAATTTTTGCTAATTTAATATATAGGAGTCGATGCGTGCAATACTGCACTAGAAGTCCTTATCTTTGCCGGCGCGACGAACCTGGGACAATCATGGGCTACCGTCTTGACTTTATTTGGCTGTATTCCTCCCACTACGTCACGTTTAACGACCACCTACTAACTTTCTTTCCAGCGGCCCTGACCTTCTACGTCCAAACCTGGGATGAATACTACACCCAAACCTTGACCTTAGGCATAATCTCCGGCCCCGTCGAGGGAATTCTAACCCTCTGCGCCGTCTACGCCACCACAGCCATAAAAGGCGGCGCCAGCTTCTGGCACAAACCCATGCTGGCAACCCTAGGCGCCCCCGCCTCCTTGATCCCATTTATCCCCGCATCCCTCTACAACCTCCCTTTCACCTCCTGGTACATCATCTACGGCTCCTTCGTCTTGCTCTTCAGCACCCTTTCCAGCATACTAAACGTCATGCATATCCGCCGCCAGCGGAGTCTGAACGTTTATAAACCGCTACTGGGCCTGTTGCCGGCTGTGGCTATGTGGGTGCTGGTACTTGTATACCTGCATCTGCGACCGTTGGTTCGGGAGAGGCATCTTGTGCCGTTTGTGATGTTTGTGGGGCTTATTAATGCGTATTCGGTTGGGCAGATGATTATTGCGCATTTGGTGAAGAGGGAGTTTCCGTATTGGAATGTATTGCTGTTGCCTTTGGTTGTTGGGGTTGTGGATGGGGTTTGTGGGTCGGCGGAGTATTTGGGGTTGTGGGAGGGGAGTTTGTTGTTTGGCAGTGGCAGTGGCAGTGGTGGAAATGGGGATGGAGAGGTTTATCAGGTTGCGTTTGTGTTTTGTTCGTTGGGGTTGGCGGTGGGGGTTTATGGGAGTTTTGTGGTGGGTTTTTTTTTTTTTTTTTTTTTGCTGTCCCTTCCCATTTTTGTTTGAGGT
The DNA here is from genome assembly GCA_002110485.1 of Emergomyces orientalis. Lineage (NCBI taxonomy): Eukaryota > Fungi > Ascomycota > Eurotiomycetes > Onygenales > Ajellomycetaceae > Emergomyces > Emergomyces orientalis. The sequence goes on from MOWL01000046.1 coordinate 876,141, forward strand.
GTGTGGGGAGGAAAAATAGTAAAAAAAAAAAGGTACTGACTTTGTGTGACAAAAAAAATAATACAGTTCGACGTCATCACCACCATCTGCGACTATCTGGATATCTGGTGTTTGACTATCAAATACCCATTCGTCGAGGGCGCGGCAGAGACGGCGAAAGTTGTCGAAAATAATATTATTAATAATACTAATCACTCGGCAGCGAAGGCGAAGGTTAGTTAGTTGATTAGGGGACGGATGGATGGATAGATGGGTAGGGGGGAGAGAGATTGGGGGATTTTAATAAAAAGATGCGGGATTAACTGATTCGGGATTTCAAAGGGAGATGGATATATTATGGAGCCTCTGCTGGCTCTATCATATTTCTTCTTTTTGCTTGAGGAGGCTTTTTTGATGAAGAAAGAAGAAAGGGAGGGAGGGAGCGAAACGTTTTACAGGCGAAGAAAGGGAAAAAAAATATTGTTGTGATCAGAGTTTGAATGGGTGAGTGAGTGAACTGGGTATTTTGGGTGTGTTTTATGGGGTTTAGTGCTCTGTTTTTATTTCTACTTCTTCTTCTTCTTCTTCTCTCTCTTGTGTTTAATACATGCATGCATGGATTCACTTCTTGTGTTTATTGCTACATACCCTGATTATACATTACCATGTCTGCACACTTACTTCTCTTTCACCCTCACTCTCTTTAGCAACACTCGGTTTGCGCGGTACGTTTTTGTCATATCTTTTGATTTGATTTTATTTTTCCATTATTTATATAGAATGGGGTGGTATGGGATGAGATGTGTTATCACTGTTACCTCTACTCAGTTGGTGGAGGGCCACAAAGAGGTTGGTTTTTCTTTGTGCTTTGTGCTTTGTGCTTTTGTTTTTGCATTTGTTGCTCTCTGTGTGTCTGCTATTCATTGGTGCATATTCATCCTGTTTAGCAATTTCATTTCAATAATTTTCAACTTTCTTAACTTTTTCTTCTTTTACTTATCTGTCTATCTCTTGTATATAGCTAGCTAGCTGTGTGAGTATGAAATCTCACTGCTGCATGCTGTACTGTGTTGTATATACCTTTTCTATTTTCAGTGTTCATTTATATGAACCTGTTGCAGTTCTTGTTTCTATATCTTCCCCTTTTCTTTTTGTTTTATTTTTATTTTTATTTTTCTTTCTCCCTTTTTCATTCATTCAGGTTCCCTTACACATTTTCCTGGTTGTATTGTGAGATGTTAATGTTATGAAAATGAGGTGTGAATACTAATGTAGTTACGTATAATAAACCTGAAATGACGACCACATTATGAACTTTAAATGTTGTAAGGCTTTTTTTAATGGTTGTTTTAAGGCGTATGAGCTCAATTTCTCATGCCCTATAATTTTATGGGAGTATTTGTTGTATGTACTGGCCATGTATGTACCTGACCGCATTTTCGTACGGTGGGGTGGAAGTAGGAGGACTGATATTAACCAATGTAATATTGAAGAAGCTGGTATAACTGAGAGTCGGAACTCTGTGAATAGTGGAAAAAATGGGGGGGAAGAAAAAGGAATCTAAGAAAGAAAATGGCAACGGGTATGTACAGTACAGTACAACAAAAAAAAAAAAAAAAAAAGATAAACTTATTCAAAAGTAAACTTTGACAGAGCCGATAATACAGAAAGAAAATGCAGGGTAAAAATACAGGAAAGAAATGAAAACGAAAATCATCAGGCCATGGGGTATGCAAAACAAGCTAAGCGTTGGTGGGGAGTGGGTATTGATTGAAATATGGAAAATTACCAGAGGAATGAAATAGGAGAAAACAGAAAAGATATTGAAAGAGAGATACCAGGGGTTAAATGAGGACAAGTAAATAATATGAAATCATGAAAAAGAAACTAAATGAAGTACACACTGCACACTGGACCGCCAGCGTGCGTCCATCTGTATTCCGCCTATCTTTCACGAAGAAGACAATAGGAAGGTGAGAACACCAAACAGGAACGACCAACCCGAGAAGCCGGGAGGCAAAAAACCATCAAACAAACACACTAGGAATAGGAAAATGGGAGATGGCAGACAAAGTTTAAGGGATTGCGTCAATGGGCGCAAATCAAGAAAAGATGCAGGCGGATGATGGGGTATTCTACAACCTAAGCCATAATTATTTAAGCAGAGCGCCTAATGCAGCTTAGCTTTGCTTCGATTTACAATGGTTTCACCAGCTGCGAAAATCCCGGCAGGAGGTTCGTGGCTGAGTGAGGCCCAGGGAGAATGACTTGTAGAGTCCCCTGTGCATCAACAACTGTGAAAATACCCATGCCGGGAACTGCGTATATCTGGGGTGGCGGGGGCATTTCTGGAACGGCACCAGCACCAGCACCAGCATCGGCACCAGCCTCAGCACCGGCATCAGCACCTGCAGGAGGAGCAGCGGTAGGAGCCTGATTCGGCGAAGGAGCGTAGGGCCCGGGGTAGGGCATGGGGGGAGCGGGTTTGGGCCGTGAAGGACCAGCAGGTCTGGGGTGGCGGGGGCATTTCTGGAACGGCACCAGCACCAGCACCAGCATCGGCACCAGCCTCAGCACCGGCATCAGCACCTGCAGGAGGAGCAGCGGTAGGAGCCTGATTCGGCGAAGGAGCGTAGGGCCCGGGGTAGGGCATGGGGGGAGCGGGTTTGGGCCGTGAAGGACCAGCAGGTGCAGGAGGAGATGGACCACCAGGGGCAGGTGTCATTGTTGGAAATTGGCTCGTGATCTGCTGCTGGGGGAAAAACAGTTGAACCGGCGCGTGGGCCTGGCCCGACGGGGTGGGGCCGCCAGGTATGGCGATAAGAGGGTTCGTCGGGTTCCCGACAACGAGTTTACCGCCATTGGAGTAGTTGTAGGATGTGGTGGGCACGGAGGCCCATCTGGGGTCGAATGTGAGTTGGCCGTTTTCGTCTTTCGTGACAACGAAGCCCGCAGGGGGAGGTGGTTGGGCGAAGGGCGGGGGGATGCCGCCGTTTGGTGGGCCCCAGGTTGTTTCCTGGCTGGATGGGAAAGTGCCCCAGGTCATGGTTGCGAGTATGCGTAAGATGATGGACTTGCTTTAAGTGAACTTTATGGGTACGACGATGATGTGAGCTCTTATTTTTCCCTGCAAGGGCTTCGCTGGGTGGGCAATGTTTGTATGTTTAAAAGATGGGAATGAGAAAGAAAGCAGAGAAAGTCAAAAATCCATAGAAGATTCTTGGGTATTTATATGCATGAAACTTCCCATATATACATAGATAGCAAAAGCTATCTATCTAGTTATACATATGTCTAAATATTCAGTTGCTTGTCTCTGACATTCTGCTCTGTTTGTGGAGTGGATGAGTAGTATCTAGATCCAAACAGAGATATCATACAAGAGGATACATCATATTTGATCAATGGCAAACAAAGCTGCAATGGTATAATGAATCCAACGACCGACACCAGATTGGTGTTTGGTACACATTTGGTGCACATCAAACCTCGCTGTCGCCAGATGATGTTGTTGTTCCATAGTACTACCTATATCTCGTTCAGGGGCTGGAGTTGATAATGCGGCTGAAATTAAGCTCCGCTGACTCATCCGCCCATACGCTAACCCAACACGGCCAGCTAAGCGAATGCACAATCGCCCATTTTGGCCACTGCGCGGAGTAGTCATCCTGCTCTGTGTGTCTCTGGTGCAGTCGACTCTCTCTTCCTCCCCATCGCCGCCTCCCCCGAGATCCTGTTCATCGACCCCTCTGACCTTGCTGCCCTCCGACTGTCCATCTCGACAAGTTCATCTCACAGGTCATAGCATCGACAACATCTCCAAACCGTCAAGATGGTAAGCTCCCGTCTGCTCGTGTGATGTTTTTCCTGGCCATGGCGATGACTGTAACCGATAATGATATCTGTGCCCCCTCCGCCGTCGCTTCCATCACCACTTCTAGCATTGTTTGAAAATTAAATATAAAAAAATCCGATACTAATATATCTTCCTTCATCAAATAGGTTCTCGCGGTCGATCTCCTCAACCCTACTCCCCAGGCGGAGGCCCGCAAGCACAAGCTGAAGGTACGCTACAAAACACCGTCCCCTCTCGGAACCCTGGCGGAACATTACCTACCCATATACGCGGACATAGTAGAATTAAACTAACTTTGGGATACGATTCAATTAGACCCTTGTGCCTGCTCCCCGATCTTTCTTCATGGACGTCAAGTGCCCCGGCTGCTTCGCAATCACCACCGTCTTCTCACACGCCCAAACCGTCGTCATTTGTGCTGGCTGCTCCACCGTCCTCTGCCAACCTACTGGTGGAAAGGCTAGACTGACCGAGGGCTGCTCTTTCCGGAGAAAGTAGACGGAGCAAGCATTGTTTCTTTTTTGTTTTGAATGATGATGATTTTTGCTTTGTTTAATTAAAAACCACCCAAAAATTATCGGGAATTTTAAACTCGAATGGCGTTTTAAATTCTGTCACATATCTCTGATCATCTTTATTTTCCTCCTTTAACTTCAACCTTTGGTTCTACCTTCCTCATTTTCTTTCTAGTTAATCTCGTTTCCTCCCCTCATTCACCTACGATCTGCAGATAGAAGATGGAATTAGCAGCCCTTCTTTTTTCTTTTTCCTGACAAAATTCTTTAATGTGCGAAGGAAAGGAAAGGAAACGTTTTGGTTCGCCGCATCCCATTTTTAAACTTTCCTTCTTTTACATTTGCGATTATACGACAAACTCATAGGGAAAAAGGAAGCGAAGTGGAACTCCGGATATCTGACCCAACCCAAATCAAACGCCAGCCCTGTTCATGATTTGCTATTACGTTGCTTATTTTACCTCGGGCATTTGCCAAAAAAGAAAGCTTCCCCCCAAGAAAAGACGGCGACAAATTGATCCCCCGAAACCTCCGCTTTCCCCTCCTATTACCAGGCTGTTTTGGTCAAAAATTCCGAATATTGAAGTAGTGGAAAAGGAAATCAAGGCGACAATGGGTATATTTGCTCCCTTGTATTAAACGTCAAGGCCCCGGCCAGAATTATGGGTACCTTTTTTACGAAACGTCCAGGGGGGTTCTTAGCTGGAAAGGTAAAGGCTTTGGGAGCTTCCATGAATGGTGGATGTTTGCTCGTTTAGGACGCCTGTTTATGCCCCTGTTTGATGTTAGTTTGATTGTGACGTCTATCGACCTATCCCTCTCCTCCGATTTGCTGTTATGCTCGATATGGACATGTTGTGGTTTGGTTGGAGGAGACCCCTCCTCTCTAGGCTGTCATGGCAAGCAGGGTGTTGTTGCCTGTACACTATGTTCGAACGTAAAATTCAAGCAGACTTTATTTGCATTTTGCTAAGATTCCGTGTGATTTTAATTTTTCCGCCCGTAGTTGAAGATCGTGTGTCGGGCCCTTTTTGTCAGAAGCGCAGCGGGTAATAGGTATGCCGCTGCATATTTTCCTTCCTCTATTCCAGCCCCAAGATAGATGCAGCCATTAGTTCTCAAGCAAAACTTCCATATTCTACGAATCTAACCAAAGCGGAGGATATCTTACAAACCATAAGCGCAGCTATAATACGAAGGATACTACCCAAAACACCTGTCCCAACCCCAAATTCCAAATCACAACTCCTCCCTCTTGCTCCTCCGCATCTCCAGTTGCTCATCCATCTTCTTACGCTCCGCATCATAACGCACCTTCAACTCACTATCCCCAGCCATCCGCGTAGCCACCCACCGCTGGCGCAACTCATGTACCGTCTGCCCCACATACACCTTCTCTGGGTGTTCCATGGCCAGCGGCCACAGATCCTCCAACAACTGTATCCTACCATACATCAGCGCGAATAATTCGCTCCACACAAGCCGTGTCAGGATGCGCATGGAGCCGGTGTAGCCAGGGGATTCCTCGGGTCGCTCGATACCCTCGGCCGGGTCGTATTGAGCATGGACGGCGAGGAGGTAGTGGTCATCGATATCATCGGTGGTGGGTTTGGAGTACGATGCTAGACTGGCGGAGTCGAGGATGAGGATTGTGTTTAGGTCTATCCCGTCTTTGCGGGTAAGAGCGGCGCTGAAGTTGTTGAAGTGGCTGTATTTTTATGTATGAGGATGATATATGGTTAGCGGCCCGGTTGTCCTATAGGCAATGATCTTTTCTTGACCTGTTTTGTTTCCTTTTCTTTTCTTTTATTTTTGATTTATTGGGTAACATACCATTTCGCACCATCGATATCATCTTCCGCAAGCCCAAGCTCCCGTCCATCAAACCATGTCACTTTCAGGAATGGCTTAATGTCCTCTACACCATCGATGCCGTCTCCCCAACACGATAGGTCATTCTCAATGGCCTCCTTGAGTGCCACCCATTCACCGTCATCCGCAGGGTTCCGACCATAGCTAAGCCTATAGATCGCATACCCGACTTTCGTCACCGGAGGTAGCCCGGTATCTTCAATTTCGCGCACCCAAGTTGTGACATCTGAGATCCATGTGACTGGCGGACGGGGCCCTTGCTCCGACTCCCCTCGCGCTAGACCCCGTTGCCACTCCTGTATCCGGATTTGACCTTCAACGGTCTTGAGCAGCTCGTTTTCCGTTCTCGTGGCGGTGGTTTCTCCGGTACTAGGGAACATCATGGCTGTCATCTCGTCCCTTAACCTGGTCATTTGTTGAAAATAGGAAAACGAATGGGCATATGTCTGACGCCGTATCTCTAGGTCTGAGTTCTGCCATTTTTTTAAATCTTCTGCCGAAAGGGCAGCGCCGCCTGCATACCCATCCGTGGACATGTAGATTGTGTAATCGGCCTCTGCAGCAAGGCCAGCGAGCTTACGTAGTTTCTCCACTAGAATTAACTGCTCTGGGCTTATATTGTCATCTAATAAAGGCCCCTGAGCCTTGATTTCATTGAGCAGAGGCTCTCGCATGGCATTGACGTGCGAAATGACCCAGCTGTGCGCACGGTCTGTCATGACTTGGTACTTAGCACGAATAAACTCTGCCCACAACCCCGCCAGGTTAACATTTGGTTCCTTTCCATCCCGCCGACGGATGATATTCAAAATTCCGCTGAAGCAGTACAGGTGATTAGCGATATAGTTTGACGTTTCACGCATGTCCGAGATATGTAGAGGTTCGTTAAGATATTTAAACGCGATGATAACGGCTTCTATATATTGGCAAGCGTAGTCGAATCTTTCGGCTTTATTCAGCCCCTTTTGCCGCCATTGGTGTTCCGATAGTGGGGCTATGCCCTCCCATAACCTGACCTTCATTGCATGCATCGGCTTTTCTACTAGAGGGAGGCGTCCCGGGTCTTTCACTGAGAAGATCCATAGCTTCAACATAATGTTGACAGAAAATGTGAGCTTGTTATCAGGCGGAAGAGCCCATTCATTGTAGGGGACGAATATCAATGCTATGTCTTCGAGGGGCACAATAGGTAGTTTGGTGATTCTGCCATTGGGTAGCGTTCCACACGAAGCAAAGTCAAGGAAATGAAAGATAGTTTTCGAGGGGATTAGGGTGTCACCTATTAAACGGGTGAGCATATATGGTTTCCTCAAATGCAGGTGGGGAGTTTTGAATGTACATGTATGTACTGTACAGGGACATTACGATGGGAAATATACAAATATGAAAAATAGCAGGAATGCCACGAGATGGTCAATCAATAGGATAGTCACGTTCAAGGCGCAGGCTTGAAGAAAAAAAAAAGGTTTTTGCACCCCCTCCCGGCATATTAACCATTGAGGGCATGTATGTTGAAATGGGAGTCCTCATACCGATATACAATGTCTTTAGGTAAGGCATCAATGGGTCAGATGGATCCACGACTTCGGCGTCCTCCACGTACAGCTCCTCTCCCCATGGCGCTGATGTGGGTAGGCGCTCCAACAATTGTTGCTGGACATCGGCGAGCTTGGAAGCTCCGTGTTTATTGGAAGAATGGCCAACCGGTGTAGGCTGTTCGGGCTTCCATCGTCCTCCAAGATGGGCATTTTTGCTGTGGTGGGCATGAGCACGAGAAAACATACGAATACCCGGACGCAGCTGGCATACTGAGCTAATCAGTGCAAAACGCCAGAAAATGGTGGGTCTGTATATCTTTTTTGCCCATGTTGGGGTAAACAGCGCCATGTTTGTCATCAGCCAAACGATTTGAGGGACAAATAAATGGGTGGCATATTAATCGTCAGTGTTATCGGGAGTGCGTTTCATTCAGAGATTTCGCTCTCCTCTTTGTATATTTAAATCTCACGCCCATGGCGCCCAGTATTTGAGCCTGTTCGGATTCGCTGGTGCAATCTCCGGTCTGAACTCCGTATTATAAAATTATGACAATTAATAGTTCCGCAATCAATCAATCAATCAATCGGATTCTAAAAGCGCGCGGCTGCTGAGTCATCCAACCCTAATCTTATCTCGATCTCTGGAGATCTTCGAATCAATACTACCACTCTAGATCCATATCATTGAAGCCCGTCGACTCTCAACCCCTGAGCATTAACATCCAGTTCTCCCTCGAAACGTATGTCCTGGCATGGCCATGCCCCCAAACTCATCCGCTCCCTAACAAACATACCAAAGGCCATCAACCGCTTCCTCTTTCCGCTCACTTACCCACGCACAGCGTCAACCGCCATCACCATGGCTCCTCAAATCTCCACTCACCCCAAACCCCCTCTAAAAATCCTCATGCTGCACGGTTATACTCAATCAGGACCCTTATTTCATGCCAAAACCCGCGCGCTGGAAAAACACCTCCAAAAATCCTTCCCCCTCCATTCTGTCTCCCTCTTATACCCCACAGGCCCCCTCCACCTTTCCCCTTCAGATATTCCAGACTTCCAACCTTCCTCCGCCACAATCACAGAGACCAATGACGACTACCAACCTGAGGCCTACGCATGGTGGCGACGTTCCAGCACAGCCAATCCTCCCGAATACCTCGGGTTAGAGAAAAGCTTTGAAACCGTTTCGCGTGTGCTGGCCGAAGAAGGCCCATTTGATGGCGTCATTGGATTTTCACAGGGCGCAGCCTTTGCGGCGATAGTAGCTAGTTTACTCGAGCCCGAACGGAAAAGCGCATTCGAGCACTTTGCAGATGTAGCAAATAATAATTCCTCCTCCCCTTCCAACGATGTGGGTGCTGGGGAACGTGCCATTGGCATCCTCTTCCCCACTTCTTTCAAAAACCTAACCCACCCACCCTTTAAATTCGCCATATGTTACTCCGGCTTCATTGCGCCGGGCGCGCGGTATCGCGCTTTCTACGAGCGGCCGAGGATCCAGACGCCCGTTCTGCATGTGCTGGGTAGCTTGGATGCGATTGTGGAGGAAGAGAGGAGTAGGATGCTGATTGGCGCTTGTGAGGGGGATGCGGAGGAGGAAGGGAAGGTTATTTGGCATCCTGGTGGGCATTTTTTACCCAGCCAGAGACCGTATTTGGATGGAGCGGTTAGGTTTGTTAGGGAGTGTTTGGAGAGGGTGGATAAAGGCACGGGAGGTGGGTTGGTGGAGGAGAAGGTGGAGGATATGGAAATGCCGTTTTAGATATGGTACTTTCTGGCATGGGGATATATGGGATACCATACTTGTTTGTTTTGGAGGGGGGCTGGCAGCTTATGTTTGAGGACTAGATATGTGGTCATGGGGGATATAATATAGATAGACATAGAACCACGGTTAAATACCCGTTTACATTATAATTAGAGGCTCGTATACTAATCCGAGATATTGACCCAAATATGTGAAAGAGTTATGCGTACATGTCTTATGCGTACATTTCTGTTACGAACACTGTTGCTTCCTGTCTACGAAACCATGCAAGGTAAAACAAATGCCAAATTCGATCCATCAATTAGAACGCTATCTTGAGGAAGTACTGTTGTATTGTACATTCGATTCTACGCAGGCCCAAAGTAGATATATTCACCGCACATACGACGATAAGAAACTCGCGGAGACAAAGGAGGAAAGAGAACTTCTAGCGCGCCTTCGAAGTCGCCCGCTCCGCCTTGGACGGAAGAATACGAGCCATCATCTCCTCCTTAGTGATCAAATGGTCGATGCGCTCAAGCAATCCCAGCAAACTTTTCATGTTACTGCTCCATTCATTCAACACATCATCAGCATCACGTGGCTGGGCAAAATCCACAATTCTAGCGGGTCGGTCTATCTTTGCATAGACGGTTTTGGAAGTGACGAGGTCGGAGATGTACTTTTCCGTCTCGTCTTCGTTAAGGTCGAGCAGTTCGGTGAGACGGCCCATTTGGATGCGGGTGTAGTACTTGGCAACGACGCGGACATTGTGCTCGATGACACGTTTGCGCAGGTCTTGCCATCGGGTATGTGCCTTGTTGTCGGTTGATGGGTTGGGTTGGGCATCGAAAACGTCGGTACTGCAGAGGTGGGGGCCAAATTGCTCTGCAACCATGGGCCATCGCATCAACTCGTTTATCGTGAAGAGCTTGAGGAGGCGGGCTTCAACGGGGACAAGGGAGTTTCGAGAATCGATTTGGATGCGGTGAAGGAGGTCTGATTGCTCGTTGTCATATGGCGAAAGAACGACATAGTAGATGATACGTTGAAGCGTCTGTGATGAGGTTAGTCGTTACGAACATATGTATGTGCAAAATGCGCAGTAAAACACGTACCGCGTGTAGCTGCTCCGGGTTTTCTTCCACGGATTCGGTATCAAGAACCTGTCGGTAGTGCTTGCAAACGTCCAGGTATTTATTCTCGTTGTTTGCGAGCATGATCTGTTGCTCGTAATACTTCAGCTTCAGGTCCGTCACATCCTCTCCCCTCTCTATCGGTGGGTCATCAGGCTTCCGGTTTCTTTCCCGCTCTTCCAGCTCCTTCTGCTCTTTCTCAATCTGCTCTGGAGTCTTCTTCGGTTTCCGTGCAAAGTATCTTGTGCTAATCTTGCGGCTTAATATCCCAGCCTGTGTCCAATCTCCTTTGGCTATGCAGAGAGCAACCTGTTCCAGAATGAACTCAGTCTTTTCTCTCCGTGTCATGGACCCAAATGTCTCCACTTGCAATTCGCATAGAATGTCCACGGCGCTGGTGAGATCTCCTTGCGACTTTTTGATATCTGACAGGATACGTGTAACTCTGGCTCTCTCCACTTCGACAAATATCTATATATTAGACAAATTAGCAACAGCCCACTCGAACTAGCCTGGGCGGTGTGAACCAACCTTGCCCTCTGTGACAGTCCTCAAAGTCTCGATCAAAGCCATCTTCTCCTCCATATTCGGAGTTTGGTCAATGAATCCCATTACAACTTGCACCATCTTCGTCGCAGCTTGTTTAAGTTGGCCATGTTTCTTCGAAAGTGCGATGACCTGCTCGTTCAGCAGTTTCCAATCGCCTGACTCTTTGGAGATGGTAACGATGGCAATGAGAAGTCTGGATGTGGAGGGTAGATCAGACGCCTAGAAACAGTTCCAGTATAAGCATATGTCCGAAGGGGGTTTCAAAAAAATTTCAGGCATTTACCTGTCTGGCTTGTTTCTCGAGAGCCAAAAGCTTGTCAATAGCGCCATGAATGTTGGTCTATATAAGTAACCATTGTTAGCACCTGAGCTTCACCAGCGAGCCACAACTTCAGACAAACCTTAGCCAGCTCCTGCGCCTCTGGAATCAGAGCATCGGCATCTTTTGTGAAATCCTTCTCGGCCTTGAACAAGGTCCCGTCCGACATGGTGGTAGAAGTTATTGATGAGCAGCAGTATCTGAGAGAGACGGGGGTAGCTTTGGGGATGGAATTCAGAGAGCAGGAGCCGTAGAAGATGGTGGTTTTGGGTATAAAATTCCCGCTATATAATTTGGAAGCAATACGACTGGTTCCGGTAAAAAGGGGTCGGCGATCAGGAGAATGAATGTCGGGGATGTGACAGAAAGACAAAGCAAAGCTGCGGGTTTGCCTGGGGGGTTTTGGGGCTTTGGTGCTTGCTCCATCCACCTGGCACGGCGACTAAGCGACTCCATGGGGCTAGCGTGGGCGGCTATATCCGCGCGATTGCACTAGGATCATATTTTGAACCGAACACCAAATCAGAAAACAAAACAAAGCCAATCCAATCCAACTGTCGAACTTCATCTACTTCAATAACAGTAAAGAGCAAACAAAAAACAAAAAAACACTTGCAGGGCCCTGCAAAATAAGAGAGGATTATCAATTGACGCCCGCTCCAGGATTGTTAGAGTATCCAAAACCGATTTCTCTAACTAGTACTACTACTCTTCATATAAAAAGGACCAGTTCATGCCTGTGCTTGTGATCATCACATTCCACCCCCAAGCTTTTACCCACTCTATCCAGCCAAGTTCCCAAGCATGCTTCTCGTTATTATCTTTCGCGTCTTTGGGAGTTGGTCCGAATATGATAATTTTTGACTGTTCTCCATTTATCTGCCTGCCCTGCCCACATTTCTGGCATATTGCATGAATGCGATCGAATGTGACCCCAATGTCCCGGCGACGCTCACTAACGAATTTCTGCAGTTCAGCTTCCACCAGGTCAATGTGTGACTGCTCGAGCCCCCTGTATTCGAGCAGTTGCATGTTGATATCACTCCTATTGGTAAATTACCTAGGTATGTCTTTGGTGGAACCCTTTTCGAAATCTTTCTTCCTCATTGGGATCGTGAACTACTTCAGACCAATCGCCATCCCTCCCTGGTACGAGACTTTTTCGTCCCATAAGAGCTTGTGCACATTCTCCATCGCATCTTCCTTTCCATATTCTACCATCGAAATGTTAGCTAGATCAATGGAAGGAGAGTGCGTGCCCCGTCTGCTTACCCATCACTGCAATCATATTGATTTCAAATTGTTAATAAACTTCATCTCGAAGATACCATATTTCCTTCACGCCGTCTTTGTTTTTCAACACCTAAAGAATTCCCCTGAATCCACACCAAAATTATCGAAAGTCAAATCGGGAACGATGCTCACTGGACGAAGTTTTGGTTTTCGATGCGATTGCGGGTTTCTACACGAGAATTAAACAGTGCGGTGTTCAGATGGATATACAGATTTCCAAAGCCAAATCTTCACTGCTGTTTGTGAATGGAATTACGCTCTGTTTGTCTATCAACTCAGATTCCAAATGCAGGATGTTGACTGTTAACCTCCACTGAGATTAGCCTAGCGATGAGGACACGACTCTGCAGAAGCTTGATTGCTACTTTCTTTTACACATACTGTTCCGAATGGGTTTGATAACACGCGAAACGTGAACTGATCACTATAATATCAGTAGTATTCAATGACGGAATTATATACGAGGTCTTTCAACGCATAGTCGTTGCGTTTCATCTTTGGATTTCTTAACATTTTAGAAGTTTTAGGGCGGGCAAAGGATTCGAGGGAAGCTGAGCCAACTTCATCATTAGTCGCAAACACGATTGGATTGCCTCCACATCCCCGTCTAAGGAAACAACATAACTTCCAAAACGACAAAAAGAGAAGAAGAAAATGGAAAAGAAACGAAAGAAAAAAGAAAAAATTCTCCGCCTTTGAACTCCTTTTATCTTCGCCAGCCCGCTAGAAATGATCTAAAACGTATTGACTGATATCATGTGACTTTGTGTTATGTAATCATTGTCTCCTCCCTGATCACGCCATCGAAGCCAATTGGTGCTCTATTGAAAAGATAAAAAAGAAAGAGAAAAGGGAACTTGAAAGGGAGGGAGAATGTATAGATAGGATGATTCATATTTCACATTTTATTATTGTTTTCCGCCTTAATATAAGACACGGCCCTTTCCACACGTTGTCATTTTCGACATTTTCTCGATTGTTAACATTTTGGCAATCGTTGAATTTCTTATCTATCTTGCTCTTGATGGGGCTCCCTATATTCCCCTAACCAAATCACCCGGCCAGTTGTGATATATATCTCTGAAAGGTTTTTTTTTTTTGCATATAGTAATATCCGACTACGTCGTCGATATTTACATGGGGCTTTCTTAAATTTTTCATTCTGCTGCTTCTTTTCTTTTTGTCTCCGCATAAGTGCGCGATTGGCTCTCATTGGGCGGGGAAGTTTTACACCCTTCCATAGACTGCATTATTATGTTCCTTTGGTTCATCGGCGGCTGGAAAACTATAAACAAACATTTTCAGATCAAAATATGAAAGATCTGTCTCACGGAGTGCCCGGGCCAGCTCCCCTGCTAGCGGCCCTGGATGCAAAAGACCAAGTCCACTTAATCATCGGCGCAAACCCGCTGGCAGCTGCCCGGTGCGTAAAGTGCCTTGATGTCGGCGCAGTCCCTATTGTCATTGCGCCCGAAGGTGTGGAAATTCATGCGACTCTTTTGCAGAAAATTGAGGATGGACGGGTACGCCGGATAGCAAGAGAGTTTCAAGATGAGGATTTGAAGACGCTGGGAAGAGACGAAGTGAATAATTTTGTCGATGCTGTATTCGTTACTCTTGGGGGCCATAATCATTTAAGTAAGTTTTGTTTCCCTTTCTTAGATATTATACAAATATTGACGGCTACTTTCAAGGCTCTCGCATATATCATCTGTGCCGTCGGTTAAGGATTCCAGTAAATGTTTCAGATGCTCCGGATTTATGCACATTTACTCTTCTCTCCACTTATTCTGATGGCCCGCTTCACATTGGCATCACGACCTCCGGCAGGGGCTGCAAATTAGCTGCTCGCCTACGGAGAGAAATATCAGCCTATCTCCCATCTGGACTCGGTGCCGCCGTGGAGACACTAGGCACAGTCAGAAGACGTATCTGGGAAGAGGATCAAACCGCTGATAGAGCACCGGAAAACTTACCCTTTGAGGTCGATGACGATGACTCCACGGCGCAGAAACACACCTTCAACTCACTCGTGACACCAGAAGACAACGAAGCCGCCAAAACGCGCAGAATGCGTTGGCTATCGCAAATATGTGAATACTGGCCGCTCCGTCGGCTAGCTTCGATCACTGGCGCTGACATGGAAGCCATACTTGCAGCTTATCGATCGGCGAGTGGCAAAGCTAATTCCGGGCTGGAGAATGGTCTGGTATTACCAACAAGGAAAGGAAAAATCATCCTTGCGGGATCCGGACCTGGACACCCTGACCTTCTCACCCAAGCAACCCACAACGCAATTAAAAACGCAGACCTAATCTTGGCGGACAAGCTGGTCCCGGCTCCCGTTCTAGATCTCATCCCACGACGAACAGAAGTCCACATCGCCCGAAAATTCCCCGGAAACGCCGACAAGGCGCAAGAAGAATTACTGGAAATGAGCATAACGGCACTACGAGCAGGTAAAACGGTGCTAAGACTGAAGCAGGGAGACCCATACCTCTACGGCCGCGGAGCTGAAGAGTACGATTTCTTCAGAAACGAAGGATATACCCCCACTGTTCTCCCGGGCATTACTAGCGCTTTGAGCGCGCCGCTCTTTGCGGATATACCCGCCACGCACCGTGGTGTTTCCGATCAAGTATTGATCTGTACAGGAACAGGACGCAAGGGGGTAGCTCCAGAACCACCTAGTTATGTACCTACACAGACGGTGATTTTCTTGATGGCGCTGCACAGGCTCTCCTCTCTCATCGAATCGCTTACTAGCCGTCCTGAAGATGACGAAACCCCTTCGTCCCGAGTCCTGTGGCCGAAGGATACCCCTTGTGCGGTGATTGAGAGAGCGTCATGTGCTGATCAAAGAGTCATACGGTCTACACTAGAACATGTCTGTTTGGCAATTCAAGAGGAAGGATCGAGACCGCCAGGACTTCTTGTTGTTGGTGCGAGTTGTGGGGTGCTTCATCCACTGACGAACGCGAAATGGACAGTCGAAGATGGATTTAGAGGGCTCGATGACCTTAGGGGAGGGAAGGAGATCGCTGTTATTAATGAATTGGGGGCGATGGACAAATATCTAAATGCGGGAGGCAATTTTTAATTTTTCTTGTAGAAGGATTGGCATTTGTATAACGATTATTTTATTTTATTTTATTTTATATTTTTTTTGGGAATTTGCTATTCCATTCCTGCTGTATTAGTTCAAGCATCTGCATATGTATCATTACAAATTTTGGGCCGGACGATAATCAAGCCTTATGCCGGTTTAAAAGTATTTTTGGATAGTTTTGTGATGTACCATCTATTTCGATGTAAATTTATTAGGTGATATAAAAGCTGTAGTTAAAGGCTTGGAATTAGGGTGTTGAGTTACTGCGAGCAAGGTATAACTAATACAATCTCTGAACCTCAATCCCTAAAATAGAATCACCCCATGGAAATCACCGCCAAGCAAACCCGGCAAACAAAAGGGCTGACTGACCGATATGATCAACCACCAACGCAGCCGCCGCCACAGCGCATACTGCAACTCTCCTTCAAACACCCGTGCTCAGCACAACGAATGAAAACAAAACCGTCATAATGTCTGCTCCAAAACCCTACCTCTCAAATGGGCATATGTTAGAACGGTATGCGATCGCTCCCTTTTTCTCACGTCATGCCCATCGCCCCTCGCCACTTCATCCAACCCAATCTTACAAACTATTGAATATGACCTGAAATCTAACTCACCACGACGCAGTCCGCCTGTCTCTGCCCGAATCCGCCTCTTAATCGATGACCTCTACATCTTCTTCGGGTTATACATCGTCAGCTTCTTCTCGGTACGCTTTGCTACCCTTGCCTTCAGCAATCAGAAATCTTCGTCTATCCTCTCCTTATCAACCCATACCCCCACTCACATACATACCCAAGCCCTTTAACTAACCTCTCTCTCCTTACTTCTGTAGCTGAATGCCGCTTCAGCCGCCCGAAACTCTCAATTCAACCTCCAAAATGTAGACCATACCCAAATCCACCGGCCTCGCTGGGGTAGTTCGAGAGGAGGCGGCGGCGGCGGTGGCGGAGGTGGAGGTGGAGGAGGAGGAGGATCCGGTGGGCCGGGAAGCGGCCCTGGGGAGAGGCCTGGTGGTGGTGGAAACGGGGGGCTTACAAGACGTATTGGGCGGGTTGATGATATTCGCGGGCCGGAATGCGGGAGCGGGGGTTGTCGTTAGATAATCAACGGTTTTGGAAATACGATGGTTTTATGGAAACGGGCAGAGAGACAAGCTGTTAAGATACCTTTATTTTCTATGTTTTTATTATTTATTATGCCTGGGATTTATAACTTGGTAGGCGAATGAATAAGCTTGCTTCTTTTCGTTTCGTAATTTATGTTCCTGCTACGCGTAAGAGTATCCATTTTTATATCGGATTTTCTTCTTCTGAGGTTAAGTAGAGGTATACGGAGTATGGATAATGGCAAGTATTGGCCTCCTTGCTGTGTTCTACTTCATATCATTACTTTTATATTTTTTACTATTTCCTATTTTCATTTCAGATGGGTCTGTGTCTCTTGCAGATATATCTTTTTGCCTTACGGGCAGTTCAGCTTCAATATCAATCAATTTTTATCCGAAAGGTGAAAACAGGATAATTCAGAATTTAATAATCTATCCTATTCAACCGCGATATTTCTGCAATTTATTATGCACTGTATTATGAATTGAACCGTCAAAGCTCTGTTTGAGTGGTGACCGGTTTGCGCCATACAAAATCAATTAATGAGTTAGGGCAAGTAGGATCACGTTTAGAAAACCTGAGCGGTGCCCCAGGGAGGCGGAGGAGGGTTACATCTGTTCTTTTACTCCAACTACCTCGCAGGCTTTGCCTCTTTTCCACTTGTCTTCTTGAAATTGTCTTCTGTATTTGGATTTTGGATTTTGTTAGTAAAAGGAAATTGACAGGATTCGAATCTAATCTGATGAACCTTGATTGCACATTATCTGGTGAGTTGTTTGCGGCTTTCAATGGCTGTTTATTTTGCAAATGAACGTATCTACAACCATTTACCGATATGTTGATAATCCTCGAAGCTATTTTTTCTTTCATTTTATATCCCTACAAGTGGCGGGATTTGCGTACTTATGTTTACGGGTTTCTTGGTTGAACCATGTGCATCTGCGATATACCCTCTCGTGAAGTGGGGGTTTGGATTGTTCTGTATATATTTTACAACCATGAAAAGCTGGGGCGATATGGAAATTTTCGCGAAGTATTCTAACATGCTGTATTTTCAATTATTTAATGTTTCTTTGGAATTTTCTGAAACCAAATGCATATTTAAGAAAATGCAAGGCTAATATTAGGGTTCAGATCTTCAAAAATAACGACCTGAATGACATCCATGTCCAGTTGCACGGATGTTACACATTAAGTTGTATCCAAGAGCAATAATTATAATCCAATTGCTGGAAACCCCGAGTGCAACCGTTCATACAACATACCATGGCAACTCCAGTTCCCACAACTGACTCGGAATGGAGCACTCTAATCTCTCAAACCCTTACAAACCTCCCTCAAAGAAACACAACGCATTACCCACAACCCGCAGACCGTCTGGCCTCGATCCCGAAAGCAATAGACCACACCCAACTCGCCCTCGTTGCCACAGAGGCGCAAATCGATACCCTCTGCAGTGAAGCCATCAAGTACAACTTCGCAACCGTCTGTGTGCGCTCAAATAATGTCTCACGCTCCGTTGCGCGTTTGAAGCAAACAGGAATCGGTGTGGCATGCGTCATTGGTTTCCACGAGGGAACGTATAGGACCGCGGAAAAGGTTTCCGAGACCCAGGGCGCAGTTGGCGGTGGTGCGTCGGAGCTTGATATGGTTATCAATTACCCACTGTTGAAGGAGGGAAAATATACAGATGTATATGAGGATGTACTCGCTGTGCGAAAAGCGTCAAATCTTCCATCCGAAGGTGACAACGGTGCCAGAAAAGTTGGTTTGAAAGTCATTCTTGAAACTTCACAATTGAGCCGCGAGCAGATTGTCGCGGGATGTGTGATTTCTTGCCTGGCTGGCGCTGACTTTGTCAAGACGAGCACGGGTTTCAATGGACCTGGGGCTAGCGTGGAAAACGTTGCGCTGATGAGGGCTGTTTGTGAAGCTTTGGGGAAAGGGGTTAAGGTTAAGGCTAGCGGTGGAGTGAGGACGGCAGGGGATTGTGTGAATATGATTAGAGCTGGGGCTGAGAGAATTGGGGCCAGTGCTGGGGTGAAGATTGTAGAGGAACTGAGTGGGACTGGGGTGAGTGTGGCCGGGGGAGATGGAGGTTATTGAGAAGGGATTATTGTTTGGTGAGGATTCAAAAACTGATGGAATTGAGCTTTGATTTTAAGTGTGCTCGTTGTTGCGGGAAGGTAGGGAGACGTATGAAATAATTTATACGTTTTACAGAGCATCGAACTCGGACCCATGATTCGAAAACGGTAAGGGGAAACCATACCAAGGTAAATTAACAATTTGGACACGTACGTAAATTTTTCTTTGGCGACAACCAGATGCTTGTCAAGCAAGCCATAGTTTACTCAAAAGAGGTGATTCGAACTTGACTACTAGTTGCGTCGGTTGTGTGCACTCTTGTCAATGACGCGAGCTGTGAAATTGGCGATGCCAACAAGCAAACGTTTGAGGAGATATCTACACATAACATGCCCAATAAATTAAATCATTTTTCTGCGAGGATAGGAGCTGTCATATTCAGATACCTCAATTTTCTGCTATGATAAGACGAAGCAGGTCAGGCCAACGGCCTCAGTGCCCAGCGTAGGGGCTGAATCTCGGCCTGATAAGATAAGATCGACTCTTGTCACGTGAATACAAGATAAGCAAAATTAGCTGCTCCAGACAGTTTCATTCTGCACCAAACATCACCAATTGGCAGAGCTCCAAGGGAACGTGGCTGTAATTGATCAAATCCGGGAGGCTTTTCTTTCAAACAACTTATCACTCACTTCCTGTTCGAGCTACGGGTAAATTCTAAGTTCTATTGAAGCTGAAGAGTATCCAGGCGATAAAATTCAAAAGCAATTGAGATCTAGCTATGCATAAATCAAAGGTAAGTATGTGGGAGAATCGCACAAACTCAACGTGTCCTCGATTATGGATGCTAATTCCCCTGCGGGGATTTTCAGAAACGAAAGACAGTTCACGAACAGCCTTCAGAACCCAATGGTGGCAGTGACGTGGACACTTCGAAGCCCACGGCTGTTTTTACCCCGCGTGGAGGAAGATCGCATACATTGAGCATTGCTCTCCCGGGGAGCATCATTGCAAAGTAAACCTTTTGCGCGCCCATCGAACAAATTGAGAAGAATATACTGACGAAACCCCAACCAGCGCCCAATCCCATGACCAAAAGACGTTCCTTGTAGGTTCAATTGCCCGTGCACTGGCAGTGTTCTGCGTCGATGAGGTCGTAATATTCGACGACGATGTCCGTCAAACACGGTCGAATGCCTACCACAGTACAAACGAAGATGAATACACAGCCTACTCCGACCCTTCGCATTTCCTTGCACACGTCCTCTCCTACCTAGAAACCCCACCGTATCTCCGAAAGTACCTGTTCCCCATGCATAAAAATCTGCGAACAGCGGGCACATTGCCGAGCTTGGATATGCCGCATCACATACGGGCGAACGAATGGTGTGAATATCGAGAGGGCGTCACGGTCTCACTTAGCGAGGAGCAAGGGGATGCGGAGATGGCTGGGGGATATGGCAACGCGCACCATGAAGGAAAGAAAAGAAAGAAGAATACGTATAAAAAGGGGCAGGAGGCATCAACGTCGAGCACGCTGGTTAACACTGGTCTTCCAGAGAGAGCCCGCGTGCCGTATATACCTGCGCCAGAAAATACGCGAGTAACCGTAAAGTTCGGGTCGTCGAAAGATCCATCTGAAGGCGCTGAGGTGGTGTCACCTTCTACTCCGCGGGAAAAGAGGGGTTACTACTGGGGGTATTCAGTGCGACGATGCGCCTCGCTTTCTACTGTGTTTACTGAATGTCCCTTTGAAGGTGGGTATGATGTGTCATTCGGGACATCGGAGCGGGGTGCCCCATTATCTGAATCCATTGCGGGGGAAATCCCCAAGTTCGAACATCTCATTATCGTTTTTGGTGGTGTGGCAGGCCTTGAAGCTGCAGTGAAGGCGGATAGGGAGTTGCAGGACAAGGGTCTGAAGCCGAGTGAAGCTGAAAATATTTTTGATTACTGGGTCAATGTGCTTCCCGGGCAGGGGAGTCGGACTATTAGGACTGAGGAGGCAGTTTGGCTGGGATTGATGGGCCTGAGGGGTGTGGTTGAAGGAAATGGCTCTTAGGTGTTGCTGCTGATTTTACCACAAGCAAGGTTTGGGAATATTAATGGAAGTTGTTGGCAAATATACCGGGAGGACTGATTCTGGTTTATATACCCCCTGAAGATATATTCAAAAAGTTCATGCGATCTGCTTGTTTGGTCTTTCTGATTTTGGCGAGCAATCTGTTAAGCAGATGCTAAAACCATTAGGGCTGCATATGTCAATATGTTCGTGGAGAAAAGAGCAATAGGCTATGTGAATAATAAATACCTAGATTATTGATATGATAATTTTGGGCGAGTCGAGCCTATAAAATCCGTGATCTATCGCTTCCCCCCACAGTTACTCAAGCTCGCTCTTGACTACTTTAATCCAACATTAATCGATGTGAAAACTCCGGAACCCCTTTTTCCATCTATTAGACCGCCCATTTTGTACGTAGGAAACTGGAAGTGAAAGAAAATACAGCCAATTGCTTCCATTCCATAAAAGATATCGTTAAAGGGAAGTCGGGAAGAACTGCCGATTGGGTATATATATAAAACGCAGATTCAATCATCGCCACTACTCATAACATCTGTCTCGTTCGTCTCCTCGTCGTCCTCAATTTCCATTTTCTGTATGACGGCGTCTCCATTCTGACCTTTTTTCTCGGCTTCAAACCACGCCTGTCTTCGTCTGAGGGCACGCTCTTCCTGTCGGGCCTGCTTCTCAAGCCTAGCTTGTTGCGCTTTTTGTTGCCTCTCATAAAGCTCATTGTTTTGATCTTCTAGGTTTGCGATATGTTGTCGAAGCTTCACCATCTCCGCAACGCTGGCTTTGGTGGCTGACTCTTGGAGGGAGTTTTGTTTCTTCAAACTTGCGATTTCTTCCTCTAGTGATCGAAGTTTCGGGTATTCTAAGATATCTTGGGTCACTGGCTGAGACATTTGGCTGTTGGTAGACGAGATGATGAGGCCAGTTTCCAGAGCAGCAAGCTCAGCTAGACCTTCTGATATCAACGATGATGGAAAAAACGGATGAGTTAGCGCTTCTGAGAACTCATTCGTTGATAGGTTGGAATCTTGTGATCCACTACTGTTAACTGAATGTGAAGGGCCGGTTAGGTGGGCTTGGAGAGTGTATGTTGCTGGAATAACGTCTCCAAGTTGTGCCGAATTTGAAAGGGCATGATCATATCGTGGCTTGACAATATTGTGAATAGTCATTCTGGGTGCCTGTCCGTCATTTTGAGCGAAGCCAGTCGGTGCCAGCATCTGCAAATTCGTTACTGGACAACCATAAGTTGTTAGGGTTGAAGCATATCTCCCCTTGGCGATATCCCAGCACACAATTGCACCGCCCTTATGGCCTGATAGAAGTGTCATTCCGTCGTATGAGAGGGTGAGGCACTGTACTGCGCCTAAATCAAGGTTCGGTGGGAGCCAGCGCTCATCCGCGGAGAGTTGTGACGGGGTCGACTGTTGGTTACTGTCATGAAGGATGTTCTGAATTGAAGGTATTTTGAAGAAATCTATCATTTGAACGCTACCATCCTCATATCCGACATAAAACGCACGGTCAGCCGGGTCCAGGACCGAGCAGAGCGGGGTTGATGGCAGGAGGAATGTGCGTAATGATTTTCCGGTTCGATATTCCCACACAATCGCGGTGTTGTCGCGGGAAGTGGAAATCGCAATATTATTCTTGCCACGGCTATGGCCAACCGCAAAGCTCGTAATTGGTGCTCTATGGTAGGAAAATGTCCGTAGCGGGGAGTTGGGCTGTGTTTGCGTCTGGGAGGTAGATGGGCGAGAAAAAGATGTCAGAAGAGGTATCGACCACACATGGATATTCGAATCTTCTGAACCAGACAAAATGAAATTGTTAGTCGGGTCTACGATCAGCGAGGTGACGGGTTGTAAGTGGGATGCCGTCGTCGATATTTGGCGCCCTGTGCAAATCTACAAAGAAGAAGGTTAGGACACGCGTAGCTAGGTAGGAAGTGACTATAGCAAAAGCTTCAAAAAGACGTTCACTAACCTCCCACACAATAAGCCTCCCGCCTTCCGTACCCAGAACAAGCAATCCCGGTTCATTGAGTCCTCCCGCCAATGCGAGACTTCGAATTCGTTCTGGAAATGGCACGGTGGCTTCCTGGTTATTCTTCTCCCGACTGTACACATGAACCACCGCTTTCCCTGTCTGCGACGCAAATACGTGTGAGCTACTCACAGCCAAACAATTGGAATCGGTGGAGCTCTTCTTCAAAGCCAGTCGAAGTGACTGCGCCGGCTGAAATTCATGGAGGCATATCCCAACATCCTTTAGTGCAGGCGAGATTTGTTGATTGTTGGACGTTAGAAACGACGCAACAAAGCTCTCGGAGAGCATTTAAAGTTGAAAGGAGCCCTCCGCTCCTGGAACAAGATCTCCGCAACGGTAATTTTTTTCTGCTGTTGATCCCACGATCCCGTCCTCTTGTAAATTATATTATCTCAAGCTGGATATTTCTGATATTTTTCGTGGTTGCGGAATTTGCTTATCAGTTTAGCGGATAATATATTCGCCGAGATAACCTCCCCGATAAGGAAATCCAACCTCTTCCACGTTTCCAACCGTTCGTCCACGCAGTCAAGAGATGTCAACAGCCACTAAATAGACTTCTATCGTTCTTCTTTATTCCTTGCAGCCCCAGCTCGTTGTGAGATCGTTTTCAATCTACCTTGCTCTTCGTCTAGAACCCACTGTTGCGATTATTATGCCATGGTCTAGAGGCAATCCTGTCTGGTTGTTGGCTTGGTGTCTACCGATCGCGTCGGATGGCAGCAGGCAATTCATGCACTGTACCATCCACGGGCTACGAGGTGGATAACGGTTGAATCCTTGGAAATATTGAAGCTCTGTGGGATTTTAGCAATTTTTTACGACACGGCACTTATGGCACCTGCAGGTCCCAATACTAGCGAACGTCTCCCCAACTTTTTCAAGCAAGCTTAAAACCTTGAAGTTGGCAATGGACTAGCCCAGACGCCTGTAACAGCAACGACTTTTGGATCATCGCATCATCACTCGACCCGATAAGGTACAGCGTAGTGGACATGCATTTTGTTTCCCATTATTCCCGGATTTCAAAATGCAATAAAACCCCTGACATTTTGCCGCTATTGTTTTTACCCCTCTAGCTCGTTCTTTTATTTTTCTTATACCTTAAAAAGTCGCGGTGATGACGAAAACTTTTATTATTTCAAGTTATGTTTGCCCAAGTTGGGAGCTTATTTCCATGGAAGTGGTCCATAATGTCAATTTATTGGCCCTCAGTTAGTCGAGCCAATCGTTTGCATTTGTTACCTTTGTTTTCATTTAACAAATATGGCATCTGGAAACGTCCTTTTTCGGTGTCATATTCACCTAGCATGTGACCTTACAAATCCTAAGCCCTGGCCCTGGAGCATATGAAAAACATATCGGGACGAATGCTCTTCGCTCGTTCTTTATCATCCTATCGCTACATACAACTCAACGGACACTCCAGCCTACTATCTACCTTGGTATCTTCACACCGCCGGTTTGGATAAGCATTTAATCCTGTCCTGCTGGCGCACTGCGTATGGATACACTGGAGCCTCACTCATCTGTGCTGAATAGTCTGCAACCCGGATCGCGACTCGCCCCCTTACGCGACAGCCAATCTCCAATTGGATCAGGTTAACGCTCCGTTGGTGAAGTCCGATCGCCTTCTGATACGAGGAACTATGGGCGGAATGTTTGTTCCTTATTTGGACGCGTGTCATGAGGGGGAGTATTCTCCTGAAACGCGACGCGAAAGTTTTGATGTCGTTGCGAATGGTAGATATCCAAAAGTCTCAAACGAAACTGCCGCCGCAAAGCAACCTCAACACGAAGAATCATCCTCTCAACTTCTCCAACAACTTCCTGGCGCATCCATCAGGAGAATCGCCAAGCCCACAATCAAAACGTTCGAAACGGAAGAAGACTGTTGGCGATTTGGGGACTTTATCAGCACAAATTATGGAAATAATGTTACCTGCGAACCGGCTAAAGTAAAAAAGCGAAAGTGTCAAATCGTGCAATATAGACAACATAGCTCCACAGAGAGTATAAGTGGATCAGCCGAGGTTGCGGTGAGGCCCATTGAATTTAATACGTGCAAACTGGTCATGCTCTAACGCATAGTATAGAAACCTGTAAAGCTTAGCCGCCCCGCAAAGCCTCAGTTGATCACTATCCAGAGATTCTCACGCAGTCGCACTGCTCCACATGGCAAATTTGAGGCGAACAAATTTGCGCAAGAGTTTATAGCGTTCGAGGAACTATCATCTATATCAAATTCCTTGAGTCTCTCGCCGCGTGGTGGGCAGTCTTCCAGCCCTTGCGATGATAGTGGATACGCAACCCAAGACTCTTACAGCTCTACTGGTGATATATCCCCATTTTCTCCGGATGGCCGACCAGCAGATGCCTCCCCGAGATCGCTACGACGTCGATTTAGTCTCAAGAGCCAAATTCCGCGATGGATCCAGAAAACTTCTCCATTATACAAAAACGATCCCTCATTCGGAGGTGATGGAGGGTGCTATTCATCACCCTCTACTCCCACGCTTCCCAAATTTCCCTTACGCTCCCCTGCGAGCACAAGCGAAGACAAGAAAACCCAGATGGCAACATCCTGGAGTATTGGGTGGGCACTTGATCACCTCGAGGCCTCGATAATGCGAAACCCCCCAGACCTAACCCTCTCATCCCCGGTCATCATTTTTGTGCGCTCAAGTACGCAAAAAGCCCTTTTACACCCTTTTCAAGATATTTTCCCGTCGGCGCCCATTGAGAAACTCAGTTCGCTATGCGCCGCTCTTGTCGCCAAAATATATCTGTCTTCGCTAGAGACATCTGAACATTCGAACCGCAACGAGATCATGACTGGAAATGTCGTGGACGATATCTCTGGTAAAGCTAGGACGAGATTGGGACTTCATCTATCCAGAATGTCGCAGCTGCGAATTAAAGAACGCCTTCTGCGAACGAGAGGTGCGGATATCACTACGCGCTTAGATGAAATTGTGGATAAGCATTTGGTGGAATTGTGTGGGACACTGGACTCTAGCCTCAAAGGGGCGCTTATGGCGCTAGTTCAAGTTCTTGAGGGAAACAAAAGCTCGGACTCAGCTGGGCATTGAATCCCAAGCGTGGTTTAGGACATTTTGGGCACGTTGTTTCGAGTTAGCGTCATTTGTTTGTATTATTTCTGTGGCTTTAATATGTTGCCAAAGCCTGTGTCTTCGTTCCTTGTTTCTAAACATAATTCAGTACAACACCCAAATATTTACATAATTCTTAATATTAGATAATTCGGCTCAATCACCCAAGTTTCATCATAACTCCAGATACGAAACCAACCACGCTAGCCATTATGCAATTGGGACAGGGCAATGATATGCACAAGGAGAGGGTGGCTTTGGGGCGAAGGAGGGGAAGAGAGTGAAAATAAAAAATGGAAACCCAAAAAGCCTGACCCCTGGAAGGTGTTGATCTCATGAAAAATAAATATGGTTTAAATGTTAAATGAAACGAGGCCAGCAATAATGAAAGTAATAATGAAAGTAAACTTGAGAGAAAATGGGACCTATACAAAGAAGATGGCCGAAGCCAAGAATGTTTCTTTGCTTTTGCCCCTAAGCCCTTTTCCTTCTCTCGTCACTGCCACCAAACATTTTTTTCAGCACCATGCCAAAGCCGCTCCATAGATCCGCCGCAAACAACCACCAACCCCTTATCTTTGCCGTCAACGTTAAGAGATTAAGAATCCTCCGTATGAATAATTCCCCGTCATCGAGATCATGCGCATAAATTTCCCAAATTGCTATATCCCTCACCTCCCTTTCATTTCCCCTGACATTCGCTTCAGACAGCCGCCCACCATCTGTAGGATTCGTTGCAAGGTCGTAAATATCCCGCATATCGGGAATCCCCCTCACCCCGCCCATGCCTGGGATTCGCTCCTCATCCCCTTCCAATTCGTCGTTAAACCCGGGCCCAGATAGCGGAGACCGAACCCTAAGCTTTGGTGCAATGACGACGCTCCGTCCCACGCACCTAGGATCCGCCACAAAGCGCGTCGCCGCATCGGAAACATGGGTAATATCCGTCAAGGCGGCGCCAGATAATATTAACTTGCCGCTAGCGGCCAGGATTGGAGTCTCAGCGAAGTACGGACAGATCATATTTACTCGTATCCCACTTTTCAAAGGAGTGGTGGCGCGCAGGGCGCGGAAAAGGCCCATCACACCATGTTTAGAAACGCAATACGGGGCCTGAGTGGGTAGAGGCACGATACTTGCTACCGAGCCTAGGAGCAGGATGTGTCTGTCCCTCGCCCTGTTTTCGGGTGGGTGAGTGGATATAGGGGACGCCGGAGAGCACGGCATCGACCCTGGGTTGCGAGGCAAATAGAATAGGGCTAGGTGGGTAGTATACATGGTTCCGGTCAGGTTTACGTCGATGGTGGAGAGTCTCGGAGCCGGCGGGTTTGGGTTGTTTTGGTAGTCTACTGACGGTTCTTCGAAATCGCCAGCCTCTTTCACATTGTTTATGCCCGCGTTGGCTACAACGGTATCGATCCCGCCATGCGGACTGAGTTTCACGGCCTCGCGGAAAAATTCGACTTGGGACTGCCAGGATGTCACGTCTAGGGGTAGGAAATGGAGGTCAGGGTTTTGGGTTTCTGCTCGGACGCGGGCGACGAGTTCGGTTCCCGCTTTCACGTTGATGTCACCAATTACCACTGTTGCTCCTTCAGAAGCCCAGCGGGAAAAAAATGCGGCACCAAATCCGGATGCGCCACCAGTAAGCAAAATCGTTTTGCCGCGGATGAAGTCCAGCGGGATCGGGCTGTTGAAATCCATTGCATAAAGGCTGGAAGACTCGAGGCTAGAGGGATGTACTAGACACTGTGTGGTGTAGTTACTGAATGAGACTTTTTTTTTAAACGGAAACGTAGAAAATATGCAGCCCAGATAATGATTCCCCTGACAGAATTCTAAGTTGAAAATGAAGATCGAAGCCGAGCGATGCGGGAATCCAGTGTTTATGACAACTGTACGGCCGAAATACAGCCCTCACAATTGCAGGATAGAATCAAATAGTAGACGGTTGTAAAAAAAAAGTTGCTGTGATTTGTGAATTGCAAAAATCAAAGGAAACACATTATTACAGAAAGGAACCAAGGCAAATCAAGCAACAATATTGGAACGGCGTTGCTTGATATGTGTATCAAACTTTCGTTGGCGGCGCAAAAATACAGGGGCTATTTCACATCATCGAATCCAATCCGCTTGCCTGGAGAGTTGGCTCCAGCTCCAAGGTAGGATATGATGACTCGGTCGGAGAGCTGAGAATGGGCGAAATTTCCGTCCGTCCAAATCCCAGTTCTTTTGAATGGGGAAGCTAATTTTGTTTCATGGACGAAGACATTCCCGACATCCAAACGGCGAGGCTTGACTTGAACATTTCCCCGTTCGCTGGGCAACCTCGTTAGGGCAGTAGGATCACGTGTATTTGCCATGGCGCATTAGTAACTCCTTCAGGTGCCGGCTAGACGTTATTCCGCATATCCAATCAGGTGATTGTGATGGGTAATGGCGGCTTCAAGGCTAAAAATAAAAAATTGTTGACGACATGGTCATACTTTAGACACATCTACGGGTAGATAGAGATGCTACAGTAGATATTCTGCGCTTTAAGGTCCCGATCTCTCACCTGATCAAGAGTTCCGGGTTGGTGCTTGATATCTTTGCGATCCCCCACTATGGCAGCCTCCGCTGGCAAGCTCCGAACTCTCTACTCCGCCCACTCATCCCTCTCCGCCCTTCCCGCGACTGCCCTCCCTATATATACCCTCCAATTAGCTAACTTGAGATCCTATGCAACCACTACTCCCCCTGACTCCTCCATATCGAACCCCTCCATTGCGCCTACCACTCTCAAACGCCAACCCACTGCCTTCAAAGACAAGCTAAACGCTGGGCCTGCATTCTCTGACTTTGTCTCTGGCAAAAAGAGCGAACCTCTGGACCCCGCCGAAGCATATGCCTTGAAAACAGCGCTCGTAGGACCCGCTGGCAGGAAGAAAGAAATAACCCGTCTCCCCTCCTGGCTCAAGACGCCCATCCCGGATTCCTCGAACTACAAACGCATTAAGAATGACCTCCGCGGTCTAAATCTACACACCGTCTGCGAGGAAGCCCGATGCCCCAATATCGCTGATTGCTGGGGCGGCAGCTCTAAGTCCGCAGCTACGGCTACGATCATGCTCATGGGTGACACCTGCACGCGCGGCTGTCGCTTCTGCAGTGTGAAAACGTCCAAAAAACCGCCTCCTCTCGATCCACATGAGCCAGAGAATACAGCCGAGGCACTCTCGCGTTGGGGCCTGGGATATGTCGTACTGACCAGTGTTGATCGGGATGATCTTGCGGATGGCGGAGCGAGACATTTTGCAGAGACAGTGTTAAAGATCAAGCAGAAGGCGCCAAATATTCTCGTGGAGTGTTTGACGGGCGATTACGCTGGGGATCTCGAGATGGTGTCCCTTGTGGCCAATTCGGGGCTGGACGTTTACGCTCACAATGTCGAGACGGTCGAAGCGCTGTCGCCGTCTGTACGGGATCGTCGGGCCGGGTTCCAGCAAAGCTTGCGTGTGCTAAAGGCGGCCAAGACGGCGAAGCCGGACCTCATTACGAAGACATCTCTTATGCTGGGGCTGGGGGAGACGGAAGCACAGTTGTGGGATGCTCTGCGAGCGCTGAGGGCTGTCGACGTTGATGTTGTTACATTTGGGCAGTACATGAGGCCGACAAAGAGGCATATGGCTGTGCATGAATACGTGAGGCCGGATGTGTTTGATATGTGGAAAGAGCGGGCGCTAGAGATGGGTTTCTTGTATTGTGCGTCCGGGCCGCTCGTGAGGAGTAGTTATAAGGCTGGCGAAGCA
The DNA here is from genome assembly GCA_002110485.1 of Emergomyces orientalis. NCBI lineage: Eukaryota > Fungi > Ascomycota > Eurotiomycetes > Onygenales > Ajellomycetaceae > Emergomyces > Emergomyces orientalis. The sequence continues at coordinate 906,290 of MOWL01000046.1, forward strand.
TTTATTGAGAATGTGTTGAAGAAGAGGCGGAGGAAGAATGCTGTAAGTACGAGTGAGAAGGCAACAACGAGTGAGGATGTGGAAGATTTGGTTGTGCAGGCGAGGCTATGAGGTGATTCATTTCTTCTTCGATGAAGCTATTTTTGTGATAAATTTTAGAACGTGGCTGGGTTTTCAACATGCAATATCTGCATATTTTGCTCTGTTCGACGGTACTTTTTGGTCTTTGGCGTTTGGTTTTTCCCCTCTGGTCCCATTCAAACCACGACAGTCATTTTTGGTCTGCTTTATGTGTATAACATGCCTTGGGCAAAAGCAAGAGATTTCAACAAATCTCAGATAAAGTTAACCCAAGAATTAACTAAGTCTATCTCTTTCTGAATGGCAGCGAGATTCTCAAGCCTCCAATACCCGCCGCCACTTCCCAGTCCCCTTTTTTAACTGTGTCATCGTCTAGAACCGGACATCACCTATGAGTGCGGGACAGTGATATTTTATGAATGGCGGAATTGGTGACAACATAAAACTGTAGTATACTGGGAGGCATGGGGTAAAGACTTCGATATTTCAGCAGCACTCCAAACGCTCCCAGGGTCTCCGAATATGTCAAAACCCGCGAGACGCAAGATTCACTCAGGTATAACCATAGAATCAGGAAGAGAGATTTCCAAAATCTGAAAAAAAAGAGGCACTAAATGGGTAGAATACACAATATATTCTTATATACACTGAAAAGTGAAAATATGTGCAAGTAAATCTCAAAAAAAATTAAAATAACATAAAGGTATATGAACATAGTCTCAATCACCCTTATATATTGGCAAAGGCCAAAATCCAAAATCCATACCTCTCCAAGCCTCACTTACTGAAAACTAAACTTTCCTACACCTTGCCTGCCGCAATCAGCTCTTTAATATCCTCTTCCCGCAGCCCAAGCAAATACATAATATCCACTAGGGAAGTCCCATTAAGCCGTGTGGGCGCTTCCAGCTGCACCTTGCTTTTCGCCCTCCACGCAACGCCCAACCCAGCCTCTTTTAGCATAATGAGGTCGTTCGCGCCATCGCCAACGGCCAGCGTTTGTGCGATGGAGACGCCGTTTTCGGCAGCAAGGGTGCGGAGCAAATGCCGTTTTCGCGCGGCGTCAATGATTGGATACTCTGGCACGAGGTTACCGGTGAGGGTTTGCGTGGTATTGTCGATCTCGAGCTGTGAAATGTTCATAATTTGTCAGATTGTTTGAGCTCCTGAGAGATGGTAGGGTCGTTTCAGAGAGAGGGGGAACTCTCTCACATGATTGGCAAAAGCATAATCCAGTCCTAGCTCACCAGCCAGCCATTCTGCAAGGGGTTGGAATCCGCCGCTCAGAACTGCTGTTTTGAAGCCGAGAGTTTTCAGTGCGCTGCAGAGTTCGCGGGCGCCAGGTGAAATCGTGATGATTGATTTTAGCTTCTCAAAGACGTCCACAGGTACGCCTTTTAAAAGGCTCACGCGGGCTTTTAAAGAGGCAGAGAAGTCGAGTTCGCCGTTCATTGCGCGGGAAGTTATATCCTGGAATTATAATATGCGGCATAAATATCGTGTATGTGTCTGATAGCTATTAAAGCTGTAGAGTGGGAATGGGACGTACCGAAACCTCCTTCTCTACACCGATGAACCGGGCAATTTCATCAATGACCTCCTGCTGGATCAGAGTGCTATCCATATCAAAGACAGCTAAACGCTTATGTCTTCGAAACACACTTTCCTTCTGCATGACAACTTCCACATTCCAATTCCGCTCAAAACGCCATATATTCTCGTGTTTCTGCATGTCTTCAAAAGACAAGTACTCCGGGTTTGGAGGAGGGCAGATTGTCACTTCTACCACCCGCGGCTGATCCTCTTTATCCAAGCAGCGATGAGAGCTGCTCATCCGCTGGTACGGGGTGGGCAGCTCTTCCATCACTTGCAGGAAGTTAGTCAGACATAATTGTGAGACATATTGGCCGTATAGATGATCTAATGGTTCCGGTTCGAGGGCTGGGGGTTCTCGAGGAAGTTGTTCAACGTCTAATGAGGGTGCTGAACCAGGTGCGACGGTTGGGACGGGGAGTTGGTTCGAAGGCTTAGCTTGGGAGGAGGATGAGTCGGGATGGACATGAGGATGAATTGGATCAGACGCCTTGTAGAAAATAGTAGCAACCAGTTTGGGTGTGTTGGTAGGGAGAGAGCTTAATGAGTCGTTGAAGATACTATGCACAATTCCGCTTTCCTTGATAGAGCCCTGCACATTGGAGGGGTAGCCATTGAAGGGTATCGGAGTGGTAAGGGGCTCGTGAGGTTCCCGGAGGATCCCTCCAATATTCGGGGATTTGTATGAAGAAGGTTTATACTGCTGATGATCTTGTATAAATGATCCACCTGAGAGAGAGCTGTGTCGTAATACGGGACGTCCCCCACGTACAGGGAGTGTGGTGTCGGACATGGATGCGTGATGAATATGCGGAACAAGCGTAATTGTGAGTTTCACAAGTGAAGCCTGCTTAATGTGTATGTTACTGTCAGTAATCGGTTGAGCTGTATATATTTAAGACTCAGTAACATCTAGCAGTTTGACGCTGCAGCTGTTCGCTATCGCATTACACACAGATCTTGCTCCAAATCTTCATCCATGGATCCATCCATGGCGGGGGATAAAAGTTGGATTACATCAGCGAATATAGCACGTGATAATGTTCGCGTTAGTCATCTGCATCCCCCCGCATTCAGAAACCAGTGACAAACTCCGGAATCCGAAAGAGCACTTCAAGAAGCTCCGCATCTAACAACAGGAAATCAGAGCGGACAAATGCTGCAAATTGATGCAGATGACAGACCGGACACTGACCGCCGTCTGATGTGATGAATTGCTAGGCCAAGAGAGTTTGATACACTATGAGTTCATGGATAGCGTGTGACAGGGGCTTATCCGTCGTCGTCTTGTTTGTGCCTGACAAGAAGCCTGTGGCGGGAGCCTGGTCGACGCCAAGCATTTCTTAATGCGCTGAGTCATTGAGTCACGTGATAATATGTATCCTAACTGGGAAAGTTTTGCCCTAAACTCTGCTCCATGCATCACTATTTCAACTGCAATTCTCATCTGCATATGCTGTGTTTTCTTTTGTTATTATTACTTGAATTATGGTTTAATATCCGTTGTGTGATGTCTCTTGATTTCTAATTTCTCCTGTAACCATCTATGGAATACGTTGCGTTTGAAGACATTTTTTCTTTATTGAGTTTTGACGCTGGCAGCAGGCTTGGCTAATGCAGGCCCAAATTGCGTGATTTGCAACTGCCATGAGCAAATCCACCATTTCTCCCCTGCGCATTATCGCGCTGTGTTGGTGAGATTCCACACCCGAATTGCGCCAGAATAGCCTTCGGCAGTGGAGAATATGGCAGCCTCATGCGGAACCGTGAGAGGGCGCTTTAATGAATGGTGCGATTTGGGCCCTGTTTTTCCTGTTCTAAGTCGGGAATAGGAAGGGGAAGGGGAAGGGGAGGAAGAGGGGGGAGAAGGGGATGTGTGTGTTCTGGCAATTCAAGAGAAGAGGGCCCGGTTCTCTTCTCTTCTCTTGCCCTTGCTCTTTCTCTTCCTTTTCTCACTCCTTATTGCATGTCTGCATCGTCATTGCTTTTGATTTATAAGACGCTGTCATTGGCCCTCTTACTATATCATATATCCTTTTTGTCAGCATTCGTCTTTGTCTCGTGTTTGTGTGCTCCCATACAATTTCCTCCTGTATTCGAATATTATATACAATCAATTCCTCGCACCTGGTTGAGATGTGCTTCAATTCATTATCTGTCCAGGAAAATCATAGCCATCCGTCTTACTATTTCAACATGCCGTCCAAAATCCCCTCCAGTTACCCTTCTGATACTGAACCGATGGAGACTGAGTCGGGATATGTCAGTGGTAGCACCAGCGAAGCCAGCCTTCCAGAGCTCGTCTTTACTAAACCACACCTGAAATTTCTAAATAGACAGCTTCAATACCTAGAACCCCAGGGTATGTTCATACATAGGAAATGATTCCGTCGCCTTCCGTTTTATTTTTTACGCACCCTCCAATTCAACTGAACTAACATCCCCTAGACATCCTCCGCTGGTCTATCACAACGTTACCAGGCCTCTACCAAACCACTGCATTTGGCCTAACAGGTCTTGCCACGCTGGACATGCTCTCTAAACTCAACATCCCTCGACCGCAGCTAGTCGACCTCATTTTCCTGGATACACTCCACCATTTCCAGGAGACACACTCTCTCATAGACCGCATCCGCAAACACTACCCCTCAACAAATATCCACATCTACAGGCCAGACGGTGTTTCCACGGCCGAGGAATTCTCGAAAAAATACGGCCCCAAACTCTGGGAATCCAACGACCAACTCTACGACTGGGTAGCCAAAGTCGAGCCAGCCCAACGAGCCTATCGCGAGTTGCAAGTCAACGCCGTGCTCACAGGCCGCAGACGCAGCCAGGGCGGCAAGCGTGGTGACCTAGACATCATTGAGGTCGATGAAACGGGTCTTATCAAAATCAACCCGCTGGCAAACTGGTCGTTTGCGCAGGTTAAAGAATACATTACTGCACAAAATGTGCCGTATAATGAGTTGCTAGATCGGGGGTATAAGAGCATTGGTGACTGGCACTCGACACAACCTGTAAAGGAAAATGAGGATGAGAGATCTGGACGGTGGAAAGGTCAACAGAAGACTGAGTGTGGGATCCATAACCCCCTCTCCAAGTATGCGCAGTTCTTGCGTGATCAAGAACTTAAGAGGCAGGGTGAGGCTCTGAGCCAGGCGCTCAAAGCGGGGAGTAATTGAAAGGGCACCCTTCCCATTTTGTTACCCTTTGGTTTCTTTTTGTCTGTGTTTGCATATAACGATATTGGATAATGTGGCGCTTTTGGAGCGGGGCGGTTTTTTTTATTATTTTATTATTTTTTCATTTAGCATACTTTTCGATTCTATCCCTCTGATTTTCTTTTCATGCAAGGCATACATACCCCTCATTACATATTGTATATACCAAAATAGAGGCATCACATCCAATAATAGGTTTATAATTTGGATTAAAAATCAAGATACACATAATACTAACTTTACTGGTGTGACGTGAGATTATTCGCAAATTACAAACTGGGCTAAATATCACGAACAAAAGGGTAAAGGGGCTGATCAACCTCGCAACGACAGCCATTGACTATAATGTCGCATGATATACATATCGTTCTCTACCACTAATTAATATAGTAGAATACTCAACACAGTCACAGTCATATGTCAATTTATTAAATATGCAATTCTTATCCCCGTAATTAGCTCTCAGTCAAACTAACCTGCGCCTCATACACATATACCGTCCCAATCAGTAAATCCGGCATAAAGTACCCCCTCAGCCGCCCCTCCACAACATCAAGATCAAACGGATTCTGCGTAATCACTCGTCCCCACGAACTCTTCATTGACAGCGGCACTTCGGCCAACGGTACCATGCTCTTCATGTCAACAAGCGCCAACCCGCCCACTGTTCCCGAAACTCCAGCACAAATCATCACCGCGCGCTCCCCACCGTACAAGGTTGGGTAACCCAGGAACTTGCAATCCTGATAATCTATGAAGAAACTCGGGTTTCGAATTTTTTCCGTTGGCTTTACCGTCACGATATCTGAATCAATACCCGCCATGGTCACACTACTACAATCATAATCATTCAGATCCCAAATGGCTGCATCGCGCGACCCCCAGTTCAGCGCCAACAACCTATTCCCGCGCGTATCCCGCACGGCGGCGCCATAGTGATCATCCGCGCGGAAAAGCGGCGTAGCCTGCAACGACCTGGGATCAATACGGACAATGCGCGCCGTGGAATTCGGCCGGTACTGCGCAATCGTCATCCAAATGTGTTGGCCGTCGTAGTCGATGCCGCCTGGGTGATACTCATCATCTTGTCCCAGGTTGCCGGAGAGTTGGGCGTCGGCAATGCGTGTGCCAGCCCCGTCGAAGAGGACTAGATGCGCGGTTCCTGCTCCTGCTGTGCGGTCTGTGCCGTTTCTTCTTTTGCCAAAGAGGTAAGGGAGCGGGCGGAGAGGGAAGTGGCCTAGGCTTACGGCGTATCTAACATCGGTGATGTTGGGGCCGGAAAGTCGGACCAGCCCCTCCGGTTCACCAACGTTGCCGCCTAGGTGGATTTTGTCGATGAGGGTCCATTTTGTGTCGGCACGGAGTTGGTTGAATAGGGTAACTATTTGGTCTGCTTTTGCGGCCGGGTTTGGTGGGGGGAGTACCGGGAAAGGGATGAAGGGGATTTCTGGGTGGTAAATTTTCAGAGAGCTAGTTTGTGATGTTGTTATTAGGTTAAGAAGGAGAATCAGAGATATGAGGGTAACTAGGGGGGACATGTTGGTGGACTATTTATGTTTGTAGGCATATTGATCATTGTGGGCAAGAGGACTGTGACTGTCACGTTTAATTAAACCACCTTTTTTTTTTTTTTTGGTGGTGGTTAGCTTGTTCAGTGGTGGGGGGTTTCAAAAGAATGAGGATTTTGAAGCTATTCGAAGATCATCCCAGCGCGCCGCCGTTGCGACCAACCGTGGTGCAAAACTTCATCAACGTGCGCACCGCCCTTGGTCCAATGGAGAGATTCAAAGTCTAAAAATATCATAATATAAACATTATCTTAGGTGTAGTCAATATCTGCACTACATATGTACAGTACAACTCAATATCCGATTCATCCAAAATATGCATGCTCGAAATAACAGGAGATATGAAACATAAAAATGACCAAAGAAGAAAGGCATGATCCAAAATAACCTTACCCATCACCCAAATTTCCAGATAAGAATCAAAAATCCACGAACCCCCCATCCTTCCCATCCCTATCCAATAAATACCTAAACCTCTTCTTCTCAGCCTCCCCTTTCAAGTACGCTGGTACATCCAGGTTTGCCTGAACCCGCTCATAAACCTGACTAGGTCTATCGAACAAATCCTTCCCTGTCCTCACCACTTCCACAATATGCTCTTTACTTGTAAACTCTGGTCGATTATACTCGGTATGTGAGAAACTGACAATCTTAGTCTGCATCTCTTTCACCGTCGCAAAGCACGAACTACAATGCCACGACGCATTGAACAAGTCTGCTTTGGGGCTGAACCAGTCGTGAAATATCGACGAGCCCCCGCGCCCTATGCGCAGGTCGTCTGGCTTTATCGTCTTTTCGATGCCTTCATAATATGTCGCTTGTGGGTGTGCCCAGTCCGGGCCCTTGTGGAGCCATTGGAAGCTGTAGTAGTAGAACCTGCTGCGGAGGTTGACACGGCGTGGGAAGCTGCAGGTGCGGAGTAAAGTAACAGTGGCTGGGCGGGGAATCTCGTCGATGTCGGAGATGATGATGACGTCGTCGAGTTGTGGGGCTGCGGCAGGTTTGGCGGCAATGGGATTCTTTGCGCCTGGTTGGCCTAGGGTGGGGAAAACCTGGGTGAAGCCCGAGTCTCGTTGGAATTTCTCGCGGTCGAAGGCCTTGCGTTCGTTTTCTCCGCGTCCTTCCACGAGATGGTGGATGATCTTATCGTGGAAGCGGGAGAATTTGGCCCAGATAGCTGGGTTGGTGAGGAGGGTGGCTTTTGGGCGGTCGGTGAAGGTTGTGTTGGCTTCCACGATTACAAAGTAGTCGACATGGTCGTTCAACTCGTTCAGGCGGATTTCGAGCCAGTCGAGTTCGGTATTGAGGAGGAAGATGTCATAGACCTTTCGAGCCGGGGGAGGGGTATTAGCATGGCCATTACGGCGTCCTTGTCGCTGTTGATAGACTGGCCAGTTGTATAGACCGCAGAGTTCTTTGGCTTTCTGGTTTGTTAGCCCATTTTGGTGGTTGCCGGTCGGGGTTTGATGAGCACGATCAGACTCAATACTCTGGAGAGCTGCGCCGATATATTGCCGAGTAGAAGAACTTATCCATGAGTACAGGCCCCCGATGGACAATAAAAAGATAGAGACATAGAGGATAAGGGATTTGATCCCCAAGCGTGGGCCAAGGATCATTCTAGGGACATATAAAGGATGCTATTAAATAGACTTCATCAAATGTAGGGATGGGAGAAGTTCAGGTACCAAATTATTGCCAAAAACGTCGCAAATGTTACCACCATGAAAATAATAATGAACAGGTAAACCGTATGCAAAGAGATGCAACAGCGGTCGAAGGGTAAAAACTTCCACGATCGAAGGATCAGGCTAACCGGGGAGAGTGTCCAGGCATCTAAGGAAGCAAAGGGGGCCGACGGAATTCGGCTCAGCCAAAATTTGGATACTTTCCTCGTTCTGTAATTGACCCACTTTTGGTGCTTGAATTGAGCTAGTTCTTGGTGTTTCACCATGTTTGGTGGGCCAATGTGGGCTGACAGCCTGACACTGGCCCTAGCCAGAGTTGTATCGTTAGGATGGCAGGTTCCATTTCCATTCATGTCGTCATTTAGAATATTCTCCTGGAAGAAATTGCCCGGGCTGGCCAAGGTTGCCGATGCGGATCAAGGTTATCCTAAAAAGAAATTAAAAAGAATAAATAACAAAGCGACGCAAGCTTCATTGAAGCGCGATGGATGCGCGCTTCGTGGGCAGCTTACGACGGGTGTGGGTTTGGCGCGCCCCGAGGGCGTGCGCCCCCATTTTTTTAACCCTTGGCAACCACCATAAGCCCTAGTATCATAATTTGACAGCACCTTGGTACAGCTGATCATAATCATGAACATAAAAAATCCCTCCATGAACCTTTGGAATATAAAGAGATAAAATCTCAGTTAAATAGAAGTAAGAAATAAAAGAGTCATGCTAGAAAAGTACAATGTGTCGGCCGTGCGCGGCATAGGAATCCCCTACCCTGATTTTGACAGCTTCAACTCTCGCAACAGGTCTGGCTACCTTCATCTGCCAGACACCGTAGCCACAGGCCCAGTGTAGGTTTTCCTACCTTGCACGTAGTACATTACAAGACTAATAATAACCACGGCGGTGAATATGACAATGCTCCAGTTGAAATTGTTCACATTGATATGTCGATCACCGGGCCAGAATGACCAAAAGAGTGCGAACAAAACATACGCGAGGCCAGCACCATTAACAATTGGGCCGACGACTGGTCCCAAACTCCAGCGCGCATGGGGTAGCAGATCTGGGCGTGTAAGGCGGCGATAGAGAACACAGCTAATAGAGACGACGTATGTGGCCATGAGAGCAGCCACATTGAGAGATATGATGCCATGGAATGCGGCGTTTGATCCCAGGTTAATGAGCGAGAGAAGTACGCTGATAAGGCAGGAGATAAATATGGCGTTGGCTGGGATATGTTTCGTTGGATGGACGGCGGAAAGCCATTCGGCGAAAGGGAGTCCTTTGTCTCTGGCGAAAGAGAACGTCTGCCGGGATGCGGATGCATTAAAGGAAACGTTGCTTGCGGTTACCAAGACAAGAATGACAATGGTGAGTGCGTTAACTCCCTTGGTAGATACGGCGTTACGGAATACGTAGATAAACGGGAATGTTGAAGGGTCGTTCAGAGCGTCTTCCACGGATGGAATAGAAAAGATATAGCTGATAATAAATATGATGGCCAGGATTCCATTCACGACATATCCCCAAGCGATCGCGTTGGGCACATTTCTCCCTGCATCCTTGACTTCTTCTGCCATGTGTGCAGTTGCATCAACGCCTTTGTAGTGCAACCAATTTTTAGCCCAATTCTTCGTGGAGTGGATCCTTGCAAGGTTGGGGAACGGTGGATGGAAAACATACTCAAGCTTCCATATATGGCTGAAATTTGCCCGACCAAAGCGCTTACTCCAATAGTTGGCCAGCCTCCACCATTGTGGAACTCGGTAAACACCGCTTTAGCTGGTTGATGGGGAGCCATGACCCATAACACAGCAACGACCGCTAGAAAACCGAAGACATGGACGACAAGAAGCATATTCTGGATCATGGGCAAGCCTTGAGCCACCCATATGTTGAAAACATAGATGAGAGCCACCATTGCAAAGACAAGTAGAGTACCCCGCCAAGGGGTAGCCACATAATCCGATTTGTTGACAGTTAGAAGGCCTTGAATGATATTCCCTGTAAGAAACGATCCAGATGCAGCACCAGCCTGCCATGCTAAGACTGATAGCCATCCTGTCAATCAAATAAATCAGCATTAAATAAACCAATATATCCCAGCTAACAAATGACCACTCTTCTCACTAACCAGTGACGTAGCTCAAAAACTTCTGATGTTTCTCTGATGCGAATTCGGACACCCAATGGTACTGTCCTCCAGAGATCGGTGCCCTGGAATAACAAAAGAACAATAGGTATAAGCATCTCCTTAGTAGACGGAGAGAACATAAGCCAGCCCGGGATATCTGGAGACATTACATAGAAGCCATTTCTGCAAGAGAGAAGATCACGAAACCGAAACCGATGAAAGTCCAGAGATATGACCAAAAGAGCCCGGCGAGGCCACCATTTGTAAGCCCCTCAGTATTAGATCTTGGAAAATTCAAGGGAGATTAGCTCCAATACATAAGTGTGTAGTTGCCCAGTATACAACTTCCACAATGGTATTAATTGGCTCACATCAACATAAACTCCCACGTAGCCTGCAGGATAAGGGCAAAACTTAACGCAGAAAGTGGTCGGTAGCTTCTCTACCTTCCATATGTCAGCAAACAACGGCTATATCTATTTACCACATCCTGCGAAGAACTGACGATTAACTCCTGTCGTTTGCCCATACGATTCATGTCCTTTCGATCATTTTCAGTATGTCCCCGCCGCATTATGTCGTTCATCCCGCTATCGTCGAGACTTTCCTCGATGTCATCCATGTTATACTGGTCTGGGGATTCGTGTAAAGATTCCCGTGGCGAGCCTTTCGAGGAGGCTTGTTGAGCCGCTCCATCTGTGGCAGCAGCCATTGTTGTTGATAACTGATTGAGCACCGAGTAAGTCAAATGCTTCCGATACCACATGAGCAACTAGAGAAAGACTGCACAGGGGGTATATGTTGATCATGTATAATAAATCACACGTCGATGGGATTGTCTCGGGGGCCAGGTGAAATAAAGTGAACGAGGTGGGAGGATTGAAGGGAGCGGAGTGCAGAGCCAGAATTGGAAATTGTGCGATGCGAGTTGCGTGCACGGCACGCGACTACTCCGACCACGAGGAAGGTCGACATAAAACCAGGAGCTCGAAGAAAGGGAAAGGAAGAAAAAAAGGAAAATAGAATACGAAGAGATAGAAAAGTGCCCAGATTGTAAGATTGTACAGATTCTTCAACTCTCTTTCTAGAAATCCAGCAGTTGGAGCTCTCGGCACTCTCGGGGCCGCCCGATTTCGGGTGACTGTGCATAGATCACAAAGAGGTTGATCCGGACTAAGATGGTATTGTTGAGGGAGAAAAAACGGTCATTGGGGATGCTGTAGGGAAGTATATTATCCCGTAGAGTCTTGCATACCGGCAATGAATGAAAATTGCAGGTGTGTGCCCCAGGCTCAGCATTGCTTTCTTTGTTTCCCGCATGCCACAAACCGGTAATCTTCGACTTTCCGGCAGACTTCTAGGCTCCACAGAGAGCACAGCGAGGGGGCGCCATGAGGCATATCAGACGCAGTTACGCAGAGCTGAAAAAGAAACCAAGCAGGACCAAGGAGCAATTATGTTTGTTTGTGTACCACCCTCAGCGCCCGACTTGCAGGCTGTTTTGCGAGAGACTCGCACAGCAAGCTCGCAATTCCCCCTACCATTGTGTGAAGGAAGCATCCTAATCCCAACAATATCAAGATTTTTTCTCAGAAGTTGCAAGTGATAGGGTTATTATATATGCATTTCCAGGCGTTGTAGAAAGATATAAACGGAACCAACCCCCTATCCCCCACATGAAATGCTGGCAGAATTAGCTAGTAGTCAACGACTGATCCCAACTTGGAAATTCGTGTAATAGCGCTCTGCCTGATTCCCCTGATATATAAATCTGGTTCTTCATATATTTTTGAAGGGTAGAGATGAGAGATCACATCTGTGCTTATAGTTCACTAGTGATTATAGAGATTATTTGTCATTCTGATTCCATTATTTATTCTTCTTATTCTGGCCTTCGCCGCCATTCCGTCATTCTGCACTTTCATGGAAGAAAGCCCCCACAACCTGCAGTTCTTCCGACATCCGGTTGAACATGATAATTTCAAAAAGATTACCTAGTAATGCCTGTTATATTATTGATTTGAAAGATTGGTACCCCGTAGTTATGAGATGAAGAGCAGTCAAAGAGATACTCGATCAAATTCCTTGTTCTGCTGGCGCCAGATTAGGTAAATATCCCCTAAAAAAGCCACATCTCCCGCACAACGCCACCTTGCACCAGTTAAACCCGCAAGTGAACGGAAACTATTGTGGGTACGGAGTACAAAATTCCCATGATGACCAGAGAGATTCCCTTTCGTCTGTGGGCTTCAGAAAACACAGCCGCTAAGTCGACTCGGGTGCGATCGCGCAGCTTGTTTTTGAACGACTCAATATCCCGAAAAGTGAGGAGGTATCAATAAACTACGGGCTAATAAAACTTCAATGTGTCCTTGTGTTGATGGTTTACCTGGATCCTAGCAAAGGAGCTATGGAATCATACTCTGGTCCCCAGCTCTAGACTTGCTCCTATCGGGCTATCATTCTAGGACCAAGGTTCAAGCCAGCTTTCGGGGGGCGGAACAAGACCTTGCCGACCACCAACCAGGTTAAATCAATAACAACAATCAGTTGCAATGTGTAACTATCTAATGATCTACGGGTTATGTTGATTGCATATACCCGTTGGTCGTTTGGATAATTATTCGTCCAATCGTCGTCTCGCGGTTTCCATTTATGAGTTGCCGATGATCAAGAACTGTCCGAACCGTGTCAACTCTTATTGCTGGCTTGAAGCCCCAAGGTGATATATGCTGTGCATTTTATAACTTTCATGCTCCCAACTGCCATTCGCCAGCCGGGCGCTAGAAATTGATGTATCATTCCTGGAAAGGTTTTCTTTTGGGGTTCCACGAATGCTACGATCACCCGAGATATCGATAAACTGCCACACCCGAACCCCGTCACTAGGTTGGGGGAGGGCGGATTGGTTGCGGGAATTGATCCCGTCACGAATGAATGGCAGCGGGCGCTTCCGATGACTTTGTCGAACTTCGTTCTACATAATGAAAAAAAAAATTCATATTAAGGGTTCACTTCCTATCTCTAGTCGCCAGGCAGCCTCCATAGGAGCTGTCCTACCATCACCCAGGCTTTTCTATTCTTCAAACGGGGTGCACCATGGCTGTATAGAAATATCTTCCGAAGACTGTGGAGGGCCAACTTTTGCTTTAAACACAGATGCTATGTTTTACTTCTTTGGTACTGGATTCTTTTTAATTCTTTTTAATTTTTAAATTTTTTTTTTTTTGATATCACACGGGTTAAATATAGTTTTTTTGTCGCTTTAACCAAATCTCTGAATGTATACACCTATATGGCAATATCACCGACATTACCCCCTGGGATTTCGGAACCTCTGGCGGTAGATTCCAGCAACGATCGTGGCGGATTCATAGCAATCATTACGGCGTTGTTTCTTGGATTCGCACTTGTTTCCCTGGGGATACGTGCATATGTCCGGAATTTCAGGCATGTGGTGAAGAAGGATGATTATGTTCTCATGGTAGCAACGGTAAGGTTCCTTGCAGCTACATTATCCGAAGTATCGCGGGTGCAGGAGAGAATTGCGCTTAGCTAACATAATTTTTCAGATTTTATTTTGTATTCAATCATCAGTTGTGTTCGTTCAGATAGGCGATGGATGGGGCAAGTCCAAAGACCTTCTCATACCGCATCCGCAGATTGCATTGCTCAAAGTATGCAGATTTCTGACCTTACCACTGCAATCAAAATAAAGGCTGAATCAAGCATCGATTACAGGCAACATACGCTGCGGACATGCTATACGTACTCACTCATTGCGTTTCAAAAAGCTCCGCGGCGCTCTTTTACCTACGGATATCACCAAGTCGTTCCCATGTCTTTATAGCGTGGGGTCTAGTTGGCTTGTCGGTAATCTGGGCAGTGATAACCATGATTTTAATATCGTTGAGTTGTGACCATACTCGACCATGGACGGATGTTAGTTTGCATTGCGCCTCTCTGGTAAGATCTGTGGCTAAATGATATTTAGGTGTAGTTATGGGAGCTAAATGTCTGACATTTTACACAGTTTCCTCGTTGGCAGGTTATAGGGGCCTTTGATATAATCACCGAAACAGGCTTATCGGCTGTACCGCTTTTCCTTGTGGCTGGTATTCAAATGTCTGCCAGTCGGAAAATCGTCGTTGTACTGGTATTTAGTTTCCGTTTGCTGTGAGTCGTCCGGTTTGTCAATTTGCTGAGGACGAATCTAAAGAATCCCGAGGCATTCCAACACCCCCCCCCCTCCCCCACACACACAGACCTGTCTTCTAACTTATGACAGTGTCGCACTCCCCGCATCCTTCCATATACATTATATAAAAAGAATGGTCGACTCTTCCGATCCCACTCTGGTCGGCAGCTACGTTACTGTTTGCCTACAGTTGGAATTAAGTTATGGGATCATGGCAAACACAATACCCTGCCTCAAGCCTTTCATGGCGGCATACGAAGAAACGGGGAGACCCTCCTATAGAAGCCGCAACCACAGCCAGAGTGGAAGCCACAGTAATAGCGGCAACAGCAAGGCTAGCCGGAGCCGTAAATACAACCGCGACTCTCACGCGCTCTCGATGATTTCATCAGTCAAGATGGCGAAATTCAAAAACACCTGGGTGAACAATACGGCCACAACAGGCCAGAACAACGTGCTGCAACCACCACTACTACCGACACCAGTACCAAAATGTCCTCTTCCCAAGGCCAAGTCACAATCATTAAGAGCCGATGGGATGAGGTACACAGCGACAGTGAAGCCCAGCAGCCAGGAAAGGGATGGACCAAGTTTGGAAAGTGACGATAGTAAACGGCTAATTATAAAAAAGGATGTTAATTGGAATGTTGAGAGTTCGAAATAGGGAAGAGGGAAGAGACTGTAGACGCTGTTGAGACCAGTACGCCTTGATGATTTAACACCATGTTCTATACCATTACCACCAATGCCGTTTACGTTTGTACTTGGCTGTCTTCTCCGTTTCTTTTTGTCTGTTCTTGTAAAAGAATTGAAATTTTTGGTTGTCTTGGTAGATGTATTCTCCTACCATGGATGGAGGGGTCACTGGGAATAAAAGTATTAAAGGAGGCCGATGGAAAATAATTTTTAGTTGGTATGACTGGAAACCAATATTCTCTCGCCCAATTTCATTCTTGCAAAGACATAGTAAACATGTATTCAACGATTATCTTTCCTTTTTGAACAGAAGTCAAAGAGGAGAAAACACACGGGGTAGAACCCCATCTACTAGTAGAAGAATCCAGGTTTTCTTCGTTTGGTCTGCCCACGGTTGGGCTTGCCACGGCACCTCCAAGTTTGAAATTAACACGCGGGAAAGACCCAGGCCTTATCTTAATTAAGCTCGACGGCTCCCGCAAACCAGACCCAGCGTCGATCTCCCTGTTACGCCACACTTTTCCAAGCATGCTTGAAATCAACCCCTTTTGAGGTTGAACTGCAACATAAATATGTTGAGTAAATGACTGGGTTTCTGTCTCGGTAAGCTTAAAGATAAAGAGCAATAAGATTTTAAAGTGTTTCTATAGCAAGAAACGTTAGATTGATCTTGGAATTTGTACGGAGTACAGTACGATACACTCCTTTGCAATGGGGCGCGCATGGTGGACAACGACTCGAGATCCATTCAAAAAGAATATATTGATCATTTAGATTAACCCTCGAGTTTGCAGTATACTATTTATCAAATAAATAGTAGGCTGCCTAAAATACTCGGTTTGTTTAGATCTTATATCCTTGGCTTTTAGATACATGGTAGCCTGGGTCGCATTATATATATTCTGATTCTCTTCCACTTGAGGAAGTCAGTGGCTAGTGAATATATGGTCCAAGCCATGCAAGCAAGACCGTCAAAATGAACTGTTACAAGTATATACCAAACCCCACTCCAATTGCGCACGAAAACACTCCCGAGGAGTAGTGACAGAATGTGATAAACAATACACCATCAAAAGCAAGAACTGAAATAGAAAAGAAAAGAAAGACACCCTCCAAACCAACCAAATCCGTAATATAATAATACAACCAAAATAGGCCACCCCCCAAAAAAAGGAACGGGGAAAAAAAGCACAATCCTCTATTCGTCATGTCATTTCAATTCAACCAACAACGACCGACATCCCATAATCCGCAAATCCTGGATTACCCAGGATATATCTCAGCTCATTCTCTCGATCTTTAACAATCAGCTCTTCAGCCTCCCACCGTCTCCTCGCCATTTCTTTCTCCTTCACCCTATTCGCACCTCGCCCCGACCACAACCACCACGACACCTTATCTGCCCGATCCATGCTCTCCAACTCCTCATTCTCGGCCTTGACAACTAACTGTCGCACCATCTTCTTCCAATTATCCAGACCAGCCTTCACGCACTCCCGGCAGCGCTGGTGCGCGTCAGAATGGTTCATGGACAAGCTGCTGCTGCTGCTGCTTGTCGTCATGACAGTGGACGTGGAATTAGGATTTTGTTCTTCTGCTTCTTCACTATTCAGTTGGAGGATGGTGGCTTCGGCTAAGTCTACGGCATCACGGGTCCATGCTAGGCCGCGCTCTTGCGATGAGGAAGCGAAGATTATCTCGCCGATGTACACCATCAAGCCTGCTTCTTCGCACGTGGTGTAGAGGGAGCGCACGGCGCGCTCGTTGCCGGTTCGGGTTGGAAGTGGGTAGGCGGGTGGCGTGAGAAGGGAGATTATGGATTTGGGGATGCTAGTAAAGAAGGACTCGTTCTTTGCCTCCGGTGTATTTGGTGGAGGCGCAACGGGTTGGGTACTTGTGGCAGAGGGTTCTTCTAGGGGAAGAGATCGACGAGTTCTCAGGACAGAGACAAAAATAGATAATGCTGTCGATAAATCGCCCCGGCGCACCTGGTGGACGCCAAGGGCTGTCGATGCCCGCAATAAGTTCTCCGTAACATATGCATTCCCTCGCTCTTTCAAAATACCAGTCTTCCGATCCACAACCTTCTTGGGGTCCACGTCCCCTGGAAGCCCGGAAGTAGCAATATCCATCGCCCAACTATACACGTCTCCTGCGGTCTCCTTCAAACCCTTAAAATCTAACCAATCAGCATAAGCCAGCGCAGCATCAAGTTTCTGATGCGTCTCGAACCCCTTCGTTGTCAAAACTTTCATATAAAAGACCTCAGGACTCTGATATGCTGGCACACAATTCTCCTCCTTCAACATTTTCTTCGTTCCAGGCAGAAGTTGCGGTGCCGCATTGGACGGGCCTAGCACACACTCCGCCGGCCCAACAATCTGCTGCTCCGTATCCTCTAGCCACCCATCCAATTTCTCTGCCGCCTCTCCAGCCCCCATGAGCGCCTGGAAATAGCCAATCTTCCACGGTTCGCTCATATCCGAAATATCATACCCAGCTTTCCCAACGCCCTCAATAATTAAGCCCCCTTCATCCTGCTCCTTCAGTCCCTTCCCATCAATTTCCGGGTCCTCCAATCTCGCCAGTAAATCTAAATAAAATGTCCCCACACTCGCCCAACTCGTTTGTAATTTATGAAATAGCTCTGGATGTTGTCGAGCCCGCGCCGTGCGCAACTTCCAACGGCTCCTGAAGGTCCATTCCGGCGGTGTCGGGAATATCCGCTCGTAATTCTCCTGCGAGAAGCCCACGCGGATCACGAAGAGGAGCACTATGGCTGCATACACGCTGAGGCCGATTTTCAGGCCCCGGTATATTTTTTGATAGTAGGCTTTTCGCTCTGTGCTGATTAGCCGGGGGATGTGAAGGCGGAGTAAAGCTGCATTTAATAGGCGATTGGCGGTCGCAGGGATTGGCCGGGCCGCGGAGGGGGAGTGGAGGAAGGGGAGTTGGGGTCTGTGCCGGGCGGTTGGGGAGGTGATTATGAGTTGGGGTCCGTTGATGGTGAAGAAGCGGGGTTTCGCGGGTTGGGTGTAGTGTGTTGGTGGTCGTAATGGTCGAAGGAGACTTGGTATTCGTCGTGTGGGAAGTTGTGGAGGTAGCATGGTGAAACAATGCTGGATCCGAATCGCTCAGCAGGAGGATTGGGGATTCAGAGAGGAGAGATTTGACAGTTGCAGCTGGAGAGTTCTCGGAGGTTTTGGTTTGACGTGAGTGTTTGTCCTGTTTGCATCCAAGCTCCATCTGGTGGGTCCACTCTGATAGTAAGAAAACCCCATCTTAAACAGAAGTATATCAACCTTGTTTCTCAGCTGGTTATGAACTTGCAAATGTACTGCAAGACTCCTCTTCTCATTAGTTACGCCACTAAAGTCAGAAAATCTAAGACGGACTTCTTCCATCTATCTCCGTTCCATAAACAAGCATACCCATCGCAAATTTGCCAAGAGATTTAACCAAAATCAAAATGTATGATCATCTAAAGTGTCTATGGATATCTAAGACCCAATGGGTAATCCAAAAGGTAGAGGGCCAATAAAATATTCCCAAAATACCTGCGCAAAAAGTCACTGAGCCAGCCGCGATGTACATAGAGAGAAGAAGCACGGTCTAAGTTATCCAAAAAAAAAAAAAAAAAAAAAACAAGGGGGAAAAAGCCAGAAAACAAATATAAAATAGGGTACGAAAACACGCATTGGATCCTTTTCGTTTATATATAGCATGCCGGTAGAGTTTTTTTCCCTTTTCATTATATTTTTTATATTCTGCCGTGGCGTGAAGCGGAACAAGAAAAAAACAAAACAAAACAAAACAAAACCAAATTCTAGAATTATTCCAAAATCTAAAACCTATCCAAAAATCCCTGACTCTCAAGCATAAGAATAATTTCATGAACAATAGCCCTTACAGTCTGCTTCTCAATATCAACAGTAAGGTCTGCAGCCTTGGGCGTCTCGTAGGGGTCATCTACGCCGGTAAACCCCTTAATCTCCCCACGTCTCGCCTTCGCATAAATGCCTCGCTTATCAGTTTTCTCAGCATACTCCAGCGAGGTCGCGACGTGGACGAGGAAGAAGCTTCCAACAGCGGAGATTGTATCGCGCGCCGCCTTTCTGCTGAACTCATGCGGAGCGATCGGGGCGGCGATGACGGCAGCACCAGCCTTGGTGAGCTCAGCCGCGACAAAGGCGATGCGCTGGATGTTCTTGTGGCGGTCATCACGGGAAAATCCCAGTTCGGAAGAGAGCTCGTGTCTCACTGTGTCGCCGAGGAGGAGGGAGACGGAGCGGCCGCCCTGTTGATTCAAAGTGACTTGGAGTGCACGGGCGATGGCGTCCTTGCCGCTGTTTTGATAACCAGTGAGGAAAATGGTGAAGCCTTGCGTTGATCTGGGAGGGTTTGATTCGCGCAGCACTCTGACCACCTCTGGGTATGAGAACCATTCGGGGATGTTGCCGCCAGTGCGGAGGCGCTTTCGAAGCTCCGTTCCGCTAATGTCTAGCGTCTTGGTGCCCGCAGGCACTTCGTTGACGGGTTTGTACTCGTCGGTATCTGGGAGATAAGTTACTTGCTGGAACTCGACGACATCGATTCCAAGCTCATCCTTGTATTTCTCAACGGCATGCTGGGCATCATATGGGCCGTAGAATTCAACTCCCTTGGAATTCTTTCCGGGACCTGCATGGTCTCGTCCGACAATGAAATGTGTGGCTCCATGATTTTTACGAATTATAGCGTGCCAGATTGCTTCGCGGGGGCCACCCATTCGCATGGCAAGGGGGAGGAGTCCGAGGACCGCCATTCCGTTGGGATATCTGGGTAAAATAGCCTCGTAGACACGCACACGGGTAAAATGATCAATATCACCTGGCTTCGTGAGGCCAACGACTGGGTGAATTAGGACGTTCGCTTGGCGGGCACGGGCAGCTCGCACTGTCAATTCGCGGTGCGCTCTGTGCATAGGATTTCTAATATCTCTTTGTTAGTTTTAATGGTCCCCGGCAAGATATATAATCGTGAAGCGCTCACCTTGTTTGGAAAGCAACAACTCTCGTCCAACCGAGCTTGTCAAAGTGAGACCGCAACTCAGCAGGTGTAACTGCATTTATATTAATGTTTCAATTCATGGCATCATTGTGGCAGGGTTACTCACATCGCAGAGCTACATAGTCATAATGGTTGAGCTTATTCAAAGCTTCAACTTTTCCGCCAACGTAAAACTCCTCAACCTTGGTGAAAAGGTATCTAATTGCAGGATGCTCTTCGTCACCTCCAAAAACTTCTTTTGCTTCCTTCTGCCTATATTAATCGTGAAAGAAAAAAAAAAAATTCAGCATGTCAGCAATCTCACGATATTATGGAAACAGCTAAGCGAAAGAGGCTGACGAAAAACATACTTGTCTGGCTTATAAACATCATCTACCGTCAGGATTGCCAAATTACGGTCATCTCTGAAATCTCGGAGGGTAATGCGAGCTCCTGACTTCACGCCAAGAGCTTGGATATCCTCGCTGGAAATATCAAGTGTGATGGGGATGCTGAAAACATTCCCGTCTGCGAGTCGAACGTCTGTGACAACGCTGTTTGAGGCAGAAAATAATTGATATTAGCAATCGATGCGGAATTGACGTACTTGAATGCTAATGGGTGGGAGATTTATCCCTCGAATGGATGTATGGATATTCTTACCCATTGTAGTCCTTCTCGTTCATGAAGCCTTCAAGAGGACTGAAGCCGCCGTTCATAATCAATTCCAGATCGCAGAGTTGTCTTTCATTGAGAACAATGGCAGGTAGGGTCGCCGCCTCAGCCTCCAACTCATCATGCCGCGGAGCATCTCTGGCAAGCAAATCCTTGAGGACCCCGCCATGAGGTTTGTTAGCCATAAATGCTGTTGTTTTAGCGGCTGGCTGCGCCTGAGTTCTCAGCAATGTCTAATGAGGGAGAAGCAGGTGTTCCGAAGGGCGACAAAAGAGGAGCAATTGAACCTCGCAATCGGGGATCCAGTAAACACACAACAGAGAACCTGCGAGGGAGCAAGCAGAAATAAGGAATTGAAGCTGTTTATTTCAGTTGTTTGAGCTGTGACGAATGAAGAAGAAGAGGAGGAGGAGGAGGAGGAGGAGGAGGAGGAAGAGAAGAGCAAGAAAATAAAAGAAAAGGAAAAAAATAAGGATTGACGGACAGAAAGAATCCCGGCTACAACGATGATCCAATCCGCTGACAATTACTCCTGGCTAGATAAGTTAATAATAAGACCACGGATTGACAACTTTTACACCTTTTACAGTGGATCTGAAGGCCGAGTCTGTCCCCTTATTAGAGGCTCAAGAATCGAGGGGTGCTAACCCAAAAAAGAGCCAGAAAAAGTCATTCGCTCATGCCACCACGAAACAGAAACAGGGCACGCGTCACTCCGTCCAAGGGACCAGCGATGGGCCCCCTCCGTCGCAGTTTACAGCAGGGCAACCCATGCAGGGATACATGGATACGCGGTACTTCGTAGGTACCTGGGTCTGTCGTAATCGTCAAAAAAGGGAAAACCTGATGCCGCCCCGCCTGCATTAAAATAAAATATGGAAATCAGCTTAGTCATGTCATAAGATATGCGCATAAAATAACACCACAGCCAATCAGCAGCTTTGAATCATGGCACAATCTTATTCAGCAGCCTGATTCGCCATTATCCCTGGAAACACCGTCAATCTGCCCTGAAATTGCGTGATCTGCACGCCAAGATACAGGACTGTTTTTTTACTCTCCAGATATGAAATAATATCCAGGGCAGATGTCACAATTTGTAATTATGCTCAGTAACGATGCCATTTCCTATTGCTGCTGCTGGGGCAATGCGTCAACTGGCAATTGGGCTGACACAGCAGAACTGGGGGAGCTGGGAGATCAAGGCATGTAAATCCATCGATCTGAAAATCAACCCGATGACACTTATATGTTTTCGCTTGTTCCTGCGCTTTAAGCCTTCGACAACCACAACCCTATCATGCATTGGTCGAGATCTATCCATTGCGGAGCTGTAACCAGGAGTCTTCATGAGCCGTCCAAGCGCCGAGAGATTCAAAAAGAGCTGTGCCCTCCTGAGCTTCCATAATCAAGCAATATCATACACCAACAGAGCAGTATTTTCGGAAACGATCACTTACGAGATGACTGCAGCAAGCGGATGATTTCAATATTTTTCCTGCTGCCTTCTTTATCCAGAATCCATATCCCCATCCCCAAAATCCGCACTAACCTCCTAAGCTTTCGCAGATGACTTCTTGCATATTTATTATATCCGTGGCTATCGGATATTTTAGATTCGACACTTCTCTAGGGAACTATGTGGACGCGCGAAGCGCGATCCTGGGGTGCGCGAATGCTTTCCCTATTATCTATTTAAGCAAATTACTGTCTAAAGCAACATATTTATTTTCATACAGAAGTATTTCAAAAGCTCAACTTAACCATTAAAACATTACTCCTTCTCTGGGGATTAATTTCAAAGAAGCTCCAGTTACTTGGTGGTTAAATCGCCTTATCACTGTACACCCTACATTAACTACCAATGCTGTATCAACAATAAGTAGTTTTAATGGAATCAGTTGAAGAAAAGCTACATATTGGGGCTCCCTAAAAGTAAACAGTATTTCTTAACGATAGTCCTTTTGATCAAGTTACATATCCTTATCATATATGTTGTGTCCTCGGTTGAATATGTTTCTATATTAGGGCTATCTGTACGAGCAATTTTGCGGATTATTGTTGTTCCTGAGAGTAAGCATCCATCTCCCTCATCCCAATCAATTGAGCACCAGCGTTTTAGACACGGCGCCCTTTCTATGACGAATCTCAAACTCAACTGCTCAATGCATGGTACCAAATTTTACATGATGCGCACCCCCTAATTCCGGTAACTTCATAATTTTTCATATAGAATAAAGTGGCGGAAGCTTAGTGGGTGGTCTTGACTGAATGCAAGAGATCCTACTGCCGTGCCTCTCGGGCAAATCGTGGTCCAGGCCACCTTCAGATGAGCGAGTCGGGAAGGAAACCAGGTGGGAATCAAGACCGCATGTGCACTTTGGACGTGGTACTTGACCGCCCCGAGTGCATTGATTGCGTCAAGACAAGGCAACATATCAGGGTGTGCTTCACTTTGTGGAGCGCAAGACCAGGCTACCTTTTGGACGGCCTCGTTGTCGTCGTAGTCCACGTCGTGACCTGAGTTTCGAGCTGTACCATGCCTTCGGGCAATTGGGCAGCTGAGCAGCCATGTCGATGAAAAAATACCCCAGCAGACAAGCTCAGTAGGCCATATGCGTCTCCAGAACCTCGAAGAACCGTGAGGGCTCTACTGCTGAGCAGCTTATTTCATTCGAGGGTGAAAGCCCGTTTTAATAACGAACTTCATCATGGTGCTCTCTTGAGCAACTCGGGCCAAAAACTCGGGAACTCCCGTGCAAATGCCAGTGAAGGCATTGCCCGGCGCCAATTTCCAGCCATGCCGCAGCAATTAACCCGAAATCCATGTTGCAGGGAGGGCCAATGCTGGCATGATGCCAATGATGCCGCCTCTGACAATGGCGACTTGACTTCCAGGCTTACCTGGATTTCGTCATTGCCCGTACTATCATTCATACTGTTGTTCCGAAATCCCCTTTTTGAGCATTATCCATTTGCTGCCCTCTTAATAGTACAAGTTCGGATTTAGGAAGCACACTCCGTTCCACTCCACATTCCAGCTACAAGGTCCAATCTGGATTATAAATGCAGATTAAAGCAGATCAAAAGCGGTATCCCCATAAATTACATGCTAGCTGGTGAAACCTAGGTTTGGTTCGGATTTCGGAATCGTGCTCCGATACTCCCTACGCTCCGGTTTAGGCCCCTATCTTGATTAGAGATGCACCACATATACCAGCAGAAAAGGAAATGCCACTCTTATATATATTTTTATCATGATCCGGTAGCCATTGTCGTATTATACTAGCAGCACCACATGTCCTTTAGCCACTGCACTTGGACAAAAAGTCACATCTTTCAAATGGCTGAGACTGGATCGCACACCCTGGATGGGCCTCCAATGAGCTCGTCCGAACCTTGGCATGATACCTCAGCGGAGAAGCAAGATGCCTCCAGCGATGATGCAGAGCTCAAGTACGAGTATCCTACGGGGTTCGCGGTCACCCTTATTCTCACATCAATTACCCTGGCCTATTTTCTATTTTTCCTTGACCTTGCCGTCATTTCCACGGCCACTCCTGCCATTACGTCCGACTTTGACTCCCTGGTGGACGTCGGCTGGTAAGTGCACATTGGCTCGCCACCGCTTCTATCTTTTTTGTTTTGTTTTGCGAGATGTTGATCCGTCCTGCACAGGTATGGCGGCGCGTACCAGCTTGGAAGTGCAGCGTTCCAGCCTTTGAGTGGCAAGATTTACAGCCAGTTCTCCATAAAGGTATGCATTGGTAAACGGCCAATGCCTCGCATCCCTTGCTTAAATCAAACTCTGACGAGACTATCATGTAGTGGACGTTTCTTGTCTTCTTTTTTATCTTTGAGGTTGGGTCTGCCATATGCGGAGCGGCGCAGTCGTCGCCCATGTTCATCATCGGTCGTGTTATCGCAGGGGTAGGGTCCGCTGGAGTGGCCAACGGCGCTGTGACAACCATTTCTGCCGTCCTCCCAACAAAGAAACAAGCACTTTTCATGGGGCTCAACATGGGTATGGGCCAGCTGGGCCTTGCAACCGGGCCTATCATCGGAGGCGCATTTACCACAAACGTGTCGTGGCGGTGGTGTGCGTTTATTTCATCTCTTGGTTTGAAAGTCACCACAAACCTGACTTTACTGTGTTAGGTTTTTACATAAATCTCCCTTTGGGCGTTATCGTCGGCGGATTCCTTCTTTTCAACACTATACCCGAACGGAAGCTAAAGAGTCCACCCCTAGAGATCCTCAGCACTGCCATCAAGTCTTTGGACCTTCCGGGATTCATGCTCATTTGCCCCGCGGTTGTCATGTTCCTCTTGGGGCTCCAGTTTGGCGGCAACCAGCACGCCTGGAGCAGCTCAATTGTGATTGGTTTGCTAGTGGGCGGTGCCGTCACCTTTGGCCTTTTTGTGATCTGGGAGCGTCGCCAGGGAGACAACGCTATGGTGCCTTTTGCCATGCTCAAACATCGAATCATCTGGTCGGCCGCAATGACGATGTTCTTCAGCCTGTCTAGTGTCTTGGTCGCTGATTTCTACATTGCAATTTATTTCCAGGCGATCCTTGATGATTCGCCCTTCATGAGCGGCGTGCACATGCTCCCAATCACGCTCGGTTTGGTCCTGTTTACTGTGGTCTCGGGTGTCCTGAGTAAGTGTCTCCAGCCGTAGTTTCGCTTCCCCCGCCCCCGGGAAATTTCTTTGTTAACTGACCGACGTGCGGATACTTCACAGTTTCCATTTTGGGCTACTATCTTCCATTTCTTCTTGCGGGGGGTGCGATATCGGCTATTGGCTACGGTCTCTTGTCCACACTCAGTCCTACGACACCTGCTGCAAAATGGATAGGGTACCAAATTCTCTACGGTGTTGCAAGCGGTTGCACGACGGCGGCTGTAAGTTAAATCTTTTTGGCAAGAAATGACCCCCGGCCGCTGATCTGCGTCTTCACTCTAGCCCTACATCGCTATACAAAATCTCGTGCCTGCAGAACAGATCCCCCAAGCTATGGCCATTATAATTTTTTGGCAAAACATAGGGGCTTCCACATCTCTGATCGCTGCGAACGCCATTTTCAGCAACAGCCTTCGTCAACAGCTACAGGAGCGCGTTGCGCAAATTGGCCATGCGCCTGAAACTATTGTTGCTGCGGGAGTTCGCTCCATCCGTGACCTGGTGTCTGGCTCCGAGTTAACTGCTGTGCTGGCGGCCTACGCCAAAAGCGTCGACCGCGTCATGTACCTCGGTATTGCTGTCAGTATCGCCGTCATATTTTTCTCTCCGGGGCTTGGGTGGAAGGACATTCGCAAGGTCAAGGATCTCCAGGCCATTAGCAGCGAGTCCCCTGACGACGGCGAGAAAGAGTTGGAAGGAAATGACAAGTAGCATAATGGCCAACGACTGGATTGGACAAATGCGTAGTCACACTTCTTTAAATGATCTCCGGCTGCTGGGTTTGCACGTCCACCAGTGGAGTGGTTAATTTTCGGCATTATTGATTTTTTCCGGCGCGCCTGAGAGTTTGTTTTATTATCTTTCTAAATGGGAAATTGGCTCTGTCCAAGGACGGATGTTGGATGAATAGTTTATAGAACCTTTAATACTACATTTTAGTGACTTGGGCTAATTCCTGCCAACCCCGTAGCCATTAGTTGGATGTGAAAGGATTATATAAGAAACATCACCATCCGCATTCAAGTAGCAGAATTACTGGACCACTCTACTCACAACCTCGGCCACGGCAGTTCCCTCTTATGAAAATCAACATCCCCGACTCCGGTTCCCTCATATGTCCTTACACATGGGCATGTCAACACGAATTTATGAAATAAATGACTTTTGGTCCAATAGCAGGACAAACGGCGACTATATATGTACAGAGCTACCCGAAAAGCACGGTGAAAATAGGGTATATTGCATAACTACAAACTCGATATCTTCCCACCCCCTTATTCAAAGCCTACTCTGCTCTCCGGCTTTTAACATCACTTCAACTACAGCGTCACGACAAGCTTCTTTCTCGAGACGCCTTTCCTCTGGAGATCTAGCGCCTCTTGAATCTTGTCCAGCCCCTTGCCCACGACATGCGGAGGAGGAGCTGGCACAAACTGGTGCTGCTCGAGCGCTTGCGGCAGGAAGTCTGTGTAGATGCGAGCTACGACGCTGTTGGGCTCGACTAGGCCATTGACAAGGATGAATTTGGCTTCCACCCCGGTCCTGAGGCGCGTCCCACTCGATTTAATCGCGCCGCCCATCATACCCATTAAGTATGTGCCCTTGCCAACAAAGGTTGTGAGCTTGTCAGGAGGTATTATTTCGCCAGCCACTGCGATGAGCTTCCTGGTGAGTTTGGCATCATGCTTCTTCATAACGGCTGTGCATGCCCCGACGGCACCATGGCCAATGGTGTAGGCACCAACTAGCTCGCGGCCCTTGATAGCGGTAAGGAGGTCGTTGGCCAACGTTTTGCTCTTATAGTCAAAGACGTGAGTGGCACCCAGGCCCTTGACGTAGTCAAAATTTTTGGGAGATGACGTGGACAGAACTTGGTAGCCAGCAGATACGGCAAGCTGCACGGCGTTGCTCCCAACGCTCGACGCACCGCCAGTTACGATAACAGTGCGAGGCTTGCCTGACTTGCCCAAAACGTCGGTAGGTGCCGGGATCTGAGGCATGTCAAGTCCCAGGTAGTTCGGGTGGAAGAGACCGTATGCCGCAGTCCCTAGACCCAGCCCCAAGACACAGGCCTGTTCGTCGGTGATGTGGGATGGCGTTGGTGCTATCATGTGCTGTCGCATCACAGTGTACAGCTGGAACCCCCCCTCAGCCGGGCGGTTGACCTCCTTGGCTATGGCCGTAGCGCTTCCAAGGACTCTGTCGCCCACGCGGAAACGCTCCACATCGGGGCCGACCTCGACCACTTCACCCGCAACGTCGGTGCCAAATATGAAGGGGTACTGGATATAGCCTGCCAGCGCCGGACCAATGAACTGCAACACCCAGTCGAAAGAGTTAATGGCCACAGCAGTGTTCTTGACCACTACCTGGCCCTGGCCGGGGGGTGTGTAGGGTGCGTCTCCAACCTTGAACGGCAGGACCTTTTTGGCGGGAATCCAAGCCGCCTGATTCTTTGGAGCCATTGCTGCGAACGGACGAGGCGGGAGTGGTAAATGGAGATACACCAAGAGGATGGGGCAATCGTGTAAGCTGACGCACGATTTGAGGTGGTGGAAGTTAACCGAAGTAAAAAAGGAAAGCCGCTGCAGGCTCGAGCGGAGTTATATGTATTGCCACGAGATTTATTAAAGCTCCAGGGAGCTGAGCTCAGGTAGAGACCATGGGCAGACATGCAGGGCAATCATAGCTCCGGGCTCTTGAGGCCGTAATGCCATAGGCCCGGACTCTGGTTGAGGTATTCCACCAACTCGGACAGTTTATTGTGACCCACCGGACGGCATACATCGCTCTATCCAATTCAAGGCGATACGGAGTCATTCCACTTGACTTGATATAGCAAAAGAGTCTTGACCTGGTGGCTTTGATTGCAATGGGGATTCTAACCTGATCGAAGTCCTTGGACACGTATTCTCTCTCCGAGTGTTATTTTCCTATGAAGGCTAAGTTTAGCGATTTCTTCCTTGCTGCACCTTTGATTTTTCGTTATCTAGCTTCTTGTTCAACGAAAGGGTAGTATAAACTTTCATCAAAACATTTGTTAACCTGCGGAGCTAGCGTCAAACTAAAGCAAACCCATGAGCTTGTAACTTAAAACGGACTTCGGGGTGTAAATCCGTTCGGCAAGCGGCGGAAGTAATCCCGACAGAGCTCCCTCTGTTTGAATGAGACCTGAACAGCGAACAAAACAGCTCTGAAACCCCTTGAGCACCATAAAAGCCCAATAATTGGTTACAATGGTATGGGATTTTCTTCATGGGATGCCCATCTCCACGCACTAATAATAAGACGCCAAGGTTTTCGACACCTAAGTCTGAGTTTGTACTTGGAGTTGAAGCAAATAAAGCCATGGAGATTTTATCCCAGTTCAAGAAGTTTTGATCTTACTTCCTCCCACCTGAGATTTTATGAATTTCTTTTTTTTTTCAAAGATTTGCCGTGTGCTCCTTAGTTCAACTCTCTACCTCAAACCTAGGGAGGTACATCAGAAATCTTTGGGAGCCACAAAAAGCCTTACGGATTTAACTCCTTTTCGCTCAGTGGTTGTTGAATGTAGATGAAACCTGCCCCATTTCTACGCATCCTCAACTGAGGTATTCGGACCTTCTGGCATAGTTTGTCCCGCCTGTCATTACTATGGAGAGATCGAGGCCGGGACCAACCCACGGGCAATCCACCTATGGCCAAGCTTGCACCCAGTGCTACAAGGCAAAGTGTCGCTGTGTGCGGACCTCAACTGATGTTGATTGTGAAAGGTCAATTTGAGACGCAGGCCTGTTAATACATGAAATTCAACTGATTATTTCTCAGATGTGTCCGTCTCAAGAAAAGATGTCAGCCATCAGAGTCGGTTCGCAGGCGTAATGTCCAGGTGGCTGAAGAGTCAGATCAGCGGATCGCTAAGCTGGAAGACAAGATCGAGAGCATGCTTTCCACAATGCAATCTTTCATCGGTTCCCCGGGGGCTTCTGGGGCTTCAGTCAACATCCTTCAACCCTTTCAGTCCCTCAGCGGAGACAGCATTTCATCATCCTCGCCTTTCTCAAGTAGCACGCTGGTAAACAACACGAGCACAAATCTGGGCTTTAGTGAGGGATCGACATCCGCGAGGGCCTCGATTGCTCCGGTATCACCGCATACAAATCAATTATTTCTATCTCATCATTATTCCCTACCCCCCTCTGCTCCATCTCCATTTCAGGTAGACGAACGGCTGAATTTCTTCCGATCCCGAATGCTGCCATATTTTCCTTTCATCGACCTTACCCCTGATATGACAAGCGGGTACCTCCGTCAAAACAGACCTTGCTTGTTCCAAGCCATCCACACCGTAACAACATTCTCGACGCAGGAAAGGCTGCCTCAAGTTGAGGAGCTGAAACGTCTCCTGTTCACATCTGCTTTGCTCAAAGTCCAGTCAAATATCGACTTGCTCCTTGGATTACTAACCTATCTCACATGGAGCACTGACGCTTTTCTTGGCAGAGCAGATCTCATCTCTCGCCTGATGATGCTCGCTATTTCGCTAGTATATGATATGCGGTTGTTCAAACCATCCTCGCCAGACGTGGAAGTCATGATGGCGATGACCCAGGGGCGGGCTGACGAAAATAGACGGAGCCCTGACGATGAAACACCGTACGGCTTGTTGGAAAGGCAGCGGGCAGTACTGGCATGTTTCATTTTGAGCTCTAAGTGCGCATGGCATCTTTGATTCTCCATCGAACGTTACTGACGTAAGATTGTCTAGTATTTCATCACACCTTGGGCGTCAAGACGCCATACGATGGACACCTCAGATGGAAGAGGCGCTTCGAGTCATCACAATAAACGAGCCATGCCCTACGGATAGGTTATTTGTCTCTCAAGTACGCTTGCAGTTGCTAAAGCAAAAGGCGGAGTACGTCCGGCAACAGGACGATGTTGGTTTCGCTCGCGCGGGAACACCCACTACAGCCGCGTCAGTTCCTCGCTTATTATATCTAAAGACCCTACGAAGGCAGTTGAATGAACTAAGAGCTTCATTTCCGCCAGATCTCCACCAGATAGGCAAGTAGTTGCTCCAGCAAACAACCTGGAAGAATATCTCTGCTACGGGATTGCTGATACCTTCATCTGGGGGCAAACTCAGGGTTAATGTGCAGACATTCTCAATACACATGCGCGATACGTGGAATTATACATTAATCACTTAGCATATTCCATAAGCCGAGATCCGCCCCCGCTTGATCTATCCGGACGAAAGGGCGACGGGGAGATTTTACCAGGGTTCGAACGCCTTGAGTGTTTGTGGCAGTCGGTTGAGAACATCAAGTCGTGGCTGGACGATTTCCACAGAATCCCTTGTTCGAAACTTGTCGGCCAACCCTTTCACTTTTGGTCACAGATGATTCTGAGTATCACGCTTTTAAAATACCTATCAACGCTTAAAGATCCAGAATGGGATTGCCAAGCGGTGCGGAACAAAGTTCATCTGATATCGACGATGGACTTTCTGCTTCGGAAACTCGACCTCAGCAGCAAGGAGCCAGAACTTCAGTGCAATGATCATCTACTCAAGTATTTGTCCAAGCTTCTAACAAAATGTCGGCTGTGGGGTGAAGCTCGGTGGAACATGGGCTCTCAGCCACAAGACGTGGAGACTAGGCCGTGCCGGAATGCCAACCCTGACACAACCCCTCACAGTCACCATATCCCAGATCTAGATCAGATGGTCTGGATGCAGTCGATGGATTTGGGAGATAATCAATGGTTTGAAGACGTCTTGGGTATACCCACGACATTCTACTAGTTTGCATTGTTCCTATGAATTCATTGTTTTATATAGCTCCAAATGAATGCAGAAAGCACCCAGGCAGTAGGAGCGGATCTATGTACATCTGTATGTGAAGGCCGCATAAGCTGCGTTGTGCCTGTAAGGTATGTGGGGAGCAAACGAAAATTAGGGACTCGACAAAGGATTGCGTCTCTAGCTAATGGCGCGATCCGAGGAAAGATGAGAGAAGGATGTACACGGAAGGGCAGGGCGAAACGAAACGGCTGCGGCACACTGGAGGAACGTGAAGAGTACGTTGGTGGAAGATAAATAGCAACGGTAATACTAAATGGTTAGACCTGCACCTGCTGTGTATTATGAAAAGCAAACAAAAAAATAGAAGAAAGGAAACGAAAACGTTGGGATACATGGTAGAAATTCGATCGATGGGAGTGGCTTCCAGGAGAGGTGGTCGACAGACGTGGAAAAAGCTTTAGTCTCATCGTAAAACGTAACAGCAGATGAGCACGGAGAGGTCTTCTACACCTTATAAAGGAAACTGTTCAGTTGCCAGTGAACATCTCTAGGTGAACCGCATTTTAATCCACCAGCTTCATTGTATCCCATCTATTCATGTCCATCCATCCATCATAATAGCTAAAATTTTTTAAACAAAACACAAAATTAGAAGCGAAAACAGGAGAAGGAGGTTGAAAGAGAAAATGTCATTATGTCCCGCCAACAATTGTGCCGTTATCCAATCCGATTGTAAACCTAATAAAATCAAGGGCGAAATCCTGCGTTGTGCAGTTAACCCCCATTGAGCCCATTTGTCTACCCGATTCTCCTACCGGGTCTTTGAAGAAAGATTGGATCGAATCATGTGCGTGGACTGCATCGGCCAGGTGTTTGGTCTCCTCGAATATGAACAGTACAGCGATTCGGGAGAAGTCTAGTAATTTGGCGGAAAGTGTGGGCAGGGACGGAGAATTTGTTGAGGTGGCGGATGGTGCTGTGAAGGATCTGGTGGTGGGGCTAGGACGGTCGCGATTGTTTGCTTGCCTCCTGGAAAGGGCATGGTTGTGGATATTTCGATTGCGGATCGATGTGCGGGTTGTGGTGGGCGATGGCGCATTTGTGTCATCAGCGCTGCCATGGATGGTATCAGGTAGCGAAATTGTTTGTTCAGTTCGTTTTCGACTAGCTCCGTTAAAGGTCACAAGTGCGTTCTGGCTGGTACAGGACACACCTTCGCGGTTGAACAGACGGAGAATTCTCGAAGTGTCAAGTGGAATGCTGAAATTTGCTTGGGAGTCCTCGAACAATCGTGGAAGAGCAGTGCCTAACGTTGCATTTTGGAAGCCCGAGGACTCATCCGAAACGTTTATTGTCGTACAACTGTTATCTCCCGCAATAGCGCATCTATCTCCGCCGAATCCATCAACGCAAACACAGCCGCATGAGCCTGGATTCCCGACACTAATACCCCCATTCATACAGGGATCTGTTCCTTGGCAATTTTCAGGAGAAGGCGCCGAAACTGATTGGGGCGGTCGAGGAAGAACAGTAAGTGTGACGGGAACTATGACGGCGATCGAAATGAGTGCGAGCGCAATAATACAAAGTAGGATAACGGCCCAGAGAGGTAAGCCACAACACCGCCTCACGCTTTTCTCTGGCGTTTTTTCCACATCTGAGCGAGACCTAGGGTCGTTATTGGCAAATGGGCCAGGCCATCGGTCACCGCCAGCTGGAGTAGCAATGGCAGGGGGTGGGAATGAAGCCAAAATATCAGATATGGATCCGGAATTCCGGCCTCTATGGCCCTCGCTTGCATTTAAAATATCCGATATGCCGAACCTACTCGCCGTCTTTCCGCGGTCAAGGTTTGATGCGAGCCTCGTAGCACGACGAATTAGTTCCGGTAGACTTGTTAAGCTTCCTCTAGCTTCCGCTTGTCGAACAGCGTCAATGTCAATCTGGGGTGGCCGCTTCCTTTCGTTACCCCCAGGCAAAACATTGGAGCTCCGACTTTCTACCTTCTTCAAAATCGGCTTTGTAGGCTTGGTCTCAAATCGCATGATAGGGATTGGGGGCTTTTCATAGTCATCGTCCGAAGATACAGAAGACGCATAATCATCTGAAGGTCGTGATTCTGGATGATCCGGAGTATTTTTGCCTTTAGAGGCGGTTTCCATCACTTTTGAATTTGCAGATACAGCCATACCAATGGGCACAGTCTCCACATTTTCATTAGGGCTTTTGCCAGTTCCTAGCTTAGAAGCCCGGTTGCTGTCAGGGGACTGGTCGCCTTGAGCTTTATTTATTGTACGAAGTGAGGCTTTGCCTCTCTTTCCTAAGCTAGCTTGCCTGACAAGGGAATCACTGGGCGTATCATCTCCATCATTTAGGAAATCTTCATCTGACCACTGAGGAATGTCAGTGTCAGGAGGCGCAGTTCCCCAGCTAGACGGGATAACTTTACTCGATGCATACGAGCCTCCCTTTCTTGGTAGGGTCTCAGGAGGTTCTTCAGGGATGGGTGAGACGAATGCTGTACTCGAGTAATATGAGGAGCCTGTCCGACGTGTTGAAGGGGGAGGATGAATATTGGGGTTCCCTCTGACGGGGGGCACAGTAGCAACGGGAGTAGGTTGGGCAATTTTGGTACCTGTGGGGGGCCCATTTGAAAATCCGGAGTCAGCTGATTCGGATACACTACCAGCAGACGTCATTTCCTGTTCTGGGTTCCCGGCCATTGACTGACTGTTTTGCGGTTTCTGGAAAGATGGTCGGGTTCCTGCCTGGCGAAAAGGGATACTAGGGGTATAATCACGGATTTTTGAAGCATCTAGCAATGACGGGATATTATCGGGACGAGCGGGCCGTTGAGGAGCTGGACGTTTGGAAAAATTGACAGTTTCATCTAAAGTACTTTGGTCTTGTCGCGAAGCAGCACTCTCATCGCGTAGGGGCCATTGCGGGGCTGGCGCAGGTTTCGATATCACAGCAGCTTTGCCTGCATTGTCGAGAGTTTTGAACGCAGCAGGAGCGGGTGGTGGGCGTCGAATAGAGCTAGAGCCCTGGGGTGTCACTTTTGAAGATCGGGTCTGCTCAGCATCCTCCAAGGGACGGATTCCCCGCTCACCAACCTCCATCCGCTCTCTCGCCCGGCGAACGGAGCCGCCATCTCTACCCCCGCTGTCGCCTCCTTTTCCCCTACGAGCGTCACTCATAAGCCCTCAGGTATATTCCCTATGTCTTCCGTCTTCGAGAAAGTCGTTTAATCTTCAGGAATATTGTTTAGAGGTTAATATACCGAAATCTTGTGAATATTTCTAGAGCCGGTCGCATATCGATACCTGGGTCCGTGTTGAGGAAAGTATATGAACGCGAAGCCGACAGTATCACCGATATGATTGAGGTTCTGGCACAAATTTGCTGAAAAGTCCAGCCAGAAAAGGACAAAAAACAAATGGACGAAGAAACGTTGACACGATGATATCGGTTTATCACAAGTCGTATCTCGGATTCAATATTTCGAAATGTAGGGCCAGAATAAAAAAAGAGCACAAAAGACAGTGGGGTGACAATCTAGTCACTGGAAAAAGATCGTTCGAGGTAAATTTCCCAGCCAGCAGGTGCGGATAACCAGAGTAAAGAATAAAAAGTCGGACTTCAAGTCACGTTGGATGTAAGAACTAATTGACAGACAGACAGCATTCGACGCCTATATCGCTGGTCAGCTTGATGATACCCAGCTCAGATGTAGTCGACACAGAGGGTCTTCCGGGGCAACATGCTGTGAAGATGAAAACGTGGGGTAAGGTAATCACACTCTTGCAACATAAAGCGTTGATGTGAAAATGAATTAAGCATCACACTCAATATCGATGGCATCGGCCCTTCTTTGCGCCTGATCGTGATATACAAGGGAAGCAAGGAAGACATACCAAGATGTGCTGATGTGCTGTTCCGGAAGGAGTGGAACTGAACGACAAGTAATGGTCGCGCTAGAAGGAGAGGAATTTCTATCCAATCTTTGGCTTCGTCAATGCCAAACCCACGATGTCTCAGAACAACGTTTTGTTGAAAAAAATTCTTGAAGACAGGCTTGAAAGCTAAATATCAAACACTTTCCGCCTGTAACGAGGCTCCTGCCTCAAGCCCAACAACTGCAGTCCCACTTGTTGCTTTCTCAGCAATAGTTGTCGGAGTAAGCGTCTCGAAGCCCTAGCCAACCGAGCCGACAACAGAGCTTCTAGCCCAGCGAGAAAGACAGACGAAGAAGCGAAAAAAAATTAAGAAAGAAGAAAAAAAAGGTTCAAAGGAGCGAACGTCGTCCTTCTCACGACACAAATGAACGATTGCGAAATAACTGAACCACAACAACGAGCAAAGAATTGAAGAACGGAAGAACGAAAGTAAATTCGGTAAATGAAAGGGATGCTGGGTTGCATTCTTCCCGCCGTCAACCATCGCGACCCAACTAGACTTGCCCCCATTCGCTCTCGAGACGGGACTTGAGAAATTCGAAACAATGGCTCTGACTTACCAACTCCCTCATATCGGGATGGGATCCACGCGACGTGGGATTGAGGTATTGTTATTGGTGGTTAGAAAAGCTTCCCTTGCAGGGCTCCTGAATTAGGCCCTTTTCACCTGAAGTTAGTCGTATTTAGCGCAGAATTAACTCGGTTCGTTCAGCCCACTGTCAAATTCAAGGGTCATGGTCATTTTCTTCTTGTCTGCACGTCATTCGAAATTGTTAGCGAGGAACACAGAGTTAAACAACACTCATTCACAGTATTGTCATCATTGAAGTTTCAGTTTCCGACATAATATTGATTGACGACATATCAAAAATATAGGCACTTTTGTTGGTAAAATTGTCACGAGTCATATGCCCTCAGACCTTTCAAATATTGGATGGTTGAATGAGCGCCTCCAGGAGTCCCGATGGCGACTCGCGCTTGGGTAGTCCCGACTCACGAAAAACAGAAGCTGATATCGAAGAATAGGTTAGAACAGGAACACATTATCCCATATCTCATACGAGAGTGCTGTCGCACAAACTGAGCTACGTATAGTCCGTACCAGGATGGGTGTGAGAAGTTGCGATCAAGATCTTGACAAGGGAATTTATATGACGAGCGTTTTGGTCTGGAAACCCTTGCCGGCCTGGGTGAACGAAAGCAATTAACGATCTCCATGGGACTTGCGGAGTTGTTAGCGTGAGACACCTCGTTTCAGGACATAAATTGACAAAAGTTTTCCACAAGGGTAGCTGGAAAAGCGTCTTGAATGGGTGATGGGGGTCTAACCAGGGACCAAGAATTGCTGCTCAAATGTTACAAGGAATTGAGGCCACCAACAGCCGTTTTCCCTCGATCTGTTTCGAAACAACCAAGATGGGTTTTGAGGTGGCTGCAGAACTGGTGGAAATTCGGATGTGCAGTCATGTGATATCATCACCAACTCGCCAAATGCTCAACCATCTGTGTTTCAAGTTTTATCAAGTTTTACGTTTTCATTCCCCAGAATCCTTTCATTCCACAGAACCTCCCAAAGGGCCGGTTTTATATATATATATATATACACCTCCACCTATTCTTATGATTGATTCAAGTAGGGGATACCTAGTCATTGCCCGTTGCGGGTCTACTCAACGAGATGAACATGATTTGCAAACAATAAAACCAGCTTTCTAGGGTTCATGTGACCCTAGTTAAACTTGGGTTTGTTCTTCACTCGTATATAATATAACTGCGTGTGTCAGTTGTATTTTTCTTTCAAGGATCTCATATTGGGAAACTTAATTGAAGATGTTCCATCGAAGAAACATGCTCGTTGCCCTGAAAATCAAATAGGATCAGAAAATGCCCTGGAGACAAAATTTAATAATATAAAATTTTAAATTTTTTTTTGTTAGAAATAAAAGCCAAATTAGTGCAGAATGTGCATCATTTGAAGCTTGTTGCCAACCTATCATTTTCCATGAAGAATTTGGTAGGCCCCGGGGTCTCGAATTTGCTCCTCCTCCTCCTCTGAACATGGATCTTCCCATAGAGCTGTTTACTGCATTTTTAACGAGGTGTTTAAACTTACTAAATTCTCAGATATGAGCAGTCCATGCTGGTGGAAATTTGATATTAGTTTGACGTGGAGTCGCTAATAATACTCAATCCCATTTGCCTTCACGTTGTTAACATGGGCAAGTGGAATCTCCTGGGCTGTACGGAAATCCATCCCCCGACCCATTAATACTTTGGACAATTGCTATGAAACTGGCGAGGCTAACAACTTAATTATCTCTTTCTTCAATCATTCATACTTGTTCATCGCGACACCATCTCTTTCTCTCAAAAAAGTCCCGAAGCTCCTATCCGAGTATGAGCTATCATAACGTCTTCTTAAGCGGTAAGTAAGCGCATCAGTGACATACCTAACCTAAGAAAATTTCTAACAGCTCTTTTCTTTAACCATATACCTCTTCACAGGTGTTCCGGAATCGGAAAAACTAGTCTGGCTTCAAAGCTGGCGGAAGATTACGGGATGGAGTATGCATTATAAATATCAGCTAAATCTTCAATTTAATTGAATAAATGGCTTTTGCCGTATTTTCTTGCCTTGTCCCTTGTCCATCTGAATTGCAACCAACAGAAATAGGCGCAATATTCGGCCACGGGTGGATGTCGAGTTGGAGTGCAGCTTATTAATTCAAATTTCTAGGTTTTGGGAGGCAGCCAACAAGTTACCCGTGGATAACAAGATACGAAACAGTCACCCTCCGCCGTGCGCCCAATCCGTACAAACTCATCGTTCCCGCTCGACCGTTAAAAGTCGAGAGAAATTTCCAGCACGATGATTGGAATAGCTCGTAGGAGCTCTCAGCCGAGGCGTAATATGAGTTAGCTAAAGTTGGGAAGGCAGCATTCCGGCATGATATCAGTGTGGTTGTCAATGGTTCGCTTCCTCTGCGCAGGCAGATGTTCTCCTAACATTTGTTCATTATTAGATGGTCATCTATCGGATCCATAGCCCTAGAGTTCAACTTCGACTGATCAGATGGTCGGGCTGTCAAGCTACTCGGCGGAACGGACGGCTTCCAAAAGGATTAAACAGTGAGAAACTAGCAATTGGTTCTCAATAGAGTTGGCATCCGGCCAGAGGGGTTCCCCTCAAAAAACTATTGAAAACAGTAGGATACTGATTGTTCAAGTCAGCAGCCACCTTACAACATGCCTTTTTGGTTGACAAGCCTCTTCGTATCAGCTGATGGTTAGCGTATTGACACAGCACCATGGCTACCGAAAAAACACAGCGGTCACATTCTTCGTCGTCCAGTTGATGTTGACTTCTAGAGTTGATAGATGTTCCTTCTGCAAATGGTGGTTTGGGAGGAAATTGCTACGGCTAGTAATTTGGTTCTTCCATCGCGGCTGCCAGAACCCCCTCCGGAAACCCTTGTTGTTTGCTACTTCCCACTATCAAATAGCCCATTAATTGTTTACAAGATAGTAAAGATTGATGTCCTCAAAGAAATGTTAGATCAAACGAAAAGTTTACATCAATCCAACTATCTACCCCTACGGTTGCTCCTACGAAATAGCTCTCTCATTCCTCAGATCTAAATTCAGTCATTCAGTAGAATCGGGAGATTTTATTATGACTGAATTTGTAATGGATTTTCAACTGGAATCAATGGGAGGTACGTTCCTCTAGTTGTATTTATTCAAAATTTTGGATTTATGCTTCCGTTCTGAAGGGTGGACAGCAATTCTCTGACTTGCATATTTCCAGAACATCATGACCACCAGAATGAGAATCAATTGAGGGGAGATGACACGGCTCTGCTGTCCTCTCCACCGGATGAGCGAGTGCTTAACGCAACCATACCACAAGAATGGGGGAAAACTCCACCCAATACAGGACGGAAGAGAGCGTCCCGAGCAGCCCTTGCGAGATCCGCTCCCTCGCCTAGCCACTCAGCCCGCATGAGGAAGATCTTCCAGAATGCTAGCACGTCTCTGCACTCAGACGGGCATATATCAAAGTCCCCATCCGCTTCATACAGGCTACGGATACCGAAAGTAACCCCTCCGAACTGGCAGGGAACAGGCTCTAAAAATACCGACCTCAACAAAATCGCAGAGAGACCATCAGAAGAAAATCATTTTACATTTACCGATCAGCTGCCGTCGCCGTTGCTGCTGCACCCTGTTGTGTCTCCCAATGGAACACGGTGGACAACGGTACCTATGGCAGATGAACCCATCAGCAGCGGGTTTCATTCTCCGTCCTTTCCTCATCGGACAAGCACGCCAACGTTAGCCAATTCACAATATCTTAACCGAAATAAACCAAAAATAACACCTCTACCTCCCCATCAGACAAGAAGCTCCCCGCTGGAGTTGGGCGAAACAAGGCTTGCGCAACATTTTCAAAACACTTCCATTTCCGACGTTCAGTCCTGGCTTGATGGGTTATATGATGAACCTTCATGTGACATGCACGAATATGATGACTCTCCGTCCGTAAATAGGATGAAAAGAGAAAAGTCCAATTTCGTCTACAATGCCAATGGCCATCACCACACTTCTCGCCTTAAAAGCGATAAGGAAAATATGTCACGCTCATCATCTACTTTCATGATCAGGTTTCCGAACCAGCTCTCATCGCCAGGGGGTAAAGGTTCCGACTGTCCGTTATCCATGAAATCCTCCTCTACTTCCACTCAGGCACGCAGATCTAAATTTCCAGTGCCTTCAACTCCTGTTCTTGTTCGCAAACCTCAAAAATGCTACACGTCTCCAAGATCTCAGGGGCGGCGGCAGATCTCACCCGCCCTCGCGCGGGGTCACTTTACCCTCCCACCACGGCGAAAAAAAGTCAGGTCAACTTCAAACTCGCCGCCTCAGCGATCGTCTCCTGCGTATGATCTTACACAGCCATTCGAGATTGCAGAAGATGAAAATGCTGCCATTCTGGAAAAATGTCCTTTAAACACAACCTGTCAACAGCAGGTTGCATTGCCAGGATTAAGAGATTTGAGCCCTCATGTGACACCATTTCGCAAAGGTCGAGGGCCGAAAAGATATCGATGCCCCAGCTACTACGATGAAGATTTACTGCAGGGAACCCGTCCTGAAAGAGAAAAAGGTGTCTCATCAAAATAGCCGATGGTGAACAAAAATGGCTGTAGGGTCCCGCTTGGGGAGACCCGGGAATCGCATTTTGCATTTTCCCCGTTATGGGAAACGTGTCTGTCGTCAGTCTTCCATTTCAAAGGCGCTGACTCACAGCTTCTTACATCCGCAATATCACGTCCCCCATTCCCAAGACCTTTGTTATATCCCAAAAGCTTCTGTATCCTTCATCCCTAGGCATGTATCCTTTATATACACCCCCCTTATGTATTTCCTCCCTTATATTTCTCTTGAAATGCTCTTTTTCATCTTGCTTGTGGGTGTTTATCGACATGGGTGTTTCTCTTATCTCATAATATTGTATTGAAATTGTTGTTTGATTACCTATGCCAAAACCTGCATGAACCACTGTATTCCACAACCATGAAGTATCATAACACTAGGGCGAGAACCAATTTCATATATGCTCCTTCTGTTGGAGAGTAATATTGGCTTGATTCTTCTATGCTAGTATGTGTGCGTTGCAGAGAGCTATATAGCCCTGAGAGATGAAAGGAATAACATCGGGCCGGGCGGATAGATGCCTCTGACACCTTCTAGTCTGATGTATCTCGTCAACACCAACATCTGCACCAATACCAACAGGAGGTATCGGGGTTTCACGAGCATTACCCATTTCTACTACTCTACATACAGCCGAAAGGAAAGACCAAAAGCCCTCGATCCTTTTTCCTTGGAAACCCAGACATATTTACCAAACTTAGCTATTGCCATATAAATCAACAGTTAACATCGAACCGCAAGCGAAATGTTCCGTCAGTTAGATTATTAGAAGGCAGCGAAATGGGGCAGGATAGGGGATTTACAGTAAGAACTGTACATTGCGCTACCGAGCAGCTTCTAAGCTCTGCTATTTATGATTTTCCACTGTCACACGTCCTTCCATTCTATACCACTTTTCTTCCCGTTCTCAACGACGATGGTACAAATAGATGTTGAGTAAAATGCACAAAGTATGTGGGGTTGGAGTTGGACTAGCGGAGGCTGAGGGGAGGCTGACAAGCTGAGAACACGCCAAACATTTACGCGTATTTCTATTCCATTGTAGGCCTATCGAATGAAAAAGGGGGTCCTCGATGTTTAGACCTCGAGAATGTATAATTAATTCAACTTTTGGGGACGCAGTTTTATCCATTTCGGCTTTTGAATGGATTTGTTATTTTAACTGACGCCTAGATTGAAAAAACCTAGGGGTGGAAATCGCGGCCCAAGCAGCACAAACCTGGTCTCCGCAGGGTTGCTTTATGATGTGCTCCTACTTACGCATTTGCAGCCAAAAGGTGTTGCTTGGACTGATGCTAATTAGAGGAAGAAAACGGTGCATGAGAGAAGGACCAGGAGAGGAACCATTTTTTCCCGAAAGGGCGATAGCCCGCTTGATTTCGTGAATGAAAATCAAGAAACAAATAGGGAAGACGCAGATGGGAGCTTCTAATAGCCTGTAGATTCATATATATTGAGAATTTTCACATATCCCATGTGTGTATATTACATATACGCTAAACAAATAATTAATTAATTCGCCTTCATGCGTCACATTCAAGGGGACATTGGCGAAAGAGAAAACCAACCTGTGCATCATTTATTCACATGTAGGGCCGATCGCTACAGATTGGCGGTGGGAGGGAGGAAATTACCCTGATATCCTCCAGTCAACATGATATAAATATATATATATATATATATATATCAGCCCGGCGGTAGAACGGCATTCGGGGAGATAATCTGTCCGAGCTAATCCCAACCAATTCATTGAAGCCTCGTTACCCGTATGGCGGGCACTTGACGGGCAGAGTTGAACAAGGGGATGTTGGCTCAGAATTTTTGTCAAACTCTCCGAACGAAGTAAGCTTGACAGATTCCGGCTCCAGGCTATCCGGACAGCCAACACCACTAACGAATCCCATTGACTTGCTAATTGCTATTTAGACGATCTGATATACGTGCACTTCGGCCTCCGAAACGGAAGCTCCCCAGCTCAGCTCGCTGTGTAATAACTTTAAATACCTTCACGGTTCAAGCTGCTGGAGATTTCTATGAAAGAAATCCCGGCAATATTAGCCTTATCTCGAGTACTTCTTCATTGACCCGATCAACGTTTCTGATATTATTTCTGCTTCCTTGCGTTCCGTCGCGTCATGTATGGAGCTCAATCCACCAAACTCTGCCATGTTCGGAGCTGTGCTACTCCCTGGCATCATCCCAGATGTAAGATTTCCAATGAAAAGTGCGATGGAGGGTAAACATTCTCACACCCGAAATGAAATACAGCATAACTATCACACAAACGCAGGTTGACCCCATACCTGGGAGCTGGAAACCCCAATATTCTGAATGTATACTTTAACATAGTGTACCAGGTGCTTTCGTGATGGGGCCTCGCAAAAATAAGCAAATTCATGTGCACACCAACGACGTGTTTCCTCGTTACCGGCACCAAAGACGACTGTCAGAACACTTCCGCTACCGCTATCATTATTAGTCCAGCTGATTGATTTGTCTTTCGGAACCCAGCTAATCCTTCCATCAAACCCTAAACTCCCATCGTCGAATTCTCTCCTTCAGTATCTTGTCAGTATGCGGACAGCGATTGGAACGAAAGAAAATTGAATCTCACCGGAAAAGGATAGGAAATGATTTTTTAGAAATGAATTGACGAATGCAGCATTTTATGGCGGCGCAATGATCCGAGAGACGTCTAAAAGTCTCAAATTTCTTAAAGGGGGGAGCTTAGCTTAGTTAGTGACTTTGGCAACCATGAACGATAATGTAACAACATACGGCATAAGACAGTTGAGCATTCTCTTTTGTAAACATTAACCATAGTCCACGAGCCTCGCTCTTCTTCTTGATCAATATTATCTCTGAGAACAAGGGCTTTCTGGGCAGCAGAATCTATTATGAGTCCCCCAATATCATACGCGGTTCGATGGCGTCCGGTATCCCCATAAATCAAAACGTCCGCATCCCCACACAGCTCCTTCGTAACGGCAACGGAAAAGGAGGAGCAGGTCCCACAACCATTTTTCCATAATGGTTTAAGCTCGTCAATGGTAAGGGCTGCAATTAATCCATTTAGATCCTTTGCAGTGTTTTTGAGGAGCGATGGGTTTTCCACAAAGGCCTTAAATTCAATGCCAGCGAGAGACAGTAAACACTCGAGAATCAGGAGACTTGTATAACCCGAATTGCACCACGTTTTGCGATAGGAGGTGTTGGCATTTTCGAGCGGAACCATTATTACAACGAGGAGCGAGACAACAACAATAGAAACGATGGAAAATTTAATCGGAATCGTCGTTCTGATACTCATAATCAAGATCTGGGGTGCCGTAAATACGTGGATTTGGATCGAGCGCTATTCATTTCAAATGTCAGTAGAATTTTACAGAATAAAAGCAACGGCCTTCATAGTCTGAAATCAAGAGAAAACAGCAAACGTTGCAAAGGAAGTGAGAAAATAACGATTGAGAAGACAGGAATCAAAGAGAGGGTAAAACGAAGTTAAAATCCATGTACAGTACATGTACACACATAGAACAGTATATGAAATGGTCAAATACCTTGTAGCGTGAAGCCATATCGTCTTGCCGATGCTTCAATTTCTCCATGGCTCAAGTCCAGAAGTTTACAAAATTCGGTCTCTGGGGCGACGAACATGCTTTCATCTCCACGATTGTTGTTCTTTTTGTCATCATTAACATTATTGGTGTTCTTTCCTCCTTTTGTTGGAAATTGAGCTTTTGATGTCTGCTTCTTGTGAGCTTCGATGTTTGGGATGTATCTGCCATTTCGAGTATCGTGATATCCGGAGCACATTGCGGGTTTTCCTCTAGGTGAAATTTGAGCTTGCGGTTTT
Source organism: Emergomyces orientalis (assembly GCA_002110485.1). NCBI lineage: Eukaryota > Fungi > Ascomycota > Eurotiomycetes > Onygenales > Ajellomycetaceae > Emergomyces > Emergomyces orientalis. The sequence continues at coordinate 950,677 of MOWL01000046.1, forward strand.
TGTTTGCTCTCGTTGGATTTTGTGGGATTGAAATGAGATGCTGAAACTGGTGAGATGTTGTCGGGAGGCTGTTTCATCTGAGCTGTAGAACGAGGTGTTGATCCCGGATAAATGGTTCATCGGTTCCAGTACAAAGAAAGCCGCCGCTCCAAAAGAAAATGACATAGACAAAGACGAAGTATTTACAAGATGAAAAATGATATCGATACTAAATAAATAATGGAGAGCTTTCTACTAGAAGAAAAGAAAAAAAATGACAATAATGACATGATAATAAAACCCACACACCCAGGCGCTCATTTAAAAAATTGATCTCATTTTCACTCTCTTTTCTTTCTCTCTTTTTTTTTTTTTTTTTTTTTTTTTTTGGCTCTAATGAAAAACGTTAGTTAAATAATATTCCGCGCGGCGGCCACACACACGCTTATCTGGCAAAAACGTATTGCACACCTTCCCAACAGCACTTTCACCCTCATATTCACCTTCACTTAAAAAACTTCTTAAGCATCTCCTTCTCCTTCCGCTGCCGCTCCGCAACAGCCTTTTTCACTCTGGCCGTCTCATTCGCAATTGCCGCATCCCCGGGTGCCAGCTTCGCCGCTTCCGCCAAATCCTTCAACGCCTCCTCATCATCCTTCAATCCAACCAACGCCACAGCACGCCGGTAATACGCCTTGGCCTTATCCGCATCCTTGGCATTGGCGGCCGCGGCGGTCTCAAGCGCGAAGCCCGCCCATGAGCGCCCGTCCTCGAAGCGCCGGAGTTTATTTGCTAGCAAAGCTGAGTTGGAATGTAAGGCGAATCGCAAGGAAGCCATTTGCGCTTCTAGTTCTGGCGGGTCCGAATCTGACGTCTCTGGGTGTTCGTTGAGGTAGCGCAGGCCCTTTTGGTATTTATCCAGGCCTAGGTCGACATTGCCTGCCTTGAAGGCTTTGTTGCCGTATTCTTTCAGGTCGGAGGCGATTTTGTAATATTCCGCGCCAGAAAATTCTTGCCCCGCATCCTCGGGGTAGTCCTCATACTTGTCACCGGTTTCATCGACGGATGACTGTGTAGCGGCCTCGTAGTCGTCGCCGGACAGTTGGCCGCAATCCACAACTTTAATTTCCGTGTGCGGCTTGTCACCCGAGTCCGTGGGGGACTTTTCGATCTTCCGGACCAGTCCTTTCCCGTTGATGACTTCGCCGAATACGACGTGTTTGCTATCCAGATGAGGGGTGGGGACCGTTGTGATGAAAAACTGACTCCCGTTCGTACCGGGGCCGGAGTTGGCCATGGAGAGCAGGAATGGACGGTCATGTTTGAGCTCGAAGTTTTCGTCGGGGAATTTCTCGCCGTAGATCGATTCGCCGCCAGTGCCGTTGAATGCGGTGAAGTCACCACCTTGGATCATGAATTGTTTGATGATTCGGTGGAAAATGGAGCCTGACATACACATAAAGGTAAAAAGTATTTTAGTTTATGCTTCAATGTTTTCCGTACTCTGGGCAAGGCGCATTTCGTGTCTCAAAATAACAACCTACCTTTGTAACTCAGCGGTTTTCCTGATTTCCCCTCACCCTTCTCGCCGGTACAGAGCGCACGGAAGTTCTCTGCAGTTTTGGGAACAACTGTATATCACGAATTAGAATCATATATCGAAAATGATGGTCGCGGTGATCGTGGTGGTCGTCGGAATCAAAACCATACCATCATTAAACTAGCGATTCGCGCCCGTCAGCCTCCGTTTCACCAAACTGCGTTCTAGATTTCAGGGAACCATGAAACACCTACCAGCTCAAAGACAATGCGGCCCTCTGCCCTATTTCCGACCTGGATGTCAAAGTAGACGCGTGGGCGACCTACATTTCGAGACCTTATCAGTGACTAACTATAACTATCGGCCAGCGAGGGGCGCAGGCAGCTGCGGGGAGCGGGGAACAAGGGTTGGAGGGGAGGTACCTGAAGTTTCGGCCATAGTGGAGGTGTAGAGAGTAGAGATGAAGAAAGGAGACTCACAGATTAGCAGATAGCAGTAGCGAGTGAGTGTGTGTAGAGAGAGTAATATCAAGGCTGGGATCTGAGAGTTGTTGTTGTTGTAGTTGTTGTAGACAGTTGAGGTTTGTTTGTTCAAAATGCGTGCGAGTTGTAGAAGCTTCCATGCGCAGACAAACAGTGCAAACTCCCCCACCAGCAAATATTGGGATATGAGGATAGAGTTCTTGATAAAGTAGACAAAAGGTAGAATATAAACTGTATGAAGGTTTAAATCCTCTATATATATATATATGGTATTATAAGCGTATATACATGTAATCCAGTAAATCTTCATTCTTTCATTCTAGTAGTGAAGCCGGAAGCGTGAACTCGAAGTGCTGGCGTCCTTCCGAGTCCTTCTTCCCAGACCCATCTTGCTCAGATTCTTTCGCATTGGAATCCTTTGACTGGTCATTCCCATTCCCATTATCACTGTTTCCATTTTCATTTCCATTTCCATTTCCATCCCCATTCCCAGATTTCTTCTGCTCCTTCTTAGGCAGCGTGGTATCTATTTGAATCGTAACCTACACCGGAAAACTCCACACCAAGTCAGCACTGGACCTCAAAAAACATATAAAACGAAAATTAGAGGAGTTAGGAAAAGCGTTATAGCTATACCGCGCCGTCCTCACTGCGGTAATCTACACCCACCGGTCCATCGTTGACGAGTCCCACTTCCATCATCGCCTGGAAGACACCATTCTTGACGCGCTCGGCATTGTAGAGTTCCCGCACTTTGTTGTAGAAGTGTTCGTACAACTCCTTGGCCTTGTTCGCGTCCGCGGCGAGATGGAAGTCCGGTTTGTTGCCCCTTTTGATCTGTGCTAGGAGGGTGAATTGGGATACTGTGAAATTTAAAAAAAAGCAGATGTAAGTAGTTTCTCTATAGGTGTATGTTCATGGGGTCTTTTTATTTTGGAGCTCAGGGTCCTCTGTTTTGCGTACCACATAGGACTTCTCCTTGTATATCTTGGACGCTTTTCTTCCACTGCATTCAAGCTGCGGTTAGAACTCTGGTCTGTGAACCCCTCCCTTAGGAAGCCCTTGGTATTAAAACATACCGTCCCGCCAGCCTCGTCAGGCCACATCTTTAGCTTGAGAACCTTTGCCGCAAGGGATTCTGCATCTTTCTGGGTGTCATCCGGACCGACAGCGGCAAATACAAGGAGCCCTCTGCCAATGGATGAAATGAGCTTCTTATCAACGGTGACTGAGGCGGAGGTGACTCGTTGTAAAACAGCTAGATCGGTGTCAAAATTAGATCTGAAATGCTAGCTATCGTATAGAACACAGACACCGTACCTTTCATGATGAAATATTCCGATGCTGAGTTTAATAACCCCGATATATGCAGCTATGTAAGGTCTTAAGTTACTGGTATTGTTAGGTGGCGAAGGCGCATTCTGTTCAAGCACTATATCATCGAAGTTTCACAGAGCGGACATTAAAGAAGATAGATAACCCCAGATTCCCCCAGGGGCATAAGTAGTAGTATAGTTAACTAAAGAAATAGATAAAAGCATGTCGCTGTTGGTGTCTTCGCAGTAGGGTGAATGTGCCACGATCTTATATTAGCGCCATCTTGATCCAAGCATGTCTTGGCGCAGATTCCCAGCTTTACTTTGGCTTCATCCTTCAAGGCCAAGCAACCTTCTTCTGTCAAGGTCAAAGTCACCGCCCGAGCAGGCTCTAAACACGCCATTCACCAGCCTTAATACATAGCTAGATCTCCCGACCCCTCCCTTTGCACTATCCAGGCTTCCTATACCACATTCCTCCCATTGCTTGCATTGGCACTGGCTTGACCCTGCGCCCTTCTTTTACTCAACCAATAATCGATCTCCGCCTCGTCCTCTACTCCAATCTTGCCCATCCACTGACCGACCGACCTGTTTAAAGGTTGCTCCGTCTATGAAGCAGCAATCATGACGTCGCGAAAAACACAACAGGAAATCGACAAGACCTTCAAGAAGGTAGGTGAAGGCATCGGGTCGTTTGAGGGTATATACGACAAGATTAAATCGTCGTCAAATGCTGCACAAAGAGACAAGCTAGAGGACAACCTGAAACGCGAAATTAAGAAACTCCAACGGTTCCGTGATCAGATTAAAACATGGGCTGCAGGAAACGAAGTCAAGGACAAAAGCCCTCTGCTGGAGCAGCGGAGGGCTATTGAAACTGTGCGCCCTCCCCACCTTTCTCCCGCCTCCGGCCAGATTTTGCTATAACACCCCTCCTCCCCTCCCTTCGTCCCCCGGATGTCTTGAAGGCTAGCTAACCAGAAAATAACAGTGCATGGAGCAATTCAAAGCTGTTGAAAAGGAGATGAAGACTAAGGCCTATTCAAAGGAAGGCCTATCGGCAGCCGCTCGATTAGACCCCAAGGAAAAGGAGAAGGCTGAGACATGCGATTTCCTCTCATCAACCGTTGATGTACTACAACAGAAGATTGAGGCCATGGAGGCTGAGGAAGAGATGATACAAGCCTCATTAAAGAAAGGGAAGAAGGATAATGCAAAGACTACTCGGTTATCGGATATTGCAAGGATTCTGGAGCGGCATCGATGGCACGTGGCAAAGCTAGAACTACTCCTCCGGTGTCTACAAAATGGGAATGTTGAGACAAATCAAGTGCTGGATATCAAGGATAGCATCAAATACTTCGCGGACGATGGCCATAACGCAGACTTCTGTGGTGAGGATGAGACGATATATGATGACATAACACTGGGGGATGACGAGGCGCAATTTGGCATGCCTGATAACGACCGGGTGTCATCACAAGATACACAGTCGATACAGGATGATGAAGCAGAAACGACGAGGCAGAAGACGACGAAACCAGATACCGGGCCTGCACGGCGGCCATCGACGCAGATGAAGTCACCACTACCAGTTTTGGCTACTCTTCACAACGGACCATCTTCTGCAGTTTCAAATTCCATGAAACCTGCCCCGCTACCGACACGATTACCAGGAGAAACACTGAAATACGCCTCTGCGGCTGCTGCCGCCGCGGCGAGTGATAAGGGTGGTGTTGGAATAGCTCCACTCCCACCTCCGCCTGGTACAACATCCTCAACAGCCTCACCGCAAGTGCATCATGCACAACCAGTACAAAGGATGGCATCTACAGCTCCCAGTGTGGATGATTCAGCCAGTCAACACCAATCCAAATCTCCAACGTTAAGTCCCAGTGTTCCTACGAGTAGACCTGCGACAGTACCCACCACCCCAGCAACGGATAATGCAGAAACCGTGCCTCTAGAAGAACTTGCAGAGACGACAACAAATGGCGAGACTAAGGAAGATGCCGCTCTTCCTCCTGCTACTGCTCCTGCTACTGCTCCCGCTCCAAATGATGAATCTGTTTACCACCTTCCACCAGGCCTTCAAGACCTCATCCAATCCTTCGAAATTACCAAGTCCAGAGTATCTGTCAACCCCTCGACATCCGTACAACGACTCTTAACAGCATCGCACCATACCTGCCCGGAACCGGGTGATGCCGAGAAGCCACGCCATTACAAGCCGCAAACCCCTTACAGCACGCCGCTCTACTACCCGCAGGAAGCACTACCAATATTCGACGACCCGCGATTATACGAGACGGGCCGAATCGATACAGATACGCTGTTCTATATCTTCTACTATCGACAAGCCAGCTACCAGCAGTATCTGGCAGCGAAGTCGTTGAAGAATCAGAGCTGGCGGTTCCACAAGCAGTATCAGACGTGGTTTCAGCGGCATGAAGAGCCGAAGACGATTACGGAGGAGTTTGAGCAGGGGACGTATCGGTTCTTTGATTATGAGAGTACATGGTGCGTTTTGCCTTTATTTTCCAAACTTTTTTACCCCCATTCACAGGCATCACTGTGATATCACCCCTGCTTCAAAAGAAACGTGGCTAACCCAATTATGTTTCGAAAATTACAGGATGAACCGACGAAAAGCAGACTTCAAATTTGTCTACAAATTCCTCGAAGACGACTTGTAGAAGAATATTTAGGTTTTCTATCCCCCATGCAAGATAGGCACATAAATATATTTCAATTCTTCTAGAAAGATGCAATACAAACACCAACTTTGGCGCACAATAATCCTGTCTCTTTTTCTTTCCCTTTTCCCCTTCCATGCTTTTCGACCCCCGTCATCCATCAATCGATCCGGGACTTTACAATAACTACACCCACCTACCCCACACACACAGAGACACATACATACACGCACACACAAACGCTCTTTTTCTACCCTCTGTATCCCACCCTCTCAATATCTGCTTGTACTCCCAACTTCTGCTCTAGCTTCTGCTTCTTTGCGGTCGAGTTCTTTTTGTTTTCGGAAACGGGGTGGTGTGGTGTTTGGAACCGGGACACGCGTTTCACTGTACTGGAAAGCAATGGCTAGGCTAGGCTAGGTTTAAGCTAGGCTGGGTCAGGTTGTTTTGTCCTCTTTTTTTGTTTCTATCTCTGTCTGTTATGCGTTGCTAGGTTAATTTACATAATTAAACGTGGGATCACTTTTTTTTGCGGGGGAGTTTTCTCTTTTTTGTGTTTTTTTTGTGCTTGCTTCTGGATGGGCTGGATTCTCTGGCTGTGTGGATGTTCTGTGAATATGAAGCCAGCTGAGGAGATGAGAAGGGGGAACTGATAGAATGAGATAGGAGAAAGGAGAAAGAGAATATAAGTGTTTGCTCTTCTCCCAGGTGATGGGCTCACGTTATGCTGTACTGCATCTATCAGCTACGTTGTAGAGAGCCTGATATACCATCTAATATTCTCCTTTTCTTTCTCCTAGTCTACCTCACAATATAGGTCTCGTTAAGTATGATACGACACTGTCTAGCCCTTCATTTCCTTTCCTTTCCTTTTCTTTCCTTTCCTTCTTCCTCCCTCCATCACCGTCTAGCATAACATGTCATGATGTAAATACTTACACCCTTTAGCCAGGCTCAAGCCTCGTGTGTACGGTACAATGTATGCCGCATACACACATACAACAATGCCATTTATATCCGTCTTAAATCCGCAGCTGGGTGTGGAAACTTAACACAATTCGTGGATGTACAACCATGGACAGTACATGTACTGTACATATTTGCGTACTATAACTGACGTTCACTAGAAAATACGGAACACGCTTGAAATGCGGGATGTGGGGTTTTTTTAATTTAATTTACCCCGGACTCGGGAAATAACGGAGAACTACATGTATATCGGTGCAACAGTTTTCTACATGGCTATTAATATGTCAATCAAAATAGTCAATAGTCGCTAGTGCCGCAGGAATGTAAGGATTGGAAAAATTAGTGGAAGGAGAAAAAATGAGGCAGCCAGGCTGCGCGCTTCATTCTTATTTTTTAAATCTATATTTTTGTAACGCTCAGCTTCACTTTGTCTTGTGAACTTTTGTGCTCTGGGGGCGGATGGGAGGATGAGGAGGAAAAGGCTCCGGGAAGGCTTCTGGACACTATTTTAATTAATTCCTCAGGCTTTATTTAGGGCTAAGCTTGCCCTAGGTGGGCAGAGGGCGGATGGGGATAAGTCGAGGCAATTCAAGCGTAGCTTGCCATATTGAATCGCGCGCGGGAAAGGATTCTATTTTTAGAATTATGCAGTACTTATCTCCAAAATATACTTGATGACCCTTCTAGAGGTATTAATGCGCTGCCTTTGGTTGTGATATGTTGCTTTGCATTTTATTGTGTTGCAGATGAGCGAACAATGACAACAGGGTGACGAAAGCAAGGCAGATTTCAAAAAAGGGTCAATTATACATATACTAACTTTTAAGAAACGGAAGGAGGGGGGTTACGATTTTTACTGCTGGTTATGTTGCTGGTGGGCGGTTTGACTCGCGTTCGTGGGACGAGTTCATTAGCAGCTTCATTGTTTTAGATCGACTGCTCTAGCCTGGGTAAAAGTTTTCGATGAACTCAAGAGGGAATGAAGAGGGTGTTATCCATCTCTTGAAGAAAGTTGGACTGATATACATAATCCATGCATGGCTACATGTTGTCCCAGCATGCTCTGGGCCATGGGGAGTAGATACCCTTTGCCTCCCAAAATCTTTTCTCTAACACTCATCACAAAAGAAAAGAAGAACGTGCATTCTTGTTCCATAGCGAACTGAGTATAGGGTTCAAATGAGAGAAGGTCGTCCGGGAGGTCCCACCTGCAAGGGTCCGCATAGCATACATAATACGATTTGGTTTCTGAAACCTCCCCAAGGAAAGTATTAGCTCGTTTTGAGGCGCATATGCAGGCCATCTGTAAGGTACGGACACTCTTTAGCCCGGAATCGAATAATTTTCACAGCCTCCCCTAAACACACACCCAGACGTAGGTGCATTAAGTGGTTTGCCGCCGCGACAGCCTGGAGGAGAAGATATGGCGCTGATGCGTAGGGAATAAGCTGTTTTTTACACCGGTTCAAACTTCCCTACCAAAGCAAGGGAATTCCAGCGTGTATTAAGATCACGAAACGGTCGCGTGTTACAAGAAATTGCATAATACGTAGTAATAGGTGTGTGTATGTATGCGAGGATATTTGAGAGGGCGGAGGTCCTTGGGAGAAATTTGTATGCATAGCTACATACATACATAACTACGTATTTATGTACGTATGTGTACGTGTGTATGTCTGTATGAATGTCCAGCGCAGGGTAATTAAATAAAAAAAGACAGAAGTTATCCACGTAGGCATGATGTTGAAGCCTGAGGCCGGGATACCTCAGGACTGGGCGGTTGGGATTGGTGGGTGAGTTATACCCCACCGCCTCACTTTTCCTCAGTTGGGGGTATATGGGTATATTCGGTATAGGCTGTCGACGCAAGATACGGGCAGAGGTGCCATGCTAGTTGTTTGCTTGCTCCTCCTCCCAGGTGAGTGTGTCGTGCGTTGTATGTTGTATGTTGGATGTGTGGTATTAGTGGTGATGTTTGGACATGAGACTGTGGTTGCAGTTGATTGGATGAGGGGCGCTAAGCCCAAACAGGGTCTCGCTGACTAATCTACCGCTAACCCAACTCTTGAACTTCGTTCTTGATCCAACCACATCCAACCATCGCTGCAACAAACCTGGGAATTTCTTCCCCGTCCAGCGCATCCAACCACTCGCACGGCGCCACGACTGGTTGGTGCCACACTTCAGGCCGTTGGTGTTTCTTCTCTTATTGCTGTTCGCCGATACAGGGCTATATGGACTCACCCAGCTTGGGGCAGGTGGAGGAGAATTACCCTACTTCGGAAACAGGCCACGCTCTTCCTCTGGGCTTCTCCCTGAGCCCTCAGTAGTAAATGATGTTTCATTCTGCTCCGAAGTACCTGAAACAACCCGCTATAACGGGACCTGGCCCTTGCATTATCCCATGTCGTCATTTCGCTTCCTCATTTTCTGCGGAAGAGCAGCCAATTGGCCAAGCCTGTTCACCCAGAGAGTACACACCTACTTTTTGACTGGCAATGCAAAACCGAGGAACTCCAAACAGCCCGTTGTGGACAAACAGCCAAACCACTGGTCTGGATAATGATGAAGAAAGCTTCTAGATACCTAACCAGGTTCGTTTTGACACTAATGAAAAACTTTTTTCGGCCCGTTCCGAACACCCGGATCGCTTTTTTTGGTCAAAACTCGGATTTTCTTCTGTTAATGATTTTTACAAAAAATGAGGCGAGCGGACAGGGCTGTCACTCAAATGTCGGACAAAAAAATAGCAAGAAACATTAACACCGTCTTGCTGGCTTCTTTTCTCTCACTTTCCCTACCTGGAATGGCGTGCTATGCCTACTTGGTTTTTATTATTATTTTCTTCTTTTGATATAATAAGGCTTGCGCAGTGCAAGTTGCAGAAATGTATGTTCTGGCACCCACTTTGGCGACCCAACTGGGTATCGTCAGGTAAAAGCAATATCTCTAACATGACTTTGACCGCTTGGGCTGGTGGCCTGCTGCTATTGGGTACTGTCCGAACTTTTCTCTCTATTTTTCTCCTTCTCTTTTTTCCAAATCAGAGCTCTGCTTTCCACGTCGATAATTATCGAAAATGTCCAATCGATGGGGGGGCAGTGTTTTGAAAACCTCCACGTGGAGGTGGTTTTCGGTTGTTTTCGAACACCGAGTCCAACTGGCAGTTATTTTCCCTGCGTCATCATTATCGATTTTTTCTTCAAAGCCCGTTTCCCTCGAGACTACTAGTGTGCACGGCTCAGACCGCTCGCATCACTTTTTTACTCATCATACCATGTTCAAAATTTACTTCCTCCCCCACAGATTCTACCCGGTGATTGGTGGTCTAGTTCCCAACATCCATCATCAGGGTCCTGGTCTGCATCCCAATGTCACGTGTTAGGCGATACGAGGCATCTGGCGCCGAAATGTATGAGCTTTGGGTGGCATACTTGCAACACAGGAAAAGATATATGTACATCCCTCGGGGTTGTCATTTTTTATTTTTATTTTTATTTTTTTTATTTGTGTTCAAATCAGTTTCAACAACACCTTAAGCTATATCATATATATACACGGTCGCCATCTTTGCTTTGCAATCTCCCATTCCTTACGTACCTCTCACAAGCAAGACAATCAACCCCTTTTTACATACGCGAAGTCATTGTTTAGAATCTGGAATTCTTCTCAAGCTGCAACAGCTACCATGGCTCACAGTCGCAAATACCAACAACCCCAATACAACTCCGTGAGTCGCGAATTGTCTATCACAGACTACCCAAATCCATATCTGACCCAAGCCGTGATTCCCCAGTACCAAACACTTCATTCGCAATACCCACCCTCCTCCATGGCACCAGCCATGAGCTACTCCTCGTCGACCGACAGCAACAGTTCCACGAGGACGGCGTCCAGCATGGCCTCTACGGGTAGCGCGCAACAACAGCCGGCATATTACAACTCACATCTTCCCACGACATCGCCAAGTTTCACAGACCCAAGTTATCAACAACAACGTCAAAGTTCCGTTAGCTACGCCACCAGCGAGGACTATGGAATGGTCACTGAAGAGAGTGCTTCGACACCGTCAAGGTCATCGAGGGCCGCAGGCGTAGAAAGGTATGATTAACATCCCTCATATAAATTACAACCATAGCATATATATATACGAAATTCAAATCCACACACAAGCCCGCAAAACAAAATCAACCAAACCCTAACAAGATATTTCCCTCGTACCACAGATCCGGCAGCAGATACGTCTGCATGTACCCGCGCTGCGAAAGCAGCTTCAGCCGCTCCGCAGATCTTAGCCGCCATTACCCCACCGTCCACTTCCCAGAGTCTGTCAGACTCAACTGCCCCAAACCCAAATGCTCGCGCAAGGGCGAACAGGGCTTCACGCGCCAGGACCATCTCAACGAGCATCTACGCCAGTACCATAAAGATCCCGTCGCAAAGCGAAGATCTTCAAAGTCTTCCTCGCAGCGGCCGGAGACGTATCGCTAGATGATATTCTTTGGCGTCCTTTGCCCTAATCGATTCCTGGAACGGTGAATATATACTCTGCATTGTCGCCTTAATACGCGCTATTTGTTTTATCCCCTTCGTCTTCTTTACATGTCCTGTTTTTCCATTATAATATATCTTTCTCCACCACCTGCCTAGTCTAGAGCTGGTTCTCGAAAACCTATAGTGCGGGGGAAAGAAGTCAGACGGTCGATGATGAGACCCAGTCGCTCAATTGTCACTGAGTGATGAATCCTTAACGCACACTCATCTCTGGCTGCGCTATTATCCTTTTCATTTCCTTTTTCCCTTCTCGTGATCTATATTCTGCCCTGTCTTTTATTCATACTATACTTAAACCTTTGCCTTTTCTTGTCCTTTTTCTTGCCATTTTTTTATTTCCTTTGATGTTTGCTTATTTTCCCTATGCTTTACACAGCGAGCATTAGGTTGGAAATGGTGTTTTCTATCTCAGATCAGAGGTTTATTATACTTTTTTGTCGTATTTTATTCTACTTCTGTATACTGAATTTGTCCCATTTCTTGTGTATGATATTTATTTTTTTATTCATTATTTTTATTCTTTTCCTTCTCTTTCTGTTTTGCCGTTTTTATAGCGTCTGCGCCTGCGTCCTTTGTAATTATATGTACAGTTCAATTGTGCTGATGCAACTTTCGCGTTCTACATATGCTCTTGTCTTGAATTTTTTTTCTACTGTTATTTTATGTATATTTTCAGTGCAGAACCTCAAAGAATCTCTATAATGAGATACATTCTTGTTTGCTCTATTTTTTCTTTTCTTCTGTATATATTGCTTCCCAGCAGATCAGATCAGAGAACCAAATGTTTTATACATTTATTCTTGCTTCGCTAATACCTTGTTGTTCTTACACAACCTATTTTTTTATTATTCATAGGTTATGGATGTGTAATCAATTGTATTTAAACTGTATTTTCTATCGGATTAAAGCTTTTGCTTCATACTTCTGCTTTCTGAGTATATAGTGATGAACATGATGTAATAGTGGGTGGCTGAATAGGTTAAACCAAATTCTAATTCATTAAAAAAAAAACGTAAAATTATGAAAATATATAGAATATATAACATATAAAAACCCTCTCTTCTTTCTGTTAGATAATCTAACAGGAATAGAGGCCATGGGTCCTAGCCATATCCATGGATGACAAGCTTCATAAAAGTAAGAATATACATCTCTTCGTTCCTCTCCCTCCCCTCTTCTCCACACACATACATATGCAAATGGTACAGTACATAATATATACAAACCCATAACCCAACAACATCCCCACCCCCCTCTCCAACTCATTTGTACATTTTACTTAACCTCCCAAAACCCCTCAAAACACTCCCCCGCCACCTTCCCCCTCTTATCAAAAACCACTCCCTCCCCTTTCAACAACCCCGTCTTCTCCGTCGCATAGTCGCCCCCATTGCCCCACTTCCCTTTATAACCACCCACAGTGCGATCCGACGCTAATACGCGGTGGCACGGCACTGCTGGCGCGAAGGGGTTTGTGCGCATTGCGTTGCCGATGGCGCGTGGGGAGGAGGAAAGGTGGGCTGCTAGGGCGGCGTAGGTGGTCCAGCGGCCACGAGGGACCGAGAGGAGAGTATGGTAGACTTTGCGTTGGTGTGGGGTTAGGGAAGGGTGGGTGGAGAGGGTTTGGAGAGTTTTGGGGAGGGTGGGGTCTTCAAAGGGGGATGTGGATGGGGTGATGCTTGTGTTAGAGGGTTTTTTTAAGGTGGTGGTGAGTTTGGTTTGAGTTGCGGCGGGAGTGGGTTTGGGTTTTGTCGGTTTTACTGAGTTGGTTGCGCGGGATACACGTTTTCTTGTTGAGATTGCGGATGTGGTGAGAGTGGTGGAGCTGCGGGAGCGCATTGTGGCCGTCATGTTTTAATTTTTCCCTTTTGAGGTTGAGAATATATCGGCGTTGTAATATTGCTCTGGTTGAGTGATTTTCTGTTGTATGGAGTAATTTTCTGGTTTTATGTATATTTAACATATAAATATACCCTAGGGTGTGATATTGACTCGTTCGAGCTCAGCCTCTCGTACATCAAAGGAGGGGGGTATATCATGGTAGTATGTGAGGATATTTCATGTATCAAAAGTCCTGGCGCTATACATTAGTCTCAACGATCTGATATACCACAAGGACTTCTCTCATACCTCTATCCGATACTTCTCCTCCTCCCGATATTATCATTTCTCTTCTCTGCTTCTTCTTCCTCCCCTTGGGGTTGACGCGATCTATATATCCGACGGATGACTCAGATATTACGAGGCCGCGCTATCACGTGTTAGATATGAAACCAATAAAAGACAGCATTTCAGTGGGGTTTTTTGCCCTGAATATAGCCAATCAGAGGGCCATCGGAGGATGAGTTTTGCCGGGCCGTGGTCGCCGCGGTCAGCAACTACAAACTCCAGGATCCAGTGGATATCAAGAATGATGGCAGGTTCATGTATAAAAACATGGAACGGCAGTTAATTGCTATGAAATTACACTATGGGCTATCATAATAGCTGTGGTGGTGTGGTGGGGAATCTCGGCGTGGCATTACTTTTCGCCGAGACCGCCTCATATATTTGTTTGACACGGCTGCCTCATATTCCCATCCTTTGGTATGTGTGGATTCGGCGAAGATTGATTGTACGCAGAGCAGTGAGATTGCTCCTTTTGATTGTGTGATTTGATATGTGATTGATTGCTTGTTCTTCTTCTATATTTGAATCTCCTACGTGTTCTTTTGTATTGCTATTTGGATAGCTCGTTGAATAGAATATTATATACACGGCGAACTTACCAACCTCCTTACGATCCCGCTGCTCCTGCCCACGTGCCGCCGAAAGCGCACAACCCCTTATTCCACTTCAGTGGGAACAGACCTGGATCACTAGTTGTTCAGGTGAACTTATTGCCTCGAATCCCACCCGGAACCCCGAGCTGTGGCCGAACCCCCAACTGATATGTTTCCAAGCTGTCCGAAGATGGGCACGGGGGCATGGCTGTATTTGATCGGAGCTCTGTATCTTAAGATACCCCGTTTATACTTTCAAACTTCCAGTGGTGACCCTATTCAACGTGATTTTCCCCCAAGGCGGCAGCAAAGGAGCCTCTTTCATTTCCTCATTGGGTTGACGCATTGTATCAGAAACGGGCTGGATATTGAAGTACGCTGTCAGTGTCAGTGGGAGGGATCTAGATATATGCTCTCTTGGCTCAGGCCTCTCTTCTCAGACATTCCTTTGAGGACACTTTTCAACTGACAAGGACCATGGACATTTACTGGCGCGTGGTTTGTTCAAACGCGACACTTTACTTTCGTCTATGCTGCTATGGCAGCGCTCTTTGTACTGGCATTTCAAGCTGTGTCTGGGCGTATGCTGAGGCACTGCTTTTGCCATAATCTCGAGCGTTTGTCTTACATCTTATCCTTTGCCATGGGGGATCCAATATCGTCGACGAACCATCTATATCTGGCTTTTTGGATCAAGCGTGATCAACCAACAGCGCGCTCATCTTGCTTTATGCGCCGTAATTTTTCCTTGTAGTAAGACTGGATTGATACGGACCACCCAATCTATGATTTTGTATTTCCGGTGTGCAATTGTACCGGAGTTCCACTGGTGAAAGGATTGCTGTTCAACGGGATAGCTTGACGGATGTCACCGATAATTTCACTGCATTGACTGCACAATTTGCTAATTCTTAACAACGGTCTGAAAAATAACCTCATTCGCATATTACCGCAACATCCAGTTGGTGAAACATTTCTTGTCCTCTAGCAGAACTAACGACATACGGAATCCACCCCATTCCGAACAAAACTTCCTCAGACCGCGAAGAACACTGAAAAAAAAAAAAAAAGTAAAGGTTCCTTCCCAGCAGCTCTCACGATCTAGCCTCCCTAACCCCCACCCCACCTATCATCCCATTAGATTCCACACTCCCTTCATCTCTCAACTTCTTTGCCGCCTCAGTGCCAGCCACGGGAACTTTGTACTCAAATCTCTTCCCTTTACCGGGCGCCCCATCATCCGCCAACGGATACGGATAAGGATATGGCAGATACTCCGGTAACAGACCTAGCTGACGCAGTAGGCCAGCCTGGTCCCACCAGATGTGTTCATGGTAAAGCCGATCACCACGCACGTTGACGATGGAGACCATGGGGAGGCGTACAGGCCGGTTTGTTGGAGGGATGGTGGGGACTCTTAAGGTTGGTTTGAGAGGTGGGATTGGTAAGGAGGAAAAAGGGGTTTAAGGGGAGAAGGGAGAGGGGAGCAGAGGAAGGTTTTACTTACAGCCAGTCTATCATCTTGTCATGGGTGAAGCTGAAGATGAACTCATCGACGATGCGGTCGATGCCGACGGTGCGGCTGATGAGTTCGAGATGGGTGTCGTCTGGATTGTTGAAGATGAAGTGGTGGCGGTAGAAGGTGGTGAGGCGGTCGCGGCCGATACCGCCCGTCAGCTGGAGATTACATTTCTTTAGCACAATTTCTTTCAATTTTGATTTTGCGGGTTTATTTTCGCGGTGTTGATGGCGGAGTATATATATAGTTCTACAACAACTTTACCGGGATTCAATCACTCACCGTCGGAACATGATTAACATATGGCTCCTGGACCATGGTCCCCATCGTTCTAGGGACGGAACGGTCGCCGAATTCGAAGTAAGTGTGCTCGTCCCATATCGCTTCGAGGTCGAATAGCGGGCCGCCAATCTTGCTTTTGAGGAATGATAGGGTCCGCGTATGCGCCACTGCGGCTGCTGAGGGGATGAAATCGGCGTGCTGGGGGATGACGAAGTTGGGAGATTTCGCATCTGGGTACTTGTGGATAGTTAGATGGTCATTTGTTGGAGTGGCGGTGGTTATGCCTTTGCCCGGAAGATGCAGTATTTTAGGAGGTGGTTTGCTATCGTTGTTGCTGTAAATAGCAAGATCTCCGCCATATGAGGCTACCCCGACGATTTCTGGGATGCTTGAGAATGAAATGATGTCTCGGCTGGTGAGAATCTCCGCATCGTATACTGTATTACATTAGATAAGAAAAATTATTCAGTTATTTTGGGCCAAAATAATTCAAGTTTGTATATCAATATCACACATGTAAGTGTATCATCTTCATATAACAGTTGCCTCACCGATTAGCCCGAATTTATCCTTAACATCACACTCAGCCAACCCCTTCAACGCATCCATTCCTTGCTGTACTACAGATAGAGCAGAAAAGCCAGAATCAGATCCAGATCCAGCTGTAGCTGTAGCCGACATCCGCACCTCGACAACTGCATACCCCTCCTCTGCCCACTTCTGAAGAGGTGGGGGGTCCAGCGTTTCCTTAGTTTTATCTATGACTACGTTACCAGGAAGCACCAGGAGTAGTCCCGGTCCATGGCCACGGCGTGATAGCGGTGGCTGGAGAGTTATATTAGGGCCGAGTTGGGTTGGAGGGGCAGAGGGGAAGGGGACGGGTTCTTCATGGATATCCATTTTTTGTTAATTGTTCACTAGGTTGGTATGTAGTTTTGCTGGTGTTGATGGAGAGGAATATTGAAGTTCGAATGGCTGAGGTAGTTCTGCAACAGTAATTGGTCAATTCGATATATAATTAACATTTGTATTAAATTAGCTGGGGGGGTAAATGAAGATGATAATTTATGTCAGAATGATTCAACTAACCCCACATCAAACTCACTGGGGATGGAGAGCACCATTTAGGGACACAATCGATTTTTCTGTACAGCATAACCCTAACCCTAAATTATAATACTGTATAATAATTTTTTTCAGTCATTTGAATCCGCTATTTTCAGATTCTTAGATGTACTATCTATCAGCTGAACAATATGCAATTAGTCTCCAAAACGCAAAGGGCCACGGGCAAAAAAATCAGATGATTGTTGGGATCGTTAATTATTTCATGGCGTCTATGAGATTTTGCTGATTAAAAGTGGTTTACCAAGCAGTAGAATCAATGCCCACCTCAGTAAATTCAACCCTAAATTCGAATCCACGAAAAAAAGTCATCGCGAAAAATGAAATGCGACAGGCGCCCAAAGGAAAACAAAAGATAGTGATTTTCTATAGCAGATACGCATGGTTGTGTAACAGGCCGCAGTTGTATATGCTGCACTTTTGGGACATAGCCCTGATAAGAGATACCTCTGAGGTCTTCTGCTGGTATTTCAAAAAATACTGCGAGTCCGAAATTGCGTTGGTTTGACCGGGCCCGGCCGCAGCGCACCGTTAAAGATACAAACTGGATGGGCGAATACGCGAAATCTGGGACGCGTAACCCATAGTCGATTGACTTCAATTGGCGGATCTCGGTATCGTATTCTGGCAGGACGTTTAGCAGCATCTTGTTGAATTCTGGGAACCTGTGCTGCTGGGTTATAGCGCCTCGTTCAAACGTATGAAGATAGGCACCAGCACATCCCCAGTCTACTAACCAGACTCATCCAGCGGTATCCAGAATGATATTCCGGGGACCAATGTCCTGACGAGCTAGCGCTAACTCCGAGAAATTGAACAGGGGAATATCTTGAGGAGCCTTCTTATCATGTTTGCATATTTCAAGTTTGTGGTCAAACCACGTTTCCTCTCGGACCCGGAGTTGAAGGGGCCAGTTCCGTACTTTGAGATGAATATACTACGGCGGGGTCCTCCGCCAATTGGGCCGGCGGTTGGAATCACCATAGGTTGAAGCTGACTTATTATCGTTACTGTCTGATAGATCACGTCGCCCTTTTACTTCTTATCAAGCTGTTTCCAACAATCCCCGAAATTTTCACCATAGATGTAATCCATAACGAGGCAGCCTATCGTTGCGCAGTACGCAGTAGTATGATGAACCTAGAATGGCCGCTAGACCTGAGGACATAGCATCGTGGTATGTTCGCTGGCGAACTCCAGCGCTTTCGCCTCATCTGGCAAAACAAAAAGTCCGCATCCTAGTATCAGATCTCGCGAGATTTGCAAGACCTTGCTTGGACCAAACCCCGGGAGAGAACAGGAGCACTATCCTCGTTTGAAACGATTTTGATATCCACATCATCCAAGGAGAAATGATCTGTATTGCCTTTGCTTTTGGGCTGTAAAAATATTAGAATCTAAGAAAATCTGTGGGACAAAACGGTAGGCCACAATCCGTATAGAGCGATGCCATGAGCGTAACTGCATTTTTAGGGTCACTGATATCATCGGGCTTGAGAATATCTTGAAGGGCCGGGAAAATCAGGGGCAAGGTAGCCTAGAAGCTTTCAATATTTCTGCTTTTGGCGATGTTCTTGGCTCGCTGAATGTTAAGCTTTGGTTAGCTAGATGTTTTAGAGCAAACTCCTACAGTAAGGCGAAATAGTATATAGTATACCTCTCTAGTGGGAGGATGATAGTCTAGGACAAAGGGAACGATGCGCGCGGCTTCAGTTTTAAGGAGACCTGATCTAATGCTCTCTTCAGGGAATGTGCCCTTGGCTGTAGCGTACCAAGCTCCAATGAAAATGCACCGCGGCCGACGCTTTCCAAACAGAGATCCCTGAGCCTCTCCAGGTAGTATCTGGAACAAACGCTCACTCAAGTTGGCTCACCAATGCATTATCCGTGGCATTCATGATGAGCGGGAATAATGGAGGAGGGTGGAAATGGTGAAAGGGAGTGAGTTATGAATGAATATTAAAAAACAAAGCCGAACGCGGGGGTCGAACCCGCAGCCTTGCGGTCACATGAAGAAAGGTGAAATCTAAGAGCCGCACGCTCTACCGATTGAGCTAGCCCGGCGTCTGATGGAAAAGAAATATTCTTTTGTTGCATTTTGTTATGGGGGCAAAAGTGCGCTGGGAAAAAAAAAAATTTCTGACTAGCGCTAAAGGGGATTAAGCGCCGGTTCCTGACCCGCTCTGGCGCAGGCTCTAGCGTGGAGC
Organism: Emergomyces orientalis; assembly: GCA_002110485.1. NCBI lineage: Eukaryota > Fungi > Ascomycota > Eurotiomycetes > Onygenales > Ajellomycetaceae > Emergomyces > Emergomyces orientalis. The sequence continues at coordinate 970,111 of MOWL01000046.1, forward strand.
TTATTTTGAGTGCATCAATCTTCATACAAAAACTACCTTGTAGAATAGAGGCCCCATTATCCAAGGATTCCCCCTTAATTGATAATAAACACAACAATCAACAATGAATCGCAACGACACCCCCCTCGTAGAAACGGCCCCAAGCGCCTTCAATTACATTCTCAGTTTCCTCCTCGTCGGCGTCGCGTGGGGTTTCACAACCCCGTTTATACGACGAGCAGCGGTCGACTTCAACGCTCGGAACGAGCAGAAACAACCCTCCCAGCAGGCACACAAAAATACCACCTCAAGCTCATGGGTAAAACGGAAGGTTTTCTCGCTCTTTCGGATGGTTGTGAATCTCTTGCGGACTCCTGGTTATACGGTGCCGCTGCTGATGAACTTGACGGGAAGTGTGTGGTTCTTTTTGCTGGTTGGAAAACACGGTATGCATATGGCATGAATGTTTGCGTTATTTTTTAATTTTTTTATATCTGTTTGATACATTACTTTGGACCTCCTTAAAATTTTCGGGGAAAATGGTAGAGGTGTCTTTATTTTATATGGAGAACCTATATATACACATATATGTATATACAACCGAAGATGTCCAGTTTGCTAATATAAAATCATTTTACTCATTTTTGGTTTGAAGAGCTCAGTCTCACGGTCCCGATTACAAATTCAATGGCATTCCTCTTTACCGTGCTTGGGGAATGGTATGTTGAAGGGAAAGTGATATCAAAATGTGAGATTGAGAAATATCTTTTATATCTTTTCCTGATGTCTACTACAATTCGCTAACTGGTAGTTGTTGTTTTCTAAGCAACATGGCTTGGTATGTTCATGGTACTGGGTGGGATTGCGCTCTGCGTCCATTCCAAAACGCATTGACTTACTTACCTACCTGCTTGAATATATATATATTTTTTTTGCTACAAGGGCTGGTGTAGATTGTATGGACGAGAATGTTGGTTGGTCTGTTGTTTGGAAGCTGGTTCTATTTTTTGCTTTCGAATGGTCTCTCTCCGCTTTATTGTTACCTAGGCGCTTTTGTCATGAACTAGTGTTTCTCATGGATATTTAAGCTTCACGAGTGCAAAATTTTGGATTAAATAATGCGTTTTATTTGTTGAATTGACCAGAAATTACACAGCTATTGCCATGCAAACCCTGGGTCGTATCCCCTCTATCCCTCTTACACAAAAATGTACATATAAGTCAGACTCAAACGCAATATCATTCATTAAGCTTATTAGCGTTAAAGATGAGGGCAGAAAGGACCTCATACCGCATACCAAACCTACATCACATACAAACATATTTCATCCACATATTTTCATCCACATCATACTAAAAGACAGAAAGAGAGAGACAACAAGTAAACAAAACAGAAAAAAAAGAAACAAGAAAAGAAACACCCAGGAGGAAGATATATATGCAGGGATATCATCACAAAACAAATATGAAGCAGGGGTGTTGCTCACATAGTGAAAAAAAAAATCAAAAATCAAAAAGATCAAAAAGATCAAACAAGCGTTCAGAAAAAGGCCAACAACCAAAATCAATAATCAACACCGTTGGGCATGAAACAGACGTGTAGGGGCTTTTTCATTGATACATATTCCCATTTCCCATTTCTTGTTCACATTGAAATTCCCATTCAGTAAAAGCAATAGATAGATAGAGTACAGGTGCTGCGCAATAACACGGAACACAAAAAACAAAACAATATCAAATGGTAGTTTCAAACCACGCAAACTGGTATATTGCCGAAAGGGGATGGCGGAATTGAAATAAACGATCAAAAGAGCAAAAGGTTACCATGACTGATGTAACACGCATAGAGCAGTGGGTGGGGATTTGTTTTGGATATCATTTTTGCCCCTTCTCCTGCATCAAAAAAACGTATTTGAGTTTTCTGTTGAAACTCTCGTTGGGTTGGCATTGGTACGTTACGGGGGACCACGTTCGTGGTCGGAAAGTGCGAGTTGCAGAAAGAAAAAGGGGTGTGGGATTTGGGTATATATATTTTCCGCTTTGCTTCGCTCGCTTTGCAAAAGAAACAGATAAATGAAAAAAAACATATGTGTTTGTCTTTCTCAAACGCCGCGGAACTACAATCGACAAAGAAATCACATTGTTAGCAACATGCACACACACAGGCAGAAGGGGAAAAATAGATAGGTGGGGGTGGGAGAAAAACTCACCAGTCTCGCAATCAAAAACCACACCGCCCCAACAAACCTAAACAACGACAGTCCGGCCACACTCCACAACACCACAGCCATATAAATCGTACTCCTCTGCTCCCCCGAATTATCATCCGGATTAATCCTCTCCAGCCCCACAGCACTCAGCACAACCGCCGCAAGCGCAAAGTTACAAAATATCCACACAAGAACGACAGCGGACCTGAAACCACGGTAATAATCTTCCTGCTTATCCTCTTCAGAGACATTACGGACTTCCTTGGGTGCCTTTGTGGCGAATTTGGCCAGTTCGGCTTCATATTGGGCGTTTAGGTCGCCGTCGTCTTGGGGGATGGAGACGTCAACTTTTCCGGAGGGTTTTAGGTTGGCTGAAGGGAGTTTTTCGGCTTTGTCGTCGCCCTTTGTGCCCCAGGTTATGTCGTGGGTGTTGCAGAAGGCGTAGATGTTTAGGACGTTTATATATGTTGGGGTTAGGAGGATGTATTGGAGGAACTGGATATAGTTAGCAGGAGGGGTATTTTCGGAAGGGGGAGAGGGGGGTTTCTTACGCAGGTAATCATATGCCACGGGTCAAAGAAAAGAAGCGAAGCAACAATCCATAGCACATACGTCGACATGAGCGACACGATCATAGAGAAGAACTGATGGTTACTAAAAATGGACGAGAAGCTAAAATCTCCATCTGATGTCTCGGCCTGTATCGACTTCACCGTGATGAAGATAGCGGCAAACGTGAGGTAGATCATTATCCCGATCCAGAAATAGACCATTGTCATGTAGAACTTGTTAGAGCCCTGCGGTCGATTGCCAAGCGCGAGAATAAAAGATGTCATGAGCGTTGCGAGATAGAGCCATTCGAAGACTACGCCGAGGATACGACCCGCTTCGCCTAGGAGATTTGTGGCGCCGAGGGATTTGGTGAGGATGTGGAAAACGAGGAAGAAATTACCCTAAACGAGGTCAGTATCCAGGTTCTTGGATATTTAAAAATGGAAGAAACTAGAAAAAGGAACTTACAATAGCAAACCAGGCAAATAACATATTAATCGTCTGGTAAATAAACTCAATCAACAACATGAATTTCCGCGTCGCACTATGATTACTCCGGAAGATCTGATAGAAATGCGCAATGGAATACACCGCAGCGAAAAAGCTTCCGTTTAACCAACGGCGGCGCTGTAGGATGAACTCCGCCATCCGGTCGGGGACATCGGTCTCGCCCGTGGACGACTTGACATATTGCAGGATCCACTGACAGTTGCGTTTGGCGACAAGCTCGAAACAGAGGATTCGATCTTCTGCTAGGTACATATTCGCCGTGAAAATACCAGCGTTTGCGCCATGCATCTTCTCACCAGCGAAGTACTTCTCCAGGGGTCCCTGGCCATTTTTGTCGTTCTGCAATGCCACATACCGATAGGCGGAGAATGCACCAGGAAGCACAGAAATAAACCCAAAAGCAGATTCCAGCGGTTTATCGAGAATGTTGCTCATTTTGTATTCGAAATTCTGTGCAGCTACAAGCGGGTTGATAAGTTTCTTTCCACGTGACAACATGGTTTTGATCTCGCCGCAGGCGCCACCACACATGGGTTGTAAGTCGAATGCGCGCCACAGATGGTAAATAGAGTCCCTGCCCGGCTTGGTTCCGGCATCGAGAAGCACACAGATATTAGGATCGAGAACGCGGCCAAAAGCCTGGAAGAACCACCTATGGGAGTTGATCTTCTTCTGATTCTTCTCCTTTAAGCAGAAAATCATCTGAACAGGAACTCCAGATCGCGGCTTCAAATGAACCTGGTTGCCCTTCAATTCCATACCAATTTGCGTGGTATATTCGTAGATATGGGCTGTGACGTCTTTTCCGTTGACTTGTTGCTTAGCAATCCCATCTTGATAAACGCCTAAACCAGCCAATACAGCCTTGGTTCGCTGGTTGATTTTGGCACGCCCATCGCTGACAACGCAGACAACAATCTTCTTCCATGCCTCCTTGCCCCATGTTTTACTATTAGTCCGCGAGCACATGTACTCGATATTTTTGAACACGCCAATCATGGTGCGCGCAAAGAGGAAATCATCTTCGTTGTACATAGTCACCACAATGAACAGCTCCGTGTGTCTGGGCTTAGCGAATAGTCTCTGGCGAAGGGTGAACCGCTCATTGTAGAAATCTGCCGGGTCACAGGTCGCTGCAGAGTAGCGCATATGGGTGAACTCATCGCGCTCTGGAGGGGTCGCATGGTTTACCTGGCTCAGCAGCTTTGGTGGGATGGGGCAATCTAGGACCAAATTTCCGTTAAACAGCTGGACTTCCTTCACCGTTTTCCACCTTCTTATTGGGGCGGGGCTGGGAGTCGGGGCAATGGCGGATTCCTCGTCATGATACGTTGTCAATTGAGGATTTGGGCCGTATGGATTATCTGGTTGTTGTAATATGGGCACTTCGTCATCTTGATATGGTTGTGGGGTTTGCGAAGGGAACTGGTTCCCGTCATAGTCAGAAGGGGATGGGGCGGGTTGGTAGGGTTGGGTATAATATGCGTCATGATGAGCTTCGGGGGAGATTGTATATTCTGTGCGCGCGATAGGTGAAGGTCGATAAGGGTGAGCAATTTCGTAGGCTTCGTTATGCCCGTAAGAGTTGTCTATATTCTCAACAGAGTACTATAATAAAAAAGCAAAACTAGTTATTAGTAGCCCATAATCGCGGGGGATGGGTGTATGGGGTGTGCTTTTTAAGTAGAAGTGTGCAGGGGAATGTCTCACGGTTGGCTGGTCAGCCAGGCGGTCAGTTGAAGGCATTTCCAGGTGTCCATATTGCTGATATGGGTTGTCCTCCAGTTGGTAGCCATGAAGCGGCCTCCCGGGCGACGGGGTACGGTTGGGGTCGAGTTGATTGGGATTCATTCCGAGATCATGTGGATCAGCCCCGTGTAGAGGGTCTTGGGAAACGATTGTCAGTTTTTCTGTCTGTTTCGGTTGTGTGTTCCCACTGGTAGGATAGATTTGTAGTACTTGACTAATAGCAACAAGCTGTGTAGTTGTAATGATAGAGGGGTGAGAAGAGAGGGGAGCGAACTAAAGAACTGTGCGCAATGACAGAACGAATTGAACGAAGGTAGCACGGTCAAACAAAAGGACAAATGGAATGAAAAGAAAAGAAAGGAAGCTCCGCGACAGAGGGCAGAGAGCAGGGAGCAATTGAGGGTGTAGTTGAGAGTTGAGATATCTCAAGTGACGTCTTGAGATGGTTGCGCGGCTCTGCTGAGGGAGGAGATGTCACGAGGAAAGCCTTCTTCTCACCACAAAACAACAACAACGACAACAACGACAACACAAGAGACAGGATATGGGATATGAGATATGCTCAAGAAGGTTCCAATGAGAGACAGTCCACTGACCTAGTCTGTTATATGACATCTTGTCCTCGTCTCTTCTCTATTTTCTCTCCACTCTTTTTCGCTCTTCTTTTTCCTCTAGCACCAACACAGCCAAGCTCAGCACCCTGGATACTCTTGTTTCAGATATTGGCAGTTCCCAGAGGCACAGTAATACGTACTCCCTGAAAACTAAACTGACAGGTGTGCTGGAGGGAAATTAGCTTGGCAAAGACAAGGTGAGAATTATCCCCGCAACACTGGGTTGGGTTGGGTAGGTTTGTCAAAGATTTATTTGATATGGACGATTATTCTTTATTCGACGAAGAAAGAAAGATGTTGTGTCTTGATACTCCGTACTCTGATACTGATTCTGTTTCGAAAGAAGGAAAAACCAGAAACTCGGAGAATTAAAATTGAAATCGGCCCAAAAAAAATATATATGGAGAAAATTGACAATGACAAGGCTGGCGCGGCGCATCCAAAGCAAGCTGAGCTGAGCTGCCAAAAGCATGTCAAACGAACAACAGACAAGACTTGAACAAGTAATAATACGAAGCCAAGCAAACCCAAAACAAGCAGACACTGGTGCAGACGGATTTGAGCTAAAAATAACAACTGCAAATCCTGGTCAATGGCGCCTATGCAGCTCAACGACGTGCTGTTCGTCAGCTCGTTGTGGCTCGGTCGCTTGCTGGTTGGTGGTGGTTGCTGGTCACTGGCCAGGGACTTAATCTCCCCCACTAAAAGCTGTGGCTGGCAACGCTGTGACTCGCTGGATCGCCGTCAAGAGTTTTGCTTGTGATGGATGCCATGGAAACCAACCGAGCTGGGTTTAAACCACACAAAACACACTTCAGGCACCCCGTCCATAATCGTACCAGATCTCAATCTGGAAATGGGAATGAAATGAGGGAGAGATGGACAGTACTCAGCAAAAGGAATCTATGATTATTACTAGTTTGTCTCTCTTTACAACCGCCATGGCTTTTCATACTCGCTTCTTTCTTGCTCTCTACGTGTATTTTTCTTTGAGTAGAGAGGTATTTTTCGCCTGAGCACTGATTCGTCATACGCCACGTGATGCAGGAGCCGCTAGTAAAGAGACTTCCTCAGCCACAATCAGGAGGCATAGGGTTGGCACTGCCACAGTTGATAAAACATCCAACTCACAAGGCAGCCTTCGAGGGCATTCTTGTTGTTGATGTTGTTGTTGTTGTTGTTGAATGGCATATAAAATGCTACGTCATAGCCATCTAAGCTATGGGGAACTCTACTATCCGCATATTTTCTCATATAAGTTTGCATGCTAGCTGGAGTTCATTTGCGAACCGCTCGGGAAGGAGTCTGACACTACTCTTCTGAGAATAGCCATTGTTATGACTAAAGATGCCTGCTTACTGCGTGCCTATGAGTTTTGGGGCAGAAGTATGGAGGCTGGCTAGGTATATCTGGGATGGGATCTAATACTTCTTCTACCGCCAATATTCCCAATATATACCTATATATTTTTTCATCCTGAAGACAGGGATCGAAGGGAGGGGCAAGATTGATATTCAAAGACATTAGTAAAGGACAATGAGAACAAAAGAAACTGCTTATTTCACACCATTTACTTGGCTAGCTACCTGGTAGGGTTGAGAAGTGGGGAGTCTGACAGTACCAAGTTAGCTTTTAACTCACATGAATGAATGATGACAGGGTTATTATTTATTATCTATTATTTTATACCAAGGGAAGACAAGGCCTTATATTTTCAAAAAAAAAAAAATTTCAGACTTCAATAAAAACTTTTTATTCTTTTTAAAGCTATATCGCGATCCTAACCAGGCCATAAAGGGCCGCCAATTACACCTACACACTCGTACACCCTCAATCACCATGGTTGAGGCAGCTGGCGTGGGTGTGGTTGAGAGAGGGGTGGGCGCGCGCACAGCATGATGCATGCTGGAAGCAGAACAGGGAAATAAAGAAGCTGCAGAAGAAATAGCTGCAACACTTAGTAAAATCACTGAAGCTCTTAGAGAGAGAGAGAGAGACAAGAAGATAAATAAGAAGAAATTATAATATATTCAACAGACTCTGAGAATCATGGAAGAGTTCAAGAATAATTTACTGAATAGAATGCTAGAGAGACTGGAGAGCATTACTAGCATATTTCAACAGAATGAAAAACACAACATGCTGAACAGTAGACCCTCATGAACACATGTGACAGTCAGTGAAGAGTCTTCAGACAAGATTATGACAGAACATATGTTTAGAGAGATTGTAGTATCTCACTGCAACTGTGACACACTGTCAGTGAAGAAACACACCTCAGAGGCCATTGTGAGAAAGATAAATGAGACCATCAAAGATGTGATCACTGACATCATAGTTACAGCAAGATACATGTCTAGTGATAATCTGATTCTGATTACAGACAATCTCAGCTCAAAGACTGAGCTGACAAAAAGTAATGAATGAGTGAAGAAATGAAGTGACAAGACACACATGAGAAAGAAAATGTATACAGTATTGATTAAAAGTGTATCTATCAGTGTCATTAGCTGAGTTAGTTCAGATAAAGTAGTGAAAAATGTCTACAAGCAGAACTCATCTCTCAGATGCAGAGTACTTATTCACAGGATCACAAAGTGGCTAGCTAAACAGCAGCAGCCTCATGAAAGTATTATCCTACATGTAGCCACACTGCAGCAGGCAAACATGCTTGTGGAGAATGGCATCATTCTGAGAAATGAATTCTGCATAATTGAAATCTTTCACAGAAAGACTCAGGTCATCTAATGCTACAGCTGCCAGCAATATGAACACATAGCCAGATTCTGCCACAAGAGTGATATCTGTGGGCACTATGCAGCAGAGAAACACATGGACAAGACCTGCTCTGTAGCACTGAAAGAAAAGAAGGCAGTCTGCTGTAACTGTGAAGAAGATTACTCAGCATAATCTGCAAGATACTCTGAATAACAGACTGCAGTTTCACTGATCAAGAAGACTCTCAAGAATCAGTCAAGATGCTTTATAATGCAAACATCAGATGAGAAGAGTTGAATTATCTTCAGAAAATATAGCAGAATTATAGAAGAGAATTCTCTGATTGTTCAGCATAAAATTGACAGACTCATGAATGTGGCAAGAGCTGGTGCGCAGCAACAGAGCTCACTCAGTGACTATGCACATTCAGCGCGACCAGACTCCACGCAGGACCAAGACATGGGTGAACCATGAGTGAGCAAGTCCATATACTATAATACAATGTGCATAACTCAGATAAGATGATGAACACATTACTGACCAAGCCTGAAATGATATTAAACTACAACATCATCACACTGCAGAAACCATGAATGCAGAGGGAATCTGAAAGGGATACAACATGCCTGATCAACTGTGAATTCTGGCAGACAGGCATGCAGATCAAGAAGACCAGGGTGAGCTTTCTCATCAACAAAAGACTGAAGACAACAGCATGAAATGTCAGAGTCATTACAGAATTCATGGCATTGCTCACTGTGAACATGGTAAGAGAATCACTACTAATGCTCAATGTCTATGCTGCTTCATCAGGCAGCTACACAACTGTGCCAGAGAGTTCCCCCATCCTTCAGCTACAAGTGATGGTGGAGAAGGCCAAGGCCTTGCTACCAGCATGAACTCAGAGATGATGTGCACAACAAGCACAAGACTCAGACACAAGTGCGCTACAAGCGCGAGATCAGGGTGCAGACACACAACAAGTGCAAAATCAGAGTGCAGAAGCACGGCAGATGGAGGTAGTGATGCTGAGAGACTTCAATATACATCACTCAAAATGAGAAGGTGAGTGAGTGAGACAGGACTTTGACCTGACATGAGAGTTTATAGCACAGATGAATACTCTTGAACTGCAGCTGGCAACATCACAGAAAGAGATTACATAGCAGAATCACAGAAGCATCAGTATCATCTTGAACCTAATCTTTCTCTCAGAGAACCTGAGTGCAGGGGTACTGAAATGCTGGATCACACACAAGATGAATATAGCATCAGATCATCTATCAGTGATCACTAAGTTAGTCATCAACATACCTGTGGTACTAAGAGAAAAACACAACTGGCGGCAAGTGAATATACAGCAGCTGCAAAAGAACTGCCAAGAGCTACAATATTGCAACAGCTTTGACTCAACAGCAGAGATTGATTGCTATGCAAACTATCTAAATGAATTCATCAATGAGCTAGCAGAGAAACATGCTAAACACATGCATATCTGCAAGCAGAGTCGCTCATGGTGGTCCAACAGAGTGGCGCAGACAGTGAGTGAGTACAAGAGAATCATGAGAGATGCAGACAGCACTGAGAAGAAAAGAAGACATGCTCACAACAAATGAAATAAGAAAATAAAGCTGATCAAGACTGCCAGCTTCTGCGATCTAATGAACAGTGCTGACACAGATTCTAAACTGCTCTGAAAGCTGGCAAAGTGGGGTCACACACACACCAACAAGACCAAGCAACCAGCAAGACTGCCACCACTTAGAGGAATGCCAGAGGCCTTGGGTGAAACCGAGGCGCAAGCCACTGCATTCCAGGACAAGGCTGAACTACTATGGGCGCGGTTCTTCCCAGAGCCTTTAGCAGCAAGGGAAGATGACATGAACATGAGAACACAGCTGTGAAGTGTGACTGATATGATAGTGCTCACAGAGAAGGCCATGACAGCACTGATTGCTAGACTTTCAAACAACAAGACTCTGGGTGTCAACAGCATCCCCAACCACTTTCTCAAAATGCTAGGCTCAAGGTTCATCACAGCAATAACTGAGCTTATACAGGCCTGCTGGCATTGAAAGTACTACTCACAGATATTCAAAACAGCGCGCACGGTGATGCTCAAGAAGCCAGAAAAGAAGAACTACAGTGAAGTGAAAGCCTGAAGATCAATTGCACTACTTAACACTCTAGATAAAATTGTAGAGACTGCAACAGCCAAGAAAATAAGATCTCTGGCAGAGAAACATGGAATACTACCAGCTCAGCAAATGAAGACATGAGAAGACTGCTTCACAGAAACAGCAATTGCTCTGTTACTGGCACAGATTCACACAGTGTGAGAGAAGCAGAAAGCAGTGATCTCAGTGCTGTCACTGAACATCTCAGAGGTCTATAACAGAGTGCTCAGAAATCACCTAGTGCACATTCTAAGAAAAAGAGAACTGTTCAGACAGCTGACTGGATGAATTAACTCATTCATGCAGAGGCACAAGGCGACACTAGTATTTGATGAGCAGGAAACTGAAGTCTTTGAGATAAATACAGATATTTCACAGAAATCACTCTTGTCACTCATTCTGTTCTTATTCTACAATGAGAAGTTGCTCAGAATATATACACTACAAAGTGAGTCTGTCAGCTGCATAGAATTTGTAGATGATGTGAACATTCTAGCATATAGCAACTCAACTGAAGTGAATTGTGTGCATCTGATGCAGATTCATGCCAGCTGTGAGCTTTGAGTGAGCAGACATGGAGCAATCTTTGCATCACAGAAGTATGAGCTCATGCACTTTACCAGAACAAGAACTAGATTCAATCTAGAACACTCACTGCAATTGTCACAGCAAGTGATCAAGCCACAGAGGGAGATGCAGGTGCTAGGCATCTGACTTGACCCTAAGCTGAGGTGGCGTAGCCATGTCAGTAAGATGATAGGCAGAGTGAAATCACAGATAGATGCCCTAACTCAGACAACACAGTCAACCTGGGGCCTGCCACTGCAGCATGCCCGGAGGGTCTACAATGCAGTGATAAGGCCCGCAATAGGATACAGAGTGCTGGCATGGCATCAACCACAGGCGACACAACATGAACCGCGACATCAACGCCAGCTGCTAGCCAGCCTGGAGAAGATTCAAAATAAATGCCTACAGGTCATTGCAGAGGCTTACAGAGCTACTCCAATCACCTCACTGGAGGCAGAGACAGCCACACTGCCTCTGAAGATACATCTAGACAGTATGATGGTCAGAGCAACTGAGCAGCTTAAGAAGTCAGAAATCATGAAGCAGATAAAACAGATATGTGTGCAGATCAGAGCCAGACTTCGCAGAAGAAATAACAGAGAAATGCAGTCAGTGAAGGCAGTACTGCACCCAGTGAGCATGCAGCAGGGGTGAAGTGTAAATTGAGTGAGACAGACAAAGCAACTGAAAAAACAGAAAAGATAAGAAAACAGTGTGTATAACTGAGTTTTCAAGAGATGAATGAGAGAGAAGACAATGATAAAATAACAGAATAAATGAAGAGTGCGCACAACATCATGAGAAGAACTGTTTAACAGGCCTCTGAATGTAGAGCTACTAAGATGGCATGAGGGCCTGAGCAAGGCCTGAAGCTCATTGATAGTCCAGCTGCATACTGACAAGACAGGTCTTGCAGTGTTTCTTCACAGAAGAAGAGTTCCTGACTTCCCCACACTGAAATGTCCATGTGGATATGAGCATGAAACAGTACTGCATGTGATGATACACTGTACACAATTCAGTGAGGAACACGCGGAGCTGGAGCAGAAGAGCAGAGTGAATAAAAAGTGATTGCTGAACATCAAGAAAAAACTGCACAGACTCATCAAGTGATGACTCAAGCAGGACATTCTCAGACAGTTCTCCCTAGCCAAGGTGTTAAGTGAGAGAAGGGCGGAATGAGATGCACAGTATAACTAAGAAACACAGCTAGTGCATATCAGAAAGTGAAGAGTGTGAAGAGTGAGACTTTATCAGAAGATAGTGAGCTTGAAGCATGAATCTGAGTGAACTGGCATGCTGCAAGTGTGAAATTGAGTGACTGAGCACATCACAAGTGTGAAGTTGAGTGGCCTGCGCACTACAAGCACTTCAGAATGTTGAAGTCTGTGCAATGAGCAGCAGACACACAGCATGAGATGCCACATTCATTAGAAGTCTTTCTTATGTTCAGACAGAGATGATGATGATATAGAGAATTTTCTTGTCTTCTCATGGTGCTATGCACCATCTTCTCTAAGAGCAGTGGGAGCTGCTCCACAGTACTTGAAGCAATTATAAATGTTGAATAGATTTGCTGTTCAGAGGATTTTTAGGTCAGGACTATACTAGATAGCCCAAGGTTTTCCTCACTTTGTATACTAGCTGCCTCCCCACATATCCTCGGGATCAAGTGGTGTAGAAATAATAATAATAATAATAATAATAATAATAATAATAATAATAATACCAAGGGAAGAGGAATATCTGCGTGCTACACACACCAATTTCAAAATTTACCTTGCGTAGCTTTGCATGGGCTTTGGCGCAAAAAACAGGAATATGGTGACAGGGGGAACGGCTGTCGAGGACATGATCTTAACGTTATTTTACGCAAGGTGCGCAGAGTGAAGGTATCTAGGGTTTAGTAGGACTGGGAATGAATTTTATCTCGAGAATTAGCGAGATTTTCTCTCGGATTTACTAGTTATATAAGCGGAGTCATTTTTGATATCAGGGAGAAAACTGATGACGCTGGCTAAAAAAATAAATAAATGGCAGCGATCATTTTCAAGGAAAGCCTGAAGGTATTTGGGTTATCTGGAATATGTTAACTTTTCTCCCTCACTGAACCTTTTATTTTCTCTTTTCCACGGCCGAAGAGGAATGCTTCTTGGAAAATCTGAGCGGAAAGGAGAAAGAGGGTTTACACCGCGAGTGCTGACAGCTTCTTGAAGGACAGAGACTGTGCAAGAAAGGAGACATTTGCTGTTTTAATCAAGCTTAAGGAGGGTTCCTTATTAATTTTTTGGAAATATTATTTTCCCCAGTGAATACCTTTTACCGTTAATATTTGACGTCCTTCTCACTCCTGTTTTCCCTTTGAAGGGAGATTTTGAATTGCTGATCCGCTGATAAGATAAGATAACGACAAGCGGGCGGGATATTTTCCCTGGCAGCCCCGGTTTCCCTCCATCCCCCCTCCACCAACCAACCAACCTCCGCGCCAAACAACAAAGCATACCTACACAACCACACGTACCACTTTTCTATAAAAAGAAAAACATATAGGACCAAATATATACCATCAATCGTACTCCGCGTAACCACTTCCAAGATGGGGCCGGGTACCACCACACCTGCCGAGCCAAAACCCATCTCCGTCCTCTTCGTCTGTCTCGGAAACATCTGTACAATCTCACCCCTTTCCCACCCCGCTCTAGCTTCCCACTGTACACCCCACTAATGAAACAAAAAATCACACCCCAGGCCGCTCCCCCATGGCCGAAGCGATCTTCCGACACCAAATCACTACTTCCCCGATCCCTCCCTCGCTAAAATTCTCCACAATCGACTCCGCCGGCACGGGGGCGTACCACGTCAACTCCCCGCCCGATCCGCGCACCATGTCCACCCTCCGCGCCCACCATATAACCACCTACTCACACGCCGCGCGCAAGATAAGACGGGAGGATTTTGCCACGTTTGATTATATCCTGGCGATGGATAGGGAGAATTTGGAGGATTTGGTTTATGAGAAGGGGAAGGCTGTTAGGGCTGCTGGTACTGCAGCTAATCAGGGGGAGGCGGCGGGAGGGATGAAGTTTGCAGAGGTTAGGCTTATGGGCGATTTTCTGCCGGATGGGAGCGTGGTTGAGAAAGTTGGTGGGGGGGAAGTGGTGGGGGATCCGTATTATGGGGGTAAAGGGGGGTTTGAGGAAGTTTATAGGCAGCTAGTGAGGCTTTCGGGAGGGTTTCTGAAGTTTCTTGAGAGGGAGAGGGAGGATTGAAGTGGATGGCTATTTTTCTTTTTCTTTTTCTATTTGATTACCGGGTTTCCAATGTGATGGATAGACGATTTGTTAAGTTGGTGGAAGGTATATTTTGCTTTGATGACTCGTGAAGATACAATTAGGACATGACATTGGTATTTTTGTTTTTGTGTTTTTTTGTTTTTTTTGGGGGGCGGGGACCGGGCCTGCGACTAGCCTTGCAGTTTGTTTCGGCGTTTGCTTATCGTCCTGTTTAATATCCCTTTTATTTGCTTTGTTGCGCTGATCGTGTTTCTAGATAGCTAGAGAGATAGAAGTTGCTCACAAATCTTCCATCCGATATACATATCCATATCGAAACAAGGGAAAATATATATACAAGTGTTTCATTGATTTCCCTTTCAACATGACCGTGAGAAACATTGATTACGGGGAGATATGAACCTGTGATGGGAAAGTCAGGATGGTTAACTAGCAGATAAAAATATGCGGTTCGTTGGGTCCATTTAATACAGTGTGTAGAGAAAGTAGATATATCGGAAATGAAGAGAAGGTGAAAAACAGTAAACAGCTTGCCCTTGCACCGTGCCCATGAATAGATGGTCTAACATTAGAATATATGATACAGAAGAAGCAGAAAGTACGTTACATGGGGAAAACAAAATTGCATTGCTAGGCGGAGGGTGAAGAAGTGGTAAGTATGCACTCAAAGGTTGCGGCAAAGGTTCCTGGTATTCCCAGTATCGAGCTGTAGTCCACCCAGTAGATAGTAATCCCTACCAAAAGGGGGAGATGGTTAACTGTATTGAAAGAGGTAGAAGGTTGTTGAAGCGATGCTTTGGCGCTTCAATTCGCCGGGACGCCGTCCCAAATCTTTGCTGGAGAAAGAAACAGGAACTCGAATATGAGATGGGTGGCATCGAATTCTATAGAGTTTCGTAAAGAGGTAGACCAAATCCCACATGCGTGCGTCACCAAAATGCTAGCCAAAAACTCCTTGAGGAAGTCCCGTAGGGCAATCGCGAGGTCGAGAAACTGTTAAGAGCTGCTGTCGTCGAAAATATGAACGGCATGATAAGGGGTGCAGGTTGCGAAGGTTTGCTCAGGCACGGAAGATAGATATAATTTATATCCCAAAACCGACAGGTCCATACATACATATATATGTATATATATATCTCGGCCTCATACCCGCTGGCTAATTTGAATCGCCGCTTTACAACCCAGCCGAATAACATTAACAAGCGGATCATACGGCCTCGCCTCCTTCGCATCATTCTCCACCGCATGATCCAAATGCTCCAACTCCTCATCCCGAATCCGCTTCAGCGTGCCCACAAGCTCCTTCAACTCCTCATCCGGCTCTTCCCCGCGCTCTCGCGCATCTTCAAACCATTCCAAAATCTCCCGCACCTGGTCGTTATAATGGGTGCCGATTTCCGTCTCTACGGCCTCTGTGCATGCCATTGCCGCTTCCCGGCCCATGATACCCGTCGACCAACCGAGTGCTGTAGCGGCGACTTCCCAGATGGGATACATGGCTGTAGGGCGCACGTGGTGTTTGGCAATGAGGTTGTTGAAGGTGGCGAAATGGCCGGCTTCCTGGTCGTACATGTGTTTCATTAGGGGGCGGAGGTTCGGATGGGAGCGGGTGACTGGAGGGGTCTGGGCGGCGTAGATGAGGGTTGCGGCTAGTTCTCCGGCCTGGTTTACTCTGAGGGCGCTGTCGAGGAAGTCCCGCTGTTTCTGGGTGAGGACCATGCGTTTTTTGGGTGGGGCGTTGGCGTTGCTGCTGGTGCTCCTGTTACTACCGCTGTTTGTGGTTTTGGTGGAATCGGCATTGCTTGAATGCACGTTCCGTGGCGCATTTTGGTTCGTTGAAATGCAGCGACGGGGTTGTTGGTGGTGGGCCAGCTGGCGGAGGACGAGGTATCTTGGAGCTCGAAGGGATCGTCTGCAGACAGACAATGATTGTCTGAGTGCGGGAATGGGGTCCATTGAAGGCTTATAGTATGTATACTATCCGGTAAGTTGTGTATGTAGCACAACAGGCCGAAACTTCTTTCACCCGACCTATCTACTACTTCCAGTGTGAATGTTGAATGTATATAAATATCATCATCAAGAAACGTCAGGGTTGCGTCTGTTGCTTAGTAAATAAAATATTACACTAACCGCATCTGGGGTAGCTGAGTCAGCCTCACCCTTTCCCCGTTGAACGTCATGAATGGGCGACGACGGCGAGACTCCGACACTGCGGAAAGATTCTGACCAAAGGCGATCGTCTCCGGGTACACGCATCTATTGCCATATGTCTTGAATATATAACTCGGATATACGCGTTTTAATCACTGCCTCCAAGTCTCTTACGCCCATTTTATTCACCCATCAGGCGTTTTGGCTGGTGGCTGGCCGGCTTATCTATATCGCCATCCACTATCGCAGAGGAACAGTTCTGTCACCGGGCTTTCGATAACCCCCTATTTACGAAGGACCATTATTTTCTAGCAAATTTGGGCTTCTATATATACCTATATACATGAGATTTTAAAATCCCCCCCTCTCTCTCTCAGTTCGTGTCGCGATCGCCAAAAGAGTTCACGTTTTTGCCTTCCCCCTGGATCTCGGCTTTCTCCAGCTTCAATTCACCTACAACTAGCTGAAGTTCGCTCGCGGCTACCCCTAATGGCGGATATCGACGCAGAAATCTTGGCGCTGGCGGGAGGGGATGATTCCTCGGACGAGGAAACTGCCCCTACCCAGTCAAAACGTGCCTCACCTGGCAAAGGAGGAGAAGGAGGAGGAGGAGACTCTGAGGAAGAGAGTGGCGAAGTTTCGAGAAAGAGAAGTGGAAAGCACTCTTCGCGCGCAAAGAGGTCGAGAAATGCCGGAGATGATGATGCAGAACTGTATGTGTTTATTTGCTTCCTCCGAAAACTGCATATTCACTAGTTTTTATATATCTTGTCTCGCATCGTCATCTCTACCCACCACTTTTATACCCTTTTTTTTAATATATTTTTATAATGACTGGGCCGCTTTCACTATTTACCACTACCATATCAAGCAAAAATGTTAACCTCACTTGATACATCCAGCTCTTCATCCTCCTCGCGATCTCGCACCTCTCTACGATCCGCCTCCATGTCTGAATCCGACTCTGACGATGCCTCCCCACCTCCTGATGACAAGGGACCTATTTTCCCCTATGAAAAGCTTTTCTATTCAGCCAAGGACAAGGCTGAAGTGATGGCCTTGCCAGAGATACAACGCGAGGAACTACTATCCGAAAGAGCCCAACAGGTTGACCGCTATGATCAAGATCGCGCTCTCCGACGCCTCATCGCTTCTCGTGAACGCGAGGAGGCTCGTGCGGCGGAGAAGAAGAAACGCAAGGCTGGAGCTACGGACCTGGAAGAGAGCCAGCGCAAGAGTTCACGGCAGAAAACTACGCTCGGTGGACGCAAAGTTGGCGAAACTTCTGATGCTATCGAGGCGTATAAGCGCCAGCGAGAGCAGAAGGGCAAACGTGACGAGCAGCGTCGAAAGGAAGCTAGTTCGAGAAGGAAGGATAGAGCTAGCGGTTCGCCTGATGGAGGGCTCTCAGATCGGGATGCTAACGGTGAAAGCGATGTTGAATGGGATGAAGGTCCGCGTCGCCGATCGCCGTCTGTTCCCCGGGACGATCCACCCGCCGAATTGAAGGATATTGAACGTGCCCGTGTTGGCCGTAGCAACTTTGCGCAAGTTTGTTTTTATCCAGGGTTTGAGAGTGCTATTGCCAATTGTTACGTTCGGGTCGTTATTGGGGCTAATAAGGAAACTCAACAAAATGAGTATCGACTCTGCTCGATAAAAAGTACGTTTCTCTCTTCCCTCGTGTCTCTTTATGTATTGACTTCATGCTAATCCGTGGTGTTTGTTAGGATTTGCTGAGGGCAAACCATATGCGATGGAAGCGCCGAACGGTAGAAATTTTGTCACCACTCAATATGCCGTTCTTGCCCATGGCAAGGCGGAGAGGGAGTTCCCTTTCATCGCGTGTTCGGATTCGCCCATCACTGAGGTATATATCTTACTTAATCATAGCACCATGAAAATATTATTCTGACCAATATGTATAGGCCGAATTCAACCGCTACCGTCAAACCATGGTCATGGAAGACTGCAAAATGGCCACCAAGTCCATGGTCGCCACAAAGGTCGGGGATATCAATCGGCTAATTAACCACCAATTCACAAAGGAGGAACTGGAAGAAAAACTTCGGCGCCAGGGTACAAACGATAACAAGACAAAAATCTTCGAACGTATCCAGCTCGAGAAGCGGCGTCAGGAGGCCATCGCAGCTGGTGACGAAGCAGCCATTGCCCAGTGTGATGCTGAACTCCTTCGCTTTACAGGCCCCAAGCTGGCTTTCGGTACAGCTCTGGTTAAACCCCGCCCGACAGAGAAGACACAGCAGGAACGCCTAGAAGAGCTGAACAGACGCAACCAGAAGCTCAACGCAGAGAATGTGCGACGTGCACAACTCGAGGAACGACGGCGTGAACGACTGACCCTGGCAGCGGTGGCACGGGGTGAGGCTGTTGCTAACCGTTTCGCACGTGTGAAGACAAAGGCGAGAACGCATTATGAGGTTAAGGGGGACCGGCTTATGCCCAAGAGTGTGGAAGATGGAGGGGTAGGAAGCGATATGAGTCGTCCCGTCACACCGATTACGGGCGCTAATACACCTAACAATAAAGCAAGTACGCCCACGCCCAATGGTCGGAGCGCGACACCTTCCAGTACGAAGGGTGGGGGTGATTCGACGAAACCGGCGCGCAAGGGCGGCATTCCTGTCATCCGCCATCGGCCTACGGATGATGAGAATATCGCAGCGTTGGATTTTGAGATTGATATTGAGATTTAAACAGCGAATTCTTTATCGTGGGCCGGGCTAGCCATTTCAAATATCTTTTGTTGTACACCAACGCCAACGACAGCCGTTCGACAGGTCCTTTATTTAATTGCCTCACCCCCTTATGAAAACCAAAAAAATCATGATTTTCCGGCGTTTTTACTGCCGCGTTCGGTTTTATGTTTCTTTGCTGCTTTTTTATGCGGATACATAGCGGGGATTTTCGGTATATATTTCTTGTTTCTTTTCTTTTTTTTTTCTTGTTAATCTTTTTGCGGCGCCTGGATTTTTTTTCCTTTTCGTCCGTCTGACTACTCTTCCTTCCCAGCCCCTACATTACTTATACTTTCGCATTCTGTGTATTATTTTTATTTTCTTTCTTTCCCTCTTGTCTCGCTCTCCCCCGACAGTCAATCCTTCTTTTAATAAAAAAATTAAAAATAAACGGAAAAGATTCCAGTGTCCGCGGTACTAGATTTGTATCATTCATTTTATGCCTTTTTTTCTTGAAAAAATTGTTTTTAAACTGTGTACATGTTGTCCAGATTGAAAATTCCTCTACTGTATGTTTCTTGTGTTTCATGGGTTCCCGGGGTCTGGAAGCTGTGGGGATGGATGGTTTGTGCCCTTTTAAAGGTGCTGATAGAAGCTGGAAGATAGTACCCTGGGAGGAGGTTGGGAGGAAGAGAAGGGAACGAAATAAAAGGAGAAAAAAAGGATGCAACGGGGAAGGGAAACGGAGATAGAGTTGAACATTGGCTTTTGAAGATGGGAAATGGGATTTCTAATTTCTGATTTTCCCTTTTTTGGGGGTGTCTTTTCCGTTTTATTAGAGAGCTCTTGCTTCAGTTTCCTCCTTTTGTGCAGATAGAACTAATTTAATATGATTTTGCAAAAAAAATAAATAAATAAATAAATTACAAAAAATAAATAAATTCACGTTTGATTCTTTCAGGGGGCCTTTTGACGGTGGGGCTATTTGATGACCCCTGAATCAAATATGGTGAATCACGCGACTTTTCTACTTCTTATCAGAGACAAGGTCAGGATTGAAAAAGAATGCCCCCAGAACAGACAGGAAGGAAACTGATAAATCTTCCTCGTTTTTCTTTTCAATTTCATCAGAAGAAGATATATATCATGTGCAATGCCAAGAATACTGTATTGATCGATAAGATAAGATAAGATAAGATAAACCACCACGCTTACCAAAAGCAAGCTAGCGTGTTACTGGCGCGTTTCTTCCCTGCGCGTCAAGAGCTTCGCGTGGGAGACTGGAAGTGAGGGAGAAACGAGAACAAGCAGCAAAAACACTCCAACCGCATCACATCACATCACGCATAGTATACGATATGCTCTCCCCCATTATAAACATATTACCTCTTATACGAAATAAATTTTGACTGTTTCAATTTTGTCTACCACCAAATGTGACCCATACTTCACAAATACTTAAAACGCGCCAGTTGTCCATCCAACAAACCCCGATTCCATTGGGCATTGTTTGGCCTTGATTGGCACATCAGGCCGGGGCCGGGCAGTCTCAAATCCTCAATATCAAATTTACGTGCAGCTCGTGCTCAACTACGACTAAGTTACTGATAGCAATTGGAACCGGAATTGGAATTGGCCATGGAAATAGAAATGGAAGTCGATACACCCCCCACCGGACGACACCCCCGGTCCTCTGCGACGCCTGACCGCGATGCACCAAGTGGAAACGATGGCAATGATGGCAATGATGCTGCTCTAAACTCGCCTGCTATACTGACGCCAGGCGCAAAAATTCGGGCGATTATGGCGGCGTATGATACGGATACGGAGTCGGAGGGGGAGAAGCAGCTGGAAGCTAAGGGGACAGGCCTTCTTCCGTCTAATACCGACAACAATAGTGCGGATAGTAAGCTGAAGCAGAAGCCTGTATCAAGGCCATTGTTTGCCTCGTTTGCGGCGGCGAGTGCTTATGGTTCCCGGGATGATGATGGGTTGGAGGATGAGGAGGAAGATGAGTTACCTGCGCAACCAAAGGGGAGGATGGCCGCACGGATGCAGGCGCCGATGATTGAGCAGAGTACGAGCGTGGCTGCGGCACAGACTGAGAGCGCGTATGAACGGGTATCGAAGGGGATGATACACGCGAAGGAAGACACCATTGAGAGGAGTAATGGTATTCGTGCTGCGTTTTCTGCTGATGAAGATGCGGATGAGGATGAGGATGTTCGCGCCGCTACACGGAGGAGATCGCCTGTAGCAGCAATGGCGTCGCGTCCTTCGTGTTCTCCACTCTTTGTGCCGGAGGGGTCACCAAAACTGAATGCAACTACGGACGAAGGCATGGAAACGGACGATGAGGTTCAAACGATTACACGGAGGAAGGCGGGGCTGGGTCACAGACGAAGATCTACTTCGTTAGCATCTAACCGGTCGTTTTCGCCGTTGTTTGTTTCTCAGGATTCGCCCATCGCAAAAAGGAATGATGGCTCTGCACGGAATGCCGTGGAAACCGATGACGATGGGGAGTTAGGACCTGCCGCCCATAACAGACTTATGGCTCTCGTTGAAAAGAAGCGAAAGGAACGTGAAGCCCGCGAACAATTAGACGCGGAGAAGAAAGCGGCAAGGTTACAACGATCGAGCGAACTGGAGGAAACGCTCCTCAGCTCTGATCGACTGAGTGACGACGCTGATGATTCGGAGTCCGGGAGGAAGTTAACACAGCATTCTCGCCCCACTGCGCGTAAAGCGAGTAAGAAGGCGCTGCTGGAGATGAATCGTGAGACGCAACGCATTAGCCGCAATATGCAGTTGGCGCATCAGGCTGCGACGAAGAAGAAGATTACGCTAGATAGCTTTTTGGCTAAGTTTAATAGCAAAAGCTCGTCTTTGAGTGCGGCTGCTGCGACTACGAATTCTGCACCTGCTTCGTCGGATCCTGAGGATCAGCAACATAGGCACAGCACGCCTCCTACGTCGCCATTGGAAGAGGGGATTTTGGAGGATAAACATCCACAAGTGACCATAGAACATAACCATAAGGAAGTTAGCGTGTCGAATGACGACGACGAAACTTGTATTCCGTCTGTGGAAGATATATTCGCTGGGTCTGCGCGGGCTGGTCAGGCATCGGTCGACCCCTCTCATCTGGAGCGACAACCCTCGAAAGCGCCCTCCGTAACCCCAGCACCCGGAACATCCAACAAAACAACAAGACCCGTCCGTGTCCGCCTCTCCCGCCAATCGATCGCTGAGAATCAAAAGAATGACACCGATTCCGATCTAGAAATTATCACATCCCCTGGGAAAACGCGGCGTATCGCTGTGTTTGAAAACTTGCCGGCACGTAATAACCAGTCATCCACCACATTACTAAAACTCCGAACTCTAGCACAACTCACATCTCCAACGCGCCAGCGACAGACAGCCATGATGACACGCAGTGAGCTCGATAGCAATCTATTCCGGCGGGCTAGGCTGCAGGCGTTGAAGGAACGGCAGGAGAGGATTGAGGAGCTGAGGGCTAAGGGCGTTGTTGTGGAGAGCGCAGAGGAGCGCATGCGTGTTCACGATGAGGTTGAGGATTTACTGGAGAAAGCTAGGGGGGAGGCGGAGGACATTGCGAGACGGGAGAAGAAGGCAGCGAAGAAAGATGGAGGAGATGTAGATGTTGTGGATTTGGATGATAGTGAGGATGGGGATTTTGAGGGGGTGGATGAGGGGGAGGTACTTTCAGGGTCTGAAGAGGAGGAAGGAGAGGATATTACGGTGAGCGACGAGGAGGAAGGGGAAGACGAAGAATTGGACGAAGGGGACTGGCCCATTAATAAGGAAGATGAGGATACTGTGTTCATCCATAATGAGGCAGACGAAGCTGCGGTCTCAGAAGGTGATGATGAGCTGAGTGAGTTAGACGATCAGCAAGTGCAAAGAACAAACGGAAATATCGCACGGAAAAGCAGGAGGCGGGTTATAAGCGACGACGAGGATGAGGATGAGGTTAAAGACGCAGCTCCCAAACCGCAAGAAACTCCAGTTCGATCGTCACATTCTCAACCGCTTTCCCCGAATCTTGGAGCCGCGCGAACGCCATTAATGGGCCTAACACAAGCATTCGGGGCTACGTTCGCGGATAGTCAGGACAATGAAGAGGACTCTCTTGCCATGCTGCGCAGGATGCCAGACACTGAGCACCCCGTTGATCAGCTTCTGCTAGAACGAGACTCACAGGAAATTATTCATGACAGCCAAGGGCAGAATTCCGTCCCGCTCGATTTATTCGCGAGCTACCCACGAGCCCATGGCGAGGACCGTGTGTCAGAGTCTCCTGCGGCTAGAACGGTAACATCATATTCTCAAGCGCCTGAGCCGACGCAAGATGCTGGTTTTGTGTATTCTCCTTTCGACCAGGGGAGGCGGTTTACCGATGTGCATGTACCGGGGCCTACGTCCACCATTGATACGGTGCCAGTTGGCGACGATCAATCTCCTATTGCAAGGCGGGCTGGTGGAAGGCGGATACTACGCCGCGGCCCCGTGACTGAGCTTTCGGACGTTGATGAGGATGAGGATGGGGATGAGGGGTTCCTGGTCAAATCTAGTGCCTTTGATGTTATGCGCAAGGCTGCGAACAAGAACAAGCAGAAGACTACTCAGACCCCATTTGATAAAACGAAAAGCAGGGCTCGTGATATTATTGATGAGGCTGCTGAGGAGTCTGAGGATGAATATGCGGGTCTGGGAGGAGCGAGTGATGAGAGTGCTGATGAGGAGGATGAGATTGATCTTAGTATGATTAATGATGATGGTGGGGAGGTGGTTGATGAGAAGGAGTTGGCTGCTTTGAATGCGTACGCTTGCCCCCTTACTTCTCTCTAGATGTTATATTGGAAATGAGGCTAACGAGACAAAACTGTACAGAAACCACTCAAGACAACAAGACGAGCAGCAAGTCAATAAGCTGATGAGGGACATCACTACCGGAGCTCTTCGACGCAGGCGTGGAGCGGGTGGTGATGACCTTGACCTTTCTGATTCCGATGACGAACGCCTCGCCGCACGCCGTCGCGAGAAGAGGAGAGAATTTGCGAAGATGCGCAAGGCTCTCCTGGCTGATGAGAAGATTGGGCAGATTGCGGTGGACCCGAAGAAATCTGCTTTCCTGCGTACTATTGAAGATAGGGATATGGACAACGATGTGCCGATGATGGATTTCTTGGAGAATGGAAATACGAGCAGCTCGCAGGATACGTCGTCGCAGGATAATACAACTGGTCATCATCAGCAACAGCGGGGAGGGGTGAATGATCAATCTGCTGAACGGGGTGATGTTTCTATGGGTATAAATAATAAACGCAAACGCCCGCTTGACCAGTCGGGCCCTGATGCATTGAAGGGTCGCGCACCGCCGCACATGCGCCGTACGGCGGAGAGTGCCAGTAGAAAGAAGCCATTGACCCTCGCTGAGATTCGCGAGTCTGTATCTTTCCTCCTTGATGGCGATGGGTCCAATTCGCCAGAGTTTAATGAGGATATACTACTCTCAGATGAGGAGACAGAGTGTGAGACTCAGCTCCAGCACCACCGCGACGAAACCACCCACGACCAAGAGCAAGATGACCTAGAAACAAACCTCTTCTCCGCTGAAAATAGCGACAGCAACGACAACGACAACGACAACAGTGACAACGGCAACGACAAACCCATCCAATCAACCACCAACGGCAGCGTCACAGGTACCAATTCCAACCACATACACCCCCGCCGCCGACCCCGCGGCAAAGTCGTCGACCGCCTCTCCCTCCGCCGCCAAGCATCCTCCAACGCTGCCTCTGGCTCCAGCACCTCAACCTCAACAACGACCGCCTCCTCAGGCCCCCGCCCAGCCTTCTTCTCCAACGATAGCACACCACTCTTCAAACGCCCACCACCCCTCATCCGGCGCGCGACGAGTAATCTATCCACTACATCTTCATCGTCATCGTCGTCTTCGGCAGCGGCGGCGGTGACATATGGTGCGGGCCCGGCGGTATCAGTATCAGTGGCGGTGTCGGTGTCGGAGTCCCGAGCGGGAATGCAGTTGCAGGGTAAGAATGGGAAGAAAGGGTCTGTTAATTATTATGCAGCGGCGAGGGAGAGGCAGAGGGAGTGGGAGCTTAGGAAGGGGGCGGGGGAGCATGGTGGTGGGCCTGCGAAAGGGAAGGGGAAGGGGAATGGGGGTAGGCCGGCTGGAGGCGTTTTAGGGGGGTTGCTTGGGGGTGGGGGTTGGGAGTGATTTTTACCTTTTACTTTCGTGAGGTGTTATTTATTTTCTTCTATTCGAAAGCTTTTTGGTTTTTTTATTTTTCCCGCGTCTTTTGAGGGAGAGGTGTGCTTAAATTTAAGGTGCTGTTTGCCGGGGGTAGTCTTTTACTTTGGAAACGAATAGATGAATGGAATGGAGTCAACCATAATTTTTCTTTTATTTCGCTGGGTTGGTTTACTATATGTGCATCTACTTTTTTGGTACATGGTTCGGGCAGCTTAATTTTTAGTAAACCTTACCAATATATCTGTAATAGGGTAAGATAATATCATGATAATATCGCTCAATTCACAATATATCCCACTCAACACCAACAGCCCACTTTTCTATCCTTACATCCCTTCTTCGAGTTCCAGCAACGCTTCTTGCAGCATCTTCCATATTTGCTACTCCTTCTCTACTCGGTTTCATTCGCCTGCTCCCTATCATCCCACCAAATTCTTCAATTTCCATCTCCCAAACAAGCCCGCGCCGAATCCCAATTTTGTTCCCTTTTGACAGAGGGGGAGCTTGGGCAAGCGCTACCGCATTTAAGCGTGGAGCGTGACTCTGTGTATCGGATGAGCTGCAACTGTGGCCGCGCGATGGGGTGGAGAGCGGGGCGCCAAATAGTAGGATTTTGCGGGGTGTGGGTTGTACTGGTGGTTGTAGTCGTGTGGAAGATGAGGGTGTGTTGCTGGGGTTGATGTTGCTGGTACTACTGTCAGTAGTTACCATAGGGGGTGTATTTATGGGGGTTGTTGTGATTAACGTTACGGGGGCGGGATGGCCGGCTGTATACGCGTTATGGCCACTCGAGTTGGTAGACTGATGCCGGACATCGACCACTTCAGCTATGAGGTGGTAATTGCCTGCTCGTACTGGGGGTGGCATATGCGTGGCCTTGGGTCCTTGCGTATTATTGGTCTGCGTGTTAGTAAACTGGGATGCATGTTTTGCTGCTTCTGCTTCGAGTAGCCAGCCGCGGACGGAAGCAGCCATGCCACCCGGTATGCAATTTGGAGTGGTGGCCGCAGAGCTAGAGCGTCTGGGGCGGCCAGGGATGGCGAATCCTTGGTCTATTGTTTGAGCTTTTTGGTGATGATCTGATGGTCTCGAAGGCGTGGGTGGGAGGATGAAATGGGGTTGTCGTCGTTGGGTTGGGGTTGGTGCCGTTGTTGGTCGTGCTTGGGACGAATGGGTGAGATGGTTAGACATGGAAGGTGAGTTTGAGGGGGGATGTAAAAGGAAGCGGGGGTGTTTGGTGGATGATGACGGGGGCCGGCTGAAGGCGGTGCTGGATGGGGCCAATGGAGTGGCAGGTCCTGGGGAAATTTCATGACGGGATGGAGTAGTTGGAGAGACGAAGGAGGAGGCGGGTGATTTGGCTGGGGATGATGAAGAAGATGCCCCTGAAGGCGACGGACATGACGAGATCGGATCCGCATTGGGGTTGTTAGGAGCAGGAGATGACACTCTTCGGCGTTTTGCCTTGCGTCTTTTAGGGGTTGGAGGGAAAATGGAATCGATTTCAGCATCAATATCATATCCTCCCTCATCATTCTCTGGTTCTGCGTGCCCTTCTACAGAGGAGGAGGTGGGGTCGTCCTGGAATAATATCTCCTCTTCATCACTGTTGGAATCCTGAATCACATCCTCCCTTGAATGCGTATACGGCAAGTCTGCAGTTCGCCCTTCGGGATCTGTAAGGGCCGAAGATGAAGGTGCAACATCGCTCATGTCGGCTTCAACATCAGAAACTTGGGTGCCCCTGTCAGGAAAGCGAAAACGCGGAGTTGCTGCAAACTGAGGGGCAGAGCTTGAGGGAGCAGTTGACCCAAAGACAAACCGCGGAGTTCGTGAAATTGATCCATTCTCAGCAGAAGGGGGAGCTCGACCCAAGACATTACTTTGCCTTGCTGGAGTCTATATCACGTCAACAAACCTTATCTCAACTCCTAGTGCATCGGGTATGAAGCTGCCGCCTCCGGGCACATACATTAGTTGGAACCATTTTATATGAATTCTTGGTTAAAAAAAAATACCAAAAGCCTTTATGGATTGGCCCAAGCTTTTAGCTCGTAATTGTCACGTTTTCGCATATCGCATTTCCCTCTCAGGGTTAGGAGTTTCGTGGATCACAAAATTCGACTCTTGATTCGTTATTAATTGTGAACATCAACCGTTAATAACATAAAAGTGAGAAGTATTAGGAGGTTTCACATCATCTCCCCACCTTGAATTATAATTCAGAAAAAAATGGACACGCATATTTGATAAAGTTACATTTAATAAGGCGTTGGTTGTTCTTTCGTGAGATGAAACCGTACGACAGCAAGTTTTGACATCGATATCAGGTGACCTGTGAGCGACGCCCAAGTTCAAGTTGTCCCTTAGATTTCAAGGGTAAATTCAAGTTTCTTAGCATCTCAACATCTATCATCAACTCTGCACAATGTCACAATGTACGAATAACACGAATTCCCCGAGTATCTTCCCTATAAGATGCACAGATTGGCTTGATCAGACATGGGAACTTTCCACCTGTGCAACAATGGTCGTCAAAAGTAGGTTGTGCACTAGGCCATAAAAAGAATAGTCGGATCTTGCTCCAAGCTAGTACGTTTCACCCAGGCATATATGAATATAGGTAAATGTATCTTCAACTTTCAATTGACAAGCGACAGTAAAGCACACCGCCATCAATCGCTCTCCCTCCACATTCCGTCGCCCTCTCCATTCCCCATTTCCAATGTCCCATTTTCCCTCCTATTTTAATTCCAATGCCCCCCCGCACTCTCCTCCTCACCCTCGACGCCTTCCATACCCTCTTTCACCCTCGCCTTCCAGTCCCCACCCAATACGCCCAAGTCGCCCAATCCCTTCACTTCCCCCCACACTTTAGCAGGAATAATCTCCCCACAGAAGATCTCGCAGCGAAAATCACGACCGCTTTCCGTGCCGCGTATAAGCACGAAAGCGCTACGAGGCCGAACTTTGGGCGGAATGTGACGGGCTTTGGCGGGCCGAGGGAGTGGTGGGGGAATGTGATTCGGGGGTGTTTTAAGAGGGTTGCGAGGGAGGACGCGGGAGAGATTGAGGGTGAGATTAAGGTTCCGGAGGAGTTGGTTCAGAGGTTGCTAAAGCGGTTTGAGAGCCGCGAGGGATATTTGTTGTATCCGGATGTTGAAGAGTTTGTCGCTAGGATGCGGCGATGGAAGGAGACGGAGGGGAGGCGGTTGTATGCGGCCAATGGTGGTGATCGGAGTTTTGAAAGGGTTGTTATTGGCGTTATTTCGAATTCTGATGATCGGATTGCGAATATATTGTCTAGTTTGGGGGTTCGCGTCGGGCCGCTGGGGTGGACTACTGCTAACGCTGCTACTGCTGTTACTCCTGGTGAGACCGGTTCAGATGGAAGTGAACTAGCTGATATTGATTTTATCGTTACTAGCTATGAGGCGGGGGAAGAGAAGCCTCATCGAAAGATTTTTGATTTCGCCAAAGAGAGGGCAAAGGAATGTCTTGAGAGGGATGGGTCTTTCTTGCTGAAGGATACGGATTGGTCCTATATGCATATCGGAGACCACTATGAAAACGATTACGAAGGGGCAATTAATGCCGGCTGGGATAGTTTCCTCCTCCCAAGAGATGGAGATGGGCCTGGTCTATCGGATTATCGTCATGGATCATCGGCATCAGTAAAGCAAATACTGTCCTTAACTGACATATTTCCACAGTTGGGTATTGATACATGAACTTCCCAAGGATGGACGAATGAAGCTATATTCATATTATAGTCCTATTGTAGTACTGTTGGTGGGTTACATTCAATCATCACTGCCACGAACACGCTATGCGACTGTGCTGTGAGAAAATGAAAGGATATTACGAATTATCAGCCGCCCGGGATACCACCTTCAGCGTATCCAACGCGACCTTGCTGCCCCATTTAACGATCCGCTTCTCCTTCTTCGACGCCACAATATCCGTTTTCGCAACGACTTTGCGAATAAAGTAAATCAGTCGCGGGACAACCTGTGGCGTCTCCCGACTCCTCATGAACACATCCGCAAGCGCCTTTTCGTCGAACTGTTCTTCATCTCCTCCCTTCTTGGACCTAGACAGCTCCCGCTCCTTCTTCTGAATCTGCTTCAACCTTTTCTGCTGCGTCTGTAGCATGACAGTGACAAGCAGTAATTCAATAAATGTCTTCGTCTTCGGCTGCAGGTACGCAAAGTCCAAAACCTTGAGGATGCCCAAGGTAAGCGCACCGTCCGCAATCATGCTGCCAAACATCTTCGCCAGGTTCACAATGGCTGTGCTAGTCACGGCATTATCGCCGTCATCATTGACATCAGCATCTAGATCGTCCTCGTCCAAATCACCTTTCTCACCCATCCGCTTAAACACATCCCATAACGAGAACATGAACGCCATCTTCATTCGCCGCTCCCCGCAGAGTTTTCGCGCTATGAGCGTGTAATACGGGTTATGTGCTTCTTCCTCCATCGCACAATGCAGCACAACACGAGGAATTTCCCCTTCCTGATTCCGTTTTAGTCGTAGCTTTGCTAGCCGGATATGCGCGTCGCGACAATCGGCCGCAGACATAATCGCGACGAATATCGAACGTCGAACATCGGTGTTCATCCGATGTGCTCGAGCTAGTTGTGCGAGATCGACTTCGTCACCACCAGCGTCATCGGCTAGTGTATTTGGAAGAGCTGCCTGGGCATCAACAACTGGCGGCGCAGATTGATTCGTCGGATCGTCTTTCCAACTTGCGCCCACGAGCCACCATTTCCCTTTTTTGGCAGAGTTGTGGATGTCTGCGCGGCCGATGCGGATGGGCTCGCTGGCGCGGAGGGTGCGGGAGTTGAGTGATCCGAGAACTTTTCTCATGCGGGTGATGTGCTCGGATGAGACGGCGGATGCTACGGCGCCGGTTTTCATTCTGTTGTTTTTAAGGTCTGTCATAGTTTCAATCATGAATTTCGTGCGGACGGATAGGGCGGCTTCGCCGATTTGGGAGACTGCGGGTTGGATGAGAAGGATGATGTCTTTGAGAGAGGAGGGATCGTCTTGTCGGAGTTGGGGCCCGGAATCTGGATGGATGGATTAGCAGATGTGGATAGAATGCTTGGAGTGGGTGTCGTGATATCTTACTCTTAATAATTTTTAAAAGTAGCTCCGTATTCACTTCATTTATTTCTGTCAGGAACAGGCGGATGTAATCGAAAACCAAGCTACATCCGATAACATGGAAGTTATAAAGATGCGACAGTAAAGATATTGCATTAGCCATCTCTTTACTGATCCCGTTATCCTTTCTTTCATAATCCTCATCAAACCTTTTCACGATCCGCTCTATAAACTCCGCACCAAAGTCCATGCCCATCACTTTATACATAGCCGCTATGAAACCAGCGTGTAAGATAATAAATGTGTCTTGTAGAACGCTTGGGTCATATACCATGCCCATTAACAGGTCGATTAGCGTTGTGGTGACGCTGTGTCGTGGGTAATCCTGATAGAGTTTCTCGACATCCCGAAGAATTGAGATGAGGTTCGCTTCTGAGAGTTTGTTAAGGTGACCCTGGGCCTGCCGTCGTAGTCGGGTTAAGGACTCTGCTTCGCTAGACGATTGGGCTCGGAGGGATGGGGGTATGTATTTACGCGCGGCTGCATCCGGGGCTGCAACCGGCGCAACGTATGGGTTCTCTCGTGTCTTCGGTTTGGGAGTTGAGTCCTCCTGCTCCTCATCATCGAAACCTCCGAATTCAGCATCATCCTCATCCTCATGCTCCTCACTACCGTCGCCACTCTCATAACTGCCCTCATCCTCAGAAACCTCCTCGCTTTCGTTGTCACTATTCAATTCCATTTTCTTACTCGTTTTGCGTGCTGCAGCCTGCGCCTTTAGTCTTTTTCGCTGCAACCACTCGTCCCCTTCCCTCTTTCGCTTCCGCGAGTCATCTTCCGAACTACTCCCGTCCAAATCACCAAGTAGATCCGCTAATCCTTCATCATAGAATGACTGTGGCAACTTTCCCTTTTTCCCCTTAATACCCAGCTTTTTCTCTAGCGCAGAAATTTCTGCGTCATCCTTCGCCAATTTCTCTTCCACAGCTCGAGATATTCTACTCTGCGTTGGAGATTGCTCGTTTTCGCTCTCATCGTCTCCTCCAGAGTCGTCATTGCTATCATCTTCATTAAGCAAATCCGAAAACCCTCCCTCATCGTAATCATCCTCCTCCTCCTCCTCCTCCGAGCTTAGCTCAGACTGGTCGATTATTTCTTTCCGCTTCTTCAAAATCGATTTCGGCGCCGTTACCATAGTCGCTTTCACTATTTGCTTCGACTTCCCCTTCGCCTTTCCAACAACGAGCGGAACGCTTTGCACATACCCTCCACCATCACGCGCACCTCCCTGGGGCCATTTCCCCTGTTTCCCCGGCGGCGGCCTTTTGTTGTTCACCCGCTCCGCCTTCCGCTGCTCCTTGCGGGAAACACGTCCATTGTGTCGGCGATCCCCTTTGCGCGCATCGGTGGGATCTGAGAGGCCTAACTCATTGCGGAGTTGTTTCGGGAGCTGCGTAGTATTATACAGAGGGCGAGGCATTGTCGCAGGGCGTAAGATTGACTGATTGAATGGTCCTGCGCCTGACCGATCCCCTGAATGCTATCTAAAAAGTAAAATCAAAATGGTTTAAAAGATTTGGACGGGGAACTTTTTCTTTTCTGCCGCTGTTGGTGGAAGGCGGTGTGCGGAGCTGTTCTGCAAGAAAAATGTCCCACGAATGTCAGATTTGAGAGAGATTACAACGACATCATTCCAGTTTGGCGATTAAATACGTCAGGAACTCGCGATATATCTCGATGCGGACAAAGCCTGCGCATCTGATACAGTATACGCATGATATATTATTGAAGAAAAAGGAAAGAAACCTGCGAGCAATCGGATAAATACTCCAAGACGCATCCCCGCACATAGAACATATATACCCAACGGTTGTTCTTGATATCCTTCCACCATGTCCAGCAGCCCGCACCTCTCCAATGACGAAGTCCGTATATCATACGAGTCCCCCCTACATATCAACCCATGAAGAAAAAGCTAACAAACCCAAACCAAACCGTAGTTCTTCACCGCCCTAAAAAACCTCCTAACAACCCAATCCACGAAAGCTCGTGGCTCCATATTCCTCACGCAGAAGCGGCTACCTACCACCACCACCACCTCCCTCTCATCGCCAACAGATGATACCGCATATACGCCTCCATCTAGAACCTTATCGCCACCACCAGTACCCGCACCCGTCCTCGTCCGCGCCACGAACGGCAAGCACAAGGCTGCAAAGTCAAAGGTCTCCACCATCGTGCAGCCTGATGATATTGATGAGTTCTTTGTGAAATATGCAGAGGTTTGTAAGATGGGGATGGTGGGTATGAAGAAGAGGGATCGGAGTGGGAGGAAGAAGGGGAAAGGGAAGGGGGGGAAGGGCAAGGCGTAGTTGGTTGGTATATAGGCTGGCAGGAGGGGTTGAGCAAGGGGAGGTGTTTTTTGTGTAATGGGGATGGGATATGCGTGTTTGCATTTGATTGTTTGGCGTTATGGGTGTTTTTTTTGAGGGGTTTTGGTTCTTGTCATTTGAATTAGAGTCGTGGTGATAGTATTTAACGGGATATTTATACAGACGAGAAAATTACATACGAGGAGATTTGAATACAGGTCCCCTACTGAGATGAAGTGCCAATGGAGTTTGAAATTTATTTGACGTAGCCAATCAACATTGAATGAGATATATCATGGAAGTATTGGACATTGCGTACATTTGCTAACACGACTATATGTAACGCCAGATCTTGATAGAAACATAAAAAAAGTACATGGCGGCTAGATCACTGATAATTCCAGTAATATCGAAAACTTCAAGAAAAAAACGAAGGGAACGCTGATGCATATACAAAGTAAAGCACACGCGCATGTCATGAGCAAAGGCCGTAAAATATATCCCGCAGCAGAAATAAACCACAAGCACCACCGACAAAGAAGTCGCCAATTAGACAAGACCGCGCATTCCTACCTCCTAAATAGTAATTCTCCGCACATACATTCTCGCACAGATTCCAATTCGCCAGATAAAGTCAAGAACAAACACGCAGGGCAGAAAAAGGTTAGGGATATCCATCCACACATTAAAAAAAATAAAGGGTTCGTTCAGATAAAGTTATGATCGAGAAAGGGGCCATTTTAGACGAATCGTCGTAAAGAACTCGATTTTCATCAGTCCAACTCTTCCTCCCATAGTTCAAAATGGTCGGGGTGGGGGCTGGAATCGTTTGCTGTTACTGAAGCAGCCGATGAGAGTGGGATGCCAAAATCGTCTTCGCTCCAGATGTCATCGTCAGAGTCAGAGGTATCGCAATGATAGGTTGAATCGTCAGGCCCGGTGGGACGAGTGCCGTCTCGATGGGCGAGTCGAGCGGCGATGTGGAGGAGTATAGCTAAGACTTGGATTGGAGTGCCTACAATGAGGGAACAGGTTCTCTGAAGGATTGATGAGGTTATCTTGCTGACTGGTGATCTATGTTCAGGGTTGTAGATGGTTGAGAGGGGTGGCATGGGGGAAAGCTCGCGATTCCTTGGCCCCCGAAGACGACGTTGGCGCACGCCTAGGTCAGGGCCTCTAGTCAGGGTAGATGTAGTTATTCCACTAATGTGCTCAGATGAACTGGTTAGATGGTCGGGTAAAGCGATTGGACCTAGGGATTCATTCTCATGTGGAGCTGGGACGGAGTTCTCTGCGGCTGGGGGTTCTGGCACTACGGTAACCTCGGAAATTTCACGGGTATGGGTCCGTTGGGGAGGGATGTGTAGTTGCTCTGCATTGGCAAATATTTGGGAGTCGAGAGGCGATGGAGGGTCAGAGTACGGAGGCGAGGGCGGAAGCGGAGAAAGAGACGATTGAAACGAGTAGAATGAGTCCACACTTGATGCTAGGTTATTACCGTCCGTTTCGCTTTCACTGTCAGGAAGAGCTTGGAACCTAGCCATGAGGGAGTCAAATGTATAGGTAGGTTCTGTAACGTTTCTCCCAGCTCTAATAGGGATCGATATGGGTGGTGAACGCTCAAAATGGGACATGGATGTACGGCGTGCTCTGGGTGTGTTTTCGCTCCCATCTGTCGTCTCCCCATCCTCTGTGACCGCACGGGTACTCCCGGCATCACTTTGTCCGCATCCCACGCCATCTGAACTGGCCTCTCCAAAACTCAATTTCCTAGGTTCAAAACTTGGGTCCAGTTTCGGTCGCCATGCTTTCTTCTTCCGTGGGGTCTTCGCCTCCTCGGGCAACTCAACGGAAAACCCCCGCTTGAACGGACAGGGAGTGACTTCATATCGAATAATTGTAGGAAGAACCTGCTTCAATATTTCCACCTGCTCCCTATCGTGCTCGGTTTCGTAAGGCAGTTCGATACGGTAATAAGTGAGACGCCGTATTCTAATGACGAAAATCGAAGTCCCATCCACGCACCAGCATTGACAATTCTTCATGAGAGTTTGCACCACGCTGCCAGATTTAAGGAATATGGTCGACCCGGGGACATGTTCGATTTTCATATGACCTAGGGCCACTATCCTTTCAGTCGACAGGCGCCATGGCAGGGTCTCAACAGCATCAACCACATAATCAAGGTCTGAGGAAATACCGCTGGGCGGGGCGATCTGGGCGGACTTGGGGAGCTCGAATTTCACGATTTTGGCCGAACGATGGTGGAATAACACTTCGTTGGAAGGTAGACTAGCGCCATCGAGAGAACCCAGGCTATGTCGCAACCTCACCGGCAGGGTGTTAGAGCGCTGAAGAGGTTTGGCAGGGTCCATCAGATCAGGCATCCGCAATGGCGGGAGAGGCGAAAGAAGGTCGACATGGAATGGAAAATGCAATGAAGCAAGGTATGACACAAATACGTAGAGGTATAACAATAGAACAGCAAAAAGAATGAACAACTAAAGAATGGATCAATGAAGAGCTGTACAAGTGCAGGGGTGAAACTCCGTATCAAGCGGGGGTCAGGGTGTTGTTGCGGATCAAAGGATCGGAGCTGGGGTCAACCTGCTAAGATGGGGCGGGCGCTTAACTAAGGCCTTAGCTAAGTGGGGAATTCTGGGTTAACTAGCCGCGACAAACGTCATCTTTTTGCAACCTCTCTACAACTCCATCAAAGACAAATATATGTTGATATACAGCCATTGTCCAAGCAGGATACAGTCTATAGACTGCTATTGGCTTGCTATATGGTCTAGATATCGCCACCCAAGGCATCAGCCATGTCCAATTTCGAACCAAATGCCATTATTCGCGGAGCCCAACTTACACTAGTAGGAGGTTAGTCCTCGTTGCTGCCCAGTCTCTGCAAACGTTTCAGTTGCATTGGATATCTGCAAATCATCCTGCTGGGGAGATTTCGGTTCATGCAGGAACATTTGGAGTGCATCTAGCTAATCATAATCATTGTTTGATCGTCTGTTGTCGAATTAGCCCACAGAGCTCTGCAGAACCCGTCGCTGTTTAAATCAGAGCATTATAGACAAGCAGCACTAGCTGTCTGCGCGGGGATTGCTATTCGGCTTATTATTTCCATTCCAGTATGTTCAACTAGACGGTATTTTATTTGAGATTTATGGCTAATGCGCTTATTCACAGGTTGTTGGGGTTAAATTCCTAATATGGCTCCTTTCCTGGATCATCAACCTGGAGGCGGCAACATGGGACGACAAAATACTTAGCAGTCTCGACTTCATATCAACATACGTCCTTCAGGTGCCATTCCTGCTAATGACCTTAATGCGCTATATTACCCCTACCTTGGATGATATGTATGTACTCCAAACAAACCTAGCTTCTATTTGATGTGGCATCTCACACCAGCAAGGTTCATGGAATCCCTCCAATGGGTTGACTCGACATACATTCAGAAACACAAGTCCGACCACCCGGAGGGGCTGCGAGCCTTGTATTACCCTAACCTCAGAATGTATTCGGTCAAGAGAGATGGACCGAGCGCCTCGAATTTGGCCTCGTCATTTAAGGTCTTTGTGGCCCGATATGGTCGGAGAACTGCCATCTCGCTCGCTGTGTATATGCTCTCACTACTCCCAGTTGTTGGACGATTTGTGATCCCCGCTGCCAGTTTCTACACCTTCAACAAGGCGGTAGGGCTTCTACCAGCACTTGTCATTTTTGGGTCTGGGCTTGTCGTCCCGAAAAGGATTCTAGTGATGTTTCTGCAGAGTTATTTTTCATCTCGTAGTTTGATGCGAGAACTAGTAAGTAGCTGTTGCTATTATTTATCTACATCACGTTATTCCTGCATAAAATTGCAGTTTTACCCCGTGTTTGTTAGCCAGTCGTTCCAGACAAGGCCGCTAACAACATTGAAGCTTGAACCATATTTCTCTCGCATAAAGTATACCAAGGAACAAAAACGGCGCTGGTTTCGTGATCGTGAGGGTGTTCTCTTCGGATTTGCGATTGGTTTCTACACTATGCTTCGAGTACCTCTCCTAGGGGTGCTCCTATACGGTATCGCAGAAGCCTCGACAGCATATTTAATCACCAAGATTACAGATCCTCCACCTCCACCGGCATACTCCGAGGGATTCGCGGAAAGCCAAGTACAGTGGAGAAACAAGCATGCATTCCTTCGGTTATCCTTGGATTCTCTAGATGCCTACAATGTTAAGGCTGCGGATGAGGGGGTGGCCGCCGACAAAGGAGATGGTAGGGAGCCGCAGAAAAAGTTCAGTTGAGATCCCTAAGGGTAGGGGATCTAATTTCGTTTTCTGATGACCGTTGCCTATTCACGACCTAGAAAATAAAATGCATTGCTTGGCTCTTTTCTGGTCATTTTCTTGAGAAAGGGGCGTGAATTATCCTCATGTTACAGTATCAATATCTCTAAATTTGGGAAAATTTGCTCGTGGCGAGATGTGCCGATCTATTAACCTAAAAACACTCACAGATGGGCCAGCTTGAATAAACTCGTACATTTTTCACGTTTATCAATCCAATCCAATCCTCAAATCTATTATGAAAATTTCCAACATTCCCTAAAGATTTGTGGATCATTCTTTTTGGAGGCTACGCTTGTCATCCATTCAATATTCAATTTCTACATTCCCTTGAGATATTTGGACCATTCCCCTCCAGAGAGAGCAACACTTCACCACCAGCCTCCCTATATATCAACCTTTGCCCGCCCCTTTTTCATCACCATCCTTCCTCGCCTTTCTCCCTCCTACCCATGCCTTCTAACCAGCCGCTTTTTTTCGATGGCTTGGCAGGAGGACCTACCTATTATATTTACGACTGGGGAAACCTTATCCATATAACATGCTATCTATTCCCCTCTACTACTATCGATAGTCGTGATACTCGCACAGAATGGATAGGACTTTCAGAGATATCAACTTGCGAACAGTGGTTTCGCTTTCAGAAATCTTATATTCCAGCGACCTGGAGGCATACCAGCACATGACACCATTAGGTAATAACTGCTACAAATTAACTCATACCTCTCCTCAGCAGGATAATCACTACATCAACTTCCAGAACTATGATCACCTCTCCACCAAGCCGCTGAAACCCTTAACAATTAGTACTGTTCTACGATATGCTCTGACATGATACTCACTACTTCTCTTGATCCTTCGTTATCTTTATACGGAATCGGAATTTGTCTACACTTTCCCCACTTTCTGTCTAATCCGGTTTACACCATCACCGCGGCTGCCATTTTACAGACTCCAAGATTTTTTCCTTCTTCTCCCAGGCACCCTATCACGGGATCAATACTTATTCTTAGTTATATTGTTAGGAATCCTCCACCATCTCGTTACTAAGTCTATTACTTACTGACTCTAAGCTCGAAATTACCAACGGATAGAAAGCGCTTGCCATCCACCTATAGAGGACACACTCCATGCAAGGGAGGAGCAGTTAAACAATGCCTGAATGAGGATCTGTGTCTTTGAAGGCCTTTTAACGAGGAATCTGTTGGCTTCGTCGATACGTTCGTTACTATTATGTCACCAGAGCGGTTGATTGCGATTCTTATATATGCCGTGTCAGACCGATATCACCGAACGCCTTCACACTGGGCTCGCCCAGACTGCGTCCAGACACCTACATGGTGGAACACTAGGTGCAATTTCGAAACTGCTTAGCTTATTAGCTTTGGGAAAGGAAATTACCCACTTCTGTTGTTTGACGAGCTACGACCTACTTAAATAGGTACTCCTTCCCAGACGGAAAAGAACTGTTAAATCACTGAATTCGAAGGCCGGAGCTCTAGTATGTGTGACTCCACCTTCGAGATCCAGTTTAGTCGGCAGATTAGGACCTACGGAGGCAAAAGATCAGCTTGGATGACTCATGGGGAACCTCACACACCTTCCTCGAGGGTTTATATTGAAGTTTTATCCCGTCTAGGGATAGAACCCCGAGCAATCAGAGATATGCTCGAGAAGAGAAATATTGGGATTCTTACTAGGCCCCTTGAGACAAAAACGGGCGATGGTGAAGAGGAGGACGCAGCGTTGCTTGCGCAGCGCTCTACGATGTGCACCAGGTGCTTGCGCGCATGGTGCCATGATGGGTGGCTCGCGCTGCCTGTCAGTGTCCGTGGGGGTGGTCCCCGTACCACTCGCTGCACTCGGTGCAGTGGGGGTAACCGTGCTTTTCGCAAGGTGCGCCCTTCTCCAGTTGACTGTCTTGGAGGAATTACTGCTAATAGGGATATAGGCGCATGCGCACGTCGACGCGGGTCTCTTGGAGACCGTGTGTAACGCGGGGAATATCCTGCGTATGAATTGTGCTGGGGGTTTGGAGAGAGAACGCCCAAAGGGTGTTGTTGGATGAGGTGCCGGTAAACATCCCAGCTAGCTAGATTGGCGTTTGGGCGTTAGGCAGTGAGGGACAAGCATGTCTAACTATTATATTATTGAAGCGAGAATCGAAAAGCCGAATATATAAATAATGGATGACCGTGAAATATGGACTCCGTACTTGCAGGGGGTTCTTCCAGTTCTTCCAAAGTCCTAGATGAAGCTGATCGCTTTGAAACTACCTTTTTAAACCACACCGAGGACTTAAAGATTCAGATATTAACGCGTTCTACCTAAACGAACATAATAAAGCCGATGGAGAAATCCCGGCCTGCGCGCGAAAACGTAAGGAAAGCACTTCGATGGCAACAATTGGTTAGTGACTTTGGCTTGGATTCTCCAGCGAACTATGGAGGAAGTTCTTCGAAATATCTTTGGCAGTCCATCCTCGTATACGTCGTGCAGCCGATATGAGAGTGGTTATATGGCAGGACGCATGAAGCACCTCGCTGACTACAATACAACATTAACCCTGTCCGATACATGGGTTAGTTGGGTGACCCTATTCGACAGGAAAGGAATAGTTAAGGGAAATCTTCAAAGTCGCTTTCTCTCAGCATGGCTTGGAAATAAGAGGACTAAGGGGAGAAATCCGTTCGTTGGAACAGGCAGCCAAACACAAGTCCATCGACTTCACAGGAACACCGATCTACATCATCACTACTATTGCTACCACCTATGATGCGAATAATAGCATTGAACAGAATGCGGATGCAGATGTGGATGCAGAATGAGAGAATGAAAATATCATCTCAGAGTCAACATTAGAGAGAAAAGATCATGATATTCAGATCACTGGTGATGTTAGCCTCGTCTTTATTAGAGCAGATCCAAACCTTTATGGGCAGGGGGGAAGATACAGCTCTTGCCTCCGCCTCATAGTCAAACCAAGGGCCCAGACAATCACACCAGGAGAGGAATAAGGAAACGGAAGAAGCGTTGGAATTTTACGATAGCAATAATATATGGCTTTGCTGGCGCTGTTTCGTCACTTCATCGATATCCACCAACTGATTGAATGATAAACTGCATTGTCGGGGGTTGTAATAACTTACATATTTGCGCTCCTGGTTATTGAATACTTCAACCACACAATGTGGTCTACTTTCTCCAACTACACCACCGAAGATTTGGTCAGCGGCGGTACTATGGGGCATTCGTATAGCTTGCCCAGCTACCACTCAGCGAATCCCCAGCAGTTACAATGATGAATTTCGTGCAAGGAAACCAAACCAAAGTTGTCACCAAAGTCATGGACCTCGGCCCTTGAGACGACCTATCATGTTCTGATAAGCAAGCAAGGGCACTAAGCCGAGGGGGCGCACATCATTCCCTTTGCAAATGCTACGTTTGCAGACCGCGAGGTAAATCCCATCAGCTAGTTCAAATTTTACAACTTTGTTGATTGAGTGGTTTCGAGCACCAAGACATTGAGTGGCATTTGCATTACTACTGACAACAACCGTGGAAATGTTGTCAATACTCACGCGAAAGAGATCAGAACTAGTGGTGTGCCTACTGGGGTTGATGATGTTGTCAGGGGTAAGAAACAGAAAATGCATATGTTGGTGCCTTGATTCGGCGAGCAAGATAAGAAAGCATTCTTGTGGACGCTAATTTTGAGCTTGGGACTCGAAAACCAATGATGACACCGACAGCGTCAACAACGTAAAGGGGGAATTATCAAAAGGATGGAATCGTGCGAGCAGCGAAAATGTAGTGGCAGAAGAAGAGAACGATGGTGGTGGTGTACTTAGGTTTGTTTCCAACACACTTGCGTTTGGAATCTCCGCTATCATTGCTGCAGTGTGACGCTCGCGTCCTTGTTCAGGCCCTCGTTCGGATTCTCATTCGGGTTCTTGCTCAGCTACACCATATACGATAGATACCTACAGTCTCGGTAATTTGATATCTTCTGGTCCAATACCCCCGGTGTTCTCTGCTTTAATCGCTTGGTGGAGCAGCATTTGCTGCGAGCCATAGGGATGATGTCAGTATTCAGCCACTCTGACCCTTTACGCTTTCGCGTACTCCGCAACTGGCGATTACATTGACTGTCGGGTTTCTTTTACGTTTTTATAAGACGAATAGTCCGAATTTAAATTCTCCGATCTGGAGTACGGAGGACTATCCTTATGAATGAACCCCCGAGTGCTTTGCGCCGCGATTGGTCGGGCGACGACCAAGCAAACAGTGACCCTGGTGTTCCCTTCCAACCGCCAAAAAAGAGAGGCGGAGTTGCGGTTATCGCCCGACAGAAACTAGATACGGCGTATTTAGTAGAGAACATCCGCAAATTATGAGTTACGATCGAATCTTCGACGATCGCATGATATACAAACCCGGGCATCACTTTGGGCACAGCAAGCTGACTGACATCCATTCGATGTTGCTCATATAATGGCCAGGCTGGAAATATGGAAACTGGATTATGCTCATCTAAGAATCAGCCCACCACTTCCCTGAGATCGCAACTTTTGCGTCGTTTCATGTGTGCAAACATCCGAACCATAAATGCCTGAACGTACTAGGTGAAAACCTCTTCTCCCCGCAGGCGAGTCCGGGGAGACCGCTTCTAGTCATGCTCTCATGCTAAAAATATCCAGGGCAACGTCTAAGGTGCCAAAAATGTGCGTGGACTGTCTAATGTTTTGTGTCATCTGCCCGCTAACGCTGAGACTGCTTTACTGAGGCGGTATCCCAATGACCAATTGGAAGTTTGCGGTTAGAATAACTGTGAACGCGACATTTTGCCAGCGGCCAAAAATTAAATGACCGACTTCCCATTCAAATTATGGTGTCAAACCTGAATGCAAATGGAAATCTCACGAAGAGACGTAGTTATGGCTGTCTTGAACAGAATTGATCATGTTCTAGTGATGATATCGGCTCCTCAATTTGCGTTCGCAACACAATATCGCCAGGTTCGAAGTAGATAAGGGCACGACTTTTCACGGCAAACCGCAAGGTCATTGAACAGACTTTCAGTTCCAATCCAGGAATGGGAGAATATTATCGCGAAACGAATCCCATTACGCAGCGCAGCAGTCATTGCACAGCTTATTTTCGCACGGTTTAACTCCTTCAACTGGGGGAAAAGCAAATGCATATTCCGCATCCTCAACTGAACCTGTTGTTCGCGTAACCAATTGGCAAGCTGTAATGTAGCACAAATAGGTTTCCATTGCAGACGCTCTTGAGAAATTTCACGTTCCAGATTTAATTTCCGATTATGTGAGGTTGCATTTAAAAACTCCTCCATTTCGAGCCCGATCTACCCCCTCTAAAGCCCCAAACTCTCTTTCGCGTCCACCTATTGGAGGGAACCGAACAGTGAATGAGAGAGTACGCTGCTCGCTTGGCAGCGTATGGCCCTGAGGTTCTTGCGTTGACGTATGATTCGCTAGATCGCCCCATTGCGTCCCCCCGGGGGGTTTATTGCCATTCTTGCGGGACAGGCGAAAGCCTAACCCGCAGACTTGCAGTTCTTTATGTTTGCATTGATCCAAACCAAAACATCTCCATTAAACTCATCATAAATGCCAACTTCACTCCGAATCCCGTTCACTCTATATTAATCAACTCACAAGCAATATAGATACCAGTGGAGTTACTACTGGCATGGCAGAGCTGGCAGAGCTGGTAGAGCTGGTAGATAGGCCGAACTTATTTATTTTCATTCTTCTCTTACATTATGTCCAGGGTATTATATCAACTCAGAGCATCTGACCTCGTTGTCTTCACCAGATCAAATTTCCGGGGAATCAATTCTCTGAAGCAGTAAATATCCGGAAGGCATTTAGTGGCACTCAATCGATGTTCCGCCTCGGGCGTCGGCGTTTCCACAACGGTGACGGATCTAACCCCGCGTTTGGATAAGAAGGGATTTCCGCTATCTTGGTAGGAAACATTGCGCATCCGACCTGCGTCGTCCCCAAGGAGAACAAAACGCCTGCTGCTGGTGCTTTCTTGGCAGCAGGTATTTCATCTTACCAACCACGACAGGTTCTGGAATACACTACAGTTATTTTGGTCTGACGAACGTATTCAACTACTGAAGGAGGCCTTTTCCACAAGGAGCAGGACTCTCAAGATTGTCACCTCTTGCGTCTGATGCTCTTGCTTGTTGAGAGGGGTCTCTGGATGCTCAATTTTGCTGAGCTGGATAACCACAGAAACTGGCGTGCTTGCTACAGATACTGTGAATGCAGTGGCGCACATCAGACCACACAATGTTCATACGATTAATTATTTTATCCAAAAAGGAATACGAACTGCGACATGGAGATCTTATAAACCCTGGGGTGGAGGATCACGACCGAGAGGTACCAGAACTGTTATTCAATAACGGCCATGGTTAGAATCAATAAACCAGCTAGACTATATGTTTTCCATCAATACTATCTTTTATCACTACACCACTTTTCCCGGCCTCAATCTGGTAACTACAGTACAACGTTTTTGGTGGACGGGTGAACTCCATGTACTGTGTGCCAGAACCTCTTTCCAAGGGCATTACTCTAGTATATATTCACGGTATTATTAACGAACTGCTGATGTCTAATTACCTCGCTATAACCCCCCTTGGGCCCCGTGTTCCGCAAGACTAGAACGAAGACATCACAAATCTCACCACATCGTATCAACGAGCTGAACACGATGGTATCCGTTCGGCTTGGTGAAGGATCACCACGTGGGGCAATCTGCAGGGCCAAGGGGTCAGGTCAAGCACAACTAGTTGCTTTTTAGGTTAGTATCTATTCTATTATCTGATTGGCCTACAGCAATTGGATCAGGGGTTACCGCTGGC
The DNA here is from genome assembly GCA_002110485.1 of Emergomyces orientalis. Classification (NCBI taxonomy): domain Eukaryota; kingdom Fungi; phylum Ascomycota; class Eurotiomycetes; order Onygenales; family Ajellomycetaceae; genus Emergomyces; species Emergomyces orientalis. Next base: position 1,014,386 of record MOWL01000046.1, read on the forward strand.
CAATCACAGCGGCTAAAATAACTTGAAGCCGTTCGGTGGATCCCGTGATTTGCTTGCAGCCCTCGTTGTTTTCTGTGGGTTAGTTGAAGCTTCTATTGGCAGATCTATCTACAAAGAGTCTAATATAGTGGCGGACACGTGAGATAGGGAGGTTGCCACAGCAGCTGCAGCGGCCGCAGCCGGGCCGGGCAGCCAACACCCCCCCTCGAACTACCAAGAATCACGTATAAAACACCCAATCCACCAAGATAGCTCACTGAAACTTAATTACATGTGAGAATTTAATCATTCCCTTCTTTATCGCCTGTAAGTCCCAGCAAATCCATGAAACGTCCAAAAGCCACTGTATCAAGGGGTTTGGTGAGTCCATCTGCTGCCATACGTGCGGTAGGGACGTATTCCAATTCTATAACACCCTGGTTCAACTGCAATCACGAAAAATGGAAACGCGTGTCAATGTGCTTGCTTCGGGCCGAAACGGCCACAACCTTGGTGAGGTCAATGGCACCCTTATTATCAGCGTAGATTCGGATAGGAGACGTAGCAACAAAGCCGAGCTCCATCATGATGTAGCGGATCCATGTAGCCTCGCGGACCGCCTCACTAAGTGCAACATATTCGGCCTCGTTTGAACTGAGTGAAACGCACGGCTGCTTCGCTGAATGCCATGAAATCGGGCTGCCTGCAAGCTTAAAAACGTACCCGGACGTCGATTTCCTATCACCATTAAGAACGCCCGCCCAATCGGAATCCAAGTAGCCAATCAACAGATAAGTATCATTGGGAAAATTGAGGGGATCTGAACCTCCATTCAGGCCACCACGAGTGTAAAATATGCCTACGTCAGGCGTTCCTTTTAAATACCATATAATGTGCAGTAAGGCCGTCCAGCAGCGGGGTGTAGGATTGACATTTCACTGAGCAAATAATGAGGCAGCTCGCGCGATATCTGGACGCGTTTTGACCGCAAGATATTGTAGGCAGCCCATGCTGTGTTGATATCACTGAATTGTAAAGCCAGCCTCGTTCTCCGGAACAGCCAGATCATTGACATGAAATCCCTCTTTCATAGATGTTTTCATGACAACTGCGTCATCAAGGTAGAAGTTTTCGACAAGACATTTCACATATCAGTAATGTGTCAATTTAATCTCTTTGATGAAGCAATCTACCTCCATGCTCAAATATTTGATGAGTTGGTGAAGATCTTTAACATTCAACTTTTCACTGAGCATTTCAATGAGCCAATCTGCGTTCTCTGGGACTTTGGATATGATGTTGAGGTCGTCCACATAGATCATCATATATAGGTGATGCCTAGATTTATGATGTCACAGTGCAGGATCGTGATTGCTCATCTCAAAATCAATATTGCACAACAAGGCTGTCAAGTAGTCATATCAAATCTTCACTGCGGGGTCTAGACCATACAGGCTGCTGCCAATGGCACAGACAAGCGTCTTCGGCACTCCTGCTTCAAATCCGGTAGGTTGCCGCATATAAACGCGTTTTGCAAGCTGCTCATGTAAATACGCCATCACGATGTCGACCTGACGTAGAGTCCAGCCACGTAGTGCGCAACGGTGAAAAGAATGCGGTTGGCAGTGTCAGTAATGACAGGCGCGTAGGTCTCCTCTTTGAATCCCTTTTTGAGCCAATTACCGCATATAACCCACCTAGATTTACACAAGATGCTGTCAGAATCAGTGTTTGAATTCTCAGGTCAGTCTTTTTCTATAAATACTCAACACTTCGGGGCAATTGATTCATTCTTTGGAACATCAGATCTGAGAATAAGGTTTCAAGTATTGCAGTGTTCAAGATCAGTAATCTCACATTGCATGAACTTTTTTCAAAGCTCTTTTACTTCTTCTGGCTGTGATACGGCATCCTTATAGGATTTCGGGAGGTTGCCCGTGACAGGACTAGAGATATATGTAGCAAGCAATTTCACAGAATGCAATCACACAGAATTTGAGTTGCTAATTTCAGGGGCCTCCTTGTTGTCAACAAGGTGAAAAACATGTTCGGGTTCAGCAACATGGCTGGCAGGCTCAGTTGTAGATGCAGCCGGCTCTGATTTTTTGGCTGCTGGGAACCTGACATCGCTGCTCACTATAATCTTGTCAGCCTCAGGGTTTCATAAGTGATAGATTGATGTGCTGCTGAACCCAATTACACAATAGAAATCAGTGTGTGAGGACAGCTTATCTGCGGGCTTCTGAGAACTGTGCAAATGAATGTATACTTTGACACCCAACTGGCGAAAATGCCTGACACTTGGTGGCGTGTTTGTAAGTGCGCACCACAGAATCTTATGAGGACTGGGGACCATGAGTTCTACAGCTGTAGAAGACCAGAACCTTGAATTATAAAGAATCATAGAGATCAGAGTATTATTAGTGATTACAACAATCATTTCAAGAATGTCCGCCCAGAACTTCTTCAGCAAATTACTCTTAAATAGAACAGCTCTAACTCTTCTCATAATGATTCAAATCCTGCATTCAGATACTCCGTCTTGGTGCAGTGAATGAAGCGTGATTGGCTCCCATTTAATGCCATAAGAATTCATCACCGCGTCCATGCATGCTGACTGAAAAACGCCGTCGATATGAGTCCGAAGAAAAGCAGGAGCAGTGTAGCCAAGATTACTCATGAATTTGAGCCAGAGATCAAAAAATTGAACAGCCTCATTCTTGATCTTTAAGAAATAGACTCAGCAGTAATGAGTCATGTCACAGGTAATTAACATTCAATATTTAATTTCTTGCTGAAACTTCAAAGGGTGATCTGATAGGTCTTCTAACATGCAACCACCGCCTGCAAGGTCAATATGAACTTTTTCAATCAGTCAAATGAATCTGAGCATGGGTGTCTTTGAATAGCTGCATGTCATGCCAGCTTGTATACACTCTTCGCAAAAGAATCTCGTCTTTGAGCCCTTAATAGCGACTCCGGTATGGGGGTCCTTGGCCATCGCAATAATAGCACCAACATGAACATGTTCAAAATCATTGTGTCAATTCAAAAGAGTCTTCGAGATCTTTGACTTCTCAGAACTATTGACATTTGTAATGACAGCAACTGTAGTGGCAGCTGCCATGGGTAAATCAACCTTCCATTCCAAATCATAATCAAAAGCTGACATCATATAATTGACAGCTCTACTGAAGTGATTTAGATTCATGTTATATTCTTGTTCTGTCATCTTATAGATGTTATTTTGAATGATTCAAACTGTGTGAAAAATCATGCTGTTCAAGGCCTTGCAAATGAAAAACAATGAAATTGTGGATGATAATGTGAACCGGAACCCTTGGTCTTCAAGCTTCGCGAAGGATAGCAGGTTGACTGTAAGATTTAAAATGTAGTGAATGTCATGCAATCTGATGTCATCACTGTCAATCTCAAGAATGATGTTTCCAATCTTCTCAACATGTTCAACACCTCCGGTCACTGAATTGACAACAATATTACCCTTATACGCCCCAACATTTGAAAAAGAATGGAGCTCACTCATCATATTCAGGCTTGTGCAGGTGTAAAGAAACCAAGGTCTAGATAACATGTTCTCAGAGATTGAAATAGAATAGAATTCAATCTTTATAATTATAGTATTCACTGACAGTTGAAATGTTATTAAGTTCTCCTTTTTATCATTCTTTTTATTATTCTTTTTATTGTCATTCTTTCTTCTTTTTCTTTTGAGTTCTGGGTGCAATATAAAACACCTGTCTACCATGTGACCATTCTTTTTGCAGTGGGTGCACTTATGTGCTTTTGAGTCCTTATTCTTCTCACCATCATCGTCCTTTTTCATAGTCATCGCATTGGCTTGGACCTGCTTTTTCGATTCGCCACTGACCTTTTTGGACGAGCAGTTGGTTAACTGCTTCATTAGATCATTGATATTCATGTTAACTATAGACTCTTGACTGGTCGAAAAGAAATCATCCAACCAGAATTTGACAAATGTCTTTTGATAATCGCGTAGACTGTTGAGAAAAAGATCATAGTATACATCTTCAGTGTTGCTCTGGCAGAGAGCTCTTTATAACAGACAATGAGATAACAGAATCATCTTTGAAAAATAAGATAATCACTGTCTTTGATCTGCAACTGTGTTAGTTCTCTGAAAATGTTGACGCGTTCTTCCACCAGTGATATTGCATATTCAACATTAATCTTGTCTTATAGGGCTGCGGCATTGTCAGCTTCTAACATTTCAATAGTAGTGCAGATGTTATCAACAAGACTTGACAGTATTCATCTATACTATTATTATTATTATTTCTACACCACTTAATCACAAGGATATGTGGGGCTCTGCTTAATATACAAAGTAAGAAAAACTCTGTGACAGACATGATCTGTCACTGAACTAAAAACCCCCTGATCTTCAGATCTATTTCACTCTTTAACATCTTCAAAATATCACAGAGCAGTCACAGCTGCTCTTAGAGAAAGAGATGTCTCATATCAAAAAGAAAGACAAGATCACTCACAACTACTCTCAGTAATGAATGTTCAACATAGAAAATCTCTCACTGAAAGTGTCTGTCACTCTTCATGTCTTCGCCTGTCCTGCCTCTCACTCAGAGCTTTGGCCAGAGTGAACTGTCCAAGAATACCCTGTTTCAATCATCATATGATCAATCTGTGCAGTTTCTCTGCTGTGTTCAACAGTCATCTCTTATCCACTCTTTCTTTGTGTTCCAACTCCGCTCGCTCTGCGCTGAACTGTGTGCAGTGCACCATCACATGAAGCACAGTTTCATGCTCATATCCACATGGGCACTCTGGTGTGGGAAAATCTGGCACTTTTCTTCTATGTAAAAATGCTGCCAGGCCTGTCTTGCCTGTGCGTAGTTGAACTATTAGTGAGCTTCAAGCCTTGCTCAGGCCCTCATGTCACTTTAGCTGCTTGATGTCTGGGGGTCTGCCAAACAGTTCTTCTCATGGTGTAGTGTGTGCTCTCCAAATATTATGTCATCTAATTACTGATTCCTTCCATATTCATCTTTTGAAGAATTAATCAGTTAGATAATTTAACTAACTCTTTCTCTCTCTGTACTGTTTTGCTTCTCTCACTCACTGCACACTCCATTTCTGCTGCATTTTTACTGAATGCAGTACAGTTTTCACTGATATCACATGTCTGCTTTCTTTACACTGAAGTCTGGTTCTGATCTGTGTACATGCTTGCTGTATCTGTTTCATGACTTCTGTTTCTCTAAGCCGCTCAGTTGCTTTAGTCACCATTCCATCAAGGTACACACTTATTGGCAGTGTAAATGTTTCAGCTTCCAGCAAGGTGATTGGTGTTGCTCTATAGACTTCTGCTATGATGTGCAGACATTCATTTTGAATCTTCTCCAGACCTTTTAATAGCTGGCGCTGTTGTCAAGGCTCTTGTTGAGTTGCCTGTGGTTGATGCCATGCCAGCGTGTCATATGTGATAGCTGGCCTGATCACAGCATTGTAGACTCTACGGGCTTGCTGAAGAGGGAGGCCCCATGTTGACTGTGTGATCTGTGTGAGAGCTTCTATTTGCAATTTTAATCTGTCTATAACTCTGTTTATATGATCTCATCATCTCAGCTTGAAATCAAGTCATACTTCTAGCACCTGCATTTTCTTCTGTGGTGGTATTTCTCGCTGTGATAGTTGTAGTGACTGTTCCAGATTAAATCTTGTGCATGCTTGAGTGAAGTGCATAAGTTCATACTTTTATAATATGAAGATTGCTTCATGTCTGTCCACTCAATGTGCACATTCAGCATGCACTTGTGCTAGTTGTGCGCAGTTTGCCTCAGTGGAGTCACTGTAAGCCAGAATATTGATATCATCCACAAATTCTATACAGCTGACTGACTTGTTGTGTGATGAGCAGATGCGCAGCAGCTTCTCATTATAAAAAAGAAATAGAATGAGTGATAGTGATGATCTCTGTGAAATATCTGTGTTCACACTGAAGGCCTCTGTCTTCTGCTTATCAAATACTAGTGTGGCCCTGCGATCTTGCATGAATGAATCAACTCATTCAGTCAGATGTCTGAGTAGTTCTTTCATTTTAAGAATGTGAATCAAGTGTCTTCTGAGCACTCTGTCATATGCTTCAGAGATATTCAGTGATAACACTGATGACACTGCTTTCTGCTTCTCCCATACTGTGCGAATTTGTGCTAGCAGTAGTGCAAGTGCTGTCTCAGTGAAGCACTCACTGCATGCTCTCATCTGTTGAGCTGGCAACATTTCATGACTCTCCATGAGATGTCTTATTTCTCTTGCTGTTACAGTTTCAATGATTTTTCCTACAGTGTCTAGCAGTGCTATAGGCCTCCAAGCTTCAGCTTCACTGTAGTCTTTCTTGCCTGGCTTTTTAAGCACCACTGTGCGCGCTGTCTTGAATGCCTGTGAATAGTGCTCCCATTGTCAGCAGGCTTGAATGAGCTCAGTTATTGCTGTGATAAAGTTCAGCTCTAGCATTTTAAGAAATTGATTGGAAATGCCATTAGCACCTGATATCTTGTCATTTGACAATCTGACTATAATTGTTATCATGATCTCTTCTGTGATTTCTAGTGTGTCACTCACACTTTGTGATTGAATATCTCTCTGCATATTCATCTCACTAACTGATAGTGACTCAGGAAAGAATCTCTCATGCAGCAGTTCAGCCTTGTTCTGAAACACAGATGTCAAAGACTCAGGCATATCTAAAGTGCTAGATGCTTTCTTAAGTGGTGATAATCTTGCAGATTGCTTGAACTCATGAGTGCATGTGCATCCTCACTTGACTAGCTTTCAGAGCAGCTTAGAGTCAGTGTCTGCACTGTTCATTAGATCACAAAAGTTTGTAGTCTTTGCAAGCTTTATTTCTCTGTTGTGCTTGTTTCATGCTCTTTTTCTCTTATTTTCAGTGCTGTGAGTGCTTCTCATCACTTGCTTGTATTCACTGACAGCTTCTGCTATCTCTTTTGATCACCATGAGTGGCTTTTCTCACAGACATGAGCGCGTTTAGCATGTTTATCTGCCAGTGTGCTGATGAACTTGCTGAGATAGTTCACATATTCATCAATCTCTACTGTTGAGATGAAGATTCTGCAGCATCTAAAATTCAGACAATTCTGCTGTAGTAGTTGTGAGTTCACTTTTTGTTAGTTGCATCTCTCTCTCAATCTGACAGACACATTGATAGCAAGTCTGATAATCACTGATAGATGATCTGATGCTATGTCTATCTCATGTGTCACTCAGCATTCTAACACTCCTTCATTCAGGTTTTCTGACACAAAGATCAGGTTCAGAGTTGTTTCAGTACTATCATGATTCTGTCATGTGATCTCACTCTGTGGTGTTATCAGTTGTAAGTTGAGAGCATTCATCTGTGCTATAAGCTCTCATGCCAGTTCAAAATTGTGCCTCACACACTCCCCTCCCCAGCTTGAGTGATGTACATTGAAGTCTTCTAGCATCATCATCTCTGCTTGTTGCACAGGTGTCTCATGATTACATGCTTGTGTACTTGTCTCCTGGTTCTGCATCTGTAGCAACACCTCTGCCTCTTTCATCATCATCTGTAGTTGCAGAATGGGGGAGTCCTCGAGCACCATTGTGTAGCTGCCTGGCGGGGTGGCATAGACATTGAGTATTAGCACCGGGCCCTTTGCTGTGATGATAGTTAACAGTATCATGTATCTTGTTACTGCTCTAACCTCCCATGTCTCTGCTGCCAGTCTTTTGTTGATGAGAAACCTCACTCTAGCCTCCTTATTTTGCATGCCTGCCTGCCAAAAATCACAGTTGATTGAACATGTTGTGTCACTGCCAGCTCTCTCATGCATTCATGGCTCTTGTAGCACAATAATATCATAGTTTAATGCCATTTCAGGCTTGGCCAGCAACACATTCATCACTTTATTTAAATTGTGTACATTGTATTGCAGTATTTGAAGTTGTTCACTCATTGTTCACCTGTATTCTGATCCTGCATGTCAATCAATCATGTGAAGTGTATATACTCATTTAAAGAGTCTTTCTATTATGTATCTGCTCTGAACACATCAGTGAGTCTTCTCACTCTTCACTGACTACTCTGTGTTTCCTTGTCTGTGATTCTGTCATGTTTTCTGGGTGTGATCCAGTCTTTCTCATCAGAGGCCTGTATCATAAAGTGTTGCAGCTGGTTCCTGAGTGTCTCTTTAGCTAGTTCCACCGCTGCGCACTGTTCCAGGCAGTTTGCTGCTCATGCTGGGTGTGTCTCTTCACAGTTGCAGCAGACTGTTCTTTTTCTCTCTAACAGTGCTGTGCAGCTCTTGTCTGTGTGTCTCTCCACTGCACAGTGTCCACAGACATCCCCTTTTCAGCAAAATCTAGCTATGTGCCTGTATCACTGACAGCTGTAGCACTGGGTGACTTGAGCCTCTCTATGAAAGATTTCAATCATGCAGAACTCATTCTTCAAGATAATACCACTTTTCACTAGAGTATTTGCCTGTTGTGATGTTGCTACATGTATGATAATGCTTTCATGCAGTTTCTGTTGCTTAGCTAGATACTTTGTTATCTTGTGAATGAGCATCTTGTATCTCAGTGATAGATTCTGCTTGTACACATCATTCACTGCTTTCTCTGGTTTGTCCCAGCTAATGGCCTTGAGTGAAGCACTCTTGATTAATACTGCATACATTTTCTTTCTCATATGCATCTTGTCTTCTCATTTTTTCACTCATTCACTGCTTTTCATCAATTCAGCCTTTGTACTGGGTGTATCCGTGACAAGAATCAGGTCTCCGCTGGGCATGTATCTTGCTGCCACCACTGTGCCGGCAGTGATGTCTTTGATAGCTTCGTTCACCTTCTTAACAATGGCCTCTGGGGTGCGCTTCTTCACTGCCAGTGTATCACAGTTGTGTTGAGATATCACCATCTCTCTCAATGCATGCCTGGTTACTATCTTTGCTGGCGGCCCTCCATTGGCTGCTATGCGCGCCCATGAGGTCTCACTGTCCAACATGTTGCATCTTTCATTCTGCTGTGATGCGCTTGTAGCGTTCTCTAGCTTCTTTAACATGTTGTTAAGCAGATTCTTCTTGAGCTCATTCACTGTCTTCAGAGCTCTCTGAATATACAGTAATTCTTTCTTATTAACCTCCTTGTCTTTCTCCCCCTCTCTAAGAGCCTCAGTGATCATGCGCAGTGTTGCTGCCATACCATTTGTTGCTGCATCTCCTGCCTGCGCGGCTCCAGGTACGCGTCGCGCCGCGCGCGCACCCACATTATTCATCTATACAGAATCTTTGAACAGATTTTCCACTTATCAGATTCAATGCAGTGTGTAAAAAAGAATTCATGCTGGTTCTTCAATAATATATCAGTTCCATCAATAATCTCCGCGTCAGCAAGGATTCTGACACGCCAGGCCTCATAGTTGGAACCGTTGAATGTGGTCACGGACTTAGTATCCAGGGCATATTTGACTTTCTTTTGATATTCACACAACTCATCCTTAATGCTGTCACCTGGGGTAGGAGTAGCTAACTGATGTGTAGCTTCAGCTGCAGCTTGTTGATTTTGGAGCATCATTTGCATAAGATCCATAAGATTGCCTGCAGTGCAATATATGAGTTGATTTGAGTCATCATTAAAAGTAGGTATTCCAGGGGATGGAGCATCTGAATAGACAGAATCTGCAGGCAAATATGAATATTGTAACTGCTTTTCTTTGTTCTCAATCACATCTGTTGTCTCATCATTGAACTCCGCGCTCTGGTGAAAACTGGCATCACTCTCATCATGCAACTCAGATTTCTTCTTATAATGGGTAGGCAAATTCTGAGCCCGCTTGGAGACAGCGCGGGTTGTCATTCTAGGTTTGGAGCTAGATTCCGGGGTCACAGGTGTGCCACTCATATTGAGATGAAGCAGTCATGTTTCTGAGTGTAAATATTAGAGCCGCGCTTCTGAGTGTAAACAACAGTGAAAAAGCTTGTTCTTCACAATGAAGAATGTGTTGGAAAAGAATATAAATCTGTCAACAGGTGGATTCAGGGAAAATGGAATATCTCTAATAAAATGTAAGAGTCTTTCTGAAAGGTTTGAACTATCTTGTCAACGCAATGTTAAAAAAGTGTGCCATCCGGGCCATAACCTGTGGAATAGTTGAAGCTTCTATTGGCAGATCTATCTACAAAGAGTCTAATATAGTGGCGGACACGTGAGATAGGGAGGTGTGAGAGAGGTTGAACGTGGTTCGTTGTTATGATCTATCTAGTTGCTAGCGGCAGCTAATATATGTGTCTGTGGGTCACGTGGGATAGGGCTTGTGTAGGACCTCCAACAGGAGGTTGCCACAGCAGCTGCAGCGGCCGCAGCCGGGCCGGGCAGCCAACATTTTCCTCTTCTGAAGAGCTTCAAGTTTGTGTAAGAAATCGCAGAATCATCAAACATGGGATGCGGCGCCTACATTATTGCGATGTCTGCGGTGACAGCCTCTGGTATCTCCGTTCCAACTCACAAATACTAGTACTACTAGTGTTAGGGTTGCCCCTTCCGAACCGAAAGGACTTCAACCCATATAGCCTATTACTGTCTAGAAATCCTGAATGAGATATGCATTTGGACTGGTTGGTCTCCGTATATGAAAAATATCAGGCCGGCTGATATGGGGATTTACTCATTAGTACTATTGCATTATTATTATTATTATTATTATTATTTATTTATTTATTTATTTATTTATTTTTGGATTTTGGATTTTTAAATGAAGAGCAGTGGCATTCATTAGTTGCCTGCTTGCATGACAAGCTCGTTTTTTTTTTTTTTTTTTCTTTGTCTTGCTTTTCTCTTCCTACCCTGATTCTGTTAAAACTTCACATCTTGTTTTCTCTTCTTTCTCAAAGATGTTTCTATCATTCTGCGTTGCTAAATCACTGCCTCATTCCAGTCTAGTTTTGAGAAGCAGCGCACCCTTCATCCAGCAGCACCTTTACAAGAGCTGTTACAGATCAGCTAAAATCCAAGAGACAGAGAATCGGACTGACCGATCATGTTATTAGACATCTGTCACTGAAGAATAATATCGCGAATAATGTTGCCAACAAGAAAAACCGCATCACCACCCTCTCCCGCAAGCCGGCAAGACCATGAACATAGTTATACCAGTGGTGTTTCGGACACGGGACCTCGCCGTCATTGTTGTTCCATTTGTGGCCTTACGTCAGGGTCTTATAAAGTGATGTCAGGTCTGCTGTTTGCAGTGCAGAGTTCTACAACGTTTCGCTCAGTTGTTCAAGCCTTTAGCTCGAGGAAGAGCTCATCGAAAACAAGCTCACATGGGTGTCATGTATCAACTGCAGAATTTCAGCGGCCATTCAATTCTCCAAATGATCTCAAGAAGATGATCGCGACGACGAGTACAATACCCATTTACAGAATTCAGGCCCTGAATCACATCCATTGCTGTTGCGTCGTCATTGTTGGTGCTGCGTTTTCCTTCTGACCTAGCATTCAAAAGAACTGGCCGCTAACATCTTGCGATTCGCTTGCTACTAACGAATAGTTGCTCATGGTATCACCTGGCGATGTTGATACGGGGGAGACAAGAGTCTGCTGATCCCAATATTACAAAACTAAGTAAACGTGCATATAGGAGATTGAGCTATCCCTTGGATGAATTCTGGAACATACCGCACACAATAAGGATGTGCGCGGTTCCTTTTCCTTAAACCATAGTTATACATCTATCCCTGGTGATGGGCCCATATAATCTCATTCGCTTACACTTCACGGCGTTAAACTGAAAAATCACTGGATGTTTGAACCAAGGAGACATTTCCATTTTGGACTCCACTTTAACTACCTTCGTCGTAGCAGATCTTCGAAAAGTATTCTCCGCACGACCATAATGCATGCAGACCACAAGCTGTTTCATTTGAAAGAAAAAAAACTCATGATGGGGTTGACGTTAGATGGCTGGAAAAGTTTCGGCTCCTGCATGTACAAATTGAGTTACATCCCTAGGATTCAGAAAACAGTGACAGATGCTTGCGGCAGAACAATAGTATTCAATCAGTAGCACTCATACCAAAATTTGTATGGCCACCTTTTTGTTTCTCAATGTCCCCAACAATACTGAATCTCAGTAGATGCTAGGAAGCACTCTCAAGATCACTTTTAACCCAGATATCAACACTGGCGCTGATAGCCGAACAGCCCAAATTGTCGAGCACGTCTCATAAGCTTTTCCTCCGACTCTATTGGTCTGGATGGTTTTGTTGCTTTTCGTTTATTGCCGTGTAAGAAAGTTCCTCATCCTCGCCTGACATTTGATTCTCTTCATTCGCTTCACCTGCCTCGTGCACGTCGTTTCTGGTGTCTTCATCGGAAAAACGAACCCCTGGGGACGGCCACGTCTTCTTGAGTTTGGCGAACGGCGTCACATACTTCCATTTTAGGCTTGGACCAATCGCTCCACAGATGTCAGCCTCTTGGGACCTCCCTGAATTTCCGAATAGTCCTAAATCTGGGCATAATGATTACCAATTGGCCACTAAATTAGTTTCCTTCATACTAAGTCAATCTAGCTGACTACCCCTGGTCTCAACGAGGTCATCAAAGCCAAGGAGCCATGCCCTGCATCTGTACTCAGTCAAAACTTTGGAGACGCTAGCCCCAAAAAAAAAATAATAAATAAAATAAGGTCCGGAATCACACTGAACGTGGTGGCAGAAGCTTTTCCTAATTTCGCATTTTGCTGAGACTCCAAGGTGTTAAGAATTGAACTGAGAACTCATGGTATCAAGAATACCCTTTTTAGCGGAACGGGAAAAATTCTCAATATCATACATCTCTGTTCTGCTAGGGGAGCAGATAAAAGGGACAGGGGTCCATGCTGGAAATATATATCGCCTGGCTAAGTATGTGAAAGAGTGTCAAGCTGCCACCTCATTGATAATATTATTTATCAAATGAGGCTACATCGTATTTTAAATTTTATCATGTGAGATGTGAAGTTTAACGGTTCTGCTAGAATATTGTATGAAATATAGAGAACGGAACCTTGCTAGTGAGCTCTATCTGTAAATATATATATATATATATATATATATATTTAGGACCTGTCAACCTTATTCAAACATGCATATCTCGGATCTTGCGAAGCAGGGATTCATTAGGTAGAAATGTAAACATTGTATTTTGTTGAAAGGCATCGCATGAGCACATAGAGATTGAATCATGCTACGTAGTTACTTCTTTATAACATCTTATTTTACGATACTTCAATGGATATATGACTGTGCATCGAGCGCAGCTTGCTTGTTTCAAGAAATTAAAAACTGTATACAAGCCCGCCTGCGGGAGAACTCTCTGTTATAATAATTATCATGCAGAATCCAGGATGATTTACACATTTAGTTTGCCCAGCTGAAAGTTTGCTTGTCCCCAGCAAATGATGTCTATGGTCTTCCCTATGAGCAAGCTTTTGGGGATCCACATACGCAATTTTTTTTGACACGACTTCATATTATGACTTGTCGTCATAATGTGCTTCGCAGAAGCCGATGTCCCTCTTTTTGAATTTCCATTTACTGTCATTGTTACAAAAACCTTAAAGGTTATGCGAATTTGGCCGCCGAAAGCCTCATTGCCGGAGATAGATAGGAAAATGGAAATAATGAAGCCTGCCCAATGAACATACGTTTTCCGTAGGGGAGAACATACATGGATTAATGCAATGAGGGCCTCGCGTGGAGAGAGGATGAATGAATTAGATCTGCACTCTTGAACAGACGGTGTAGACGAGGGCCATCAAAATATCTTCCCAGGTAGCGTAAATAGCCATGCTATATTTTTTGTCGAAACTTCAAAGTCTTAAGTTTCTTTATTCCTGCTGATACAGCTAACCTGTTATTTGACGGTAGACGTTGCTGTTCCGAGGCATGTTAATCAATCCCAACCCGGCCAACAGTGCATTGGGGTTCCAGGGTAATTTATTCTCGCAAATACCAACCTTTCTCTACCCTAGGATGAGAGATTGCGCATGCTAATTTGTCCTTTACGCGAAAAAGCATTTGCAACGAGCTTGAGATTGTGTAGAGACCTGATGTTTGCTCTGCCCAAGTGAGATCCAAACCCTGGACATGACCCCTGAATGACTAAGCCCTAAGAAGTCACACTAGCTTTAATGAGACTAGCGCTGCTACACAGCCCCTTGGGCCAAATCGGGAAGGCCTAGCCCTACCTACTAGCTAGTAGGGAATTCATTTTCCCCATCTCGAGGTTGGCAGGACTGACTGACAGCCTTGGGCGCTCAAGGGGTTTTAACCCGTTCCACGTTTGGTTATTGACTTTTTAGAGGGCAGAAGGCATATATATCTAGCAGTTTATCCAATAAGGTCCTGGAATTTGGTGGTTCTGCTACCTGGAGCAAAACGTCCCGCCTCGAAACCAACCAAAAAGGCTCGCGCCCATGACAAATTCAAGTGGTGTATATTGTGGGAAACATACGCAGCTGGACTTAGGGTCTAGGCCCCCTGGTGGCTTTGTGGATATGTTCATCCGATTGAAGACATCAAATACAGGTGGCGGATATTGAAGTCACCTGGTAGCTGCACGTTGTGGGCGATTGGCATCGGCAAGATATCATTCGCGGTGCAGTGTATTATTCGGTATGTGTTGGAGAGTATGGGGGGATAAAGAGGCGCAAGATAAAAAATTAGTGGTGAAGGGGGTTCGGGTTTATAAACTGAGCGAAAGTAATTAAGTATTAAGAATGTGGTTAGAGAAAGGTGGCTAAGGCTGGATGTAGGTGGGCGGGAATACGGATTTTGTAAAATCATGCTTGTGATTCATCTCCGCCCATTGGCCTGCTTGTTTTTGTATATTTTCTTCTTTTATTCCCCCTTCCTCGTTTGCTCGGCAGGTACTTTGGAAGACATGAAGCTATCGGAATGAAATGGTCATGTCATTAATCCTGACGCGGGTGTCAGGTCGCAGCTTGTGAGATTTGCCGAGGTGCATGACCAAAGGTGTTCAGAAGCATTTGGCACAGCGCCCCGATGCAAATAGTCTCCCGTATCAGACGAATGATATAGAATTGCCTTGGTGACAGTTCATTTGAAGGGTTCATTCACGGGTAGCTCAAATAGCTCAAAGATCATTGTTCTCGGGGAGTCCAGTGGAATATTTTCTGCGACGAAGGTGTGCAAACGAGGGCAGCCTTGAGGTCTATGGTTTAGATATTGCATTTTCCCATTGCTGGATATGAAGGGAGTTCGAATACAACGCTGTAAGAAGTGAGATGCACAGCTCTGAAATAATGGAGTTGCACATATAGAAGGTCATTCTCTCGGGACGGGTAACCAACACGCTCAGTCATATGGAATCTGCTCTCACTGCGAACTCTCCTGGTCAATAAACCCAACTCCCTTGAGGTATGCCGTGGGTCAACTTCATGACCTAATGCGGGGTGTCTTAGTAGCATGGCCTGCCTCAATAGAAGCGGTAGCGGAACAGAACCTTGGCGATATATTCTTTTAGATTTCGTGGCCCAGTGCAAATATAGAAGAAACAGAGGGAATGCTGACTTCTATCGTGAAAGAATGGTTCCCATAGAATAAACTCATGAACAAGGTCGGCTATGCAACTTTTGGGACCAGGGAGAAAGGAATTCTGGTGAAGAGGTTCCGAGGTGATCTCGGAATTTTTTTTTTTATATCTTCGTCGTTGGGGCCGGCGGTGTTGATCCCTAAATAATATCAAGTTAGTGAATTTTTAGGTGCAAATTATTGATTATACCTGCTAATGTCACTGAAGATTTCTATCACAAGTCGAGGCTCTGACTTTCTAATAATGGAAGGGTTTCGGCATGGGCTTACTATCAGAGATACCTGGCTTCGCTATATATACACAATTTCTTCAAGAAATACTCCGCTCCCTACTATAGTACAAAGTGAAATGAGAATGCAAGCTTAGCGTCCTCCCAGGCTGCCAGCCCAAAAATAAGCGACCAGTTTCATGGTGCGTGCGGCATCTGTTAGGCCCGCCAAGCCCCATTGCAGTGCCTGAAAATAGCTTGGGCTACTAACAGACTCCGTACTCTGTAGTTTAGTTAGAAGTTACGGGGTGATTCGAGGTTAGGGCCCGGTAGTGCACAGGGCAGCTGGCTTTGCTCGTTTCAACTGGCTGGATTCTCTCCCATGTCCCACCAGACAAGGAACCAAGCCACTCCCCAAACAACCAATAATACTCACCTGCCAGAGTCCCCTGGTATTTGGGTCTTTTTATTTGGCCTCTCCCTTGAAGAACCATTTTATCATCAAAGTATTGGGGTCAATAGGCCCTATCCAAGAATACCTCTCACGATCCCTGGGTGGCCATTGCACAGTACTTCGAAAGTGCGCGCAATTCCCTCGCCCGTTCTGCAAAAACCAACAAGCTAGAGCGGAGCGAGGGACATGGTGAAGCGAAGCTGATTTCCCGAAGAACCGCGAGTCTAAAATAAGTAACATTATTAAGTTTCCTTTTTTTCCTTCTTGGCTGCTGGTGCTGCCCTGCTACCATGCGATTCTGGCGGACGAAATTTGCCTGGCGCGCCTTAGTTCTGGCCAATCTCGCTACTGTCCTCATTTCTGGGAGAATCTTGACTGCATCGTACACGGCGTAAAATGCGCATTTTGTTGCTACGCGTGATAACTGGCGCCTTGCGGCTTCAAAGGTGCAAGGGACATATGAAAGACTTTAGTTTTGTTTGGCCAGTCTTTGAACAGACTCGCCATATTCGGGGTCGCGAACTTCTTCATGGGAGGATGCCAAGGGTGACCCCTTGTCCGTCAACTCGAATTGCCGTATCTTGGAGGCTGAGAAGGGACCCAAGTCCATCCTGGCCCTTCCTCGGGGCCAATCACCCATGGCGGTCAGCATTGAGCCATTATAATTTCCCCGTGGCTAAATTTGCAATACGATAATAATAGGGACTGGTGGAAGGGGAAGAACAATATTTCATGTTGGTGTTCAGCTCTGGATAATTGCTCGACCCATCTATATAAACGTCCCTGAATACCCCCATCAAATAAGAATATCTATATCTACAACAACAGCAACAACAGCAACAACAACAAGATTCTCTAGTTCATTACTTGCATCCAAAAAGCGTTTTATCTTTCTCTATTTCCACAAGATTTTCAACTTCACTGTTTGCATTTCAAAAGCTTTATCTTCATATATAAAGCACAAGATTTCCTAGTTCATTACCGGCGCTCCAAAAGCTCTTTCTTTCTCTCTCTATATATATTTCATTATTAAACAACTATTTCACAATGCTTTTCACATCGGTAGGTTTCCATAGCTCCAAAGCTCTCACACTGCTTTTTTTTTTGCATACATTATTGACACCCTGTTCTCTAGATCCTCGCTGCCCAGCTTCTGGCTTTCAGCTTGACTGCTGCGACACCGATTAAACTCCAGAATAAAACTCCGGATTGCGATGATAAGGGCGGGAAACTGCCTAAGGCTCAGCTGCCCCAAAATCAAACATCGCCAGCTGGACCTGCATGCTACAGGGGCACTCAATTCCCGCCAGCCGAGGAATGGCTTTCATTCGACGAGCTATGGACCATTAATACCCCGGAAATGGTGGAGTGGGGGAACATCCCAGCTGAAATGGACGCTATTAAAAAATACATTGGAGAAGCTGCTGCTGCGGCTGGCATTGATAGGTATGTTGCAACTCGTTTCCACTCGCAATCCGACTGCCAGTAGGACAAGGTGGCTAACCCGTACCCCACTTCGAAATTATAGAGGGATCTTCCTTACCATTATGATGCAAGAATCCGGCGGAAACGTCCGCGCAGTATCAGGCGATGGCGTGACTCCGGGCCTCATGCAGGCCTTGGGAAGCCCTAGTTGTCTGGGTTTCACCCCATGCCCTGACAAAATAATCAAAGAAATGCTCTTTGATGGTGCAACAGGCACTGATAAAACTGAAGGACTAGCTATCTGCTTCTCGAAGAATCGCCGGCAATATGGTCCCATGTTGCGCTGCTACAACAGCGGCAGCATTGTTGATCCCCTGAACTTGGATGTGGTGAAATTTGGGACACCAAGCTACGTCAGTGACGTTGCCAATCGACTCAGAGGGTTCCGGCCCCGCAAGGACTGCGGATTTGGTGTTGGGATCCCCTCCCCCGGCCATTGAGTGTGCTGATGGGGAGTTTTGTTTCGATATTGCATAGCACATTACAGTTTCCTTTTTCTGGGTTTCAAGCATGGGTTTCAAGCATGGGCCAACATTTTAGCGTTCTGCTGTGTATTTTGCTTTGTTTTTTTTGCCGCTTTTCCTATTTCTGTTTTTGTGATCTTTTGTCATGATATACATACTACCGCCTGCTTTTTGCATATAGATGATTCAAGACATAGATTCTCATAGACTCTGTTATATAAAACCTTTCTTTTATATTTGCATAACTCCTGAAGAATCATGTATCGAATCGAAATGGTAGCCATCTAAGGAAGGCCTATCCTGACCGGGTTCTGGGAACTAAAAGCTTCGGCGGACAGTAATTTGTCTGATAGTGCTTATTTTTCCCAGAAAAAAAAAAGGAGGGCGTCTAGTAACTTACAGTGCGTTTGTAGAAATTCGACAAGCATGATTCGCAACTTGTCACCGCCGTTTCTAGAAAAGTATTGAAAACGTGGAAAATGTATTGCGGATATTGACGAGTGTCAATGGGATCCTTTTCCTCAAATGGGATCTATGACCACCAGGAGTGGTATTGATTCAACCAGCAATTCATGTATTGCAAAACGCGCTTGGTAGTGACAGTGTGCAGTTCAAATTTGGTGAGTCAGATCGACATCTCTACCGCCTGATTCAGAGTAAAGCTAAAACCTATTAAATTACGCAAATTAAACGTTAACCATAAAACTATATATAGAAAATTAAAAATAACCCTCTGTAACCTCATAAAGTCATGGTAGCCCCCCATAGTGATATATATTATACAAGTTGTTAGCTAATTCTATAATACACTGAAATGTAAACCGCTAGGAGTGTGGTATTATAGAACTACTGTTAATCCTCAGTCGCGAAAAATGTTCGGTTCCAAGGGGTAGCATCGGTTAAATTAATTGTGTTGTCGGTGAACCACCTAGATCTCCAGATATAACAATCAAAGTACTGGTCACCGCGACGGCTCGGGGAAACATGGTGGGGACGGTAGAATTTCGTGCCATCATCACGTTTTCGTCTCGTTTGCCCCTTTACTGCATTAAGTTTTAACTATTATATCGTTCGCATAGGACAGGTGGGAGTCTACCTCGAGCGGTCTGGGTCTCTGCAAAATTCACGACAGCATGTTTTGTTCGGTTGGTGGTTTCAAGGCTATTAGGTCAGCGCTGATGCCGAGCGTGTTCCTAGCCTCTCCGCCGATGATGCTATCGACAACCCCTTTGCCTTTCGCGCTGAAGCCATAGTCGAAATATCCTCAGGAGACCCATGTCGGGGCTCTCCCGAGCGGCTATGTTGGACTGAAGGATTAGAGCTTCGTCTAGTAAGGCCGATTAGTGATGTAACAAATAAAAGCCGAATTCGGAGCATAAACGAAACTGACGATATTCCTTTAATATAATTGTGATCTGGTTGACTATCTTCATTCATTCCTGCGCCGGGCCTGGCTGTTCGGAATACATTGCAAAGCTCTCCCATTGCCTTGCTTACATTTTGAGTATCGCATCTTGACCCGAAGCCGTTTCTTTGTCCAGGTCATCACGTTGCTTTTCAAGCCCATAGACTTGCGCTTGTATGTGCAGGAGATTTCGAGCGCTTAGCCAAGTGAATTTGCGGAAGGTGGAGGCTTTCATTGCGTTCAGTTCAATGTCACGAACAATCCCGTGTGGGTTCGTGAGCAGCTGCAGCTTTTTGAAAACCACTGAAGGGAGACTGCATAACGTGAGTGGCCCCACTGTCACGCAGCATCCTTGGTAATCTCGGATCCCGCTCCTGGTATAAGCGTGGCAGGAAGATCGTCTCCATGGGTGTTCTGTAAAGGGCGGGGTACTATGGCCATAGAGGAGATGGGATTCTGCCTGTCCCATTGCGTTAATTGTGAGGTCTGCAATTTTCTAATGACCATGCTAACGATTAATGAATCTCACAACCAGCAAACCAGGGGTGCTCCAACGCTTCGCGCGCTGTTGATCGCTTTTGAGGATCCAAGTTCATGATTCTCCGGATGAGATCCTTGAACTCATCAGCGACATTCGGCCACTCTGAGAATGGCTTGTAGGAATGATAGTCTGCCACCCGATCATCCCAAAGAAAGCTCAAGATCTGGCAGTTGACTGTGCTCATCGCCAACATGTGTCATGAGTTCATTCAATCCATCTTGATCTCCAAAAAAAGACACTTGACATTGCAGGCGAATGATGTGAGAGAAATGCACCTTTCAATTCATGTTTCTGCAAATCCTCATCGGCTCCAAAGATGGCTTTTCCAAGAATAGCATAGATGCATTGAGCAGGTTAGCTTAGAGCCTTCTCTCACAAGGGGGTAACCTACCACAGCTGTGAAGGAAAATGTGTCAGAAGGCTTGTTAAGCGCGCCTTTGAAGTGGCCCTCTGGGCTGCGCCAGCTATCATTGCCAGCTAACATCCCTTTAATGCACCTCCCTTCCTTTAGGGAGATACGCTGCATTTTCAAGATCAATGACCTGAACTTGCTCAATAGCTGTCTCTGGACCAGTACCACAATGGTTGACCAAGACATTATCAGGCTTAATATCTGGAAGCAAAATAATTTAGTTATGGAGTTGAAGAGGGTTTACCCTACCTAAATGCACAATATTATGACTGTGCAGTTCAGCAATCCCTTGCAAGCTGGCTTTCAGGATCTGCATTCTGGCTTGCATAGATATTTGCTTTCTAACAAGGCTTAGAAAATCATTATCCATGTACTTGTACACAAATATCTGCTGACCAGAAATTGTGTCAGATGGTAATCTTAGACATGGGCTTCTTTTAAGAAGCCGAGGGCGTATGTCCTCATCAAAGCTTGAGAAAATGGCCTTGGGAATGTCCTTTAGGACAAATTTGCCTTGTCCGGATCTGGAGCACTGTCAGCTCACTGAGCTGCGCTACATGATCGGGCGGGTAGTTATTGCTCCCACGTTGCCAACCAAACGCGACCGAGGTGTGGCCTCTCCTGAATCAGTTGCTTTGAAGAGATACCGACGTCCAGCAGCACCGACCAGTTCACTGGGAGGAGCCATATGCGCCCCAAAGGGCTGTGAAAGATTGAGATTTTTGACCAATGGATGCAGTGCAAAATACTCGAGCACGGCAGGTTTCGTCGCGTTCGAAGGGAGAAATAAATTAAAACAGGAGATTAACTACGCTGTAGTGCTCTGCGCAAGGGTTAGGTCGGGTGGTCTCGACCTGGACACTTGTGGCGTAGTTCAGTCACGTGACTTGTACATAGATTCCAAGTTTCCCAAGAGCGACTCCACAGTAATACCGTTGACAACTTGAACCCTTGGGCTTCAAACAGGCGACGTTGCGACAACATTCTCAGAACTCCATTATGAATGAATAGCGAATATTCAGTCTGTAGTCTTTTTACTGAAGCAGATGTGCAAAGCATTGCAAGATTGAATAGAACTGAGAGAAAGATATTGAAAATCGATTTATATGGACATCTTGCCCAATTTCACGAATACGAACTGGGTTGCAACGCTTCTGCTGGCTAGCCATGGCTTTATTGAGGCTGAGCGTGATAACTGACCTCGGTATAAAGATTCGCAACACCGTCACAATGATGGAATCATTACAGATGCAACTCCGGCAAGATTCGCAAACCTATCTCTCCACACTTCGACAATCTATGTATTCTTGCTATTCAAAATGCCTCGCCGCCTGAAGCAGCTCTTCAGCCGCCTATCGGTCAAAAGAGAAGATCCAAGTCTTGACTCACAATACCTCAATGTTTTCCTCGACGGCCGCACAGCCGGAAACAACGGCGACTACGACCTCGCCGAAACTCTCTTGTTAAAAGCAATCAACGGCTTTCAATCACTCCCACCCCACGCCGACCGCTCGTACAACCTGATCATCGCGCAGCATGTCCTAGCCATGATGTACAATGCACAATCGCGTTTCCAAGAGGCGGAGGCCATACTACGTCCCGCGCTGAAGGGGGCAGAGGAGGCACGGGAGAGATTTGGTCGCGATGAGGAAGATGTTATTGAAACGCTGCACAACCTCTCCGTCGTGCTGCAAGCGCAGGGGAAATGGGAAGATGCGGCGCAGATATATTCTCGGACGATTTCTCTGTCGTCTAAATTCAAGGGAGCACTGCACCCCCACACACTCATCCGTATTGGCGTCTGGGCGACGTTGACGGAAAAAAGCGGCAAGCTCGAGGAGGCGGAAGCGATGTATCGTCGTGCACTATCGGGTCTGGAAGGGGAGGATGTTCTAGGCCCGGTGGATGTAACGACGTTGGGTATTGCGTATAGTGTCGGCATGATTTGTCTCAAACAAGGCAAATATGTTGAAGCGGAGAGAATTTTGCGGCGGGTGTTGGATGGGAGGGAGAAGGTCCTGGGACCAGACGATAAATTGACCATTGCGACGGTGATTAACCTCGCTAATTGCTTGTCGAAGCGGGCGCAGGGCCAAAAATGCAAAGAGGATGGAGATAAGGGTGAAGAACAATATCAGGCCCAGGACCAGGAACAGCGGGGAGACGACAAATCTTCCGAAGCTGAGACCCTCTACCGTTGTGCAATAGACAGGTTAGAGAAAACGCTAAGAGGCGGCGATTTGGAGACGTTGAATGTGATTGATAACCTGGCTATCCTCTTCAAGGATTCAGAGAGATATGACGAGGCAGACAAGATCTTTCAATGCGTACTATCCGTGAGGGAAAGAGTGCTTGGGAAGGATGATGAGGCGATTTTCACAACCGTGTCTAAGCTGGGGAGCTTATACGCATTTATGGGGCAGTTTGATGATGCGGAGAAAATGTTGAAACGGGTAATTGAGAGACATGAGAGGGTGCTCGGAAAAGAGCACGCCGCCACGGCGGAGGCGGCGAATACGTTGGATGAAGTACAACGGTTGCGGAGTCTGGAAGAGAAGGAGAAGGACACACCGCAAACGGTGACTTGAATTGGCAAATTACATGGCTAACTGTCCCGTTCCACCTACTGAAGTATTGGCTAGAATGGAGTTGTGCTACTCTTCTAACTGGTCTACCGCAGGTAGAATTCTAAACATGTAGCCTTGACGCGAGCTTGCACCAATTCTAGGAACTATCTGTCTCATTCCAAGACTTAGTTTTCTCAGATCCAAATTTAACAGGGTTTTGTGATTCCCAAAATTCCGAGTTTATTGGAATTCGTATCAGTCGAAAGAATTCGTGTTGATATGGCATCAGGTTTTATTGAAATTTCCATGCGACAAAACAAAAAATCACATCCTAGATAATCTTGACAGTGAAAGAATATATGTTGCAGGTTTTTGCTTCCATAACTAAAAATGGCCACAATATCAGCTTTCAAAGGAGCTAATCATGAAAAGAGGGCAGAGCTGAAATAATAAATTTCAACTGCGCTGACTTTCACAGTAAATCTTAACATGAAGAAATTGATGAAGAAAGTCAGGATCACTGATTTGGCACTGTCGGAAATTAATGACTTGAACGATATTAAGCAGATTCACATTCTCAGTATTATCAACAAACCCAGGAGTTGAGAGTGAGTGAAAATGTCTCACTTGATCACATAAGATGTACAGAATTTGATTTATATATGCTTGCTGAGACACACTGGAAATCTGTTTTTGTCACAGATCAGTCAAGTGGAAAGTTCTCATCTCTGGAAGTGCTGATTGAACTTTCATTCTCAATTGCTAGCAATCAGTGCACCAGGTTTGCAATGCAGATTGTTCTTCATTGAACCCCAGCCAAGGAGGCAATAGTCAGGGTTACAATAATCTAAGGCCCAACCATCCATAGAAATGAGCAGATGAAAGAGTCTGAACACATTCTTGCTGCAGGCAAGTTCAACACCCAAACAGCCAGGTTCATCTTCAATGAGGTATGTCATCATCAAAGTCAGCGGGCACGGGTGCTGATATTATAGACTGTGCAACACATGAGAGTCCCAGAATCAAAGAGCAAGTCTGTGGAGGACTTGGACAAAAGACTCTCAGATGATATTTTGAAGACTGAACTCTGTGATCTGGAGCGCTGGCGCCTCGGTGTGTTTGATGTACCAGGGGTTATTTCATAGCAAGTAAACAGCGATCTGATGGAACTTCGTTCAGCCCATCTAACTATCTTTTTAGATCCTATGAAGTATCAAACTGAGGAGGCTCATGCGAACATACGCAATCTGATTGAGATTTACGTCATGAATAAATGCACAAGTATTCTGTAAAAATTTGATAAATCCACTACCGCGCGGGTTGGATGGCAGACTCTGGTTTGGATCCCAGAACCGTTATGGATGTGAAAGCCAATCTTGCAAATCAGGAGGTGGTATGTATGTACATACACTCAGTCTGCTTTACCATTGTTATTTAGTGCTTGCACTCGGGTTTTGGGCCGTGTTTGGGTTATTGCGGTGGGGGGCCTTGGTATCCGCCTGGTTGGATTCCGCCACGAGGACATGAAAAACGATGGCCAGTGCAAGCCATGGCAATTTAGGCGGCTGTGAAATTTTGAACCCTGCGAACCGATCCAGGTCGCATTATGTCGTGTAGACAAGGCAACATATCACTCGATAGTTCTAAAAGTAAAGATATACGCAGGATTGTCGCCGACTCTTCAAGCTGCGTAGCAGGTGAAGCAGAAACTGGTCACTTCCATCGCACGAGCATGCCTTTGGCCTGCCTTACAAAAACAGAGTTTGAGCCAACAAACAACGGTCGATCGCTTCGAACGGTACCTCGAATTCAATATAGTCAAGAGAGTTGTTGACGTCCCAAGCGCCGCCCTACGAGTGCTGTTCTGGCTTCCTTTTTCTTGACGCTGCAGGATCTGCAGGCTCTACTGTTTTGCGATTACACACAAGAACTTCCAGGTTAAGCTTATCCAAATTATGTAAGTACTGTAAGCATGCAATGAGCTGCCGCTCGCTTCCCATGATGATCCGATCATCAACAAGAAGAAAGTCTTTTTCTTTTTGGAAGCCAAGCCCGAGTTCGCTGTCGGAATCTGTTTCCAGAATCTCAACCAATTTCGTCCACGATGGCCTGTGAGTTCTGAAATCGACAATGTCTGCGATGGGAATTATGTCCTGCCGCATAGAGTCATCCGCCCTCTGGAAATGGGCCACCATATCTGAGAATGGGCTCCGCTCACGCAACCCGGGCAGGGACACGGCGTCGTCAGAGCCCGTTCTTGATTGCCCAAAGTACGGAGTATTAGAAGAATCACCTATTGGTTCAAGTGGCCTAGTTGGCTCGTATCCGCATACTGGCAAATCGGTATGCTGCAATGAAAATTGCTTCATATTAATTTGTGAGCCGACTAAGGCGCCAGACATAACTTGGACGGAACCAGGCTCAGAGAGACCGGAAAACGACACACCACACGTGGAATCCGCTGGTACATTTCTCCGTGAACTTCCTAGTCGATGCTGTAGCTCTTGCCTGGCTGCCCCTTCCATAATATCGCTTAATTTGGCTATGAGCTTTTTGTAATGATTATAAACTTTATTGTTGGCTGCGGGTGGAGGGACCCAGGATACGTACAGCTTCTGATGGCAAGCGGATGTACGTAGAGATCGTGGGTGGATTGCAAGGAATCTATCACACAAATAGCATGACTTTTTGCTCACTCCGATAAACCGAAATGAGGGTGTCCGCTCTGCATGGCAGTCATAGAAACCCACGAGTTGTATCTCAGCATGGACGCCAAGGGCATCGGGACACTGTTGTCGAAAGTGTGCTTCAGGGTTTGTGCCACCCCAAACTTGGGCAAGGCGAGAAACGTATCCGTTCTCGTTATCACCGCCTACGCGGCGGAGGGCCTGGCCCAGAGATAACTCGCTCTTCCGCAATGGGACCTTTGCTGGAGCCGCCACAGCTTCGATTGTCATTGAGTTAAACAGTGCCGGAACCTCAATGGCGAGCTGGGCAAATGCTCTAGACGCAATCCCGTACCGCCCCAGCTTGAAAATTATGGAAATCCATTTTTGGCTTGTGTTGGAGAACGCAGCATTGAGTAGTTCAAGGTAGTTATGCTTAGCGTTCCGCGCTAGTTTGATATAATGAGCTAGAGATTCTGGTTGAGAAACCTGATCTAGTCCATCCATCCTAGCGATGCTAGCGAGCCATGCATGGAATTGCTCCATATCAGGTGTCGAAACGTCCGGCAAAGACTCTAGGATCCGCTGTTGGACATCGGAGCGTGGACGCAGGATCGTATTTTGATAACCACGGAGTTCAGAGATGTATATCCGGAGACGTGAGATATCCATATGCACGATTTTTAACAAAATGCTGGCCTCTTTTTCCGCCATTGTGGATTCTGACCCAATGTCAGTACACAAATAGCCAAAGAGTAGGATCGGACTACAAACCTCCACATGCAATGCTGGTTAAATCACTGATAATCGATTGTGCCTGTAACAAGGTGTCAGGGTTCACACCACCATTACTTGCAATCCGAATGACCGTCCCTTCCGGTTGGGATTCTTCCATGCATGCTGCAGACACACAGTCACCACCCTTGCGAGCAGCGCATATGAGCGCGAAGGAATCTAAGAACTTCCGTTTGAGAAATCTTTCTCTATCATGTCCAATCTCACTGGTATCTATTGCGTGTGAAGCGGGTTCGCCACGGACGGGATCTAGGGTGTGGAGCAATACAGCTGCTCCTAGAAAGCGATTTCGAGCCTTGCCAGTCACTGTTAACGAAGCCATTTTTTGGAGAAATTGATTTTAAATTGTAAGTTACATGATCCACCTTCTCGGAGCTCTGAATCCTCCATGTTCGTATAGTTAGTGTGCCTTGTGTCAATTTCAAGATGTGGGATAGCCAGAAATGAATAATGGTCCAGTACACTGTCTTTGATCTGCCTGTTTTTAAAAAGTATATGACCCTTGACCACGATGACGACATGCTTACCTAGCCGCCACTCTCCTGCAGGGTTTGACTGACGCCGCGGTCTACAAATTACCTGTGCATTAATCAACTGATACATACGACCATAGGGAGTGGAAAACAGGGCTTCCCGTCCGCTCAGCCATACTTAAGCCACTCGCCGGCCGGCTAGTAGTTGGGTGGGTGACCACCAGCGAATCCCGGCTGTCGTATGTTTTTTTTTTGGGTTTTTTTTAATTTTATATCATACTTTTGCTCTACAGGGGTTTGAATGAAAGATGAAGTCATCTTGGGAAAGTATATGGGCTTCAAACCCCTGGGTAGGTGTTGAGGGGGTGGAATTTTGGAAGTTTCTCTGGGGCGAGTTGTGTCGTGGGAAATTAATTTGGTGCTTCCTACGTGCTCCGCAGCCGGCTACACTGGAGCAAGATATAATGAAACCACTTCCAAAAATTAAAAACACATGAGCAAGCTACTAATTGAAAATAAATATTCATACTGGTCTGAGTAATCAACGTACTTTTTATCTGAAAAAGGTTTTGGCCCAGTCATGATGAAGAATTGGGTTGAATTGAAAAACTTTCGGATTTGATGAATCATCAATTAGTATCATTGCTGACAGATTGATTAATGAACTGCTAAATAATATCAAGCAATTTAGCAAGGCTCTATATTTGAGCAAAACTCTTGATCTGAAACAGACTGAAGATGAGAATCAGCAGTCAATGTGCTTCTTGAGCATCAAGGAGGAAATTGAGATCACATTCAGCCAGGCTGAACACCTCTTGATTCATGTTTCAACTTTCATTTGTGACAACTAGGAAACTGATTGTTGGCTGGGATTACTGTAGGAACGGATCCAGTGGGATCTCTATACTTGAGAAGCTGAGACTCGAGAGACAAACTGAATAATAGAATTGTTTCCCCCTAGAACAAACACTCTCCATCAGAAACTGGCCTTTGTCAATTCAGAAAAGCACGCATGAAGAAAGGGTTACAGCTGAATCTGAGTTAGGCAAAGATTAACACTGTTCTTCAGGTTTGAGCTCAATCAAACTATTCTCACTTCTGCTAAAATACAGCTCATTTCACATACTCTATGTATACTGTCATACTAATACGAGTATATCTCTCAACGTTCTTCTTCACTTTCGCTACTGGGTTAAATTAGGTTAGAGTTCGTGCTAGACTTGGAATTTTGCAGATGTAGTTACCTCTCAATATTTTCAGTAGCATTTCTCTACTTTTAAGAGC
This sequence comes from Emergomyces orientalis, assembly GCA_002110485.1. Lineage (NCBI taxonomy): Eukaryota > Fungi > Ascomycota > Eurotiomycetes > Onygenales > Ajellomycetaceae > Emergomyces > Emergomyces orientalis. Next base: position 1,042,756 of record MOWL01000046.1, read on the forward strand.
ATGCTAGTAATCAAAATGTTCGACGGCAGATTTAGGCAGTAGATCAGTATTTTACTAATACATTTATTCTCTTAATATTTCATTCAATACTGAAAGTTGTTTTTTAATATTGAAAGGCACAAGTGACTGATATAATTGGCTCTTGGTGCTGTACATGTACGGCACATCGATTCTACTAAACTTCCCATAATTTTTAAAAAAATTCATGTCAGATCACTCAAGAACCCATGCAACATTGTACAGCGTTTAAAAAAAAATTCATCACGGCTTTTCCGAGCCGACAAAGTTCTCGGTTTCGGCGTTCCTGAAGGAGGCAAATCTCGCCAAGCACTCTTGAGCTCTTGGGAAATCCCCGGCCCAATCAGGTTCGGCATTCTGAACCAGGACGGCGGAGCCGGAAACAGATTCCAGATCATGGTTACATGAGAGATGTGCCAGTTACAACGCGTGAAGGAAATATGTAGTCACGTAGGTTTTTCCTTGCGTTGGGAAAATATGGCAGTAAATTAATCAGCGCTGCACTTTACCAAAGTCCACATGCAAGGAAAATTAGATTGGGCTGTTGCGAATTAAACCATGAGAAAGATATAGAAAGATATAGAAAGATATATAAATATGAAACATAGTCTATCTAGTGTATGTACATAGTAGCTGGGAAGATAGATAGTGAAGAAAAAACAAAAGGAAAGAAAGGGAATGGCTAGATAAGGCCTAGGTAGCAGCATAAAAATATTCATCTCCTACTCCCCCTTGTAAATAGCCGTGGCATTGCCAAGGAATCCAGTGAACGCCTGCTCAGCGACGTGAGGGACGATCGATTTGGGGAGGTCCTCACCCTTCTCATTGCGGTCATCAACAGTCTTCTCCTGGGTCTTCTCGATCCATTCCTGCGCAGCCTTGAACTCACGCTCGGCCTTCTTCTTCTGGCCCTTGTCGTGGGCGTCAAGCATGTTGATCAGGTGCTCGCAGGCGTGGGCCCACTGGCTCGTGACGGTCGTCCAGGGCCCTACTTCTGTGGCAAATTCCTTCATGGCCATGCCAGGGAGGATTTCGGGCAGTTTGGTGAGGAGCTGGAGACGCTTGCGCAGAGGCTTGGAGCCGTCGTTGCCCTTCCCGCGGGCAGACCGGCCGGCCCAGAACGCCTCGATGTCCTTGTCGAGCGCGGGCGAGTGGACCTCGGGGGTGCGGTATGGCCAGTTCTGGTTGAGATCGGAGAAGGCGACAAGGGCTTCGTGGACACGTCTGTCGCTGCCTGCGAGCTCTTTCAGGACCGCGGCCATCGATTCATCGGCGTCGTAGGCGGGTGCGTTCCACATGTAGTCGGCGTAATTGGCGAGCGAGGGAAGCGAGGCGTAAGGCTCGATCATAGGGTTCGCGGTGAAGCCAAGAAGGTACTTATACAGATCGGTGGCACGGTCAGTGAGTGGGTTGAGGAACAGGCGGTCACGCTTGCCGTCGTTGACGGGGAAGTTGTCCCAGACGAACATCTTTTCGGTTACATAGGTCTTGAGGGCGCGCTGGACGCTCTCAACTGTGATCTCGTCACTGAAGACACCTTCACCGGTCCACTGAATGCGGATCTTCTTGTCCAGAGTAGTGCCAAACTTCTCCTTGTAAGGATCGGGCTGACTGCCAGCGTAGTTGGTCGGGACGGTCTCGAGGTCGAGGAGACCCAGGGGTTCGACGTACTCCTTCTGAATGCGGTTCAGATAGTGAGTCTGGGCTTCAGCCAACCAGTGCCAGTTGCCCGTGTTTGGCCACTTTTTCTTGTCCTCTTCGCAGTGGAACTGGAGAGGAATGTCATCGAGGGCAACATAGAAGCTGCGGACACCGAGGTCGCGAATCTGGTTGAACTTGGTGGCGGTAGCGTTGAAATCTTCCTCGGACGAGTAGCAAACGGACGCACCTGGCGAAAGAGCATAGGTGAAGTCGACATGGTTGGCATTGGCAGTGCTGATGAGCTCCTTGATCTGGTCAAGGGCCTCACCGGTGTACAGGTCACGCCACTCAAAACGGAGCTTCAGGTCATCCTTGGGAGTGTAGATATAGGTATTGATTTTATGTTTGCCGTAAAATTCGTAGTGGTCGAGACGGGACTGATGAGACCAGGGAATGCCATAGAAACCCTCGATTGAGCCACGGATGGACATGAGCGGCCAGTCGCGTACCTTGACGCCTGGGACACTGTCCCGATCGACAAGTTGGCGCAGGGTCTGGGCCGCATAGAAAGTGCCGCGCTTGTCTACACCATTGAGAACGATGGTAGGTTGGTTTCCACTATAGCCCGCTGCAAGGACGTAGCCGTCGGCGTCGAGGTCAGCCGCAGAATTTCCAGCCAGTGCCTGGGCGACGGCGGAGGCATCGGCGTTTTCCTTATCGGTGCCAATGAAGATTTGCGTGCCCTTTTTCTTCGAGTAGCCATCGAGCGAGTCTGAGACCGTGGGTTTACCGCCAGCGGAGATCACAAGCTGCTTGACTGTGTCAAGCGTGACCTTGTCTTTGGCATCGCCAGTCACGATGGTGACATGACCGCGGAGTGAGACACCCCGGCCACTCGAAGAGATCTCTTGCGGAGGGGGCCAGACCTTGGGGAGTTTTGGCTGAGTAGGATACCCACCAGGAGCAGCATCGACTGGCCCAAGAGCGAGGAGGGCGAGAACAAAAACCCGGAGGCCTGTGGAACGATATGAGAAGACCATGATGATGTTCTTGCTTCTCGCAGCCTTGTAACAGGTTGAAGGGTGAAGAAGGTTAGCAGAACCCAACGTAGTCAGGGACGCGGTTTATATATTATTACTTTTCCGCATATCATCGCACATCGTCATACCCCGGTGCCGGTGGGGTTAACAGAAAATGCATATCCATCACCCTGACAGTGATAAGTCCGGGGAATAATATGGGGCATGGAGTACGAAGTAGTTGCAGACATGACAAGACCAGCACTGTGGAGGTAGAGAAACGGCCTCCTGGTCCCTGTGGTACAGGTACACTGCAACCGTTACAGCTTGTTCAATCCCGTGTGCAACCTTGGGGATCGCAAGCTTGAGCAGAGGCCACAAAACCACGGCCAAGATGAGATCCCTCGTTACCGGTCTCGGAACATTATTATCAGCCACGATGAGGTTTGGCCGAAATTTGTTATGTTTAAGCTCTGAATAGTAGCAGACCCTGAGCCACCGAGCAGCAAATTATGACAGGTATTGCCCCCGGAATATTATTAATTTCGTTCATGACCTGTCGCGTGGTTGACAGATGGTCTTTTTGCGTGGGTGTGGGGAAATGCTGGAAGTCAGAACTAGATAGGGGGAACAGCCGTCACTGGCACCAGCTTCAAAAGGCGCGGAAAATCGCAATAAAAATAATGCGTCGGCTATAAGGCCTTGAACAAGTTCTCCACCAGTATGAGACCGCCCAGACAAATGACGAGTTCGAATCCTCGAATCAAGCTTAGCTCACTCCTAAACAAACGTCTAAACTTGGACCAAGGAAGCAAAAAAGCCCACCGAGTTTGGAGATCGGCATTTTACCGAGCGCTAGTGATCAATGATTGATACGCAAAGCAGGCCGACCCCCTCCGCCGAACAGCAAAGTTCTCCTCACGCGAAGTTAGAGCCTCGGTCGCAGCTAAAGTATCACATAAATCGGACCCTGATCCGATCCGATCCCTTGCTACGCTCGCCGTAAAAGGTTGTGCCGACTCATCCTTTTTATCTCTCTTTTTGGAGTTCACAGCCTAGGGGAGCTGACCAGTTGTCCTCCTTTCATTTGGAAATACAGAAAGTTCACGTTGATAAGAACGCCCTCTTAAAGAACAATGTATACAAACCATTGCGCTTTATCTCAAGTTGCGGACTTCGAGCTCTGTCATCACTTCAAAGGTTGAAATTTGTCCGGCCAACTAGCCAGCAGCTAGCCAGAAATGGATAGACCAGCCCACTAAAACTGGTGGTTAACTGCACGACGGTTGCTCTTGAACGTGCCACCCTTGATATATGCTTCTCCACATGAGAGTGCAACGTCCGGGCCAATTATTCTGTATTATTCCACATGAATTCCGATGGGCCCATGGCAGACAAAGAATGAGTCCTACTGAGCGGAAGAAGAATGAATACACCCTAACTAAAACCTTGCAGAGCTGATACGGCAATTTCCAATTCCAAGCCGTTCTGGGCGGTTTTCAACAACGCTTTTGATTGCGAGTCTGCCATGAAAGAGCAAGCGGGATTTTGGCGAGAAGAGACATTCGGATTTTGACCGCCCGTTACTGATTTCTCAACAACTTTTTGACTCTACACTTTAATCTTTGTATAGTGTGTTCTCTTGCCTATTCCGGCATTGTTATCAGATTCCCCTGACAATCAGGGGATTTTTTATTTCTCTTATATGCCTATAATCAAATTGCTTCAAGATTGTGAAGCGGGTGAGGACCAAAATGTGCCACGCGGCTGAAAAAGTACAAAAAAGTCAAACAAAGGGAAAAGGAACAACCCAGGGTTTCGGTCCGAGGCACTCCCTGGGGTGGGTCGGCAATGGCCCGAAAATACTAATTAATCCAAAAGAGCCGAAGGATCTGGGGACGGTTACTCCCTCGTATCTCTGTACTTTGATATATTACCCACGACATACAAGAACATCAGACCTGTTATGTTACATGGCCTTCCCGCAATGCTCAGGAATCCGGTGGACCGGATCGAGGGTCCAGTTTTGTGCAGAGTTCTGACCGTGGCGCACTGACTTTGCTATCGAAGTCAAACCCTCATCGCGGCAGTCAATTGATATCCTCTACCCCATAGTGCCAAGACTCTCCCTACGCAGTATGGTCCCGGGTCTCGTTTTCCAGAAGCAACTTTACAGCCGTCTCGTGCAGTGGTCCAAGCGCTCCACTACTGGTGTCGTAATGGATGCGAACGAGTGAAATGGCGAGGGGTAGAAAGGAACCGAATTAAGTAACCTGAGCCAAGCTGACATCAAAACTGGTCGGCGCGCGGTGGTATCTGAAAAGAGACTTAACGACTTTGCGGCTTTGAGCGGAGGTTTCTACTACTGTTGTGGCTTGGGCTTGGTTTGAATCCTTCTACAATCATGAACTCCGTATCCAGGGAGAAAATGGCTCACCGACCCGTCCTAGGCGGAAAGGTCACAACAGATTTTATCCAGGATTTGGTATGTCAAAGGTAAAGAACTCTGTTGGCTTTGAGTCTCACGGCTTCAAGAGATTCGGTATTGATGTGCCAGGGCGACCTCGAGACAGAAGGGTTGAGAGTCTGGTGTATTCTTTATCCAGTTTGGATGCACTTCAGTCCGGTTTGTTCCCGGGCCAATGGATGCAAATGTTGATGGAAGCATGTATCCGAATGGGGCATCATAAAGAGCCTGGAGCAAGCCAATACGAATGTGACGGTGCGGCGAGCGCTTTTCGAAACTACGTCACAGGGGAGAGAAGAGGTATGCGGAATTCCTTTCCAACGACCCAAAGCCGCCTGTAGTTTTTTTAGGATGACGGACTGCATGCGACTTTTAGAGCTCATGGGAGCTCGGTTCCATGATGGGGAGGGATGGAGAAGTCGAGGGAATTAAGACCAACCCATTCAACATCACGATGACCAAGGTTGGTAGCGGAACGCCGTCTAGGCGTGAAGAGACCATTCCAACATTGACCGCGTATCTAGCGTAGAAGAAGCAGTGGTGCGAAGAGGAGGCAATTTGCAGTTATTGCAGTTGTTGGACGAATACCGATGTCTTTGGAACCGCGAGCTGGTGATTTGGGGGATAGCCTTATATGTGATAAACACGATCAATAATATTGGTCAATGGATACTGCAAAACATTGAGGACCCTGGCCGTTTGTTCCAGGATGCTTGTTTGTTTGGCTTGAAGACTAATAAACTATGCTCTCTGGAGTATATCTGGAGTATGTCTGAAGCATATCTGAAGCAAATCTGGAGCATATCTGGAGCATGATTATAATATTCTACTCTTTAATCATTGCGAGCATCAAGACATACAATTAAAGGCTGACAGGTATTGATAATTCTCCCTGTTCAATATATCGGTCCAGACAATAATCCCGGCTTCATACCCTCTTTAGCTGGGTTTTAAGCCACTTGCTGAGCACCAGCGCATTTCGGATAACGGCCCGATGCGCAACACACGATCAAGATGTGATCATTGAGCCTCCGCGCAATTTCAATGCACGTTGCAGAATTTGTTGTTGATGTTTCTTTGGGTAATAATAGAGACTCATGAAGATAGCCATTTTCGCATCGCCGTTTGTGAGTGGTGATAATGTGAGCATTAGGCAAGTACTATAAACATAAGGTGGATAATCTGGAGAGTGATATATCCAAAGATTGTGTTCTGTTGTGATGTTTATTTTTAGTTAATTAAGCAGCAGCTCGGATATGGGATATGAGGCGCAGCCCCTGGTCTGTTTATATTCTCTGACTACATAAAATTGACAAAGTCATTCATACACTCGAAACAATGAACAATATCACATCTCTCGTTGGGTGTATCTCACAACGTCAATATTCTCGCTATGTTCACTTATTCTAATAATAATGTTCCAACATTCCTCGCCTTGCCTCTGGAGATTCACAGGATCATCTTTCAAAACATTTCCCAATCTGTCAGGATACACCAAAAAGGGGGCGGAGCGGAACATCTCGCGATTTTACAGGTGTGCCGCCAAATCTACCACGAAGCTGTACCGTTCGTTCTCTCCAATGTACTCGTCTTCTGCGATGGGAACGCGGAGGTGATCGATACTCTTACCAGGATGAGCCCTACACAAATCACACAACTTCGAAACATGCTAGTCCACCATTGCCCCGTGGGATTCAATTTATTTCCGGGTTCCAGCAATTCACAGCCAAATGAAAAAGGTGGAACCCCCCAAAAGGGTCATGGTTCGAATGAGAGCAACGCCGCCGATTCATCCGATTCTGAGGACGACGAGAATGATAGTGTCCGATACTTCCATCTCGGTGCGGTTCTCGCTTTATTCCAGGGCCTGCAGCTCGACCTTCTTGAAGTCTTTACCGTGATAAGCGGAGGGCCGTACTCAGGTTACCAAACTACGGACTGCTTCGGGTCCCTACTTGAGGCTGATGGCTACCGGCAGCTTTGGATGAGAGCGGCTGGAGGCGATGGAGACGCGTGGCTTGACATACCGTCTACTTGGAAATGGAAGGACACTATTATGGCCAAGTTCAAGCCACATAATGGGTGGATAGTCCGGATCAAGCTTCCCGGTTATGAATGGGAAGCGTTTCAGAGATCTGATAAATCTGATGGCCTGTGGAACAGAGCTCAGGAAGCGGGATTTACATTAGTTGAAAACCCTGCCGACGATGAAACACAAAGTCAAGACGACAATAAGAGCGATGATACAGCCGACATCTTTGTGAATAGGGGTGATGCAGATTTTGCCGTCAAATTGGACGACAACCGAGTGTTGAGATGCACTGAGCGGGATGCTGGCTGGATTGAGAGTCCTATGTTCTTCAAGAGCATGTCGGATGCCCTGAGGAAGCTTTTTAAGGAAAATAGCTGGGAGAATATTCAAGCCATGGATGGATTTGATGATGTTCTGTTGACTGTTGGAATGAAGGGGATGCTGTCTATGCAAGGAGGGATTAACTAGGAGTGGATATACTTCACGACAAGAGTCCTCGCATGAAGCAAGGAATAACTATAGAAGCAGCCGCTTACTAAATATTTTTGCAGTGATACCATGCTCAAGCTCATAGCCGGATAACATTTTCATTGGTAGGGCAGTGAGAGACGATATACATTTCGGCAGATGGCGGACCAGCCTGGTTGTTATCTTTTATTATTATGCTCCTCGAAATAATCATAAGCTGCTTTCATCAATTAACGTTAGAGTAACTTAATCAAGCTTTGCACATTGAAAACCATTTAGCTTACTAGCATGGGCAAGGAATTTTAAAACCGAAATTGTCTAAAAATAACCAACAAACTCTTCGGTGCGCCGCTTGTATTCCTTTGATTCCAACCTCCAACAAAGATATGTGCTTTCTCAGGAACTGAATATCCAATGCTAATCCCCAGTTAACTAGGATAAACCGATCGGTTTCTTTGTTGATTTTCATGCCCTCCACCTCCTTATGCCCAACCACCAACCGTGCGACTGAGCCAACTTCTTGATTCTATCAGTTAGCTGTTCAGGTACTGTTGGCTACACGAAGAGCTGCTTCACCCAGAGGGGTTTCATAAATCTCCCAGGTACATGCCCTGGGTGTGTGTTTTGCCGTGAACCAACTTGCAACGCCCCTCAAATGGCCGAGGAAGTACTTCTTATCGCAGCTATAGGCGACTAAGGCGATACTAAGGGCAGATTCCTTTGTCGCGGTAACCCCATATTCGGGATTTATGCATGCATGTTTCAATATGCTGCCGTCATGGAAATGGGATGCAACCGCAGCACCTGGCTCCGAATCCCGCTGTGTCTTCAAGTTGGGGGAGGAGTATTTCATTTCGTGATTTGCATTCCCAGGGCGGAGAGGTACGTGAGAAAACTTTTATACCCCGTATAATAAGGAATCAATCCTGCGGCGTTCATGTCATGTTTGTGAACATGAATTGAAGCTACTAGGTACATTTGATGTGCTGTCTTCACCTGAGATATGTTATAAGAGGCGGTAAGAGTCTGGCCCTTCCTGAGATATACGCATCATATATTGTCAGTCGACGGAGCCGCGAAAGGTAAACGAAGTTCTCGCCAACGCCAACGCCAAACCATCTATCCACCAAATAAACCCAGAGTCGTACCAATGGGGCCGAAAAATAAAAATAAACATCGCTCTCTCGAGGCTCTGTCCACATTGGCACGAGAGCCATGCAGGTCACTCCGTTTCATGCACAAATTTCTTTATATTGGTGTTCTAACCATATAAATGTTATGCATCATGCACCACGAAGATCATTCTGTTATTTTGTTGGATTAACAGGGCCCAGATCTCACTTTTTTTCTGCAAGCAATATGGCCGCTTGGGGAAAGAATTCTGCTGGGGGGTATATAATAACTCGGCGCCCCATGTCCATAATGCCCTGCTGGTCCAAGTTCAATGATCTGCCAATTCAAACTCAGTGTTGTCGATTGAAGCGCGGTCTCCCGTTCACGGATAATATCAATTAAATTCCTTTGATCTCTCCGCATCAGCCTTACTACGAGCGCGCACGGCGCCCCGGAAACAATGATACGCTATTTACTTGTCGGAAGCCTTTCCCTGTCCATTCCTCTTGTAGTTGCTGTGGATGGGTGCGGCAGCGGAGGAATTAATTGCCTTGGTACCTCTCTAGGCAAAATTTCCCAAAAGCCTACCCGACCGCTCTCGACGGTTTATATATATTCCCCCGTCACAACGATAACCTTACCCCGAAGGGATGTCACGGATACAACATATCCAACGGCAGGACTGGGACCCCCAGTGGCCGCGACTCCCGAGACGACTCCGACGAGTTCGGTGACTGTGACAGCCCCTGCGAATCCCGCAACTCCTATGCCACATTCAACCTCCGCAATTCCTGAAACTCCTGAAAGCCTGGAGTATCCCCCACCTCCTGCAAATCCGGAAACATCTTTCCCAACGGTCCCAACTTCAAACCCGAAGCCAAAGTACGATATCCGACCCCAGGATGAAACTGCGCCGCAGTATGGACCCCGGCCACCGTACGAAACCGAGCCGGTTTACCGACCAAGAGCTATCCCAGCTCTTAGACGTGTGCGTCGGGCAGATAAAATTTGAAGCGTGGCAAACTAGAGTAAGTATTAGACCATGGTTGGCGCGCGCATCTCCCGCTCTTTCCCTCTCATACTTCCTGGCCTTTCTTTTTCTTTTCTTTTCTTTTCTTTTCTTTTCTTTTCTTTTTTTTTTTTTTTTTTTGGTATTTTTCTCCAGAAGATTGTTAAAGAAGTGAAGGCTTGCTATATGAGTGACTGACAATACCTCATAATCCAGAATGGGATCTATTTTTTGCCCAGGGGGTCGTCGTTGTGATGACGGAAAGCTTTATGCTTTCCACAGTGACGGTTGGTGTAACTTTGGGACTAATGTGCCTGCCCCGCGTCCACCTTGTAAGGATTCAGGTATCTAAATTTTGTGAGCTTGAGGGTTGGGCTTTTAAGGGTAACTAAGGGGGTGATGGGGAAGGGAGGTTAGAGAATGAGGCCGTTTTTAATACTTACTGAGCGAGTTGCGCTTATGGCGACCCTGATATGTTCGGGAACGTGTGAGCGGGCTAATCTGTTTTCATCAATTGTATCTCAGCAAATGATTTATCTTTTTGAGATGTCTCATCGATCCCTTTCCACTTGTTCTGAGCTTTTTTGTTTGTGGAGACCGTGGGAAGAGGGTAGCGCTATTTGTAAGTGGTGCTATCAAACCACTATTTCCCTCCCCCCTTATTCCCCCCCTTTTTTCTTTGAAATATGCAATAGAAGCTGTGATATAGCAGATTTGAATTAGGAGCAGCAGAAGGGAAAATTGAATAGCATGAAGGAGATATGTAAGATCATTATTCATTTCCAAATTGTATCTCTCCAGCCTCTTTCTATCCAATCCGTTTATCTACCTGAGTAAAACAAAAAACCATCAATTCCGTAGTTCCACTCGACCTTACACGCCATCTACGCCGTCTAAAACCCTTCTAAAGTTTCAAGCTCCACAAATGACCTTACCTCCAACTCACAAATAACTCCCCTCAACTCCCATCCGCTCCCCCGCCGCTCTCCGAATAAACTCCGCCACTTTCCCAGGCCGACTAATCATCGGCGAATGCCCCGCATCTTCCAATATCTCAATCCGATCCTTTTCAATCCCCGCACCGAAAGCCATGCGAGTCTGCACATTGAAGGGGACGGCGCCGTCGAGTTTGCACATTAGATAGGAACAGGGGTAATGGCGGTAGGCTGGGTAGGTGAGAGGGGAGAAGAAGACACTGTCGTTGGGTTAGTTGTGGGGTTTCAGACCGGGTGCCAGGGGATGGAGCGGAGTGGATTTGGGGTGGGGGGGAGGAAGCGGAGCCTTACGGGCGTGGTTGTAGTTTCAGTTTACTGGACCAGAATTGCTGGGCAAGGGGCGGTAGGTCGTTGTAGAAACGGCGCGGGCCGTCGAGGGTGCGGATTAGTTCGTCCTGTCCGTGTCAACTAATATTTTATGAGTGAAGCAGAAAGGAAGAAAGGAAGAAAGGAAGAAAGAGAGAGATGCATAAAATGAATGAAGAAAAAAAAAAAAAAAAAAAAAAAAAAAATATTACCTTCAACTCAAACCCATTCAACTCTGTGCGCTCTGGTGTCCAGAGGCCTCTGCCCACAGGCATAACCATCCCAACAATGAACACAAGATGCACAATCCTGCCGCGATGAGAAATGTATTTTGCAGATTCTGTGTCGCCATTCATTTCTTGTGCATCTAAGTTCTTCTTCATAGCACCAGACTTAGACCCAGATTCAAAACCATCGCCTCCATCAGCCATCTCTATCACCTCACCCCCATTTCCATCACGGCTATAACCCCTCATCTCCCCATGAAACGTCTTCAATGCCTCACACCCCGCCACGGCAGCATATGAATGCATAACTACAACGACATCTTTGCCACAGTCCAACACAGCCTCGATACCACTCTTGATGGCATCCACATCGCAGGAGAAGTCAGGAGAGGCGGGAACCATGCCGGGCGACTTGAGTGGGGTAGGGTAGACGGAGTACTCTGCCTTTTCTAGTAGAGGCGTCACAAAAGTCCAGACGGAAGGAGATTGCCAGGCGCCATGGATTAAGATGATTGTCGGCTTGGTGGACATTGTCGATCTGAGACGATTGAGGATGGTGTAGGAGTGTGTTTGAGATGCGTTCGAAAGGACAGTTAGGGACTGCAGATAAGCTGAGGTGGGGTTTGATAGTACACTTGCTTTTCCTTGGATGATGAACACGTTCTGTTCATGTGGAGTAATAACCCAGATAGATGGCGGAAATGTAAGAGAAGGTGGTTTATAAAGAGTCTAAAATGAAATCTTTCCCATGTGTTCTGGCGATATACCATATGCTGTACATGGAAAAATCCTGACGAATAACACAGACCAGCCAGAGATAGAGGATAAAGAAATCTAGAAATCCAGAAGATTCCTAGCTAATTTCTCTCTCTGAAAAGACCACAGGACAAAAAAGGGCAGGCCCCGTTTCTCATAAGGGAACCCGGCTTCAACTATAGGCCAAAAATCGAAAAGCAGCCAGGGCAGCCATATAACGGGATCAATGCATAAACAAAAGAGAAAAAGATGACAATAACACATCTTTTCGGCTTCGTACGCGACGGGGTTAGGCCAGGGGCAAGGGAGTCCAAATTAGTGCTCTGCAGCGCTGAAATTGTATGCTGCGAATGCTTGAAAAGAAGGCCGGATTTGGGAATTGCAAATTGATACTTTTTCCGACACTAGGATATTTTGCAGCTGTTGTTTTATTTTGGATCCTTATCCCGTTCCTGTCCCTCTGCTCAAGCATAGATAGTTTTCAGCTCGGAAGAGGATGTGTTTTCTTTTTCGGCGACGGCCATATTTTTGTTAATAATACAGGCTTGAGGCAATCACAAGTTAGGAAGTATACTAGTAGGGAAGTTCGAAAAAATCGGGATCTTGGAAGACTCCATCATTGCGCTCCACACATGGCTTTTGTGCTGGCATCCTTGCCATGATGTTTTTTGTAGCAAGGCGATCGGAGTCTGGAAATAAAAGAGAATGAACGAGAATATGCATCAGCTGATAGTTATGTCAGCTGGTCAACCAAATAAATATACGAAGGCTGGGATTGTTATCCTCAAATGAATTAAATAACTAGTACCAATACTGAGTAACCGGCCCCCAGATGATTTATACGCTGCTGCTCACCTTCATTCAACCTTGAACGTTGCTTTTCGTATGGAGGTGGTGGCATGAATCTGACCAGAGGTTGGAGGTGAGCGGCAGCTTAACAATCATCCAGGGGCCGGTTACTCAGTCTACACAGCCCACAAGCTGTATGTGTGATTTTGAAGTGGAGGTTGGCGTATGGAATGAAAAATGAAACATATTGAATGCAGAGCTCTGATATTCCATTTCACCTGCAACTCATACTAATGGCTCTCCTATCATAATCCAGCTCTCTGGCTTCAAAGAAGTCATGAATGTTGCCACACATGATTTCTTTCAGAAAAAATTTCAAATGGCTGGGCTTTCTTGACCTGATGGTTCTCAGCAGCTCTTGAGAAATCAATTCAGCTTTCAGCGGTGCAGTGCAGTGCGTTCTGTTGTTCTTCACTCAATACCTCTCTAGTCTTACTGAACATTTTTATACTGAGAAGTAAAAGCACAGAAGCATTCCACGTTCAGCATTGAAATGAGACGATTAACTACTCTGCCAGTAAGAATAGAGACTGGTGAAAATCGAAACTCAGAATAATGTGACCTGAAGGGCAAGGCTTTCTCTCTTGTTACTACTCTGTACTCCGTAGCTATCTTTTATGAAGCTAAGCTGCTGATCTGCAAGTCTCGGCAAAATGCTACACTGATTGCTTAATTAAACCTTTCTTCTGCTGGTTATTTGTTGCTCTCGAGGCATTAACCTTGTTCCCCCAAACTATGGGCATTTTACAATCCAATTAGATCTGCAACTTTAATATGCTATGAGCGTAGCTTGAGCAGGTCTGAATGAGGTTGATGAGAGGAACTTCCAGAGGTTTTCGGTCGGATGAAGTCACTGTGGAAATGAGCTCATCTCATTGGCCAAGACTACATTCCCGGAGACATCTGCGCTGGCCGTGATAGGGCCTTTATTAACAGTATAAACCCCAACGCATCGCAAAAGAGAAAGAAGAGGAGGTATTAGAGGGAGATAGAAGAGAAAGCGCTCATCACTATCAGGCTAAGGTCAGTTATTATGCCGCCAGCTCCTCCCTTGTTCCACGTCACCTACTAACTTGAATCGCAGCAGGATGATGACGGTGATAAACTTGAACGTATATCAGTGTTGGCGCCACAGCGGCACGTCCCAGCGGACCTATGCTGAAAGCCTGAAGTTAAGCTCAAAACTGACCATCCAAATACTGAGCCTTGACTGGGCTGATAGAGGATGCCGTGCCTCCTGAGCCAATACCTGGGCAGCACGAGCAGATTTTGAGGCCTCCAACGCCCACCATGGCTTATTGTGAGTCAACCTTGGGTAGGTAGCTCCCATCTAAAAGATGAAACGAAAGAATCTTTGAGATCTTACCAGAAGGGTTGTTGCCACCTAACTGTTTGTCACGGCCCGGTGTTATTCATTGTTAGGGCTATATATATAGTCCCCTCCAAGGCACACAGAAACAATAGTAGCCTGAGCTAAACAACTCTCATACTCCTACATCAAACCCAGTCGTACCACTGCGCGCGCGTCTTCTCCAGTTTGCCCCATATTGAGATATTCAGTAATCAGTCTCGCCGTCTTCCTGTTTGGGTTGTCTTCTCGGATTGCATGTCGATAGTGATGCTCAGTATCTCACCTTCGTTCCTTGAAACCCAATTTTAATCGATGTTCAATCAAAATCCACACTATTTCTACCTTGGTTATCGCACTTAACCCGCTAGTCACCATGACCCCCGAAATGGAGGGAGTTTCCTATGGGGCAATTACATACCTGATCCATCACATCTTCCTTCCGCCCCAACTCCCTCAGGAAGATGACTTCAATTCGAGCTACGAAAATGTACTTCTAGACACAATATTCCAGGCTCTTATTGAATTCAAGGACTGTGTCACACACCACCAGCATGGAATCGTTGATTCGGTCATTGCTACGATGTCAAACTTGAGGACTGCACGTGAATGTTCAAGTTCTGATGGCTCCCTCAGCGAAGAGAAGCTTGCGAATGCTCTAGAAAATATTTGCAACAATGGTAAGCTTATTTTCTATGTTTCTCGTCATTGATTTACTCTTTTTTCTAATTAACCAAAGGTGGGATGGTTCCACTTCACATACGGGCCCAGAACGCAGGCGTCTTGATCAGCAAGGTCGACAACTCCGTTAATTTTGAGTTATTTGAACTATCTCCGCTCAACCAAGCAGTAATCACAACTAAAGGAAGACTCAGGCGTTATTTCCCAGGACCAGTGTTCTCTTTGAGCATCGATACATTTCAGGCCCCCGGATTTCAAACTACGGTCTCTCGTACACTTGCTAAGATGAGCCATCAGCCTGCTGCGGAAACAATGCCGAAGGTGAAGAAGGCCGGTCAAATGCACGATGAGATCCGTGACACTGTGCACCCAAAGATAGTAACCGAGCTTTTTACGGGGATCCTAAGGTCTGTTGGCCAACCTGTGGACGTGTCTCGCATTTGGAAAAATACTCGGGAAGAAGTATTGTGGCGCAATACTCTATTATCGTGGCGAAGATCTCCACTATGGCTGCTCGTCCGTGTTGCAATGCAACTTGTCTTCTCCAGAGAAACAAAAGTTGCATCGGGACCGCTAGTGGATCTCTACAAAGAGTTCATGATGTTTCTCATGAGCTGTGTTCTGAAATTATCTCTCAAACACTCCCTCCACAGCGATCTTCTATATATACAGGTTGCCAAAATATCTCGTCGATTACATAAAATCCATTCGTCCGTTCAGGAATCCATAAGCTATTTCGTTACAAATGCGATGCACAAGGCCAGAATCCAGATCCAAGAGATATGGTCAAGCCTCGTGAAAAATAGCGGTCCCCGCTACGACCTATGTCGCTTTGAAGGCCTGGATTTCAACCAAGATGTATTTCATTCTCTCCCGGCATTAGATGAATATATCAAGTTGCTTTCTGAGCGAGAAAGCATCAATAACTTTGGCACATTTCATCCGACCTCCATCCTCACGAAATATAGCGCCAACGAACTTCCCAATTGTCCGAACACCCTGGCCGAGGAATATGCGTCGTTTAACTTGGGAGCTATAGAGCACTGGGTAGTCTCTAATTTGCCTCAGTGGCTCCAGCGCCACAAATCGAACACTAGCACTTGTGGTAAGCTTGGCGACTTGATTCAGAAATACCATGCTATTGCCTCTCCCGTTTATTCAAAAAACCCGGAAGCCTTTTCTGCGATGCTACTCATCATTCTTGAACTTTGGGTTGCTTGCGACGAATCCGCTGTGCATATATGCGAACTTCTATTGGATTATGGCCCGGGAATTCCCCAAGGTCTCTTTCAATCGTTAGTTTTGCCTTTCAAAGACCAAATGGAAAGACTGCTTCGCGTAGAGAGATATCTCGGTTCCCGTCAAGCGCGAGCCAGATTCTCTGCTCCAAGTATATTCCGCGATTTTGGTCTTGAACATTCCTTTTCTCTCAAATATTTCAATCAATGCACCGAGCTACAATTGATACTTAAGGAAATTGAGAGGTGGGCAACACACGAGAGACAGATTAAACGCGAAGAACTCCAACGAAAAAAGGGGGAGTACAACTCTCTGATGCGACTCTACAATGAAATCAAATGCGACTACTATGAAATCATTGTCGATCACTACAATGATTTCCGTGAACAACGGCACAGCCCTAGCTGTGAAAGGTGTAGCTACCAAAATAGAGCTAACTCCTTGGAAATTAGGGTCCATGAGTGGCCATTGCCTAGAGACGTCTTGCAAGCTCGATCCACAGTTTTTGAACTCAAGGTACCTCCATTTTTTGGCCATTGGCGTGACATTACTATCTTCCTACTGCTAGATGTTCTGAAAACCGAATACTCTTCACAATATGAGCCGCGATCACATCACCCTCTACGCGAATATGCTGGTCTTTCTTCTTTCTTCACTTCGTTCAGTGCGGCACAGCGTGTTGGTCTTTTGTCTGAGAACAAATCCCACGTAGTTACACATCGCCGTGGCAAGAAAATCTCTGTTACCACAGAAAGCGAAGTTTGTCTTCACAACGGCATGCACTACATGTATTTCGACAATGTATCGGGTGTTTTTGTCGTACCCCTCGGTGTTGGGGACAAGGTTACCGAGACCTCCACGTACATACTTCCTGCGCAGTCGGCATCTCTTCAACAATTTCTTTATCGCCCATTTACAATGCCCAACGGGCTACCACCCAACACTGTCATAGCCAACCAGTCTGACTGTCCTGCTCACATGTCGTTGGATGAATACAAGGCTCTATGCACAATACCGCTCGGTTGTCGAATTCAATGGCAGAATATTTTGCTGCAAATCTCTGCACCCTCTGTTGATTTCAAAAAGATAGAGACAGGCCTTGTAGTTCTTCAATCGATCTAACAGGCTGGGCCTTCCAACCACGGCAATGTCCTTAGAGTGGGTCATGAGATCGTTAGTGACAACACTTTCGCCAACGCCCTTCTAGCAAATCTTTTTGAGGCCTTACGGAGAGTTAAAGAAAACTGGGAGTCTTCTCAAGCACTCAGCACGTTTATGTCTTTGTCTAGACGTCTGCTAACCTTGACTTCTGCGCAGCAAGTTAGTGAAGAGTGCCTTGCTTTTTTGGCTTCTACCCGAGTTGCTGCTCTCGACTGGCTCAGATCTCTCAAGGACAAGGCACATCGGACAACTGACAACAGCTACAGAGCAGAGCTGTCCTTTAAAGCCGTGGAGATTGCTCTTATTTGTACTGATTCATACAATGTCGATCAGGAATATCTCGATAATCTATTCTCCGAACCAAAATGTGTTTCGGACTTTATACAGTGCTCCATCGTCATTCAAGAAGGTAGCAATAGCCTTAGAAACACATCCGATCCCGCAATTTCATTACTATACCAGCGCAGACAATGGCTTTCATATCAATGCTATTCTATTCTCGCAAGGAAAATTCTAGCAGATAGATGGCCCTTAGACGACGCCATAACGAGGTCCTGGTCTGCTTATCGGCCAGGAGACGCCTGGCGAGTAGTCTCGGAAGAGCTCGATTATTGTCTTGTCAGCAAGACAGCACGCGAAGGGGATACTAATTCACTTCCAATCCATTTCAATCTTTTGACCGGCGAGCTGCTCGTAAACGGCCATCCACTATCCCGTCTACCTGCGAAATTCGAACGACATCCCACATACCGTGCGCTTTTTGGGAATTTTGCTCTGGAAGTCATGCCCACTGCTGTACAGGGAATGCAGTTTTCTGGAAAGAAGAAGTTTGCTGACTATATATTGCATTTTGGGCTCAGCAACTATATTCCTGATACCCAAAAGTCACAAAAATACGACATCTTGGTTCAAGCTGTCAAAGATGACCGGAAATTTGAGCTTATTCCCTCCAGAATTTTGCGAGGAATGTTTCCTGAGGATTATGTCGAAAAGTTCGTTCAGTGGTACGACATGACTGATGATTGTTTAGAATTTCGTTCCATTGAAGATCCTTGGGCTTCGTCTCCAAACAACTGGAGACTAACGAGGTTCGGTTCCAGGTGGCGTTTGACAAGAAATGGAACCTCTTTGATTAGCATTTGTAGCGATACTTCAACCGAGATATCCCGTATGCTTATCCCTCTTGAGGACTCTTCCCGTATACATATCATCTTCGACCATACTTTATCTTCGATAGAGATTGAGCTTCCCAGGCTGCAGTTGGGATTTTACCTCAAGTCTGGGGATTCGTCTCTGAAGTCCAGACAGTTTCGCGGAATGGCTGTCGATCGAGATCAGTCGCTTGGAACCCTGGTCGGCCTTTGCAGTAAACTCGTATTGCATCACGAGGACGGTAGTCGGCATTTTATTATACCTGAGGGGGCTGTATCTTACGTGAAAAAGGAGAGCCATGTTAACGTCACCATTGACAAAGGCTTTGCCGCAAAGGCTCATTTATACACCATAAATAATCAAATTTGTGGGCTAATTGACAATGGGAGTTTGCAGAGCAAATTGTTTCTTTGTTATCTCCATGCTCTCACCTCTTTCTGCTTCCCCGACCCCTTGATACATAGTACTGGGACTGAAAAGGCCCTTCATATTCTGCGCTCCGCGGCTGTCAGATCTTTTGATCAGCTAACCGAGGAGAATGTCAAAATTCTGGAGCATATTGCACGATTGACCCCTGGAAGAAGCTACTATCCGGCAAACGAACGTGTGATGCAGTCGGTAGAATGGTCATCAAAACTCGGTTTTATGGCTCAGCATGGTGAATTCCATAAATCCGTTACATCTATATTCGACCAAGCAGATAGGATGAAGATATTTCACCCGGATTTTGATATGCAGCTGCTTATTCCCAACCGTGTTGATTTACATCTGTTGGAACGCGACTGTATCCGGTCGTCCAGTTTTCGCGGACCCTCTTTTGGCGCTGAAACTCACACCATCGCGCACGATGTCAAATACGAACCCAGAGATCAGGACCAGAACTCAAAAAGAGGACGTAGAGCGTTTATTATTTCAAACATCGTATATCATCGACGTCCCACTCTTCATTATGCTGGTTCAATTGGATTGGCAACCCATCTTTGGAAATTTCTTTCGATGATTTCCGAAATTTTTGGACCTAACCATTCGCTTCAATCTTCCGAGCTGGTGTACGACAGCAGATTCCTTCTACAATCGTCCGAATTTATCTCTCAGAATTGGTGTGCTATTCACCGAATGTTCAGTCAAGTATTCACCACCGCTGATAATTTCCGCGTGATGACCTGGCTCTCCACGCTTGCTTTCGCCAAAGATGCGGATATGAAAATTGTTCAGGTATTAACCTTGTTCTTTACCTTGGCTGAGATGGATCGGATATCCGCTCCATGTTCCCATAGTTTCCATCTTCAAAATGGTGCTGAAGTGAGTGACGGCGGTTTGAGTGACGCTTTTCGATCGTCATTTCTTCCAATCCATCGTTGCCCTGAAGCGAATCTGTCTCGTGGTAGCCATGAATCCCACAGTGCGTTCGAGAAACGCAAAAGAACAGAGTTTCAGAAAAACCAAAGCCTTTTTCGCGACAGATTTCGTAGAGCACTAGCGTCTCAGTGGCCTTGTGAGGTTCCTAATGCCCCCATTGATGATGCTGACCCAGCATCTCATCGATATCTTAATATACCAAAATTCATCAACAAGGCGAAGCCAAAGTTCAAGATCTGGTTTGAGAATCACTGCTTCAAAGACTATCTTTACCAAATTGAGATCACAACTTCGCGCCAATTGGTTGACCTAGTGGATACCTCTTTAGTTTCCTTTGCCATTCCTGCACAGAATATCTCGAGGAAATGCGGTTTCATTAATGATGACGATATCTTCTCTTGTCCAGCCCCTATCCCGGCGCACCATCATCCGGCAGACGTAACCCAGCAATTCTCACCTTCTGCTAATGTGAAACAAACAACTTCTCGTCTTGGAGAACTGATAACGCAGCTTCGGGCTCGAACCAACTCAAATTACCAAAAGAATTACGTCAAAAACCTGCGTGATAGCTTTCTTTCCTTACAACAGGATTTCGGGAAAGATGATCATTGCTTACAGACAGAAGGTAATAACATCAAGCAAATTCTTGTTCAACACCATCACTGCTGCCACGAACATGTCGATGAGACCTACAATGCGCTTATTTCTGCTGTGGCGCTTGAACACATGAAAAAGCATTCACACTCTTCACAGAAATGCGCCAATACAGCTGCTAGCATTGAGCAACGGCCACGGTTATCTCCAACTTTCTTCCTTCAGCAGCTCGCCCGCAGTCGGTGGCAGAAGATTGGAAGCGACTGGAAGCGGTCCATCGTTTACTATGGAGTCGCCCTCACTGAACTGCAACGAGCGGAACGACTTGTGAGTTTATCCGGCAACCACACCGATCTTGTCAAAGAGCTGTTAAATTTTGGCCACACGAATTGGGATCCATTTGAATATCCTGAGTCATTGCTTTTGGAAGTGGAGAGCGGAATCATGATTCGAGAGGTGCAAGAACAGATAGCCGCGCAGATGAGAGATACTAAGCTCAATAGGAACGCTGTTATGCAGCTGAACATGGGCGAGGGGAAGTCGTCTGTAATTGTTCCTATCGTGGCTGCCGCTCTTGCAAATGGTTCCCAGTTAGTTCGTGTGTTAGTGGCTAAGCCTCAATCTCGACAAATGTTCCAGATGCTCGTCTCCAAGTTGGGGGGATTGTTAGATAGACGTGTTTATCACATGCCATTTTCCCGTGCACTGCAGATTGGAGAACAAGAGACAAATATGATTGGTGATCTCTATCGTGAATGCATGTCAAACGGCGGTATCCTACTTGTTCAACCCGAACATATTTTGTCCTTCCAGCTAATGGGTCTCGAGTGCCTAATTTCAGGCAAGGAATCAGTCGGTCGTTCTCTGATCAAAACGCAAGGATTTTTTGATGCGTCGTCTCGCGATATCGTGGACGAGAGTGACGAAAACTTCAGTGTAAAATTCGAGTTGATTTACACGATGGGCATGCAACGACCCATTGAACACAGTCCCGATCGTTGGATATTTATTCATAAAGTATTGGACATTGTGAGGGAGTTTTCTACTAGTGTGGCAAAAGATTTCCCTCTTTCGATGGAAGTTCATGAGCGCTGGCCGGGTGGCTTTCCCAGAACCCGGATCTTCGGACATGATGCCCAATGGCGTATGTTTGAACTTGTTGCACGGCATATATGTAAGACCGGACTCAGCGGGTTCCCTATTGCCAGACAACCAGAGGAAGTTAGAGAAGCTGTCTTCAAATACATCACCGAACCTGAGCTCACTGAAGACATAATTTGTCAAGTTGAAAATCAGGGCTCAGGTGGATTTTGGACAGACGCAACAAGAAATACACTTCTCCTGTTACGAGGCCTTATAGCTGGAGGAGTAATGCCTTTCGCATTCGGCCAGAAACGCTGGAGGGTTAATTATGGACTTGACGCGACCAGGCAACCTCCAACAAAGCTTGCGGTACCGTATCGAGCAAAGGACAACCCAACCCCGCGATCTGAATTCAGCCACCCTGACGTCGTGATCATTCTAACATCCCTAAGCTATTATTACGGCGGACTTGAGGATGACGATTTGTTTGTAACATTTGCCCATCTTTTAAAATCTGACCAAGCGGATATTGAATATCAGGTGTGGATTAGGGATGCCCCAGGCTTGCCGCAAGATTTCCGTCAGCTTATGGGCATAAACCTCAAAGACCGCCTCCAATGCCTCGAACAAATATTTCCATTTATTCGGTATGCCAAAAGTGTCGTAGACTACTTCTTAGGGCATATAGTCTTCCCGAAGGAGATGAAGGAGTTTCCGCACAAGCTGTCCGCATCAGGCTGGGATATTGGAAAGATCAAAACCCACCCGACAACCGGGTTTAGTGGTACAAATGATTCGAGGAAGACTCTCCCGCTTAGCGTAGAGCACCTGGATCTTCCCGAGCAAAAGCATACCAATGCCTTGGTCCTGGAGTATCTCCTGCGACCTGAAAATTCCGTGGCCCTTATGCAACCACGAACCGAGGCCTCCTTCAATACAGATGCGGAGCTCCTACTAGCTATGGTGGTGAAAATGGAGCCAGAAGTGCAAGTGATTCTGGATGTTGGGGCACAGATCCTGGAACTTAGTAATTTAGGGGTCGCAAGGGAGTGGTTAAGGATGGTGACGGATCTGGAGAAAAAGCAGGCTGTGGTGTTCTTTAACGATTGTGACGAAATTTCTGTTCTCGATCGGAGAGGGCATATTGAACTCTTACAAACGTCTTCATACGCCAAGCAACTTGATTTATGTCTCATCTTTCTTGATGAAGCTCACACGAGAGGGACGGATCTGAAACTGCCAGAGTACTATCGAGCTGCTGTTACTTTAGGGGCAAATTTGACAAAAGACAGACTAGTTCAGGGTAAGTCTACTAATCTTATTTTACCATTGTCTCTACTAACATTTGCGCAGCATGTATGAGAATGAGAAAACTTGGCAAAGGGCAGTCCGTCGTATTCTGTATCCCAGAGGAGATCAAGACCAAAATACTAGCACATACTAAACCGGAAAACGTTCCAATCAACGTATTAGATGTCCTCAGTTGGGCCATATCAGAGACCTGCATTGATATGCGAAGGAGTATCCCCCTATGGGCCATACAAGGCCAAAGATATGAACGTCAGAGTGCATTTTGGGCTGAGGCCCGCACCAAGGGAAAGATAAAGATGTCCACCACCCAAGCTGCACGATTTCTTGAAGAGGAATCCCAAACCCTCGAGGCCAGGTATCGGCCCGTTCCGAAAACCAAAGTTGCCTCCGCCGGGCAAGTGAGCAATAACAGAAACCTCGACCTCATCATGGAGCGTTGTCGTGAATTCGACAGCGCAGACCTCAACTCGGCCACACTCCAGGAGGAGCAGGAACGCGAGCTTTCCCCCGAGAATGAGCAAGAACGGCAGATCCAGAGACCACCTCCAGCCAAAGCCGCAAAGCATCAGATCCACCATGACATAAAAGAATTTGTGTCTACTGGTAGGCTTATTGAAAAGTCAAAAGCTTATACCCCAGCTTTCGAAATATTGCGCAACACCAGTGCCGCCAAACATATAGACGTTTCTCAATTCCCTGTTGGACTTCTCGTGAGCGCCGATTTTGCGAGGACGGTTCAAATATCCGGCGGGAAATACATTTCTGATTCGTACCAGCGGCCAGTACAGTGGATCCTCACAAGCATCGCCGGCAGCTCACCGGACAAGAATACAGTCGAGCACATGATGATCATAAGCCCATATGAAGCACAGGAGCTCCTACCAGAAGTAAAGCAGTCCAAGGTTACGACACTTCACCTGTATGCACCGCGCATGAACATGGGCTTTCGCGCATTAGATGCGCTGGATTTGTATACCATTCCTAAACGGCCGGTGACGCGGGCCTTGCCTCGCCACTTGGTCCTACAGAAAAATTTGTTTTCGGGACAATTGTACTTCAGCTCGTTCAAAGAATATGTGGAGGTGTGCGAGCTTCTCGGTCTTGCCTGGGAGAAGGCTAGGAACGGCCGAGAGGTTGCTGCAGATGGGTTTATCTTGAAAGGCGGTAGCAAATCGACTTTCACCGATAGTCCTGTCAAATTTCTAAAGGTTTTTATGACGAAAGTTCGGAGGAATTGTGAGGAAATAGGGAAAACGCATGTTGGAACGATGCTGGATGGTGGTTTGCTTCGTCGGGCCGATTTTGGGGAGCCGGAGGATTATTGAGAGGAGGATGAGGATGATTACTGCCATCAACACACAAACTATGTTCGATTAACGTAAAACGTGACATCATTGTGTTTGGATTTTTATCAATATCGATGGGACGGTAAGACGGATTGCGGGTGCTTTAATTGATTGGTTGGCTTTGAGGTTTGCCTCTACACTCCGACGCTTTTTGACTGTCCTTGGTGGCTGCAATAGGTTGACAGGACTGCTGTGAGCATCACACGGCTTGCTGAGGTCTAAATTTTTTATGTGGTTCATTTTTCTGAGGTGATTTCGGCTCTAGGTGATTATGTCTCGGATTGTGGGGTGCAGCTGGATACTTCACCGCAAGAGGATTCTAAGCCAGATGAAGATATGATAATAAAAATGGAAATTTGAAGATGCAGCTGAATTGCTGGGATGAAGGTTGGAGCCTGAGTCAATAAAAGTATCAAAGTCACTGATAAAAATACACTAATCGTCCCTGTTGAAGTCACGCCTTGGTGTCTCTGTGGTCTGGAACAACCCCAGGTTGCCAAACTGTATCAATACCATTATAAGCTCAAAACGGCCCGGGCAACATATACTAGTACTAGTCTACAGCTAGTATAGGTCTTGACGAGGCGTTAAGCTCGTACATGTAATTAGCCACAGTGAGAGACTGCCAGTGATAGATAATGGAGTTGTACTCTGCATATTCTAATGGAGAGGTCAGGAGAAAGGAATTAATCAACCAGTCAATCAATCAATCACAGTTCGCTTCATACTTCGGAAATCATTCGGAAATCAACGGCCAAGATATGGCGGTGACAAGAACCATGCCAAAGTGCTCAAGCAACAGTCACAAAACATTTGACGGCCTATTATATAACATAAGAAAATCTCTGAAATAGAAAGAAACTGAGGCAAATTTCATGATAAATAGAAGAAATAGAGTATTCAGTGGAGTATTTTGAGTGATTTAATGGTGGCTGCTTCGGCGCGCTGATGATCGGGGTTCTGACAGGAGGCGGCTAAACAACAAATAACCATCGCTGTTTCTTTTCACGTTTGTCCAAGCTAGCCGACGATCCTTTGCCGATTCGCTGCCGAATGCCGGCGGTAAAACTAGCCCCTGAACTCTAACCAAACAGAACAATCCACATCCACCAGTGTAACGTCCTGGCGTAATGGAGTAGGGAGGGCAGCCCTGATTTCCTCTCCATGATAGATAGTTTTTCCATGATACCCCACCGTAGCTACCTATCTCCCTAACAACACCCCTCCATTCCTCACCAGCCAGCCAGCCAACCGCTTCACATCGCCTTAACTACTTATACCGCCAAAATGCCCCTCCCGTTCGGCCTCCGCATCCCCAAACTCCCCCACACCCGCTACAACCTCCAAACCCTCCGCAACCACCCACTATCCGAACTGTCCGGCGCCCTCGGCGACCTAGGCACCTTTCTCCCCCTCCTCATCGCCCTAACTATAAACAACACAATCTCCCTCCCAGCCACCCTCCTCTTCTCCGGCCTGTACAACATCCTCACCGGCCTGATCTTTGGCATCCCCTTACCCGTTCAGCCGATGAAAGCCATTGCTGCCGTCGCCATCTCTAAGCATTTCACCCCTGGCCAGATCGCCGCAGCGGGCATTTTTGTCGGCGCTTGTATACTCCTATTCAGCGTTACGGGGTTGCTGAAATGGTTTGCGCGGGTGGTGCCTACGCCTGTCGTTAAGGGAATACAGGTGGGTGCCGGGTTGTCGTTGATTATTTCTGCGGGGACGAGTTTAAGGGGACAGCTGGGGTGGACGCGACCGAGCTGGGGGGATAATTATACATGGATGCTTGTGGCGTTTGTGGGGTTGTCATTGACGAGTATATACCGGCGGGTGCCTTATGGGCTTGTGGTGTTTGTGGCGGGGCTTGTTTTTGCGTTTGTCCTGTTGGGAACTGCTTCACATGAGGGATTGCCGTCGTTTGGACTTTGGAGGCCTGGTGTCTTTACGCCTGTTGGAGATGAGTGGAGGGTTGGCATTATTGATGCGGGCATTGGGCAGATTCCACTGACGACGCTGAATTCTATTGTTGCGGTTGTGTATCTTGCTGGTGATCTGTTGCCGGAGGTTGAGACGCCGTCGACTACAGCCATCGGGCTTAGCGTGGCCGGTATGAATCTGCTGGGCTGCTGGTTTGGCGCCATGCCCGTATGCCATGGCTCTGGCGGGCTGGCAGCGCAGTATCGATTTGGCGCTCGGAGTGGGGCAAGTATCATTCTCCTAGGCACCTTCAAGCTAATTGTTGGTCTCTTTTTCGGAAATACGCTTGTTAGCCTACTGCAACGGTTTCCCACTTCGTTCCTGGGCGTTATGGTGATTGCGGCTGGGCTTGAGCTGGCGAGTGTTGGCGAGAGCCTGAATACATCCCGCGCCTGGGATTTGAAAAAACCTACAGGTTCAGGACATGCGTCCGGCTTACGTTTACCTGGGAGCGGGCTGAGCGAAGCGGAGAAGAAGCAGAGGTGGACGGTCATGATTGTCACGGTGGGGATGTTAGTTGCGTTTAAAAACGATGGGATTGGGTTCCTGGCTGGGATGGTTTGTCATTGGACCTACAAGATTCCGGCATTTGTCGAGGAGATCCAGAAGAGATATGGAGAGGGGAGAATTCGGCTGCCCGGTGCTGGTCGTGGCCGTGGAAGTTCTTCTTGATATGGTATGATTTTGGGGTTTGAGGGAGTAATGGCCCTCGAATATGATTGATGATGTGACCGTGCGTGATATCTCGCGGATTTCGAAGGTAATTAATTATTTCTCAAATTTTATCTTTATTTCCATGATGGAAGGGATGTGATATGCCATTTTTTTATGGATTATAAAGGTAATTATTGCCCGGGTTTACGTATTTTTTTAATTTTTTAATTTTTTTTTTGAATAGAACCCTATCCTATTCTTCAGGGGCTGTTTTTCGGCTTACTATTTCGGTATATTTATGGAATTTTAGCGGGCTCTAGCTTTCGGGATACCCTTGAACGTTTATTGAGATTTATTAACTAGCTAGGGATAAGAAGCTAGGATCATAGGGTTTCAAGACAGTAAATTCAATTCAATATATCAAACTATTCTACTATTTTACAATATATCTACCCCTTTTTTGCTTTCTCCGTTTGATATTCCGCGGAGATAAATTAGTGATCGATCAGATTAGATAAGATCCTAGCCCTAACTGTTTTCCCCGCATTTTCTTTTTCAAAGCTGCAACGTCAACGTCAACATCAACATCAACATCAACCAAACAATCTAGAACTATATCGACAGCTGCCAGATGAACTTGCACTTCCCTTAGCATATAACCAGAGCATACCACAACAGGGGCCCGCGCCATCCAAAATGCCTGCCGCAATCCCCCCCCCTCCCCCCTCCTCCATCCCCGGCCTAACCACCGCCCAGCTCGCCTCTTTCCGCGAAAACGGCTACCTTGTAATCCCGGACTTCCTCAGAGCTGACGAGGTCTCATCCCTCCTCCAAACGACCCACACCCTTCTGGAAAACTTCCCGCTAGACTCCCACCCGCTAACCTGCTTCACAACCGGCGACGAAGACGACGACGACACAAACTATAGCACCAACAACGCCAAAAAGAAGCACATCGGCGACCAATACTTCCTCACCTCTGGGAACAAAATCCACTTCTTCTTCGAACCAGACGCGTTCATTCCCAACTCAAACCCGCCGGAGCTGAGGAAGTCGAAATCCCTTTCCATCAATAAAATCGGGCATGCGCTGCATGTACACTCCCCGCCCTTTGCGCAAGCCACTATCCCAGCACCCACATCCACATCTACATCCACATTCACATCCCCTGGAACTCATATAAGTACTGGAGCCCGCAACGCTGCCATCGCCCGCGACCTAGGTTTCTGCGACCCGCGCGTCCTGCAGTCCATGGTCATCTGCAAGCAACCAGGCATCGGCGCCGCTGTGCACCCGCACAAAGATAGCGAGTTTTTGTATACGGATCCACCGAGTGCGGTGGGGTGGTGGGTTGCGTTGCAGGACGCTGGGGTGGGGAATGGGGCGTTGGGGGTTTGGAGGGGGAGTCATAGGAAAGGGTATATTCGGCGGAGGCTTGTGAGGTGTATTGGTGGTGATGGGGATGGAGGCACAGAATTTGTGGGGTGGGATGGTCCTGGGTTAGCTGGTGAGTTGGTTGATGACCGTCAGGATGGGGGTGGGGAAGGGGAGGTGTATACGCCGCGCGACGAGGATTTTGAGTTGTTGGAGGTTAAGGCCGGGTCGTTGGTGCTTATTCATGGGAATGTGCTGCATCAGAGTGAGAGGAATACTAGTGATAGGAGTCGGTTTGCGTACACGTTTCATGTTATTGAGGGGGCGGAAGGGTGGAGGTATGATGAGCGAAATTGGTTGCAGCCTGAGCCGGGGGAAGGGTTTACAAGGTTGTTTGGCAAGGCGTATTAAAACGGGGAAATGAGAAAGGGTGATTGCAATTAGCGTAGGAGAGGGCAGCGGTGACTTATGCGTGCTGCTGTACATGGTTTGTTATTTCTCACTATTTTCGTTTTGGAGATCTTTCTGTTACGAGCACCCTTTTCTAGGGCCATGATATGACGTTATGAAGGGTAATATCAATGTTATGTGAGTCGTGGGGAGTTTGGCTTCTCTTGGCCAAGAATGCTATCCAGAATCTATACGTTATTAACACGGTTGCTTTTCTCCTTCTCATCCGCCGATTATCGCTAAAACGAAACAAAAATAGGAATGCAACACAGCGATACTGGGAGGGAAAAAGCAAAAAAGTGACCCAAAAACTCCCAAACACCTCCCCTACCTCTGGAAATCCAGTAAGGATGTCCTTAGGAGGCCACAGTAGGCAAATAGCACAACCCAAATATCAACATCTACGATACACTCAACATTCCCAACATCCCCCTCGTCATCCACGCCTGTTGTGCACGATCCACCTCCTCCCGCACCCTCACATGCAACCTCTCGACAATCCCATCAATAACCGCCGACTGTCCCAGGTTCCCCGAATAGATATCCAATATATTCATCGCAACCTCAACACACATATCAACAACCCTTGGGTCCGTGATGGATTTATACACCCACTGTAACACAGGCTGTAGCGTGACTTCGTCGCGCCCACTTAGCGCCGCACGAAGGGCGGAGCGGTGTCGTAGAGCTGTGAGGAGAGTTAAGGTGTTTATTTTGTTGTTCGTCGTAGAGTTGTTGTTGGTATTGGAAGGCGATAGGACGGCGTCGAGGGCAGCGGCGTAGCGAGCCTTGCGCAGGTCGAGTTCCCAGGGTTGTTCCCTTTTCCGTTTCCGTCCCGAGGCCGAGGGATCCTGCGCGTCGATGACGATATCAACACCTTCCCCGACAAAATCCATACCGCGCAATCGCTTCTCCCAACCCTTGCCCCGCTTTTGCTTCTGCTGCTTCGCCACGCGCTTGTCATGTTCATCTAATTTCCCATCAAGAAGCGCCTGCATCTCCCTTTGCCGCTCGCGCTCGCGCACTTTCTGCTCGCCCGATAACCGCGTGCGGATGGATAGCAGACCAGACTGCATGCCAACGGCAATATGCTTATCCTCCCTATCCGTTCCCGTAGTAATAACGCCCAACGACAAAATAGGCGAGGGGTATTTACTCCCGCCCACAACATTCCACCCCGTCGTCTCGAACACCTTTACATGTCCATCCAGAGCGCCACTGACAACCCTCCTCCCGCCAGACGCCAGTGACAGAGCCGTAACCGTCTTCTGATGGCTCTTGATAACATGCAACGGCTTCCCTGCAACAACATCCAACACTGCAATCTTATTCTCTGCCGCAGCAAGCATCGTCGTCCCAGCCATCAACGGTAACACACTCTCCACTGGCCCCCTCATCTTAAACGTCATAACACTCCTCCCTCCCGCCCCCGCCGCCGTCCGCGAATCCCACACCTTCACCAACCCATCATACCCGCCTGAATAGAGCAAATCCCCACCCCTCCCTCCACCAGCCGCGGGCATAAATCCCGCACACCGCACGTAATCCGCATGACCCACGAACGTCTGCACGCTCCGCTCACTGGGCAGATCCCATAGACGCACCGTGCGGTCGTCGCTCGCGCTGAGCAGCGCCGTCGGGTCTGCAGGGGAAAATTTGACAGCCCAGACGGGCTGTTTGTGCTCGCGCCATGTCTTGAGGATGGCGCGGGAGTGGATGTCGAAGACTTGGATTGTGCCGCTGTCGTCAGAGGCGGCGAGGATGCGGCCGTCCGCGCGCACGGAGGCGCAGCGGGCGATGTCGTCGAAGCGGGTTAGGGTTTTTAGGAGCTTGCGGGTGCGGATTGAGTAGAGTTGGACGCGGGCGCCGGTTGTGACAGTGAAGAGGTCGGGTGGTGTTGTTGTGCTAGCTGAGGAGGTGGAGGTGGAGAGGGAGGGTTGGGATATGTGGTTTATGGGGCTGTTGGAAGGGGAGGGGAGGAGAAGGGGGTTCTTGAAGGAGCGCCAGTATTGTTGTTCGGGGGTGAGGCGGGTGGAAGGGATTGAGGGGAGTTTTGTTTGCGGGAGGGGGAGGACGGGGGCAGCCATTTTGGAGGTGTGGTAAAGGAACTGGTGGAATCTGAAGTGGGATTCGTAGAATTGAAAGGTTTTTATGAGGCGGATATACGGTACATGGCGCCTCCGATGTTCCCGTCCCGTAGCTTGTGAGTATATATGTATAAAAACAGATGTGTCTGCTCTGTGTTTGCTCTCTTGAAGCTCGCGGGAAGAAAAATAAAATAAAATTTGTCGGGGCGGGCTAATGTTGTTCCGGCGCCCTCCGCGCATTGACTTTCTTTGGCTGTTCAGGGGTAAAAGTTACATGTACAGATGGAATATTGTTGATTTTACGATAATCATGATACGGGAAACTTGTTGGGATGACACATATAAGTCAATAAAACAGTGATATATCCATTAAAACTGTCTCAAGTTCAAAGACGGGATGAGGTAACAAAGTCAACTACCCAAACCAAAAAAAAAAAAAAAACATCATTCTTTTCCCATATAAAGATTGAAAAAACAATACTACACAAATAGATAATAAATATGGAAGAAAGGCACAAGGGAAAAATTAAAATAAAAAGTAAAAAGTGGACATAATAAAGTGAAGCGAGGAAGAAGTGGTGTATTAAATATTAGGCATTTATAAATTGTTCCCGTCCGTCCCCTTTTTTCAGACAAAGATAATCATTTAGACGTTGTCTCGTCAAGCCATCCATTCCAATCACTTCCCAGCCCAAGGACGCCAAGTCTAGCAGGAGGACAAAAAGGGGGGGGATGATATATGTAACCGAGAAAACCAGGATGAAGGAGAAAAAGAAATAGAAGAAATAAAAGAAAAGGACAAAAGAGTACCAAAAAAACAAAAAGTAGAAGAAATGCCAGCCGAAAATGTTTTATCATATCCCTCTTCAACAAATTAAAAAAGGGAGAAAATGGGAGAAAAAATTGCCCATATCTCATCATCTGTTCCCCGTCCGCGTCATCTATTCATTCCACTCATATATATTAAGCTAAAAAAAAGAAAAGAAAAGAAAACCAATTCCACGGAATTTACATCAAAATAACCTACCTCCTTTCTTCACTCAACAGTAAACGCCGAGAGAAAAAGGATTACGAAACCAAACCAAGACCAAACCAAAACAACCCATAGCCAAATCAAATCAAACCAAAAGTTGAAATGAACACCACCATATCACCCCCCACCCCCGCTCCCACTCCCCACATACGACAACCTCCCCCTCCCCACCCTTCTCCCCACGTTACCACCACCAATATCAATCCTCCGCATCTCCTCACTCAACGCGTCAAGCTCTCCGCCGCCGCCGTTGCTGTGCACAGGGACTTTCGCGGGGATCGGAGGCCCGGTGGATGCATTTGGGGAATGTTGGTGATAGTTGGAATGGCGGGTCAATTGCTGGTTTGATGGGGAGTGTGAGTGGTGGGGGCTGTGGTTGTGGTTGTGGCTGTTATAGGGAGGGGTATGGGTGTTAGTGGTAGGGCTATTCCCGTTATACCCGTACGGGTCGCGTTCGCGGAGGGGGAGGGCGTTGTTCGGTCGTGGGGAGGGAGTGTGGGCGTGGCTGTGGTTGTGGCTATGGGTATACACGTGGTCTTTGCTGCTAGGTCTGCCGCTGCTGCTGATGGTGGTGGGTGTGGTGGTGGGTTGGATGTATGAATGTGGGCGGGTGGTTTGGTGTTGTTTATGGAGGCGGGCGCGGGCTTGTGGGGTGGGGGTGATGGCTTGCTGGGGGAGCGGTGCAGGGGCTTGGGAGTACGATTGACCCGCAACCGGAGCCATGGAGTGCGGGCGTGCCTTTGTAACCAGCGCGGAAGAGGAGGATGATAATGTGGTTGATTCACGCGGCGAGAACCGCGCTGAGTTTTGTGGCGCATGTTTGAATCGGACGACTATTTCTGGCTTTCGCGATTTGCGTTCTGGCTCAGGGGCCCAGGTGTCTGCTGGTAGATGGTCTGAGGGGTCAATTACTCGACCATCATTACCGATTATGGGACCTAGATCTCGAGCCTTCTCCACTTCCCGCTGTCGGGCGGCTTCCATGGCTCCTTCGGGTGTTTCGTAGGGAGCAGCGGGCTGTTGAACAGCAGAGGCAACTGAGGCGTTCGGATTGAGAGCATCGTAGGCGTCTGGTGAGAAGGGTATTCCACTCAGACTACCGGTTTCCTTTGGAGAAGGTGGACGTGGGCTGACAGATTTCCGTGCGGGGATCTGTCGGAGATCAGGACTTGTTCGGGGAGGCCTCTCAACCATAGAACTTGGAGACGCCCGCACGAGCTGAGATGGAGGTGTAGATTGTGGTGGTGGTGGTTGTATATGGCTTTGCTGACGCTCGAGATGGTCATTATACATGCTCCGATCTGGTTCATCAATAACAGGCGCTTCGTAGCCGGGTATTAAAGCTGAGGGGACAATGGCCATAATCTCCCCATTCGAGGTATTAGGTCGGTCTTGGGAATGTCCCCTATCTTGTCCGTAGGTATTATTATATGAAGGCGTGGGGGATGTTGAATACATTTGCTCTTTTTCTGCAGATGAGAAACTCTGGTTCCGATAGTTTGGAGAGTAAGCGATATATGTCTGTTGGTCGTTTATTGGCATTGGTGATGTCCTGCCAGGGCCAACATTGAGAGGCTCTGGCATTGATATGGGTCCCATGTCGTTCTGAGAGTAGTCCGCAGGCGGCGGTGGTGGTTGTTGTTGTTGTTGTTGGAAGACTTGGCGATGTACTGGCGGTGGAGGTGGTGGCCCGTCCTCCTCCTCATCTTGAACATGAGATTGCATGTATTCATGACGGGAATAAAGGTCTGCTTGGTTCACCGCATGGCGCACAGGGCTATCACGAAAGGCATCGTTGTTCGCTTGAGAGGAACTGTACTGGTGGTAGTGGCTACGGCGATCACCAGCACCAGACATGACCAGTGGCTGAGGGGGAGGCTCCAGGGCTTGCGCATGTGTCTCTGCAGCACCATAAGGAGAACCTCTAGAAGGAGGTGGATATGAAGATGAGCCACCACTGTAATGTTCTGGTGCTGGCATGATGTAGTTATTTTGCCGTGGGGGGGTTTGGTAAGCCACTCGGGGTTGTGGGATTGGATCGGGAGGATACCCATATCCATTTTGGTCGGCAGCACGCTGCTGACCATGATCGAGTGGTTGGTGGTGGCTATTGTGGCTATACTCTGGCTCTTGAGAATAGACCATATCTCGAGGTGGAGGAAAGGGAGGTTGAGGTCGACGGTCGTACTGATCAGCCGGCAGTTCTTGAACTTCTCGCGGGGGTGTATGTTGATAGGATTGGTGTATGGAAGTAGAGTGTTTCGAAACAATGTTAGGGGGTGGAGGGCCCCATGAACGATTGAAATCGTCAGGAGTTTCGTATGCCCGTGGAGTTTGTGTCTGAGGACCCGGTTGGGCCTGGGGAGGTTCGGGTATTGGTACTGGTTGTCGAGTCGGGGTGGGATGATTCTCCCGAGATGCAGGAGGGGTAGCGACGTGATCAGATGAAAGTGGGCGAGCGGGAGAGGAGCCAGTAGGGTCAGCGGGGAGAGGTCTTCTCTTAGACGGCTTTGCCTGACGAGGGCCAGAGAGTCCTGAGTGTACCGTTTCTGTCTTTGTCTCGACCTTTTCCGCTTCCTTTCTCCGCTCGATAACCGCCTCATCCTTGGGGCGAGTGTCGTAGTAGGTCAATTCAATCCTGATATCCCCTGCATATTTCCCCTTGTACTGCAATGCGTGCCAAAGGTCATTTTGTCCACCACCTGGGATTACAACATTTTTAATATCAATCCAGGTTTCACCGATGAGGTCTGTTTTCTTATCGTCATTGAAGACAGACACTTTCAACTGGGTGTAATCGGGTGAGTCGTGTACCGTAAACCGCAATTCTTGATCCCTAAATGAGGTAGAAAATGGAAACCGAATTGTTAGAAGTCGGATAATTATAATCAAGAAGTGGAGCTCGTAAAGTGAATATCCGCTCACTCACCATTTTGGAGTCTGGCCGCCTCGCATATCTGTTTCTGTCTTCTTCGCTTCCTTCCCCAGCCTCGCGGCACAATAAGGATTCTGCTTGCCCATTGTTTTCCTGTTGGGCAGGTTTTTGGCACGGTCAATGATGGCCACTAGCGTCCCTATCCGCGGTCCATCCACAGACATATCTGCAAATATGCCAGCGGTATGCTGCGGCATCTGCGCTGACTTTGATAATCTGGAGACCATGATGATGTGCGGGGAAATATCAAATAATAATCTGTTTGTTGTTGACTTTTCCCACTTTCCAAAAGAACGCAAAAATGAGAGAGGCTAAAGAACGAAATAAATATAGCCCCTCAAACTTTTCAAGTTCAAAATGTCGGTAAACGAGTGTGAGGTGAGGTGAAAAGAGGGGAATAAGCAATATAAATTAAATCTGCGCCGTTGTTGTCGTCGCATGCGTGTTTCGACCAAAGGCAGAAAGGGCAGTTTTTTCTAATTGAACAAGTACACAGCCAGGGACGAATGACGACGAGGAACGCGAATCAGTTCCAGGAGGGGCCAATTGATTAGATCCAGGATTTAGCTTAGCCAGTTAAAGAAGCGAGAGATAACTGGTTGGTTAAGGCTGGTTTAAAAGAGGCCGAGCAACTAAAAGGCCGCGGTTAAAAATGAGCGAGGGAACAACAACCACAACAACAGAGAGAGAATTGCTGTCCATGAATTGGAGATAGAGATATATGAATGTTGCTGGCTAAGGTTATGAATGGGTAAGGATGTTTTGATGTAGGCGTGGTTGGAGCCAGAAGAGGCTGGGAGGATTATTTTGGTAAAATGGCTATTTTTTTGCTGGGGGGCCCAGAACCAGACCAGGGTGGAGCAGCAGAGGTGCTACGGCCAGAGACAGCTGCGGATTGGCTGGGAAACGGGGGGTAAAGAAATCAATCCATGTATTGTGGGCGAGCAATTCCCTGTTGCCACTACACTCTAACCATAACCATGCTCGATTAGTATTTGGGTTCTTCCTTGATTCCCGGTGTCTCATAGAGTGCATCAAGCCTATCATATTGAACTACCTAACTAGCTAAAATATATATGTGTGTGTGGGGCATGTGACCCGGGTAGCCCTAGTATCACCTAACACCCCCCCATGCTAGGGCGCCCCAGGAGCACGCACACAGGCCACGCCATAGGCATCAAAAATCAAAATAGCAGCTAAGTACAAAACTTTTAGTTAAATCCATTAAGCAGATCCCCCCGAACCAATCAAGCCAAGATTAGCCACAAAAGCATTGAATGCGGGCCTAGGCAGCGCCTTCGTAAAACCATCCGCCTTATTCTCCGTTGAGCTGACGTGCCGAATAAGGAGCTCCTTTTTAGCCACTAGATCGCGTAATATATGGTAGCGGACTTCAATATGCCTCGAGCGCTTAGTTAAAGACTCGCCGTTAGCTAGATCAATGGCACCTTTATTATCAATATGCAGATTATTGGAAAGAACATAGCCATCCGCATTCTCAAGCAGTCCCGCATCATGCAGCATATCTTTAAGCCAAATCAGCTCGCACGCAGCTTCGCTAGCAGCAATATACTCAGCTTCAGTTGTGGACTTCGCCGTAGAGATCTGCCGCTGCGAACGCCATGATACGGGAGCTCCATTGATCATTATAATATAGCCCGTAGTCGATTTATATTGGGGGTCTGCACCCGCCCAATCTGAATCCGCGTAGGCCATGGGAGCCAGCCCTTCGTCCCCTATATTCCTCTTATACAGAATGCCCGTAGTCCTAGTCTTCTTCATATAGCGGAGAACATGCTTCAAAGCAGCCCAGCACTCCTTATTTGGGCGAGAATTGAATCGCGATAAATAATTTACCGCGAACATTATATCCGGTCTGGTGCTTGTAACCAGATATTGAAGAGACCCAAGCCCTTGACGATATCGCGTAGCCGTAAAATCATCATCAAGGCCCTTATCCTCATCCGGCGAGAACTGGAGCTTTGTGCCAGCATTCATGGG
This sequence comes from Emergomyces orientalis, assembly GCA_002110485.1. Taxonomy (NCBI): domain Eukaryota; kingdom Fungi; phylum Ascomycota; class Eurotiomycetes; order Onygenales; family Ajellomycetaceae; genus Emergomyces; species Emergomyces orientalis. Next base: position 1,079,447 of record MOWL01000046.1, read on the forward strand.
GGTTGGTGCCGGATTGATTGCAGTCATGCCAAAATCATCAAGGATCTCATCAATATAGCGTGTTTGCGTGACCAGTAAATCACCATTACGGCCCGCAATTTCCATACCTAAGTATGGCTTATCATCGTCGATTCTTTTGGTGTCAAAACGCTTCGCAATCTCATCGAGAACCCAGTCAATATCATGCTCATTGGGCCCCGTAACGCGGCAGTCATCAACGTGCAGCGTCAAATACACCTTACGGATGGGGTGATATAGGAATCCGCCGTCATACGGTGATATGCGGAAACCAATCGAAGTGAGATGCTCAGTGGCAAGAAAATACCACGTCCTCGCAGCTTGCTTCAGCCCATACAGGCTCTGGCGAACCAGGCCAACTAGATTGCCCCTGCCATGTTTTATGCCCGTCGGGAGCTGCATATAGATCATTTCTTCCTGTGGCAGCACGCCATTAAGGAATGCAGACACGTAATCAATTGCCTTCGATTTCCATCCCCTAGCCGTAGAGATCGCGAATAGGCTTCTGGTTGTAGGACCAGAGACAACGGCAGCGTAAGACTTCGTATAATGGACTCCTCGCTGCTGAAGGAATCCGCGAACCACCCATCGTGCGCGAAAGCGGATGGTTTCTCCCTTATTATTTAATTTGCGGTCATATACCCATTTACCCGTAAGAACATCCATATCCGGGGACCGCTCAGTAATAACATATGTTTTCTTTTGATTGAACATATCGACCTCCTTCCTCATTGCTTCGAGCCAATGATGCCAATCAGGGCTCCGTCGAGCCTCCGCTAAGGTCGTGGGACGGTCCGTAAGGGTACTAAGCACGGGCTCATCACCATTATCATTAGCATGCTCGTCAGACTCATTAAGGAGATCAACATCACTGTTTATAAGATAGGTAGGCTCAATGGCCTCCTCCAGATCCCCATTGACAAGCATCTTCATGATGTGCGGCCGCTCCCTTGCCAGGCGCCGCAGGAGACAGTGCTGCCATCCATCCGCAGGATTCAAAACATCGAGCTCATCCGGTATGTTATTTGGCTCATGAGGAGCCGGAAGAGCGGCATTAATGAATGACACGTCCTCCACGAGAGCTTCATCAAAAACCACATCTCGTGCTATCTCCAACCTGCGTGCATCAGGGTCCCATATGCGAACTTGATGAAGGCCCTGATAACCCACAAAGATCCATTCTTTCCCATCCGTTCTATCCGCAAGCTTATTAGTAACTCGCAGATCCTTCTTGTAGACCTTGCAGCCCCATCTATGCAGCCAATTCGCCGTGGGCTGCACCCCCATCCATGCTTCAAAGGGGGTCAGCGGAGACCCCTCCTTGCACCCGTAAAGCTTCGTAGAGGTGGGAGACATATTGATCAACATAACGGCAGCCTGCATGGCCTCACCCCATAGGTCCCTAGGCTGCCCGCTATCGAATAGCAAGCTCCTAGTTCTTTCGATTATTATGCGGTTCGCACGTTCCGCTGGACCATTTGATTGTGGGGTATATGGCGTAGTCGTCTCATAGGCAATGCCTCGCTGTTTACAAAAAGCTTTTAATTCATCGCTCTTGATGGCCGTGTCTTCTTCCAGCTGTTGTTGATGTTGTTGATGTTGTTGGTGTCCCCGTGATCTCAGATCAGCCCAGCCACGCCAAGCTGAGTCAGCTACCGGAATATTATTCTTCCGTGGCTGTTTCAGGTTTAGCGCTCAGCCCTGCAGCCACGCCTTGGCTCAGCCACGATCTAGCCTGATTTGAAAGGAATCTTGGCGTGATCCAGGTGATCCAGGGGCTCATCTTCAAACTTCCTTCATCGACATCAAGAGCAAATTCCCTACTATATATTCTCCGTACGTACTCCGCAAATCATCGTCATACTATGAATAATATACCGAGTAACTTTACCATTAACTACTAGTATGTATCCATTTTACTAATCACCGTTTGATTTCACTGCCATCCAGATATTCATTCCCATCCTCCCCCATTAACCTGGTAGCCCAAGGAATCCCCTCTGGAATGAGGAAAATTATCGCTTCTAATTACCTTTATTCAGGAAATAGAATGCATTAAAGGGACCTGCAAATGCAGATTGTCTCAAATTTTACAAGAACTCTGTCATAATGGAAACTCCAGAGCCACAGAAACTACTTCCACTAAAAGGTGCCATGTATGGATGCTAGCTAAAGTCACATGTCCACGCTCATGTTTGGACGGCCCCTTGCGTTGGACACCGGGTAAAGCTCCGTGGCCGCATCTCGCGTAGGGGATACAGACGCCCTGACCCGTGCGGGTGCAGGTTAACTAAGGGTTAGCAAAATTGGTGATATACGGTGTGCTAGCTTCTTCCTTGCTTTTATTACTACTAAGCTTTTGTGTGCGAACGGCTCTTTAATGGCTGTTGACGCTTCGTGGACTATGGACTATGTATCTTAATACCGCGATAACCATTCCGGTATGACCCCCCCCCCCCCCCCGGATGGAACCTCCTACAGGATGGACCCTACCCGACTCCAACGAGGAAAAGCAAAAAGGGCAGTTCCAACCAAAGCCTTCACCTCAGCCGAATTATGCGAGACGGCACATCCGGGGGGGCACCATTGAATGGATGGGATCCATGCACTCCACCCTGACAATTTATCGTCTATGGAGAGGGCATACTACGTAGGAAGAACTGTCTACCGACCACTCCCCACTTTACTACCGACAATTGACATGAGAACAATACAAGGTGTTGAAGAAGTTCCAGGTTAGAGCGGGATAGGATCAAATATTTTTTCCTAAGTTGTTCATTGGGAAGTGGTAACCCCGCCACTTTATCCTCCCATGGAAGAGAGAGGGCATAGGATGGCCCCCTCGACACTCCTGTTTAGGGGGTTTCGCTGAGTGACCTCTTTTCTTACGTCTATGAAGAGATAATGCTCGTGAATTACTCGAAAAGCCAAAGCGGCATGTTTCTGGAGCCGAAACGTCACCGCAAGTTGGGCCGAATTACCTCCTCGAGTTTTCGCGCCATATTGGTACCCTTGGGTCTGGAGTTAAGGTATTAAGCGCTCCTATCGCCATGGCTACTGTCACTGCTACTGATCCAGGGACATATTTTAATTTTAATCTAGCTTGGTCCACTACATGCGATATTCATCTCCAAAAGGGGAATTACTTGGCGTGTTTGCGTATCTAAATGCTCGCTCGAAAACGTTAGGTATCTCACACAGTATTGAGGGTGGGGATAAAATCGGTGATGTCGTACACCGATACCCAGCACTCGACATTGCGCTCGTCGAGCTTACTCCGACACGTTTCCAATAAAACATGTCCTGGCAAAGCTACCTTGAGCCCTAGGACGTCTAAACGGGGGCAGTAATATTAACAATGGCCACGACGACGGGCAGGTATTCACAGCATGGTTTGAGACGGATGGAATGAGTATTGGATTTGCTATCTATTCACTCCATATATGCGCTTCATAAGAGAAGGGTGCTCGTGCCTACAGGTAGCTGGCGTCGGGATATTCTGACGATGGGATCGTGCAACTTCAACGACAACAACAGAAACAACAGCACTAGCATCATCATCATCAGCGTCAACACCAGAAGCAACATTGGCGATGGAAACGCAGTAACGTTTTTCAGATCTTTCTTCAGATCTTCAGTGCTATGAACTGCTATACCATTCAGGGAGAGAGGTCTTCGTGCCGCACCGCTTGTAGAGGGAAGTTAGCGTGGAGGTTATTGCAGGCTTTTTCGACTCAACTAATCCCAGTGATGGGTTTTGGGATTACGTGGGGCGTGTAGCTGGTGAGCTTGAGGGGGGCGGGGTGGGAGGTTGTTTAAACGTTTTATACGGTTTTAAATGGTCAGGTCGGTAGACACATATTTTTCTGGGACAAAGTGTCCAGACAATATCCTATTCTCTGACAATACAGGATTAGTTTTGACAGCGGTTTTAAAACTATTGCTGATATATTTATTAATTATCACTAACTGGGCAGTCTCGGCATAGTCGCTTTTCTCTTGCCACAGATGAACGGCCCGGTAAGCGAATCATCTCCCATTAGCCGCTCAGAGCCCTCCTGTGCTGTGCTGTGATCTCATCACAACAATACATCCGACGTTGTTACGTCGACGCCCCATGGCGGGATGTTTTCGCGTTTCTTTCAAAAAATTGGATTGACTTCACTCTCAATATCTATCGGAGTTGTTATTGTCTATATTGATGACATATATTGTCCAGTGCTCTGTCCGGAGCTAATTTACTTCAATTTCAATGAATTTTTTACTACCATGAGTGGTTCTGCCGTACCACACCGTAACGGATTGGATTGGATTCCACCAGGAACGCGGTATGCGTTTTTGTCACTTACGAAATCGGATCGTGACTGACAAACTTCATGAAGATTAACGACATCAGCCAGAGCGTGAAATGATGAGCTCTTTTTTTATATATCACATCCCCCTACCTTTACTTTTATATCTGTGAGTTTCTGGATCTTGTTTCGTGTCTCATTGTTGTCCTTGAAAGGCGGCGGCGCATCAATCACCCCTGATGCTCAAATCTCGCTGGTGTTAGTGCTCCGCGGTCAGGGGGCGCTTTAACATGGTGATGATGCGTTATTGCAACTGATTCGTGCAGATTCAACCTGTAAAATAAAGATCAACCAACTCTTGGGACATTACTGAAACCTCTAACGACGATAAATCATCAAGCTAAATCCCTACAGAGCACTCTGTAGGGTTTCTCTTGATGCAGCTGTTGGACCGGAAAATGAATTCTCTTTTATCTGAAAACCCTGGAGAAAGATCTTTGGGAAATAAAACTGTTATTTCTCACGACACTATGACATTGGGGACAGAACCTAGAACTAGAGGCTCTTAGAGACTTTTGGCGATCCTTGGGAGGCGAGTATAACGACATTCCTGAGAATCCTAGAATAATTAGCCTGCCGACCTCCGGAAGAAAATGAGGCGCAGTGATGAGGAAATTGGCCCAGGAAAATGACGCTCTGGAAGCATATAATCACGAAAACGGCATTTATTTAAGGGTGCCACCTAGTTAGCATCGCTACAGCTGAAAATAATCCATTTCAACTCCACACTTGTCAATTCTGATTCCCACAACGTTTGCCAACAAAGTAGTATGCATATATTTGCTACTCAGCTTTAGGCACATTCATCAACTAGCAGTGTTGTCTCCAACATCTTCTATCATACAAGCGGCAGAATTATGTTTCCGTCCAAAAAGATTCATCAACAGCTCAGAATCTGAAGAACTTCAACAGAAGAATGTTCAGTATCCCTAGTATATCCGTTATGCTAGACATCAGTCAAGAAGAACGTGTCTAATCATCAGCGCCTCCGCAGATTCGCGCAAAAGTGCGGCCAATACCATGTATGTCGACGGTCTGATCTTTCATCTTAATGAAACCGCAGGGATCCTGCTACCAACATTATCATTTGATTGCATACCATGATCAATATCTCGCATGCAGAACCACCCTACGCCATCTGGCAGGAACAATCCAGAGCAGCAAGTCTACACCGGCCTACAGAATTCCCTCTTTAGCCCCTGTTATTGGTACTTTTCTATCTCGTCGCCTTTTTAGGCTAGCTCTATTTCTGTTGCTCCCAAGGCCTGTCTGGGTTCTAAGGAAATGTTTACAAAACCATCAACTTCAAAATTCGACTATTCGCCACAAACGAGAACGCTATTCTGCTCCCCTCCAGGGGAGACAGGTTGGGCGTGGTGAGGCCAACTTGGCTTCTGTTGACCCCGTGTTTTAAACTAGGAATAAATCCATCCCAGACTCGTTTTATGTCTCGCAAAGCTAATAGGATTGAGCATGGCATCGCTTGGGCCAACCGAAGCGAGATTCCGCATCTCGGCAATCAGTGCCTTTGAAACTTTTTGTCCAACACACTCTCCTGCGGAACTATGCATTGGAAGCATAGCCACGTTTTATGAAGACAAAACACAAACTGAAATTGCTTTCTTACAAAATGATGGATACTTTTACCTGAATATATCTAAATGGTGATTTTTCCATAGCTTACCTGTTCCCCAGATATATGGTGTCGTGGACCGCCATGATAGGAACTATCCACTTCGACTCTACCAGATCCGCTTCTCTAAGGATCAGCTGCTGAAAGCCGCGCGAAGCATCCAGACAAAATGACGGAGGAAGCCCATAGGTGTAGGGCGAGCTAGCATTATTCAAGTCTGTAGTTATGATACAAGAGTGTGCCCTGACAGATAATTTATTTAGACTTTTTTTCTTTCGAAAAACGAAACAGGACTTGACTAATTGCTTTAGTTCCCCTTTTCCAGTTTCCAATTTTTTTTTTTTTTTTTTTTTTTTTACATTTCAGTTCCATCTACCTAATTTTCTAGTTTTTTTTTTATATTTTATTTAATTTTTTTACTGATTTTTATGGCCTTTGTTCCGTTCTGTATTCCGCTTTCCCTCCTGCGTGCACCTCTGTTGCCCATCCCGGCTTCGACTGCCTTTGAAAAAATAGAAAAAATGAGAGAAGGAAAAGAGAAAAGCATCTAATCAGTACGTTGCTGCCCTCGTCTGTTGAGCCATCAACAGTCGCCTCCGTGTTGCAAGATCAAAAACGCAAAATTGAGAGAGATATAAAAGAAAACAAAAGCAGGTAAAGAGGCGAAGGGGAGGGGGAAAAAACAAAATAGAGAAAAAGAATGAAAGAAAAGTGAAAACAAAAAGGAAAGGTCCTTACCCGCCGCCTATCAAATGTACTCCATCTGTAGCAAGTAAAAAGCAAAGGAGGTGACGCAAAAAAATTAAATTGCCAAACAACCCAGCAATGTTAGTCATCCAGTGAACCCCGTAGCACCTCCTCAGCTGCTATACCCGCTGTCCACATCGCAGCATCATAATCGTCGTCCACATTCCGCTCTTTACCCAGCCGACCCTTCCCCCTTTTCTTGCCTATTCCCCACCGGCTTCCTGTCCGATGCTGTCCGTTGCCAGTAGCATCTGCCGGATCTTCCCCATCAACCAAACCATAACCCCCATCATAGTCTTCCTCCACACTCTCCGCGTAAAGCAAACCCCGTTCCAAACGACTCACATACCCTTCAAGTCGTATATCATCCTCATCTTCAAATCCCTCTCCGTTTGCGGTACTCCCATTCCCATTTCTATCCACGTTGCCATTCACATTCCCATTCCCCCGCTTCTTATGCCCAGCCAACCTATCCACCCAGGCGCGTGTACTAACCCTCGTCTCCTCACTACTCTCATCGACATCCCAACACTCATTCCTCGCACAAAAGCTCAGAAATGCCCGCCACGATTCATCCTTCGACACACCAACCAGCACATCCGGGTTCCCAATGACGATCAACCCTTCCTTCGCCCGCGTCATGGCCATGTTGAACCGACGCCTTTCGCCAACCAGCCCCAGCCCGAATGACTGGTCCTGTTCGATAAAGCGCATCTCGGCGCGCGTGCGCGTCGTGCAGATTATCAGGAAACGCGTTTCAAGGCCTTGGAATGCCTCGACGGGGCCGATGTTGACGGAGTGGAGGTTGTGGTCGCGGAAGAGGCGACGGAGATGAGTTACTTGGGTCAGGAAGGGGGTTATGACGGCAATTTCTTGTTGGGCGATCGGGCGCGCGGGGTTTGTTGAAGGGGTGTTTCTTGTCGTAGTTGCCGCGGTGGTGTTGGTAATATTGGGGTATGTTAGGCTGTTGGAATGGTCGAGAAGGGATTGTACGAGGTGCAGGGCTTTGAGAGCCTCGCCCTGGTTGAAAAGGCCGCTGCCGGTGGGGCTGTGGAGGATTTCCTCTACATCATCGAGTGAAGTGTTACAGGCGAATAGTATTGGCCAGCGATGGGGTGCTTTCCACACTGGCCAAGATGGGACCGGCCCATCTGGGTGTGCGGGAGTAGCTGAAGGGATAAGAGTGTCACTGTAAAACAAGACGGATGGCATAGCGAGTATGGACGTATGAGACCGGTAGTTGCGGGTAAGATTGGTGAATGCTGGTCGTGGAATTGGAAGCATTTCTTGTGTTAGCTTCTTATACGGTCCAGCATTTCGGCGAGAGAGAGGGTGATCGGCGTAGAGGGTGCGAGAGAAAAGGCGCTCGAATAGAGAGACTGAGAAGGCCGTGTTGGTGTTTGAAACTCGAGGTCCGAGCTGGTGCTCATCTCCTGCCATGATGAATAATGGCAAACTGGATTTCGAGTTAGTACCGTCAACGCTTTCCTTGACACATAATGGCGTTGCAACCACCGTTAGTGGGACACAAACCATTGGCTCTGTGGCTTGCGCTGCTTCGTCCACGATCAGGGCAGTCCAGTGAAGCATGTCCCGTGGCTTTGGTTTTATCCCTGGTGAGATGGAACCAAACATCTCGTAACCTAACTTCATTAGGTCTTGGTTGGTCAACCGCGCCCTAACAAGCATATGTGCATCCTGGCAAGTTGTCACAATGACCTTGTAATTCATCATAATTTTGAACTCCGGTATTGAAAAGAGGTCGTACTCTGTATGGGTGTATGGTAATAGCTGGTCGGGAACTTCTGCAAATGTCCTTGACCATCCATTTAGTCTGAACATGTCCCGGGGTTGCAGGTGCTTGGCTAGGCGTATGGCTAGTGTGTCCGCTGCTGGGTTGGATGGCGCACAAAGCAAAATATGAGGTTTTATTTTTTCATTCCGACGCAAAAGCTGCAGCGTGCATTCTACCACGGTTTTGGTTTTACCCGATCCTGGCACCCCAGATATCAAGAATGGAATGGTGCCAAAATTGCGAGTGATGATAGAATCAACCGCTTTCATCTGTTCGTAATTGAGGTCTTTATCTACCCAGTTGTGTTCGAAGGATCCTTTGGGGAGCGTCGTTTGCAGAGCAGCATCACTGGGCTCCGGAAATAGCATATGACGCAGCCAGTTATGTTTGTTTTCAATTGACCCAACAACATCCTCCTTGACGTCTTCGTGATCCCATGGTCTGCCATCCGTAACGTCAACAACAGCTCTCCAGAGTGGCACAAAAAGATCCGGTTGGACAGTAAATTGGATGTTGCAGAGTCGAGATGCTGGTAGAAGATGATCGATCCGGATGATGATGGTTTCCTTCACCATAGATATCCCCCATACAATAGCGTGAAGTTGATGGCCAGAAAAGCCTGGTGCAATAGACCCAGTGAGGTTTGTCTTGTTATGGCTCAGCCATTCAGCTCCTTGCTGGGAAAGTTGCGCAAAAGGCACTATCTGGCGAACGAGTATGGTATCTCCCAGGCCAACTTTTGGAGTACCATCTTTAAGGCCAGGTACATGCAGGCTGTAAAGATTCTGTCTGGCATCCGTCAAAGTAAGTATGACGTTGTAGAGACTGCGTCCTGCTAGCTCCTGGGAATAGTTCATCCCTTCCAAGAGAAGACATTCGTCAAAATAATAAAGATAAGAGGACGGCGACAAATTCTTAGTGTGACGGGATATTGACACGGGCACACTCTTGAGCGTAGGTAAATTTTCAACAGGTAGCGGCTCTAAAAATGAAGTCCCTGAGAATCTAGCAACATATGCCGCAAAATCGATGGTTTTCAGAAGGGTGCTATACCTATCAACCGCTGGAGATCGGTTAATGGCGATTAGATACGCCGGAACGTAGCTACGGGCATATACATCTGGTTTCCAAGTTGTTGAGCGGCCGGCCGGGTGGTTGGTGCCATCGTACATAGATCTATGACTTGGCCATGACGGCAGTTGTGGGTTATGAGAGAACTGGTATGATTCATCGACGGAAAATGCTTCCCTTCTTCGTTCAAGATAATTGAGTTGATGGCCCTGAAACCCAACCAGGGTATTCTGAACTCTTGAATTCAATGTCGGGGCTGTATAACTAGCTGGGTAAGTTTGAGCCGTAACATCTTGGCGTGGAGAATTACTTGATGCCGTGGACGGAACCCCGTTTGCTTGAATTCTTAAATAATTATTTGAGAGTGGGTTTGTGGTAGTAGCTCCATTCACACCATCCACAGACACAGGCTGGCCAGAGGGGTCTATGATTGGAATTGCACACGTTCGAGGTCGTGAAAAATGAGAAGCCATTTGCAAAAAGTCAAAATAAGGGCTTTTCGGGGAACAAAAAACAATTTTCTTTGTATTTCTTCGTGTTTTAGGTAGGTAAACGCAGACATCCCACAGAATAAGAACGATTGCTCAGCAAAAAAAAAAAAAAGGAAGAGGCGAAAGAATGTCTGTTAGCAAGCCGCGTAACAAAAGATCATCACCCAGTGAACAGTAAACACCAGAAATGTGAAAGGGCCAGTTCAGTAGGCAGAAGCTCTCCTCTGGATGCGCTGCCGCCGACAGTTCCTAGATGTTGCCTCTGGACGGAACAATAAATACTCCATGTCAAGGACAAAGAATACGACAGAGACGATGGCGGAAGGATAACAGTTGGAGGACAACCTGCAGTAGGTTCAGTCCTTCCAGCAGTCACACGTATCTAGCCACATCGAGATCATTGCAAAGCTCTGGTACTGTGTTGATGAGTGTCGTACGTTGTTGACGATGTTTGACGGTGGAGGCTCCAAAGCCGATGATTGTCGCCTGCTCAGTCAGCCCTGACTAAGCCCAGCAGCACATCCTCGCCCACCCGCACACCAAGCAGGAACAAGCATTGGGAGTTGATGCCAGCAACTCTCAAGGCTTTTGCCCTCCACAACTTTTCTCTTGTATTGCTCCACCCAACTACAAGCTGGCTTGCACAAAAGTTCAATTTATATCGCGGCTCATCGTCTATTTCTCGCACGAATACGAGAAAGTTGGCCAGAGACAATACTGGCAGTTTCCGTAGCTAATCAATTATTTTCGGCATTTTTTCCTACTCTTGGATTGCCAGCTGGAGCCAAGTGCCGCAGGCTCACATCATTAAAACCGGGGACCTCTAACCTTATCACTGATCTGATCATGTCGAATACAACCTAAAATCCGTCAAAATCTAGGAACTTGATCATTTGGAGGTTTAAGACGCCCTTCTACCTCAGACCTTGATTTTGACCAGGTCTAAGATAGTTATTTGGCGAATCGTGTATCAAACTTACTCCTTCGAAAACCCTCCTCAAAGCCCCATGCAAGCGGAACTAGGAAGAGCCTAAACATCTCCCTAACCACATCTTGAGCATGTAGTTTGACGAGTGATATGCACTTTCTGGACCAAAATTGGCATTAATATCACGTTATGCTTTATCTGACCGCCGAGATTAAAGGTGGTTAATTCGATGAAATATCCACAGCAAAAAACTTGATAGCCAAATCTGTTCTACACATTCATGGAGGCCAGACACCGCATCCATTCAAAGGCCATGTCACGGTCCAAATATCCACCGGCAGCCACAGTCAAGGATTCCCAACGCTGTCACTCTGGGAAATGTTGATAAGGAATATATCACTTTTCAAAGGAAACTTTTTATTTTTCTTACCAGGCCTTTTATGCCGGCCCCTTCACTATTCTGCTCTCATCTCCCAAACCTCGCCTCTATAGCCTTAAGAGGCCAAAGGCCAAGGAGATGGCGCTATAATTTACGGCTCATGGCATGATCCCGCTGGCAGCAAGATGTAATTTATCGTACTCTTCACTCGATGACCAACACTTTGGTCATGTGATTAATTTGAGATGTGAGATTACATAATCTCACATAAATTTCTGGAGATTTCGACGACATCGAAGTGTTGTTCGGCGTCGTTCTTCATCATCGACATGGAAAACATCGGTTTCTGCTGTGGAAGAGACAATGCGGAAGCAAGGGATTGCAGCTAGATGGTGTTCAATAGTGCAACCAGTCCGATCACGCTTTTTTGCAGTCCCTGGTTGCCCTTACTATGCAGAAGATGCTCCAGTTTGGTGATCTCGACAACAATATACCAAATGATTTGGTTCCATAATGCTGCTATACAAATGGAGGGTTGTCTCTTTGGTGTCTTTTTTTCTCTCTCTTTCGTTTGAAACATGCTGTTTAATGTCTCTCCGCATTCAGCAATACCGGATATACATTATATCTCTCTCAAACCGCATTCGCTTCATTCAGCTGCTGTCCTCATATCTAGAGTGTAGGTGAAGGGCGTTTTGACTGCGGTCGCTGGCTGCTTTATCCCAGTTTATCAAGCTGCGTTGTCATCATTTTTACCAATCTGATCAGGGGCTCTCTGCGCTGATTTATTTCCCACAGCTATATCTCATCTTGCTCTTGTTTGTTTCCAGTTTTCGACAAAGCTCTTACTCGTTTATTCGTGATCATCATCATCATCATCATCATCATCATCATCACAACCACTACCTTTTCGTTTTCCTTTTCCTCCCTCTTGGGATTTTCGTCTAGGAAATCCCCTAACTCAGGCAAAAGAGTTCGAGGTTCGATTCACTGCTCTGGCGGTCACATATGCCAGGCATCTATATATAAGTCAGGATATACATATTCTCGTGGGTTGTGGCGCCCCGTTGATATTGAAATTCTGTCACACTGGTGCTGCCCAGCACCAGGCTAGTTGCCGGACGACAGACCAGAACGTTTGATAAATGCTGTACAAATATATATCCCGTCATGGGGTTGAGTGGGCTGCTGAAGTTCCCCAGGCGCATCTTCAGTGGCATGACATGGTAATTTTGACGGTCCCGGTGACGGTAACTGCCGGTTGGCTCAACCCGAGGGTATGTTTATACTCTTTTATTTTCCTGTTTGGTTTTGCTGTCATGCAAACATTATCAGCCATATTTTATAGTCTTAAGGTTTCATTCTTTTTCTCGCAAAGATCTTTTTTGATTATAGCCTGGGTATTATTCAGATGAACAAACCTGCTTTCCCCATGGTGGCTTGAGGCTTTCAACTAGCTGGAACTTCGCCTTCATCCTTGCACTGTGGATACGAGAAAAACGTGAAACCTCTTTCAATCCTCTATCGTTCTGTCACCCTTCCCCTTTTTGAGGGGTTTTCTTTGATCATGGCAAAGTGGGCCTTTCACTTTATCGGACACCGCTGTGTTTGTGTCCTAGCGCATTTTCTGTTTCGGAGAATGCCTTTATACAGTTTCACTCTCAGGCCTTGGCTCCCTTATTCACATTCTACACAACGGCAACACCCTTATTCTATTTCTAATTACTGACCTATCTACTGCACTAAGTGTCCCGTGCACAGGCCAAAAGTTTAGCTAGGGAATAGCAAAGTTTGAAGCTCTCCCCAGCAGTGGCTAGCATTGAAAGTTCGGGCAAATTGCCAGTAAATTCACCATCGTCCTGCATTTTGTTCTATCATAACTCTTCACACCCATCCCGTATGTCAAAACTGATCCCTTCACGAGATTTCGAGCGCTGGGAGCTCTCGGTTTCCATCACCGGAGGAAGTGTGTGATCGTGTCTTAAACTCCCTACACATAAAAGGGCCGCCTCCATCTCTCCTATTGCTTTCTTGCTCATACCTTCGTCTACTTTCTACAACCTCTCCTCTCAAGGTTTCTTACACACATCCAGAGTTCTATCATATCTTCTCTTCTGGCATTTCGAATACTTACACCTCGGTCACTTATAATATCTTTAATTCTTCTTCTAGTTGACCAGCGGCCCCTTCTTGTGCTTCTCACAGAATTTCCCGGGATCAAAGGGTCAATCCCTGGAAAGAGATGGCAGCCTCCTCGTCCGAGCCTCTCGGGTTGCAAACACCGTGTCAATTTAGCGGAGAGGCATGCTCGACCGAATCGAATCACTATCGTAAAGTGATTTCTCACATCTTCGGTCGCAACAAGAAGTGCACAGTTGGTATTCCGGAGCATGTCTGGATTTATTACTGCCGGAAGCACTACCAACGCGCCAGATACCGTACGGCGGAGTGGCCGTTCCGTCAGTGTGATCTGGCTGTAGATACCATCCAAAATATGCGGTCGTGGGGTGGAGTGGAGAATTTCAACCTCCAACTACGTCGGCGAGAAATCTGGCGTACTGCTAGACGGGCCAGGGACAACGACAATGATGGCGAAAATGATAAAGGCGACCAGGGCGAGGACATGTCGGATTTCAAGCCCGAGGATCATGAGTCGGGTGAGCCATCTCCAAGCACTGGGACAGGGCCTTTTACCCCCATCAATAATGCCCCACACACCAACCATCCAGCAAAAGCAGAAGAATCAGACTACGAGGGTGACGAGGAAGGGGGTGGAAGCAAGACCCCAGTGGAGACCGCGCCAACAGAAAGGGAAATAAAAACGAAGACAACGACGAAGAAGAAGAGAACCCCAAATATCATTCCGCATCCGGCCCCTGATTGGCTTCATACTCGGGTTGGCAGCAACAAAACCTTCGACGAGATCCTTTCTGTCCTCCGCGACCTACGCGCCCACTTGACGCATATAGCCTACCAAGAACAAACACCTCATTTCCCTGACATCGAAATCCTGCCAAACTTACGTCCACGTGCCGCCGCCTCCCGTCGGACCATCCGTCGTGCTACTCGTCCTACACTTGAACCTCTTATTCCTTTGATCGATGCACCTATTCCTAGTATCAACATCGGCCCCATCAATTCCGCGTCCACCCAAATCCTCACCAGGCGACGCGCTGCCAGCTTAACAGCCCTTCGCCGTCCTACAGGCCACATCGAAGCTGCCACAGATCAGACTACCCCGCGGACCGACTCTAGACCCGCCACAGGCCGCCGCGTCACTGAACCTAGCACCAGATCTTCCGCAGGTCCCCAGGCGACTGAATTGAGTGCTGAAGCTAGCGATAATGGCGCAAGCAACACATCCATCCAATTTGCTATTCACCGCGCGGCTCGTCTCACCCATCCCACCCGCCGTACCTCGAGAGTTTCTGGACACGGCGCGATTAAGAAGACGGCGAAGAAGCAGAAGAAATAACAGACCTATTAAGAATATTGTGGGTCGTGTGGTACCTTCTTTGTCTTCGCACGACGATGGGAGAGAGGGGAGGAGAGGGTATATCGAAGAGTAATTATGGGGGGGATTATTAGCTTTGTTGTCCGTTCATCGTTTCATGTTGTTCTGGCTATTTTATAATATGGTCCTTGTATTGTTGGCCTTCTCCCCCTATTCTTGTTTTTGTTTTTGTTTTTTTTTATCTGTAAACTCGTTCACTTTATCTACTTTGTTGTGGATCGTTATAACCAGGTTATGTTTCTCCCTCTTGCGTCTCTATTCTTGCTCAAAGGCCTTTGTTAACATTAATGTGTTATAGTGTGGGTGGATACCAGGGAATTTTTCCTTTTGCTTTTTTTGCCTTGTCCTTCAGGTGTTTTGTTTGTTGTCCTTCGCCGTTGTTCTAAAACCGTTTGTCCGTGTTTTTGAACTTTCTTTATCTATACATTTGCGGCATGGCCGTTTTTTGAGTTATACATGGAGCTACTTTATTTATACTATCAGGTATTATTTATTGTGTTTTATGTACTTGGATTTGATTGACGTGAGGGGTTCATTTTTTGACTTTTCTTTGTGCTCGCATTCCTTTTTATTTCTTTCCTTTTATACGCGTCGGTTTAATGGATTATATTTGGATAATCTGATTTATTTCCTATTTGGATTCTACAGCAAAGCATGATTGTTTATTATCATTTTGACAACATCATCAGCATTTACTTTTTTGGGTGGATTTATACAGCATTCTGCCTGTATTTTGTTTATACCCATCCACCGCGCGATCTCTACTTCCATTTCATATCATTAGTTGAGAAACAGATTTGGAGTAGCCTGTGATTCATTAGTGTCTTTCTATTCTTTTGCATGTTATGCTCACAGTGTTCAATTTACTTCTCTCCCTGTTTCCACGGGCTGTCTTTTCCTGGTTTTCTATTTGGACTTCTATCATAGAGAGCTATTAATTGTGATGACTACAGTCAACGTGGTATTGTATCTTGAAACAAATCATCACCCGTTTATCAATTCATATGGCTTAACTACTATGTAAAATTGAGTTTGGCTGATATAACTTGTTCTCAGTTCTAACTCAACCCTTCTTTTTTAACTTATTGTCCCTGCATTCTTTAATGCAGCCCATTTTATCAACCTCTCTTCCCCAATCACCAGATGAAATCCTTCGCATTGCAAACCCAATCAATTAATGATTTCATTTGGCCGCGTTCGGTAGTCATTTTATTCGATTCGTCCCGAAGAAAAAGTTTTGAAAACGGTCCTGGACTTTTCCGTAGACAGATTCCGGTCTTATGGTCTATTCTCCCCTCAAAAAAGATACATTTTATACCGTATGTGCACACACCCGCGAGAAACTCAGTTCTCTATATTTATTTTCCTTTGCAGGTCGGATTCTCCCATTCATACAATATAGTTCCACGGTTGGCAAGAATGTACCCTAACCAACTCCTATTCACTCAACCAATATATGGAAAGAAACATGATATACCCAGAGCTAGCAATTGCTATTCTGATATTGGATCTCTGGCAAGCTGCGGGATATGATTAAATGACGTAACCCTCCCAAGAAGCGCCCTGGAACATTCGTCCTTAACCCCTGAATGATGAGGACAGAAAACGCTACAAATCTGCATGCAACCAAGGAGAATGATTTAGGGTTAGGATTAATGCTGTACTCCAGCACTTTTCGTGCAATTTCTGCCAAGCGTCTAACATCGGGTCAAATTTGCAATATTTTGCTCCCAAATTCAAGAATTTTCAAACCAAAAAAAAAAAAAAAAAAAGAAGTTATAAAACGAAACAGAAGATACTTGAACCTGCCCACACTCAGAATCGAACTGAGGATCTTATCATTACTAGTGATACGCTTTACCACTAAGCCACGCGGGCGTATTTTCTGACCCTGGCCGGGCAGATTGATGATGTCTTTTACATGAGTGTGATTTGCGTAAAACATATATACATTTTCTGGCTTTCTCAAATATCAAACCTGTTCGGTTCATTGAGCAGTGGCATGGATGTGATTCAGAACAAATTACCTGTAACGGTCTTCTCGGATAATGACAAAAATCATATATCAGTTAATGTGCCGTCATGGGCGAAGAAAGCAATAGTCGAAATTTCAAAATAACTAAACCAATATAAGTATCATCTTCAGCATCATTTCCACGTCAACATATTCATCTAAATGTAAAAAGCCCACTTCCATCTTGCAAAACAATGAAAGTAAACGAAAATAAACGCCGTCCTCAACTCCCCCCAAAAACATTCATCTTCCCTCTCCCACTCCCATCACCCCACCCCTCGGGTCTTGCCTTCTTCACACTTTCCAAACCCGTCATATCACCATAATACCGCTCCAGCCCCTTGAGCCGCTCTGTAAACACAAACCCACGATGCACCATATACGCCAAGATGGGATAGAACGCACAGTCAGCCAATGACAGGCCATCCGTACCAGCCAAAAATCTCTTCCCGGCCGTGTGCGCGGCAGCAACGTGTGCCTCCCAGAAGGCCAGCTCGTCGTGGATGGCCTGGATGAGCTTGGGGCGCTCGCTTGATACGAAACGTTCAAAGCTTGCTGAGGTTGGCGTTGATGTTGAGTTATCGTCAGCATGTTCGGCTTTAGCGGCCCAGTATGCATCTTCCAACGCGTCGTAGGTTGAATGTAGATTCTCGGATTCCTGCAGGAGGCAGAGGATGTGGGCTCGTTTCTTGCGTTGTTCCCGTGGTGGGAGGAGGGGGGTTGGAGATTGTTGGAGAACTTCATCACCATGGCTATCGCAGCCCATAGAAGAAGTAGTAGTAGTAGGAGTAGCGGTAGTGCCAAGGTAATATTCTTCGACATACAACAAAATAGCCAACGACTCATACGTCCGCGTGCGCGCAGGGTCATTGTCGACGAAAACAGGCGTCTTGCCTCGTGGGTTCACAACGAGAAACGCCGGTGTGCGGGTCGGTTTCGGCGTACGCATGACGTACATGCGGACATCGTTTGTTGGGATTTGTTTATGGTGCAAAGCCAGCTGCACGCGCCAGGAAGGGATGCTGCCGTTTACGTAGTAGAGGGTTGGATGGGGATGGAAAAACGTGCTGGTTATTAGCGGGGCGGATACCACTGCTGCCGCTGCTTCTTGACGATTATTTTGAGGTGTAGGGGTTAGAGTGAGAGTGCATAGTCTGGCCAGAGCGGCAGCATGGCTTTTCTCCCGTAGATATCCCAGACAATCAACAACGACATGCGTTTTCCAGCTCGTGGCGCCGTGCTGGATGCTGTCAGTGGCGCTGGCAAGTACACAGACGTTCGACAGCAGACCGGCAAAATACACCTCATCCACACTGCGCGATCGCAAGATATCGGCTAGCCCGGTGTCTTTGAAAGCAGAGAACCAGGTTTTTTTCAAGATCACGTCTCTGTTGGTATCTATCAGCGGGGTGATAGATGGGTAGAACTCCGCGCCGTGCGAGCCGGGTGAGCAGCAGGGTATCTTGCCGGTGTGTGTGCCAGTGAGGAAGTGTGAATTGTCACGGGCGCTGGTAGCAGCAGTAATGGGGGGGTTGGGAAGGTTATCCCCATCGTCCTCGGACAATTCATCGAGGGCAGAGGTTGTTGTCTTTGAACCCGAGTATTCAGCCCGTATCCATATGACCAGATTATCAGATTTTGTCTGGATTTCTCCCTGTTCCCTCGCATTGTTGCATCCATGGGAGCGAAATGCAGGCACCAGATTCTTAATATTTTCTAGAAGCGGTATCTTGGATGAGTCGGGGATCGTAAAACGACCTTTCTCCGCATCGAGGAATTCATTCTGCAGGTCGATGAGGATGAGGGCCTTCATCTTTTCTTTTTAGAGTCCCCTATAACTCCTCTTCTGTCTTTTTCCGCTGTCGTTTTGGGTGTCAGGAGTGGATTTGTAGATGCGTTTGATGTAATTATTGAATAGAAGTTGCTAAGAACTAACCGCATTTAATTTGATTCGATTAAGATAATTGAAAGCCATATGCCCGGTCTGTAGGAATAACCGTTGCATTAAATAATGTATAATCGAGGTACACTTCCTTGGACGTCAACCGCAATATGACTCAATCCTGTCAATGGCTTGACTTGGAGGGTGAAGTTGAGCCTTCAGCTGCCTGGCCCCCGCCCTGGCGCATGAGGTCTGATGGGGCTAGCTCATCAAATACGAGGGTGGGTGTGCAGAGCCCAGGGAACGGCAGGAAATAAAAAAGCTATGTTTAGTATTGGCAGAATGAATTCGCCTGGTATAAGAAGTAAAAGAAAAAGGGGATAATAACCCAGGAATATAAGGAGAGTTGAGTTTTCGAAAAGAGAAATTGTATATTTAACTAGCTAACTATACCCTCTAGTTATGTAGCCGCCAAAAAAAAAAAAAAAAAATTGAATCTAAACGCAACATGCCAAACATGAAAACAAAAGAACAAGAGATATAGTGTATATTGACACAATCATACAAAAATCCAATTCACACAAATTCCTCTTCCCTATCATACATAGATACATACATACGACAACCCCCTCCCCGTCCTTCCCGGTTTTAACCAAAACTACCAGCTATAATGCTGCCTCTGCCCATAAACTTTCCGATCAGGCAGCAAAACCCTCAACTGCTCCCTCCGCCTCCTCTCCTCCTTCGCATGGCGATCCTCCCACTCGCGGATCCGACTATGCTCCTCCTTCAGCACAACCGTCAAACTCGTATGCGGCGGCTTCATGATATTAATATTACCGCGGGCACGATGATCCAGCTCGCGGCCGAAGGTGCCTCGACCCACCCAAGCCTGCGCGATGTAGATGGCCGAGCGGTCTGTGATGGTTTTGCGCTGGCCGGATTTGAGGGTTATGGTGACGGGCGGGGTAGCGGTAGTAGATTTAGCGGGCGCTGCTGCTGCGTTTTCGACAACCTCAACCGCTCCCTCTGCATCATCCGCGACAGCGGCGGTGGCGGCAGTTTGTGATTGTGTTTGTGTTTCGGCATTGTTCTTACTCCTACCCAAACCCATCCCATGCACCACGACGGCCTCATCCCTCGCCAGTTCCAGATGCGCTTTAACATCCTTCGCCACCTTCTTTGGACTAAACCGCATCTGCAGAATGGCATCGTCGATATTCTTCCCCGCGATCTGCCGCGCGACCATCATCAGCTTCTTAACGCTGGTTTTGAAGAAGTGGCTCTTGCTTAGTGACTCGCGCTCTGTGCGGGCAATCTCCTCACGTCGTGTCAGGCGGCCCCGTCGTCGTATCGAGCGTATTACCATTTTACGCTCCCAGCGTGCCCGGCGGTTAGGGAATGGTACTAGGGCGCGGAAGAGATTGTCTTTGTTCCGCTCGCTGAGGGGAACATTGGCTGATGTGGTGGCTGCGGAGTCGGCATCGGGTGTAGTTTCTGTGTCCGCGTCTCTGGACGTGAGTCGTTGGGGTTTGCGGCTATCTGTGCTTGTGTATGGGCTGGGGATTACTCCATCGTCTTCGTCGAAGATAGAGCCGGGGGCCAGGGAGCCATGGGTTACTTTTGGGGCGGCGGGTTGTGAGACTTTTAGGTGCTTGTTTTTGGTTTTGGAGGGCTGAGATGATGTGTTGGAGGTGCTGGAGGGTGGTGTGGAGTCTCGTAGGAAAGGGCTTGAGGCGAACGCTCGTCTATATATGGTTGTTGGGAGCCGTGGCCCGACTGTGTAATGGGGGGGGGGGGTTGGGTGTCAGTCCACAGGAGGAATTCTAGCTGGGATTGAAATTGGAGCTGGAATGGTTTTAAGCTTACCTGCACGGGTCACCTGCCGAGAGGTAAAGGCAGCACATACAGCGGCCATTTTCGCCAGTTGTAGTTCTCAATTGGCCCGGGATAATGGCTATGGTGCAATTGTTTCTCGTCCTCCTGCGGTGAAATTCGAGGAAGTCGGAGAAATGTTGGATAGAAAGGTAAAAAAGAGAAGATGCGCTATGCCGGATGTGGACCGGAGTGGGAGCGCCGTCAGTCCGGTAAATAGCATCACGTGTTCGTGGGTTCTTGGCATATTTCAATATGGATTGATTTGAGCTTGCCCTAAGCCCATACATATACATATATATCGAGGAGACAAGAGAGGGAATATGCCAGATCAACATTAAATACAAATGCATGTAACATTTATATAGATGCATTAGCCGTATATTTCTAGTCATAAAATTTTTCTTCTTGCTCTCTCATCTCCCTCTTCACTTCTACTGGCACATTAAACACTCAGAATTCATTCATTCACATATCACATTTTCAAAAAAAAAAAAGTGACTTTTTTTCTCAGCTACAAGAAAAATAAGAAAACACGTTTGCAGGTGTAAATATATGCATTTTTGAAATAGAGAGAGGTATGGTATTATTATATTATGTATTGTTACATTTTTTTTCCCTTATCTCGCCCACCCAAACAAATATCACACCACCAACAGACATGACAAGACAAGTGAGATGGATGGATGGATGGGTAGATAGATAGATAGATAGATCAAGCAGGCAAGTTAAATAACATGACAAAAGTGATGAAAGTGACAAACATTATGTGAGGTGTAGATGCGGGAATGAGGGAATGAGTAATACGGATAGAGTTAAGAATGGGAAAGTTGAAGCCGGGGGGATGCGAATACGAATAGGTAAAGGGTGGAGAATGGCGGATAGGGGTTAAGGGGGGATTTGGGGGGGGGAATAACATGTGCTGAGAAAATTTTTAGACATATCATGCATACATGCACACATACACACATAGCAGGCATTTTGTTTGCATTAAGCGTGCGTGGGGAGGGCAGAGATAATGGATAATGGAAAATGTAAAATTCAAAATGAAATGGGAATGGAAGTGGAAATGGAAATGGAAATGGACAGGAAAATATATTGAGGAACGGGGAAAAAAAAGATTTCGGATCCAATGATTGGTCTTTTCTCCTTTTTCTTTTTTTCTTTTTTGTTTTTGCCGTGAAAATTCCCCAGTTTTTCCTTTTGTCCCTCCCCTTTTGTTTTCAGTGTTACTGTTGGTCTTGCCGTCGTTCCTGTTCCTGGTCCTGTTCCTGTTCCCGCTCCTGCGACTTGGACGACTGCAACATAGCCCGAAAATCATCATTGCTTTTCTTCACCGTCGCCGTCGCCGTCGCCGGTGCCAGTGTTTGTGCAGGCGCAGTGCTAGTAGTACCACCACCTCTCTTAGCACCTAAGCCACCCCTCCGTCCCGATCCCACACCAGCCCCAGATCCAGGTTGCCCGGGCCGCCGAATAGGCCCAGCCGGCTGCTTCATCATAACCATCTTCTTCTTCCCTGCTCCAGCCCCAGTCCCAGGAACCGCAACGGTATCCTTCTCCTTCTTCTCCATCTTCTCCCTCTCCTTCCCAACAAGAATCCTGTCCACCTTCCTCTCTGCCGGCAACCGTAGCATCTCCCCCACACTTCCCACGCGGATCCGTCGACCGGGAGCAATTTCATGCCCATCCAACCCCAGCGATGCGCGGCCGGCATCGTTGACGTCAAGAAACTCGACGATGGCACCTTGGTGGTCTGGGCGGAGGATTAGTTTCACGAGGGCGCCGTAGGGGGAGACGAGGGTGCGGATGCGGGTGTCGTTGACGGTGTCCGGGATGTTCATGAGGGCGAGGGTGCGAAGATGTTTGTCGCTGGAAATGTTGGGTTGGTCCGGGGCGTGAGGTGCTATGGAGGATGCAGGTGAGGCGCCGTTGGGTTCCATGGAAGGAGACTTGGAGCGGCCTCCGCCGACGCGGGATATTATTGTGGCTGCTTGGCGTTTTGCGGGGGTTGGGGTCGAGATGTGGACGTGTAGTGGGCGGGAGCGGAAGAGTTGCTCGTTCATGGCGAGAGCGGCTTCGGCAGATTCCTAGCAAAGAGAGTATACAGTTAGTTGAGCTGATTTTGATTTTCTTCTTCTTAACATGTCCAAAAAGTAACGTATGGATTGTGTGGGGGAAAGACATACCTTCGCCTTAAAAACCACAAACCCAAACCCCTTACTCGCCCCATTAGCCTTCCTTGGAATCCGGGCTGCCTCAACCTCTCCATATGCCGCGAATAATTCCAGCAAGTCATCCTCTGTCGCCTTCCAGTCGAGATTCGAGACGTGAATTTCGCGACCCTCTTCGGTAGGACCTGTCCTCTCTTGCCGTTTCGTAGGGTCGGATATCTTCACGACGAGCGGCAGTTTCGTCGAACCTGTCGAACCCACCGAGCCCGTAGAGTCCCCGACGACGACTTGTTGCGTTCCGTTCAACTCTGTCGCTGCATGAGCAGCACTGGCCGCTTGGAATTGGACATAGCAAAAGCGTCTGTGCGTGTTGTATTTAAGCGATGGGAATCGGATATCGACGATTTCGCCGTACTAAGTTTTTTTTTCGGTTTCAAGTTAGCATTTTGTACGAATCGAAAAAGAGAATCATAAAATGAAAAGCAAAGGTCGAGGTAAAGATGAATCGTTTACCGGAGTGAAAAGATCGCGAACATACGCTTCATCAGCTGTGGGTGGGAAATTCGTGACGAACAGCGTTGTATTCGTTCCGACGTGAACAGAGATCGCTTGATCTTCGAATGTCCGTTGATCTCGTGTCTGTGCGGACAAGGCATCCTCTCGCGTGTCGAACTCGACTATCGCACTGGGTAAATCGCCCTTGCGGGAGAGCAGTTTTAAAGAATTTATTTTACCGCACTAGTTAAGAGTCAGTAAATGGCCCCTTTCTTGGTCCAAAGAGGTAAAGTAAGGAAAGAAATAAAAAGCCGAGTTACAAACTTACATCTCTAAAGAACTGCCGTACTCTCGTCTCAGTAACACCGGACGGCAAATTCTCCACAATAACAGTAGCATTCTCACGATCTCGTTTCGGAGGAAGGGACCCCGTGTCGGTATCGAGATCCTCCGCTTTGGGTTTTTTGCTCGCCGATCCATTCACGTCTACATCTTCAACGGTACGTTTTCGCTTGCTACCCTGGGGCGTCGTCTCGTTCTCAGCTCCCGGTCCTGCTCCCGCCACCGACACTTCTGGGGCCTCAGCCGTAGGAATAGTTGTCGCTGCTGGTGGTTGTTGTGCGGCAGCCTGTAGCGCCTCTTCCTCCCGCCTTCTCGTCACAGCCTTCATCGCCTTCCTTATCCCCACAACGGCGATTTGGAGCTCATCTGCATCCTCGTAGTGCTCGCAGTGGTCAATGTATGTGGACATGACCTTCTCAGGCCAGTCCAAGTCCGTCCGTTGGAGAGCCTGTTTTAGCACTGCGGTAGCAAGGCTTGGATTCGGGGTTCTCCGCGATGCGCTCGCGCTGCCGTCCGACTGGGTGAATTTGCTCCAGCAGAGCAGCTCCCATGTATAATACATCATCCAAAACTCGTAACTATGTCCGTGTCGCGTAACCAGGCCCTTGAAGGTCTCGCGGGCGCTGTCCCAGCTTCCGCTTTCGCTTAGATACCGGATATATATACGTTCCAGCCGGAACAGTGGGTCGTTGGGGACTGCTCTATTGTCCTTCTCGCCTAGTTCCTGGATGCTTTCGATCGCGGAGCGGATTCCTACTTCGGCAACATCTAGATCCTCGTCTGTCGAATCCGGTTGGAAAGCTCGTCGACGCAGGTAGCTGCACCATGTAGTGTGGACCTTGATCACTTCGTCAATACCTCCAGTATCCAGTAGCCCAGTCCGCGTCGCTTTGTGCTTGACGTCAGCAATTTGAGTAAACGAGCGTCCGACACGTTCGGCGCTGAGGATGTGCTGCGACCAGAGATTTCCGGACCATGGGCAATGTCGAGTGGCGCGCTCCAGGGAAGGGAGAGCAGGGACGTAATGGTTATGCGGGCCTCGGTTCATGGATTCATCTACAATAAACATGATATAGTCTTCCCAGAAACTAACGTCAGTGGGGAAGCGTAAGACGGCACGTTGATAGAGAGCACAAACGAGGTCGAAACTAAACTGGCCCTTTCGGCGGTTCTGACCCAATTCCCACTCAATGTACGCGACGAACAAGCTCCATTCCGTAGCGCTGTCCCCAGCCTCCGCGGCACGTCGAAGCTCCACTTCTCGCACCTCACGAGCATTCCACAAGGCCTTGGCGTGCGCAGCTCTGTTCGTCATATCGACCATGGTCTCTTCGTAATGGTTGTTATAGTAGGTAGAGATGAAATTCGAAAATAGTTGGAAGGTTTGGTCCCAGGTCATATGGGGCACCTGAAGCCTGTTGGCAAAGAGGTCCCTTACATGTCCGAGTTTCTCTGAAGACGGCTGCTTGCCCACATCCTGCACCACGAGTTCCAAATAGCGGTCCCAGACCAGATGACTGTCATTTATTCTCCAGTTTGTAGCCTCTGCCGCATTCCTCCAGACGTCCACGACTGACTGCCACGTAAAGGCCTTCTGGGCCACGATTCTATCCTCCTCAGACCAATGGCGGGCGACTCCAGCGTCCCCAGGCTGGGAAGCAGAATTGTAGAGATATAGCATCCACTCGCCGTATATTATCCACAATTTCGTGCTGCCATACTCTTCATCAACTGACCGTCGACACAGTTCCATCACGCCGATCTGTTCATCCACCGTGCGTGCCAGTACACTTTCATCCTGTATCCATTCAGCCCACAGATCCTCCCCGATAGCGAAAAGGCTGTCGAGTTCCTCTCGCGCAGCACGAAGGTCTTGTAAAACATCGTATGTGTGAGGATCGCCGCGGGAATCTGGCGACGAAGGCGGATAGACGTGTTCGACAAACCCTTGGTGGAGCAAACGGATGAATTTAACGCGCGACTCGTAGGCGTGGCGGTTCTGCTGGATATGGGCATAGAGCTCTGAGGCGATTTGTTGCATGTGCGGGGTTAGTGAGGAGCTTGAAAAGTCCCTTCTGTTGGCCTCCTTCAGTCCTTCAGAAATATCGAAATGGGGTCGAGGTGTGGTGTGATTTCGTGGAATGGGGTTGACCGTAGGATTGAGGGTTGAAGGGGACATCTGACTCTCGTGTATTTCCGTACTGGTATTCCTCCTCATCGGAGGATTTGCGCGGTGGGGTTGTGGACGCTGCATGGAGGCGAGATCTGCCAAGGCATCTATCCCCGGAGTAGAGGTTTGTCTGGTGGGTTGGAGTTCGCTGGAGGGCGGGGTGCCTGTACCGTTACCTTGGGTGATGTCCTGTGGAGACGGATCACGAAGCTGGGGGTTGTTGAGAACTTGATGAACTAGGGGGGACGAGGTCATGCCAGATCTACCAGAATTTTGACGGGATTTGTGATAATTCTGGTGAGGGGAGGCAGAGGCAGCAGACACAGGAGAAGGGGTTGGAGCGGATGTAGGGACCGAGCCAGAGGAGACCGGAGGAGGAGCAGGAGTTGACTTCCCCGAGGGGGAGTCCTGCGGCGATAAAAGTGAAATGATATCCATCCTCCTATCCATCGGCAAGGGGCAGAATAAGGGAGAGGAAATGATGAAGATACAAGAAAGGGAAAGAAAAGAAGGAAAACTAAGGAAAAAGCAAAAAAAAAAAAAAAAAAAAAAAAAAAAAAGAGAAAAGGGAAACGGCTGGAATTAAATCGGGCAGAAGAGTTTGAATGAGGTTAAACTGAGCGGTGATTGAGTTGTCGTAGGAGGAGCACCAGCTAGCTTGAATAGCTTCAATATCACCACCATCAGAACCATCAGACCCTTACACGAAGAAATGCCGAGAAGTTTGTATCACTGGTAGTTATTGAGGAAAGCCAAGCGCTCCAAGCAAAATCCTGAGGGGCGTATACGGTAAACAGAAGAGGGGAGTGGTTTGAGTTGCGTTGAATCTGAATCGAGGCGAGTTGAATTGTGGATGGAATAAATCGTGATGGCGATGCGGGAGGGAGGGAGGAGGGAGGAGGGATGGTGGATGTTGATGGATCGAATCGAATCAAGCAGAGCAACGAGTGAGATAGGGACTGTTTTCCAATTCCATTCCTTCAGCCTTTTTTATTTTTTTCCCCTTTCAAACTTTGCCTAGTCGCCCTCTTCTTTGGTAGTCAAGAGAAGAAGAAAAGAGCTAAGAAGAGAAAAACAAGAAAGACAGAAAGAAAGAGAGGAAGAGAAGTTTCTTTTTCTTTTTTTTTTTTTTTTCCTTTCAGCTTTCTCCCCCCTATATTGTCTGTCTTCGTAGGTTCTGCACGCGTTGGTAAAAAAAAAAAAAGTCGTAGGTAACCTTGGAAAGCAACCTAGACAAGCAAGCAAGCAAGCGGAAGACACAAAAGAGGCAAGACGGGATGATGATGAGAGGGTCGGGATGATTTTGTTTGGGGGCCAATCAGCTAGGGAGAGGAGAGGCTGACTGGTTGGCTGGATGGCTGGATGGGGGTGGCAGCAATAACAGACGGGCTAAGATCCTAGGCGTGGAGAGATGGCGGGCGGGCTAGGGCACGGAGGTGGACTGTTTATGATCGGCTACAGCGGGGGAGAAGAAGGAGAAGAAGAAGAAGAAGAAGAAGAAGAAGAAGAAGGAGGAGGAGGAGGAAGCAGAAGGGAGAGGGGCTGGGGTATGGAGGTATGGAGGTATGGAGGTATGGATAGATGGATAGATGGAGAGATGGTTACAGTGAAGGATTGTCGTTCGTCTTGAGCCTGTGGTTGGTGGTTGGATGCAAAAAAGGATTCAGGGAGCACTTAATTAACTTACATAAGGCAGACCCCCTGGATGGTGGTGTTGGGATGTATGTACCTCTCCCGCGGAAAATATATGCAGCGGAACCTCTCCCCCGGGATGGGCCAGCCAAGTTGCTCGGTGGGCCCGGACTGGCCTGGCCGGAATCCCCCCTTTTATTACTTTATTTCTTTAGAAGAAAAAGAAGAAGAAGAAGAAGAAGAAGAAGAGGGAGGACGAGAAGACGAAGGAGACTAGCCCCGAGTTCTGTTCCAGCAGTCACTATACATATATACATACATACATACATACAAAGAATGCAGAATTAAACTTATAAAATGAAATGGTTAGTTAGTTATACTAAATTCCCTTAGTTAGCTACCTTAAGCTGGGTTTAACTAACTAAATTACCTAGTTATTAGTTCTTCTCTCTCTCCGCGCTGAAGAATTTCACCGCAATATCAGATCGCTGCCAATACATCGCCAATTCCCCCTCTCTCTCTCATTCCCCCTTCTCGATGTCGAAAGATCTAGGTACTGTACGTAGACATAAGCATGGACATGGATGTACGATGTACATATACATGAATGATGAATTTTTGTAATGGGTCTTTTTCTTATTAACCCCCCATCAGCACCCTGAAACAAAGAGACCCAAATAATAAAAGTGGTGCATGTGGACTCCTCTTACCCAAGTACCTCCTAACTTACGTCTATCTACGGATCCATTCCCTTTTTTTTTTTTTTTTTCCCTCTCCTGGGATTTTAGATGAAGTGAAAAAAGAAATTAAAAAAAATAATACGGGCTCCAGTTTATTTATTTATTCCTCATCCCCTTCCCCCTCTTTTTGATTTGGCGTTTTTCCCCTTTTCCCTTTTTTGTGGTTTCTTTTTTTCCATTCTACGCTGCGTACGTTTCATTCATTCCCTCTAACCGTTTATTTTCCAGTTTTCCCCCCTCCTTTCTGCCATGGCTGGTTGTCCATCGCCTGTACTTCGTTATGTATGTACATGTGTACCTAGGTAGGGAGGGTAAGGTGTGATGCGCACCAAAGAGAAACAGACACTTCCAGGCCCTTCCCTCTCCTCGGCTATTCTTAAAACGTTAAATAAAATAAAATAAGAAAGAAAAAAAAGGCTGGTTTAGTTTCAGCTGGGGCCTCGGGGGCTTCTGGGGCTCGCTGTTATCGCCCGCTTCTGGACCCGAATGACATCAAAATCGGGTCACCTGCATATTCTAAAATAAAACTCATCGTCATATTTTATTTGATTTTTTTGATGTTTTTTTGATTTTTTGATTTTTGATTGATGACGCCTAAGATTTTAGTGGATGTGATATGTAACTCTGCCCCCCCGGGAAACTGGCCGTGATATGTAGTCTTCTGCATGGGATTGCTGTGATATTCAGATTTTATATCTATCTAACTTTATCTATCCGTCTATCCATCTACATTCATAATACAGAAGAAAGATATGCAGGAAGATGTATTCAATAATAATAATAGTAGTACTAAAACTAAGTAAAGAAGAAAGGAACTTAGAGAAGCAGATCCGTTCTTGACCGCTGGCTGATGCCTTGACATCACACATAAATTATAAATGAATAAAAGTAAACGTATAGGAAAATGAAAAATTTAATAATAACAAACATAATATAAAGAAGACAAACATAAACAGGTAAAATAAAGATAAAACCTAGACTAAAACTTCACTTCTTGTTATCTCTTGAAAAACCTTTATAACAGTGCATTTTGATAAATTTTAGTACCCATATCAGTAACTATCTACCTAGATAAGGTCCTAGTTAAATGTCATGCCCACTCTGCACATTATTAACCGCCAAAGTGGACTCGAATCGACAATCAGCTCTTGGTTTTTCTATGAATCTTTGTACTGTACAACACAGCACATTTTTATCCCCATTTTTTATTTTTTTTTCGTCATAAAACCTACAGCAAAATAGATATCATACCATAAAACTGGTAACTATTCTAACATCCCCCACCCATCTCTTCCCCGGGGACAATTTTCCAGTTTATATAAATTAGCTAGATCCCTTTCCCTGGTAAATTGCTGGTTGGGTGGTGGTAGTGTAGTTGTCCCCCTTCGTCAACTCGGCCAGCGACGATTGACGGGCGGCCTTGTTTATTTTAGTTACCTCATAGTTACCTAGGATAAACCATGCGGGCGGCCGAGTACCACATGCTAAAAATAATAATACTTGCATTTACTCCCGTACTCCATCCGATTATCATCACGATCACGATCATTAATACGGGTGAGCTCATCTGACCTAGCCCAGACCCTTTATTTCTTCTTCTTCTTCTTCTTCTTTTTTTTTTTTTAGAGAGAGAAGAACAAAGTTTTCCTAATTAGTGAGTTTCTATCGTTTTTTTCTTCTTTTTTTTTTCTTTCTTTCTCCCTTTCCCGCAGGTTAGCGAACGAGTTTTTGGGAGCTTTGATGGGCATCCCACCTATCGATCTAGGTATGTATGAACCAATCTCTACCGTTTGAGAGCGTATGGGGATTTGAAGGTAAGTGTTTGAGTTTCATTGGCTTGTAACGATCGCAGGGTTTTCCCTGATAGGGCTGGTAGTATGCGTACCGCGTTCATACGTGAAAGGGTCTACTAGGAGGCACACGCGGCTGAAAGGCATATTTGCGGGGAATGAGAGTGTGGGTGGGGCTGCTTCCTTTCTCGCGGGGAGTGATGGAAAGTGAAAAGCCAGAGTTTTCTTTTTTTCATCGGAGGGAAATGAATATCTTTTTCTGTTTGGTTTCGATGAATATCACCGGATGGATTTTCCGGGAAGGGGGGAAGGGGGGAAGGGGGGAAGGGGAAGGGGAAGAATTATGTAGGCTAGTAGAATCGACATTCTTACTCTTTTTGTGTACACCCAACCGTTCGTTTGAGCAGACATGGTCGTGTTTGTTCCCTAGCGTCGATGTTGCGTAGCGGTGTGCTAGTTGAACCTGCTGCTGGTTTTTCATTCTCTGAAAATCTGCAAGAAAGACAGAATGAAAAAAAGGCAAGATGGGGCTTTGCATCAGCAAGTAAGTTAGTTAGTTAGTTTAGTTGGTTAGTAGGTCAGCGTTGATCAACAAAAAAAATGTCAATAAAAATGTCTCGGAAAAAAAAGCTTGCTGTCGACGCCATCTTCATCGTCAGCTGCCAGGTTCCAGCCATGAAAGAAGCCAGCCAGCCAATCAAAAGCCTTTGGGACGCTCAAATGGACAGTTTTGTATGGGGCTTGTCCTTGAGAGCAAAGAGTTGTGCACTTCCCATTCAAATCCTTGAATGT
The DNA here is from genome assembly GCA_002110485.1 of Emergomyces orientalis. Lineage (NCBI taxonomy): Eukaryota > Fungi > Ascomycota > Eurotiomycetes > Onygenales > Ajellomycetaceae > Emergomyces > Emergomyces orientalis. Next base: position 1,110,278 of record MOWL01000046.1, read on the forward strand.
ATGCAATGCAGACTTGGAGATACAGATGACATCACTGCTATTTCCGCGGTTGAAGCTGCTTGGAGCTGCATAAATCCCATCATGTAATAGGATCTAGATTTGGTACCTAGCTCAGGCCATATGAGAAACCGCGTTGCTCATTCTAAGAGGTATTATAAAATTGTATTTATTACATATTTTCTTTGTTTCGTCACTTGAGGACGACTGCATCATATACGTGTCTGCCGATGAGGACGAATGTTCATTCTGTCAACGGATGGGTTCTGTTGAATATGCAAATAAAAGCAAACTCTGACCGCGTCATGCCCAGACGCGATGTGTTTTTTCACACACGCGTACGTCCACGCGGAAGTAGTTTGAGAGAAGATTTGTTCCTGTTTGCGAACTCCCTCTACAATCGGATATGGGTAAACATATGCCCCATGTTGAAATGGCGAGTAATAACAATTCTCTACTTCCCATCACCAAATCATCTCTGGAGAAAATGCCAGATATTTATTGGCTGGGTAGGTTCCTGGGTAGAAACAGGTCCGACGACTCATAACGGGCATATCACTGTCGTTCATCATTCAAGGAAATGAACACCTCAGTTTCAGGGAATTTGGGAATTCAGGGGGACTGGGTATCCTGAGAGGAGCTTGTTGAACAATGACGAAAATTCGACATCTTCACAAGTGCAGGGTAGACGGCTGGCTGGGTATCATGAGAGCAAAACCAGTCAAACACGTGGATGATGATTCGGTCAGGGGGGATAGCGAGTGATGTTTAAGAGTAGAGAAGAAGACTTGAGCACCATGGGAGTTAATATGGCAGTGGGCAAAGGATGGGGAAATAAGGGTAGAAGGAGGTTTGTCAGTTGAGAAAAAGAAGAAAAAAGGAAGAAAAGCGGGAAAGTTTTGCCCCGTTTGTTCCCAACCGCTCCAGGGGTTAGTTACAGTTGAACGCGGTGCAAAAAAAGTTCATCAAGACTCCAGATGTGGCCCACAATTTCGGAGCCGTGATCTATCTCACTACCCCTAGCGCTGGGTGGGTTAGGTAGGGTAAGAGTCTTGAGAAAATATGAAAAAATCATCTCATTAAGAGGACATCACAGTGTGTGATATATGACTAGTTGTGGTGAGATGATGATTTGAGATTGAAACCACTCTGAAGGCGTTTCCGGTTGAAAATTGGAGTCATGTTCAACTTTTTTTACACCACATTCAAGTGTACGCCCTTGGATTTGTGATTTGGGATTGGAATCATGTCAAAGGGTATTTTCTGACTGATATTGGAGTCATGTTCACCTTTTTTTGTAACTCGTTCAGCTGTAACCCTAACTTGTCGCTTTCTTTATACCAACAATCGAGCACATGTAACAACGCATAGCCTCTTTGATTTCCCTTCCCTCGTAAATCATCTAAATATGGTTCACTCCTGTTGGCAAACGCAGTCGACTATTGATGATTTGCCAAACCCAGACTCGCCAACCAAGAATGGTAGCTCTCCCACCCCATCTTTCGCCCCTGTTCAAATCCAACAACATTTGCACCACAAGTGTACCGAGCCAACCCACACCTACCTACCTACCTAGGTAGCTGCGCAGAGCTACATCATGCATTCTCAGATGATAAATGATGTTCACCATCACAAAATCACAAACCCAACGGTTCTGGGAGATTTTATCACCGGACCTAATAATCTCCATAGTTGAACATCTTGAGTTCAAAATAGATGCTGCGATCTCTACGCCATTCTCAGCCCATACCTCTGCCACAAAACACACTCCATGAAAGTTGCTGCGCGGTACGGTGGGCTGTGCAGAGGTCAGAAAGCAGAACCATCCAGCATTTTAAAGCCGCGGGTCTTTATTTGGCTAAATGTAATGACTGCCAAGAATCGTACCAGCCCTTTCTCTTCCACGCCGTTCTCACATGCTACCGATACTCGTCCGGAGCACGCGTCAACGACCGCGGCGGAGTCATTCGTGTCTTAGCAAATAGCGACGTGGGCATAAACGCCAAAGACCTAAATGGAGGTTCAGTATTACTCCGCGCCGCCCTCGATGGTGATGCAAACATACTCATGCCATTGATAGACTGTGGGGCGGATGTTTGTGTTCGCGATCCTTTCCATGGCAGGGACGGAACGCTGCTGCATACCGCCCCGTCATGGCCATGCCCGGTCTCATTTATCCAATATTTGGCTAACAAATGCAGCCTTGATGTTTACAAGCGGGACGCCAAAGGCAAGAATGCGGCGCATTATGCTATTTACGAGGGCCGCGGATGATGTAATTATGTAATTCGCTTCCTGGCTACACGTGGTGTGGATGTGAATGCGCGGGACGAGCGCGGGTTCGCTCCTGCGCCTTTTTTGGTGAAGTTCAGTGGACCCCTGGAGCCGGAGAAGTAGACCGTATTGACGATTAAGGTGCTGTTTGAGAACGGATGTGGAGCTTCGGAATAATAAGGGGAAGACCCCGTTGCACGTAGGCACGAAGGGGTCGCGTGATGCGGAAGTCCTGGAGTTTCTCCTCAAAAATGGGGCCAATGTTAAGGCAGTAACCCCCGATACGGGGTTTACTGCTCTCCATCTGGCGGTGAAAGGGCAGCCGTTGGAACTTTTGCTGTTGGATGTCAAATATGGTGGCGATATCAATGCGCGGGCTGCAAAAGGGAGAACCCCTCTGCACCTCATCGTTGATATTTCCTGTCTGAACGACCTAAAAATATTGACAAACCTTGGTGCTGACTCCCACGCGAAAGATTCGGAGGATGAGAGGTTTTATGACTTTCGAGAACGGAAAGCTAATCAAGAAGACCAGGGAGCGAATAGCAATGGGAATCCATTGAAAGCTCGTGAGGAGGACGGGTATGCTCTGTTTCACCTTGGCCAAGGAGAAGGCCTGCTGAGCGCGTACCACTCCTAAGAATACTAATTGCCTTATTTAGAGAGCGCTTCCCAAAGTATTGTTCTTTTTTTTCTTCTACGTTTCGTGTTCGCATATATCGCTGAGGGGAGTGCTATGAAGATTCGGGTCCGTAGAACACCGCCATTGCTGGAATTTAAAGGGGCGCATCCGGGAGTAAGGAAGGCCAACCAATAGGTACCTAGGTAGTCAATAGCAACAAGCAGGACATGATAAAGGTTTATTGCAAGAGTATCTACCTCCTGGAAAACACAAAGAGATGGGATTCTCAAGTTCTACTGCTGTCAAAATAACCGACTCATGCCCGGTAGCTTTCTTTATGGGCTTGCAGCGTGCAAAAAACCACCTAGGTAGGCCCTGTTGCTGGTGATAGATCGGAAGCTCAACTTGCACTTGGTTGACGACGAGACGTGTGATCTGATTTGCCCCAAATCTGGCGTCTGTATAGTAACTATTGTTGTCTGAGTGGATGATCGTGGATTCCAACCTGCTTTGGCTTTGGGGGGCATTCATCTCGTCTATCAAGCCAGATGTGGCATGTTGATAGAGTTTCCAAGAGGTGTACGTGGGGATAAATAGTGGACAGATGGCTCGTACCCGTCCAGTTAGTTGTCTAGATCTATATCAAACTGTTATTTTCTTCTGCCTTGGAGGTTGTCTGGATATCAGCGGTCCTTCTGTGGCCATTTACGGAGTACAGACATCGTAATCCGTAGAGAAGGATCCAATGGGATGGGATATTTGGTGCCGTAGGTTCGCCAAGGACCGAGTCACGCGAGTACCTGTTACTTCTGACAGGCCGACGGAATGACGTGAGCACAGGTACTGCTACCTACCTCCCTAGGCCCCAGCCAAACCTCTGAGCATCGTCATTTGATCCTCCTTTGGGCTACCAACACCAACACCATCACCGGCTAAACTAACCTCTCCATTCACTAAGTTCGCCTACAACATACCTCGATATCGATATCCAGCACTATTCTCAACTGTCTAACATCCATCTAACCCTTCGAGCCGGTCTATCCCCGTGCGCAACATCCCTCCCGCCCGCCTTACCGCGCCTTACCGCGCCTTACCAACCTCCGTCCCTAATTAACTATCTGGGGGTACCCCTCACCAACTAACGCCTGTTGTCCCCCTGCTATCAAACCGCTGCTTACCGCTTTTGCTGAGCACAATACCTGTGGCAGGCGGGCTACCTGTCGCATCTCCCTCCCTACCACCCTCGTTCTCCCTGCGAATGAGGCTCCTGCTCCTGCTCCCTTCGTAAAGGGTTGACCAGTGGTGGTGGCCCTCTATCTAGCTAGTTCTATCAGCCTTTTGTATTGATACCCCGTTAAGACTACGTGGAGGTGCCAGCTTAGGATATATCGTTGACGTTGTTGGGCGTTATTGGAACGATGGACGTACATCTTGTGCCAGGGGGCGGGGGGAGGAACTATACAGGCTTCGTGACGAAGACTATTGTATATGCCGCTACGTTTTTTGTGTTTCTGACTGGTATGGCTTGCTCGCCCATTTCCATGGGATATATAGCTAATATTTTCAACCCACCTGTATAGCTTTCGCCTTGACGCTGGCGTCAATAGCCCTGCCACGTTGGATCAGCTCGCAGAGGGGGACGGTATGTTAAACCCCTCCCCCATCCAATATCAAAATGGGTCAAAATACTTTCTAACCCTCCCGCAGTCCGCCAGCGTCTCCTACGGCCTGTACCACCGCTGCTTCTCCACGACCGGAACAACAGGAACGGCCAACACGACGACTTGCGTGCGCTTCCCACAATTCGACGACTGCACCGGCGACGACCGCCAGTTCTGCTCCATGTGGCGCACCGTCGGGTTTCTCATGTCCTTCGCCGTCGTCATCGAGGGGATGACCTTAATTACTTACATTATCATTCTGGCTGGCGGCAAACAGATGCGCGAGTCTGGCTGGCGGATCCTCTCGCTATTCTTGGTGCTAGTGGCCCTCGTGCAGTGTGCTAGTATGGGGTTGGTGGTTAGTTTCCGGCACCCTTTTTTTGCTTTATTTTGTACCCCGAAACTTGATATTGGTTTCTTCCTTTTTTGAGTATTTTTGTATTTCTTCTGAACGTGGTGAAGGGGAAAGGTAGCTAATATTGTGCTGCATATAACTAACTCTGTCTATAGTCATACCTCCACGACAACGACGACCACTTCTACCTCGGCTTCCGCCTTGACGACTCCTTCGTCATGTGCACCGTCAGCTGGTGTCTGGCCCTCTTCACTGCCGCGAGCATCATTTTCGCCGCGCGAGTCTTACCCTCTGAGGGCGGGTATGAGTTGATTTCTGATCATCCCGATAACTGAACGGGCGTTTCCCCACCTTTTATATCTATATATATCATTATATTTTATGAACTGTCTTGGTTCTAGTCAGAATTTTGGGTGGCTTTTATCCCGCGCCCTGTGTATATCTCTTCTTGAACAGGGGTACTCACAGAAGCAGCAGGTTTCCTGTGTCTTTCTGGTTGATCTGCTCCTTTTCTCTGCCCTGTTTCTTTCGTTCAGGTTTGTTCTGTTCCAATTACATCGAAATCTTTAAAACCACGCTTTTCTTGCTAGCTTGCTTGCTTGCTTGATCGATCGATTATCTGTATTCTTTTTCCAGTGTCCTCTTCTTTAATTGCTCTTCCTCTCTTCTTCACTCTTGCGCCTTACTTTGCCGTGGCATTCTTTATAAGTTATTAATAATTAAAATCGACCCTAGTTGTATTCTGCAGTGAAAGGGGTCCCAGATGTTGGATAGTTTAAACCCCCCCCCCCTCCTCCCAAAACCTTTGCTCCCCCGGCAGGCAAGGGTTTCTATAATGTCGTTCACCGTTCATTTTTTCTGTTTGATATAACTACACTTCTTCTTCCTCTTCTTTTTCTTTGTTCTCCTGCAAGATGCAGATACCCCGTTTGTTCGCTTTCCTTCCTCTTATGTTCGTTTTCCATTCATATCAGAATATTGTGTATGTACGCCAAGAGTACCAGTCCCAATGAAATGGATATATCGTACAGACAAAGCTATAATTCTCTATTTATATTCTTTGATGTCTAACCCTCATATCCCTCTCCCTTCTTTCAAGAGGCTAGAAAACAACGACGGACTAGGGGTATCCACGAGGGATATCTAAAACGCATATAAAACTACACAACCAACGATCCCATCCCATCCAACCCCATATCATATCATATCATGTCATATCACATCAAACCATTCGCCCCTCACTCCTGAGGAGAAGGAAGGAAGGAAGAAGAAAAAAACCCTGGAACAAACGATCAATTAATCAACTCCGTATTCCAACCCCCCTGAACCCCCAACCCTTCCGCCCCTTTACACTCCGGCGCCTTACCCGGCGGCTCAACCATTCTACCATCAACTTCCCTACCCCCATCTCTCCTAACCACCCTCACAAGCACTGGAATCACACCCCCGGTTTCCAACCTAAATTCCCTATGCCCCATAACCTCCAACAACGACGTAATCGCCCCCGAATGCGCCGTCAGTGATATATACGTGCTCGCGCCGTTGTCATGTTGGACAATATCATCTAGGAAGCGCCGTAGGCGGGCCGTGCGTGCGGAGTTGGATTCACGCAGGTCAGGGTCCCAGAGGGGGTCGGTGGGCGCGAAATGGGGTTCGAGGGTGAAGTGGGGGTAGGTTTTTGTTATGTGGGCTGCTGAGGAGCGGCGGTCGCAGGTGTGTATTCCTAAGGTTTCGCGGAGGAGCTGTGGAGAGGGTATATGTGGGGTTAATTTTGTGTTTTTTTGTATTTTTTTTCTTCCTTTATTTTTTTTTGCGCAGGCGGTTACTGAGGGCGATGCATACCTCTTTCACAACTGGTTTAAATTGCCTATCCGGGGGGAGGGATAGGTTGTTAAATGTCAAATTTGCGGTTTGCAGGCACCGGTCGAGGGGACTGGTGTAGTATGATTGTGGTAGGGGGATATGGTGTTTCATCTGTTCGGTCCATGTGGAGCGGGCGTGTATGGCCTGCGCGATGCCTGTTTCTGTCAGATGTGCATCGGACCAGGTTATGCTGCCGTTGCCGTCGAGTTTGGACCAGTAGCACTACGAGGGAGGTTAGTATTCGGCGTTATGTGAGGAAGACATGTTAGGAGTAAATGGCCGCATACATCCCACGCCTCGGTTCCGTAAAACTCCTCTGCAACGTTATGGTATCCCTCACCGTGTCGGCCCATGTAGAAGAGTTTGAACTCTGTATGCTTGTCTGCGTGGGCGTTTAGGGATTGCAGTTTTCGCGCGAAACGGTCCCACTGCGTCTTCTCGTGGTTCGGGTCGAGGTCCTCGTCTGTATCGTAAGTTTGATTTATGAGGCCGAACGCTCTTGCTGCCTACGTTTTATTAGCCTGGTGCTTCTTCCTTTTTGGAGTCTACTTTCAGGGTAGCAGATCGGGAATGCACGTAGTCAAAATTTGCGGGGTCTGTTGCGGGGTCATCTTGCAGGAAATATCCTGTCACAGTACTATATTCGAAATGTGAGAGTGCGAGAGATTCGACCATGGCGGTGAAGAGGGCGACGACCACGGTAGCACCGAGAAGGAAAGGGCTAGATATAGTGCTTAGTTTGTGCCATCAATAAATACTTGTCGTTGTTTGTGCTTTTGCCCAGAACAATTGCCGTTGTTCTTTGGCATATGCCATCTCTGAGTATTTGGGAACGCGGAGCGACCATCAATTGATGATAGCATTTGTCTTGTAAAATAACCGTAGTTTCATAACTCACATCACAATGTCAACGCGACAGTAACTCTCACATCTCCTTTTCAATCTTTCTATCCGCCGTTCTCCGCCGGGTTGTTGCAAGAAACCATTCAGGAAACGCAACATAGGCGCTGGCAGAGAGATATCGGTGTTTCCGCAACCACAAATACAGCTCCCCTGGCGCCCGTGCTTCGGGCGTGTGGCTTGGTCAGCGGGGCCCAAGGTGGGGTTGAGCTGCTTAAGGTTAGGGATCGTGACAGGTGCGGTGTTGGGCTATGTCGGGCAGTTTTGGCATGGTAGATTGGAGAGGCCCAGTCTCCGATTGCGCGCTGGCATCTCGCCAAAGGTGTTGGGCTTGAACAGGCTTGTCTTCCAGCTCTTGTCCTATGTAGTATAATTAGTAGTAGTAGCAACAATAATATAAATTGAAGGGAGAAGAGTTGGTGGTGGCCCTGTTTGGAGAAACGTTCACTTACCTGATTGGGACAATCTGAGGCCGGAGCGAAGGCGGAATATGATTGGTGGACAGAAGGCTGACTACAAGTTTATATAATGGTTTATATAAATATTAATAGCAGCCAATCATAGCCTTTCTCTGGCCAATGCCATCAGGGGCTGAATATCTCTTCAGAGAGAGTCGAGAATATGATGCTGATTGAACAATGAGAAGAAGACTAATTCCATTTCTGCCATTTCCTGTTTTTACCCGAATCCTTGAAAATATTCTCGGATTTGGTGGGCGATGGAATACGCAGTAACTCATGGATTGTTGTCCAGGTGCCAGATACCAGCAGCGCCCTACCAACAATTTGAAGAGAACTGCGGACAGGTTATGCTGACTTTGGGCCAAACACCGATGGGTGGACAAGGTGACGGCATGGACAGGATGGATCTTTGGAGTTCCAATATTCAAACCATGTGGAGTCGTCGAGCCGAATCGGCCGGCAACCAATAATCAATTTTCAACTGCCTCATCTCATCTCGTGGATGCCATAACACATACATACTAGTATTGCCCTCTCAAATGGTTATACCACCCCGCCCCAAAAGCGAAAGTTTTTCATGTTTGGAATATGACTGCACAAGCAGTCTCGTCTGCTATCTCTCTCTCATAGACACCTTGTGATGTTAAAGTCTGGCACCAGCCGGGCATTCGGATCTGAAGTCCAGCTACTGTATATCTACAGCACATATGGTTGTCGTCTCATCTGCGGGTCAGGCACCCTTGGTGTGCTTTTCCTTGAAACCTTTTAATAGGTTATTACTGCCACCATGCCTTAATTGTTGGTTACACTTTCTCAGGCATGCAGTGAAGTTCACGGCGCTAAGTCTTCATGGGCATCAGACGAGAGAAGCTGATCGTTGTGAGATCTTGTACCACTTTACTTAACAGATTCAGAGCTCAGCCTACTAATCTCAGGCACCACTACACATCGCAAAACTTTACCGAGCATTCCTGTGAAACACCATTTCCTCTTTATCTCTGCATATAGACCCGTCTTACTGTGGAGATGAGTGTTTATTTACACAGGTCTATTAACATTTTTCAGGGAGATTGTCTTGTATTCTAAGAGACTTGGTCATTATCGCGCGGAATTAGCAATGCCTCGATCATATTCCTGGCAAGACAATCAGTCCCTTGGAGCGAGGGGTGTGAGCGGTGGCATATCCCTGGAGATATGCGAGAAGGATCTGCACATTTGGGCAGCATGAACAATATTGGGCGAATGTTTTGTGAGTTGCTTTGTGGTGAGCCGCGCTGGCAGGGCATACAGGTGTCAGCCACCCCAAAGTCGTGTTGGAGCTCTGGCCGGCTCAAATCAGCCTGGTGCGGCTGTTGGGAGGTAAAAATGCCGTGGCTCACCCGTCATGCTCTTGTTAATTTCATCAAATTGGCACTTTAAAAGACCACGCTCTCAGTAATGTTCCACCTTTTTTATATGCACAATGGCCTGACTTACTACTTGAGTACTTAACAACGCCGGGATGAGCACCCAGTCTGATAGTGGAGCTATGAAGACGATTGCTGTACCCAACTTTAATCTACCTTCCAGGTACATTTGTGTCAGTGGGCCCATTTATCACAGTCGCGTACGGGAGGTTACTGGCCAACAGGCTAATATTAGGCTCTGCTCGGAACCAATTTCTTCCATCACTTGGTTAAGCGTTCTATCCAGACGGGTTGGTGTCAGCCAACTTCTATATGTATTGGACTATTATGTTCCCCTGGCAGTGGGAACGACTAGGGGTTTGGTTATGTGTTTACTCTTATCCCAGGCGTATGGTCGTTCCACTAAATTCAAGAAGCGAAGGCAGAGAGATTTGGCCGGATGAATTACCTAGCTAATATATTGATATAGTAGAGCCTTTTTTTGGAACAAGCTGCTTCAACTTATCAGGGCGGGGGAGACGCCGGTTGCTGCTGGGCTATCTGTGGATATAACTCAATCATCGCCGTTTATTTGAACGTTGGGGGGATTGCGATTCCGACATGAACCATACCGTACACCAGCAAGAAAGACGCCAGAAATTACCCGCTCCTTTTGCAATTACTCAAAAAAGCAAAATGATATTCATATACTCATAACTGAAATATCATACAATTTTACTATGTCCCACCCAACAACCGAAAAAATAACCCCGGGATCACAGCCTATCATACTCATGCCCCCCTTCTCTCGCCTTCGTCGCCCGACTAAACTCCCCCGTGTCAACCTCCCTCTCCCCTTCCCTAGCAATCGCTTCATTCTTCCGCACACCTTCCGGATCCTTCATTGCGCGGTCAACCGCTGCATTCACGTTTCCACGAATGGTTTCACCGAGACCCTGTATATTTTTGTATCATAGAGGTCAGCTGAACTATTCCTAATAGCAATTTCGATCTTATTTATTCAACCCCCTATTATCATTGTTTCCGGAACTTACGTGAACGCCTGCAGCGGTAGATTTGAGGCCGTGACCTACATCCGACGCTGTTGTTGCCCCGCCTGTCGTACTCCGATCTGGAGGGTCTGTAGATGTATACTGGGTTCCGGCGTCGGCGGTTTGGGTCTGCCCAAGTCGTAGATCAAGGGTGCTTGTTTCTTGCCCTGATGAAAGGTTGTTGTAGTATGGTGGGGGTTGATACGTATTTTGTGACATTGTTCCGTGAGATGTTTGTGCGTCGAAAAGGGGGGATCGAGGTATTTTGTGTAAAACGGAACAAAATTTTAAGGATAAGAGGATGTAATGGCTTTTGAAATATTATCCAGTTGCTGGATATTTAGAATAGCTGTATATATTAATGTTTGTCTGGTAGATCAAGATATGGGGAAGGTTGGAGGGTGTTCCTAGATAGATATCTTTGGCCTCTGCTTTTGATCTTTCGCAGAATTACAAAAGAGCAGTTGGGTTGAAATATCAAGAATAATTAGATATATTATCGTTTGCTCTATATAAATTTGCAATTCGTGGCAGTCCTCTTGCTTTATACACTGTTCATACATAGTTCATGCTTGATCTCGGTGGCAGCGGTTATGACATCAATGCTCCTCTGACGTCATAGTAGCCCCTATCAAACGCCCGCAGTTTGAAGCTCTGATCGTTTCACAACGAAGTTTTTATTTATCAGGAGTAGTCTCCGTTGCTGGCCCTGATCCTGGTCCTGATCTGCTTACATCAAGATGTCGTCAGAATTTCTGTAGCTGTTAGGAGGGCCATCTCATCTGGTTGAAATAAATATGACAAGGAGCTTCTCCCTGTTCTCAACGTAATTAACTTTGGATGCCCTATTGCAATTTACCTCTCATTCGGAATTTGAAAGCATAAACGTCTTGTTGAGAGGAATAATATTAAACCACTTCATCAAATTGCACGCACACAGCCAAAATGCTCCCAATTCCTCGATCCGCAGGCTACAGATCCTGCAGCGCACTATCCCACCTCCTAGTGCCAGCACAGAATGTCACAACGGCCGTCCCACTGTCCTTCTGCGGGGGAAGCTTGGACGCAAATACTAATACTACTAGAAGCTTCTCCGCGTCACCCTTAGCTAAGAAGGAATCTAAAATCAAAACTCTTCTTCAGGACAAGCAACATGGCCTTGGATTTGCGAGATCGAATGCATGTCCTATGAAGCCGAGGAAACGGGGCGTCACGGAAATTAGAGGGCCGTATTATTCGGTACAGTCTGCTTGGCTTTTGTACCATTGCGATTTTATATGGATACCTGTGCATGAGTATTTGCCTAGATCAAGTAATTCGAATGCTGACGTACCGGTCGTATAGGTAATGGGCAAGAGATACCTAGCGGATGTTCTTGAGACGTTAGCATTAGTTTATTATACTTCGTTAACTTAGCTAGGGCTGATCTGACATGGTTTCCTGGACAGAATGGGACACTATGTCGACGGGCTTAAATTTTCAGGAGGTTTGTGTGGGCCCCTGATGAGTATATCGCTCAATATCCCATAATGGCTAACGAAATGCTGTTGACTTGTGTTAGGCTCCTTTTCGCTCTTCGAAGAAAAAAAGTTGAGAGAACTGATCGATCTTGCCCATCAACATGATGTTTATGTTTCCACGGTAGGTATTATCATTCCACTCTCGCAACAATGGCGAGAAGTGGGTATCATATTTCTTTCAATGAGGCTGCTAATCAGCTTGGTAGGGCGGCTGGGCCGAGCATCTCCTCACACACCCAGATGCAGCTTCTGTAATGGAAAAATATTTGCAAAAATGCAAAGATTTAGGGTTAGTCCTTCAAACCATTCATGTTCGGTGGTTAGCCGGCAAGCTAAACGCAAGCTTCAATAGGTTCGATGTCGTCGAAATATCTTCCGGATTCTTATCTTTCCCCGCGGATGATTGGCTCCGGCTGGTGGATAAAGTCCACTCGTATGGTCTCAAGGCGAAACCTGAACTAGGGATCCAATTCGGAGCTGGCGGAGGTATGTGCTATTTGTTACTGTCATCATAATTCGCTATGATCCATGCGAAATGATCCCTGTCAAGCATCACTGATCGTTCACCACATACTGACAAAATTTCAACTAGATACATCTGCCGCTGAGCTTGAAGCATTTGGCACCGATGACCCTGGAAAATTGATCAATTTAGGGAGACGATTCCTCAATGCAGGCGTTGAGCGGCTGATGATTGAAAGCGAGGGTATCACAGAGAATGTCAGATCCTGGAGAACAGATGTTGTTTCACAGATCATGAAGGAATTGCCGCCTGAGCAAGTTATGTTTGAAGGTATGCAATCCAAGTTTCTGAACTCCTTTCATTTTGGTATACCGTGTATTATGGGTTTTTATCCTTCCATCAAGAGCCTGACAAGGAGTTTTTTGAGAACGTTACAGCTGCCGACCCCCGCGTGTTTAACTGGTATATCCGTGAATTTGGCATCGATGTCAATGTCTTTGTCGATCATTCACAAATCGTGCAGTTGTCATGTCTGCGACGCGGAATCTGGGGGATGGCAGATACATTCGGGAGGGTAGTTTCATACAGACCAGACGAGTGAATAGTTCATACGTTATTGATTCCCATGGCTCTTACGGTAGGTAGGTTGAAAGCTATTGCGGCTAGCTATAGGCCGAGATAGTTGGAATAATCGGATATATCCAGTTTTCTGCATTTGCTCGGAATCTAGGCTCTCTGTTGTGGTTGAATGAATGTTTCTCGGCGGGGCTCCAAATTGTTAGTGAAAATCCATGGATGGCGCCCCTTAAATCTGCTTACTAAACAGTGAGTGACATAAAAATGCAAAGTGGTTAAAATATCCGTTTTTCTGAAAAGTGCATTGTTGTTGGTGATTGTAACTGCTTCAACCTGTCATGTATCTACATGCAAGCCTTGATACTCGCTTTCTGGACTCCCGAAAGAGATGTTTTCGGTATCTGGCACCGTAGCCCATGCGAACTTGCATCTCACGTCGAACCATTCCTGTAGTATCTCATTCGACTTTCCGCCTGCGGGGATGAAATCTAAAGGGCGAGTGACTGCACTGTGTTGATCTAGATACCAGCTATTCGATCCGGGCTGGACGCTGATTGAGACATAACATCTCCGCAGATGTGGATATTTGACATATTGTGTCGTCTGCTCGTCATGGTTGAGTTGCACGTTCAACTGGAAAATGACCACATTTTGTTCAAAATGTGAAGCGCAGCGTCAATTTAGGAAAAGAACCATATCTTCAACGCGGAGGGACGCTGAGTTTCAAGTACAATGCATGATCTACTTTTGGAGGCTGACGTTCGGGCAAACACATACATGAAATATACGTGGTTCGAATTGGAGAGCAGAGATGCAATACACGGTGTTGATTGGTAGCCTCCGAATATTTCCTAGAAATCGATGAATAGCTATTTCACACGCTTCCTCTATGCATATGACAATCTTTGTTAGTAACTGGATATTTATTGTTTCTTTGAGTGAATCTGCGATACCTGATCCGAGCTGGACCGCCGTTAGGCCGAACTATCAGCATCCGCTGGAGTATTACTTTGCAATATATCAGGTTCGGAGCACGTGTGATCTTTTCCGGTGTGCATTTTGATCTTAATATTTTAAAGATTCATTACTATGCTGTTCATTTTAACCTCCCTCCAAAACTAATATTGGGCTGTGCAGGCAATCCCCGCACCAAATTCGGCACGAGAACATTAAGAACCATATTCCTACAATATAAATTAACGTCGGTCAAATAGTATGGTGAATTGGGACGAGCTCTTCGCTTCTGCCAAGGGGAAGAAGATATCGTCGGGAAGGCGGTGGAAAGCCGGGGGCGGTGATACAAGCCAAACATGGTCTCAGATACCCGGCATACCTGGAATACCAGGCGTGACTGATATAACAGCGGGAGTTAAGAACATTTGGGAAGGGTATAGCACAGAGAGGAATGGGCGAGTATTTCGAGATGAATTGCAAAAAACTGGGGTCGCAGTCAGACAAGGCATACCCAGCATTCAAACATGCGCAGAATCACTTTCAGTCTTCCTCAAGTGCAAGAATGCGTTTGATCTTTTTTCGGCTTTCCTTAATGGAATACGAGTTGTCGCCCAATTCGTTGAGGTTCTTCAGGGACCCTCTGCTCTTGAAGAGATCGGTCATAACATCCATCGTGAGCTGGAGGCGCAGACAGGCCTTAGAGCTCCAAAAACTTTTGCAAAGCAAATTCATAAAGTCGTCATGCATCAAACATCACTACATCATGAAGACGGCATTCCACATTTTTACTTCCTATACCATCCCGACACCGACTGGCATGGATATTTCTTTGACATCGTTTCGCAGAAGCCACTACCCCCGAACCTCTTAGGTGTCTCGGAAAACCTTGACGCTCTCTGTCTATGGATGATCTTCCTCAGACAATATCTTGATAAAGGCGAGGACAGAAAAGTACGATTCCACCTTATCATCCCCGCCTATCGGCCTATGCTCATCAAAGACCCCCTGATATTCCCGCACAAGCTATTCCCGCTTACAGTCCAGGGGCTGAAACACGACTCCAAGGAGTATGTCTGGTTTAACCTGCCGACCCTCAATGAAACCGATGCCTACTCCCTCGATCTGAAAGATGTCGGTAACATATACCACTCTCCAAGCGGGGGTAGAGACGGTGCAGCCATGACTACCTTTGCAGCCTCCACCGCAGGTTGGTTTGGGGCAACCATATGGGCAACCTCCCTAGCAGCTCCGATTCTCGCCCCCTTTGTATGTCTGAGTTCAGGAGTGAGTGGCATGGTTGGTGCAGTACAAGCTACCAAACATGCCCATGAATCCTTCAATCAGAAACGACCCCGAGTACTAGGGGAGTGCATCAATGATGATGATAGAGGAAGCGGAGATGGCAGCAGTAGCATCACTAGTGTTAGCCGACCCCCAAGTGGGCGGGAGTTCATTGTTCAGCCAGGCACTCAGACTGTGTCACGTAGGCGTCGCCATGAGCACGAGAACAGGCGGCGACGCCAAAGACGGCACCATGGAGCAAAATCAGCCAGTTAGTCCCCTCAACGGGAAATGGGAAAGGTGGAGGGAGACTAATAGACGGGGCGCTCGGTTTTTCCTATGTCATTGAACATGTCCGCGCGAAGGGCCTCATCTAATAATAATATCGTATTTCGTGGCCGTTGTTTACAGGGAAGATAGGTCACAGGAGAGCACATTAAATAGTGATGGAAGTGCACCAGAAATATCATATTTTGTGGGAACATTCAGTATTAAAATACCTTTGGCGCAGCATTGTCGAAGCCCTTCCTGAAGCCTTCCTTGGGCCCCAATCAGCCCCCTTAACTTAGTGGAAGCTACCTGCTTATGTAAATCCTGAAGGGAAGTGATTTTAATTACATTACTCATTTTATGTTACTTAGCTTGATAGTGTTCAAAGTTAATTGTAACCACTCATAAGCGAAAAGCTCACTAAAAACTTGTGGACTTAAAGGTGGAGAGAAGAAGAAGAAGAAGAAGGACAAGCACAAATGGAAGCAAAACTAGTTTGCAATATTAATTCATATTTTAATATAAATATATTGTCCCATCAAAGAAAGACCTTCTTAACCTCGAAGACAGGCAGAGCTCATCTATTTGGCTTCTCTATTCCCCTCTATTCCCCTCGTTCAATTTTTCTTGTTCCTACTCTGCCTCCCATTTGTCCTTTAAATGACGAAAACATGAGGTATTGGATTGCCATTACATCACATTAGGAAATAGAGTGTGGGGAGTTCGCGGCGTGTGTGCTGGGGACAGAAGATGGGGATGTTTCAGTGACCCGAAATGTTAAAATGGGGTGGGTATATTAAGGTAACAAAAAGCATAAACTGGAAGTGTGGATAAAGCCAAAGTGACGCAACAAGCAAATTGAGATACACTAGGGGGAGTTTGGGGGTGTAACATCCGTCTATCCACTTTGTTGTCGGAGGCTTTCTTATCAAAACTATCCAATATGAACCAGACTCGTAGCTTGGTATCCAGCGGGCGGTCGAGATGGGCTAGGATCAGTGGGATTTATCGTCGTAAATCGCTAAGCACTGCGAATTCGCCAAGTCTCCGAAAGAAGGAAAACAAGCCTGCTGCCTGTTAAGTAAGAGGGTAGTATCGGGAGCTGTCCACGTTGGTTTCGCAAATTCTATTTCCAGGCGCGCTGCGCCTTGGTGCGGATCTCCTCTTACTAGACGGTCCTTGGCCCAACTTGCCGAGTGCTGTTGCAATTTGCACAGATACGGTTGGCTGCGGCATTTGTCACTGTTGTCTGCTCGCAGACTGGACAAGTTGGCGTCACTAGAGATGGGGCTGAAAAAATGCGAGGGAGAAGTCACGGCTGCGAGGCAGGACGTTGACCGGCATTCCCAAATATGGGGAGCCATGCGAATTCTTTCCACGACTCTGGTCAGTTCACTCGTGGAGTGATAGCTGGTAACACGACGCAAGCAGAGAAAGGTAGCGATTGAAAGAATTGGGGAGAAAAATAAGCATCCCCATATCAGTACCAGCCATAGAATGGTTGTTTTGAAATTTGTGCTAGGTTCTCGCCATTCATGGCGTGAAATCGTTTTG
Organism: Emergomyces orientalis; assembly: GCA_002110485.1. Lineage (NCBI taxonomy): Eukaryota > Fungi > Ascomycota > Eurotiomycetes > Onygenales > Ajellomycetaceae > Emergomyces > Emergomyces orientalis. The sequence continues at coordinate 1,127,466 of MOWL01000046.1, forward strand.
TTTCCGAAAGTGCGTGGGTTATCCCAATTTCCCAATGAATGGCAGCATCGGCGCGATACTGTTCGTGGAGACAGTATAGATGCTGTACGGGTGGCCAGTCTCAATATCGTCCTCGACATTAGGCAGACCAAGCGATCTGCCATTGCAGACACGAGCTGTTGGATGCGACTGTCATGTTGGGTGTGCTGACATCTCAATCTACCCTGTGCATGACGGTAGACACCTCCCACGTCTATGCCTAGCGATTCTAGATTCACATTGTCGCACCGCGGCACCATGAGACGAGAGATCGACAGGCTATCTCCAGCTCTCAAAGGAGCAAAAATAGATGTGTCTAGGCGTCTTTGGGCAGGTGTGCTGTTCACAGAAATAACTGTCTGGGAGTAAACTTGAGTCTCCCCCGTATCTCCTACGGAAAACTGTGGATTGACGCGTGGGGAAGGTCGTCCAGGACTTGCAATAATATGAATATCCAGATCCTGTACTGGTCTGGAGGACTTGGATGAACTGGTCGTATCCTGTGAATACAGTGGAATCGGGTGTTGATTTCGCAACCTTGTTTCCAGTATGTCTGGCGAGGGTGAGTGAAGGACGAATCCGGGGTCTTGGTCGTAGTCCAATGGTTCTCCCCATGGTTGCCTCTCGATCAATGACTTTGTCCCGCGATTGACATATGGCTTGTGAAGATGGCGAGCATCACTGGTACGAACCATCGCTTGGAGATGTCGTGTAATTGGATCGTCCGATTCACAACAACATTCGGGGCATTGGGGATCGTTGCATGGCTGGCCTCCGCAGGATCGCCAAGCGATATCTGGAATGAGACACTCATCCTGCGTGAGCCAGGATTCCAGCGGCTTATCTGACGGCCGGACGTTGGTCCGGCGCCAGCGATCTCCGGCCGAAACCGGTCGGACAGCACCTGAGCAATGCTGTGAAGCGCTGGAAACATGCTTCATCAGTTGTTTTCGTTTCACGGACGTGATGGCAGAGTCCGTCTTATCGGCACACGTACACTAAAAGGGGAGTTAGTCAAATATGAACCCGCCAAATAGAGTCGAGAGGTGAGAAAAGAGGTATAATATTAGAGAGAAAATCAAGCAATGAAAAACCAAACGTACCCTCTTGCGTTGCTTGCGATGCCATTCACAAGCACCCTGTCTACGAACAGCAATGTATCTTTGCCGCTCTTCCTGGGTCTTTGGCCGATGTTTCCGCGGTAGGGACGTGGTCTCGTTCAAATTCATGTCCAGGATCATCTGCACGCCACCAGTGGCGGATGGCTGAGCAGCTCTGGAGGGTCCAGCTGATGCTGATCCAGCCCTTGTGCTGGACGCGGGGGAGAGTTCTGGAAGAGTGCCAGTTGATGAACTGGGGGATCCAGTCACGGAGAACGAGTTGTTGTCGAATGATGACCCGCTTGTGCTGGTTGAGCTATGTTGCCAGACCATTGTCGGGGCAGCGGGGTCGCTTTCCTCCTGGAATACAGAGCCAAGGTCGCTTTGAAGCTGCAGATACAACTCAATCGAAGCATCGATCTGCTTTGTCTTCTGCGATACAGGTCGCGTATCTTTGGCTGCTCTGGCCAAAGCAAGGTCCTTCAACGTGGACCTAACCCAGTCCAGACGCAGGTTAGAGTCGTCGGAATCAGCTGATGGCAAGGCGGTTTCAGCAAAAGTGGTATCCGGAGAGAAGAGGTGGGGCGAAGCTGGACCCATTTGAGGGGTATCAAAACAAATAGAGGATGGGTCAGGGAGGGAATTTATGTCGGTGAACCAGAAATCGTTTGAGGCCAAGGTAGATGTGGGGAAAGAAGGTTCGGTAGAAGTAAACAAGTCGGGATTGAAATTGTCCCAGAGAGAATTATCCAGGGGAATATCAAATTTGGTGAAGTCAATCGAATCGCAATTGCCTGCCGGGTAGGAGTCTAATTGGGGCATAAAAGAGAAGTCATCAACAGCAACATTGGGAAGATTGAGGTCCAGATATGCGGCCTCCTCGTCAACACGAGGGGATTGGTAGCGGAAGGAGGTGGTCATTATGTAAAAAGTTGTGGAAGAGTTAAGAATAAATATGTGATGAAAATGTATATATATATATATATATATATGTATCTGGATTAAGAATGTTGGAAGAGGAGGTAGCAAGATAAAAGCAAGAGATATCTCTCAACAAGGCATCTATATGTAATCCACAGGCGCTGAGAATATACGCGCGGGGAAGTCACCAATTTCTTCTCGATTGATCAATTGTACTGTACAATGAATTGCGCGCTGCTTTTCCTTCCGAGGGAGGAAACACAGAAAAATCGAAGTCGGGCAACCGTGGTGGAATTGCAATTGGGAAAATAGGGCAAATCGAACAAAATACGAGAAGAGATTGGCTCGCTTGTATAGAGTACCAGCTCTCTCTCTCTCTCTCTCTCTCTCTCTCTCTCTCTCTCTCTCGCGTTGCACGAATAGAGGGAGATCGAAGGTTGAACAACTTGAAATAGAGAAGGAGGATAGTATTCTCTTCTTCGGCGGCGAAGAGAAAAGTGAGACGAAACAGAAGAAGAAGAAGAAGAAGAAGAAGAAGAAGAAGAAGAAGAAGAAAAAGAAGAAACGAAGAAGAGAAAGGGCCGAGTTTCTTTAAGAGAGCGCGGGGGCTGAGGCGGACGAGAGAGATGATGTCGACCTTGTCCTTGTCCTGGCCTGATCCAAGGCGAATTAGGGCTTGTTTAGCCTCGATTAGGGTGTGGCGGAGATGGCTGCGATTGGCGATTGCCCGATTAGGCCTCCCCGACTTAGGGCTGCGCTAAACCCGTTACGGTGCCCGCTCTTTATGTAAGCAGCCAAGAGGCAGTGTAGCCTTCGAGGCTGGCCAATCGGAGCTTGCAATTTCGGGAGATGACTCAGGCCTCGCTGGTAAATTACATACAGTAATAAAACACGCAGGTACGTACTACCAAGCCATTGTGCACTCGATATCAAAATACGTGGAGAGCATCAACCATGATTGATATCAGAGGGATATCAGAGGGAATATCCACGGGCTATATGCAGGCAATGACATGTGGGAAAGCTCATATTTTTATGTCTCCGTCTGCCAAAACTAGATCATCTTTTTGTTTGTGGCTTAGCACACCTACAAAGTTTCCTTTGAAAGAAATAAAGGATCATATTTGGTTTGTCAATTGGCTCTTCAGTCCACTGGGTAGCCTGTCCGTCACTTAACACCAACTTGATCAAGGAAAATGAAAGACGGGAATGTACTGTACATGTAACGCCAGGGTGTATGAAGCCATCCTGGGCAGAGGGGCATCAACATAGAGGAAATGTTCTTATATAATCTTTCTCAATAACGCCGCTTCTATTCGGAGAGGAGGACAAGTTTTGGACAAAGATAACAAGATTGTTCCTGAGGCTGAAAGAAAGCAATCCCTAGGGCGTTCGGGTCTCCAAAGGTGATTTTGGCACAAAACCTTGCTCGCACGACGGATGCGAACTGCCCATGATTCTGTAGGTCCCGCAGTCACTCCATTCAGTAACCCACCAAAATCCCCCGTTAACAAACGGATTACGGCCCGCTGGAGACAATCCAGCGTTAGAACTTGTCTCTATATAGCCCAGGAATATTCACCGATTTTTCGCCCCTATCTTCGAAACCCCCCTCCACATTCCCTCTTGACTTCAATGCAGCCCTCGACACAGCACAGGAGCTCATCAGCGTGGTTACGAAATAATTCCTCTTAAGTCATGGTCTCAATAAAACACCAACGAGGTGTATGGGAACATATTGCGGCTCGAAATTTGCAGGCACGTTAAATATGGCTGGGATACAGGTTTTTGATGCGGGCACTGGCAGAGAGCCTCATGAACGGGAGTGAGGGAGTGAGGGTCACAGGTGCCATGGCTATCTAAAAGGAGGGTTTCGGGGGAACCATGCATGTTTGCTAAAACGTGTTTTCCTTTTCATCCTAGGAGTTGGAACTTCCGACCCAGGAACGACTCGTCAGATGTGCGTTGAGAACTGGTTATGGGAGAGGGTCTCTGGATCGACCTTGAAAAACGGTGTGGACTGATTAATTACATGCTATATGCATCTCTGAAAGGCTGAACCACCACAATGGCATACCAGAATCATCTTGGGAATCCTGGCGGGCGTTAACGGGAAGCCAGAAATCTAGGGGGGAAAGAAGGTGGCTCGTGTGTTGTTTGAAGCATTTGTACTGGCATAGTTTTCGAAAGACAGCGACAATAGGGTCGCCTGGAGAGTGTAACAGGAGTGAGATCTGGCAACTTGTGGACTTCGTCAATGCTGGCTTGAAGACCTTGTATCACAGGCTATGGCGGGAAAAATCGGGAGGCAAGTATTGCTTGTGCTTGAGCTCTCTCTCTCTCTCTAGTCCAGCATGCAAGCGTATGGACAAAAATCTAAACACATCGTCAGCCATATACATGGGTGGCTAGAACCTCTCTACCGCAACGTAAAACAACATTGTCAATCTCATTAAGAAATCTTGCCAACGATGGGAGTTAAGGTAGGTAGGTTATTTTCAAGGTGGCTCTAGGTTTCTGTACAATAGTCAACTCAGAGGTGTGTTGTCGATCCTGTGTGCAAATTCCGCGACCACCATTGCGGGAAGATGGAGGTCCAGCCGCATTTCGATAACGTGGGGAGCAACATTGGGCTAACCAATTAATTTTCCTGTGTAGCTCTTAACGCAGGAGAAAGCGACTCTAATTGCAATAGCATGCGCAGAGGCAACTTACTGCCTCAACCTCTTCAGCACGTCATCGTCATAGTGTAAATACCGTCAAATAGCATTGGCGATGCGAAAGAGCCCGACGGACAACCCAAAGCAACAACTCGAGCCTTAGCTCTCGTTCTCTATTTTTTTATTACCTCGGCTTCAGTCAAGGGCATCTTCGGTGTCACCCACACCCCCATTCTGCTGTGAGGTTGAGGAATGCTAGAGAGCGCTCGCCTCGTGTTATGACGATGGCGCGCGATCTGACGTCGATGGGTTGTCGAAACAACCGCGCAAGATCCGGGAGTTCTGCGACTGAAATTGATGGATTCGGCGGATGTGATCATAGACACAGTGGTGGCACTTGGGAAGAGTGAGGTTCAACTCCCCTGGCTCGTTTTCTCCTACACTGGTGGGGGATGGGCTGCGCAGTTTGGCCAAGCTGCCAAAACCCACGACTAGTTTGGTTAACTACCGCCCTTACCGCATATTAGCGTCTTTGACAGGATGGAAAATTCGTGTGGAGAGAGCTCCTGAGGAAACCTTGCCCATTCTGTCTTTTATATCGAGCTCGTTAAATGACCCGTTTATTCAAGTTGATGGTTCATTCATTCGGGAGCTGCCAGTTTTGGCTGAGAGGGCTGGTGGGTGAGTTGCTAACCATCATACGAAGACGACGAATGCCAACCCAACAAATACGGTTCAACTTGAGGACAGTTCATCTCATTGCTACCCCGTATTTATCCTGGGAGTTCTCGTGAACAGTCCAAGCCGCCCCCTTTTACCCTTCATTTGCAAGAAAATCGGCGTCCGGAGACAAAGGTGCATGTGAAAAGCTAGGCTTGGAAAACCTGTGCAGAACTAGAATTCTTCTTCAATCCATTCGGAATGAAGCATGGACTGACTAAGTTTAAGCATGGCAACTGAGTATTTACACTGGATGTGTCCACTCGCTGACTGATGAGTAGGCCAAAACAAGGCTTCCAAAACAAAATCACGAATAAATGATTATTATATATAAAAGCATTGTAAAAACGGGCTTGAGGGAAATAAAATAATGAGAATAGGTGGTACATGTGTATAAGGGATGGTATCTCTATCGAGAAAAAAAGAAAATACAAAAGAAATACTGAAACAGCAAAGATAATGGAATCCGACGTCCTTAAACAAAAAATGCAAAAGAATATAAGAATGAGAAACGGAGATATATGTATAAATCAAGGAAGGAGAAAGAGGGACGGTAATAGTAAAGAGAAAATATTTGCGTCCTGCTGCCCCCTTTTTATCTAATCCAATTGCTTGCCCCAAGTCTCTTTCACTCCACAGCAGCGACCATTGCATTTACGTCCGAATACCGCACTTGATGGCCTTCACCGGCACGGCCTCCTTGCCCAGGGATATATCCATGATCGAGAATGGATTGCCTAGTTTCTTTTTGCCCTCAGCATCCTCGAACAGTTGGCAGGTCACGGAAGACATGGGTACGTCTTGGGCTTTGGTGACGACAGCTTCGATGACTTCAGAGCCGAGATTTACATCTTCTGTTGCAGGTATATATGTTAGCTGGTTTTTCCTTCTTCACTTGTCTCCAGTCGTTTGATTGGTAGGGTTGAAGGGGTGGGAAGCGGGAAAAAGGTTTGAGCGCACTTGTTGAAACAAGCTTCCCAAGCTGAACGTCTCCTCGTAGAAACGAGTCAATGCCGGTGCGGAACTGTACACTTACCTTCTTGTCTTCCAAGTCATCATAATCAGCATCATCGTCGTCATCATCGTCGTCGTCGTCGTCGTCGTCGTCCAAATCATCGTCGTCGTCCCCGTCGTCATCTAGCCCTTCAAGTTTCAGATCAACTCTCTCATTCTTGCCTTTATCGCCCTTTTGGTTATCGTCCAAGTCACCTCCCTTGTCCTTATCATCATCATCATCATCTCCATCATCTCCATCATACTCCATATCATCGTCGTCATCCCTATCTTTTCCATCATCCCCATCATCTCCGTCGTCACCCTTCAAATCATCATCGTCGTCGTCTCCTTTGAGCTTCAGATCAATCCTCTCATCCTTCCCAGCGTCGCCCTGCAGATCATCATCGTCGTCGTCGTCGTCGTCGTCGTCATCGTCGTCGTCGCCCTGCAGGTCATCGTCCAAATCGCCTCCCTTATCCATATCGTCGTCGTCGTCGTCGTCGTCGCCCTGCAGGCCATCGTCCAAATCGCCTCCCTTATCCATATCGTCGTCGTCGTCGTCGTCGTCGTCGCCCTGCAGGTCATCGTCCAAATCGCCTCCCTTATCCATATCGTCGTCGTCGTCGTCGTCGTCTCCCTGCAGGTCGTCGTCGTCGTCGTCTTCGTCTTCTCTCAACTTCTCGACTGTATCCTTGCACATGAACGAGCCGACGGGCACAGCTTTTCCGTTATCCTGTGAGAACACAACCGGCTGGCCCAAAAAGAATGGTTCGCCTAACTCGTCACGGCCGTTGGGGTCGGAGTACGCTTGACAGTAGACACCTGGCTGGTTGACCGACGCGCCGATGCCGCTGGTTATGGAGCCTGTTTGTGAATGTTAGAGCGTTGTGGCAGATTCATTATTCATGCAGATATACTGGTATGTAAAAATGTGTAGATGCGCAGTTCCATTTTAAAAAGTGACCTGCATGCGGCGGAGTTGACATTTGCTTGGAATTTGACGTACGGTGTGTTCTCTCCAGTTGATCCAGTTCCGCAAGGAGATTGACTTGCTTGTCTGGGGCGGTGTTCACTTCGATCTGAAACAATTTTGCCGAAGCAACAGCTGCGCACGAGGCGAGCAGAATGCCCGTGGTCTTCATTTTTCACACGTATAGATGTATGCTATGTGAATGAGAATGCAAAGATGGGTATAGAGTAGAGGGGGGGGACACAAAGATTATGGCTCTGGAAGTTCACCAGGAGAACTCCGTTTTCTGTGTAATAGGCAGAAGAGATGCGCTGAGCAGGACAGGCCAGGGAATAAAGAGAAAGGGAAAAAAGAGAGTATAATAATTAAAACTGAAAAACGAAGCAGTATGCCGCCGTATTAAATCGACGATGTAGCGTGAGGCTGGGGGGATTTTCCAAGCATTAATAGGGGACGACCACGCCAGGACCAGAGCGATGCCAATTATATACGAGGAATTGTCAGGGAAGGATTTCCGCCTAAGCCGCACCGCCCTCGCATTCATATCCGAACGGCTCACCATTGGCAGATGCTCGATTGCCGAGTGGCATGGTACAGCGGGGCTAGCTCCGTAGTTTGCTCCTTAGCTCGTGGTGAATCTCAGGTCAAACGCTGACTGGGCTTAGTCCGGCCAGGGGTGAGGAGCGATGCCTTCAGGAGAAAAGTATTATTAGATGTCGTGGGATGAGGGGATGATGGGATGATCTCACCACGACCTATATTTAGGCGGTCCCAAGCCGTGAGAGCCCTCAGCGGGAGCTCCCCCTTGCGACCTACTCCTGCTCCCAAATGGCCAAACGAGAGCCTCCGCAGACTGCCAATTCGAATCATTCTGTTGGATTTCTTTGGGGTTTAGGCCTGTAATTCTGCTCTACCATTTGCGGGTGGCAGAATATCAGCGTTTATTAGTGCTGTTTTGCCGTAAATTGCATCCAATCTGTAGAACGCCCAACGGCAGGTTTGTTGGGTGGCGGGACGCTGCTGCAACCCACATCTTTTGCAGTTAATTCAATGTGTTTGTTTCTAATCGACAAAACACCTGAATTTGTAGATACTACTATTGTTTCCCTCCCCTTTATTCAACCAGAACAACTCATACGGCCATTCTACGAAAGATATAAACACACATTGAAAGTACTGCGTAGGGAAGAAGTGTAACTAATAATAAACTAATAAAGTTCCTAAATATCTACCTAGGAGAAATATGCTGCTCTAATAAATAGTTAGCAAATCTTACCACAGCTTACTACCCTTGAGATAACAGATCATTAATACAATCCTCACATCAAATAGTTTTAATCGTTAAACTTTGCCCCATCCTCCTGCAAATACACTCAGCCGTGTGAATAATAAACAAATAATAATAATGCGTTCGTTATTACTCCGTATTTCACACTCACATCTCGCTTCTGGGCATCAGAAACACGAAACTTAATTGCCAAGGACCTTTACGGTGCGCACCACGTATTTCTCTAGCAAGGGTCAACACCACCAAAAAGTCGGTTAAGATAGTCCACTTATCACGGGCCTCAGCCTCTCGTGCCAATGCCTCGTGTTAAGTGGTGAAACGCTGCACTGGCCGGGCTGGTTTATGCCAAACAGCGGGCGGAGTGGCTGGGCTGGGACCGTTGAACCCCTGGAGCCAAGGGAGCTCGTTTTGCACTGAAATTTCGACACCATGTCACGGCTTTCTGACAGTAAGGCTGAATGCTATCCCACTTTCTAAAGAAGCAGCGACAATATTTCGAGCCGAAGCGGAAGAATTTAATTCGCGATAATTGAAATCAGAGAAAATATAATTCACCAAGATCTTTTTGCCCCATCGAGGACACAAACATAATATATATACAGAACTCAGCCCCCAGAAATATCCGAGCACTAACAAATCGCCTAACTGCAATTAGCTGAAAAAACAAGACTGATCGCCCATTACCACTTCTCCCTTTACACTTGAAACATTAATGTAATTTTTTGGTATGAAACGACACGGATATAGACACATACGTGACTGCGCAGTGTCGGCAAGACAGTGATAAAAAAACAAGAACCTACAGAAAACGAAGGAAATTTTGCAGTATGGCGAAAGACTGTGCATATCATTCATAAATGCACGTAAAACAGATGAAAGCAAGATCCATCACCTCGAATATTTGTGCTTGTCGGATTTAGATGGATGTTCTGTCATAAAAGTGCGTACCGACTTCGTCAAATATTGTGATATAGATCTAATCGATCCCATAGGTCTCTTCTTTTCCTTTTTCCACTTTTATACGAGTATGATAAGAATCATTGATATTGACAGTCACAATGTCGCCGAGAAACTGGTCGAAGTTGCTCGATAGCAAAGCTGAGCTTTGAACATCTGGAAACACCTGGAAAAGTTAAAACGATAAACGACGACTCAAGCTCTGAAAAAATGCCACATTCAGTATTGAACATGAAGGGAAGAATTGGTTTACAGCTGTGATATCACTTACACCAAACCTCCCCGCCGCCCTCAACCTAAGCAACCCCTCTCCCAACAACAGACACGGCCGTTTTTACACCTGAGACATTGACGGACGGGTGCGTCGGCCAGGACGTGGGCCACGCATATCGACCATCGAGCCACGCATACCAAGCCCAGAGATGACCGTCGATGCCACAAATGCAGCCCACAGGAACCAAAGGAAGGCTGAAACTGCCTGTGCTTCACGGCAGCGCTGTTCTTGGTTCGGGGCATCCCTAGTTATCGAGTTTCTTGAGGTGTAGGCCTACGCAAGAAAATAAATTGTCAGTATGGGTTACCATTTCGTTTCTCTCTTTTCTCCTTTCATCCCCTGCGTCTAGCCGTTTCAACTTATTGTTCTGCACATACCTTATTGCTACAGTCATGTACACGCAGCTTCGACGGCAGGGCAATCGCACCACAGAAAACGAAGATGGTATTCAGTAGATCGACAAGGAAAACGAGGGCAGAGTGGACCATGAACGACTCGCTGATAGCAGCAGCAAATAGGTAGATGAGTGTCAGCATCGAAAACGCCGACACGAAGAGAATGTAGTTCACTGTCGACGCGCTGCCGTGAAATGCTTCCGATATCATGTTGCCGATGAGTGCCATGATAATGATGGTAAAAATAAGCTATAGGGATGGAATGAATTTCTTTCAGTTATCATATTTCCCTCCCTTGCTCCCCTTCCTTTTTTTCTTCTCTCTCTTTTCCATATGCTAAGATCAGGGGATGCGCGGTGGGACATTTGAGATTGCATACCTGGATGCCCCGAAGGGCTAGGTTGACCGCTCTCAATGCCATTTTGGTGGTATTCGGTGTGCACGCGCTTAACTACCTATATATGGTGGAAATGGTTGAAATGTGATACAGTAAAGCGGCTGTCAAATGCTGCACTAGTAGTCAATATATGCAGGGTCCAAACAAGGGATACAGCTGATTATTGCTTGAGATGAATTCAAATATAACTGAATATAGAGAATCACAGATTGAAAAGAGGAAGAAACAGCGGAGCGAGAAATATGCAGAAGGGGGTTAACCACTCGGCAACCAGGGACATTCGGACTGCGCGGCAACCAAAACTTGACGGTTGATCAAATGGGCTACGTCATATAACTTTCTTCTGGGGATTCACAAGAGTTGAACTTAAGGCGGTTTTTTTAACTTTTGTCGTTTTTGTGTTTTTCAATTGTTCATTTTCTCCGGATATGGCTTCCTGTTTTTAAGGTTGTTTGTTTATATGCCGTATCCGATCTAGATGTCAAGTCTACCTTTAGGCGCCCAGGTAGAAGCCATTCCACGCGCTGGTAGCTTGGATTCGCAGCTGTCAAAGCTGGCTATAGTCGTAGTTACAATCTCACCATCTGTTGAGCGTAGCTCATATATATACCCACTAGCACCCGGAACCTTATATCAGCAGGCCAACCCGCTCTATCAGAGAGATGCACTACATATTTACTTCTCCCAAGAGAGCGGAAAGGGAAGGCATTGGCTCATTCACGCTCCATCCCATATATCAGTCTATTTCACTCTCTCAGGTTAGCAAGGGTGGTCAAAAGCCAAATCGCGGGAGAAAAAACCTGTTTAGGGAAACCCGCTGTCACATCCTTTTGCCGCTATGACAGCGAGGGAAAGACAAGCAGGGGTCCTACACATATACATTCCGGCCACCTAGCCAACTTTTGTTGCTTTCCCAGGCTTGCCGCAATGTTGCCGCGCATCTTGATCCATGGACCTTACAGCTCCCTCATAGCTAGCCAGTAGGGCATGCACGAAATAAACTTTTATCGCAAGAAGTCACCCTGATTGACCCATTCTCTGATATTTGATACAAGGGAAAGCGGTGATACAAAGATGATGCAATGGCCCGTGATGCAATGACCCGTCATCCTGATTGGTAAAAGGTACTTTTGTCAACTGACATTTGTTGCCATTCGCAAGGCGCCGGAACCAAACAAGTTTGGCTTCGAGATAGGGTTAAGGTTTCCAAAGTTAGGGTCACGGGTCACGTGGTTGATAATCAGCCAGAGAAATAAATGCGTTTTTGCGGAGTGAATGTCGCCTGTATCTTAAAAACATACGGGTACTATTTATGATTTTGAGCTATTTGTATCTGGTTTTCTTCGGCTTCTATTTATGTCCAAGAGGAATTCGGTATGTTGATAAGCGTAGAGATTGAGGCCCAGGGACTGACAAATTTTGAACTAATGCATTATTAGTTAGAGGAGGTGTAAGCACATTTGTATATATAAACAGAGTCCCTTTTGAAGCACCATGCATGCGCATTATTGTATAAATAGCTCGCCTAAACCCATGTGCAATCCAACTACAGGGGTACCAAGTTCCAGCTAGCACCTGAATGACCTGTATCAAAACCGGTCAGCATTAGTCGCCGGAATCAGCCCAGTTGTGCATAGACCTGAAATAATCCTCATTTCAAAATTCAGCAGCAGCAATAGAATGAGCACAATGAAAACAACAACCATCAGAGAGAAGATTAAATGTTCGTCCTGGCCCGATATAAATCTAATCCCGTTCCCTCGAATTCATGACCCTTTTCAAAGACAGAATAAGATGAGAGTGAGAATGAAATATAAATTTTCCAGTGGGCATACGACTAAGGATGACGATATGGGATTCTCATCATTTGGTTCTTTTTCTTTTTCTTCTTTTTATTGTTGGAATGACGTGCAGAGCAGAGGGCCCAGAGAGATGAATGAACATACCTATCATGTACAGTACAATCTTAAGTTGACGTAGCAATGCTGCGATACCGATATTATTCCCGAGCCAGCGGTAGCGGTAGCGGTAGTAGTAGCGTTAAATTTGCTCTTTTCATTCCTTGATGATAACCATGCGGTTTTCCCGATCTTTTCTACCGTCGTCTGGTATGCATCCTCCGAAAAACATAGTGAGGCATAACCTTTACAGAACATAACTCCGAAAAAGGTAAATATGAATATGTTTATTTTCAACGTATGTATGAATGGCGCTGACTGGCTTGTGGGAACGTCGAAATGGTCGCAAACTAAATGTCATTTTCCTGCAGTAAATTTTCTTTTCTTTGGTGTTTTCAGGATCTGTGTCTGTATGTCACATCAACGCGGAGCAATAAATGGCAAAGTGGTATCGAAAGATCGAAAATCCAAACATCATCATCATCATCATCAACATCATCATCATACATATGGATATGAGTATGAGACCCCCAATGCATAAAACAATGGCACCACGATGAAACCTAAATGATAAAAAGAGGTAGCTAGGCCAAAAAAGAAGAAAAGTGAAATAAAAACCCAATGATTAATTCGCAACAGCCAACTGCGCAACCAGATCCGAGGCAACGTCCAAGAACGGATAGGGGCTAGTGACTTCTTTCTCCTTATTTCGAATGCGCTTGCTGACGGGCCGCCACTCGGAGGCGCCACCACTCTCCGTCTCAACGCGGATCACGTTCTGATATCCGTCGCATTTGAAGTCGACCATGAAGTTGTTCTCTTCCAGTTGGTATAGTTGGATATCGATGAATACCCAGACGCCGTGTACTAGGGCTCCGGAATGTTGGAGTAATGAAGAAGAGGACCCTAAGGCAGGCGTGGAGCTTGCTAGTGCGGTACCGCTGCCGCTGCCACTGCCACTTGTAGCGGTGGGAGAAGGACCAGTCAGAGATGGGTTATCCACCGAATTGCTCCTGCACAGGGCGGCAGTGGCGGCTGCTTTCTCTTCTGGATTCGTCATTAAACTGATTCGTCTGCGGTATTCTTCTAGGTCGCTACGGCTGGAATGGCTACTACTTGATGGGCCAGGAGGAAGGACCCCTTCTTTGAGGAGGCGTGCCCGGATGAACCAGAGATCTTTGGGGATGTAGTAATCCGATGGGAGGTTGGGGTATTTGTATTGTAACGGTTTTGGTATTTCTGATGATACTTCAGGGGTTATCGGTGGTTCGTTTTCTGTAAGGGTACGAAGAATGGTTGCATTAGCTTAAGGTTCAAATCAACAAAAGTGGAAACGTTGTTGTAAAATAAAATAAAATACCTACCAGATTCAGCGGGTTGGATTTCCCAAACCCCACCCTGCGCTTGGATAGCTTTATACAAACAAAGCATGGCTTCATATGGCTGGTTACGTGATCGAATACCAAACTGCCACTTGCGCGATCTCTTCGGCTGCGAAGACATCTTCTCGTGACCTTCTGGCGGTTCCAAGCGAAGCTTTTCCAGATCAACAAGGCTACGTGAATGGGGCTTGAGCGACCTTGCAGTCGCAGCCTGCTCTTCCGGAGACCTTTCCTTGTGGTTATCCGTCTCAGTTTCGGTGCTGTCCTGGTATTGCGATCGCCCACGCGACTCCTCCTCTGACTGTTCACTAGACGGAGCGTGTCGCTCCCTCTCCCGCTGGTCCATTATCTGATCGTGAACGTACGGTAGGCTTGTGGGTAGGATGCGTACATGGCTGACGCGCTCCTCTTCAGCCTCGGGAACGGTGAACGCTGGCGCCGGGGATGCGGTAGATGCTGGAATGGGTGATGTTGAGAGGTGACCTCGATTGGAAGATTGAGGCGCGATATTTGCGCTTTTGCTATCACGGGTAGTAGAGCCGCCAGCAGGTACAGGAGAAGTTGAAGTTTCTGGGGAAACAGGAGAAGTGATTGGCGATTCACCGGAGTCGGTGGGGGCTACGGCTATGTCAGTAGGAACATCTTTTTTTTAAAAGCCAAAAAAAGAAAAGAAAAGAAAACCAATTCGAAGGAGAAAAAAGAGAACTTACAATTCGTCTGCATCATCTCGTTTTCCACCACGATAAAGAACGCATCCTTGATCGCACTTGGCTCCGGCTTTTTCAAGGCATCATTGATGTCTTCTCTATCAACACCCATTCTCCGCTCAAGTTTGGTAATCGCTGTCTGTTGGATTTTCTCCTGCGCAGCGAGTGATCGCCCCGGTGCAATCCTGCGGGGATCAATGGCTTTGTTGGGATTTACTCCTGAACTGACCCACTCCTCTGCTGGGGGTTGGAGGTATTTCGGTAGATTCTTAAGAAACCAAGGATCTTGACGAATCTCTGGAATGGTGATTCTCTGAACAGGATGTACTTGAAGCATCGCCCGTATTAAACGGGCGGCGCCAGTCGATATATAGGAGGGCATATGGAAATTTCCTGCCGCAATCTTTTTAAATAGGGCGGGAATATAGTCGTCATCAAATGGAAGCTTGCCAACCAGTAGCACGTAGAGGATAACACCACAGCTCCATACATCCACCTCCGGGCCTGCATAAAGTTTCCCCGAGATGACTTCCGGTGCGGCATAGTTGGGGCTCCCACAGCTCGTCTTTAAGAAATTTCCATCTGTCATGATATTACTCAGGCCGAAATCGGCGATCTTGACGTTCCTCTCTCTATCAATAAGCAGGTTCTCCGGTTTCAGATCCCGATGCACGATCTTGTGGCGATGGCAATACTCGACTGCGCAGATTATCTGTTGGAAGAACTTCCGTGCTTCTTCATCACTGCATCTCCCACGCTTCACCAAGTAGTCGAACAGTTCCCGTTCCGCATACTCAAGCACCATGACAATATCGGTCTTCGTTGCAATAACGGTGTATCTGTACCCCCGACAGGAAAAAACAACCGGTTAGTGAATACACACAATTTCGCATAGCAAAAGCATCCGTTCTGGTAAAAAAAAAGAACCTTCAAACCCCTGTACATACAGTTTTATAATATGCGGATGCCGCAAGAACTGCAAATATTGTATCTCCCGATCAACTCTCCCCACCATATCCCTCGACAACAGCTTCCGTCTCGGTATGATCTTCAGCGCCACCTGCCTCCCGCTCGCCTGGTGTACTGCCAACTTGACTTTTCCAAACGAGCCTTCGCCAAGTATCTTCACGGTAGTGTACTGGTCCAGTCGTTGCATGTCCCTGGCGGTGCCTGGGGATTGGTCGGTGTAATCTGGGCGAGGACGTTTTGGCGGCGGCATTGCGGGATGGCCGCGATTATTGTGGGAGGAGTTATCGCGTTCATAGGATGGGAGGGATACGGAAAGATCTTCCTCATCGAGGGCTGCCGCCATGATGGGGCGGTTCGAAAGGAGATGGTTCGAATTATTATTTTTTTATTTCTCTATACGAAGTAGGGCGTCGGGTAGCTAGGGCTGCGGCAAACAATGACGACAGAATGGGTTGTGATTTATGCCTAGCCCACGTGCTTTGATTTTTTATTTATGTGAGAATCGACTTAACCCATTGACGTTGTCGGGCATGGGTTCTGGTGCGAATATATGTGATACGATCACGTAGCAGAGGTGGGTGGTGGACGGTCTCGTTAAGGTGTGGGTTGTGTGGGTTGTTGATGTCGATAGACTCTGGAGGGGAGATGTTTATTTAGGTGGGGAGAGCCAGACCTCACGGAAATAGCCGCATCCAGCAGACTGCGGAAACCAGACACACTGGAATATCTGTATTACACGAATGCAATAAACTAAATAATGGAGAACTACATACTGAGAAACTGAAATTATCATGTATAAAATATCTATGCTTCCTTTAGGTGTCAAAACTGCTAATATTTATCTCGTACATTGATCCTTATAGAGCCTGACCAAAATATTGACGAATGTAGCTTAGAAAACGAGATAAGAAATTGCCTGCTAGATGAGTATGCTCAACTCCCGGTCATATCAGGAAACATAAAAAGAAGAAGAAAAAGATAAATAAATACACGAAGTGAAAGAGGAGATTAAAAAGACAGGCAACTCTCAGCACCTCTTCAACACCAACTGGTAAATCACCCATCACCACTACCATCAAATACCATGCGCCATATCTAATCTGACGGGTAGAAATATGTACAGGTTAGGAATAGGCCATTTTCCTTTTCGTGCTCTCCCTTGCCAGCTCTTCGTGCAGCCAAAAGAAAATAATAATGATAATAATCACAGCGAAAAGAAATAGGTCCCCCAGTGCTAAAGGCTAAGATAGAGCAATAAAAGCAGTATTGGAAGCAATAATAGGAGATGTTCGTAATCCAGAACCGAAACGCCAGAACACCATGCTAGTTTGTTGTATGAGGAAGAAGAAATTTTTTAAGTGGGTCGAAACCAAGGCGCGATTGAAAGGTGATTGATCACCCCAAATGCTGTAGGTGCAGGACGTCGAAGATACCCTTTTTTCCCATGACGAAATGAAAATAACTTAGCCATCGTCATCGGCATTGTTGTGGGAATGGGGGTGTTCGTGGTGGCCGTGAGCACCATGCATCCAGACACGCTTCCACGGTCCCTCATGTCCAGCTTCATGATCCTGCCGCATCCCCTCGAGGACTCCGACGATTCCGCCGCTTCGTAACCGCTCTAGCACCACGTTCATTCCCTGTTTACTCTTTAAAACAGCATCTCGTGTCCGCTTCACACCCACAAGTTCGATTGTCCGTTGGATGCCAGCCGTTGACCATGATGCAAGAAGGCCTCGTTTGCTATGCGGCTCTTCCTCGCCATGTTCGCCTCCGGATGAAGGGTCCGTTTTCTTGGAGCGATTGAGCATAGCTTGCCCTAGGCTTGACCGAAATGTAACTGTCGTTTTCACGCTCGTCCTCTCATCCTTCGGGTCATCAATGGACGAGCCTGACCACCATGTCCGTGGCTTGGGGTTGCCATCGTCTGTGGGTGGAGGGAGGCGTCTGTATAATTGTTTTTCCACGACGCTGAGGATACCCGTCCACTCCATATTCCGTGATTCCGTATGCATCCACCCTTCTTTCACGTCTACGACAGTAGTCTCGAGGATAAAGCTTT
Organism: Emergomyces orientalis; assembly: GCA_002110485.1. NCBI lineage: Eukaryota > Fungi > Ascomycota > Eurotiomycetes > Onygenales > Ajellomycetaceae > Emergomyces > Emergomyces orientalis. The sequence goes on from MOWL01000046.1 coordinate 1,145,180, forward strand.
GGCCTGAGTTCTCACTGCCGCCAATTCCCTTGGGCAGCAACTTCAGCATGGCTGAAGGGATCTTGGATTTCTTGAGCAGCAGCCTGGTGGTGTGCAGGCGCTCTGTGACCGGATCGACATAGCGATCAATGACATCGGTGGTCAGCACATGGCGGGAGTAAGGGTTCGGATAGCGGAGGAAGTAGGCGAGTGAGACTGCGGGAAAAGAGTAGTCGTAGTTGAAGGTGCTTTCGAAGAACTTCATCGTTAAGGCATTGGCGTTTCTTCAGTCAGAGGGAAGAGAGATCGAAGGAGCCTGACGACGGCTGCGGGGATCCGGGCTGTGGACGCCAGAAGGTGAATATCAACAACGTCAAGCTGCTTGTTTTCTCGCGGTCTTCGCTGCTTTGCCTCCATTTCCAAGGTCGATTTTGCCCTTTTTTTTCCTGCGTTTTGCGTTTGGCTTGGAAAAATGTGGGTTAGTCATCATTGGCTAGGCCTATCATGGGAATTGGGTGGGGTTGTAAAATTTAGACCAATGGAAATTTAGGAAATTTTTCACCAATCAACGTAGTGTATAAATTTTAATTAGTAACATATGAGTAATCAATAAAATGCCGAGGAAATTCGGAGTCCTCCCTCCCCTATTTTGATATCACTTGTTTCTTGGTTTCGGATTCTTTTTAATTCTTGAAACTATGTACGGGTTAGGGATGGCAGCCCGTGTCGTTCAAGAGGAGATATGGTGTCTGAGGTGTCTGACGGCGTGGAGGTCTAGTTCCAGCTAGCTACAGCGCCTACCTTTGAATTACCCGCTCAGAGGCTGAGCGATCTTCAATGTCCATTAACAGAACTTTTTTGGAATACCTAGCTAGTTTAGTGTGTCGTGTCTATGTGGCCGTCCGCTTCAGGCTCAAGAGTCGTTCGAGCCTTGATCCTCTGTCCAATTGCATGCGTCTGGGGGACCGCTCACCGCGCAGCCAGGTTGCATATATCCCCGGTCATTGGCGCCTAAACGTGCAACTCAACTGGATAAAACTCCGGCCAAATAATGGCGTGGCTCCAGTGCAATTCGCCCGCTTTCCAATTGGCGGCTGCGGATCAGCCTGGCATGGGCATCGCTTTGAACTTTCGCTATCATGGAGAAAACAATTCCTTCTTGTCGTGTATTACATTTCTTCGTTTATGAGTATTACAGCATTTTATGGTGATAAGGATGCCCCGCCATGGAAGCAGTTAGTGCAGCAGCAAGTATTGTTACGCTCGTGGAGGTGACCGCAAAGGTTGCCGTGGGGTGTCTCACATACATCAATGCGGTCAGGTCGTCGGCTGCCGATAAACTACTCCTCGAGAAAGAAATCGATTCTTTGCTCGGCATTCTTGATGATGTCAAGCAACTCCTTAACGGTCCCAACAGTGCGAAACTATCTGCTTCGCAGAAACTACGCAATGCGGTGGTCGACTGCTACTCGCAGCTCTCGGAGCTGGAGGCCAAAGTCAAGCCAAAGAAGCCTCGCAAGATGGCAGGTTTCATCAAATTCCGTACGGCCTTAAAATGGCCCTTTGAAAGCAAAGAGTTCGAAAAACGCCTCCAGAACATGGAGCGGTGTAGAAATACAATATTTCTAGCATTGCAGGTCGATCAGACGTAAGCCACCCATCAATTTGGCTAATTAAAAGAGAAATATCTGACGTTAAGCACATACAGAATTGCTATTCTCGGTATCGTGGACAATCAAGATAGCGCAACTCTATCAACAGTTCTATCGCATCTGCCCTCTGCTGAGGGGGCATCTTTCGATTCTCATGCCAACGAATGTGATCCAAAATGTCACCCAGACACCCGAACGGACATCCTTAAACAAATCTTTAACTGGGCAGGGGACCAACACTCCCAGACCATATTCCTTCTATCGGGGATGGCTGGTACCGGAAAGTCAACTATCTCACGAACTGTGGCACAAGCCCTTGCTGGCAAGGGCCATCTAGGTGCTAGCTTCTTTTTCAAAAGGGGTGAAGGTGATCGTGGCCATGCGGCGAGATTTTTTACTACCATCGTTGCCCAGATGGTGTCCAAAATCCCGACGCTGTTAGAATATGTGAAAAAGGTCATTGAAGCAGATCCTGGCCTAGTTAAAAAGGCCCTAACCGAGCAATTTGAAAAACTTATTTTGGAGCCTTTACTTGATCTGAAGGGAGGTTTCGCAACGGCACCACAGCTTGTTATTGTGATCGATGCCCTAGATGAATGTGAGCGAGAGCAAGACATAAAAACCATCCTTCACCATTTAGCCAGGACGAAGACTATTCGGTCAGTAAACTTGCGAATCTTCGTGACTAGCAGGCCAGAATTACCAATTCGACTGGGTTTCAGGGGCATGGCAGGAGACGTCCACCGAGATATGATCTTGCACGACATTTCTCGTGCTACAATTGAACATGACATATCGGTTTTTCTAAAGCACGAACTATCACAAGTCAGGGATGATCATAACCAATCGCTCAACACGTCCGACCCATTGCTACCTCCAGATTGGCCTGGGCAACTTCGTCTTGACATTCTGGTGAACATGGCGCTACCGCTCTTCATTTTTGCGGCCACCATGTGTCGGTTTGTTGGGGATCCGAGATTCCATCCAGAAAAGCGGCTGGAACTAGTGCTGAAATACCAAACAGCTGCGCAGACGTCCAAATTCGACAAAACGTATCTTCCGGTACTGGACCAGTTACTTACCGGCCTTGACGAAGACGAGAAGGAGAATATGCTTGCAGAGTTTGAAGAAGTCGTAGGCTCAATTATAATTCTCACTGAGCCGCTATCAACAAATTCACTGGAAAACATCCTTGGACTTGAGAAAACAGAGGTGGATCGGAGATTGAAAATGCTTCACTCCGTCCTGAGCGTCCCCAGTAACCAAAATTCCCCTGTCCGGTTGTTGCATCTTTCCTTCCGCGATTTCCTTATCGATCCTGCAAAGCGTGGCAAATCCCCGTTTTTCCTTGACGAAATGAGCCAACACATGCGAATAGTAGTTAGATGCCTTGACTTACTCTCAAGGCCTGGGGTTCTGAAAACGAATATATGCGACCTAAAGGGGCCAGGAACGTTAAGAACGGAGATCGACAACAAAACGATAGATATGTGCCTCCTTAGCGAGGTAAAATATGCATGTCGTCACTGGGTGTACCATTTGGAACATAGCGGTAACCGCGTCCGCGACGGTGACCAAGTCGATACCTTTCTCCAGAAACATTTCATCCACTGGCTTGAAGCTCTTGGTCTCATCGGGGGCATTTCCGAGGCTATCCCAATGATCACAACGCTACTGAATTTAGCCATGGTAAATGAGTCCGTGTTCAAAATGTTCGTCGTTCCTTTCATTGACGTTAAAATTTAGCCAGGTGAAAGCAACGGCCTAGCACTGTTCCTCAATGACGCAAGACGTTTCGTTCTGAGAAATAGGCAGATTATAGATACTGCGCCCCTTCAGGTCTATTCATCAGCTTTAGTTTTCGCTCCTGAGATCAGCATTGTGAAAAAGCAGTTTCAACACCACGTCCCATCTTGGATACGCCATCAATCAGGTCTCCTCCCTGACTGGGGGGATACACTACAAACGCTTGACAGTCATACTGGATACGTTGAAAAGATTCTCTTTTCAAGCGATAACAAGCTGCTTGCCGCTGAAACAAAGGAAGCAGTCGTACTTTGGGACGCTGAAACCGGAGAACAGAGGCAAAAATTCAAACATCCCTCGAGCATCCTTCCCTACGACTTTGCGTTTGCCTGGAATACTGATCTCCTAGCCGTGGTTTACCCTTCTTCGATACAAGTCGTTAAACCATCCACAGGAATTGTATTGCAAGAGCTATTTACTCAAAAAAGGGAACGCTTCATAACTGTCCTATTTTCACCAGACGATAAGATTCTGGCCTCAGTATCTCACTACACCATACGGCTGTGGAACCCAGGTGTAGGAATGCTGCTACAGACGATCGAGACAAGCGACGACCTTTTGCATAACCATCTTTGTTTCTCCAGGGATAGCTGTTACCTAGCTTTTAAGCTAAGGGAACGGGAAATCGATGTATGGGATTTGCAAGAGAAACGCCTCTTGCGCAAATTTACCGAACATCAGCAAAGTGTACGTAAGCTCGCATTTTCATACAACGGGGATATTGTCTCTTTATCGGAAGATGGGATTAAAATTTGGAATCCGTCGACTGGAGAAATTTTTCACTCATTTGAAGACCACGGGAGGTCGGCTGCGATGGCCGCATTTTCAGCCAATTACAAGCTCTTTGCGTATGGCACCAAAGGCTGCATTCTAATACGAGAATCATCCAATGGCAAGTTATTCCGCAGGTTGCCCAAAGAAGGGGGAACTGGGACAATGGCATTCGCGAAAAACGACAGGCTCCTTGTTGTAGCGTCTGGGCTCAATAATATCATGGTTCTGGATCTCGAATCTGAAGGTAGCTTTCATGTCTTTGAAGGCCATAAAAATATAATCACAAGCATTGCACTTTCGGGGGATAATAAACTTCTTGGATCCGCGTCTATGGATTTTACGGTTCGACTGTGGGATTTGGACATAACAAGACCGGCCGAAAACACAGATAACGATCCTATTCAAACTGCCACTCTCTCAAGCAATGGTAAGCTCTTTGCCGCTTCGCAGTACGAGAATGGTCTTGCTGTATTTGATGCCCTTCATAACCCCAAAATATATTTCGATGGGAACTGGGTGAGCCACATGGTCTTCTCGGAGGACAATAGCTTCTTGACTATTTGGTCGGAATCTAATAAGACTATTACTCTAATCGAATTGTCCAGTGGCAAAGGAGAGCTGTTGCTTGACTTATGTCATTTAGAGATCCGTCATCTTGGCCCTATACCTTGTGTCTTCTCGAGCAATGCAAAAGCATTTGCTTTGTCTACGACTACTAAAGGAAGCATATATATGTGCAACCTTGAGAAGAAAACGGGTCAGCTCTTGAGCGATAGTGGAACTGGGACCCCACGTAAATTTTCAGAGGATGGAAGTTTGCTCGCTTCCTCAACGTGGCGGCAGGGTTCCCCATTCGAAAAAATCGCAGTGCATGATGCCACTACCGGGGAGCATCTCCGAAACGTTGATACCAGATGCGAAGGCAGCAATGTAACTATTGCATTCTCAAAAGATAACAAACTCCTGATCGTACAAAGTTCAGATACTGTGGAAGTAAGGGATCTAGCCACCGGGGCGGAAGTGGGAAGAATTGAGAGTGGTAAGGGCTTTTGGGAACTTGGAGGCTCCCCTGACGACTTTTTACGCGTTGAGAGTAAACGCGGATTGTTGAACATCCCATCTCTCTCACTTGTTGCGCAGCCAGCATCGGAGCGGCAACCTCTATTCAAGTTATATTTTCAAGACGAGTGGGTGATTCGTAATGGCGAAAGGCTTCTCTGGATCCCACCAGAATACTGCCCGGACGAGCCAGAGCATATGGACTTTCGAAATAACACTTTTCTGTGGGCGAACAGGCTTGGTTTAGCCACTCTTGTCGAAATTGAGTGTCCTTGACGAAAGGATGGATTGGTACGGCTCTTCGGCATTTTGTTTCTCGGCGTCGAGGATTTGCTCTTTTGTGTTTGGTTTTATTTTTATTTTTTTATTTTTGGATACCATATTGGGTTTACATTTTTGAACGGCACGGAAGCCATACAAACCAGATACATTTATTTGGAGGCCCTAGGACGTGGGGGCGAAATGATTAACGGGGAACTTTTGTGTTCGCCTTACAGAAATGGGGTATAGTTCACCATGACACAGCGCAACATATAGAAGGAAATGAAGAAATAGGGATAGGGGTTAGTAATGACGTTACCAAGGATTCAGTACTACTGAAAAAACTTGTTCAAGATATAATCGCAACATATCCCACTGTACCCACCACACCGTAAAACTCTTATCATTCCATCCATTCTCTCCAGGAGAACAAAGGAGAGGAGGTAGAATTTATAAAAAATACAAGTAAAGAATCTAAGAAGGGGATGGAAAGGCAAGGTAAGATTGCACATTTACTAAATTCCTACTGCCTTCATCCATTCGTGATATTTCATAATTACTTTATCGAATTGAGGTATTCTCTGCTTTTCCTCCCCTGTATTGCCTTATCTTGTGCTATTCTCTATCCATGTCCATTATCACCACCACTATCACCTAACTTGATTCAACTCACTTTCATCGTAAGACACGATCGTACTGGATATCCCGAACCGTTCCCCCCTGCATGGCTGTTCGAACGTTTCGCCTGAAGGCCTCGCGGTTTAGACGTAGGTCATCAGCAGCTTCTTTGTTCAGGGGATCAGTGCAGTTGGGTTCAAGGAAGATGTGCTATCGGTTAGGGTGGCCGTGTTAGTTTATGGCTTTTTTGATTTCCTTATTTTCAGGACACGGTGAAAGGGAGGGGTGCGGGGATCTCTCACCAGCAAGCCAAATGCAACCGCGTTCAGATCCAATACAGGGCTCCATTCCTCCCGCAGTATATTTAGACACACGTTTCCTTGAGGGTCGATGTTCGGGTGGTATAGCTTCTGCGTGCATTTCACTTTGGGCGGTGAAAATGGGAAAGGGTTCTCGCCGGTGTGGGGAATATCGAAAGTGAATACAAATGAGCCACCCTTATACATCCCTTCATCAGGTTGGATGACCACGTCAAAATGCAAGAGATCGTCCTTGTTCTTGAAATAGAATTCAATATTCTTAGGACCGGTAGGGAGACCCAATTCCTCCCTCTCTTTATCCTCTTTCTTCATTCGGGCGAAATCTGTACATGTATATGACAATGGCTAAGGTTAACTTATGCAAGTTGAAGAATATGCGTCCTTTCAAGATAAGGAAAGGTTTGACTAGGCATACCGTGTTGAACCCGCAGTTCAGCACCTCCGACCTTACTCGTCGTTTTTCCTGCAGCGGCTGCCGCAGCAGCCTCCTCCTGCTGCTTCCTTTTCTATAGTACAAAATCTGTTAGTTTCTATGTAGTTTGTGTTTAAATCAAATGAAAGTACAGAAATCGAATCGTAATTGACAAATGACAGCCGAGTACTAATATTTCGCGGGATATTTGCAAAGGTGGGTGACATCCTTTGGGATCGTGCCATGACCCTTTTAAGGGAAGAAAGAAGCGGATGTTCATAAGAAGAAGTTCTCCGACTGCGCACACACAGCCAATTTTACTCACCAAGGACCATATCTTGTACATCGTGAAAAAGAAACCCCCCAGTCAGGCTATTGATCCACCAAAACAAGAAACGTACGTGCAAGTATACGCAAGGATACCAAACAACCAACCAACCCGTTATCTCCTGTTATCCTAGCCTTTCCTTTTTTGGTTTTTTTCCCCCTACCCTTGCATTCCCAAACAGTCTCCCCTTTCTGTATATTTATTTTGGCAACTTTATATCCCTAAAGCCGTGAAGCCTTTCAAAAAACGAAACCAGAAACCCGAGATGAAAAAATAAAATAAAGAAAAGAAAAGAAAGGAAAAGAAGTAACCCGTTCCGAACCGTGTAGCTTTTTCAAGCCCCAACTCAGATCTCAGGTCTATTGTCGAATCAGATTCCGACAAGCACTGAACAATAGACCAGATATAATAAAAATATCAAACGTGGCAACGGGCTATCGGCACGTTGGGCTTGTCTTGGCTTGGTTGGGCCGTTAAGAACGGTTGGCTTGCGTGAGATATCAGACGGAACACGAATACGGACACGGTAAAGGAGAGGGAGATGGAAGCGGGAGGTCCGGGGGGGTCGGTAGGTAGGTCCGTAATGGGTAGATTGGTAGGTAGAGAGGCTGGTTTCGGATCGATAGATACCAAGGGGTAGGGGGGGGAGGTTATGGTCCAAAAAAGAAGAAGAAAAAGAAGCACAGGGAAAAACAAAACCAGATGCGGGGTGTAGGGTGCAAGTGAAATCTGGGCTTTGCTGGGCTTTGCTGGGCTTTTGTATGTTATGATATGCTAGGGTATGATATGCTGTGATCTGCTATGCTTTGATCTGGAATGAGGTGGGAGAGAGGGGAGGGGCAGAAGGGAGAGGTGTGGTTTTTCAGGTGTATATATGTACACTTGTGCGCTGTGGTGCTGTGCTGTGACGAATGCTTTGTACTGTGCTGTGATAGGGAAAGGGGGGAGGGAAAGGGGGAAGAGGGAAGAGGGAAAAAGGGGGGGAGATAGGTGTGAGAAAAACAATCTGATTGTGAGTTCTGTTGGGGGAAGTTGAACAAGGTGAAATTGTGAAGTTGAAGGCTGAATGAAAAAGAGTTTGGAAGTTCAGGCGATGACCAGATGAAAAGATGACGATGAATTTGAGTATGGCAAGGGGGGCTACACGTGACCCTCCCAGTGTTCTGCTGCCTGCCCAAATATCCTGGTTTCAGGGCTGGTTTAGCGGCGGCGGCGCCTGGAGCTAGTTGTGGATGGGGAATATAAATGGGTTATGGGGAGCAGACTAGCGGGCGGGCGGGAGGCAAACATGGGGGACAGCTGTGCATATTTCATTGACGTAGGCAGCAGAAATGGGATATATATACGATACCTCCATAAATTATGAGGCAGAGAAATATTGTAATGATTTACATATATATATCTCTATATATATACGGATTATATATACATACATAAGAGTTGCGACTGAATAAGGGGCTAAAATGCCGACCCCCTAATTATCATAAAGCATATACTTTCAAGTTCTCGCAAACGAACAAAAGTTCAACGCCGAAGAAAGTAATTTAGCAAGGAATATAAAAGATCTTTTTCAATTTTTCCAAATCCAATGAAAAATTAAAAAGACCAAGGATGAGAGACTAAAAAAAAAAAAAAGGGGGGGGTTAAAAAACCTCATGGGATGATAAAAAAATAATGGTACTCTGGCGCACTAGAGTAAGGGGAAATCAATATATAAAACAGAATGGAGAAAAGCCAAAGAAATCCACAGCTGTCAATATATCGGACCCATCCATGTATCTTGCCGCAGCACAGTACTTGCGTAATTCATGCGTAGATATAGGTACATGTCCATGTCCATGTCCATGCTCATCATGCAAGGCATTAAATCCATCAATCCGTCGATTCATTAGGGGGGGGGCGCACGCACAATTTAGATAAGAAATAAAAATGAATTGAAAATAAAGAAAATAAATGAAACACGGCAAACAAAACAAACACGGGCAGACAAAAACTAATACAATTTGAAGAAGAAGAAGAGAAGAAGCAAAAATAAAACAAAAAGCCATCATCTAGGATTTAATAAATTACACGATCAGGACCGAACTAACCTAAAACCACAACTTCGACATCGACATCGATATCGACATTGTGGGGAGTGGGTGAATAAAGAGGTACACACAGAGAGAGAGATAGTAAACATCACATCACTCTACTCTCGACGAGGTTCTCTCTCACGTACACCAACGCGCAACTAAGGCTGAAGAAAGAAAAAACAACGAAAATTGAGAAAAATGAAAACATCTTGCCATTATAAAGAAAGAGAAAAAGATAGTAAGAAAAAACAACTATAGAGGGACATATTCGTAAAAATCCAGGTGTTTTTTGGGGGGGTAGCCCGATCTCAGCCGCTAGGTGCCAGTTTCCGAGACCAAACAAAAAAAAAAAAAAAAAAAAAAAAAAGCAATAATAAGGCACACATCCCATTATACCGCGACGCGTTGCAAGTGGATGCAAATTGACGGGGCGTAAAATAGTAAAATAGTAAAGCGCATATACGAAACTATCGTCTCGCAAAGCAGCACATAATTCCCGTCCGGCCAAGGAACCAACAAGCACCAATGAAGCGGACGAGGGAAAGCGCTGCGGTCGCCCACAGGAGAGCCTGGAAGAAGTGCGTGGTTCGGCTGGTTGCTCGGGACTGGATTTATCGAAACCATGTTAGCTTTGGTAAAAATAGAATAATAAAATAATAAAAAACACCAGGGAGGGGGGGGGGTAGAGGACATACCGTAAACCCAAATTTATTAACATCTTCACTTGTAATAGCCACAGCAAGCACACCATTCGAGAACAGCCACGACGTAACCAACCGCGTCCTGAAACTTCTGTACGAATCATCCAGTGTCTTCCCTTCATTCGACTTCGGTTCCACATACGGTGTCAGCGCCCGCTTAACGGTGCTCTCGAACTGACTATCAATATCCGCCTGGGGTTTATCAATCTCCTCAATCACAGCGGCTTTACCGCCGTCTTCCTTCTGCGTCTGTGCAGAGGGAAGCGCGTCGGCTTTATCGGCACCCTTGGTTCCCCAGGAGACGTCGTGCCAATTGCTAAAGGCGTAGACCATGAGGATGTTGATGTAAGAGGACATGATTAGGAGGTAGGCGGGGAAGGACGTGAACATGTGCCAGGGGTCGAGGTACATGAAGGAAGCGACGAAGTAGAGGCCGAAGGTGGCGGCGAGGGCGATGATGATGATTCCCGGCCCTTCGGAGCTGAAGAAGGACTTTAGGAACTCGCCGACGCCTTTATCGGTTACGAAAGCTAATGTGCCGCCACTGAAGGCGCGGATGACGAGGAACATGGATAAAACGATGATGTATAGTTGGATAATGCCGAACAAAATGAAGGAGACGATGTACGAGTGTTTGGATCTGTAGCGTTGATTATTAGTATCAATTGTTCAATAATGTATAAGGAAGTCCCACACTGGGTATCTGGGGGCCTCAGAATATATATATATATATATAGATGTCATATAACAAATGGCGATGTTCTGAGATCCCTAGATCCCCCTTCATAGACATGATTATACACTCAAACTCACCCTTTAGGCCGGTTACCCAACGCCAAAATAAACTGTAATAGCAGGAAGGCCAGATAAAGGTACTTCAGAACCGTGTTAACGATCGGGGTAGCCGTGTTGCCGAATGGGAATGCTCTCTGTGTGCTCCCAGACTCTGGAGCGGGAGGGCTACCAACGAGGTCCATGATGACGGAAGTGGTGAGCCAGTAGGAAGCTAGAATTGTGTTGGAAGTTAGTAAAACACCAGGCCTCAAACAAACAAAAACAACTGCTCCAACCAAAGAACATTATTAATACGTACCAAGCGCAAACCAAGCCATGAAAACCGTACACGTATTGTAAATCATCTGAATATGGAAAAAGAACATGCGCAAAATGTTATGGCCGCTCTTATACATCCTGCCAAAGTGCATGAGGGCGTAGATACTCGCCGCAAACGAGCCATTGAGCCACCGACGACGCTGGCCGATGAATTCGGGGGCTCCCTCGGGAACGTCAGTTTCGCCCTTGGATGACTTGACGTAAGACAAATGCCATTTGGATCCGGCTTTAGCCACAAGTTCGAAACACAGAATCCGATCCTCGGCCAAGAACATGTTCTTTTTGAAAATGTTCATGCCCTCAATACCCTTGGGACCTAATTGTTTGGAGAGCGTGTGGTCGCCATGGAAGTACTGTTCGAGCGGCCTGCCCATGATTGCGCGGAAACGGTAGGCGGAAAACGCGCCTGGTAACACGCTGACGTAGCCGAAGGAGGATTCCAGGGGTTTATCCAGAATGTTACTGATTTTGTATTCGAAATTTTGTGCTGCGACCAGCGGGTTGATGAGGTTCTTCCAGCCTTTACCCAACATAGCGTGGATTTCACCGCAGGAGCCGCCTAGGTCCTTGTCGTTGTAGAAGGCTTCCCAGAGTGCCAGTAGGGATTTGGGACCGGGCTTGGTGCCAGCGTCGAGCAGGATACAGATTTCCGGGTTGAGGATTCGGCCAAAGGCGTTGAACAGCCATCTATGAGAGTTGATTTTCTTACTGTTTTTCTGTTTCAGGCAGAACATCATCTGCACTGGAGGAAGCGTCGATGGGCCGTCATCGTGTGGTCGGATCAGTTGCTGGTTTGCAGTGACTGATAGTTGGGTGGTATATTCAAACTAAACTGGAGTCAATAAAAAAAAATGATACAGGGTAAAACAATTTACACAGTTTTCTACGCAATATATACTGACAATATGGGCGATGGTTTCCTTTCCATCAACATCTTTCTTCATAACGCCGTCTTGGTAGATTCCAATAGTGGCCAGCACATCGAGGGTATCTTTGTCACAAGGATCAATTCCATCAAAAACAAGACAGACGACGATTTTCTGCCAAGCAGGTCCTCCCTTGTTCCAGAATTCGGATTTCTTGAGGTTGACGATATCGCGGATATTTTGCATCACACCGTGCAGAGTGCGCGAAGTGAGCATTTTGTCTTCGTTATAATAGGTAATAGCGATCAGCAGCTCGGTATGGCGGTTATACATTGCCGGACGCAGGTTGTAGCCATTGTGTAGAGTGAACTCGTTTGGATCACATGTGGCAGCGGTATCTAAGATATCGTTTAGAGAGAGACTTTTTCCTACATGCCAAAAAGGGAAAGAGGAGCATAGTTCCGTATAATCAAAAGAGGAAAAAGCAAAACTCACATCTCATGTGGGTGAATTCCTCACTACCACCCTCAAGGTCATTGCGGTATTTAGCCTGCACGGCATTCTGAATAGCGCTGGGGACGGGATAATCGACACTGAGGACAGAGCCTTGAACCAGCTTAACTTTCCTCGTAGCATACCGGCGCAGATTGCCAGGAGCTTGTCGTTGGCGCCAGGCCTCGGTGGAGGAGGATTCACTGCGGGTATAGGGCGAAGGGACCCGGCCAGGAACACCGAAGCCAGCCGCCGGGTTTGCCATATGGCCGCCGCCGTACGGATCTTGGGATTGTGGATGCTCGGTTGCGTAGGATTCTGTCAAGCTGTATCCAGAGGCGGGTCGGATAGGAGAGCCACCACCGTGGTGATTATGATGGGGGTCGTCAAAGGGGCCGCTGAATGGGCCTTGGTTTTGGTGAAGTAGTGATTGCGAAGCATCGTGTTCAGCGGGGAGGTTATATTGCTGAGAGGAGTAAGGGGTTAGCAAGGTTTGTCCGGGTCCGTATAATTCTGAAACGGGATATAAATGGCCCGCGACCAGGGTGATCAATGCTATGGCTGCAAATGGCACATCATAAAGGAAAAAATATATATATTGTGCTTACACTGCCAGACGGGGGTAGGTCATGTAACCGATGGCCATCGCCATAACCTCCTGGAGAATTCGAGCCTGGATAGGCCATGATGAGGCAGGGTGACCACAGTCAAAACGAGAGACTGGGTTTTTGGATGCGGATATGGGGTAATGTACGGTGGTTGAGGGTAGGTTTGTTGGGGTAGAGAGACGGAAAGAAGAGAGGAAGAAGAAGAGAAGGAAGAGAGGAGGAAGAGAGGAAGAAAAGAGAGAGAGAGAAGAGACAAGGCTAAGATGGATATGTTTTTTTTTTAAAGGGGGAACAGCAGAACGAGCTAGCGGTGGAGGATAAAACGAAGGGAGGGCGAAGATCAAGGGCCCCGGGGGGGGTGGGAGACAGCTTGAAGCTAAAGAGCGGAACAAACGACCCACTCGCTGCCCAGCACGATGGATGATAAACAATGACAGACCAAGCTGAGAATAGCAGCAGAACAGACGAGGGCTTGAAGAGAGGTGAGCAGACAAGAAAAAGAGCGAACGGGGAAAAGCGAGCGCAGGTTATTCTTAGCTGGCGTTGTTGGAGACAAAATAGAAACAAGAGCAGCAACAACAAGAGCAAAAAAAGGGAAGAGAAAAGCGAAAAAAAAAAAAAGAAAAAAAAAAAAGGAAGAAAAAATGAAGCCCCCGAAAACAGACAGGGAGAGGATTTATTTCGGGGAGTGGTGTATGGTATGGTATGGTATGGTATTTGTATATTAAGTCTGAATGTTTTCCTGTTGTTATGGTACAGAGTCGCTGAGTCGCTGGTACCTCGGGCTTGCCCTAAAGTATCCCTGGTTTTTGCCTCCTGTCACTGTCACTCTACATATTCCTGGGTACGGAGGTACCTAGGCACCGCGAAAGTTTATCACGCGAAGTTACTGCTTCTTTGGCCTCCAAATTTCCCTTTATCGTTAGGCTGATTGTTACGCGGCTGGTAAGTCAAGGCTGAATTTCAAGGCTTGTTACATGAAATACCCATACAGTTTATTACTCTTTCTGTATATATATTACGATACAATACAACAAATACAACCCATCCCATCTATATGCACGATGCAAGAGCAAGATCCTGATATTGATAAATTGATTGAAGGTTTTCCGTAGTCCGACTTTAATAAAAGGGCTTGAATATACTGCACACTGGGTACCGTTCCTGGAGGGTTCAAAGTACAACCCTCATGTTGTGCACCGCTGCTGGGTTACAGGGCATGCATATGCATCCCAACAGTTCTATATATATATATATATATATATATATATCTGCATCTCAGATGCCTAGCTACCCAACGCCCCCCCCCCCCCCCCCGCGGGCAATGTCTGTCGATTTCATGATGACAACCTGCCCTACAGAAATATAAAGTGTGTGCGGAGTATATATTTATCTGGATGTTTTAACTATCACCCACCCGATCAATCACCAGCCTCCCGACGTCATTTGGCTCGTCAGGGCTATCAGCGCGCATATCTATATATACACCTGGGGCTTGATGGGATAACATGCACCCAGTTGTTAGTACATGGTTCCTGACTGGGTAGTTAGTTTACCCCAAGCAATAAGTTTCCTTGCATCGGCCGACCAGTTAATAAAGAAAAATCCCTGCTCGCTCAGCTCAGGGTGTTTTATTATTGTTATTTGTGTTCCCTGGCGTTGGTGCACCGCCTCCCTAACGATGATGATAGATACCATATAATAATCAAGTGTAACGTTCACGCTAACTTCTCCCTCCCATTTTTTTGGGGGAAAAAAAGGGGACTGTCCACGAGTCTGACACTTTTGTCTCAGTCTGGTCTTGCTGTCTCAGGCACAGTGTTCTTTCTGATCAGAGGAAGTTGGCGCCTGGAAGGGGAAAAAAAAAAAAAGAAAACATATGGGACATTTCGTGATGATTGGTAGGGCTGGAAGAGTGTCAAAAAAGTTTTTGAAGACTTACATCTGTCATCTGATACTAGTTACAACCACTAATTATTATTACTGCAGCTCACTCTTTTTAACAAGAACCCTCGCAAAATGATCTGGTTATTGCAGATAAATAGACAAGATGTCGTCTGGACTCCAAGCCATACACACAACACACTCAACAAACCAACAAATCAAGTAGTGGCGGTACGATCACATCACGTCGCATATTCAAAGGAGAACAGACTGCGCAAAAAGGAACCAGTGAATAAATGTGATCATAAGGGCATGTTCATGTAGAGAACCAATTCATGGCATGCATAATGTGTCTGTGTGCTGTATGTTAGATATCGCCTCCCCTCGAGGAAAAATTCATCGTCCCTCCAAAAAGTACAGTACAGCCGCCCAGCACTCAAAAACAATATTAAAATAAATAAATAAAAGGACATTTTCTGCCTACAAGCTCCAGCAGCTTTTATAACTAACTACTGGCCCTGTTATTAATAAGTATCAGGGCGAAAAATAATGGGCAAAGGAAAATAGAAAAATCAAAAACCACCCAAATCGTCTCCACCCGCCCCGACATACATCAAACCGGTTTCGACACCCGAAAAATACGCCCCCGGCCCCCCCCCCCCCCCCCAACTAATTTGCAACAGGCAGGGGGATTGCCAATATGGATTGGATTGGATCGGGACCCTCCCCCTTTTTCACGAATCTGAAACCCGCCATCGGTTACCAGAATGTCAAAAAGGGTTAAAAACCCAAGGGGACTTGCAGATCCTGCTTCTTGGACTGGGACAAGACAGGTGGAGTCGCTGGAGAATCTCTCTAGATAATACTAAGTTACCCAAGTTCAAACCCTTTCTTCTTATTAAGGAGGCAAAGGGGGGTTCGGCCAATACGAGGAAGGGGTTCATTTTTAAATTATTTTTAAATTTTTTATTATTTAAATTATCTCCTTTCTTTCTTTCTTTACATGGTTTCTTTTTTCATGCCCCCTTTCTGCAATCCATATTATTGTGGATTGTTCGTATTTTAATAATGCTGTGAGCTGTGAGCTGCAAGCTGCAAGCTGTGAACAGAGCGAAGGGTGGTCTGGTCATCGTTTGAATTAAAAATTTTTCTCACATATGATTGTCAACTGTTGGATTTGAAAAAAATGTACTTGTCCTTGCACACATGCTGAACGAGTTTCTCTTCAATTTGGAGGGGATGAAATCTGAGATATGGCCCTTGCTTGTCCCGGCAAAAAATCCGTCAATGGGCGGCTCCATCCTACCCACAAGCGAGAATTCGCCTATTTAGACAGTTATTATTGAAGAAGAAGAAGAAGAAGAAGAAGAAGAAGAAGAAGCGAAGAAGGACAGAGAGAAGACTATCTATCTGCAAGTGTGAGCATAGGTAATAATATGTCCCTAAATGTAAAACTGTCACGCTTTTCCTCACACTGGATCATTTCTTCATTCTCATCATCAATTCGACTGCATACTATTTACCGCCCTCACAACAATCCCAATGCAGTTAAACAGATCACATCCAATCCCCAAACAATATAATAATAAGAGAATCGGATGCACTTGCAACCACTTACCACCATTCTCTCTTCAACACCAACCCCGAGGCATCAAACTACCAACTCCAAACACCAACATTATTCATCCCTCCCCTACTATATCTAAATATAGCAGCGTCTCAACAGCAGCAGAGTAGCAGCACGGTGTGTGGCTCCCCCCTCGGACCACCAGCCATTGAAAGCGGGGGCAGCCAGGATATTATTATTCCCCCCCAAGCGGATCCGCCCAACGGCCGACTTGGCTGGCGCAACTGGCATCCAACCACCACCTGCTTTCAATACTGTATAAATACAGATACCATTATACAGTACTGTATTGATGATACCGTACAGTACCTCATAAATACAACCAGAAAAACTCTACAGTAAGAAAGAATAATTTCAAGCGGTGCATGAAACTGAACACGATTCTTTCCATTGCACTAACTTAAACTTAGAAAAACATGGGCTTCGACTGAATTAATTTTGACTGAAAACTACCCGCTTAGCGCCGCCTCAGCTGGCTGTTCGCGGAAGTGGGTTGAAGTTTTTGTTGGTTGGTTTATTTCTGGCGGTGGCTAGTGGGCGGTCAGGGGGAGGTTTGGTGGAGGCGCATGCAGGACTCATGACTTTGGCGTGAGTGGAGGATAAAAGGTTTGGAAGTTTGGAATAGAAGAAGGAAGGCTGCTGTTTTTTTTCTTTCCTTTGTGATTGTGGTGTGAAATGCACTTCCTGAGGCTGCGTTTACGGAGAATAATAATAATGAGGCGAGGCGAGGTGAGGTGATAACTACAGTCTGGCCGGTGTGAAGGATTCTGGTGGTGTTTTTGAGGGAGGTGGAGCTGTTAACTGAACTAACACAAACAATAAACAGAATATGTGGAGCCTTCCGCCCTCGTTTACCGCTGTTTCTAGATATTCCACTGACCATTTTTCGTGTAGCTTGGGTGAAGGGAAGAGCGGTGACTAACAAATATATTTTATTTGCATGTGGATGAGACTATTAAGGATGCGGATTAGTGGTGCTTAGAGGCTCGTCTATCGTCTAACAGGGGATTGGGTAGAGGGAGACAAAAAAAAAAAAAAAAAAAAAAAAAAGAGGAGGCTCCGCTGCAGACACTTTTTCACTCGTTTATTTTCAGCCTTTCAGGCGGTGACGAGCCATGGCCTGAATCTGATCACAGCTGATACGATTCTGTGCACTGCGGGCTATAGGGCTGAAATAGCAAATGAGAAAGGGGAACCACCCATGTGCGAGTGTGGCTAGGTAAGGCGATGGTCGTGTCAGATATAAGCTTTGCAAGGTGAAACTATGCAGGGGAGAATGAAATGAAATGAGCCAAGTACGCATGCATGCAATACATTATTCTATTCTATTCAATTTCATTTATCATTCTATTGTTTTATATTGCTGGAGTCATACGCGTGGGCATCATGAGATTTCAATCCATGCAACTGACGAGTTGTCATTGTTGTCCGCTGTTCGGTCATTCGTGACCCGGGGGGGGGGGGGGGGGGTTGGGCGATTTTCCCTTCCTCCATCCTCAGGCTGTGGCTGCAGATGGTTGAGTTTGAATACTCAAATCACGAACTTATTCATCGGGCTTAGGTGCAATGCAGCTCTCCTCCCTCATGTGTGTGGCAATTCTGAAGTATAAACAGTTAGCAACCTGTCGCCAGGGCTGTAATTGAAAGCTCGCGAAAGTGTAAGTGGACAAGAAAAGGGCAAAAATCAACCCACCGGTGGCACATCAACCGTCGGCGCGGGCGGCTGCGGTACCGTAGGCGTGCCCTGCGTCGGCTGAGCCGCCGGCGGTATCGTCGCAGTGCTCGATGGTTCCTCCTCCGGCTTCCCCGGACACCCGACCTGCGGCACAGCAATGTCGAACGCATAAACCTCCGCCGCGAAGTACTGCAGCGTATTGCTGTCGCGCGTGGCGAAGGTGCCATTCTGCGCCGCAAGCTTCATCACGTCAGCATACGAGTCGGCAAAGTGGCCGACGTGATCCTCGCCGATGGCGGGCATGTGGTACAACCGATGGATCAGGTCCGTGCCGAAGTAGGTGTTACGCGGTGAGTTCGCGACGGTGTACCCGCCCATGCAGAAGTGTTCGAGAAAGAGGCGTTTCGTGTAGGATAGGGGGCAGATGACGGTTTCGTCGGTGGCGTTTTCACCGCGCCAGTGGCCGGCGTATGCTGGATGCGATGGCTGCCGTTAATAAGTCATCGGTATTGGAACGGGGGGGATACGTACTGGGGATATTCTTGCAGTTCCCGTCCGGATCATCGCAGCGGAATAGAGTTTTCGCCTTGTTCGCACTGACGATTCGGGCTAAGTTCCCGATTACTCCGCTGGACGGGGCGTTGCCGAAGTACTTGCGGTACAGGGCCGATTCATTGCCAAAGCGGAGCACATGGTCCCTGGCATGGCCTGCCAAAATGATGGCGTCCTGCAGGCCCCGACGAAGCATCCTCTTCTCAGTGGCATTGCACGAGTGGTGGATGGGATAGTCGTTCACTGCGCCGTGGTCCCATTGTAGATGGGCTATTGGATCGGTTCGGGGAGCCAGTGATGCGCCCAGCTCGGTCAGCGGAGCTGCGAGGACGGCACCCGCATAAACGGACGTCAAGACAACGGGCAGGGAAAGCTTCATGTTGGCGGGCGGGCGGGCGGGGCGAATGGTAGTAGAGTCGACTAATGGACCCTTGTGAATTTTGATACTTGAACTCTTTGATGCGATGTCGGTTTCCCAGCGGATGTTTTGATGGTTTATATACGCAGGGCTAATCGTCCACCCCCATTCCCATATCCCACGTTCATGGTCAATTATCCGAGCACATGGGAGGAATTTTCCTTGTATTCCACCTTGGAGACGACTGTGATTTCCCACAAGGTTCCCTTCTGCTGTCTTGTCCTTGTTGCTAGTGCTGCAGCAAAGTGGGTGGCTGACAGCGCTGCTAGGTTGAAGGACCTTGCGGATGCGATAGATTACATGCGAAATCTTGGCCATGCGCTTCGTTTTCTCTCAGTGGTCAATCAGGGCGGATAAAAACCAATTACAGAGCTAACACCAAGGTTAAACGAGAATGAATACACGGTCATCCGCAATGGGATTTCACCCATGTGAATTGATTCCCTGGGCTGGAGCTGTAGAGAGATTTTTCATGTTTGCTTTGAGTTACATCGCCAGCTCTGAAGCGTGGGGGTTACAATTTTTAAATTGATGGCATTTCTTTTCGGCGACTGAACAACATGTTTGGCAGCATTATCCTATCCTCACCACAAGCAGTTTGTCGTAGCTTTTCGTAGCTTGTATTTGATATTGTTTGTTGTTTCTCAAGATTGAAGAGAATTGGAGAAGATAGCCCGCTGAGTCAGCAATGACGTCTAGTAGCTTACCGCAGCGATCTCAAGATCAAAAGTATATTTAAACAAACTACTACCAGTATTTTTATATTGTACAGATATCAATTAAGACAAATTACTCAATTGGCTTGCATCTTCTGTCTAGCAGTAGACAGGTAATCACTTGAATGCAGTTGAAGAAAAGAAAAGAAAAGAAATAGAATAACCCCTTCAAGTACGCCCTGCATCTTCCCCCTTTTGCCCTCAATATCTCAATGCAGTCATCACAACAACCCCCAGACCTCTCTCAATTTTACAAATCATCTCAACTCTCTGCTATGACCCAGATCTCCCTAGTACCCTCCATATACCAGACTTCTACCCCTCCCCTAAAAACTCACTCTATTACCTCCTCAGTTACCACATTGATAGCCTTCTTGCTGCTGCTCCAGACTTTCAATGGCCTGTCACAACCACCCTCCTCCAACAACAACAACCCCAAGAAATAATGCTTACCCAACTCACCCAAAAATGCAATGAACATATCAGTTTTGACCTGTTGCATCCTTGGCAACTGCATGTCCTGCTTGATGCTTCTGAAACACTCACTGTTGAAGCTGTCCTCTTAGTAAGCATTCTGCTGCTCTCAGTGTCTATATTGATTTTACTGGGCAAAAGACTGGAATTCTCGATCACTATATTCTTCTTCTTGAGAGAAAATAATAAGATTCATTCGGAATTGTCTGTTGAAGAAAGATGATAGAAACATGACTTTTTCAAATTGACAGTCAACCAACCAAACCCATGCCTCTTCACCCGCCACAAACCACGGTGTGGGAATATTACAAGGCCGTCTGCATGCGCGCTGGCGTTTGCTGAATGACAAGGCAGAAGTCTTGATATATAACTCCATCAGTGGGGAGATGGAGGGAAGCATCACAAGTGTATATTTCTGTTGACAGCAATGACGGTCTCTAATTCCATCTGTGTCAATACCTGTGCCTGAGGAGACGCGTGATGATGGTCTAGATAACTCTTATTATTGGGTAACGCCGCCGCTGGCCAGTGGTGGGAATGTGGAGATATTGAGACGCAATGCGCTTGCGGCGGGGATGTGTGTGGAGGAGCTGGTGGGGAGTTTGAAGGTGAGGGTGAGTAATGGGGTTAGGGGGTTTGTGCCGGCGATTTTGAGCAGCAGCAAGATATGTGCTATTGATATGCAAACCCGTGCCCATGTCCTTGGGCGCTGAAAATTGATTGGTGAGATGGGATCTAATGATATGGGGGCGGATATTTACATATGGTTTTTTATTTATTAATTTTCTATATCTCGGCAATTTGGGTTTGGGCTATATAAATCATCCATTCACCAGTAAATCCATCGACGCATCGTCGCTTGGATAGAAAAAGGGGACAAAACGGGAATACCGCAGATTAAAGCCATACTCATCGAGCCGGGAAGTTGGATTAAGAAAAGAAAAGATAAGTGAAGAGGAGAGAGAGTGGAAATGGGGAGGTTTGTCAGGCATTACTGACGTCTGTTTGCTTAAAGATGATTTGATATATCCTGCAATCGATTCCCTTCTTGGCTTATCTTTTTCGGTCAGATTGGTGATTTTGTATACTAAACTTGCCCACCCACCTATAATATAGATAGATACCTTACACCCAGGCTCTGTGGAGCGGCATGGAATGAGGGCGAATGCAACAACTGACAGTCATACGGAAATAACAGATGCACTTTACCAAAAAAAAAAAACCAACAAACAGAAATCTCCCCTTTTTTTGTTCCTTTCTAAATAACATTATATATACATATTGCAACATAACTACACATACCACACACAAACAACAACCAACAAAGTGTATTGAAAAATACCAGAAAGAAAGAAAGAAAGAAAGAAAGAACCATCACACTCCCATCCTATTCCACCTGCGAATTAAATAGCTGGTTCCGCATCCCGTTTCGTATGGCATCGGTTTGGCTTTGGTCGGGATGGCGGAACCAAGGAAACCAACGAAAGGGGAGAGTAGGGCGGAGCAGAGCAGAGCAGGCAAAATTTTCAATTCGGATTCATAGTTATATATACATGTACATGCGGACGCGATTGTGATTTGTGATTGGAATTGCGCAAAACAGGATCCCACAATCTCTGTTTCTCTCCATTCGCTTCGATTCGATTCGTTCTGGTTGGAATTGAATTGGACTGGGATTGGATTGAGCGGAGATTCTCTTCCCTCTTTTCTTCTCTTGTCTTCTTCTTTTTATATTTATATTTTATTGTCGTTGTTGCTGGTGTCGCTCTCTAGTTAAGCAAACCCTGAGCGCGCTCTGATTCGAGGCGGGCGTAGAGGCGGTCACGGGCCCGGACGCGGGGGAGGTGGTAGCCTGTTTTTGTGTTTGTGTATGGATTAGAGGGGTTTGCTCATAGAGTAAAGGGAGGTGGGATTGATAGTTGGAATGTGGGATGTATGTCGACACTTACCATACCAGAAGAGGTAGCCGAAAGTGGTTCCGAGGCCTGTGTTTTGGAGGGGATTGGTTAGATTATTTTCTGTGGATATTGGTTCGAGCTTTGGGAATACAGTGAGGTGTGCGTGCTGATGTGTTCGTATTATACATATCAGGGGGAGGGAATGGCAATGGGACATATATATATATATATATAACAATATTGCCTTCGGCTCCCCCCCACACCCGCTCCGGGATAGCTTCAAGCCTCCCGACCAGCAAACAACGAACGAACGAACGGATTAGATCACGACTCACCAAAGGCAGTGCTGAGATCCAGTACGAGGCCCCGACGGAGCATCTATATATATAGTAAAAAGTAAAATCAATTAGCGTAATGATTCAATTGAGTAATGGAAGAGTCAAATTGCTGTCGATTGAAGAAGGGCAAATTTGACGAAGAGAAACGTACCCCAGTGATGGGCTGGATGGCGGACATTGCTCCGGAATTGGGCGGGAAGAGAAGAAGGTATGTAAGGGGGCCTATCAGGCGGAGGGGGTTATTGTAACTGGTACGCGATAGATTGGTTATTATTGCTGTTGTAGAGGCGAGTGTTGGAGATAGAAATGTGGAATGAGAGTCAAAAGTGGACTCATGTTGGATGTTGGATGTTGCTGGATTCGGATCAACTTGGAAGCGGGTGGTCACGTGATAAACTTTCAGCCAGAAGTTGATGTATGATATACGAAAAGGTGCAATAGATGGAGAGTGAATGTATAGATTACTCACTGTAGAAGGGATATATGAGTAACACAGACAGACCCGCCCTTGCATACGAATGCCTAAGGTATACACAATATGAATGCAATATGAATGCAATATGATTACCCAAAGCTGGAGAATTCCACCACCCAGCTCTCACTCCACGTGACCGCTCCTCCTCCCTTCTCACATCAACATTTAACCTATAATTATAGATGAAGAAGCAACAGATCGCAAGGTCTATATGCGACACCTAGGCGTATACCTAGAAATATACCTGGATATCTCATACGGATTACTGCCTACGCTATAGCTTCCACCATATTCTTGCGTTCCACCACGACAATTCCTCCTACCATGATGTCTACGACTATGTCTCCCACTTCCTCTCCCGAAAAACGACCCTCTCCCTCCCTAGATCCAGAATCCACAGACCGCCCAGCAGTTATAAAACGGCAGCGCCGTGAATTCCACCACCACCACCGCCTCCAAACCCCCGTGAAACCAAACCTCCTGCCTGATGCCGCCCTCACAGACGCGACCGCAGTGGATACACTCCTTAAACTCTCAATAGGCGTGCTCCTGCGCGACTGCGGTTTTAGCCATGCCGATCCCGTTGCGCTTGATAGTTTTAGGAGTGCGGTTGAAGAGTGTATGTATTATTTATTTGAATATATATATTATACAAGTACTATATATACTGAACGATCATAGATATCCTACACATCCTCTCCTACACCCGCCAATCTATGTCCTCGTGCCGACGCATGCAACCCATCCCCCTCGATTTCGAGCACGCCCTCCGCAATACGAATATACATCTCGACTCTCTCCACAAATACATAAAACCGTCGCCTTCTTCACAATCACCACAACATGTTATATCATCCCTCCCCACCCCACCCCCTTCCTCGCCCAACCCGGCCACAGACCTCCCATTTCTCGGCTCAGATCTCAGCGGCACTCCGCACCGCCAGCTGAGTTCACATATCCCCAAACACTTCCCGAATTTCCCCAGTAGGCATACTTACCGGGAGACAGCCGTGTTCACGACAAGAGAAACGGATCCAAGGAAGATTCGGGAGAAGGCGACGGAGGAAGGGCGGCTGGGGGAGGAGGCGTTGAGGAAGTTGGCGAGGGCGGGGAGAGAGGGCTTAATTATTCGAGAAGGGGGGGATGGGGATGCGGGGAAGAAGTTGTGGGGATGTAGGTGGGAGAGTATGGAGAGTATGTTTGAGAAGACGGTTAGGGGGGTTGTCGGGGGAGGGGAAAAAGGAGATGGGGGTGGTTTATCGTTGTCGTCGTTGGCATCGTTGAAAGTGCCTGAGAATGGAAATGGGAATGGGAAGCCAGAGTTGAGTCCTATTGTGAATTGCGATAGGGTCAACTGGCGGAAGCAGACGAGGGCGGATGCGCGGAAGGCCGAGAAGAGGGTGATTCATAATAATAAAGAGGCTAGGGGGGCGTTGGTTGAGCAGAGAGGGTAGATTCGTCTTTTGTTTATGGATTTTCGTTATGCGATGCGAGGTGTTTCCGGTTGGGATTGGGATTGCAAATGGACAAACGGGATTTTAGAAAGATACCCGGCGCAGAAATCGCGTCGTCGAGTATGTATCATACCACAGCATATCATATCATACGAAATATATATTGCATCATATCATATCGTATCGTGTCGTAATTCGAGGCGTGTTCATTCAGCGTCTCTCATTGTTTGCCCTCGCGAACCTCCTCCTTTTTCTCCTTCCCATTCCCATTCTCCTTCCTCTCCCACGTCGTAGTCTCAACCGTAAGCCCGCCCGCACACCTGTCACCAACCATCAGCCAAATCCTTGTATATATATATATATACATATAAGAATTACACGTCATACGCACCGCCTAAACAACCGAACCACACTTTCGCACTCAATAACACCACCACCAGCAGCTCCCTGGGGCGGCCCTTTCTCCGGCGGGTTACAGGAGTACTGCACCATCTCCATCAGAGCACATTGGGAGAGATTTACAGCAGGTGGTTTTCGGGCGGTTTCTTGGAAGTTTTTTGTGGTTGTTTGGACAGCGGTGGGGAGGGTTGAGGTGGGGAAGGGGCGGACTAATGGGGACATTGGGTATGGATTAGATGGGTGGGATGAGAGGATTTAGAGGGGTTGATCGATATTAGGAGTTGGATGGTGGTGAGTGTGTGTGCTGGAAGATGTCGTTAATTGTTTAAGAAAATGGGCGCCGGGTTGTATAGAGAACTAGAATAATATATTTTTGCGGAGTTCGGAGAAACTAAGGGTTGAAGCTCTGGAGGACGGCGCGAGACAACTAAATATCCTTTTCATGACCGACCAACAACATCAACGAGGTTAAAACACCACACAAACCAGGCCAATCGCTCGTGCGTGCATCGCATGGGGGAATGGACTGAGGGTGAGCTGCATGCTTGGTGGAGGGGTGCTGGAGTACGAATGAACGAACTTGAATGTGAGTGTGAGCATGAATGCAGCCGGCGCTGATCAAGCTCGAGCTCATGGGGAAAGGTTGCTGAGGGACGTTAAGGAGGAGAATCTGGCAGAGGTATCTATACCAATTTCTATCTCTATATCTATATCTGTATCTATATCTGTATCTGTATCTGTATCTGTATATGATGCTAATTGATGTATACCAGCTCCTCCACACTCTCCACCATCTCTATCACCCCCCGCCAACATCTCCCCAATACGCACCATTGGGCATAAAACCCCTCGACGACATCCTCCGCGTTTTCCACCAGCGGTCACATACATCTACATATGCCTCCACAGAAACAGCTGCAACATATATACCCCGCCAGCCCGTCCTCGAAATCACATCCCCCTCCTCCGCGGATGGCAAATCTCACCTTCTCTACTACATCACCGCCCTTGCCATCCTACCAGATGTATACCAAAACATCGCTCTGCCGGGACGTAACAGTGCGATCGTATTCCTCGATACAGACTGTCGGTTTGATGCTGTGAGGCTGCGGGAGGTTGCAAAGGGCATTGTGGTGGAGAAGGCAGAGGAGCAGGGGATAGTGTTGCCAGCAGCTGGAAGCGGCAGTGAGAATCGGGGTGGAGGTGGAGATGATGAGGAGATGAGTAAAATGCTCCACGCTGCTCTATCTCACGTCCACATCTTTCGGCCGCAGTCCTCCGTGTCTCTCCTGGCTACGATACGTAGTATTGAATATTACCTGTTGAATGGCACGGCGGAGGGGGAGTATCAACATGCATCGCATTCCCGCCCGCTCCACGCTATCCTCCTCGATAGCGCCAGCGCTTTTTACTGGCAGGACAGGCGAGAGATGGAGATTCTTAGCATTCCTGGCGTGCGCGAGGAGAGGGCGCGAGCCCACAATGACAATGGCAATGACACACCGTCCTCCCAACTCCCGCACCAAATCATCCACGCCCTCCGCGCCCTGCAACATACATTCTCCTGCCCGCTCGTTTTCACGACGTGGGGGCTACTACAGGCCACACCACATACATCCTCATCCTCCCGTCTCCGTATATCCCATGCACCGACTACTTCCCCGCTCTACAGATCCCACCGCACGTCTTTCCGCCCATATCTGCCTAGGCCTTGGCCCTCGTTCCCTACGTGTAGAGTTATTGTGCAGCGGGATGTTGTGCGGCCGTTTGCGCCGTGTTTGACGATGGAGGAGGTTAGGGGGGAGGCGCAGGAAAGACAGGAGGTTGTGAGGAAGGGGAGGGTTGTGGGGTGGGTGGATGGAACTGGATTAGGGTGGGAGAGGGAGAGGGAGAGGGAAAGAGACGTGATGGTGGAGAGGATGTTTGGGTTCTCGCTTACGGAGGGAGGGGGGATTAGATGGATTGATGGGGATGGGCATGAGGAGGGATAGAGCTTTAGTAACTTGTATGTGTATGACTATATGACTATGAAACCCGCTCTACTAGATGACTTACGTATGTATGTATGTACATACATGTACCTACCTATCTCCCGTTCATCACTTCACCTCCTCCTTTTTCTCCCCCACAAACAACTCCGCAATCCTTTCAATAGTCGTATTCCCCCCCGTAAAAACAACCCCAACATCCCATCCCCCTTTCCCCTCCCTCTTACACTCCTCCTCCACAACCCTCCGGAACCCCTCATTATAAAGACAAACCGCCAACGGCACCGCCGCTGACGGCTCAATAACAACCTTCATCCTCTCCAACACAAGCCGCATCGCATCCCGAATCTGCCCCTCGCTAACAGCATACACACCCTTCACCTTCTCCTTGTCAGAAACAACACTCCACCCTACCTCGCCGACGGGCGTCCGCAAACCATCCGCGATCGTCAGTGTTTTCACGCTCGTGATGCGCTCGCCCGCCTCCAGGCCGCGTCGACAGTCGTCGCCGCCTTGGAAGGACGGTTCGGCGCCGAAGACGAAGGTTTTGGGCGTGCGGGTGGAATAATAGCTGGCGACGCCGGAGGTTAGGCCCGCACCGCCTAGGGGTGTTAGCACGGCGTCGAGCACGCCTGGTGTTCTTTTCCCGCCTCCCCCATGGTTTGTATGAACACTCAGCCCCGCATCCTTCTCCACGAGCTCCCGCACCTGCTTCTCGATCTCCACGGCTACCGTACCCTGTCCCAGGACTACGTCTGGATGGTCATAGGGTGGGATGAGAATGGCGCCTGTTTCGGCGATGACGGTGGCGACGACGGCTTCGCGCTCTTGACTCGTGGAACCCGAGAAGATCACTTTTGCGCCGAGCGCGCGGGTGCCATCGATTTTTGACGGGGTGGAGATGGAGGGCATGACGATGTACGCGGGTATGGAGAGGGTGGAGGCGGCGAGGGCGAGGGCTTGGGCATGGTTTCCTGTACGTACAAGAGTCGGGGTGGTTAGCATTTTTAATTCTCGCCATCAATTGATTCGGTGGGTGGGGTAGAGGGTAGGTATAATTTATATATACTATATATATATATTACCAGAACTATGCGTGACTACCCCCCTCTTCCTCATTTCCTCCTCCCCCAAAACCTGGACAACCCGTAACAACGCATGAAACGCGCCCCGCGGCTTAAACGCGCCTATCCGCTGGAAATTCTCGCATTTGAAGAAGAAGTTTATCTTGGGCTGGGCTGGTGCTTGGCCCTCGAAAGGGGTGCCGAGGAGGGTTTCGGGCGTTTGCGGGGTGGAGGCGATGCGGTTGAGGGTTTTGCTGGTTAGGATTGGGGTTTCGTGGATGTAGGGCTTTATCAGAGTGTGGGCGGCGAGGACATTGGAGGTGGTAAGGGGGAGCCAGTGGGAGCGTTCTGTCATGATGGTTGGTTGTTGGAGGGGTATTTTTTCTGGGATTTGTTTTTATTTTTTAGTTACTGGCGGTTGTGTAATTGCCGGGCGCATGGGATAGAGTTAATTGTAGGGGAGGGAAAGTTAATATTTATATACATAAACACACAAAGTGAGTGAGTTTGTCAAGATATCAAGATAATGGTGAATACGAGATATTCGTATAGATTATAGAAGGATGTAACATGAAAGAATAAATTGATGTCGTTAAACTAATTGATTTCGCGGGGTGTGGGCCATTTGAGCAGCCGAGGTTTTCTGTACCCGCGTCACCGGGGCGAGAAAAGGGAAATAACAAGAGATACCAAGAGAAAGACACAGAGAGAAACGAGAACAAAGGGACACCGAAAGATAAAAAAGGGAAATAAACACGCGGGGGAGGATCGCGGGGAATAATTGGAGAGAAATGAACCGGATTGAAAAAAAATAATTAGAAAAAGGGTTTTGTTTTTAAATAAGCGGGTGCATGGAGGAAAACACAGCCTCTCCCATTCGTTCTTTTCTGCCCAGTCCTTTTTAACCCAAAGTCACATACAAATGTAGCTCAGAAAAATTAGATAGAAATACACCATATTGTAGTTGTAGCCCAGAACGAAAAGACCCGTCTATCCATGAGATTCTTACAACACTCTGGTTCCCTTATTTCTGGTTCTCGGGGCGGAGGGATCTGCAATGGATTAGTTAGCGCATGTAGAATAAAGAGAGTCAAAGTGGAGAGTAAATACTAACCGGACAGCCTTCCCAGCTCTCCAGATTTCCAAATCCCGAATCTCCTGCATCTCCTTCTCATATTTCTCCCGATAGTCGGGTTGCGAGTTATAGTCTAAGCTGCGCTGCGTCTCCCGGCCATCTTTGACGCTGTCATACAACTCGTTGAACACGGGCTTCAGCGTGTTCTTGAACTTGCTGCTCCAGTCAATGGCTCCCCGGCGCGCAGTCGTCGAGCACGCAGCGTACATCCAGTCCATGCCATTGGCGCCAATGAGCGGGTACAAGCTCTGCGTCGCCTCTTCGACAGTTTCGTTGAAGGCCTCGCTGGGGCTGTGGCCGCGCTCGCGCAGCACCTCGTATTGTGCGAGGAACATGCCGTGGATGCCGCCCATCAGGCACCCACGCTCGCCGTACAGGTCCGAGTAGACTTCCTTTTCGAAGGTGGTCTTGTACAGGTAGCCGCTGCCGACGGCGACACCGAGGGCGACGGCTTTCTCCTCGGCTTTACCGGTGACGTCTTGGAAGACAGCGACGGAGGAGTTGATACCGCGGCCCTCGCGGAAGAGGGAGCGGACGGTGCGACCGGAGCCCTTGGGGGCGACGAGGATTACGTCGACATCTGTGGGGACGTCGACTTTGGTGAGGTCCTTGAAGACGGGGGAGAAGCCGTGGGAGAAGTAGAGGGTCTGCAATTATGATTAGTTTGCAGTTCTTATTTTTTTGTTTCTTATATTTAAAAAAAGTAGAGTTTAATTTTTCGAGGGCAATACCTTTCCCTTGGTGATCAGGGGTTTGATGGTAGGCCATGTTTCGCTCTGGGCAGCATCGCTGAGCAAGTTCATGACAATGGTGCCGCGCTTGATGGCATCGTTGACCTCGAACAAGTTCTTGCCGGGAACCCAGCCATCCTCGATGGCCTCCTTCCACGAAGCACCGTCCTTTCGCACGCCGATGATCACATTGAGACCATTGTCGCGCAGGTTGAGGCCCTGGCCATGGCCCTGGGAGCCGTATCCAATGAGGGCGAGGGTGTCATTTTTGAAATATTCC
Source organism: Emergomyces orientalis (assembly GCA_002110485.1). NCBI lineage: Eukaryota > Fungi > Ascomycota > Eurotiomycetes > Onygenales > Ajellomycetaceae > Emergomyces > Emergomyces orientalis. Next base: position 1,175,352 of record MOWL01000046.1, read on the forward strand.
TGGATATTTGGAATATTGGTTAGAAAAGGAAACCCCCCGCCAATTCAATGCAAAAAGAAATAATATATATTTTTTCTATTTGGGAGGACATACAAGGAGCTTCTCTCTTGGCCAATCAGCACGTTCTAATAAGATACACTGTCAGCATGACTCATCCAGAGCTATTTTGCCCCCATTTAAAAGCTTTGGTAGCTTATTTTTGCTACTCGAATTGACATAGAAATGGATGCACACCGTAGACAGTCTCCTTGGTGCCGGCAAAATCAATTGTCTTGACTCCACGAGTCTGTTGGGCAGAGGGAGCAGCGAAAAAGGCAGCTCTGACAGCCGCAGTGGCAGCAGGACGGGCGGTGGCGGAAGCAGCAGCGGAGACAAAAGAACGGCGAGGGACGCTGGAGGCGGTGGACAGGGATCGGGCGACAGGGCCACGGAGGGCCTTAGCAACGGGTCTGGCAGACATTTCTGTGCAGGGGGGGGGGGGGGGAGTGGGGGGGTCAATTGGAACAATTGAAGATAGAGAGGAGTGGAGAGGAGGAGAAGAAGAAGAGGAGGAAGAGGAGGAGGAAATGAACTGAAATGTTTTATAGAAAACGAAAAAGCGAAGAAAAAAGTTGAGGTTGAGTCAAAACTTCCGCATCGGGGAATTTTCTCATGAGCTGGTATTCTGCCGGGGTATTTTACCGTATTGGGCTGACCGCTTTGGCAGCTGGGCCCCGATGTCGGCGGTGTCACATGCTTGCTGAGTCATCCAGCAGGGAGGAAAGAAAAAAATTTATTTTTATTTATTTATTCATGATGATGATGAGGAATGCATAGTTAAATGATAAATGGATGGAATGAAAAACTGGAGCGGTGGCGGTGGAAGATAGCCAGAGCAAGGGGTATGTTGTGATCTTACTACTGTTAAATTGAGTGTGTTCTAACCCTTAAGACAGTTTATATATTTTCAATCATTGGCTGCACTGCTGCTCATGATTCCCTCTCACAGGCCGTGTCATTTCTGGAGGATGCAGATGTGTACTGGACTAGCTGTCCATGTACTTTGTCCTGTCCACTATGTCCAAACATTGCTCTTGTTCAATCAGAGCTAACAATGTAAGGAGGTCAGCATACTACCGAATCGGCTTCACGCGCCCTTGATCTTGGATAAATTTCATCCATAACTTAATCCAAGATTACCTTTGTCAAATTGCTCTCGCTGCGTGGGCAGTTGCTAAACCCAACAAAGTATCAAGAAAATGAGGCCGTGTGGGTAAAGGTCAGGTCAGGCCCAAGTCAGATCGGGCCCGGTAAAGCCAGGGATTAAGACAGAATAAAGGGGGTGTGCCCTACATCCACCCATCTACGGGGGATGATCAATGGCCCTAATGAGAAAAACAAAAGATAAAAGAAAGGGAAATCCTCCGCAGAACAACAGTTTCCTTGGGTTTGGAATCAGGAGGGAATCGAGTGGCATGTTGGCTACCCTGCATTTTTGTCCGCAGGTTCGAGATCTGATCATAACAATATCCATCATATTCCGCAGACAGCTCGTATGATATATGAATGCAACGTTGTTGGAATCGTTGTGGGGGAATACTTCCATGCTCCCGCTGCTCCCGCTGGTGCCGCCACTGCCGCTCCAGGTTTGCTATTTTGACTTCGTGTGTCTGGAGTTGGTAAAAGGTATGGCAGATTTGGTTGGACAAGGCGTTGATGAAGCTGCCAAAACCTTTCCATTCCTCACGGGCCATGGGAGGCTCAACTGACATCTGCACCCCGAAGTAATGTATGTATTCCGTACAGTACATGCACTCACTGTCGGCTGGGCGCGCAGATGACCTGAAATGTACTTCTCTGTAATTTGAGATTGCACGGGATTGAATATCACTCAGCAGAGCTTCATAATAGATACGAAACATCATAGTACACAGACATATATTCAGGTGGGTGAGCAAGTAAGTAATAATACGGATGTCAGGAGAAATAAAAAGGTTAGCTTGCTAAATAATAAAAATAAATTAAAATACCTTCCGACATCAATAATAGGCATATTGAGGCTGGGGAACCGGACAACCCCCCACTCGCCATGATAAATTTCTTTTTCTTTGTTTCAGTCTTCCATTCCGCATCAATTTGTTTTTTTTTGTCAGGTCAAACCTGGGACAATCCGCAAAGGCTTTTGGCAAACCCTGTTATTAGAGTTCGCCCTTTTTTCGACCAGCTGCTTTGCTTCCTCCCCCGCCACCCCGCCAGCCCACAGCATCCAGCCTATTGAACGCCCTATTAGCATCTTTGCATTTTTTTTTATACCCGGCTGCTGCCAGCGAGCTCATAGGACTGTGGATAACACCGCGAAACGCAACGACACAGAGATGGAGTGATTGCTTGTCCTCTGTATTATTCCAGCAATCATGGGCGAGATGATGTTGCCTCAAATCCCGCTGCGATGGACGCGCTAAACAAGGCCCCTTTCGCTCCAGCATTATTAGCACCAGGCGAAAGAAAGGAAGGAAAAAGAAAAAGCGATAAATAAATCCGACAGGTCAAATCCGTGAGAGGGGCGTGTTCGGCGAGGCCCCAGCAGACGATTTGAAAGATATTAGTTATATTTTAATAAGTGAACAACCGCCGCAAGCAAGAGGAAACTGGTGAAATAAAGAGCCTGACTGGTCCGATTTATCTCGTCAGGCCATTTGTTGTCATTTTTCTTTTTAATTCTTCTTCTTCTTCTTCTTCGTCGTCGTCGTCCTTTTGTTTTCACCGACTTTGCTTTTGTGTCTCGGCCGCTGCAGTTTCGCTGTGCCTGCTTTCGTCGTCGTGCATGTCGTTATCCTCGATCTACACACGACACAAAACACACAATATACATATAAATATCGCCAAACTGCCGCCTGCATATCTTTCATAATATATTGACAACTAGGTTACTGACCATGACTGCGGGCTGCTGTCCTGCCCTCCTGGACTCATAGAGAGAAGAACGCAAAAAAGCGATACAAATGCCCCCCTCTCACCCCCCTCACCCCCCAACCGAACAAATTACACCAAGTCGCTGCAGTATGTTTCCCACGAGTTTTCTCTCGCAGAATCTCCCAAACGTACCCAGCCGAAAGGCACTGTTGATCCTCGACCTCCAGAACGACTTTGTCAAGCCCGACGGGGCGTTGTTTGTACGCAATGTCCCCGAGTTCCTCGACACCGTCGCCCTGCTGGCCCAACGCTTCCGCGAGACTGGCGAGGTTGTCTGGGTACAGACTCAGTTCGAGCACCGCCGCCCTATCTTCAGTCCCGAGAGTGGCGGAGAGGTGATCGTCGTCGACAAACTGCCTGCCTCGGGTAATAATGCTAATAATAACAACGGCGGCAACGATCATAATAATAACAAGAACAATAGCAGTAATAACAATAATAGCCCCCACGGCGAAAATATTGGCAGTACGAATAATACCCGTTCTAATGGTGGGGTTAAGGGCGCCGGTGGGCTTCCCACCTCCGCCCCACGACCGCAGAAGACCGCCGGCGCAGAGTCGCGCCGGGAACAGCTCTCGGCCTATTCAGATGATCCAGAGGCGTTTTTGTCCGTATTGCCCAAAGGTGATGAGGCGCGGCGCTGCTGCCTACAGAAGACCGTCGGCTGTCAATTCCCCGCACCCATTCTCTCCGCCATAGATCACGACCGAGATACCATCCTTGTCAAATCCGACTACTCTGCCTTTCAGTCCGAAAGCCTACTGCTCTCCTTCCGTACACAGTTCGTCCGAGAACTCTACATCTGCGGCTCGCTGTCGAACGTCTCTGTCTACGCTACCGCACTGGACGCTGTTTCACACGGTTTAGACGTAACCCTGGTAGAAGATTGCCTTGGGTTCCGCAGTTTTGCGCGCCACGAGGACGCCATGAGACGCATGGCGGATATGATGGGTGCAAACGGCATTACAAGCAAGGAGCTGGCTGAGGAGCAGGATTGGGAGGAAGCTGCTGTACCTACGTCGGAATGGCCTGAGCAATCGGCGGCGTCTACACCCGTTGGAATTGAGGATGATATGGGTGTTCTCGCTGTCAAATCTCCTCCTAAACAACCCTCCCCACCAACGCCCAGTGATAGAGACCATTTCCAACCGGACGATACGCCTCTTGGTGTAGGAGAGCCTGAAGGTGACGGTTTCGAGAGCGATTTATTGAGGACAGCTATTGCGCGTACCTCATCGCGATCCCAAAAATCGACCCGAAGCGGCACTGCCACCACTACCACCTCGGACCCTAAAATAAAATCTAGTCGTCCGCGGGTCAGAAAACCCCGAAGAACGGCCTCGAGAGATGAGACAAATCACTCTGACAGGCCGCAATCACAGCGACAGTCGCTAGACATCTCGGCTTTGACTGGCGACGTGGCCCGTACCCCGCATCAATCAAAGAAGAACAAACACGCCCAAAGCGACCTCCTTGGTCCTGACGATAGCATTGGAGAGGGTGACTCCCGGATTATTTACGATCTATCTCTATCTCCCAAGACATTCCAGCTGCTACGCGAGGAGGTTAACTGGCAAAAAATGTATCATATGTCAGGACAAGTCCCACGATTGGTTGCCGTCCAAGGTGCAGTCCAGCCAGACAACTCTATCCCTATCTACCGCCACCCAGCAGATGAGTCTCCGCCGCTTCTCCCTTTCTCCAAAACTGTGAATACCGTCCGTCATGTCGTTGAGAAACACCTTGGCCATCCTTTCAACCATGTTCTTATCCAGCTGTACCGAGATGGCCAGGATAGAATATCGGAACACTCTGATAAAACCTTGGATATCGTTCGGGGTTCATATATCTGCAACGTCAGCCTCGGTGCGCAGAGGACAATGACGTTACGAACTAAATCTTCCGCAAAAGCCGGTATGCCACCTACAGATGCAGCAGATGCCGGCGACGCAATTTCAAAAGAAGGCTCAACCGGACGGCAAACGCAAAAAGTCCCACTACCGCATAACTCTCTTTTCATCCTCGGCGAGGAGACGAACATGCGCTGGCTCCACGCCATACGCGCTGATAAACGACCAGAATCGGAAAAGTCGCCCGAAGAGCTCGCTTTTGGTAGCGAGCGCATCTCTCTCACATTCCGCCACATCGGCACTTTCATCCGCCCAGAAGCAGACACGATCTGGGGTCAGGGTGCTGTCTCCAAGATCAAAGAAGCAGCGGGACAAGTCATCCACGGCAACTCCGCGGAAACGGAACGAATGATCAGAGCTTTTGGCCAGGAGAACCAGCAGTCCGAGTTCGACTGGGGGAACCATTATGGCCAGGGCTTCGACGTCGTCAACTTCGTCACCACTTCTGCTGGTAAATTGTTACTTTGCGGCGACGACGTCGCCGACCTCCGCGTCAAGATTTGTTTTGCGGAGAATGGCGTGCGATATGATCTTGCTGGCATCGATGATTTCCCTTCTGCGCTAAGAGGCACCCTTTCCCTCCCGCATAAGAATGAGAACCTCAAACCTCGCCCTGTGTACATGGACACGGACGGCGCTACGTGCTTCACTGGCGACGATTGTATTCTCCTGCACGTCGCGAAGCAGAAGGAGCTCGCTTCTCCCGAACCACAACCGCAATCGCGACCCAAAAGCCCAAGTTCAAACCCTAGTCCGGGCCTTGGGGCTGGTCACCCTCAGCATCAACAGCAGCAGCAGCAGCAAAAGCAACAGCAATACCTTGCCTCCAAAATCCGCGAGACAGACGAGCTCCTCAACTCCTGGCGCCGGTTCCAGAAACTGAAAACACCCCATGGCGTGCTGCAGAAGATGGACACGTTCGAGGCCATGCTGCGCGGTAAGTCGTATCTCGCCGGCCAGTTCTTTGGCATTGAGGATTGTGCGTTGTGGCCTGTTGTACGGGATATTATTCGTGAGGTGGGGTATTTGGATGAGACGAGATTTCCGTCATTGATGGTATATTATCATAAGGTGGGGAAGAGGGCGTGTGTTCGGGCTGCTCTGGAGGAGTTGGCGGCCGCGGCTCGAGAGTGACAGCGGGAGTGAGAGCTGGATTTGATTTTTTGATGAAACGATATCTTATGAATTGTCTGAGAGTTCATTTTTTGATTTTCTTTTCTTGTTCCCGTCCTCTTGCATTTTATTTCATTGCATGCGCCTATTCATTCATAACCTTGTTTCTTCCCATTGTTGCCAATATGTCTACTTCTAACAGAATTTCTGGCATATTCCTGGCGCATAGGAAATTGGGCGATAACTAGTTACATATTTCTTATCATGAAGCGATGGAAATAATTATCCCGGGTTTCCCGGGTTTCCCCTTGTGTTTTTATTTTTAATTTTTAATTCCTTTCCCTTTCATTTTCAATTTGATGCTTTTAATAATTTCATTATATAGGCGGTTTGCACTATTTCTTGATTAACACTATTTTTGTTTGAATTTTTCCCCCTTCGAACTTTCACTCGTGGATACGAAATGCCAAGCAAGCGTAATTGAAAAGAAAGATACAGACCGTATGGATTTTGAAATTCTATATAACAATATCGTAAATTATATACACGCGAAGAAGACTTGATTAATTGTATATGTACTGCGACAGTTGTGGGGATGTAGAAATTAGCGCCATACCCAGTCTTCATGCATTTGCCATGCATTTGTGCATCGCCATGGGACCCATCTGCGGGCTGGATGTAAGCACTAGTTACCTCATTTAAAGCCAGCCATGCACCCAGGGTATATATGTGTGTATATATGCATAAAAATATGTTGTTGTATATGTTCCGTGAGTGAGCCCGACTTTCACTCTTACAATTTCTCGAATGTGGGTGTGCGCTTTTCGAGCCCGGAGAGGAGTGCGCGCTGGATATCACTCGTTTGTAGCGAGGCGCTGTTCCAAACACCTGTATATCGGAGGCCTGGTGAAATATACGTATGTCAGCACCTTGTATGCCAGAGCATCTTTATACCCTACGTCAATCCCGTTGTCCTCTACCCCCGTTTCTCACCATTTCAAAGCAAAAGGCAATAAGAAAGGAATACTGACCATCCTGCACACTATGATCCCGCGACCAATTCAGCAACTCCTTCGTCCCCTGCACCGCCACCGGACTCTTCCCCGCCATCACACCCGCTATCTTCAACCCAGCCTGAACGGCCGCCTCCTTGGTCTCAAACACCTCATTCACAAAGCCTACCCGTTTTGCTTCTTCCGGCCCGAACACCCGCGCCGTCATACACACCTCCTTCACCCACCCAAACGCCCCGACGACTTTTCCCAGCCGCGACAACGTTCCTATATCCGCCGCAAGACCGATATCCACTTCCTTCACGCAAATCTTTGCGTCAGCCGAGCACAGGCGCAAGTCCGCGGCACAAGCTAGGTCAACGGCTAGCCCGTAGGAAATACCGTGTAGGATTATTATAACGGGCTTCTCGCAGCGTTCGATGGCGGTGACGCAGTCCTGGAAATCGGCGACATGGTGGCGGAGTTTGGAGGCCTTGCGGGCGGGGTCAGTGGTTATTTTGCTGGCGAAACTGAGGAGGCCCTCGGAGGCGGCTTTTACATCCAGGCCTGCGGTGAAGGCAGGGCCAGAGCCGGTGAAGATGATGGAACGGACGGAGGGAGAGGCGGAGAGGGTGTCTAGGACTGTGCGGAGTTCTTGCCACATGCTGTATCGGTTTGGTTAGTTTGGGCTTTTAATTGATGGCTAGGCAAAAGGGAGCGTCGTACGGTTCGAAGTAGGCGTTCAACTTCTTCGGCCGGTTAGTTTCGATGTGGGCGACATATTCCTGCGGAAAGGTAACGGTGAAGTATGTGTAAGATGGTAAGTTCACAGCCATGGTGAAGTGTAGCGGAGTGTCTTCCGTTTAGAAGATCGGTAGGTAGGGTGGTATAGTATAGTTATACGAGAGCTGGATTGGATTCGGCGAGGTATTTTTGAGAATTATGGGTGAATGTATTATATGAGAGAGGTGTAGCCATATACTAACGGGTTTAACGAGAAGTAAAAGATCTGGAGCCCATGATAATAATATACAAAAGGCGAGGCTAACTACTGGTTCTTGCACATGCTCCAACTTCGTCCGCCAGGGTTCGGACAATGCGATGACTTTCAAAATTCAATATTTCAACAGGCGATTTGATTACTTTTTAATCTACATATCGGATTCAGTTCGCTAGCTTATTCAGTATCCTTCCCTGCAAGGAAAACCAACCCATCCCTTCATATTTACAGAGATTTTCTTCAGTATCTTGATGCCGTTGAGCTAGATCTTTCTCTCCCTGATTTCTCACCATTCAATTGAGCCGAGGCATGTATGCGGCTTCCCCCGCTGTAGCTTTCAAGTTTACTGGGGATTAGGGCATCGAATACGGATAGCCCTAACCCTATTTCCATTCCCAGCTGGCAGGTCAACTCTTAATAAAACACCACCCGCCTGGACTCTCGCCCATGTTGAAAGATGATATCCATTTTAACATGTTTTTCTATATTTTTGCCAACTGGCCTGCCGCTTGATAATTAACCTAGATAAACTGAGCAACCCCTTATCATTTGATACTGCAAACATCTGTTGTAGTTCTCCGCTTTGCCCTCTACTGGTACAAATACAGACTCGACGGTTTGCTTGATGATTATCCGGGATTGCGAAATTATCAAGGGTGGGAGACTAAGCTGGCCGCGCTTGTTGACCCGCTGAAGTTGTTTAAGCTTATTTTCAGCGGCTCTATGATCCAGTCGTGCACTGCCTCCTGGAACGATTCATTTGTGAATCTTGCCTCTTTGCCGTCAAAGGGACATTCGATGCAGCGGCGGACGGCTTCACTGTAGTCATATCCGGCTTCATCTTCAACGCCTTCCAACAGGCGTTTAACCGTAAATGTATCAATGAGATCTGGCATTCCACAGCTCTCCTCAACGTCTTTGTCTGTCCGCAAATTTTCCAACGGCTTTCCAAACGCGAGTTCAATCAACACGATACCGAGATTGAAGAGCGCTTTATTGCGGATCAGAGGTGGAAAACACACGGGATTCTGCTGTTTGGTAGATACCTGGTTAGCCTGAGAGAAAACTGTTGACAGGTATGCCTGTTCTGACATTGGCGAGGAAGGTTTGACAAGGAAATGAATGTCGTCTGTACCCCAGTGCTGCTTGAGCCAGGGTGTGTCATCGAATTGAAGAACGCTCGTCGAAACGGCGACAGCTAATTTGAAACGTTGTTTGCGAGTTAAAGGTTTGATTTGCGGAGGTGGTGTCGGCGTATGGCTGCCTGCTGGTGGTTGCTGGGAACTGGAGGTGTTTGAAAGATATACCCTGATGGCGTCATGAAGCGATATCACTTCCCAGTCAGTGTCCGACGGAACAAGATGGAGTCTATGTTGCCCGCTGCAATTATCCTGGATGTACCCAATGCATGACCCAGGGCGGGAGCCTGGAGCCTTTTGAAACACTGAGCTAGAGAGCGTGGCGCAAAGGTCAGATATCTTTATAAGTCCCGCTAGGTCATTGGTGGGCGTTAAGGGTGGTGAGGGCGGTTTGGCTGCCATTACCGGCAGAGCTAAAGTTGCCGCTGTCGATATTGATGAGGAAGATGTTGATGGTGACGATGCCTGTGGGTCTTGGGTGGGCAATGAAAATGCCACTTTTTTCTTTGGCTTTAGCCAATTTCTAGTGGTTGAGTGGCATTAGAAATACATCTTGGTGAAGAGTTTGATTGTGAATGCCACGTACAATTTCTTACTAGGTTTCGTGAACGATATGGAGGATGTCGAGACGGGTGTCTGCGGTGGCTTTGTCGTTTGCACTTCGAGCGACTGGATATATGCCTGCTGCCACTGCCACTTTGTGGTGATGTTATTTTGATCGGCCATTGCCTGGAAAATAATTTGGAGTTTTATATCAGAGGGGAACGTCATTTGGTTGGCCATAAGGGTTGGCAAATGTAAATTCGTAATATGACCAGAATTGCAGCAACACCCCCAGGCTTGGCTCAACGCATGGTATAGATTGATACAGTGTTGACGTATTCGTCCGTAACCTGAAGATGTTGTTCGCCTCTTGTTAACTTCTAGTCGTTGTCGTTGCTCGAACAAAGCCGCGAGCATGTTATTGTTTTTGCTAATGCGGTCCAGTAGCTCTTCACGTTTATGCCGTGAGAGTGTAAAGCCTAGCCGGAGAGCCCGTCTAGATTTTGATTCTGGCGTTTCCTTTAGGGCTGTTAGCGAATCTATTTAATGTCGACATATGGTTGTGAGATGCGATTGGCATAGGATGGTGGAATAGACATCTATTCAATAAACAAATCTGGAGACGAGCGACACTTTCCCCTCCTTGATGTGACGGCGGCTATGTCCAAAGATAACGGATAAGATATATCTCACCTTATGCCGACTGAGAATCGCTTTCATTTCTTCGAGCGCATCATTCATATCCGAGATGGTCGCAATGTAGGGCTCGTACGAGCGGCCAAGCATGCCCTGCAGTGACTCCTGATATTTCAACCACTCTGCGCCTGCAGGATCAACACCAACAAGCAGTGCTTCTATCTCAGACGTCGTTGCATGAGTGCATGCACGAAACAGACTATCGCATGTGTTAAGAAACCGTGTCTGTTCCGTCTCTAGGAGTTGTCTTAAGTGCATCAACTGGCTCCGATATCTCGTCCAACCTTGGAGGGTGTGTGCGCCGTGCATGTATCCTTCGGCAAGGTGGACGACGAGGGGAAACGCCGCGAGGGCGATGCCAGCAACCTCAAAACCGCTCATCTTTCGGGATCGTGCACGCGGTTTGGTTGTTTCACTGAGTACCTGGTGTTCTCGAAGTTGGTACACACTGCGGACAACCGGAACATGTTATGCGTAGCTCCGTTCAGCCAGACATTTAAACATGTTAAACGAACTCCGGAGAAGAGGTGAAAGAAGAATTTCAAGAAATGATTTGAACAGGGGGTGTTCAAAACATATGTACGTTTTAACTAGATGTGGCTGAGCCCTTTGCGATCAACCTTGCGACGAAGAACTTGAGGAGGTGGTCATGTCCAAACGGGTTCAGACAACTAAAAAAGCTAAATTAAGCGCCAGCCTCATCCGTATCACTCAAAACAACCACATCGTTCTGCGTGCCGGCTATGATTGGATATTTATGCATCTAAGGTTGGCCAGGTGCTCTCTGCTGCGGCCATGGATCCCTAAACCCAGCAACTGTTTGCGCTGGGTATGAGGATACCACTGGGGTTCGAAAACAAGAGCAGATGCACTGGCCGTCAATAACCACATAGTTATCCCCCGAGCTCACTGTTTCAAAGTATTGTGGCACGAGGACTGCGATGTCAAAAGCGAAGTTGCTATGTCCTCTCCGCTCTCCAGCAGACTCATCGCCTGTCTGCGTCTGTTTGAGGCTGCCTGTTCCAGCTGCGACAAGATAATCGCGGCGCAGGATGATCCGCTCATGATCTACTACGGTGATGAATCAACCAGCATTTCAACTTTGTTCGAGAAATATGTACCTTCGCTAGACAAGTTTCTGCCAGATTTGCGAGATGAATTTGGCCGCCTGCGAGTGTGGACAGGCAATATAGGAGCACATAAGGTTGGACGGTCGTCGTTGGAATATCGCCTCCGGGATGCTTCCCATATTAGAGGCCAGGTCACTTCGCTTCTTGAGGCTTTAAGGGGCTCTTTGATTGAAGGTGAGAGTTGCTTGCTTTGTCTTTCATTTTGCTTTTTTAATTGTTTTGCCTGATTTCATGAACTTTGAAGACCTTGGTGTAAACACTTCGGCTATTTGAGAATAGCCATTCTTGGGAGGGAATTAATTTCTCATTTCATATCTCTTTGATATATTCTGCCCTCTTTTGCGCGATACTTGTTTATTCATATTAACCCAGTTTTTGCGAGACTTAACTGTCTTCGGCTTTCTTTATTTCACTACAAACAAAGTCTTGCTAAATCTGACCTAGTATTTGCCATTGTATCTGGAGAAAGACCCCCAGAAGAGGAAGCCGCTGAAGATTGGTCTGACGACGACTATTCAGAAGCTGGGTTTACCCTGTATGAAGAGGAACTCCCTCAGCCAGCAGAACTATTCCAGCTCCTAGAGGACATCAAAGTCGTTATTAAATGCCTTTACAAGTTGTCTATGGTCATTCGCCAGCCAGCCCAACACGACCGGTTAAAGACCAACATTGATCTTTCCCATTTCACCCAATTTGACATTCAGCATGTCGAGCAGAAATTTCCTCATGCAGAACGCTGGCTCGTCCAGCGACTGGGTAATGCCATAACGAAACGACGGGAGTATTTGAAGGGCCGTGAACGACATCATGAAAAGCTTTCTCAAGGGACTCGGACGACCACCACAGCACCGTTTGCAGATAACTCCAATACGGAAGCAGGACAAAGGACCTTACTGTCAGAAACCACTGCTACATCATTCGCCAGTGACGGGCCGGCATTTGACCTACATACAGCAGGGGGAGACGCCGACATAACTCCGGCCCCGTCGGAAACTTCCTACGCATCGACAATCGGAGACGATACCAAACTACATCTCCCTCCCCTCCCGGAGGAAGCCGAGAATAATCCTCATGGTTTTGAATGCCCCTATTGCTATTACTTGATATCCATTCGTGGACCTTTATCTTGGGCGCGGCACATCTTCGATGACCTTCAACCCTACATATGCACGTTCCGCGATTGTCCGACGCCAAACAAAACTTACAACAGACGACACGCCTGGTTCAACCACGAGAAATCTGCGCATCGTTCCGCAAGATTACTGCAAGGTGACTCACGCTCTGTGCTTCTGCAGAGCTCCAGACCCGTGGACAACTTATCTGCGGTCGACTGCCCTTTATGTAGAGAGACAGTCCTCAATCTTCATCATCTCGAACGCCACCTCGCACACCATCACGAACAACTTGCTCTCTTCGCCATGCCGCGTGATATTACCGACGATAACAACCAGAGAGAGTCGCAAGAGGGGAACGATGATAATCCGTCGTCTGAAGATCTCGAACACGGGTCGGAAGATGAATTGGGAGTAGATCTTGACGCCCTGTCAAAGCCTAAAGAGGAGGGCTCGGATATTTACGACCCTCTTTCTAACTTGATAGATGACTATATGGAAGCAACGACGGACTCTGATATGGCATCACCTTCTCGCGCAGCTCCCGATGATTTTGTAGAAGAAACCCTGGCACTGAACACTGAACCGCCCCTTTTTACATCTACAAAAACTTACCTAGACAATACCAAAGAATCGGATGCTCTTCCCGATCAGACACCTCACACCATCCAAGATGCGACGGCGGCGAGCGAAACCATACCGGATGAGGACCGTAAGTGACGCATTCCCCCGCCTCCAGGAATTGAACTCTCCCCTTCCCCAGACAACCTGGGATTGAAGAAAAGCAAGCAGCTAACATCAGGTTAAACCCACAGCGCTTGACGAACGAGTCAGACGTATCAAACTTAGGGTCAACGAGATGACTGAAAGGCAGGCCGAGCGGAGGCAGAAATATTATCTGACACCCAATCGACAGACTGAACAGCAGGCCGCGGAGCCTTATCCTCCACACCAACCGCCTTCGGTTTGAGTTGGTTGTTTACTCGACATGAATGTTCTTCGAGAATCTGGTGGATATCGATGCTTATCTTTTGGATCAATGGTGGGATAGAACTGGAGAGGGCTTTGTCTGGGAGAAGATTTATTTTTTGGGAACAAAATCGTATATCGTCTGAAGGCCTGGATGCTTCATGGATTGATTCTTTTGCCCTGGTGATATCTCATTAAATAGTGATGATAAAAGCCTATAAATCTAAATATTGTTTATATTGCTAGACACTCAAATTATTCTTTCAAGAAAGTCACGCGAATCAATATTCAAAAAAAAGGAGAACGCTAACTGCTCCTTTCAAGCTCGTGGCACTTTTATTTTATTTTATTTCATCCTAGCATCAATCAATATATACAGACATACATACATAAATCAGATCACAAATACATCACATCACATCGCATTAGAGGTGCTGAATGCGCTCGCGTGCGCGTGTTATATGAGAACTCATAGATGGACCACAAACGGGTTTCACATCACATTCTACTTTCTATACTCCCTCCCTCCTTCGCCTCTTCACAGCCCTCAGCCCTACCCCTTTGTTCACCCCCGCAGCTGCAAACCCAGCAGCGGACCCTCCCCGTTCACAAAGCTCCACCCACGCATCTTCAAAAGCCGTCTTCCTCTGCCCAATCTGACCCTCGTAGAAGTTCAGCGCGCGTACAACCTCCATCGCCCCCGTGCCCAGCGATACGCTCTTCCCCACAATAATACACTCCGACACGCCCTCGATAAGATCCGTCCTCCCCGCGCCGCCGGCGTCGAACAGATGATCAGCTGTCTTCTCGAAACTAGCGAGCTGTAGCACGGAATCGCGCATCTTGGCGAGGCCAAAACGTGTAATCCCCAACACCTCACCCTTGTATGTCATTACGTCCGCGAGCAGCTGCATGTGCCGTGGGTCGATGGTCATGTCTTTCATGACTTCGCCGATTTCATCGACGATGGTCGTTCGTGCGGCTTCAATGCCGAGTACGGTGCGGGTTTCCATGATGTTGTTTGTGCGGGTGTGGTAGCCGTTGATGCCGTCGGTTGTCATGCAGTCGCGCAGACCGTAGCCTTCGACAAGTAGGGTGTTGGTGGTGTTTGTTTCGTCTGTGCGGATGATGGCTCGTGCACATTGGGGATGGCCGATCACTTGGATGTTGGGGATGAGGCGTTTGAGATGTTTCAGGCGAATGTACGGGTCGGCACCGGTGGCGGCTTCTTCGGTTTTGGAGAGAGCAGTTCGCGTGGCTTGTTGGTCAACGAAGATATGGATGTGTGAGCCGAACGAGCGAAATTTCAGATCCGCTGATCTGAACCGGTTGTGTTTCTTTATGGCTGCGAGGATATCTTGGAGATTTAACTCGAGTTGAAGGTTTTGAATGGTGGAAAAGTCAATTTTAATGTTGATGTACGCTTCGTTGCCGGTCCAGTCTTCCTCGATGTAATAAATGATATCTCGGATAAAAGTCTTTTCAACCCGGCCCTTGACAATTTGTGCTGCGCGAAGATCTTCTTTATTGACAAGGTCACAGGTGATAACTGGTGTACTGATTTCCCTGGAGGCATTGATAATTTCTTTGATACGCGGTACACCTTGAGTGATGCTCATACCAGCAACACCGGCGAAATGGAAAGTTTTCAGTGTCATCTGCGTTCCCGGTTCTCCAATCGACTGTGCACCGACAGCACCGACTGCATGGCCAGGTTCGACTTGGGCTCTTTTGTATTTGGTTAAGCAGGCGGTAACGAATGACTTGAGGGTTCTGCTTGATATTTTGGCAGTATGATCGATACCCCGTCCCCGCCGCTTATTTCCACCGTCAATCGACCTCAATCTTTCGGCTTTGTCGCGCACATAATCCTCAATGGACTGGAGGAAATCCCTGGCACTTTCCAGCTGATCTATGCCGTGATCACTTCGGTCGTTGTAATCTAAATTTTTGCCCAAAAGGTCAAATCTTGTAAGCTTAGCCCGTTCTGAAGCGAGTAAGTTTTGGCACAAAGTTATGATTTCATCTGGAAGAAGGCCGTCGTCGGAGTTATCAAAAGTGGTTACTTCAGCATGAGTAAACGTGCGATCAAAGTGGACTGGTTTAGCTCTGCCCTCCATATCGACGGGATCCAATTTATCATCGCCATATTGGAACTGAACAATATTTGATGACGAATTTCTAACAGTATCATCATAACGCGTCGATAGGTCTTCAAGCGACTTCATCAATCGACGGGACATATAACCAGTCTCTGCAGTCTTAACAGCTGTGTCGACAAGACCTTCTCTTCCAGAAATGGCGTGAAAAAGAAACTCTGTTGGAGTCAAACCGGAAAAGAAACTATTCCGCACGAAACCTTTTGCAGGAGGTTGGCGAGCATGCTTGGGAAAGTGGGGTAATGTTCGATCTTGAAAGCCGTCCTGAACTCGTTGGCCTCCGATAATCTGCTGGCCGACGAGGGCAACCATTTGAGCGACGTTAATATCCGAACCCTTGGAACCGGAAGTGGCCATGATCAAGGGAGAATTCCATCTGTTCAGTTCCGCGATACATATCGCTCCAGCTTGCTGTCGGACCTTACTGAGAATACCGGATATTGTGTTTTCCATTGTCATCTGCTCGTCGCATCCTGGAGCCTTCTCGAGCTTCCCGGTTCTAAATAGTTGAATAACGTCATCGCACTGCGCATAAGCATGTTCAACCAACTGGTGTTTCTCTTCTAATAGCTTTTCGCCAGGATATACATCTGTGATACCGATCGAGAAACCTAGGTTGGTGAACCACCTGGCAGAAAGCCTTGAGAGTCGGTTCATGCCCTCAGCTGCAACTGCAGGCCCGAAATCTCGAAGCATAACATAGAATACAGAATCCTTTTTGCCAGATCCGATGGTGGATTTATCCATGACACCGCACATGACTTCGGAATTGCGAATGCAAAGCCATCCGTCATTGGCGTCCAAGTCACGAGGAGTTCCTCTAGGTGCTTTAAATTCTCGACATGCTGCATCCAAATTAACTAAAACTGGGGACTGTTTATTGGGCCGCATCAATATGTTGAACACTTGTTTCCCCGTCCATAACATTTGGGGCTTTAGTACTGAGGGAGGAGGAAGGTCAAATCGGGTGTCAGACTGAAGCATGTAGAGGCAAATGTGTGTGAAGGTTTTGCGGTCATAGAAAACATCCTTGCTACTCAGCATATAAGCAGCAGTAATGAAATCCTGAATAGCGGAAATGATAGGTTCCCCGTTTTTTGGCGTAGCCAAGTTATTTTTTACTCCCATCAATTCCATCGCTTCGGCCCTCGCCTCCTCTGTCTGAGGGACATGTAGATTCATTTCATCACCGTCAAAATCGGCGTTATAGGGGTTACATACGCACTCGTTTAGGCGGAAGGTTCTGTGCGGCCTGATTTTGGCAAAATGGGAGAGGATACTGAGTTTGTGGAGGGACGGTTGTCGGTTGAACAGAACAATATCTCCATCTTCAATATGCCGCTCGACAATATCTCCTTCCTCGAGCTCGTTGGCGACCAGGTTCGGGTTACCAAACTTTAGGTTCATCTTAAAATTCTGGTTCTTCTTGAAAACATAATTTGCTCCTGGCCAGGTCTTTGTGCCGTTTCGAATCCGTTGTTGCAATTTTTCCTTATTATATCTTGTTACCTGTTCAGGGTATGTCATGTTCATGGCAACCAACTGAGGCACGGCGACCTCATCGACGCGGAGATTCGGATCGGGTGAAATGACAGTTCTCCCAGAGAAATCGACTCGTTTCCCAGAAAGATTTCCACGGAATCGCCCTTGTTTTCCCTTGAGTCGTTGGCAAAAACCTCGAATCGGCTTTCCAAAATCAGCTTTCTGCAGCCCTGGCACGTCGCTGTTAATATACACCGCAAGTTGTAGCTGCATGTAATCCCAGCATTCGATGATGGTCTGTACGGGAGCGCCCTTTTTGAGCGCATTTTTGAGATTGATATTGCTCTGAATGATATCCCCCAGTTTGGCTGTCAAGTCATCTTCAGTACTGGCTGCCTCCTGCCCAACCGAGGGCCGGATACAAACAGGCGGAGCGGGAATAAATTGCCAAAGAAACACCTCCGGTCGAGCCTCCTCAGGATTCAAGCCAAGAAGCTCGCAATCTTCGTTCGAAACTAGGCGAAACAGCTTCAGCACGCGCAGGGGGTGTAGATCGTCATGGGCCTTTTTGAAATGTTTCTCAATATCCGGATTGTTCTTCTTGGCTTCTTCGAATGACTGGTCGAAGACGACTTTGCTAGGCGGGGGGATCTTCTTCACGGATGTCGATGCGTTGAAGGCGCAGAATTTCTCGTGCGTGATTTTTAGTGCGCTTGTTCCGGCTTTCTTCACCACGCCGTTGACTGCGTTGCAGAAGTAGCAGATCCGAGTCTTTCGACATCGCTCGTTGATCTTCTTCGCAATCTGCATGCGTCTCAGGTTATCTATACCAGGCCGTCTTAACTCCTTTAAAAACGCCCGCCGCTCGGTTTCAGGAAGGAGGATGTGTGAGCATTCCTGTTGCGCGGAGAGAGAGAGAGCCAGTTGTGTCAGCCAACTGAATAATATTAAAGAGTAGCAGGAAACACGACGGAAGGGCCACCAACCTTGCAAATCTCCTGAAGAATGCTGATAACCCGTTTGAAATAACCCACATGGAAAGCTGGTAGAACCAACCTCACATGCCCAAAATGTCCGCTGCAGACTTGAAGCGCTCCGCCGCAGGTGTCGCAAGTGCCCGATTTACTTGAAATTCCCATGCGCCCGTCGAGGGGGCCGTTGGGGGCGACGGCCCGGTCATTTTCCAGATCGAAGAGCTTTCTATCTGAAACCTCAACAACGGCTTGGCTCACGATGTCTTGGGTCGAGCTGTAGTAATAACGCGGTTGTTGTAGTTAGTTAATTATTTTCTTCCATTCTTCTTTTCCTTCCCGCCTGTCTCAATCCGTGTCCCCGCTAAGTTTTCTTCCTTTCCTTTCCTTTGTTTTTGCTTTTGCAATAAGGATTGCACTCACAGGACGCCAAATTTTATCTCCTTAATGACCTTTGGAACGCGATCTACGACCTGGGCTTTTCCCAGGTCGATTTGTACAGCCTCTGCAGACTGCATGACACTGGTATCACGAAGCGATCATCGTAAGTGTGATGCGGATGCGGAGCTTTCAAGATGGCGCAAACTAGAGCTGACGACGTAAGTTGAAGCTTGAATGAGATGAAATTATACTTGAAGAATCGATTAAAGGCGAAATAGTAGCTTGGTTTGTAGGTTGGGACGGTGGTTAATGAATACTCCTGTGGTTTGGTGAAGTTAGAGTACCGTTGGAGTTGGAGTCATCATTCACTTTTTTGACATTTCTTCGGTGATGGCGGGGTTGGCGACGAAAACTTTTTTCTGCCCGCGAACAAGTTTGGATTGCAGAAACACCCCCGTTGTAGAGCTAACAAGGGGTATGTGTATGTTTAATTCGAAGGCGATTTTGGAAGAGGATTAAATTTAATATTCTTATTTTTTATTTATTCGAATCGAGAGAAACTACCTGTCGAAACCGGGGTAATCTTGAAGGAAAATATAAAATTAACATTATACCAACGCCGAAATATGCACTCCATAGATGCAAAAATTTACAGCACAAATATCACCAAAACAGCTCTATATATCACTGTTATATCGTACATCATATATGGCAAATGAAAGAAATTAGATCACTTCGCCAAAAAGGCCTGGAAAGCCTTATGTTCAATCACCACATTTCCAACAGCCTTCAGTTTCTTCCGCCCCTCTTTCTGCTTCTCCAACAGCTTCTTTCGCCGCGTAACGTCAGCAGCATGCAACTTCTGCAACACGTCCTTTCTGAACGGCTTGATGGTTTCCCTCGCCACGATATTCCGTCCCACAGCGGCTTGGATCACCACTTCGAACATTTGTCGGTCAACATGCTCCCTAAACTTGCTGACCCACTGACGCCCCAGCCGCTGCACCTGACTGGCATGCACAACACGCGAAACAGCATCGACGGGGACCTTGTTTACGAGGAGCTGGAGTTTGGAAATATTGCTGCGTCGCCAACCGGATTCCTCGTAATCTAGACTGGCGTAGCCCTTCGTGGATCCTTTGAGTTTGCCAAAGAAGTCCTCGACTAATTGGGCAAGAGGTATTTCGTATTTGAGAATTACTTGGGTTGACGTGAAGAATTCAAGGCTCTTTTGCTCGCCTCTGTTGGATTCGCAGAGTTCCATGACTCTTCCTAGGTATTTTTCAGGGAATGTGAGAGTGGCTAGGACGAATGGTTCCTGCAATTCAGTTACTTTGGCGCGCAGGGTGTCTTCCTCGGGGAAGAGTGCGGGATTCGTGATGATTTCCTCCTTCCCATCTTTCCATATAACTTTAAATGGCACAGTCGGCGGTGTGATAATAATGCTCGCGCCATGTTCCTGTCTTACGCGGTCCTCGAAAACAGAACAATGGAGGGTCCCAAGAAAACCAAGTCGAAACCCGGCCCCTAATGCCTCGGATGACTCCTTCTGCAACGTCACGCTACGATCATTCAAGATCAGTTGATTAATGCTGTCCTCAAGATGGGGGAAGTCGCTGGCATCCACGGGGTACGCAGCGACAAACACCATCGCCTTGGGTTCTTCGAATCCGGGGAGCGGCTGTACGAGTTTCTCTGAGCCAACTTTTGTATACGTGTCGCCCACTTTGGCTTCTTGGCTGCGCTTCATAGCTGGATTGAAGTATATATATCCAACTTGCCCAGCCCGGAGGACCGACTGGGGGGTTTGTCCGGGATACATGATGCCAACTTCACCAACAAAGTATTTTAGACCAGTTGCGAAGGATACAACCTGATCGCCTGCTCTGATCTCGCCATCGAAAATACGCACGAGAAGAATAACGCCCTTGTAGGTTGAGTACCATGAGTCAACAAGAAGCATTCGGAGAGGTTTTGTACGATCTCCAACTGGCCTAAACTAGAGTTAGCACTGGTGGAGCGTTTTTATGAGGTTTGGATAATCAAAATGAATATGGAACGTACGCGGGAATCTGCTCGATAACAGTTGGCAAAAGTTGTGCCACATTTAGTCCAGTTTTCGCCGATACCAGAACCGCTGCTTTGGGGTCCAGCTCGAACGTGTTCTTCATTTGATCCAGGGCGCGCTCTGGGTCCGCGGATGGCAAATCCACTTTATTTATGACTGGCACCAACGTGAGACCCTCCGCAAAAGCAAGGTAGAAATTGGCTACTGTCTGTGCTTGAATTCCCTGGCTGGCGTCAACGAGAAGTATTGCCCCTCCACAACTTGCATAACTCCGCGACACCTCAGCACGGAAATCGACATGACCAGGTGTATCGACGAGATGTAGTAGGTAGTCTTCGCCCTTGTGATTGTAGAGCATGCTGCATGTCTGCGCCTTTACGGTAATACCACGCTCTCGTTCAACATCCAACTTATCTAGGACCTGCTTGTTGGAGCCCGCTTCAATAGTGCCAGTAAGTTCGAGAAGGCGGTCGGAGAGTGTACTTTTCCCATGGTCGACGTGAGCAACGATGCAGAAGTTCCGGAAGCGTTCAATTGGTATTGCCGCGATGCGTTGCTCTAGCTCTGAGACTGGCTTCCTGGCTTGCGCATTGCGGGGGGGGGAGGTATTGAAGGAGCGACAGAGGGGTCTAGTTGGCGATGCCAGCGACTGGGTCCGCCGCAGTGCTGAGGTCAGCCATTTGACTGACTGCAGACATCCTCGCATTGGGATATCCGCATTGACGTCGGGTATCAAGCGTAACTAGTATTGTTGTTGGATAATTCATCCAATTGCTCACTGTAGCCCGTGTATATTCCAAGGATGGCGCTGGATAGTTCTCTTTCTGGAATTCGGCGAAGATTTTCGGCGAGGAATGTGGCTCTGCGATCTCCGGCCCAGAAGGGAAGGTGAGCCGCGCTGGGAGTAACGTGACTTGGAAATTGCCGGAGCGACGCCTGAAGAGTAAACAAGCCAATATTCTGTTTAAGGCATCGATCGCATATTTAGCATTTTTCTTATTCTGTTGTCCAACTGTCTACGCAATTGATAATTAACAATTGATTGAATCTACTCACCGGTACATACTTTGTCAAAATGTCTACACAAAAGGATAAGTCGAAAGTCCATAAGTTGTCGTTGAAGGGTGAGTCTTCTCCGAATGGAATCCCGCATCACAGGAATTAGATTATATCAGCTAATGAGAATTCAGGGTCATCAAAACTCGTTGCGGAATTCGTGAGTGAGCTTGCCTGAGAGCCAATGGATTGACGCTGATGTTTTGCAGTTCGAATATTCTATACACTCAATTTTGTGCGTACAGGGCTGAGCAAGTTAGAAGCGGCAGACTGTGGATTCTGGAGGCTAACGAACAACCTCCACAGGTTCCAACGAGGCGTATACCCAGCAGATGATTTCACAGCGTGAGGGCACATAGAATACTTCTTGAATGGGTAAGAAACACTATGGCTAACAGGTTTCCACAGCGTCAAGAAATATGGACTCAATATGCTTGGTATGTGGCTGGCTACCTTTCCCCCTGCCATTGCTCTTCTCTAATATGCCCCTTTCTAGTATCTTCCGACGACCAAGTCAAGGCGTACATTAAAAAAATCATGTCGCAGCTGAACAAGTGGATGATTGGGGGCAAGATATCCAAGCTCGTCATTGTGATCACAAGCAAGGATACTGGGGAGCATGTTGAGAGATGGCAGTTTGACGTACGTCATAAAACAGTTCATCTCACCACGTAGAATATGTTCTAGCTAACATCAGTCTGCATGGCAATGGCAGGTCCAAATATTCAACAATAGCAAATCTTCCCGAAGCCGCTCCGCCCAAAAAGCATCACCCGATAACGAAAATATCCCCATGTACGTCACAAATAACCAACCCCATATCACTTAGCTACAAATATGCTCATATGGCTAGCCCTGATCACAATCTCTGACTAACCATTCGCAAAAATCGATGCAAAATTCCAGCCCCACGGATCCTGGAACGACCGCAACCCCTCCGCCCGAGAAATCCGAAAAGGAGATCCAAGAAGAAATCCAAGCGATCTTCCGTCAGATCACCGCCTCTGTCACCTTCCTCCCCGTCCTCGATGGCAACTGTACATTCAACGTGCTCGTATATGCAGACGCCGACTCCGAGGTGCCCATGGAGTGGGGTGACAGTGACGCCAAGGAGATTGAGAATGGGGAGAAAGTGCAGCTGAGAAGCTTCAGTACGAGCAATCATCGCGTGGATACATTGGTTAGCTATAGGTTCGTATATATATACATATTCGTTCTTTGTCTGGTGTCATCTGTTTATGACTGTTTTATTACATGCGATATGACGATCTTCTAACCGGATATCTATATACGTAGACTCGCCGATTGAAAAGGCAGGTTGCGGGGTGGAAAAATCATTTTTGGGCAAAGAGAGAATGTGGCGTTTTTATTGTGTTTAAGATTTAGCTGGGTACAGGCGTTGAACATGAGATTCAGGGATTTAATTTGGATCTGGGGTCTGGCATCTGGGAGCTTTCGGAAATGAATCTTAATTGTATACCTGATGACAGATCAATTATTTACGTGGCCTGGTCACTTTTGTTTTTGTGTATTGACATGACAGAAACCTGTTTCTGCATATGTGTTGCTCTTTTGCAGGGAAAACTATACAGTTATTGCCAAGATTTCCCTCCTCGTTTGTTCCTATATCTCTTTTATTTCATCAATTCAACCCCCGCAATCACTTGTATAGACATTTCTACCTACACTTCCCTGTCATATTTTGTCCTGCTATGTAGAGGAAATTTTTTCAATAACCGACACGACGAAACCGGAGAGTGCCGAATGGATGGATTGCCAGTTGGCAAAAGGACACCTATCGGTTGCCCTGTCCCATTTTTGAGGTCGGAGAAGCCAGCCATATTCACTTCGCGTGACCTCGCTGGTACACGTATCTTAGGAAGGGGATATAGTTTTCATACATAGCCAAGTATTGAATACATACAATCTCGCGGATTTGTGTTGGGCGGAATATGTCACATTTACGGAGTTGCATATCTTGCTATATCATACCACGTCAGATTAGATAAGACCATCCAATGCCTCGCAAGTTGTATTGATATCAGTCATTCCTAGTATTGATAGGTAACCAAATACTCCTCCCTGGCGAGCGCAAGCCAGTCAGAGCAGGAAAGAAATATGTAACGAATTTTTACTTTTATGTTAATTTTTTCTCTAGCAAAAATTAAAAAAAAAGAACCCCCCCCCCTTTAAGTCAACCTATATCAGGGTTGAAGAAATAACCAAGAACACCTAAAGCCAAAAAAAAGCGGAGGGTGGGCAAGGATTACCCAACTTCTCTCCTATTCGCCGTGTCCACACTCCGCTCCAATCACCATCTCTACAGCCCCGCCGTGCCCTAAGTGTCCGAGCCCCCATATCTTGAATGATATAACCGATACCAAAATAGAATAACAATGGATACAGGAAAGGAAAGAAAATCGTTAAACTCGTGACCATGTAAGTTACCAAATCTGTGTGTGCCGTATTCCAGCCCCATGTTGCTAATACCCCACCCATTTGCTGGATAACTTGGATTTTGTGAAAGGAAATAGGGAAGACACTAGGGAAGATAAATAGAGAGGGATAAACATGGAAAAGGCGCAGAGGGGAAAGGGAGACAGAAAAGCGGGAGCAAGGAATATAACACAGTAAATATATGTCAGCGTGGAATTCGGAAGCTGCTAAAAGGCCACCTCAGAGGGCAAATGGTGAAAAAGGGTTTAGAGCTGCAATCAGCACCAGCTCGGTGGCAAAATCAAGCCGAAATTTAGCTCTTATTCCGCCAGCCGTTTGAATCAAGTCCCAAAATATGTAGAGTTTCCCCCATACCCCGAAGCTAAAATGGGTACGGTGCAGTTGCGATAAGAAAAAAGCTGGCTAGGGATCTGTTAAACTGATAAGTACAACGTGCAACATGTTGTATTTGGGTTTATTTTCCATTTTCTTGTGGTTCCACGGACCATGGCTGCCTGGGGAAGACGGGTTTAACTGACCATTTGTCCCCGAAATTCTAAGTGGAGCTACCTGGGTAGAACCGGTGGCTATAGCTTGTTTAACAGCTTCTTGCGGTTGGCAACTCCAGCAAGGATATTGTACAATGCGCTTATGGAGGCAGAGATTGCAGATGGTGCTTTTGAAGAACAATTAAGATATTTGAAGAATGCAAACGAGCCGGTGACGATGTAGTTCAGTGCTAATGCTTACCGTAGACTACCGTTACACTCAGGGCATTCAATAACTGTGTTTTTGCCAATGCAAGAATGGTGCTCTGGGTCAAATTTATACGATGGTGTGTCCCATTTTGTCATGCTCGCCATACTGACAATTATGCTGCGGAGCTGAAGTTGTATGACGGAAATAGATACTGTAAATATTAATGGGTAGGTAAATGCAACGGCCCTGTAGTAAATGGTGATAGAGTTTATTGTATCAAGAAACGGTATCCTGTAGTAATGGAGACGGCTCGTCCGATATATTTCCGTACAAGGGCTATGTCGGTAAGTGGAGTTGTTCGTCTGAGAAGATACTAGTGAAAGGGCTCTTAGTATAACATCGCATTGTAGATGAGGAGGATAATGGTAAGAGCGAGCAAACGACACTCTTATATAATTTTCATCTCATTCCGCCATCGCATTATTGTGCCAGCTACCGGCAAGTCACATCCAGGAGGGGGTAAGGACATAATTGTGAGAGATAACGTTTGTAAATATGTGAGAGTACCAATACCTTGGACTTGCCGTGCCACTGGGGGCAATACAACAGGCTAGGATAATATCTTGCCAATTCATGACTGGCCTTTTTCAGTGGGGGTTAGAATTTCCACCTTACCAGCAGCGGGGCAACGGATCAGGAGGACAGGAATGGTGACCACACCTCCAGCACTGAGCAACTCGGGAGTACGACGACGCTCGTAGCTCATCAAACTCTGAGACTAAACAATTGACAGGAACAGGGGCATGGACAGGTGAAAGCAGTGACATTCGGCAATGCTCGAGGCAGCCAATGTTAGATAGAGAGGCATCGGAATGCTCAGGGCTCGCTCAACAAAAGAGTAAGCGATTGTGCTAAGATTGATAAAAGGACGAGGCAACCAAAATAAAGAACGCATGTCCATAAAAAAAAACATAACTTTTTCATCACGCTGGCGTCTCCGACTGGCTCAAATCTGGGGTGTTGAAATAGACAGTCACACAAATAGCGCAATAACCACGTGCTTTATGAGAGGTTAATGACTCGAAAATAAAAGCACAGTTAAAACGGGCGAAGTAAGTTGAAAACCAGCGTTGCTAGCTGTCATGCAATTGATGGAAAAGGGAAACCAACGGCCAGTCAATGGGAACGTGGTTGTGAACTCGACAAGAAAATGAATTACTGCATAGCAGCTGCAGAATAAAAGCCCTGTACATGCCATTGGAGCTGTCAAATGACCTCAATCCCGGTAGTATGGTACCAGTAGTTTTGAGAACTTATAACTTTTTTCATCTGCCGTAGCACGCCTGTAAAAATTTGCCCAGTCTCTCACCGCCTGGTCCGGGACAAATGTTTCGGACGTAGCGTGTGAAATAACGGTCTATTATTACATGGGCGAATTATGAGGAATCAAGCACTGCAAGAAGCATATCCACCAAATCGGAACCGTGCGGCCGCCGCAGCCCTATGGCGAGGATTTCAAACCTCCAGGGGGCTGAAGCTGTGGGGCGATATGGCAAATTCCCGGTAGTGGTAACAAGAATAAGAGAAAAACGGGGAAAATGTGTTCGGGCAAGGATGCCGTGAAAAATTGACATGTATGTCTTAAATAATTAGAGGAATAGTCTTTTACGTGCCAGACGTATGGGGGAGGACAGACGACAAAGGAAATTGTAAAGCTGAAGAATGTTGTAACAGACCCACCCGAGCTACGCTGCGTAGCAGTGAAATTCGGAACAGGCGTAACGGCTGCTCGGTAGGATCGACAAGCGCGTTGTGGGGTCAGGCTGGAGGAAGAGCGTCGGGGTAGAATAACCATGGCAATTAGTCAACTATCAAAGCAGTTGGCACATTATCTGCTAGTTGTGTCTAGCTCGTATATGCTGTACTGGGAGTCTTTCCTCCACAGACGGCGCATGAATGGGAGGATGCGCCAGCGCAGAATCAATTCTCATGTGACTTTATGTGACGGGGCCACAGAGTGAGTGTGGCAATGGCCGCCGGGCTTTAGATCTATTTGCAATATCATGGCATTTGTCTGACCAGAAACGAGAAGGAAAATCTTCAAATCTCACGTAAATTCAAGATAAACCCTGTGGCCCAGTCATCAAAAGTTTGGCTTTCATCCATTACAGCGAGCCTGACAAGGAAGGATGGAAGTTCAAAAGCCAGGTGGTGGGAAGAAATCTGCAAGTCAACTAATCGGGGTGAGCTAGGGAGCTACTATGTAGTCGCACGACGGCGTTTCCTAGTTTTGCTTCGTGCATGGCGAACACTCTTCTCCCAGCCCACACGAAACTGGTGTTAAGACTCAACACAGGCTCACGAAATGTGCTCAATTCTCAATTTTGGCCGGACGCGGCTACAACGAAAATGAAAAGAGGCTCTCATTTCCCCTTTGGAACACAAAGCGGATGCAGTATAATTTTGTGAGCGGCCTGCAATCTCGTAACAGAGGACGAATTTAACCGGGAGGTGACCGAGAGGATCGTGCCATCTCTTCCCGAGCTGAGTAGGAAAGAAAACCAAACTAAGACGACATGGTAGTCTGAAATACTTGAAGGTAGAATGTATGCAAGCAGGGGATGAGCTAAACGGTATAACAATGACAAGTGATGACCAGAGAAAAGCGGGAAAAGGACAGTTGACGCGGGTTAATAGCGTCCGCCAGCACGGTTCAAGGGCAGCCAAACACCCTGGGTTGCCCAGTTGGCAATCAAAGCACTCCAAATTTCTAGTCAAAGCATAGTCCATGGGCACAGACCAAACCACAAATAGGGAGAGCTGAGGGCTCCCCCACAAGAAAAACGGGCAAAGAAGTTGGCGCTTTGGATGTGCTGCACTTGGCCGTCAAATCACCAACCTTTTTGTGGACAGGGTCGAGAGCAACAAAATAGCCATTGGGAAGGTCGTGAAGTCCCGTCAAATGAGCAGCCATCTGTCTGCATTTTCTGGCTAAGAGGATATTTGAAGTGACAAAGCGCATTGCAACGGCGCCCCAGCAGTGATGATCACGTCGCTGTGGCTCGCTAGGGTGCAGCTATTTTTGTGCTAAAGTCTGTCTCTGAGGAGGACAGGAATCGCTCAATGGGGACATTAGTATGGGGGAGCTCAGACTTCGGAATGTTTTAGACTGGGGAATTCAGCATAATTGATTGGCTTGAATAAGTAATGGAGGATGGTGTTGTCCAACCAGTGTCGTCGCGATAGGATTTTTTCGCTAAATTAACAGTAACTAGATGCATAAATATGACAAAACACTACCTATGTATGAATGCACCAGTGTCATGCCAGAATTCGAACCAAGAATCAACCAACATCCAGGAATACCTTTGGGGTATCTAGATTGGAAACGGTGAACATGTATAATAACTTATCTATGAATATTTAGAATGTCAAACTAATAGAGGTGGTGAGCGGCTTACATGTCAACAAACTACCTATATACCTATCCTTGTGGACATGAAAACGTGCAATGAAACCTGCATCAGACCCCTGATATCTCCGAAGTTTTGGCCTCGCACAGCGTCCTGTATTGCCTTGTAAGCCGCGGCCTGGCATTTTGGGTGCATGTAGTTTCATTCTCAATAAATATTCCGTATGCAACTTGCAGAACCAAAGATACATAGGACAACATGAATGGTCAGAAAAAAAGTCTTCCGAACAAAATTTGCGAGGATGTCATGTTAAAAAATACGTAACCTAAATGCATAAATTAAACAATGGCTATCTGGCACGGAGCAAAATACCTGATAATTATTGAACTGGTACCCATAATCATTTCATTGGCCAGTGGGCCTGTTACTCAGAAATGAAACAAACCCATTTCTCAGTAAGTCATTCTCAATCTCTACCCCTGTTATCCCAGAAATATTTTTGTGGTAAATATTTTGGACGAACGTCCTTCTGCAATGGAACATACGGCCCGCCCATCCGCACCAGCAAGCCGCGCCATCCGCTGCTAGTGTACGAGCGTCGTGCCTGTAAAACACAAGAAGTCAACCATTCCCCTTATCCTGTCCGGAGACAGCTGCTGGTAGCCGATGGCATCTGCATCTTAGCTGATGTTGTGAGCCACACCACCACTGCCGCCCATACAGATGGAGCCGCAAGTGAGGGCGTGCCTAAGTGAGAGCAGTTGGGTGGGCAGTGCGTTTATGCTTATGTGGGTGGGATATTTTCATTCTGATGCATCCCGGTAAAAGTTGGTGTCTATCGGACAGGTTGTCGTGTGCAAAGCGGTTGATACAGACACATATCACGGTTTGAACTATAGGTAGGACATTGTTAGACAGATATCTGCG
Source organism: Emergomyces orientalis (assembly GCA_002110485.1). Classification (NCBI taxonomy): domain Eukaryota; kingdom Fungi; phylum Ascomycota; class Eurotiomycetes; order Onygenales; family Ajellomycetaceae; genus Emergomyces; species Emergomyces orientalis. The sequence goes on from MOWL01000046.1 coordinate 1,204,500, forward strand.
GCTGGATGAACACTTGCGGGACAGAATGTCTCAAATAGATTTATCTAACCTTAGCAGCGCAGGTGAGGTAGACGACAATTTGATATTTGGCGCTCAGCGCCCCCAGCAATTATCAAACTGAACATGCTGCTTGGGAGGGCTGAGGAGTGCGGTGAATTTGGAGCTGTATTTAATTAGCGAACTGGGCGAGTGATTATTCGACACGGAAGAAAATATATATTCATTGACGTACGTCGAATTTCGCATTATTAGGCTGTATTAATAGCTGCAATAGGAATATAGAAAAAACAGTTATCAGTCTGTTCACAATTCAGAAGAAAGGACCAGCTGTTGCATCATGTGACGGACATTGATGGATCAACAGGCCTGACAGCAGCTCGAGGTATATTTTTAACACGGAGATTTTGAGAATAAAATCGTAAATTAGAAGCAAATATTGCGAAACCCCCTTTCTAAATACCATGATTCGATGGTGCATTGGCTGGGGGTTTGAATTCTGACAAGCTCGGCCGCTTCTCGGGTCATTTGGATGATTTCCCGCTTTTGTAAAGTCAAGATGCTTATGAAAAGGTGATATGACACCAACTTAAGAGTGACAGGGTAGTGTGAGATGGTGAATTTTTTTGAAAATATGGAAACGCCCAATAAGGCTGGAGGGAGGCGGCAACAGAAGGTAAACAGAGAAACATTGTATTAAGAATCAGCTTTCCTTCCCAAGTTTCCCTAACGCCTCAGTCAAGAATTCCGTCGCATTAACTAGATCCGTGCTTCCGTATACAATTCGTCTAGACGCTGCGCTAGATGCCCCTGATCCCCCTCCAGTGCTGGATCCACCAGCCGGGCCCGAAGAGCCGCCCACCCCACCACCGCCAGCTAACGAACCGCCGCCAGTCCGATGTGCCCAGTCTTGAAGATTGCCATATTCGTCCATGCTCCCACCACCCACAGTGAAGACAATCGCCTCACTAAACCCCTGTCGCCGTTGACCGAAACTGGCGCCGGTGCCGGGTCCGACTCCGCCAAGTGCACCGGGCATGCCACTCCCGCTCTGCTGGGTACGGGTCGAGGACGCGGGGGGTACAGCGCCTCGTGCGTTTGCGCTGCGTGGGTCGAAGTAGAGGTAGTTCTCTGTCTTTGCGATTGCGGAGCTTGATGCGCCAGTGGGATCCATGATTGATTCGGTGATTTTGGTTAGAGTTAGGTCTTTGTTCACAGGGAGGAAGTTCTTTACGCCAGATATTAGTGAGTCGAAATTCGCGCCAAGGGCGCCGGAGGTGATGCGGTCTGTTAGTCGATTTGAGAGAGAGGAGAATCCGCGGAACAGGTCGGAGGAAGGTTGCTGGGGGTTAGAAGCGGCAGCAGTTGTCATCATTGTCATCCGAGTGATTTCTCGGACTCTTTTCACGAATGCAACCGCGCTAATGTCGGCACATCCCGCTTGCATGAGTGCCTCTTCAAACCGGGTAAGTTCTGCTCTGGAGAGGTCTGTTTCTGTACTTAGGAACCAAATTAAAAAGAGCCGTAGCTTGTCCAACGGATTTGTCCCGCCGTCAGGGTTACATAATATTTCGAGGATTTGCGATTTATTCTGCTTTGTAATATTTTCCTCGAGTTGGAAGAAATTATCTAATTGTCGATCCTTAATTCCCTTCAGGAGAGAAGTGGCGATGTTCATGTGCATGTCCAGGAGTGCCTTGCGTTCCCGTAGCTCGGGTAGAAGTGTGATGGCTGCTTTGAGATGTTGAGCGGATGCGCTGGTATCATTTTGAAGGTCTTCGATGGAAGAGGCGCCAGTCTTTCTTGTGATCTCGGTCGCATCTTCTTTGTACCTCGTCAATTCGGCGTCAATGTCTTCGGCCACCTGCGGGAAAGGGACGCTGGCGTTACGGTTCCAAAAGAAATCATTCACGCTCAAATCATATGAACGTTTTGTGGTGCCTTTTGCAGGGTTTGAGTCATCGATCGGTACCTCAACTGTGATACGATTGAGATGCATTTTTAAGACGTCATGGACAAGTGATTGGTAGGTCCAGGAATGAGAAAGCATAGGCACCAGGTCCACATTACGGTCGACGATGATTAGAACAGGTCGACTTGATGGGACTCCAACGCCCTGCCGTTGGTTGGCACTGGAGAACAAGTTATCTTTTGAATTCAATATATGGTCCCTTAGTTTACGATCGAGTTTCGTGGCAATCAGCTCGGATGCTCCTCCTTTCGGGCATCGGATTATTGGAATGGAGCCTTTAGCACTGTTAGTGAGAGACACAAAAAGTTAAAGAATATGTACGGAGAAGCATACCCATAGTGACACTGACGCTAAACAAACCACTCACAATTCTGTCTATCATGTTATCCAATTCCTCGTCCGTGGTTTGCGCGCTATTTATTTTCCAGTACATGTCTTTCCCCATCCCTAAACTGAACAAATCCGGTTCCGAAACAATAAAATTCAAATACTGATCGTAAACCTGGGCTACTTTTTCTGATGTCCCCGTGGAGGCTATTTGAGAGGCGAAGTCCTCCAGGAGCGGTCGTGGCACGGAAGATATGAAATTTACGTACGCGGGGGAGTAGATATCCCGGGATAGATCTGAGGTTATAAGTTGTACGTTCTCTGGAGTTGGTTCAACGAAGTAAATCACAGGAACGTCGGGAATTGGGTATCGTGGAGTATTGATATTTCTATACCCACGGGTTAGCGAAGAAAGGCAAACAACTACAAGGATGGTCCTACAGATGGATGGTGACACCCCAAGTTCGAAGGTCATTCACCCGTAAAACACTGCTTATAACATCGCGGCCTAAGTTATCAAACACTAGAACTTTCCATATGGGATCGCCATCTTCGTTAAGTATCGGAGTGGAGTGTATTAGGCTAGTTGGGCCCCCGGCATCACCATGGAAGTCAGGTTCGTGAGGTGCCTCATGGTTCAGATTTAAGATCTTCTCAATAGAAGCTGTAGCAAAATATATATTTAGTCAGGCTCGATATAGAATCAGAAGAGCACAGTTCATACCAATTTGCCTCTGCCGAAGAGAGCAGGGATGTGAAGCCATGGGGAGCTGGTAGGGAGCTATGCGCCTGACAAGCGGGCTGGAGGGTACTCGAGTAGGCGAATTCTTGACTTGGGGGAATTAATTAAAGATCACTGTGGGTCTAAAAGTCAGGATCGCAAGCCATTCAATCTGGACATCGGTACAGAACTCGATCAACCAGAGGCGCGAAGAGGATATAGTGGAAGCTGGATGCTCCCGCTGTCGCCAGATCTCAATATCAACTTCCCCAAAGCTAAGGTAGCCCGAAGTACCGTTGACATAATCAGAATATTCGGCGCTACTATTATCCCGATGAGCTGGTAACGTGATCTCGGAAGATCAGTCGGGCCGGTGGCGGGTGACAAAACAACCGCAAAGTCAACGTCGTCCAGGAAGTTCTCACCCTCTTATCACACCACAAACCCACTCTCCATCTTCCCCCATGTCCCGCATATACCCTCTCAACTGCTGAATTCTCATTGTAAAGGCATTCACTATGCTACTAAGCTGAAAACCTGAAGTACGGGCTCCTGTATGAGACCTTGCTCTGTGGATTAAGGCAAGTGGAAAGCTGGCAAGGCGGCCCCAGATAGGAGGATACCGCGCAGGAACAAGGTGCGAGGAATAAAAAAGGAACATTTGAGAGAGATTTGAGTGGGAAGAACAATACAATACAACCTGGGAGGTATCTGGATGAAGCTGGGTGGCTGCTGCGGTGGATATTGCATTGTACTTTTTGACTTGCGGTGTATTCCTGTTGGTTGTCATCTATTTTGCAGCAGAGTTTCCTCCATATTAAAACCGGCAAACAAACCGCAAATCTTACGGCCAGAACCGACTGTCAGGAGGGCAAAGTAAGCCTATTTGATCCTCCTGCACACGCTCATTTTCCTCGTCTCTATTTATATTTTTCTTTTTAACGTCTAACACTATTGAAAGCCCTGCAACAAATGGCCTGCAACTTCTGGCCTTTAACAAAAATCACCTAACAATCACTCAAAAAGAGACACACCCCCAAGACAATTTCTGCACCAGAAAAAGCAGACCCGCAGGTATCAGGCATCAAGCACATTACAGCCCAGATATTGATCAGCTACTACTACGGTTAGAAAGGAGCTACAAGGGGGACCCCAAGGGAAGGGGCTGAATATCAAACTTTGCTTTGTTGTTGAACCATCAGGGCAGCATCCGCGCCTTTCCTAAAAAAGATTGCGCTTTTGTTTTCACAGCCTTGCGCTAGTACGCATACAGTTAGATCGGGCAACCCCTCTGCGGGCTATGCTTTAAAGCGGCAACAATTTACTCCGGACTGGGCGCCATTTTGCCGCTTCTTAAACCCACGTGACCCTGCCAACCCTGAAGGATATTTTGGCTGCAGAAGAAAATATAGAACCAGCGAAAATGATCATGGACCGCTCGTCGAATCCTAACCCTTCTCCAGCGCCTGAGCCCGCGGCCAATGCATATACTGGAGAATTCTGGGGTGGGATGAACCCCCTATACGGCTCCAACCAGCCCGAAGGTCAGCCTTTTGGTATTGGTTGGGACCACCCTGTTTTCCAGGCCCCACCGGCCAACCCATCGCAACCCCATCAGCAACCACAAGATATTTATTCGCAACCACAACAGCAATGGCAACAACCTCAGCTGCAGCCTCAGATGGTACAGGAGCCGCAGCAGAATTTTAATTTGCCGGCACAGTATCATATCAACCAGTTTCAGCAACCGAATCCGGCATACGATCCTCCTCAACAAAATCCTCCTCCTTATCGCCAATACACCTTCGACCCTCAAAATTTCTATGCAAATTCTCCCTCAACAGCTCAGAATGGTTTCAATGAACAACCTACAGTTGATTTACAGAGAGTAAATCATTCATCGCATCATTCATCGCAACTCGCTCCATCCCCTGTTCGGAGCCCGCTGCCATCCTATGAAAGGCCAGCACCATTGCAAGGGGATATGCAGGTAAGCTGTTACCAACTGCTGACATTCTGTAGATGGTTGACTAACACCACACCCATAGCATGATGCCATTCATTTAACAAATGGCTTCCAGGCTCGTCACTCGAGCTCTGCGTATCATAATACCATTGATCCGCAGTTTCTTTCTGCATCTCAACATTCAATGATCCAACCGGGTTCGTCTCATAGCGAATTCTTTGTCATTAACCCGGCAGATCTTGACAGCCGTCCGACACCTGAGTAAGCCCTTCCAACTCAATTTTTCGTCCAACTGGAATATGTATGCCTAATTATTCGAAATAGCCTCTATCAAGCTTATAGCACCGAAATTGCTCCTCGTTTGGTTGAACCGAATCAAACTCTTAATACCATACAGCCAATTACCCAAATTACAGCAACCGGAGCCGGAAAGAAGCCAACGAAAGGTAAGACCATTCATCAATGTAGTATCAACTCATGTAGTTTAATACCTACATCGCGGCCATTTCACTAACAAAGACTAGCCCGAACCAAAGGCGATAAGCCACCCACAAAGCGCAAGAAAAAGGATGAATTAGAAAAGGCTCAGGATCGTGCGAAAGCTGCAGCCAATAAAGCTGTGGCCAAACAAGGGCCACGACCATCGGATGCTTCAGCTAGCTCGGATAGTGGTGACTCTGACAGTTCATCGGATCTCGAGGTCGCACCAGAGCCGTTTCCTCATCCTCCTTTGCGCCCTCTGGATGTTGAGGGTGGTATCAAATACGACACCTTAAAAGCGGTTTGGTCGCCAAGGAATAAACAACCACCAATATCCACGATACGGCATGCATTGATGCTATTTTCAGAACTTGTTAAGGGCATCCGCGATACTTGGAAAGCGAAGAGCGAATTATTAAAAGCAGCTGAGAATCAAAACCAAGAAGATAAGATCCCTGGAATTAAGAAGGAGGTCATATTACAACGGCGTCTTATAGATTTGGTCGTAACTACAGCGCTGGAAGGTGGTCATCCAGCCATCATCCAAAGGTATGTACAATTTTTCATTTCGTTTCCTGCTTCTGCACATCTGAATTATCATTATCATCACCCAAATTGTAGTTGTTTGGGGAGATAAAACGAGGAAAGAAAAAAAAACAAGAAAAATGAAGATATATTATAAGTAATAATGTCATGTGCGGACAATCGGCATGTTTTGCGTCATGTCAAAGGCTAGAGGCAAACGCTATTACATCTACTCGCTTAGAGCTTTCCAAGGGAGAAGTTAATGTGCAGCGAATGTATGAAGCTTAAATGGCCTATACAATTAATGTGCCAGCTTGTATATTTCGCTGCATCTAATTGTACCAACGCATTTCTCTACCAAGCCCTACTTAAATGTGATACAGATACTAGCTCTTCAGTTGCCGAGAGTGGTACCATGTCAAAATACGCGAAAGTGTCTCCCCCCCTGACCAATTCGCATGGCTTTTCTTATCCACTTTGCTACGCAGCCAGCATATATTTTCTTTTCTTTCCTTTTTCCTTCCTTCCCTTATTCATATTTTCTATTTCAAGCAGAAGAATTTATTACGCTGAGAAACATACTTATACCCTATAATAGGTTCGGTGAACACCCAATTATCGTATCTGCGCTGTATTCATTTCTCCTTGATCGGCACACAGCGGCGGATAGCGATGGGCCTTTGACAGTGAATATTTTAAAGGTAATTTTCAACATTTTTTTCTGCGTGTCATGTTATGTCTATTTCAATTCGTATTACTAACTGAAATGATAGCTCATGGCCAAATTTGTGACGATGGATCAAGCAATGCTTGAGAAAACCAAAAATGACAAGATCCTAATTCGGTTTGTAAAGAAGGGAGGGGACGTCATTAAACAGCTGGCGCAGACAATCTTATCGAACGCCGCAGAATTGACGAAAAGGAAGGCAGAACTCGCAAAATCTGCCCCTGATAATACAGAGAGTACGCTTAATAAAGATGGAATGGTGCCCATGAACCCCGAAATCGTCATGCCGAACCCGGCCCCGCCCACTGCAGGTGCCAAGCGACCCCGTGAGCCGGAGACGAGTGGTTCGCCGTCCACGAAACGAACTGTAACACCTTCAAATGGCAAACCTGCTGCTAAACCTACGGCAGCAGTTACCGCGAAACCAACAACGACCACTGTTCCGGACGCTAAAAGCACGGCAGCAACCGGAAACATAGCTGCTGCCAAACCGAAGCCTAATATGGTGGTTCCCAAACCTACTCCAAGCCTCTTTAGTAGCTTGATGTCCGCGTCTAAAAAGCCTGGAACTTCGAATGCTGCTCGTGCGGCAGCCGCTGCTAGAGAAAAGGCGAAGTATGTGTTTATCAACCCTTCCCGTGCGAAGACCTATGCTAACAATGATGAATAGCCCCGCTCCAGAACAGAAGTCCACTCCGCCACTGACTGCCGCTCCGAAACCGGCTTTCTCATTCTCAGAGACCATGGCTGATTTGAACAAACCAAAGGAATTAGCCCCCAGCAAGCCAGCGGAGGATCTTCCTCCAGAAACTGAAGAAGAACGTAAGAAACGGCTTCGAAAGGAAGAGCGTCGTAAACTTCGCGTCAGCTGGAAACCCGATGATGACTTGACTGAAATACGCCTGTTCACTCATGATCCCGAGGAGGAAATTGGCCATGACGACAGCATGATTCGTGATGTTGCAGATGTAGGAGGCGAGGGAAGAACCCTTAAGCTCCATCGGGGGTTGGATGATTTGGATGACGATGATGACCCCGAGGCTAGAGAGGAAACCTTCTTTCCTTACACTACACTAATAGGTATAGTCGATACCCTTTTGCACTAAACATTCGTAGTTGCCTTACTGACCTCTCAAAATTAGAAATCGATTTCTCAGAGCTTGCTCCCGAAGAGCGTCAACGGAATTTTATCAAGAGAGGGGGCATTCAGTGTCCTGAAAGCCCCGAAAAGTTGGCCCAGGATCAGCGTGAAGCTAACACTCTAAGCGTCTTCTATACATCTCCGGCTGATATCCCGATATCTCCCAAAGAACCACCCGCCCCTGAGCCGGATGAACCATATGATCCAGAAGTTCCCTTTGGCGAACCAGGGGATCGGACAAAGGTATTTAAATACATGCAAGAAAATTTTTCAAGTCTACTAAGTCATCTAACATTCTAAATCAAACAGGCACGCTCCACAAATTACTTTGCAGCCAGAGCTCCACCCCCACCGCCACCACCACCACCGCAGGCACAACCTCAAATCGTCCCAGCGCCTCAAAGCTCCAGCACAGTGGACATTGCATCTCTACTCAAACTCATCCAGCAAGCTCCTCAACCAGGCCAACCACAACAATCACAGCCATCAAACCCTTTATCCGACCTCGAGAAAACTTTTGGCCAATTTCCCGGAAGCCAGGGTCAGCCCACCGCACCTTCGATGCTGCAAATACCCCAGATTTCCCAATCTGCCCAACCTGGCGTTTTGCAGGGTGGTCTCGACATCCAAGCACTCCTTGCTGTCATGAACGCGCAATCGCAGTTACAACAAGTGACCCCCGCATTCCCTCCGGCTCAAGGTCAAGTGGCTCCATCGTCCCAGGCCCCAAATCTTGCCTCGATCCTTTCGCAGTTCCAAAATCCCGCTGCGACAGGGCAGACACAACCACAGCAGCAGACGTCCTCGCAGCCTCTCGGGTACAATCAGAATCAACTGAAGCAGCAGCATGGCGCCTATTATGAAGACGCGGATCGGAAGCGGATACGCGAAGGCCATGGCCAGGGCCATGACAAGCATGGCGGATACGAAAAATATGACGAGGGAAGTCATGGTCACGGACACGGCCACGGACATGGCAACAAGCGGGCCAGGACGAATGGCGATTTCAAGCATAAAAAACATGTAGGTTTTCTTACCCCTTTTTCCTTACAATTGAGATCTTTCCTAGCTAATGATCCGTTCACTCGATATAGCCCAAGGCAGGCCTTGTTCCCTGTAGATACTGGAAGGAAGGCAAATGCCTAAAGGGCGATGGCTGCACATTCCGCCATGATCCTCTCGATTGAATATTTAGTAATACTTTCCTATACCTACGACCGTCGTCCGGACGTTGACGTAGGAATCTCTAGTCGAAAATATCTGTCTGGAAATATTTTCCGAATATATGAAGCCGTTACGATGGCGCAAGCGGCAAGTCCGTGGCTGAGTTTCCCCACTCCATCTTCCTCGTTCTCACATCATTTCGCCCACAGCAGAGGGAAGAACGATTTTACCACTGTGATCTTACCTTTCACCTATCTGCTTAGTTTACCCTTCTACGTCTTTTATTCCGTTTTGTTCCTCGCATTCGCAATTTTGTTTGGAATTATTGGTTTTCAATCCGTTTTCATTTTTCATTTTTCATTTTTCAATTTTTAAATTTTTAAATTTTTTTTTTTTGCTTGAAATACATACAATACCCATTTTTATTGTTCGTTCTCTCCCGAAATTTCCCCAAGCCTTGCCTGTACCATACCATCATCTCCCTGCCTCACACCACATTTGTCAATTGCATCACCAAATAACTACTCCACCTACGTTATACATCGTACATCATCATATACCATACAATCATACCATGTCTTGTACAATTTTCTTTTACGTTGTTACAATCCACGCTATTTCTTTCCATTTCATACTTTTAGCGCCCCCTCACACGCACGGATGGGATACATGTTTCCTTCTTTTTTAATGTTTGATATATTTTTTTGTATTGCTGTTTTTGATTTGGGCCTTTCGTTTTAATTTTATCTTTTGCTTCAATGGGCTCTGTATGACTACTAGATAAAGATAATTGCACAATGCACACACACAAGAGATTCAATTTAAGTTCATTAGCTTGCCTACACATGCAACATGCACTGACTTACAGTAAGTCCCCCTCTTGCTAGTATATTTCTCCATTGCGGCCTGGTGCTTCGATAATATTGCCATGATTATTGTGGCCTGAAGCTCGCCTTGCGATCTGATTGTACGTAAAGATCGAAACAACAGGTAAAATAATTATGACACAAAACAAATAAAATAATTGTCATTAGAATATTTAGCTGATGAAATTGTTTCAACTTGTTGCCTCTGATTATTATTATTATATATAGTTTAACAGAATCTCATCATTTCATTCAATGAACACCTCAACTATCATCCGATCAAATAAGAAGTGTTTTTCAGTAACTTTTTTATTGAATTCTATGCTCTTTCAACAAAGACAACTATATATTAATGACAGTACAACTCGCCAACATCTACCATCATCTCTCTGTGAGTAAATAAAACCTTATACTTCTATCAGATTGCCCCGTGAATGACGTGACGGCTTATTCCTCTTTTGCCCCCTTCAATCACGAAATAAAAGAAAGGAAGAAGACCATATGAAGAAATCATGAAAATAAAATAAATTAAAATACCTAAATTAAACTGCCTAGTTAAACTTAGAAAAGTGTTTTATTATTATTATTATTATTTCTACACCACTTAATCGCGAGGATATGTGGGGCTCTGCTTAATATACAAAGTAAGAAAAACCTTGTGACAAGCATAGCTTGTTACTGAGCTAAAAACCCCCTGATCTTCAGGTCTATTCCACTCTTTAACATCTTTCAAAATACTGCGGAGCAGCCACAGCTGCTCTTAGAGAAAGAGATGTCTAGCATTAAAAGAAAGACAAGATCACTCTTCATTACTCTCAGTAATGACTGTTAGAACATAGAAAATCTCTCAATGAAAGTGCTTGTCATTCTTCATGTCTCCGCCGCATGGTGCGCACCTCAACCATTTCAGATACAACTGCTACTCAGTGTATTTCTTGAAGGTTCACATCTTGCACATCTTGTGTATCTCACTCATTATGCTTCTGTCATGTCAGAGTGCTCCGCCTCCCCTGTCTCTCACTCAGAATTTTGGCCAGAGCGAACTGCTCAAGAATGCCCTGTTTCAATCACCATTTGATTAGTCTGTGCAGTCTCTCTGCTGTGTTCAGCAGCCATCTCTTATCCACTTTTCCTTCATGCTCTAGCTTAGAAAAGTATTTTTAAAAAAAGCTAATTAATTTCACTAATTATCTTGAAATTTCCATGTTGTGATGTGATTAGAGGGAACAGCACAATCAAGACATACAATCAAAAGAAATATTGAAAAAGAAAGAAAAATTAAGACACGAGAGAAAAAGAGTGGGAAATGGAAATGGGAAATGAAAATGAAAAGCATCACACCATTGTCTCTGTCGTACAGGGAAGGGACGGGAAGGGAAGGGAAATGCTCAATGATAGTCAAGGACAACAACTGTTATGATTTGGGGAGAACACGGGGTATGGGGAAGGGATCGAGATAGGTACAGGAGGACAGGAAGGTAATTAATTTGATAAGAAGTAGCTAGAGCGGGGGAAATGGGGAAAAGAGGCAAGATTCATTCACCCATCCCATCCATCCCTCAAAAGTGGCGGAAAATACACATGCACCCGTATTATCACCGAATGTGGGAAGAAAAGGGTGATAGGAAAATAGAAAAAAAGGGAATTAATAAAAACAGAATATTTGTCCCGATGGCAAAAACGCGCCATAAACGCCATCGATAGGATAGATTGATAGGCCCCCTTTCCATCTGCCGTTTAACAGTTCGTCACAATAAAAGATATTCCACCGCATCATATTCCATTATATGCACCGTGAAGCCCCAAGCGCGAAAGTCTCACTGCATGCCTCCTTTGATGCCGGGTTCGGGTTTGAGCTGAGGGTTGGAAGGCAAAGGTTGGGTAGTCTGTTGGTATCGTATCATGCATGGCACCAAGTCCAACTAGCGAACATACACCCCCTGTGAATTCTCTCCTTTTATTTTGTGTAGCTGTTGAGGATTTGCAGTAGTAACTAAAAAGGCCAAGGTCGACACAAAGATTCTTCCACGACAGGGGGTTAGGTGCAGCGTTTTATTCTCGTAGGCTACTGGTATGCATCGCCCACTTCTTTTCTTCTTTCCCCAGAAGGAGAAACAAAAGGGATAAGAGAAAAAAATATAAAAAACAAAATTCCGACACCCCAAAGACGTTGACGAAAGAAATTCCTAATTAAAGAAATCAGGCGGCAACGATGCTAACGCAGCGACAACACTAATCCCGCCAACTGCAGCACCCAACAACGCGCTGGCGGCATAGCGGCCAAAACTAGTCGTGGCATCTGTCCCGCGCGAGACGACTGGTGTGTCTGTTTTGATCTTCTTTAGCGGCGGGCTCTGTTGTGTAGCTTCGCTTTCACTTGTTTCTGGGGTAATGAGGATGGGGTTAAGCTTCTGCGACTCGATTTGGGGCGTCGAGTCGTATCTGTGTAGGGAAACTGGGTTTGGGTAGGGGACGATCTCTCGTGGTTGGGCGGGCTGAAAGCTTTCGTCGGCGTTGTCGAGGTCCAGGTCGACGCTATCGTTACCGTTGTAGAAGTCGCTGACAGCTTTGAGTTTTGGTTCTCGTACTGATTCCGGTTCTACCTCCATCGCTTTGCGTTTCAGTGGGTTCATTGGTCGAACAAAGTCGGAGACCTGGTTCTGCACATCGACTATGTTGGCAATTGGGATGGAGGTTGTTGATTTAGGCTCATTTGGCGTGGCGTTGCTGGGTTTGGGCTGTGGTTGATGGGCTGATACGCCACACACGCTCTGACAAGCCTGCTGCCACTGGGGTTGGGAACGAAGCGAGTTCGAGGACATCCCAGCGGAAAACGCACCGCATACGGGAGCGGAGGAAAACGACGCGCCAAATTGGTACAAATCCCTGGCGTTTTCATCAAGGGATTGGTCACTTGCGCTGTTTGATGAATAAGTGAATGAGTCCTTGTTGTCAGCGGAGTATGGAGCAACGCACTTGTCACCACCACCTAGCCAACTATCGTCTCCTTGGTTTGAGGCAGCGAAGGGACCTTCTGAATATGGTCGGCGCATGGGCGGGAGGTGGGGGAACTCGTAGCCACTAGTGATTACAGACGATTGCCTTCCGTATGCTGCAGCTAATGATTCTAGTCCTAATAGTCCAGAGCTCCCGAATGCTCGCTGGATATTGTTAGCAGTTGGAGTCCACCGGGCCTGGGGGTTGTCCTCAGGGACGGATATATGTGGGTCGCCCTTAGCCGGTCTAGCGAGTGCTTTGTCAGAAGGACTGGGTGCTCTTGGTGAGCAAGGAGCAGGATTCCGGTCCCACTTTCGAGTTGTTTCGGTTTGAGCCGGCTTATAGCCTAAAGCCGAAGGTTGCACAGTGCTCAATTGTTCCCCAGGCATAGCGGAGGTTATAAAATCGTGGTAGCTGTTATAGCCATTATCACCAGGGTTGGCTATATGCTGAGCAGTACTTGCGGGCTGAGGGAGCTCAGGGAGGCTGGTCTTATCATGATGTTCAGGAACCCAGCCGTGCTTCTCAGACACACCAAATGTCGTATTCTTGAAAGGAACCGAGGAATATGGACTGCCACCCTTAGTTGTGTGGCCAGTGCTATTGTTATTATTGTTGTTGTTCGGAGGCTGGCCAGAATCTGAGTCCGCCTCCCCTTCAATCCCAAACCTAAGGCTTTCTCCCTCAGAATCAGAGCCTAAATAAGGGTTCTCCTCCGAAAGCTGGTCGTGTTCCTCTCCTGACTCTGGGTCGTAGATGCTATCGCTTTCAATAAGGGTCGGCATTACAGTTTTAACATCGGGTTCCTGTCGAGTTGCTACGTCAATAGGACGCTGCGGCACTTCATTTCCTGTCACTTCATTATCTGCCAAGACAACTGAATGATAAGGAGTTTTGCTAGCTGCTAGAGGAACAGAGGCGGCATCCTGTTTGGATTTTCCTGAAACATCGTCCTTTTCCTCGGATTTGCTATGAAGAGAAGACGGCGGGGAAGACTCTGCTGGTTGCACGCCCTTGTTGACGGAGGAGTCAATGGACACAACATCAGAACTAGCCGCGACTGAAGGTTCACGAGATAAGGCTTCGATATTATATTTATTTTCAAAAATAACCTTAACTTGTGGATGGTCAAAATCTTGATCATCGTCGTCATCGTCATCATCTGGCACTGCGAAGGTATTCTCGGAGTGACGCTTGATAGGTTTTAGAGGCTTCAGTTGGGTAGGTTTCCTGGAAGAATGGATCGTTGGTAAACTGTGGTAGTAGACATTCAGGAAGTTCCATAAGGAAAATGACATACGCTTCTTTAGTCCATGATAGGATCAGACGAATTTTCAAGGGTTCAAATGTTTCTATATAATGAGAATATATATTAGAGGGGCCGACTGGAACGTTGATATGAAGAAGGGGGAGCGAAACTACGCACCTGATCCGCGAGTGACCTTGGCTCCAAACGTCAAGATATCGCGATTCATCAGCAGCGTCTTGTTATTGCTGACAAGTTTGATCCCGTTCAACCAAGTACCATGCATAGATTCGGTATCGGTGATGGATACTTCCTATAGTGCCGTGCACAATCAAATTAGACCCCATACGAATATCGAGAAACACATATACATAGAAAGTGAAAGTGTACCTGTTTCTGCGGACACACAGTGATTATCGCATGGCTGCGCGACATGACTCGGGAGTCGAACCAGGCATTATCAGGAGCCGGATTGAGTGCTTTAGTAGGTACCTTGGAAGAACGGCCAATGACGATCTCGTCTGTATCTGATGAGAGAGAAAAGACACGGCGTTCGACGGGATCTTCGAAGTTTAACGGGGTGAGGGTCACGGCAACTGCATGATAGCAATTGATGTCAGTATGTATTGGTATAGGTATGTGGAGGAGTATCTGAAAGAAAAACGAGGGTCAAGGGGGTACATACGTTTGTGATGCTCCATGATGACCTCTCTGCATCAGGCAAAATAATAGCCCTTACAAGGAGTAGACTAGAGCGATTGTAGTTGTTTCGGTGGGAGAAAATGCTAGAAGAATGGGGGAGAGGAAGAGAATAATATAAGCTGTGGTTGTGGCAGCGAGCACAAATAAGTAACACTGTAAATGGAGCGTATAACAGTGTTCAAGCTCGTAGAGCAGCAATATTAATGTAGCACAGGGAACAAGCGATGATAGCTTTGGCTCTTATTTCGCTTTCTTTATCAGATAAGAAGCTGTGGCTTTTTTCTCTTTTGCTTGCAAACGATCTACTAAAGATTGGATAGAGCTGGTCGATGAAGCGGGGATGCTAGGGCTGCGACAGGGGGTTCTGGAAACGGAACCACTGCTTCCACCCTAATCGTAGAGGCAGAAACAGAAGAAGTTTCGGAAGACACCGCTGTTGCAAACTGAAGAGTAGTTGGTAGATGGCAGTTGGTAGTTAGTTGGCTATTGGGAGGTGAGACGAGGGCAGAGGAGTGGTGGAGTAGATGAAGTGGGAAACTTTGTGGTGAGATAAAAGGTGGGGAAGGGGGGGTTTCCGTGAAGTGGATTAGGCAGATAAGGCAGATAAAAGGGATGCCAGGGGGGTGTGCATGGGGAATAACTAGTTTTCGGAATAGCGGATGAAGAGGTATAAGACGATGAGGAGAGGTAGAGGGGAGAGGTGAGGTTGACAATTTGGAGGAGAAAGACGAGGTCGAGGTCGAGGTTTTGAGGTTTCAGTCGATGCTGGGTCAGGTGAATCACATCTTACCTACCCACCACAGATAGGTAGGTAGTAGTAGTAGGTAGTTAGATATAAGCAGTCAGGGTGGTTAGGCAGAAGTATCCATCATTTACACTCTTGAGAGCGAGTATGAGCTCATGTCCCCGCGGATAACATATGCACTACTACTACTACGGGCTGATCCGGTATGTGCCAATCGCTCTTCCATTCTATGATCTACTCTTGTGTACAGTACGTCTGCTTTTATCTCTCTATCAGCGTTGCAAAGCGGGACATCGGTAAATGACATCACTGGAGGTCATGTGATATATATCTATTTTTAACATGGGATATATAGTATAGGAAAACAAAATGAATACTGTGGGAACACGTAAAATCACACACAAAGAGGAAGAAGAAGAAGAAGAAGAAGCAAAAATATAATTACATTTAGACATCAAGCAAATCAAACCCCCAGGCAATCAGGCAGCAGAGAAGTAGGTACGTACACTAATACTGGCAACTTCCACACATACACAAAGCACAAAAATAGGCGGATACAACATACCTACACATACACACACATACATACACAGTATATTGGTGTAAGTACTCACGGACGGGGAAAGACAGAAACAGAAAACGAGAACGAAAACGAAAATGAAAATAAAAAGCGAGATGTCGGTGGGAGATGGATTGATTGGGATGGGATGCCAGCAGCCAGAATTTGAAACAGTCTAAGCTAAAACAAATGACCAAAGACCAGAAGAACAGAACAAAATAGAAAACTGCAGCCGGAGACAGCCCAAGGAAGCATTTGTGGAGAATAGAGAGATGAGATGAGAGAAGATAATTTTAACCTCGGATTATTGTTTTTTTGTCCATCAAACCAACCAGTGGAGGAGTGGGAGAGGGGGCGGGGAGACAGGGAGACGGGGAGATGGGGAAAGTCTTATTTGGAAAGTTTTTTTTTTACTAAACAAAATCAATTGATCGATCAATCAATCAATCAATCGCTCGCCGTTGATTTAATAGATGGATTGCTTCGTTGTGTTTTGGTGATCTTGGAGATATAACCGTCCGCTTCCCTCCCACGGTGAAAGGGGTAAGAATACATATATACTATTATATAGCGGGGGTGGGCGGGGGCCAAATGAATGCGTTTACGATGGCGGTACACCCATCGCAGCCGCGCCTGCCACCTGCTGTAGGCGCGCTGCGAGCTTGGGATATCTTTCCTGCACCTCGAGTTGGGCTCGTGTGGCTTCGGCATATGACACAGCGTTGATGACTTCTGCTTCTGTGCGGGCAAGCTCGCCGGCTCGCTCGAAGTATTTGAGCGCTTGGGATACTTTGCCTTGTTGGAGGAGGAGTTGAGCGAGGGTGGCGACGGCGATGTCGCATTCCGGGTCAACTGGTGGAGGTGAGATGGGGTTAGCAGCCAAACAGGAGAGGGAGACACAGCTCTAAAATGAAGGAGACATACTGATGAGCGCCTTCTGGCACAGATTCTCCGCTTCAGTAAAATCATGTTTCCACTGGAACAGGGCCAGGGCCTTGTTGATCAGCGGAAGCACATTGATACCCCACGGCTTGTTGTTCTTCTCCAGTTCGACTGCCTTGTCGAATTTCTCAATCGCCTCCGCATGCTTTTGTTGGTCGAGCAGCAGCTCGCCGTAGTAGTTGTAGACGTCAGAGACGTTCTCGAAATTCTTGACGGAGCGGCGGAATGTGGCCATCGCGGAGGCGACGGAGCCCATCTTATATTGTGTTACGCCGAGTTGGATGTGCGAGTAGATGAAGTCTCGGTCGACGTCGATGGACTTTTGGTAGTCCTTGGCGGCTTCGGGGAGCTCGCCTAGGATGAAGTGAAGTTGGGCACGGTGGTAGTAGATGTCTGGGTCATCTTTGTTCTGGGCCACGGCGAGGTCAAAGTCATCCGCTGCAGCCTCTCGGTTGCCTGTTTGAAAGTGTTAGTGTTGCGTCCGAATTGCTTTACCCGAGTATCGAAAATTAACAGACGAAAGCAGAGATGGAAACCTACCAAGCTCAAGGTGTAGACTTGCACGCTTGATGTAACTCTGGACTAACGACGGATCAAGCTCAACACTCTTATTCAAGTCTTGCAAGGCGGCTTGCGCATCACCAGCCAGATATGTGAAAGTAGCACGCATGTTCAAAGCAAGGGCTTCAAAATTTCCAAGATCGCCCAACTCAAGCGATTTCTCAAACGCTCTCGCTGCCTCCTCATACCCATCTCCTGTTGGCTTGGACATGGCGAGGAAACCCTTCCGGAGCTGACCCTTGCCGCTCTCCTCGTCCAATTCGACGTCCTCACCCAGACCCTCAGGCAGGGGTCTTGGACGGAAGCTCTGTAGGTAATTGGACACGAACGTTGCGCTGGGGAGCTTCTTCCCCTTCGCTTCCAGGATGGCATGCCCCTTTTGCTCCGCGACCTTTTTCAACAGTCTCTCCACAGCCTGCTTGCTGGATTCTTTGGCGAACCCATCGATGATGCAACTGGCAGTGTAATCTAGCAGAGCCTCGCTAAATTTACCGAGCTTCTCGTATGCGTTGGCTCGACGGTTCATGGCTTTGACGTATTCATCGTCCATGGCGAGAGCGGCGGAGGTGTCTTCCACCACTTTATCCCATTCGCTGAGGGCATTGTAGCAAGCAGCGCGGTTCGAGTAATATACGGGGTCGGGTTTGCAAAGGATAGCCTTGCCGTATAATTCGATGGCTCGGTTGTAATCTAGGGATCCGAAGGCCTTGTTTCCGGCCGCCTTGAGCTTTGCAGCGTAGGCAGCACGAGTCTGGCAGAGAACAATCTCGTATTAGCAAATTATATACCTGGGCTTGTTTTGAAGATGTTTCAGGGCGCGCATACTTCGGCTGACAGACTATCGACGGTAGATTCGTCGACCTCTGGCAATGCTTCCGGAGTTTCCTCGGGGGTCTTTTGAGAGGGGCCTGTTATATATATAAGAATTGCATCAGCATCCGTGTCTTGCATCCAAGCCAAGGTAAGTTGGCATCGTGATTCTGGGCTGGGGTTGTAGCCATACCAGAAGTAGCATTAACTTCAGCCTTTTTCTCTTCCTCTGCCTTCTTTTTCTCACGCCGCCTCTCCTTTTTGCTCTTCTTCTTCTCCGCGGGCTGCGTTGAGCTTGTGGATCGGCCGGAGTCTGTCAAGTAGTAGACGACACCGGCACTTGTGACTACTACGGCGACTCCGGCAATAGTGTAGACAATTGCTTTATTCTCGGAGGCCCATGTGGAGATGCGATCCCAGACTGAGGATGACTGTTGCGCGTGGAGTGAAGATGTGTTGAAGGCGGCGGCGGCGTGTGCCGGGACGGCAGGGGACACAGGCAGGACCTTATCTGTCGACATTATTGGACGTTATGGAGGAGAATTGGAGTATTAGAGCACCAAAGAAAGAGTAGAATATAGTAATTGGACTGTTTAGTAAAACAGTAATTGTTGTGGAATAAGTAAATAACAAGAGGAAAGATTAAAGAATTAAAAATCAATAAAAAAAATAACTTGGAAGTAACTAAATAAGTTTAGTACAGGCGGAGTAGTTGAAAAATGCAGAGACCAGGAATGTCGCACCTGGAATGGAAAAGCCTCCCCCGATGCAAAAAGGGCAATGACACGCGAACGAATGGACAATCAAAAGGGGGCGAAAGGATGGCAGCGGGGGATGTATCAAGGTTGGGGAGAGTGTGTCTGTCCGTTTGTTCTGAATTGTTTTCGGATTCAGGATGTTGAAGCTTTTTTTTTGGGGGTTTGCAGCAATCTTGGAATTAACTAATGCGTTAGTTAGTCAGCGGTGGGTCGATTAGGTCAGCACCAGCAGTTCAACAATGGACAAATGATGATGATAAGGACGATGAAGAACGATTGCAGGAACTATATGATGAATACCACGTCGAATACTGCGGTCCATTTAATGGATCTGGATACTAACAGTCACACTCAAGCCAGAAGCCTGCCAAATTCAATTATGGCTTTGAGCAGGCTCCCCGACCAAACTTCAGTGCAATTCTCAGACCGGTTGCCATTACCGCTATACAATAAATACACAGCGAGACCACGATTCACACGCTGTTAAATATATGGATGGTTCGAGCATTTCAAAACGTGCATTCGATATGTAGTGAGTGGTCTCGCAAGCAGGGCTACGACGCAAGAACACAAATGTCTCGCAAACATGAACGGCTTTGGATGCGATAGCCGAGTCATATACTACAGCCTTGGAAGGTCTACTCAAATCAATTAATAGTAGGATGCTAACTCAAAAGAACAAAGAAAAGGCGCATGTAATGTCATTTTTCTAATCACAAAAAGCTCTATATAACGATATCCGGTGTATCTATCTATGTGCAGAGCATGCCTGTAAATTGCAATGCATAATCCTCCCATTTAAATACCACCCGGATCAAAAAGTCAATATTACCATCCAAATAAAACAAGCAAGCCAGTAAATCGGGAGGGAAGAAAAAAATAAAAAATCATGCCCATTTACCCAACAAACCCATCAAAACCATCCCAGCCACCAACGCCAGAAGCCCAACAGCCGTCTTCACGATTCCCGCATCCCGCAAATCGCCATACAACCAGTCATGGCTCCACATATCAATCAGCGCAACCCACGCCAGGATACCCGCCGACAGCGCGTCCAATGTACCAATGGCGACGATGGTGGATCGGTCGTTGCCGTTGAATCTGTGAATCACACCCAACCCGATGGCCATGCCGATTGGTGTGATAAGCGCGAATACTGTCGCCATGCTTACTTTGGATGGGGTGAGGGCGGGGCCTAGCTGAGCGATTCGCGCACCCAATGCAAGGCCTTCGAACATCTGGTGGAAGATTATTACGATGAAGAGGCTTATGTAGGCGGAGTCACCGGCGACGACGAGGGTGAGGCCAATTACTGTGGGGGGAAACGATGTAAGTATTTGTTTGATGGGTGAGACAAAAGGGGTTTGGTTGGAAAGGAGAGTTTAAGTTTGCTTACTGATTGAGTGAAATATAATACCGGCTTCCATCACTACTACGCTTAGCTTGTCGTCTGGTCGAGCCAAGGTGTGGTGGTGGTGGCCAAGATTGGCCAATGTGGGTGCAGTTTGTTCGGTGTCACTCCCATTAGCAGATTTTGTTGTGGTGGACTGTGGCTCAACGTCACAATGTGCATGCGGGTTGCAGTCTGGCTTCCTTGTAAGGAGGAATCGGTTTCCCGCATATTCCACGACAAACGAGAGGAAGATTCCGGCCATAGCAATTGATCCTGTGGTTGCTTCATACTTCAGGGTCCCAAGACATGGGTTGCCGAACATAAGTTGAGCATGGGTAAATAACTAAAATGGAGGGAGGCTAGTAAGCATATATGCTAACATAGGAGGGGGTGGTTTACAGAAACTTACATGAATAAACGCAGTCGACACCATAATGCCAGTGCCAAACTGCTTAATGATAGTGAAAACCACCCCATTCATACTCGTATTGAAAAATCGAGCCCACAGCATTGGGCCGAAAACGGCGATGGCGCTGGTGGCAAGAATAACGAACAGAGATCCAATTCGAAGGGGTATGTTGTACTCTCGATCTCTGCGTCCACAGGAAGGTGGCTCTGAGCCTTCGGATTCGCCCGCACCAACGCAATGCCTGCAATTGTTAGCGAAGGGGAATATTATATTGGATCTCGTTCGCCACATACTCTACACCAGCATGGAAATGACAGTTTTCTCCGCCTTCCGGTTCTTCCCCACCATGGCCGCCTCCCGGGGCTGAGGTTTCAGAAGGGAGTAATATTTGCACTTCATCGCCATTGGGAGCTACGCAGAATCTGTTAAGGGGTTTAGTATTTGCAACGAGGAAACGTGAAAGCTTGTGTGGACTACAAACCTTTCAGATTCATGACTGTGGCAGTCTGTGTATTGTGCCGGAGGTTCTGTGGTGGGAGTTCCGCTCCCAGTGACCTGAACCTCCTGGCCGTCGCCCGCAATGCAAAATCTAGATAGAAAATGGGTTAGCCATCGAACTCGCGGATCCTTTTTTTTTATTATAAAAAAACCTCATTTTATATCTTGATGGTCATCACGGCTGGTTGATTGGGGAGACATACGTCTGTGTGCTATGTGTATGACAATCAGTGACGGCTGTTATTTGGGGAGCAGCCGTGACTGCTGCTAATAGGTGGGGTGGTTGCGTTTGCGTAGGGGCTACCTGCGTCCAGACGAGGGTTTCCTTTCCATCAGGCCCGATGCAAAACCTGGGAGATATTAGGGATATGTAGTTAAATGACGGGAATACAGGGGTGAAATATACACAATGTTGCCACTGCTATGACAGTCTGAAAGACTCTGAGAAGCAACCAGCAGGCTATTTGATAATAACAAGCCAATGCATAAGGGGGTATGACCGCCGGAGACCATACTGTTGTTGGTGGATTGGAAGTTGAAAGGAACGGAGAGATTCCGGAGTGTGATAAGCGTTCGAATCCCAAGACAGAGAGAATCGGGATAGTGAATAAGAACCACAGAATAAAATTTATCCAAGAAATCTCAATTATGATGGGAAAATGGAAAACGAAAGCGAAAGACTTGTATACAGTTATATTATATACAACTGGGCGAACACATGTTTTCTGATAAAGAAAAGGATTAAATGTCTGTGCCACCAAGGTACCAGGGACACCTAGATAAACACGAGGGGAATGTCAAAGAAAACGGCCTTGAGAGGCAGTAGGGAAGCAGAGGAGAATTACCAGCCGTCCCAGACCATAGAATAACAATGAGAATAGGCTGGCTGTTCCTGATGTTTTTCCTGCAGGGGGGTTTCTTTGTCCGCAGTCTCTCCTTCTCCCTCTCTCTCTCGTTTAATGGGTTGGGAAAGAAAAGTTACAGACGGAGACCCCACGAGGACCTTGCGCGCACTCGGCAGCAAAGCCAAACAAACTCTCCTGGAAGAGAAATAAATCAAGGCGCCGCAAATGCTAGGCTGGGCATTAGCATATCATTAGCATAAGCCGCATAAGCTTAGGGTTCGCGAATGGGCGTGGGCACTGTGGGCAGACTGCAAAACCTGCTCGACAACCGGGGTGGTTTGCCCGCAAGGTAGACCGAAAAAAACTCAGAGAGGGGTTTCCATGGTGGATGCCTGCCTCAGGCTAAGAGTGGGTAACGGGGTCACCCATCAATCACCTCACCGTCACCCTCACCCACTGTTCAGCGGGCAGAGGTTTCAATTTTGTGATTGCAAGGCATAGGGCCAACCTTGTTGGCAATAATGCTGCTACTGCTCATGATTGTATCTTTATACCCAGTATGATGTGCTTTGCTGTATTAAGGGCATGCGGAGGTGAAAAGGAGCAGAATCTCCAGGAGCCCCGCAGACCACGATAACTGAATGCTGACTCAGTGTGAGGGTTCCTTGGCGTCAATTACAGCAAATAAATGGAGACAGAGAATCAACCTCAAAGGCAGTCTACGTACGTAACAATGATATATACATTGAGAGTGATAGGGACGCTGGATTCATTTTATTACTGTCATGTTTATTTCCCCTAATCTGGACTTACACAACTCCCAGTCAAGATATCGCATCCACGGATCTATTTCAATATCAAGCACCTTGGAGCCTGTTACATCGGCATAGCCCATCAACCCCTCCAACATTCCATCTTGAAGGCGGGGCACCCGGTTAGAACGACGATTAGTTTGTGCTCATTTGTAAGAAAAGAATCATTGCTACGTGTTAGTTTGTTTTGCTTTGCTTTGCTTTGGGCAAAAGAGGAAAAGGCGCAGCAGCGGTTGTCCAGCATCCCTCTCTGCCCTACCTAATGCGTCCGCTGAATTCTGACTGCCAAAACCCCTACTCTGGGAAATTCTGCTGACGACAAGTCCAATTGATTTCATGGCTCTAAGACTTGAGAGAGTTTATTTCAAGTGTCCCATATAGACCTGTCTTCTATTTAAAAAAGGTTCTCTGGCTATTTCCAGCAATAAGGTTGAGGGTTATATCTGAATTTCACATTTTTTCAACGCTGAATCCCGCAGTACCTTGTGGTGTCAAATTATTGCTGGTGCGATGTGCCGCTTGCTCATTCAACAATACTAGCTTGGACACATTCGATATTGCCTAAAGTGGCACCTAGCAGTGTATTTGTGTGCTGCCCTCCGGAAAATTTCGCCTCCTGAAATGTTGAAGATGTTGAAGTGCGATGCTGACCGATGGAACCATTCCGTTGAAGGGTGGGCGATCTTGGAGCCAAACTCGACACAAAACGACTTACGGGAATAACCCGCAAATATACGCTTCGCTGCTATGGCATGCGGGCGGTATGGCCCGTAGCCGGTAGCGGACTGTTCAACAAAAGATATATTCAACCATCCTGACGCCGCTCAACATCCCGCAAATAGCAGCAGAGTGATATCACGGTTCAAGTGTATGGAGAATGTTGTCAACGTCCTTGCTGTCCCTTTCTGTATTCTAGAGGCCAATATGTCAGTCAAATGACAGTCACATGGTCTCCGAACACAAACGGTATCACGAGCCTTTTCCCATTCAAAAATTCAGTATCCGAATGGGTAGGCTGTCTGCCTGGCCGTGTTGGGCCCTTTTTTCATGAAGGACCCAAGGACATCCCTTGCGCTAAATAAAGGATAGGGGTAGTGCGCATTTCTATCCAGACGCATACAGACCTCCCATGCAAAACGAAGTCCCGTCATCGAAACAATTTCATTTCCAAAAAACACAATATTTTCTCTTCTCCCATAGGGGGAATCGAACCCCCGGCTAGCGTGTGAGAGACGCTGATGTTAGCCACTACACCATATGGGATGTTGGTTTTTCTGATAGTTTCGAGGAACAGCTGCAGATAACCCATGTCTCTTCATGTCCTTACACAAAAAATGAGAGTCGTCAGGGTCGGAGGGAATAGTGGTGCAACAACAGGCGAACATATTTTGTTTGTTTCCCAATGCCTCGTAGTGGTTTTGAAAGTGGAAAATATTTGCTCTGTAGGATGCGACTTCTGTGATTCTGATAATTGTCATCAGCGGTCGTCCAAAAATAAAATCGAAAAATGGAAAAAAAAAAATCTACGGCTCGTTTTTAGGGAAAATAGAGATTTCGGGTTCCAAATCCTGCATGGAAAGATTTCATCTAGGCCTCAGTAATGGAACGCCATAGGGAAATCCACAAATTGGGGCCGATGTGTGTACCAGGTAGTCGGGACTTGTCATTATTAATAATGGCATCTTCAATTGGAGTGATAAATGATAGGGATCGCTGCAGAGTGGTCATTGTAGGGTAAATAACGGTCCCATGAACCACAGGATCCCATGGGATGATCCATTCCCTTACCTCAGAGGCACCGGCCGTATGATATCTCAAGGGATATGGAAAGGATCAGGATTGAAGCAGCAGCTTTCTGACGCACGGTGGCTGAAACAGCCGAGGACCAGGGGCAGCTTCAATTTTTGATTCCGGCGGTTGGGTATGCGAACAGGAATGTCCTTGCTAGAAATATTTGGAGGGCTCGAGAGTGGAGGTCAGATATGACGCCGCAATAATAGAATATCGCGAGGGAGAGTAATCAGTGTAGAGTAAACTTTCGTGCGTGTTATTCTCAGGGACAGCAGTTGGTGGGGTGCAGAAATGGGATATATTTGTCAGGAAGGTGTCCTTGTCATACCAAGGTTATAGGTTGTGGTGTGAGAGCGATATCCGCACCTCCGGGACGCTGCACTGTTTGGATGCGTCTTGCACTACGTGCTGGGATATCTCATGAACTGGCTTCATGCCCCTTCGCCCAGGATAGCCTGATATATTCTCATGACGGAGAATGGGAGTGTCAATGTTCCGTGCCTTTGACACGGTTAGAACATGATGTCCTTTACCCCTTGGCCTATACTATATATATACTTTGTTTTATATAAGAGGGGCAAGTCACGCAAACCCTCACCTGGAATGCCCTATTCGATGACATCTATGATATGCCCACTGGCTTCCCAAGGACGAATCCAACTTGTCGGGTCCCGGACCTTTCTTCATGCCTCCAAGCTTCCAGATTCTTGAGCTTTGGCTGGAAAAATCCTGCATTCACAGTATCAGCAGGCCTGTGCATAGCTATGGTTTTGCCATGCTGCTATATCATGTGTGTGTATCTGAAATGTTTCTTGATTGCACCAAACCGAAATTTGCCGAAGTTTCCCTAGAGTCGGCGATAAGTATACCAAAAAAAATTTGACGAGCGGTGTCGCCCTGCGTGTAAGATGAGGGCACAGGAGATTCGCAGCAAGGTTATGATCACCATAATTTAATTCGAGAAACATAAACTGTTTCAAAATCTTTGTTGGCCCTTTCCTTTCAGTTCTCCAGTACAGCTCAATGATAGTCATAATATATGTGAGTTCATATAGAAATACGATGACTACGTTGTTTGTTATGAAGATTTTGGGAGGCGAGAGTTCTACCTTTCGAGAGCGTCAGAGTGTGACCGCTTACTGATTTGTTCGGTTTTGATGAGACACATTCTGCACAGCATGGGATTTTCTAGCACCGCACTAGATTATTCGAAGTTACTATGTAGAGGGCTTTGCACTTTTAGCTGGTTTTTTGTGGTTAGCAGCAGCTCGAACTCAAGCTAAGACCGCTAAGCGAAACCAAACCCAGCCGATAACTCGTGGAGTTAGGCAATCCGCTTGTTCGGTTCCCCGGGCCGTGACGGGGCTACTTATCCCTTCTCCGTCGTTTTTCGGATAACCTCGAATAGATCTGGGCCTTGCAAGCCGCAATGATGGGGCGGCACTGATCCGTCAATGCCGTTGAATCTTGAAAACCTCTGCTCACGTCGAAATTTGCCTCGAAAAAGAACGGATGAAGCGTTCCTTCTTCGATTTAGGACATAAAGGTAACTACGGGGACGGAGGAACTTTATAGTCCAATATTCACACTAACTTGGCTGGTACTACGAATGTCGCGATGACCAAGGAACGAAGTGGTGGGTTTTCTTCGGTTATGCAAAGATCCCCTCACACAATTCCACCCTGCCGACGCACGCCGTTCAATGGAGACAAACAAAAGGCGCGTGCCTCTGGATAAGCGGAAACGCACCGAAATTAGTTGCGATAAGTGCAAATCAAGGAAGCAAAAATGCGACAGAGTTCGAGGCCAATCGGAGTGTCGTTATTGCCAAATAAACCGCATCGTGTGCAGCACCACCCACCCGCGCAAGCAGCGGATATATGGCAGCGATGAGACCCTTCGTAACAGACTTGCCCTTCTAGAATCTCTAGTCAAGGGCCTTGTGCCGGAGGCCAACTTGTCAAGCAATGATGAGATGATGAAATTGGGCAAATCTCTAGGAATCTCACTCCCCTTGGATGAGACCGCGCCAGACGTGGAGAACGAGAAGAAGAAGCCTACGAATTCACAGGAAGAGGAATATCCTGTTTCGCTGTTTCCGGATCAGCAGGGCCAAATCCAATACATTGGTCCGTCAAGCTCATTCGAACTCCATCGGAAACTTCGGATGCTGTTGGGAAGCTACGTGAATTTCGAGTTCACCATGTTCGGCCGCAACGCCGCTGACCAGCCCAATTTATCCGAGGCATCCAGCGCTCCTCAAACGGGTAACGTGAAGGATCTGCGAGAGACTAGGGAATTGAACAATGTGCCAAGTGACTGTATCTCGCTTTCCCACCTCATGAGAAACAACGATGGGCCTATCCTAGATCCACTTGTCGATGTGTTTTTTGATATCATCCACTCTGACTTCCCCGTCCTGCACGAAGCATCATTTCGCGAAGCGTACGAAATATGGTCTGCGACAGTTTCGACTACAGACCCTGCCTGGCTTTGCACCTTACTATGTGTCCTTATTTTATCTCGTCGTGTCGCCCCCATTACAGTGTCAGAAGAGATAGAGAGAAAATGGTGGCGATACGTTCAAGCACTTCTCCCAGCTGTGCTCTTTACGACAAATCTTTCTACAATCCAGGCCCTCATGCTATCGGCTTTGCATTTACACAATACAAATCATCGAGACGCTTGTTGGAATCTTACGGGAACTGCAATCCATGTCGCTTTTGCAATCGGGTTACATCGTGACGACGTCAAACACCTACAGGGCCCGCTACGAAGGGAGCTCGGGAAGCAGCTTTGGTGGACTTTGTATGCATTTGAACTAATGCAGGTTTCGTCATACGACCGCCCGAGCGCTATCGGAGATGTCGTGACATCGACGAGTCATCCTAATGAAAGGATTATAGGCTTTGCTGGACATTACCCGCAAGACTTTATGAAATGGTCACAACAGCTAGTTTTGCTGCTGGCGTCAACGTGCAGAGCGTTAAATCAAGCAGGGACGGGAATCATGTCGGGTGAAGATGCGTACCGAAGGCCGCTCTCCCCAGAAGCGGGTATTCTACGGGACTTGAATCGGTGGAAAGAAAACCTCCCTCTTCATTTGCGTCTCGAGGTTACTGATTCGCTGGCCCCGTCCTCTCAAAGACCGGTACTTCTACTGCACGCCCAGTTTAACTATATAGTGGTGCTTATTGCCAAGCCAGCTTTACTGCGCAGGGCAACAGTTTTACCTAAAATTGCCCACGAAACGTTGCCGCAGAGTCTATACGCGGTATCGGAAACGTGTGTTGAGTCCGCACGGGCCTTAGGCAGAATTTTGCTGAAGTTGGAAGCTTATAATCAGTTCAATGCGCTGACCTGGTGGGATATTTTTTATACGTTGATCTCTTCAATGGCCCTAGTCCTAGATATTCTCTGTCGCGTCAAGCAAAGTGGAACTCGGTCTTCGCCTGATTCGCAAATTGTACTTCGAGAACTTGCGGGCCTAATGTCGAGGCAGCTCCTTAACCCAAGATTGCCAGGCACCATGCGGACATGGGCCGTCGTAGTGGTCGAGCTTCATTCGATGACGGAGCAGTTTGGATCGATGCCTCAATCTATTATCGGCTCAAGCGAGACTTCGGGAGACTGGCAAATCTCAGACACGGGGAGTCCGTATTCGTTTCCGATAAATCAAATGGGAACAAGTCCGATTGCGCCCATCACCTCAAATGATTTTAACCTTACATATTCCCCGATCGCCGCTGGGATGCACAACAATATGTGGACGACTGTCTCGCGAAATAAATAATATAATAGTTCGGTTTCAGAAACGGCATGTTACACCGTATTATCTGCCGCCCAGTTAACAATGGCGGGCTTGATGGGGCCCTTCTGATATGGCATGGCAATATGGACCCCGCATCTGTTGCGGATGTATACATCCGATAAGTCATACATGAGGCGAAACTATCGTTAAAACATTTGGAAAGGTCCCGGTCATCACCAGGCAAAGCCCTTTATGCATTTATGCACCAGCGTTCCACGTTAATTTCCACATTTGTGAAATATCTACGGAGTAGTCAACCAAGTGATGTTTTCGCGACTTATTCCGCTTTCAGCAAACACTTGGCATTGAGGCCAGGTTTAACCATATGTTTGTCGGAGGTATGTCAGTGAAAGATATCAATCCTAAACCTTTAGCCGCGAATTAAGTCCCTAACATTTCACTTTCTAATTCAGGGGTAATATGGCACAGCAGACGGGGTTTTAGCCGCGAACCCCCGATCCTGACCCAAAACCAATTGATTCGGTCTTTCTTGAGAGACATCTATACTCGAACGAAAATCGCTGCACGAAGCGTTTGCCATGCAAATGTTGGCTACTTAGTCAAGGGACATGTCGGCGGAGAACAGAAGTCTTTGGGTTTATAAATGAACGTTTGGGTGGTTCGCCATGAGTGGTGCTGCAGGGAATGCGACAGTCGGCATGTCTGGTGTGAAAGGCACTGATATATTCCCAACCCTTCTCAAGTTTTTGGATGGAGCGTGTATTAGCTCGGGGTAGGCAGTTTTCTTTTCACAAAGTTGCTCAGCATCAATTGTGTTACCGCGGCATCAAAACCACATGTCATCTCGGGAGTGAGCGCAGGGCCGCGTTTCGCATCATCGATGCAATTTGATGGTGACTTGTTCGTTTAAGCGGAGAAAGCGTTTGGTTGCTACACAAACTGCGACAGGGCTCAAGGTGGAAATTGGAGAGCTGGTTGTTTGCTATTGGTTCCTGCAGAGTTTTTGATATGCGTACGGAATTCATCAAAAATCAAATCGAGGAGCGGGGCTCATTGTGCTAAATATATTGACTGTTTCGCATCATGACCTACCGTTAAGCGTGACGTTATTGAGTCGTTCTTCATCTCTTACCAAATTCTTCAAAATATGCTGCGAAGGCAGAGTTCATCACCATAAAGTAAATGACCATTTTGCCCTGATAACCTCGAGTTTCGTTCGAGTGGTATTTCTATAGTTGCTAAACACAATGAATCATTGCCAGGCGCGGATTTTTAGTCAGTTGAAATTATCCCAGATTATGAACAAGGCATGACTCGTGTTTCTTTTGCCTGTTTTAATAATAATAATAATAATGACATGAAAAAGTACGGGCTCTGGAGGTATTATTGGAATTACTCGCAGGGCGTCGGAATTCTGCAGCCGGGCTAGCAGGGAGTTGCCCTGGTAAAAATGGGCTTTTTGTTACAGCAGCTTCAACATTTCCCGCCTGTCTATGTAATCCCCCACTACAGCCTCATAATTTCCCGAACGACCTGACACTATCATTTGCACGGTTTACGAATGAAACCGGAAACGAAATCAGCCAGCAGCCATGCTTTAGTCGACACGAGGGTGTGTGTATAAAAGTCAGGCGGCCTGAGGAGGCTAACGCAGAGGGGTATGTCTGAGGGTTGTTGTTGGAGGAATAAAATGGAGCATAACTGTACAGCAAAAAAAAAAAAAAAAAAAAATTGCACAGCATGTCTCAAAACGCTCTAAATTATAATGAATATGATTAAATAAAAAGACTTTACGGTCGAGAAAGCCTACGGTTGTACTTTGACCTTACCAAGCCCAATCATGGCATCAACAAACGACCTGCCGCCATTCTCCCTCGCCATTATCGGCGCAGGTATTGCTGGCCTCGCTCTCGCCATCGGCCTCCGCAAGCAAAACGTGTCCTATAAAATCTACGAAGCGGCGCCGCAATTCGATGCCGTTGGCGCGGGAATCGGAATGGGCCCTAATGCACTGCGGGCGATGGAGCTCATGGACGCAAACTTTGCGGCAATGTACGACGAGATCAAGGTCGGGAATGCATGTTGTGACAAACTGCACGAGCAATTTGAGATATTGAGTGTTGGGCAAGGGTTTGGGGCTTTGAATGGATGGCATGGCGGGTCGGTTTCGCATCCGAATTTTGAAAGGAGTAGTGCGCATCGCAAGGCTTTGCTGGAGGTGATGAGCTCGCTTATACCAAATGGAACTGTGGAGTTTAATAAGAAGGTGACACGAGTTGGTCACCCGGAGGGGAAGGGGAAGGGAAAAAAGGTATACTTGACATTTTCCGACGGCGAAACTGTCGTTGTCGACGCTGTTGTTGGCTGTGATGGTATTAAAGGAATTACCAGAGGAGTTGTTCTGCAAACGAAATATCCAGAGGAAATCGTCGCAAAGTACTGCAATACGTATGTCTACAGGCGCATCGTTCCAATGCAGGAAGCCAAGCGAATAATTGGCTCGTATGCAGAAAACGCAAAGTGGTATATGGGCGAGGGACGGGGATGTGTAATGTATCCGATCTCAAAGGGAGAAGAGGTGAATGTTGTTGTCTTCATACGGCATGAGAGTCCATGGGTAGGGGAGCAGGCGGCTATGCAGGTTTCAAGGGAAGAAATGCTTTCTGACTTCCGTGGCTTTGATCAGCGACTTGTACAGCTGCTAGACGTAAACCCTCCCCTTCCCCCTCCCCTCCCCCAAAAAAAATATTCATTTTTCTCTCTTCGATACATATATAGAATTTGACTTACATACTAACAAAATAGACAGGACACAAAACCTTTCCGGTGGCCCTTATTCCATCATCCCAATACATCAACCTACTACCACGGCCATGTCTGTCTCCTAGGGGATTCAGCCCATGCCTCGAGTCCCAGCCAGGCAGCCGGTGCAGGGCTAGGACTGGAGGATGCATTGATTCTGTCCAGACTTCTTGGACTAGTACAGAAGACCAAT
This sequence comes from Emergomyces orientalis, assembly GCA_002110485.1. NCBI lineage: Eukaryota > Fungi > Ascomycota > Eurotiomycetes > Onygenales > Ajellomycetaceae > Emergomyces > Emergomyces orientalis. The sequence continues at coordinate 1,236,221 of MOWL01000046.1, forward strand.
CAAATTGAAACAGCCTTCGAGGTATACAATTGCATCCGCCAACCTCGGGCGCAGGCGGTTGTCCAGGAGAGTCAGGAGGTACTATTCGCCTATTTCCTGGCGCATCCAGAGTTTGGCCATGATATACGGAAACTCACGGACTATGCCAACAAGAGGCTTCCTTTGATCTGGTTCCATGATTTGGAGGCTGATGTGAAGGATGCTGGGGACCGGTTTAGGGAGCTGACTGACTGCAGAGGATGAAGGGAATTAACTATGTACTGAGAGGTAGATAAGCTCGATGGCGACCGCGTGTACAGTTGATAATATATTTTAAACAATAACTACGGATAGTTAGCTAATAATATAATATTGAATGAATAGCCTTACGCTTACGCCTGTACCTTTAGAGATAGCTATATGAAAATACTATTATAATTTCTAGATTGAAGAGTGTAGATCAAATGCTCAGGCTGGTAACTATAGTGGCAAACGGGGAGTTCTCTCCCCATGAATTCTCGGAGAAAATCATGAACAAGAAAGTTTGGGATAAAAAAAAAAGACACAAAGGGCTTAAATTTCATCCAGCTGGTGAAAACCACCCCAGTCGTTTCTAGGTAGGTATTCATACCCCCCCTACTTGCACTATTGAAAAGTTAAGCCAGGGTGGGTAAAAAGTTGCGTGGATGGCTCAAGGATACAATTCTCCGGGAAATGAATGAATATATAGCTGGCAGGGTTAACTGTAACTCTCAGAAACGAAGAATCATAGGAATAGTTGATAAAAGGGGAAAACTGGCATGTTAGATGTTATTCGCAACGGGCGGCGTATTAAAATACTTTGATATTAACGTCTTGCCATGTGGCGGTCGCAGGAGCAATCAGGCCGCCAAGCGAGAAGTCCAATCAAGAAGAGAGGCTATTCATGTTCTGCATCTTTATTTCTTTGTATGGGCGAAGGAAGGGAAGGCTAAGAGAGGAGAAAAGGACAGCCCAGACTCGGCCAGGGCTGTCAGCTTGCACGGTGATTTATGCAAGACATGGGATGGGCATGGATGTGTTGTTATTAGCCGATCCCGACAGAAGCAGGGCTGACTGTTGAGACTGGACCGCGGGGGAGCAGACCATACCTACTCGCAGCATACCTATCATACCTGTGTATGGAGTATGAGGTGAGGTACATTACATACAGAAGAGAATATAGATCAATGAAGAGCAGACCAACAGACATCGTTGTACAGCTCTTTTTAAAACACCAGCTCTGATGGTATTGTATGCCCAGGTGGTATGATGAAACCTGAGTAGAGAGTAGCTAACTAAGTTAGAGGAGACTGATTACTACTCATTGAGACAACCAGAGAAAGAACTCCAAGCAGCGAAGCAAAGCAAAAGCTGATAAAAACCTCCTGTGCCTGGCGCAAGCCAAGTGTGGGCGCCCGCAGCTTCTTCCCTCGCCGAATCGGGAAATTCAGTGGGGACCAGATGGGCGCAGTATGGCATATGATTGGCCGGCATGAGTGGAGCCTCAATCTCCACCGCTGATAGATTAATTTGGGACAGCCACGGCCTGACCCCTTAGGGACACAGAACCAGCGCACCCTGGGAGGTACAGCACAACCACTATCTTAACGGGGAAGTCAGGATGAGTTATTGTAGCGATGGGTGGCAGTACCAGCCGTAAGCACAGCCCCCTGCCCGTTTAGCAAAGGGTGAACTGGGGATTACGGGGAGGGTACATGCTGGGGCCATATAAGTTGTCAGCAATTTACAAGTCACTCACAGGTCACTCGCCAGTGTTACACCCAGCTCATCCCTACACTGGCCTAGGCCTCTCTCTAGTGTGTTTTCAGCCCGTTCCCGAGATGGCTCTCCCAAGCCAGCCCCCCCCCCCGGTTTGGTTTGGTTTGGTTTCCTCTTTTCCATTTCCTCTTTTCCTCCTCTTCTCCTCTTCTCCTCGACCTTCTTCTTCTTATTCCATCGTCTATCTTTAAATCCTCATCCTCATTCTCTTCACCTTGCACGCTATCACCCGGGTCTGCTTCGAACAGAAGAAAACAGGCTGTACTAAACAAACAAATCTCCCGGCTTGGACAACGCTGCCCCCAACTGGCACCCTTCTGTTCTCCCACATCCTCCTCCTCCTCCACCCGACAATGACTGTGGTTGTTCTCCTCGACGCCTAATCCGTCCTCATACTGGAAATATAACCCTCTTCTTCCCCCATCTGGCCCGGCTGCTGCATACACTCACACACATATACACTCGTTTATCTTCTCCCGCTCCCAATCTCCCACCCAGTCGCTCGTTTTTCTGTTTTGGGTTCCCTTTCTCATTTGCGTTGCCGCCGTTGATCGGCACCTCCAACCAACCAGAAGCCAAACAATCTCTGATCAGCCAAATACACAAGTTCTATTTCTGTCAATATCCTACTGAGGGATTGTCTATTACCTTAGTCCTGCGCTTGGTCTTGGTCTTGCAGTCCATATTTCTCTGCCATTATTTCTCTATTTTTGTCTTCGAATACTCACAACAACACACATATATACACACATATATCTCTCACCATGGCTGCACCTCAAACAGACCTCAGTAAGCAATCATTTGATACCCTCTACTTCTACTTAAACCCCCACCCTCCCCACCCAACCCTGCCTCATAAAAACTAATTTGATGCCTGCAGTATACGGTCGCTCTCTCAATACCCTATTCCGTCGATGTGTCGTCAATTGTCCGTCTCAAGCTCCCCCTTGTCCTGACTGTGCTGAAGGCGAAACGTGCTCCTTGGTCAGCCAGTCTTGCCAGGCATGCCAGAAAACCATTTGCATCAGTCTCGGCGAGGTGGGCGGTGGAAATGCCCCTGAAAAGCCCACTTCGAATGTTGGTGCCATCGCTGGAGGAGTCATTGGTGGTCTGGCTGTCGTGGCTGTCGTTCTTCTCGCCTGGTTCTACTTGCGGAAGAAGCGTGCGAATAACGCTGCTGTACAGCAACAATGGGAGTCTGAAACCTACGAGAAGCCAGAATCATTGGCCTCTAGCCGTGGAGCACGTCAATCCACCGTTGGCTCAATTGCATCCACTGTCCTCACCCGAGCATCGAATGTCATCCAGATCGCCTACATTCCCGGCGTCACCAACCGCTCTCCACCAGACACCCCAGGTCTACTCGTACCTCCAGTTCCTCCGCTCCCCACAACCAACGGAAGCACCTACAGCCAAGATCAGCACTTTTTCATGCCTGGTGATATTCGTGACTCCGTTTGGTCTCAGATGACAGAAGACGACCGGAAGAGTATCAGCCCCAGTCTTGCTCGCAGCAGCGTGGCTACCACCATTTATCGTCATGACGCCATCGTCAGCCCTGTCCCCGCCCAACAAGCACTTCGCGCCAAAGCTGCTGTCGTCAGTGTCAAAACTGGCGGTAACAGCCCGAATGAAAGCCCTCGTTCCTCGACTCCTGTTGTTCCGCCCATTACTGCTTTACACATAGACAAGGCCAACGCTGTGGGAGCGAAAATAGAAAGGAAAAATGACAAGGCTGCCAACAACGAGAGAAAATTCGCCGGGTCGATCGTCGCCCGTTCCATGGTTGCACGTCCTGTCAACCTCAAGTCGCCCCGATCGCCCCGGTCGCCCCGGTCGCCCCGATCACCAAGATCCAAAGCAAGCACTATTTCGGAAGGTGAAGAGCCGTCCAATCCCAGAATTACCGTCTCGCAGGCATCTTCGTTAAAGAATGAACCCGCTAGGATCGCGGAATTGCCCGGTGATCTATCTTCGGCAATTCCTAGTCCTTCTAGGGTCGCCGAATTGCCTGGCGATCAACCTAACAATCGGCAATCCGACCAGTCCGTCGCCGTCACCGTCATTGAGGATTCGCCATCTATCAAGCAGAGCCCCTTTGATGATTCGCATGCTTCGCCGGACAAGTCTAGCCCATCCTCCACTAAACCTGAGAAGAGCGAAAAGCCTGCATCCAACGAAAACCAATCCAACAAGGGTTCCGGCCAATCGCTAGAACAGCAACACAAACCAGATGCCGAAATCTTATTCCAGAGAAGTATGAGCCCATTCGACGACAAGAATGAGGTTAAGCCCTGAAAACAATGCAAAAAAAACAGACACCCAAATGTTTTGTTTTCTACGAGGATGATTGATTCTCAATAAATTTGCATAAAACTTCTTTTTTAAGGACACAACTGCTCCTCGCACTACCTGCGTTCTGGACTTATTCATTTCGATACATTCAATGAAGATTCCGGGACGACTTACGATTGATGGGGCATAATGAACACAGAAGCTTGGGCTGGGAATATAAACGGCGTATTTATGGGAAAACTCGATGGTTTGGGTTTTTGTATTTTTTTCTCTTTTCCTTCTTTTCTTTCCCCTTTTTTTTTTTTTTTTTTTTCTTTTTTTTTTTTTTTTGTTGTACAAATGGCAATCTTCTTTTTTTTTTTGTTTCCTTTCAACTTTGTAACCACCTTCGCGCATGTTCGACATTCCATGCACCTTTTTCCTTTCTCTAGCACGTTTCATTAGCTACAATCGTGTAAACTTCGTCGAGGACGAACCGTCTTCTCTTTCTTTTTCTAAAACTTCATCCTTTGATATTTGTCCGATTACCTAGGTAGTTTTTGGATATTTATGGCAACACATGACCTGGAGGATTCACTGTTGATCGATTTATTATTGAGTGGTCGATATTTTCCTTCTGAGCTCTCAATGTACTTTGTTCTGACCTCTTTCTTTTTGGTCTTGCCATAGCTAGGAAAGAAAATTTATTCTTCTTTTGGAGTATTTCAAAGTTTTGAGTTTTGAGTTTTTAAAGGATGAGAATGACCCAACATCAGATGTAGCTCTGCTCAATCAATCACATCCTGCCTGAGGACTAGGATCCTCTTGACATACCCAAGAGACCCCCAGAGGCCGAACAGTCCGAGTTCCCTGTTCCACTGAGACAAATCCAATGAGACCTCCACCGACGGCCTCACCTCACTGTCCGAGATGCATCCACCCACCCCACCCGCTTCCTGGTATCCAGGTTGTTGCCTAAGTCCACCCATTCCAAAGTGTCTGCCAAGCCACCATCCACATGACCTCGTGTCTCCCCCGCGTCAGCCGCTAGGCCGCATGCGGTATAATTGGACGAATATCGCGTCACTTCCCCGCGCAAACCACGGTTTTTTGGCTGATTTGGCGGTGGCTCGGGTAGGGATATGGCCAGCCTGTGGGCTTTTTTTGAGAGGATTTTTTTGCTGGTTGCTCTGGTGATGTGTGATGGTGCGGTGATAGACTTTGCATGATGGAGATTTTAATTTATTTCTTATGACTCACTTTTGCGAGACGGGGGCTGGTTGGGATTGGGTTTTTAAATTTTCAATGGTGTCCAACTACGGAGTACATGAGCTTGGGGAAAGCGGGTTAGAATTATCCCGTCTTGGCATTGTGGAAATGCTCTGAGAAGAGAAGGGGGGAAGAATACAAGGTTTGGAAGATTTGGAAGAGACGTCGCTTGCAATTCAAATACAAGACAAGGCAATACAAAGCCTGTTGGGCCCTGCAAACGAGGTGGAAGACAGGCTATAAAAAGGGAGCTTGATTCCTCCGCTGTGTACTGAGGTTTCCCATTCTCTTTTCCTACCATCATTCTCAAACCTGAACTATATACTCCCCTCTCTCTTCTCCATTCCTACTGTTCCTCTCTGGAATCAAAGCTATCCCCAATTCCCAACCCCAATTCATCATGTCTAACGAATGGACTCCCCCTCCCTTCGGCGCCCCTTGCTGGATGAATATCCCGGTCACAGATGTTGCCCGTGGTATGTCGTCTTCCACCTCAATATTCCAACCCAAAGTAGACACTAACCCACCACCACCCAGCCAAATCCTTCTACACCAAGGTCTTCAACTGGGAAATGCAAGCCCTTCCCGCCAACCTCTGTGAGAAGGACATCGCTATCTTCAGATTCCCAGCCAACAAAACCAGCCCCAGCCCGTTCTGCGGCAGCCTTGAGCGCGTCGACACCGTAATGCAAACCAAGGACGGCAATGCGTTTAAGATGTATTTTATGGTTGAAGATGATAAGAAGACGGCGGAGGTATGTTTTGGTGTTTACTTTTTTTTTTTTTTTTTTTTTTTTTTCGGTTGCACACACCCACAGCTTTTCAGAAGGCGGTTCCAGTGAATTCTTTGGGGTATTGTCCTGACTTTTCTTTCAAAAGGCAATCGTCGCGAATGGCGGGGCCAAACTTAGCGAACGCGTCCCTGAGGGGGAGCACGGGTTTATCACCCAGTGCAGCGATACCGAAGGAAATGGTATTGGAATTTATGTCTCGAAGCAATAGTGATTAGGAGAGAGCCTGGGAATGTCATCCCATAAAAAGTCCTTTGACGGGTTCAATTGGGGGTATCTTCATTTGGTGGGTTAGTTTCGCGCTGTGTTGGTTCGAATACGCTTTGGACAAATCTTTGGTTTTTCCTCCTCCTTGTATCGTATCCTTTCAGCTGGTTCTCCGTTGACATCGATGATGCGTGAGATGTACGTAATAGCAGGTGATCAATTGCATAGTTTGAGCTATGAGTAGTATGCCAGGTTGGCCAACCAGTTGAAATGAGTTTAAGCTGAAATCAATTAACTACGTTTATTTTGATTCGAGGTACCAATTCCCTAGTATATAAGCATGTAAGCAGTTCCCAAAATTCGCAGCGCCATGAGGAATATAAAAGTGTGTGTAGAAGTATTTTTGAACATCTTTCAATTTCGAGAAATACAGGGTGGATGAAATGGAAACGAACAACCTGCGCGACTTCGGCCACAAACATGGAACCAACAACTATGATTTTTCGAAGTCATTGCTTTGGAGTCCTCTCTATGAGTCCACATTATTCCCGGTCGCATGTCTTTCCCCCACATATACATATCAAGAAAGGGAACAGTCATAATCTTATCGATGCATCAATCAAACCCCAGTGCAGCCGATTTCCTCTTTTCTTTGTTTATATGGCACGACGAGTCTAGCCTGGCCATCCAACAGTGGCCTCGTTCGCTAGGAACCCTAGCTGGATAGTGCCCCGAAACCGCATATCGAATGGTAAAAGTGAGTGCAGCGTTTAGTCTCGCACTTACCATCTCGCGCGGAGATGATCACGTAGTAGAAAATCGTAGTTCATAGTCATCGTGATTTGTTCACCCCATTCTATTCAGTATTATCCATTAATCGTTCCTTAACATCACTCCGACTCCGATTCCTCTGGTTGCATAATCTTCTCATCCAGCTCCTATAGGCCGTCACATAATATTAGCATAAAAGATAATGGTTTCCAAATCCCCAAGTTCCCATGTAGCTAAACAAACACACTAATATGGGAACATAAAAAAAATATGGAAACATACATTACTCAGCCGCGCCTTCAAATGCTGCAACTGACTCTCCTTAATTACCAGGTGACGCTCGTCATCGAGGTCCTCGACGATATAATCGTGCCGCTCCTGGTCATATTTGAGGATTATGGCTTTAACTGATGGGTCACATTCTATTAGGACACCTATAGAGAGAGAAAACCAGTTAGAAAGGGAGATAAGATACCCATTATTTTCGGAGGCGTGCATGGTTTAGCGTACTTACCTTTCACGGCACGTGGCATGGCCGGATCTAGCGGTGGGAGAGAAGGGTTGGATTCGAGGAGGCGGCTGATTCGGCCTTTTGTTATAGTTTATCGAACAGGATCGGAGTCGTTGGCAGTTGTGATTTGTGTCTTGAAGAAGCTTTGAGGACAAGGACAGGGGCTTGGCATTGAAAATAGTCACGTGGTTAAGCTGTAATCGGAACGCGGATTATAAAAGCTCCAACTGCTGGTTAAATTGCTCCCACGTCTCGTCTGGACGGGGAGGAGATGCAGAGATAACCCTCTCCTAAGGCGCGAATCAACCCGCGAAACAGACATCCCGTTGGTGTTGAAAGGCAAAATCAGCTGGTTTGGTTCTCATTCGGTTTTCAGGTTTCGCCAGCACCTAACCTCAACAGCGAAACAAAGACAGAAGAGATGCAGTGTTCCCAGAAACTGAAATTGCTCCATATATCGTCTCAACTACGCTGAATAAAATAATAAATACGGCTTGCTAACCAGGCCCGCACATGCAACATGCAACATGAGCCATGCAACATGGGCAATTCATCATTTAGATGAACAAATGTCACTCCACACGCCCAGAATGATCACCGCCCGCCCTCTGTGGGGTTGGCGTGTTTCAAGGCTTACCCCCCTCCTGCAATTTGGAATATCAAGTTGTAAATCGTCTTCACATTCGTTTCACTAGATTTATAGGTAGTAATGCAAGCGGGATCTGGAATTATGCTGACATCTTAATCGATATTCTCTGCCGTACACAAGACAAGGCCGGCCACGCCAGACGCGTCAACACTACAACTTGCGTACCAGTGCCATGCAATGCAATGCGCAATACGGCTATGCTACACACCTCCGAGATACAACGGGTAAGTATGTTAAATATTCTCGTTTCACGGGATATGTATGTATGTTATATGTATGGACATGTAGCTCCGATGGATTGCTCCTCTTGGTTTCGGGCGGTTGAAACTCTAGCGTGCGATACATTGAACAACTTCGTATGGAGTGGGGATCCATCGGCGGGCGCCGCTGGGTTATCTGAACTGGGTTTTGGGAGTGAGGTGTGGAGGCGGGAAGGGGAGTATGTGCAGGGGTTTGCTATTTGGCCACGGCATGGTGGCAAAGGAGGAGACGCATCATGATATAGGAGAGGGGGGCAGGAAGCAAGGAAGGCTTATGCTTGATGAAAAAATTGCGATATGAAATTTGTTTATTTCCAGCAATTATAATAGAGCAGTCAAATGTGTGTGGAGATTGTCAGAGCGATGTCGCAGAGGTATCAAATATCGATTATTTGGGTTAAGCCATGACGGATGAGGCGGTTGCCAGTTAGTATCATTTCTTTAAAAAGTGAATTGGCTAAAGAGTCTATAATAGAATTATTCTTTCAATTCCCGGTTGAAATGGTGTTTTGAGTTGATATTAAACCTGATACATCCATAATGTTTATGAATATATATATTTATATTTATAACTTCTCAAGCCTAAAACAGAATAATGATTGAAAAATGCTTGCCGTATATTTAATATGAATTTAAAAGAAATAAAACCGGAGCTATATCCATGAGTTATTAGATAGATAATTGTAGCTTAGGTTTCTACAGTTTACATGCAATGAAATAAACACCTAGAAGACTTCATTTTTCCAATGCAACACATAGCTACTGAAATGGAGGAACTTTCAGATGCATGGCCAAGCCACCACAACTCAACCTGCATAGCTTGGCACCCGCCTGGGTTGTTCGTGTACAGTAAAACCACCAGTCCTCGAGGACTTAACGGAAGCAGTGAGATTGAATCTTTCATAGATATACGTCACATCTATATAAATACATAAGTTCTCACCAGGTGGTACCTGTTGTAGCCATGGTAGGTTGTATATTCCTTAGTAGTTTATGCGGGTTGAGTAGCTGCAGTGCTGCAGCCCTGTTTGAATGTAGATGTGCATTAAGGTGAGGCTTTGCATCGCCGAACCCCGCTTTTGTAAGGCTTTGCCAGCTTTTCTTTGCGAGGTAGAGATCAGTTTTAGACAAACAGAGCACACCCATGATATCATGACCCATTCTATTTTTCATTATGTTGGGAAAGCCTTTTCACCCGGAGTTTACTTGAGAGTGAAGGAGAGATTAATTTGGAAGTAAGTATTATTAAATATTTGCGGTTTGAATGTAATCTATGTATGTTGATCTTTTTTTAGGCTTTTTTTTTTATTTATTTTAGTTTTGGTGCTTATATTTTAACGGAAGGCAGTGGGTATCAAGATAGGTGGAGCAGAAAAGGGGGAATAGAGAGAGATTAGATGGATAGAAGGGCTGCTAGGTAGGTAGGTAGGTAGGTGGAAGTTGAGAGAGGGATATGCTATATGCCCGAACATGATTTTGAGGTAGGTTACTAGAGAACGACAATGGCAGAGAGATTTGGAGATACATATACATGCATGATATGGTGGACCAAAATATGAAGACAGGGAGAAATAGAAGGGAAGCAGAAAGATATAAAATCAAGGGAAAAGAAAATCAACAAAAGAAAAGGAAAAGAATAAAGCTGAGAAATGGAAAAGGACCCCGCCGACTAAAGATATGTGTATATATATCTGCATGGCTGTATATATATATCGTTCTAAAATGTCTACAGATGAGGCGCGTTCAGAGCCATCACCATTAACAGACCAGATGTCAACCCAGCGATTGGCAGGGTCATGATCCATCCGCAGAAGATGTACCCCAGCTGTCTCCAGTTGACAGCACCGAGATCATAGTTCATCAGGGCGGTACCCAGGGTGGCACCGGTCAGACACTGGGTGGTGCTGACGGGCAGACCAAGACGCGAGGCGAGGAGGACAGTGACAGCGGCGCCAAGCTCCATGGAGAAACCACGAGTAGGAGATAACTGGGTGATCTTGTTACCCAGGGCACGGATGATGTGATAACCGAAGAACCAGAAGCCGGCGCCGAGCAAGAAACCGGCGACAACCAGGATCCAGATCGGAGTGTGGGTTTCCTTCGAGACAACACCGGTAATGTAAGTGTCGTAGGCACCAACCCAGGGGCCAACAGCGTTGGCAACATCGTTAGAACCGTGAGCAATGGACATCATCATGGCACTGGCAACTTGGGCATAGGTCCAGAGATGCTCGACTCTGTTATCGTAGCGTTTGGCTTTGGCGTGGGTTTTGGCGAGAAGATCGGAGGAGTGAGAGACGCAGTCACGGGAAATACCTTGGAGGAAGAAATATTTGACCCAGGACCAGAGACGAGTGGGGCTGTAAACGGGGAGATGTCTTGTCGGGGCGAGCCAGCGTTCCTCAGGCTCGAGGAATTGTTTGCTTTCGAGAGCAGCGGTGTTATGTTCGGCACCCTTCTCGATGGCGGACGGGTCTGGGGAGTCTGAGCCTTTTCCGTCGGAGGAGGCGGGTTTGATGGCGTCCGGATCGGAAGAGTTGTTGTTGGCGGTGGTGGGGGCGGTGGTGTGGGCACTTTTGTAATAGTCAATGACAACCTCTCCATCGGCCGAGGCGGGGAAGTAGAGCCAAGGGTCGTCGCGCCAGAGGGTTGGGCCGAGCGGAAGATGGTAGAACTTGACACGGGCATCTCCAACGATGAGACGGCGGTGGAAGTACGGGAGGAAGAAAGCGTAGGAGAAAGCGAGACAACCGAAGAAGACACCGAGGACAATACCGCACATCTTGCCGACGCCAAACTCCTCGTACGACTGGCCACCGGGCAGCTCAACGATGATGAACAGGGCGAGAATGGCGGCAGTGATGGAGAGGTAGTAAGGGATCAGACGCATGGCCCATTTCAGCGGTTCACGGCGTTCGAGCACAGAGTATTTGACGGTGCCGAAGATGATGGCAGAGAAGGCGGCCGCAATAGCGGGAGCAATGGCCCAGGAGGCAGCGATCTGGGAAACACTGCCGTCCGCCCAGGCCCATTTGACACTGGCCTGGGAGGCGATGCCGGTACCGATGAGGGCGCCGACGACGGTCTGGGTGGTTGAGACGGGGAAGCCGAGTTTCGTCGCGACCAGCAACCAGCTGGCAGAGCCAACTTCAGCGCAGCCCATGGCAAGCATCATCACACCAGGGGTAGGCTTGAATCTGTTGATGTCGATGATACCGCTTTTGATAGTTTTTGTAACACGGGAACCCAAGGCGACGGCCCCGACAAACTCAGTGACCATGGAGAGGAAGCCGACCTGAGGCATGGTAAGGGTTCTCGCGGCGACGGAAGTTGCGTAGGAATTGGCGACATCGTTGGCGCCGTTACCGAAGGAGGAGCCACAGAAAGCGATGGAGATGATGGCGAGGATCCAGTCATATTGACTGAGGACGGCCATGACTGAGAAATTTGGTCAAGGACCTGTTCGTTACTTGTATATATATATATGTATATATCTCTCTCTGTGCACTTTTGGCGGGGGTGTTTTTTTAAAGGACGAATAACCCCAGAGGTAGAGTTGAAGCACTGGCCCTGCTTGGCCGATGGGCCCTAGCTAGCTTGGACGAAGCAAGGGGAAGGTGGATGTGAGGAAGGGATCAACGCGAGCGAGGGCAGACAAGGAATTGTCTGTTTGATGAGCGTAGAGAGAGAGAAAAGAGAGAGAGAAAAGAGAGACGAGAAGCAGAAGAAGGAGAAGAAGCGGAAGGCAAGATATATAGATACAACCTTCCTGGACGCAGCTTCTGTTACGAGGGCATGTGTTAAAAAAAAAGAGAGAAAAAGAAAAAAGAGCCCGGGCAGCTGCCAGCCAACCAGTCGGCGGCATGCATGCATACGGGCATGCTGCATAGCCAAACCATCTGCAAGAATGGCCTTCCTTCAGGGCGTTCCCAGGGGTGGTCCCAAGGGATTTGACCCAAAGCGGCAATTAGCCCTAACTAGCCCTAGCTAGCCTTAACTCTAGCCAGCCAGAAGCTGCCCAGAGCTGCCCAGAGTTGCCTCTAGCCCAGGGTTGGCGGTGGGGGTTGAAAAAGTGGTTCAATCCAATCACTGTCTTTCCTGGCAGCACGTTCTCTGCTTGCTCCGAGTTTATCTCAACCTCTGCTCATCATCTGTTCGCGTTATCTAATCGCTGTCCTTTTCCTTTTTGTCGGTGGCGGAGTGGAGGAGAGTGGAGGAGCAGGAAAAAGATAATCCTTTTTTCGCCATTAGTTACTATTCCAAAACTGCTTTGGATTTTTCTCTCGTTCGTTCTTTTTTTGTTTCTTTCTCTTGGCGGCGTGGGAGCCGAAGCGGATTCTGTTGCCCCCGTCTGACTTGAGACTGCATCTGCTGCAGCTGCAGTGCGCTGCAACCACATGGGCTGTCCCATCGATTCGCCTGTTTTCTTCTGACTGACTCCATTTTTTTTATTATAATTTTCTTGCCTCGATATGTCAACCAACCCCCAATTGCATACGCGAAACACCCGCCACGTGGGCGGAGAAATGCCGACTCCTGTTTTTATTTTTATTTTTGCTTGTCTTTTGCTTTTCTTTTCTGGCATACATTCCTCGGGATGGAGCCCAGATTTCTGGATTTCTGTATCACTTCAAGCTCTGCTCGGTGATAAACTGTCACACCGGTTATTGCTAACTAATAATGGTTACTTCTGCTGCGACTGCTGTGACAGTAGCGGGGCGGGTTATTTTCCCTTTTCATTCTTCTTCTTCTATTTGTCACGGATATCCGTAGTTATTTTTACTCCTGGCTGTACACGTGCACCTAAGGCACATGTTTTGGGATCCATATCTCTTTTCCTTTTCCTTTTTTTCTTTCTTCGTTTTCTTCTTCGTACTTTGTAGAAGTAAAATCTTGGCTTGCTTGTCCTGGTCTCGTGCAAGCCCAGTGTCATTCCGAACTCTGCAATCCAGGCGCATTCCATCCTCGCGTATTTTCCCTTTCTAGACACCAAAGATGCTGGCCCTCGGGGAGGGTTGAGAATGCTAACCCCTTCCATCAGGCTCGTCCAATGACAGGTTGTGTCCCCTGCACGGTCTCAGTTTGTTCGCTCTCCACCTTAGCCATCAGCCAGAAAAAATAGTAAAAAATAGCTTCGGAGCTTGAACTTTTGAATTGCTTATTTCCTTCTCAACCACTCATCTCCCTGCCCTTCGAAATATAAAAAAGGAATGAATGGGAAACGCCCTCCTCCCACGTTTCCCACGCTTTCTTACTCTTTTTCTTTTCTTTTGCCATTTTGTCTGCCAGTTCTTGGATCTCGACCCACCGCAGGGTCTGCCTGCCACTCCGCTAGGGATCCATGCGGGATCGTTCATGCAGAAGCAAATGCAGACTACGACTAAAAGCCCGGGATCCAGGCAAGCTGCAGATACAAGCCATATTTTCATCTCAAGTTCTTGGGGCATTTCTCATTTTTACCAACTCATTCGCCCTTCCTCCCCCCCCTGCCCCCCTGCCCCCCTGCCATCTCTATCCTCTTCTACTCTGCGTAGTCTGCCTGGCATATATGCCTTGGCCCAGGACTCCCAGGTTGATTTTCTTGACGTCTGTGTGTCTCGAAGATCTTCTCCTCCCTGCTCTGCCTTGTGATTCTCGACTGGATCAGCGGTGGTTTTCGCATCCATTATTGTTTTCAAGTCCCCCCCCCTGCTACAGCCTCTCATTATTAATTGGCGTTGTCTTTTTTAAATATTAGTCACAACTTAATGATAAATACATTCCCCATTGGACGGGGTGTCTCAGCAAGGCACTTTGTGGATTCAAGGCTCAATGCATTTTCATTTCTTTCATTTATTCATTTTTCATCTTCATTTCAATTTCGTTGACTAACAAGAGCCCAATTACCCTCCAAGGGTAGGCAGATGACCTCCGCTGATCCACCTATTTCCTCTGAAGCCATCGACTCGTTCCAGGTTTCAAACCGCATATTGACGAAAAACAGGATTCTGACTCTTTCAACATAACGGCCAGTGCGCCGCCAGTAATTCCTCATATCTGACTTCCGATATCCCTTGCGCCCACGCCAGCCTGCCTCAAATTACCCCCTCCAAAGTATATCCTCACATCAAATCTATCGAGACTCGCGGCACTTGTCATTCTCATTCCCAAAACCTTTTGGCTAACGACGCCAACAAATCGCCAAACGCCTGTGGCTTGCGGAACCAATACACTCCTGCACGAGGGGTGCGGACCCGACCAAAAGAAAATCTTCAATTGTCACCAGGACTCCAACAGCCCAGTTCAGCTTGAAGGGGAGGTTTCGACATGTGTAGTGGTGTTGAGGTTGCTCTGATAGGCTTACTCTAATATGTCACTCACCATGTCTCCTCAGGGAGCAAAGTTTTTAAGCCATCAAATCAGCCCCCGATTCACCCCCCATCGCAGATCCGTTTCAAGATTTTTGGATTCCTCAAGTTGCTAACTAACTAACTAATCGTCACTCTGACCATCACCAAAAATCTCCTGGGGTGAAAGCATTTCACCAATTAAAAAATTTATGCTGCAAAAGCCCAAGGGGGTGGTTGGTGGCAAATCACAAGTCCACGGATGCAGAACTGGCATTTGAATCACCATTGGAAATATGAAGGATATACCGCAATGGGGATGCAGAATGGTGATTTGGAATTTGGCCGCGCAATGTGTTCCATACCATGACTTACGGGAGGGCCAATGGAAGTTTTAACAATTGAAATAATTGAACGCTAAAATACACCCTGGTTCTATTTGTTGAATATTGATGAATGAGTAACCTCGGAATATCCAACTGAAGAGGAGGAATTGAGCAATTTTCGTGAGAATACCTTCGAAAATAGCTGCCTTGGGTAGCTACATATGTTTTGTCTCCTGATGACACTGGGAGCCCCTTTGTCTGAAGTTAATGTCACGATATATTCCTATTTTATTATTTTATATTAGTGTCAATGTGTTTGGCATGCAAGGCTTTCTCTCCACTTTTCATTTAGTTAGAGGATAGTTGTGTAGCGTAGTATGTATCCAACTGTTCACTTTGATTGGAGTTCTTTGTTCTGCCATTCTGGTTCCAGGTTTTGTTCTTGCTGACTTTCTTTCCTTTTCACCTCACTCTCTCGACTGGCCTTACAGAACAACTGTTTCACTCACTACCTTTACAAGTTCATGGGCCACTGATTTTGTAATCTCAAAACACCCTTTCACTAAAATCACGTTAGTGGCCAATGCATCGTAAGTGGAAAAGAAACCCTTATACTTTTAATTTCTATTGATATGCCGCCTTTCTGCATGAGCCCTTGCAGAAGCTTAAGAGCTACAACTTGTACACAGTGTTTCGGCTGCTGGGGTGTGTAGAACAGTGACCAGTATGTGCCTACCTAACTACCTATCTAGGCACCTAGGTGTATACATATGACTTGAGATAAATTCCACCATATGTTGGAATTTTAGCGGTGGCTGGCTGGGCGTAGAACTCTGGCAAACTAGAGGGTGTCTACCGGCGAAGCTCATCGGCTTAGAATCAAACCAGTACAAAATAAATGAGAGTTGAACATGCTGCGTGGCAGAGTTCTAGTTTTTCATGACAGTTCTTAGTACGGCGTGCCATTTTTAATTCAAACAATGATAACCTTAAAGTGTAGGCCATTTAGTGAATGAAATCATGAGCGAGAATGAGATAACCATTTAATCAATTCCGGAAAACCCGCCTTCGCTCATTGTCTTTGGATTTCTGATCAAAGTGTCATTGTATAGCCTCCGCCCGTTAAGCTTGTTGGAGGAGGCTTTCACAGAAAGATATATTATTCATGCTTACCCGCTATCCGCCTATAGTACATTTGGAGCTTTTTGCGTAATTAGGCAATATAACTATGTATATAGAAATATTGGAACCTCAACCACAAGATTTAGAAACGTGGTATCGATATTGGGGGGAAAGATATTCAGATATTAAGAGCTAAACATAGCCACGCTTATATCATTTAAACCAGAGAGTACCAGAGATGCTCGTATTATTTATTGCTCCTCCAAATCAGACAGAGTAATCCCGGGCGCCAAACCATCAGTCGCCTCGCTGGTAATGGCTTTCTTTTCATCTTCCCAAATCGGGCGTCTATCCACGCTGAACCGAAGCACCTCGGGGCGCCGATAGTGGCCCGCTGCATCCACCCACACCTTGACTTGTCCCAGCTGTGAAAAGTCAACTTCTCCTGAGATGAGTTTCTCCTCTGCTCCTGTATGTGGACCGGCAAGGAATGCGCAGAAGGGGTGAAGTACTGATGACCAACCGCCGCCAGCCTTGACTAGATCTTGCGGCCTTAGATTCTGCGCCATCCACTCCAGACACATTTCGTCGACATAGTTTGAGGCAGTGATAACAAAGACCTGAGCTGTGAGTGCATGGGCTTTCATAAGAGCTTCAATCTGTGCGTCGGCAACGGGTTCGAATCCAGCCATTGTTGACAGGGCGGGCCAGGCACCTGCATGGATATGTTCGTTTTCCATGATAAGAGCTTGCCGTGCTCCATTCATCGTATGCTCCCAGCACGCAAGACCTCCAAGGTTGTAGCCTGCTAGGGTCTGGAAGTTCCGAAGGGTATGGCCGTCTCCCTGGCCCCAGACAAATCGTTCACTGTACGTCGGTTGGAGCTTGCGGTGGACACCCAGAAGGGCACCGTCACTATCTATAGTGACTTGAGAGTTGAAAAGTGTGAAGCCCCCTGCAACACGTTCAGAAATACCCAGGTTGATTGTCACGCCCGCTGAACGACAGGCGGAACGGATGTGATTGATTTCATCACCCTCAACCACCACACTGTCCTGAGCATATTTGGCGAGGGCGGCCGTTTGTTTAAGAGGAGGGTAACATTCAATCCAGTACTATTGTTCCGAGGGAAACAAAAAAATGACGGGTATAATTAGCAAACAGATGTTCTCATGCAGTGATAGAAGTTTAGTGAACATATAACTAACAGGGTATCCAGGAATGAATGTTTCAGGGAAAACAAGAAGCTCGATTTTCTCCCTACTGGCTTGCTCAATCAATTTGATAACCTTGGCCGTGGTGGCTTTCTTGTCCATGAACACAGGGGCAGCATGGGCTGCGGCCACATTGAGAATATGCGTGGGAATATTCATGGACGTGGGAGCCATCTTAGTTTGGCTGCACCGGAATATTGATGAGCTCGAAACAAATGTTGAAGTGTGCTCAACTGAGATGAAGTGTCTGTCATCCCTGTGGAGAAATTTCCCACATATAATACCGCATCCTTATGTTGCCGCCGTTATCGCGGGACAACCCCACCTATCCAAGTGGTTTGGCAAATAATCTGTGGCTAAATTTGCCATATTTTATTCTGAACTGGCTCCCCATCATCAAGGAGCAGGTTAGCGCTGGCTTGCAAATTATCTTCCTTCCAACCAATATCCATGTTCGCGAGTTCGCAATTTCATTCGCAATGCTGCTAGAAAAAGCGAAATCAGTCCCTAATATCAGTGGCTGTTGTAGTTAATAGATAAGGCTTGAAAATCTACTTTAACATTTCAAAACGTTTCAGTTTCATCTGAGAGAGCACCTAAGTTACTTTTATCTTCAAAAAGAATCAAAGTATTCTCTCTTTGAGCAGCGATTATCGTGTGTACAGTACGACGTCTCAGCTCTAGCGATTATATGTGATGCCATATACTTCTGACTGTTGCAAAAACCACTTCAGTTTTGCAATTCTCATCTTCAGCTCTGAACCGCGGGGCCGAGACTCAAGATAATGGGAGCTGCGTCGGATTTCAACGCCCTCGACTGCTGTCGAAGGGTGGGTGGACAAGAAACTATGCAAGGTAGTTTGTGGCCGTGTTCTGGTCAAAGGGATCATGAGCTTTTAAAATCCGATATAGCCAGAACACCCTTCTACTCTTATTCTAAGTTTTGTATTAAGCCGCCGTCTAATGATTTTTCTAGATCTAAGGTTTTAAAACCTCGACTGGCCCGTAAGAGACGGGAAGTGTCATTTCTTTCTCCAACTTTAAGAGCACGAGGCAATTGGAGCCTAAGCGAGGCGTGTCGGCCCCCTTTCCCCTGCGGTTCATTTCGAAGTTTTTATCAGAGGGTTGATCTTTTCTTCATTCTTTGAAACTAAAGAAGTTCCCTCTTCGACCCTTCTTTGTTGTTCCCGACTGATAAAAAATTTTAAATCCAACGGGGGACTATCCTGGCCTCAATGCGCGATTGAATAATCCAAACCCGCTTTAACTCTAGCGCACGCACAACATGAAACTACCTGCGGATATATTTAGTATAAATTGGCCTGACTTTTAAGAAATGACAGGCGAGTGAAGTGTGACCAAATACATCGAGGACTTGGGCTTACTAGACCTGGGAAATCGCATACCCTTAAAGTTTGCGCTGTCGGGCAAGTTGATGATTGTTGTTTTGATGGAGTTCAGGACGATCAAAGCTGATGGTACGAGGAGAAAGATATGAAGGCCAACGATTACGATTCTTGCGAAAACGGAAGACCATCGCCATGATAGAGAATCTGGCCTGTCAGCGGTGGAAGCAACAATGCTGGGCTGGCAGGGTGGCAATTTAGAGAGTTTCCGGAATGCAAAGCGCAGGATGGTATTCGGTGACGGAGATTGCTACTAGCCGTTGTCAATGTCCCTCGATCTGTAGTCGTCTCAGGAACATTCAAGTCCCTCTGATGTGCTTCCTCCACATGCTTGAAAACCATCGGGGCCCAGATGGTCTTCAGGAAACAGTCAGTCACACACGGGTAGCGTTGCATGGGCATGTTTGCGTACCAATTTCAAACCTTAAGATACATGAAGGTGTACATTTTGTTTGGCAAAAGAACTGGCATGTAAAAGCTATATATAACCTTTACCCTGGCTATTAATGACGAGCATAGTCACATGTCGTTGTGAGGCTGATAAGGTCGTGACGTTGTCAGACATAATTTGTGGTAGGACCATGTTTCGACCGACACACTGTAACCCAATGCGCATCCCAGTACAATCTAGATGGAAAATTATCCGGAATTGTCTTTCGAAATATAAGTCCTTTCCTAAGATCATGTTCATTGAAATCCTGCGTGGAGACGAGTCGCCGAGGAGAAGCTCTCGGGCTTTGCTCCCAGGTAGCCCATCTGGTCAAAGTCTTCTTCCCACATGAAAGAAGATCCAGATTTGCGTTGTTGTCCAAAGGTGTGATAAGCGAAGGCGTGTGAGAGCAGGCATCTTGCTATTCAAATGGTCGAAAATTGTCTCCCAGGATCCAGAAGTGAGATGGATTTCTCTCAAGTCAAGATGGTTTATACCTGAATGATTGCCAAGGAACTGAACTAGCGACACCTGAGTAGCGTAAATCCCGCGCAAATAGCATTGTTTCAACAGCAGCAGGCGAATATGTTGCGAAATTAATCCAAAAATATGGTCGTAGCGGTTGGGATACCCATTGACTCAGCGGTACAGATGAAGGTCAATCGCCTCTAGATTTGGCATGAATTTTGGTAGACGAGCAATGCCTGTGAAATTGGCCTCTGCTACAGTTTTCGGTTCAGTCGTTTCCAACATGTTCCAGTGAAAAGTCCTTTGAGAACTCGGATTATTTAGCTTAGGGCGTTTGCGCGCAGGAAGGAATTTTACTCGCGTCAGTTTCAACTTTCATTGAGATACTCAGGGTGAGATTGTGAATAGATTCTCCAAGGCGAGCAACATTGTGCGAGTCAAGTATCTCTAGCGGAGTCATGATATCACACGATGGTACACGGCGGCGCGAGGTGTTATGGTAGACAGAGAGCGATTTCACCATTATGCCACTTTTAGCGAGAGTGGGTATACTCAAGCGGTAGACCTGAGAGGCTCGAACCCAAATGGGATACCTCTCTTGCCCATCAAGAATTGAAACTTCATTGTGGCGTCCCCAGACAGTTATCGCGCTGAGGTTGACACTACTTAGACGTCCAAAAAGACTAAATGCAGACACTAGAGGTAAAATGGCAGATTCATCAGACTGAGTATCTTGCTCCTTTTGTCGCCCCCGTAGCCAAGGCCAAATCTGACTTGGCAGCAAGTCGGTCTTGGTCATTACATCCCCCCTGGAAATGGCAATGATAGGGCGCGTGCCCTTAAAGTCTTGCTGGGGTTTGAAGGTCAGGTTGTTCTCGCGCGCGAAGGTCGCATGTATATCAGCCGTCACGGTCTCGTTGCCGCGCTTGCGAATAACCTATCAAGTCCTGATGCGCATGATTCCATCCGCCTTAGAAGGATCATATACGACTGCCATTAGAGTCAGATGCGGAACGGCAGGGCCGAGATAAGGGTGCGATGCCAGAGCGCACAGGGCTCGACTCCCTTAAGTCGGTGGTTTTCTGCCTGAAAAAAGTTTTTGAAGTGAGGCCCAAGACAGAGTATGGAACACGCCCTGTTGGTCAGACGAAGGCTCTTGATAGTCTCGAGGACAAGATATTCAACGATTTTCTCTACCATTTCTAGTGGTAGGTGGTAGAAAATAGTGGCTTTTTGTTCTGGTCATTTCCGTGGGTAGAGAGTAGATAGATGGGATCTCGACACGTTTGTTAGTTATAGGGAATTAGCATAGGATCAGCAGCGGAATGAGGGACAACAGCGAAAAAACGCCATTGTTGAGATTCTTGACCAACCGATTCTTCCTGGGCTACTCCGTAGTTTGAATGAAGATCTCTGATTGGTTTGACGTGTTGCGTGTGGCTTGACATTTCTTTGTGGCAGGGTATAGCTACAGGACAAAGCAGGTTTCAAATTTGGCAGCCTAGAGTCACCATCCACCCCTCCGCTACGTTTGAACGTGGGCAGCGACATTATTTTCTCATCAATTTCTTCACTGCTCATTTCTGCTTGTAATCCCATATCTCATTCGCAAATCCGGAGTACCGAACTCGAAAGGAGCAAATGTCCCTTGATCAAGCCGGGCGAAAGATCCCCAAGAAGTCGCGCAACGGTTGTCAACAATGCAAGGCAAGAAAAGTCAAGGTAGGTTTTCTTGAATTATCCTATTCCCGGCCTGTGAGACGTAATGTCTGGAGGTTTTCACTTTCGCGAAGCGACTCTGTGCCGGCGATGTTGACTTGCCTCGTCGAAAGTGTGACGAACAAGCACCGTGCTGCCGCAACTGCAAGTATCGTCGGGTAAACTGCAGTTATCAGTCACAATGGGGTCAAACCTCCAGTTTTATACCATACAGATATGGTATCCCGCAGCCTCCACAACCGTCGAACCGAGCCCAAAAATATTATTTGCTTTCATCTGCGCGCTCCCCCCTCGCCCATCCGACACAGTTAGCGCACAATGGAACCACGCCATTACAGGAACTCGAGTTGATGCATCATTACGCCACCACTGCATTCGCCTGTCTCGCCGACTACGAAGTTTACAAATCCGTGTGGCAGGTAACTGTCCCCAGAGAGGCGCAATCGTATCGGTTCCTCATGCACATCATCCTCGCCATATCCGCGCTACATATCAGTCATCTTCGAGACTCTGGAAATGGGACAGAGTCGTACAAGGAACTGGCGCGCACTCACTACGATGATGCCGTGGTCGCATTTCGCTCGACAGTACCACAAATGTCAAAGTCTAATAGCAGCGCCGTCTTTGCCTTCTCTCATTTGACAATCTACTTTGCGTTCGGCTCTTCAAAATTCTCAGTCAACAATGGGCGAATGGAAGACCCGATTGGCGAGCTGCTTGACGTTTTCACCCTACTCAGAACCGCAATGGAGACTCTACGGACGTCTTGGGACTCCCTTGCGGAGGGCCCGTTAGCTGTCCTCCTCCAACGTGGGCCGGCGATTACAGACCGGCAGTATCTCCCACCAGACCTTGCCATGGGGCTCGAACTCATGGAGCAATTCTGCCAAAGCGAGCTTACCACTCAAGATAGCGACAGGACGGTTAATGAGAGCTATCAAATCGCCATCCAGCAACTTTGGGACTCATTCGTCATGGCGGAAACGAAGCGCAAGGACTGGTCAATGGCTCTGCGTTTCCCGATCATATTTTCGGAGCAGATTCTATTCTCCTTAAGGCGGCGAGATCCAACCGCCTTGGTACTTTTGGCTCACTTTTGTGTTTTGTTACATCGAGCGCCGACGCGCTGGTGGGCGGAGGGCTGGAGTGAGCAAGTGATGGACACCGTGTTTAGAAGCCTAGATCAGCGCTGGAGGCATGCTATAGCATGGCCGATGAAAGCTATTAGTGTGGACATGCAAAACCTGGATTCAAGTGTTTCTGAATCGTGATACCCAATAATATATGAAAATAATGCCTTGAACTTTTCTGGTGCATAGTGAGCTTCATGCGCTGATAGCTACATTTTCCCTAGCGCATCCTTGAACAATGATACGGAGGGCACTATTAATAGTCAACGAATCCGTTGGACCAAATGACACACGCCAATGGGAGCATGGCGCAAATAGAGAGCATCATTTTATCTACCTCTTTTTAAACGTAATGCTAATAACAAAGTATGCCCAAAGAACGAAACAAATGAGAAATCAACTGTACAGCGACACACAAATACGAGCAACGCCGCCTTAATAGAAGCCGACGACCTTCGCGACAAGCTCTCAACCGCCAGTTGACCAAAGAAAATCGTAATATAGAAGAAGTACAAATATTCCCCCAGTAT
Organism: Emergomyces orientalis; assembly: GCA_002110485.1. Lineage (NCBI taxonomy): Eukaryota > Fungi > Ascomycota > Eurotiomycetes > Onygenales > Ajellomycetaceae > Emergomyces > Emergomyces orientalis. The sequence continues at coordinate 1,259,403 of MOWL01000046.1, forward strand.
AGGCGTGACTCAAGCCAAGCCCCTGGTTGCGATGGCATGTCTCGCATATGTTGTCTCCACGAAACTAGGCCTTTGGTCTGTCGCTGGCGCTGGATTAACATAACGAATTCCGGCCAGGCCAACCTCCTCAGGATGCATATCCATGCCAACGGATTTCAACCTTGCGTCCCCCCTTAGTAACTCCGAAATCACTCCCGGGTGCACAACGTTCAACACCACCATGAGGATCCACATCAGCGCCGCGTCGAAAATATAAAGATAAACCTCATGCCGCAAGAGGGTGCCGTCAGCGCCCTGAACATACTCAGCGACTCGAAAGATGGAACGGATCATGATGAGGACGGAGACCACGTAGAGAGAATAGAGGTATTTGCGCCAAGAGACCTGGACGGAGAGAGATGCTGTTGTTGGACTGGCGGCCATCCGACGGTGAAAGATGACAGAGACGATGATGAAGAGGCCGAAAAAGATAAGTTGGATGCACAGGCCGACGATGATTATCTTTTGGCCTAGCGAGAGGTTCGATTTCGTACCGCTAGCCATGATACCACCGCCTACATTTGCCGTTAGCTTTATCCATATATTTATACACTCGTCCGGAGCCATTTGCACGAAATAGGCGCCTTAGGGTAACCCTAAAATTTCAACAGACAATTACGTACCGGCACCTTGGACAACGAAGGAAAGGATGTCGCCAGTGACGAAAATTTTGGTCATCCAAGTTCGTCGTATTACCGAAAGTTTTTCTCCGTGAAGAATGGCAATGATGCGCCCTAGTTCCATGTAAATCGACGCTGCAAACAGAGCCGGTGCGAGTAGTAGGAATAGTGACTGGATAATGTAAGGGGTATCTGCGAATATAGGCGCCTGGGTACTCGAGACAACGCGTGCGCCGTATCCTACAACTTCAACTGAACGGGATATGAGCAAAACTTGCAAAGTCCAAAACCCCATAATGGCAATGTAAACCACTCACAGATGCCCCCAATGACAACAGGGATGAAAAACCAGACACGTTTCTTGACAAGTTGGAAGATATGAAATCCAGTTGATGGTAAAAACAGTACAATGAAGATTATTGCTGCGGCCTTTGAAGGCGTGTATTTGTAAAAGTCATGGAATTCCTCTTCAGCCATTTTTTGTCGGAAATTGTGAGAGAGCTGCAGTTCACGAAACGAAGTAGAGACGATGAAGTGTAGAACTCTTCCTAAATATACATATATGTAGAGAGAAGAAATATGCAGAGAAAGAGAGCGCGGACAATGGGAGATCTAGGAACAATCTCTTTTATATTAAACAGCAAAAGACATAGCGATGTTGACAAGAATCAACACTTTTCAATAAAATAACAAACACGTAATGCAACCTGCTCTGAAACCGAGCCAGACCCAAACATCGCCTCCTATTGATTACGTCTTGCGCCATCTCACTTGAATTCGGACTTTTATCCTGATTGTGAGTTCTTGCTCTCGGATTGATTTCCGCGTTGAGAATCTTCAATTCAGGGGGAGGGCAAACAACCTGTTGGCGCTTCGGCATGAGAGTCTGACCCAGGTTCTACCTGGGTAAGGTTTCGGGTTGATGAGATCGTGTTCGGACACTAGACCAGATACAACCTAGTCCGTCCTGGCAACCCGAGGGCTGGGCAGGTCACATGGTCCGAGAAACTCATAGATAATGTGCATTATATCCTAACTAAACTAACTAGTGAACACGCTGGCAACTATATAATGGGGGACACGTGACTATGGTAGCCCTAGTATCATCCAACACCCCCCCATGCTAGGGCGCCCCACACCTCTTGCGATGAGCCATCCCGACAGGTATATCGCGATCACGCCGTCCTCTCTTCACTCGGCGAAGAAGAGGCCTCTTTCTACCTCCATAGCTTCCACAGGCTCCTCCCAAGAGCTCCCCCCGGCCCCAACCGACGCGCCCAGAGACGCGCCCCAGAAAGAACCATCCGCCACCGTACAACAGCAGGATAGGCCTGACACCGCCCCAAGCCTCCCCTCCTGGGAGGGACCTACTGCTACCCTGATAGCTAAGAATCCTACAGACCTGACAGCCTATAAGCTAAGCATGCTTCTTGGTCATGCAGAAAATGCATTCTCAATCACACTTGCCCAGGTTCTTGAATACTGCAACCAGATCTCTGCACTAATTGAACCAACACTTCTTCTTTTCGAGACAGCTCACCCCATACAAGACTCTGCACTAAGACAGGCCCTTGGTAATGGTATTGCTAAAGCTATCCAAGGACATACCTACCCTCAAAAAGACCCTCATCTTAAGACATATGCCTCTTCCGCCGCGCCAAAGAGACAATCTCTAGAAAAGCTCCCTCAAACTGTTCCCGCAGTTGAACAATCAGACAAGAAACAGGTCATACAAGCCTCTAGACCCATTCTTCAAGGATCCGCTGACAAACGCGTGATGATCAGACTAGCAGTGAATCACTCAGCTTGAGACTCAGACTCTCAAGCCATACAGGAAAGAGTCCGCGCTCTACTACCAGATCCTATCTGAATCACTGATGTCTGGCACTGTCTCTCAGGCATCACCCTGGCCACCTCCTCCCCAGCCAACGCCGCAGCCGTGCTTGAAAGAGCCAGCCAACTCAAGACCTTCATAGAAGACTGCCATGTTGAATGACAAGAGTCCTGGGTCACTTTTGTAGTCAGCTCAATCAAAAAGTCTACTCATTGCTTCAACAAAGAGAATGTCTCTTCAATTTCAGTCACAGATAACATGCTTCTCTCTGAAATACGCGGAGCTGCACACCAGGCACCAATCATGCAATGTAACTGGACAAGAAAATCTCTGAACCCTAATATCAAGAAAGACTACATCTGGGTCAGAGTTCAGGCCTCCAGAGCTCACCTCTTTCCAAACAAACTATGCCTCTTTAGCCGTTCAGTAATGATCAATAGAATTAAGAAGTCCCCCAAGATTTCATCCTGCAATAGATGTCATGGCTTTCACATGGAGAGGAACTGCACGCGCCCCCTACACTGTCAGACCTGCAGTAAACTTGCTTATCTGAGTGAATGCCAATTCTCATCTCAATGCTGCAACTGCTGCAGTCCTCACCCTTTCTCTAATGTAGAGTGTCCTGCCAGACCAAAAGTAGTCTCAGGACAACTAGAACATATTCCCTGTAGACAACTACACAATATCTGTGAGACAGACAAGAATGTTTTCTCTCTATTACATCAACTTCTCATGCAAGAGAAGACTCATGAAACTGACTCTTTCACTTGAAGCTGTTTCTCTTCATCAGTCTCAAATACTGTTCTAAGCTCACAAGCTAATCAGGCAGACTCTTCTACTCAAAGAAGTTCAAGCAATATCTTAAGCCAGAGCTTCTATCTATGAGTACTGAACCACACTGAAACTCTACACTGATCATTTTTCAAGTCAATGTAGATAAACAATCAAATGCTCATGATATTGCTCTCTCACTCACAGATGAGAAAGAGTGCAATATTATAGTAATTCAGAAATCATGAATTGTTAATAATCTCTCTACTCATCTCTTAAAAAGTCATTTTTCATATATTCACTTCACCCCTCTGTTCTCAAACTGGCCCAAACGCCCCCGAGTTCTTCTATATATACACTGTGGCAGAGCCCTAGCACCCGTCCAAACCCTAGCAGACATATCCAGAGACCTACTCTGTGTCTCTATTAAAATCTCCAGACATAAAAGAGCTAATATCTACAATATCTATAATGCTCCTGCCAGCTCTACAGACCCAGGCCAAGGTCTTCGGGACTTCCTCCATCTCTCTACAGATTCCAACCCTGCTATTGCCCCATGGCTTGTTGTAGGGGACTTCAATATCAGGCATGCAGATTGGGACTCTACAACTGGCCACAGACTGCAGAATGAAGAAGACCTACTCAATCTAACTCTCTCACAAGATCTATAACTTCTAAACTCAGCAAACAGCCCCACTCATCAGAGAGAAGAAACTCTTGATCTATTCTTCTGTCTAGCTGATGCAATCTGCTGTGTTGCTTCAGAGCTGCACTTCATCTCAGATCATGAGACTCTACTCATCTCTATAACTAATCTTCAAAACAGACCTATAGCTGACAAGAAACCCAGTCTTGTAATATACAATGTAGAACATTTTCTACAGCTTCTCTCTTCACTTATCTCTCTAACATCTCTGAACATTGAGAAAGAGACTCTAGACCTTGTTAAGTCTCTTCAACAGGCACTATTAGGCTCTTGCCCCTCCACGCAAGGCGCTCAAGGCCACCGGGCCCCCTGGTGGACAGACACAGTTAGAGCTGCAAGATGCAATTTCCACCAGACTCACAGACTTGGCTTCTGCATTGAAGAACAACAACTCTTCCATAAAGAAATTAGAAAGATCAAGAAAGTCTGAAATCAAAAATGAATTGAAGAAGCATCATCTCTTTCAGAGATATATCAAATTGTCAAATGACATAAATATCAACCTCAAGACCAATCCCTCTCACTAAAACACATAGATGGGACTCTAGAGCAATCTCTCACAGGCAAAGCAGCCCTGCTCCGTGATACCCTTCTAACTAGACAATTGAATGCAGAGGACATCCCCTCTGATACACCAGTTGTCCCAGAATGAGATATTCAATGGGCATCTATCACTAAAAATGAAGCCTTCCGCGCTATCTGCCAGACCCCTAGCACCTCCCCAGGCGCTGACGGGGTCCCGGCCAGATTTCTGGGGACTGCCTGGCCAGCCCTAGGAGAGCGCATCACACAACTCTTCCAAAACTGTATCAACAAAGGAATACACCCGCAAGCCTTTAAAAAGGCAGAGGTAGTTATTATATCAAAAGCAGAGAAGCAGAATTGTACTCTTTCAAAATTCTATCACTCAATTGCACTTCTCTCTTGTCTTGAAAAAGGACTTGAATGTCTCCTTGCCAGACGACTCTCATACCTTGCTATATGTTACCAGATTCTAGAAAAAGACCAATGTAGTGCAGTGCAGTGTCGCTCAGCAACAGATCTCACCACAGCACTAGCCTGTGATGTACAAGAACTCTGGAATCAGAAAAGACTTGCTGAAATCATAACACTAGATGTCAAAGATGTCTTTGACAGGGTTCTGCGAAACCATCTAGTAACCCGACTTAGAGGGCAGAGCTGGCCCACCTGCATTGTCAATTGAGTCAAATCCTTTCTTCTCCAAAGAACTGCTAGAATTCAATTAGACAACATTCAGTCAGACATTTTTTCTATTCTCTGTGAACTTTCACAGAGTTTCTCAGTCTCTTCTATTCTCTTTTTACTCTATCTTGAGCCTCTCCTCCGGCTCTCCAAGGGCCGCTTTGGATACGCCAATGACATAGCAATTCTAAAAAGTGGAAGAGATCTGGAAGCAGTAGAAGATAAACTTCAAAATACTCTAAGAAGCACACTGAACTGGGGTAACAATAATGATATTCACTTTGACTTGAATAAAACAGAACTACAATATCTATATAGAAAAAGAAACTATACTGAATCTTCACTGCAAGTAGAAGATTGCACTATTACTTCAAATGACACTACTAGATGGCTTGGAATATTCTTTGACAGAAAACTACAATTTAGAGAACACATTCACTGGGCCTGTATTAAAGCCAGAATAATCACTCAACACATCAAATCTTTTAATGAGGTCTTCTTTGAAATCTCAACTCTTCTACTTAGACAGACAGTTCAAGGCTGTGTCTTCAGCTCTTTATTTTATGGAATAGAAACATGGCTCTCTGAACACACATTCAAAGAGTCAGTCAGCAAGATTCAGATCATTTTTAATCTAGCTGCAAGAGCAGTTCTTTCAGTCTACAAAACAACTCTGATCCCAGTCCTCCTTCGGGAATCCGGCTGGGGCCCTGCTTCAGCATGGCTCGAGTGAATACATAACAGGCTCACAGTCAGAGTGACTGCTGCAGACTCATTGCACTCTCTCTGCAGAAGGTGGTCCACCTCTCGCTTTAAATGGATTCAGAGAAACATCAAGATATTAACATGCTCTACAATAACCTCTTCACCGCCCTGGAAGCTCCTCTCAGAGGAAGACTGAACACATAGAGCTCAGGAAATTGACACAGTTGAATGAGAGAAAGGCCCCACCTTCTTCAAGAACTGACTAAATAAGAATGTCTCTTCACTAGACATAGTAGTCTACTCAGACGGGTCAAAGAACCCCACTGAACAGGCTGGCAGAGACTACTGTCTATACTACAGGCAGACCTCTCTCTCTACATTTGGTAAACTCCCACTAGGCTTCACCGCGGAAGTATATGATGCAGAGGTTCTAGCTGCAGTGGCTGATCTCCAAGCTGCAATACAACACTCTTTTGTCACTTTTGCCAGAAATATTATCATAGCTCTTGACAATGAAGAGGTGGCTCTCAGACTACACTCTCTTCTTTCTACAGATACATCAGCTGCTGCATTTAAGGAATTCCAGGATCTCCGGGACTCCTGGACGAGTTCCGCCTCTAACACAACTAGGCCCCGTCAGATTATCATCAGATGGTGCCCCGGCTATGCAGATATCGAAGACAATGAAACAGCAGATAGATTAGCAAAACAGGCTACACTCATGAACTACACATCTCAAGAAATAATCATTGCCCAGGCAAAGCTAGCCACGCGAGAGCTCTTTCAAACTGCTGTTGAGAAGTACTGATTCTCTCTCCCAAAAAACCCATATCTTGAGCCTAAACCACTCATAGATATATGTCCCCCATCAGAGCTCTCCCTCCCCCGCCAGCATCTCGGCTCCCTACTTGCAGTGAGAACAGGCCATGAAGACTTCACCATCTATCATGAAAGATGGAACCATCAAGACACACTCCTTACATGTGCCTGTGAATGTAAGAAAACACCAGAACACTTCTTCTTCTGCTGAAAAGAAAGAAGACTCAGTTAGTTTGACACATCATCTTCATCACTCTGCACAAGCTCAAAAGAGACACTTAACTGAATACTTAGTACTAAGACAGAAGCAAAATTCAATATCAGTTCTAAATCTGTAGTCACTCTTTCTATCTCTTTTCTATGTCATCTCTTTTCACTCACTTTTCTTCTTTCTACTTCTACATTCACTATATCTCTTTCTCTATTACTTCTCTCCACACCCAGGCGACCCCCACTCGCTCAGGCCTTAACAACTCTGCTTTGAGGTCCCTGCAACCTCATATGTACTGGTGCTCCACCCCAGCTGCACCCCAATCAGAACCTCCAGGAAGGAGGATAATGTGTAATATACAATACAGTAGGGCTTCGGCCAACTAGAACCCGTCAGGCAGTAGACTAGCTACTGCGCTGGCGCGCCTGATACCCCTAGGGAGGTTCTGTGGCCGAGGCAGTCTGCTTAGTCAGCCGCTTACGTGTCTCCAGGCGTTAAATAATTAATAATAATAATAATAATAGTTTAGTTAGAATATAATGCACATTATCTATGAGGTTATGAGGCCCTCTAGTACACTGCGTTAGTACTATTGGTTAGTGTGTATTGGTTAGTGGTTTGAAGGGAGACTAGGTCCATTCCTTCGCGTACTATTGTTCGATGGTTAATCTACAATCGGGCAGTGCACCAGATTTAACGAGAGAGTACGTCCCGCCGAATAGACATATGCAGACGCCTGATAACGAGGTTAGAAACAAGAGCGGGTCTTTGCCGACACCTGCAACAGTTCGCCGGAGGCCTATGGAGGCTCGTGAGTTAACATCGGAAGGATCAGGCAGTGAGTTTGAAGACCTGATGTCCGATCACTCAAGCTCCGGTCAGCGAGACCGGGAGGATACGGAGACTGTCTGTATGAAGCTGGAGATTGTGAGGCTTCAGCATGAGATTGAGAGAATGAGAGTCAATAGAGATGCAGGCTCTATGAATGATGATCTGAATGCAGATGTTGTGGACTATCTGCAGCAGAAGAGAAAGACACCTTCTATTATGAAGATCATTAAGCAGTTTAAGCAGCAGGTGGGACTGATTGCATAGCCTGTACGACTTCTTGGTTTTGCAAACTATTCAATGTGGAGAGAGAATGTTCTTCAGACTGTTGAGCATTCTGAAACTAGTGATATTCTAGACAATAAGGAGGTGGGTCCTGCTGAGGGGGCTAGTGTCTGCATGCAGCGGCTCTGAAAGGAGAGGAATAGTTGGCTCTATGAATATATGTGGTCTTCTATTTCTATGCAGGCAAGGGCTCATTTTACATTGTCAGGGGATAATCGGCTATCTGCTTATATGCTATGGTCTGTGGTTGAGGAGACCTTTGCTGAGAGGCCAATTGTACAGTGAACTAGATTGTATGAGGAGCTCTTGATGTTAACAGCTGCTACAAAGAGATCTAATTGAGCATTTATTGAGTATTTGCTAGCCATTAGAACTGAATATATTCACATAGGGTTTTCTGCTCAGAATTCCATGTTCTTTGACCGATTGCTCATGGGAGTGAGTAATAAATGGGCGACCTTCATTAAGAATTGTATGGATGCTATTGAGAGAGATCCCACTGCTGAGCCTCTTGAAAATGATCTTCTAGGCCTATGCCGTGATATAATGATGAGATTGCCCATGGGGGAACCCTCTAAGAATTTCTCTAAAGCATCAATGAATAATGCTCAAGAGAGTGAGAGTCCTGGACAGTCTTGTGCAGCAGAAGAAGACTCTTCTGAAGAGACTAGATGAGAAAGAAGACATTGCTATAATTGTGAGAAGATTGAGCATATAGCAGCTAACTGCAAGAAGAAGGAGAAGAAAGATGAGAAGAAAGATGAGAAGAAGAATGAGAGACAGATCATAAAGAGTGCTAAGAATGATGTTAAAGACAGTTCTGCACTGATGCATAATGTAGTGAAGCAGTTGTTTCATACCACGGAGAAGACTAGCAGTGGTGCGAGCACATGAATCCTAGACTCTGACTCTGGAGCTCATGCCACGCCCTGCAGAGAACTGGTTACGGGGAGTTCAAAGGCTTCCAATGTTATACTAGAGATGGCGGATGGAACTATGGTCCCTGCGTCAGCGGTTGGCACGGTGCGTGTGCCTGTGGATGGGGCGGACGTACAGTTGAAAAATGCTCGCTATGTCCCGAACTTGGAGGTCAATCTTATGAGCTTTGGCAAGCTTGTACGAGAGGGGTTTACCTTTAAACAGATAACATATGAGAATATGCACTCCATTCTGGTGATCTCTCCTGACAGGATGTTCAGTTTTACAGCTGTTTTGAATGACAAGGATATCTATGTGGTGGAAAAGCCACCGGAGGTACAGGATTTGATTCAGTTTGCGATGCTGAATGGCAGGTTTGACACTGTGAATGTGATGAGAGAACAAGATGATGACTCTCTGCTGATGCTGTCTAGTGAGACTGTGTGGTCAGCTATGAAACTGTCAATATTGCAATGACATTTAAGGCTAGGCCATCTCAACTCAATGAATATTGTGAAAATGGCGGCGGATCCTCGCATGGGGATGTTGATTGAGGGATCCAGGACTTTGCCCTTTTGCAAGGTCTGTGTGCAGGCTAAAATGACTCGTCCTGTGTTTGAACCGATGACACGGGCTATAAAGCCTGCTATGCGTCTCTTTATAGACCTCGCTGGAGGAGGTCGTACGTTGTATAATGAAGATGGGGTTCCCACGTCTGGGGGGGCGAATTACTGGATGAGTATTACCGATGATGCGACTAGGTATAGATGGGTTATACTCTTAGCCTCGAAGGCAGAGGTTACAGCGAGATTGAAGGTCTTTGTTGCGTCAATTGAGGCCACTGCTCAGCGGCGAGTTGGAACCTTGCACTGGGATGGCGGTAGCGAGTTTAAGAGTGAGGAATTGAAGGCGTTTTGCGTGGAGCAAGGCATCGTCTATGAGATGACTACTTCATATACTCCGCAGTTGAATGGTCCCGCGGAACGTACGAACCGCATTATAATTGAAAAGACAAGAAGCTTGCTGTTTGACAGTGAACTCTCTAGAGAGCTCTGAGGAGAAGCAATGCAGGCAGCTGTTATAATGATTAATATGTCTTCTACTTCCGCTAAGCTTTACGGCTGTAAGGGAGGCAGTCCGCTGACTCCTTTTGAAGCCTGGATGGGGATTCAGCCTGCCGCTGGCTGGCTGCACAGATGGGGATGTAAGGCCTACAAGAAGAATCTTCAGGTTACAAATAAGCTTGCAGACCGTACAGATGGCAGGGAGTGGCGGTTTGTGGGCTATCAGGGCCTACATCAATATCGACTGTGGGATCCTGTTACAAAACGTTTAGAGATTGCTCGCGATGTGGTTTTTGATGAGAACCTTACAGATAAGACAGTTGTTAATGTGATTATGCTGGTGTCTAAGCTGAATGATCTCCCGCAGGAGTTGAATGTGCTAGATGCACTGAGTGGATGGCAGCATGGTCTTTTGCGGCGACTTGCAAAGAAAAAGCCATATGTTATGAAGATGCTAGTTAATGGCGAGCTTGATGAGGCTATCGAGCCAGCTTATCTTCTTAATAACGAGATGGATCTTCTAGAGAATGAGGAGTGTGATAGCTCTGCCACTAGTGAGGTGCCTGTTCTCAGTACTCTTACGGATTGTCCGACTACTCTAGCTGAGGCTAAACGGAGCCCTGATTGGGACTATTGGCTGAAGGCTATGAAGAAGGAGGTTGAGATGTTTCAGGAAAAGAAGATCTATATTGTGATTGAATGAACTCCGGATATGAATGTTCTCACTGGCAAGTGGGTGTACGACCAGAAGTTTAATAACAATGGTGAAACCATTCGTTTTCGTGCACGATGGGTGGTTAGGGGCTTTCTTCAACAGGAAGGTGTTCACTATACTAAGTCATATGCAGCGGTTGTTTTGGGTTCTACTACTAGAGGCCTGTTCGCGATCTCTGCAGCTCAAGAATGGGTGTTGAAGTCGATTGACTACATCTCTGCATTCCTGAATGGAATACTGCCGCAGCATGAGATGATTTATATGCAGCTCCCTACAGGTGTTAAACATGGTAGAGGGGGACTGGTTGGGCTGGTACGGCAGAGCCTATATGGCATGAAACAGGCTGCGAGAACATGGTATTTTGTTGCAACAGAGCACCTGATCTCTTTGGGCTTTCGTGTCTCACCGTACGATGGCGGATTTCTATATCATCCCATTTGGAAGGTCTATTTAACGCTGCATGTGGATGACTGCCGGGTTACAAGACCTGATGAGAATGAGTTGAACTGGGTTCTGGCTGAAATAGCAAAGAGATTTGAGACTAAGAGAGTTGATGAAGATAAGCTGTACTTGGGCATGGAGGTTAAATATCATGAGAATGGTGATTTAGCGGTCACACAGAGCCGCTATATTGATGAGATCTTAGAGAACTTTGGCATGAATAAGGTCAATCCAGCTGGCATTTCTATGGCGGTGGGTTTGAAGCTTGAGTTCTCACCAGATGAGAGTGGAGGTCTAGACAATGATTTTACAACTACTAGATATCGTCATGGGTTAGGATCTCTTCAGTATCTGGTTACATGCAGTAGGCCTGATCTGGCTTTCGCGGTCAACTATTTATCGCGATTTAATGCACGGCCGAACAAGGCGTGCTGGGCGGCCTTAAAGCAGGTTCTACGGTACGTTAAGAAGACGAGGCGAGTGGGCATTCTTTATAAAGGAGAGATTAGTGAGGATGGATTGGCTCCTACAGCATATTGTGACTCGGACTGGGCGGGAGCGGATCCCCAGTTTAAATCAACTTCGGGCTATGTGATCATGATTAATGGAGCCCCTGTGTCATGGCGTTCGCAGCGGCAGGCCTCTACGGCTAAATCTACAACGGAGGCAGAGTATATTGCTGCTAGTGAGGCTGCTTGCGAGTTGATATGGTTGAATGATATGTTGCATGATGCCGGTTTACTGCAGGAAAAGGGGCGTGTACGGTCCAATCTTCAGGTTGATAATAGAGGTGCCATGGATCTTGCTAAGGGAGAGTCCTTAACGAAGAGATCTCGCCATATAGAGGTTCATTATCATATTCTCTGTGATCTTGTGGCTAAGGATGAGGTGTGCCTTCAACATGTGGGCTCAACGGCGAATAAGGCCGATGGCTTTACGAAGCCACTAGCGAGGCCTGCGTTTAGTGATTTTGTGCGAGAATTGGGCATGAGAGAATGTGCCTAGTTCTATCTAAAAGTTATGTGTATTTAGTGTGTTTTTTGATTGATTTGAGGGCAGCTACTAGGTGTGCCGCCGTGCTCTGGGGCGCCCTAGCATTATTATTATTATTATTATTATTAATTATTTAACGCCTGGAGACACGTAAGCGGCTGACTAAGCAGACTGCCTCAGCCACAGAACCTCCCTAGGGGTATCAGGCGCGCCAGCGCAGTAGCTAGTCTACTGCCTGACGGGTTCTAGTTGGCCGAAGCCCTACTGTATTGTATATTACATGTTATCCTCCTTCCTGGAGGTTCTGATTGGGGTGCAGCTGGGGTGGAGCACCAGTACATATGAGGTTGCAGGGACCTCAAAGCAGAGTTGTTAAGGCCCGAGCGAGTGGGGGTCGCCTGAGTGTGAAGAGAAGTAATAGAGAAAGAGATATAATAAGTGTAGAAATAGAAAGAAGAAAAGTGAGTGAAGAGAGATGACATAGAAAAGAGATAGAGAGAGTGACTACAGATTTAGAATCAGTATTGAATTTTGATGAAGAAGAAAGTTTTGAAGCATCAGCTAGCAAAGAATTTTGCTTCTGTCTTAGTGCTAAGTATTCAGTTAAGTGTCTCTTTTGAGCTTGTGCAGAGTGATGAAGATGATGTATCAAACTGACTGAGTTTTCTTTCTTTTCAGCAGAAGAAGAAGTGTTCTGGTGTTTTCTTGCATTCACAGGCACATGTAAGAAGTGTGTCTTGATGATTCCATCTTTCATGATAGATGGTAAAGTCTCCATGGTCTGTTCTCGCTGCGAGTAGGGAGCCGAGATGCTGGCGGGGGAGGGAGAGCTCTGGCAGGGAACATATATCTATGGGTGGTTTAGGCCTGAGATATGGGTTTTTTGAGAGAGAGAATCAGTACTTTTCAACAGCAGTTTGAAAGAGCTCTCGCGTGGCTAGCTTTGCCTGGGCAATGGTCATTTCTTGGGGTGTGTAGTTCATGAGTGTAGCCTGTTTTGCTAATCTATCTGCTGTTTCATTGTCTTCGATATCTGCATAGCCGGGGCACCATCTGATGATAATCTGACGGGGCCTAGTTGTGTTAGAGGCGGAACTCGTCCAGGAGTCCCGGAGATCCTGGAATTCCTTAAATGCAGCAGCTGATGTATCTGTAGAAAGAAGAGAGTGTAGTCTGAGAGCCACCTCTTCATTGTCAAGAGCTATGATAATATTTCTGGCAAAAGTGACAAAAGGGTGTTGTATTGCAGCTTGGAGACCAGCCACTGCAGCTAGAATCTCTGCATTGTATACTTCCGCGGTGAAGCCTAGTGGGAGTTTACCAAATGTAGAGAGAGAGGTCTGCCTGCAGTATAGACAGTAGCCTCTGTCAGCCTGTTCAGTGGGGTTCTTTGACCCATCTGAGTAGACTACTATGTCTAGTGGAAAGACATTCTTATTTAGTCAGTTCTTGAAGAAGGCGGGGTCTTTCTCTCATCTGACTGCATCAATTTTCTGAGCTCTACATGTTCAGTCTTCCTCTGAGAGAAGCTTCCAGGGCAGTGAGAAGATTATTGTAGAGCATGTTGATATCTTGATATTTCTTCAGATTCATTTAAAGCAAGAGGTGAACCATCTTCTGCAGAGAGAGTGTGATAGATTCACAGCAGTCACTCTGACTGTGAGCCTGTTATGTATTCACTCAAGCCACACTGAAGCAGGGCCCCAGCTGGATTCCTGAAGAAGGACTGGGATCGGGGTTGTTTTATAGACTGAAAGAACTGCCCTTGCAGCTAGATTAAAGATGATCTGAATCTTGCTGACTGACTCTTTGAATGTGTGTTCAGAGAGCCATGTTTCTGTTCCATAAAATAAAGAGCTGAAGACACAGTCTTGAACTGTCTGTCTAAGTAGAAAAGTTGAGATTTCAAAGAAGATCTCATTAAGAGATTTGATGTGTTGAGTGATTATTCTGACTTTAATACAGGCCTGGTGAATGTGTTCTCTAAATTATAGTTTTCTGTCAAAGAATATTCCAAGCCATCTAGTAGTGTCATTTGAAGTAATAGTGCAATCTTCTACTTGCAGTGAAGATTCAGTATAGTTTCTTTTTCTATGTAGATATTATAGTTCTGTTTTATTCAAGTCAAAGTGAATATCATTATTGTTATCTCAGTTCAGTGTGCTTCTTAGAGTATTTTAAAGTTTATCTTCTACTGCTTCCAGATCTCTTCCACTTTTTAGAATTGCTATGTCATCGGTGTATCCAAAGCGGCCCTTGGAGAGCCGGAGGAGAGGCTCAAGATAGAGTAAAAAGAGAATAGAAGAGACCAGGAAACTCTGTGAGAGTTCACAGAGAATAAAAAAGATGTCTGACTGAATATTGTCTAATCAAATTCTAGCAGTTCTTTGGAGAAGAAAGGATTTGACTCAATTGACAATGCAGGTGGGCCAGCCCTGCCCTCTAAGTCAGGTTACTAGACAGTTTCACAGAACCCCATTGAAGGTGTCTTTGACATCTAGTATTATGATTTCAGCAAGTCTTTTCTGATTCCAGAGTTCTTGTACATCACAGGCTAGTGCTGTGGTGAGATCTGTTGCTGAGCAACACTGTACTGTACTACATTGATTTTTTTCTAGAATCTGATAATGTATAGCAAGGTACAAGAGTTGTCTGGCAAGAAGGTATTCAAGTTCTTTTCCAAGACAAGAGAGAAGTGCAATTGAGCAATAGAATTTTGAAAGAGTATGATTCTGCTTCTCTGTTTTTAGTATAATAACTATCTCTGTCTTTTTAAAGGCTTGCGGGTGTATTCCTTTGTTGATACAGTTTTGAAAGAGTTGTGTGATGCACTCTTCTAGAGCTGGCCAGACAGTCCCCAGAAATCTGGCCGGGACCCCGTCAGCGCCTGGGGAGGTGCTAGAGGTCTGGCAGATAGCATGGAAGGCTTCATTTTTAGTGATAGATGCCCATTGAATATCTCATTCTGGGACAACTGATGTATCAGAGGGGATGTCCTCTGCATTCAATTGTCTAGTTAGAAGGGTATCACGGAGCAGGGCTGCTTTGCCTGTGGAAGATTGCTCTAGAGTCCCATCTGTGTGTTTTAGTGAGGGAGATTGGTCTTGAGATTGATATTTATGTCATTTAATAATTTAATATATCTCTGAAAGAGATGATGCTTCTTCAATTCATTTTCAGTTCCAGGCTTTCTTAATCTTTCTAATTTCTTTATGAAAGAGTTGTTGTTCTTCAATGCAGGGGTCAAGTCTGCGAGTCTGGTGGAAATTGCGTCTTGCAGCTCTAACTGTGTCTGTCCACCAGGGGGCCCGGTGGCCTTGAGCGCCTTGCGTGGAGGGGCAAGAGCCTAATAGTGCCTGTTGAAGAGACTTAACAAGGTCTAGAGTCTCTTTCTCAATGTTCAGAGATGTTAGAGAGATAAGTGAAGAGAGAAGCTGTAGAAAATGTTCTACATTGTATATTACAAGACTGGGTTTCTTGTCAGCTATAGGTCTGTTTTGAAGATTAGTTATAGAGATGAGTAGAGTCTCATGATCTGAGATGAAGTGCAGCTCTGAAGCAACACAGCAGATTGCATCAGCTAGACAGAAGAATAGATCAAGAGTTTCTTCTCTCTGATGAGTGGGGCTGTTTGCTGAGTTTAGAAGTTATAGATCTTGTGAGAGAGTTAGATTGAGTAGGTCTTCTTCATTCTGCAGCCTGTGGCCAGTTGTAGAGTCCCAATCTGCATGCCTGATATTGAAGTCCCCTACAACAAGCCATGAAGTGATAGCAGGGTTGAAATCTGTAGAGAGATGGAGGAAGTCCCAAAGACCTTGGCCTGAGTCTGTAGAGCCAGCAGAAGTGTTATAGATATTGTAGATATTAGCTCTTTTATGTCTGGAGATTTTAATAGAGACACAGAGTAGGTCTCTGGATATGTCTGCTAGGGTTTGGACGGGTGCTAGAGCTCTGCCATGGTGTATATATAGAAGAACTCGGGGGCGTTTGGGCCAGTTCAAGAACAGAGGAGTGAAGCAAATATATGAAGAATGACTTTTTAAAAGATGAGTAGAGAGATCATTAACAATTCATAGTTTCTGAATTACTATAATATTGCACCCTTTCTCATCTGTGAGTGAGAGGGCAATATCATGAGCATTTGATTATTTATCTATGTTGACTTGAAAAATGATCAGTGTAGAGTTTCAGTGTGATTCAGTACTCATAGATAGAAGCTCTGGCTTAAGATATTGCTTGAACTTCTTTGAGTAGAAGAGTCTGCCTGATTAGCTTGTGAGCTTAGAACAGTATTTGAGACTGATGAAGAGAAACAGCTTCAGATGAAAGAGTCAGTTTCACAGGTCTTCTCTTGCATGAGAAGTTGATGTAATAGAGAGAAGACATTCTTGCCTGCCTCACAGATATTGCATAGTTGTCTACAGAGAATATGTTCTAGTTGTTCTGAGACTACTTTTGATCTGGCAGAGCACTCTACATTAGAGAAAGGGTGAGGACCGCAGCAGTTGCAGCATTGAAGTGAGAATTGGCATTCACCCAGATGAGCAAGTTTACTGCAGGTCTGACAGTGTAGGGGGCACGCGCAGTTTCTCTCCATGTGAAAGCCATGACATCTATTGCAGGATGAGATCTTGAAGGACTTCTTAATTCTATTGATCATTACTGGACAGCTAAAGAGGTGTAGTTTGTTTGAAAAGAGATGAGCTCTGAAGACCTGAACTTCAATTCAGACATAGTCTTTCTTGATATTAGAGTTCAGAGATTTTCTTGTTCAGTTACATTGCATGATTGATGCCTGGTGTGCAGCTCCGCGTATTTCAGAGAGAAGCATATTGTCTGTGACTGAGATTGAAGAGACATTCTCTCTGTTAAAGCAATGAGTAGACTTTTTAATTGAGCTGACTACAAAAGTGATTCAGAACTCTTGTTGTTCAACATGACAGTCTTCTATGAAGGTCTTGAGTTGGCTGGCTCTTTCAAGCACGGCTGCGGCGTTGGCTGGGGAGGAGGTGGCCAGGGTGATGCCTGAGAGACAGTGCCAGACATCAGTGATTCAGATAAGGTCTGGTAGTAGAGCGCGGACTCTTTTCTGTATGACTTGAGAGTCTGAGTCTCAAGCTGAGTGATTCACTGCTAGTCTGATCATCATGTGTTTGTCAGCGGATCCTTGAAGAATGAGTCTAGAGGCTCATATGATCTGTTTCTTGTCTGATTGTCCAACTGCGGGAACAGTTTGAGGGAGCTTTTCTAGAGATTGTCTCTTTGGCGCGGTGGAAGAGGCATATGTCTTAAGATGAGGGTCTTTTTGAGGGTAGGTATGTTCTTGGATAGCTTTAGCAATACCGTTACCAAGGGCCTGTCTTAGTGCAGAGTCTTGTATGAGGTGAGCTGTCTCGAAAAGAAGAAGTGTTGATTCAATTAGTGCAGAGATCTGATTGCAGTATTCAAGAATCTGAGCAAGTGTGATTGAGAATGCATTTTCTGCATGGCCAAGAAGCATGCTTAGCTTATAGGCTGTCAGATCTGTAGGATTCTTAGCTATCAGGGTAGCAGTAGGTCCCTCCCAGGAGGGGAGGCTTGGGGCGGTGTCAGGCCTATCCTGCTGTTGTACGGTGGCGGATGGTTCTTTCTGGGGCGCGTCTCTGGGCGCGTCGGTTGGGGCCGGGGGGAGCTCTTGGGAGGAGCCTGTGGAAGCTACGGAGGTAGAAAGAGGCCTCTTCTTCGCCGAGCGAAGAGAGGACGGCGTGATCGCGATATACCTGTCGGGATGGCTCATCGCAAGAGGTGTGAATGGGGATGATCCTAACTAAACTAACTAGTGAACACGCTGGCAACTATATAATGGGGGACACGTGACTATGGTAGCCCCAGTATCATCCAACAGAAACCCTAACCCGAAAACCCCTGCCCAGACAATCAAAACCTCCCAGATGCGGATGTAAGGGAGAATTTTGTTGCCTGCGCTCGAGTGGAAATGGCCAGAACAAAGCTGGAACGCGATCTAAAATTAGAATTTTAGGCGCTATTTGTTAACTTGACTAGCATGGATTGCGATTCTTCGCCTCAATCGAACAATGGAGGAGAGAATTCGATTGCGAGGCGGTTGGCAGTTTCGGGGAAGGGCATGAACTGGCCACCCGAAAGCCTCCCAACCAGCCCCAACGTCGCCTTATAACCCTTATAGCCATATCAGGTCGTCATCTTCTCTGTGGGCGGCACTCTGGTGATCCGCACACATATAGCTGTATTGGCGGCCGTTTCGCATGAACATGCGCCTGGCATGCTTGTCGTACAGGTTGGGTTGTGATTGCCAACGTCGGCGGCGTCATCGGGTAGAAAATTTGTTGTTTACTTAAGGAATTTGCCCAGTATCCACTGGCTGCTGAATCACAGGGCACCATTGGCATCAATAGTATGCGATGATCTGACGTTGAGGCTGTCATACCTTGGTGGGTCCCCAAAGCGCCGTGCCAATGAGGCGTTCAGCGAGGAAAAATAAAAAACCAAAAAACTTGTTGGGGGTACGGCGGTTCTATTCTTGCTATCATCTCCACGATGGGATATCGACTTCAAAGACTTTAGGCAGATCAAAGGCCGTGCGATGTACAGAGCAGTTATGGTCAAAATATAGTGGTTTAGTTTGGCAATCTCCAACAGGCAGAGAACAAAGTGGTTCGGACCCGTTTCACGAAGAAAAATTGTCCCGAATATGAGCATCATGAAAGAATGATCT
This sequence comes from Emergomyces orientalis, assembly GCA_002110485.1. Classification (NCBI taxonomy): domain Eukaryota; kingdom Fungi; phylum Ascomycota; class Eurotiomycetes; order Onygenales; family Ajellomycetaceae; genus Emergomyces; species Emergomyces orientalis. Next base: position 1,278,288 of record MOWL01000046.1, read on the forward strand.
ACGGGCTCGCAGGGTGCATGAGGAGAATTGTAATTTTCTAGAGCATGTGGATTGTTTTCCTTGATGCCTACGTTTACGTATCAAGCAATTGTAATTCACAGGTTGGCATTTCCTGAAATAGTAGCCCTCGAAGCAAACGTCGGGGGAGACGGGTCAAGCGGGCGCTGGAGCCAATTTACCATCCTGCGTGCCGCAGTGATAGGGTTCAAGCCGTCGGCTGCGCACATGAAAGAAGTGTTAGAAGTGATGACGAAATAGGAAGCAGTAAGGAGGAACATACCGTAACCGATGAACGGCCTATGGACCCGGTATCCCATCATTTCGACGATGCGTCGCGGGATCTCTGTGATTCTTCGGGGGTCGACTGCAAGGATTTGGTTTTCGATTGGCCGGATCTGTGGCGGATTGAAAAGTCAGTAGGATTATCGCAATGGGGAATGAGGTGATTTCCTTACGTAGGGCTGGCAGTATTGGACCGTTGCGCTTTTCCGTGGCTTGGAAGAGTTATTTGGTCCGCCACAATGCCACGTCGTGGCAAGGAAATAGACGACGCTTCCTGGGGGGCAGACCATCGGGACGCTCTGTTCGTACTTTGGATGCCAATCGGCACCCCAGGTATGACTACCTGGGATGATGCGTGTAGCGCCATTCTCGGCAGTGAACTCATCAAACGCTTTCAAAGCAGTAGATCAGTGAAATCTCCTTGTCGCGGATATTAATTTAAACGGCATACCAAGAATTATCGCAGTACCCAGCGGCATACGGGGACGCGGGACGTGGCAGAAGCCGTCATCTGTATGCTTGGTGATTAGTTAGCCATCAGCAACCATAACGTATTTCACCACTTTCTCGAGCACTCTGTATTGCCACAGTAGTCTTAGTATGGGAAGGGGCCTTGTTTTGTGTGTCTTGTTCATCTTACAAGTCACCCCCCATACTAAGGCTAGTGGAGTGGTACAAAATGTTCGAGAAAGCGGTGAAATACGCTATCATCCTTAAGTTCGCAGGCTTACCGTGATGCAAGTCCTGGTTGGCTTCTCCGGGATTTATCTGAATGGTATGAAAGGCACTAATATTGTAGCCAGTGTCCAAAAAGTAGTCGTTCAACGCCAGGACACGAGGAAGCATAGCAAATTTGTCAAACGCTCTCGTCCTACCACGGCACGAAATACACGAAATACACATTAGTCTCAACCCCCAACGGGTAACCATGACAGTGATAGAAATCCGTACATGTACATACTTGTTCAGTAGCGAGTATATCCGATTCGTATTAAGTCCTTCAAAAGGGTTCCGACCTTTGATCGGATTGGAGCCACTCAGCCGGTCGATTTCAGCCTTTGCTGCGTCTGCGTCTTCCTTTGTGAAGCATTTCTCGAGTACGACGTAACCGTGGCGTAGACAGTGCTCCACGTTGGCGCGGTCGATGGGATCTGCGGGCATGGGGGCTTTCATGATACCCAGCGCCTGAAGCTGCGCATCCTGTGCGGGTGCAGGCATGGTTCAAGCCAATTTCCAGGTTAAATAGTGGAAAGGAAAGCGGTCTTTATTTAGCTGGACTGCATAAGAATTAGAATTGTGATCATTCCATGCCGTGCTGAATATGACAGAAACCAAGATCATAATAAATATGAGAGCAGGCAGCTGCGTCTGGGTAAAAAATGATGTAATTGGCACAGAATCATGGTCTCCCCGCATCATATCAAGCATCAAGATGCTCGATTTCAGGGCACTTTTTACCTCGGCAACCCGTTAATACCAACAGGTCGGCTCGAGGCAGTGCTCTTAGAGTCCTTGTTGAGCCACAGAACATCTGTGGCCGAGCGGCTGTTTGGCAGACCTATACAAAGGCATGGGAACGTAATGTGTTGGTTCAGGATTCAGTTAGCGCATTTTGTTGTGTTACCACATGACCTATATCATCTTATGAGTGCGGTTTCAAAAATGATTAGAAGATTATAAGACTATTGTTCAGTATCTAGATGAATGAGAAATAATCTTTTTGCGAATCTGATTGATAGCTGAAGCGGACTATGGTGATAATATTTTTGTAGATATCAGTCAGAGTCGAAGCAGTCAGGAATCATATATGCTTCATATTTTCAAGTTATTTGAGCGATCATAAGCGCTCCCGGCAACATTTAATACAACTGTTTCACAAGGAAATGAATCAAATGAGCTTGCGAAGATATTAAACATTACATTAAAAGTGTTTAAGGATCTGCACCTCGGCTTCATTAATTTTGAAAGTGAGAATTCAATAAAATGTGCTGATGCATTTGCTCTTCAGCCCGCTTTCTTTGATCCCATTAGCAGGGGCGCTGATAACTGGAATGTCGGCTGTCGCTCGGCCAGAAGGATGTCCGGAGTGCCTACTAAGGGTTTCTAATAAAAGTGGGCACGGCAGTTTGGCGGTCTAATAGCTTGGCTCAATCTACGACTCTGTTTACCACGCAGAAAGCCTTGTTCACTAACTCTTAACAGCCAACAGAATGAATTCAGCTGAAGAGTTTAATTTCATAGCTTTACAAATTTGAGCGACTCGAGATATATGCGAATAGAAAGCTTTTTATAATTTTTAAAAAATAATAATAAACTCTGAAATCAAATGTTCATTGATTGAGATTTTGTAGAATAAAACAAAAAATGAATGCTGAGCATGACAGTTTTGCTGTCAATATATCGTCACACTGCAAGAATGAATTGATATATTTGTTCACTACAGAAGCACTTTTCACTGATGGTTTCTTCTTATTGAATTCATGTTACATGCACGATCTCGAATATATCTAAAACTCTAATAATGTACAGTAACTGGTTTTTTTTATTGAGAAAATGTTGATTTATGATGAATCAACCCACCATTGTCGATTGAATACTGGCATGCACTTGACCACTGGCGGAGGCTTCTCCTGCCATTCCACCAATTCTTCACTTTTGTGATATGCAGTGGAATTGTGCACGATGTTGTGAACATACCCTCGAGCATCTTTTGCTTCTCTAGCAGACGCATATTCGTATGCAACATTCACGGTGGGCACTACCAGAATCTTCCCCTGCCCTATCCTCCACAAGTCTTTGCCAAGCAAAGTCGGCTCACCCATGTAGCACTCGCCTGGGCCTGAGCTGCGAAAGGAGACCATCCGTTTGATAAATGGAGCCGCATCAAGCGTAACCATTCCGCCCCAGCATGAGTAGACCTGCAATGGAAGTGATTTTTCATATCTACGCGCGCTCAGAAGATCATCGAAGAACATATCTTCAGCTAACCAGTGCTTTGCATCGTGTGAAATCTCGAAGAATAGATTGCCCGACATCGAGCGGGAGACCCAAGAGTCGTAGAATGACGATGCCTTGCCGTTCCAGTCAAATGCACACGTCATTGCAGCCGATTGTAGTCGGTGTTGATGTACTAACTCTAGAATGTCCTCTGGGCAAACAACAATGTCATTTATGAAGATGATGATGACATCAGAGGCGAATTGGTTGAGTCGACGGCTGTACCAAGGTCCGTTGTCCTCGAACAGCGGTAGAAGAGCCATATTGCGGAGCTCTGCTAGAGCGGTGATTCGGTTTTCGCCTTCGGCCAAAGGGTCCCTGGAACTCCGAGACAGAAAATATCGGGCCCCAAGGGAGTTGAGTTCGCTCTTAAGGCTAGCAAGGATCTCGTATGTTCCGTCAGTAGACCGACCCTCCACGATAGATAGCGCGCAGTATTCGGGCCCAAGATGTCGGATTACCTCCATGATCGCTCCCATGAGCGGGAGAATGATGTGGACGGCTTGATGCAGGTCCAAAGCGAAGTAAAATTGGATTTGCGAGCGGGCCAGGAACACTGGTTGGATACGCAAATACTCATACCGTCGGTCGATGGTCGCAGGGCAATCAAGTTTTGCAGTTAGATTCATGTCGTGGTTCATGATACTGCACTTAAACTCATGAACCTCTTCGTAGGTGAGAGAACGGCTCTTTCCCATGATTGAATGTATATTTTCAGATACATCGGCTGGGTTGAAGCCAGCGCATGACCCTGTAGTATTTTCGATTTCAATGCCGTTGTTTGCCGGTGTGGATGGAATCACTCGACCTGAATAGACGTAGATTATTAAGGCAAGGAGTGGAATTGCAATAATGAGCTGCAGTAGATGCTGCAGAAACTGTCTGTTCATTTTCAATGTAATGTTGCGTGAATCAAGAAGCAGGAGCGATTGATATGACAGTCATCGGGGAGACAGTGACTCCATGAGCCAAGAGGTATTCATTATTTGAAGATTTCAAGACCCAGACATTGAGAGACAGAATAGAAGAATCCTGCTGCGTGCAAGTTAAGCAAGTTAAAATGGCAGCTGAATTCGATGTCCGTTTCCCAACCAACTAAGCTCTATAGTTAACAAGCGACGGCGGGTGCCTCACACGGCCCTTCGGCTTGATAAAGTCTATGTATGGCATAATGATGAACAGGCGTATCATTGGGCGTGTTCAGAAAAATGTTGAAAAAGGGTAGTTTGATTAATGGCAACAGCAGGAATTAGAGATACATGGCCAGCGAATGTGTTGGGCAAAGGTAGACGTATGTCCGATATGCAGCGGACTTTTGAAAATTTAGGGTTATCTGCTAAGGCTAAGACGCTTCCACAGCGAAAACTTTATTTCCTGCCTGTTAATTTTTGACCAATCATTGATTCATAAGGCAAGAACGATCAGCGTGATTAAGCCACAACGCTGAGGTGTCAAGACTAACGTATTTCACCACGACCTTGGGCCGCACTATGTATACCCTAGGCCACCGGGTTACCACTAGGCCAATTCAGTATGGAAAAGTTCCTCTAAGCCTAACAAGTCAAACGCGGAAAGGTACCTTCTCATACTAAATTAGCCTAGTGGTACAAAGTGGCCAAGGCAATAGTGTGGCCCAAGGTCGTGGTGAAATACGTTAAAAGCGCAGTTTCAGATGAGCACATCGCCGTGTACTCCATACGGAGGTTCCTTTCAGAAGTTCATTGTCTCACTAGTGAGCTATCTGTATTCTCAAACTACAGACATTGATTAGTAATACTCTATTGTAGCCTATTCTTCAGCGACTGCTGCTCAGCAATTTAGTTAACTAAAGTTTAGGCCATTCAGTTTAGATGAAGCCTATGAGGTTTCAGCCGCATGCAACCTTACAAAATAATAATGTACTAGCGCGAACAAATTTCTGAGACGCCCGACTCTATAGATAGTATCTGTTTAGCTGAGAATCGACCACAGAAGTAAAAGCTTATCGTTTTTACTTTTCACGTTAAAGGCCTGGCGCGGCGCTTTTTGATAAATTAACATATTCCATCACAAACAATCACACCACTAACATAATCAGTATTCTTCTGAATTAAATAATTTTCTGAATTACTTTTTCATTATTTTATACCTTTATAAATGTTGGAATGGGCGAAGGTGGTTGATTGTTGGAAGAGCCAGCTAGTGGGTGACTATCTATGGGCGAGAGGTCACGTGGCCTACCGGAGAGGGAGTATGCCAACGCCACCCCTGGCCACGAAGATCCTCTGGGAGATTACCCAGCACACCTGAATATTACATACAAAATTCGCCTAGCTATCTCATTGATATTATGCCATTTCCATGCTCAAATCCTTATTAAAACAGTCCTTATTTCATGCGAATTGGGACGCCGTAGCTTGGTCGATATAGCGGCCGATTAGTGGCACCCAATCTTGAAATCAAATAATCATCATATCCTTCATATCTTCGTACTACTCATATCCTCGCGGCTCTGCTCACAGTCCTGCCTTCATTATATTCTCTATATTCAATGCTTCCACAGCGTTCTTGTAGGCGTTCTCAGAGGGATAGAATGATGATTTCGGACATTTGATCGCGGGTAGTCCCATATTAGATGACCCGATCGCGGATAGGCCTTTGTTGGAGGGAGAGAAGTAGAGGAGTTCAGCTTCACTATTTGCAGTATCTGCCATACGGCCATGCTTCTCATTGAAATGCTTAATGAGGGACTCATTCATTCGCTGCCACTCAGGGGACTGGTTTTTGTAGTTCTTGAAGTAGCAGTCAGTTTTCATGTGACCAAGTCTACCACACCAGTGGCTTCACAGAGCTTCAAATCTATTCTTGAAATCTTTGAAGAGAGATTCTTCATGAGAATTGATCATATTGGTGTATAAGAGAGTCTTGGCCTTGGCCAGCATCATTTCTCTGGCTAACTGAAATGCTTGCTTACTGATCATGCCAGCAGCAAGAACCTGTGTATAACTGTTGACTACTTCAGTGGCATTATTGCTCTTGTCTGAGATAGCTGTTTCATAGATCTTGACCACTTCACTAGCATTATTACTACTAGTATTGACAGAAGTGGCAGTCCTTGAGTTCTTTGATTTGATGGCAGTGACAGAAGAAGTAGGTATATCATCTTTATTTTTCTGCTTTCTCTGAAATCTAGAGATTTCTGAGTCTTTCTGAAATACATTCATGAGTTCTTTGTGACTGTGAGATTGAGATCTTGTAATAGAGTGTTCAGTAGCTGACTGAGAAGATTCATGTTCAACTGATATTTTTTTTGCTTTATATTCAGAGCTTCTGAGGAGTGAGATGCTTCAGATGAATATAGAAAAGAGATTAAATTATAAGATTTAATAGAAGTTTCTCTATTAAAATAAACAAGAGAGATTTTGAATTTCTGAATCATCAGACATGCTTACACTGAATATCTAGTGATGACACATCTTCTCAAAAGAAATAAGAAAAGAAGAGCTTTTAAAAGAAGAAGGTTTAACATGTGAAAATGTCAAAGAGCTATAACCTGTTGGAATGAGCGAAGGTGGTTGATTGTTGAAAGAGCTAGCTAGTAGGTGGCTATCTATAGTGGGCGAGAGGTCACGTGGCCTAGCGGAGAGGCAGTATGCCTCGGTTGGGAAGGTTGAAGATCCCATTGTGATGGGGCGCGGGCGTACACTTGAACGTGGTGCAAGAAAACTTGATCGTGGTTCTAGCTCGGGCCGGAAAAACAGCTCGGCGTGGTTCTAACCTTGACCCATGGCATGGTTCCAAAGTTGAACGTGGGTGCAGAAAAGTGGGTCAAGAGCTAGAACCACGATCAGTTTTCCTTGCACCACGTTCAACTGTAACCCGATGGGGGGCTCGCTAGCTAAGATATATACAGAAGATCACGTGTGGTGGGGTGAATGCCCGGCAGCCACGCGGGAGGCAGCGTACGCCCAACAGCAATAAATAGTTAAATAGTAACAATAATAATTATATAAGAAAAATATGTATATTAACTAGTTATATTAAGAATTATTTATAAATTGACCTTCACAGTGTGACGGGTTACGCCCGATTAGTAGACCATTCCGCTCCGCTTCCGACAGTGAATGCTCCACCGTTCCCCGCCCCGAACCATGTCTATATATTCTATAAATCCCTGCCTCCGCCGTCATACGCTCTGATTTTCACACTTCTCTCCTTGACGTCTTCTAATTTGTTTAATGTGCTCCATGTTAGTACTGACCTTTTCAGCGTAGGCCCGTTACATACAATCTAAATTGTATACTAGTATTTATTAATATTATATATAATATATTGATTTTTAAACTTTTAGTATATTTTTCGAAGTTATATATAAGAAATGAATTGAAGCCCATTTGATCAGAGTGCCTTTGAACTGATAATGTATCACATTCACTGTCAGTCATGTGCATAGATATAGCATTAAAGATTGTTATTTCGTTCTGACGTTTTGTGGAGGAGAGCAAAAATTGCAGAAGCAACTAAAAAGAGTTGTAATTGCTTGCTTGGTTTCTGTCAAGCCCCCTGCTGCGGCTGCTGTCATTGTTGTAGCTCGTAAAAGATACCTTGTTGGGTGTAGTTATGCGTCGTCACTGTCTTGGCTCTCGGTGTTAGCTAGTTACAGATATAAAGACCAAGTTGCAGCACGGACGTCAGCACAAAGCCCCAGCAAAGACGCGAAGCCCTCTAGCTGGCTAGCTTGGAAACTTTATTCTGGGCAGTCAGTGCCTGAAATTGTTTCCGCAAGTTCACAAACTCTCTTGTCTGTGCTCAATCTATTAGCAGGTCTTAGACATTGTGAAGTGAAACTGAGTGAGCGTACAAGAAGCCCTTCTCAGAATGTTTACAGTCAATAAAAATCATTTTCTTCAGACTTCAAAGTTACATAAATGCAACAACCTAGATTAATCAATATTAGCTGAACAGTGTGATCTGAAAACTGTTATTGCAAAGAGAAGTGGGTAAAAATAAATAGTAATAAGAAAGATGAAAGAAATCAAGCAACAGTTCAGAGTTCATCTGTAACATGACATTGCCAAAACAATTGAGTGTATGGAGGATCACCCACCGAACGCTCGCGTATTTTTTCCCTTACAAGAGCATCAGATGGCGTCAAACCCCCCTTAATTTATCTTCTTTATATTAATTTAATTCAAGCAAACTATGCCTGCAATTAACCCGAAATTCCATTTTTATTGATGGTTCAACGTTGCTCATAATGATGGGTTATAAAATACAACTCTTTTTGAACCATTCTCTAAGCTCAACCTTGAAGAGACCATTCAGTCGCACTTAATACTACTTCATTCCGTTTTCTAAGTGAACAATTTGAATCCACCAGGGACGCCCTTCTGGAATAGGCCTTCTGAATCATATTTCTTGCTCACTTGCTGCAACTTCTGCTTGTTCTCTGCGCCGTATGAGCCGATAGGGTCCTGGAAATTGAAGGAATAGTTCATATATTTGAAGTCGGCCTTCTGGTTCCGTGAAACAGCTTCCTTCTCCACCTTCTCAAGTACTTCTTTCATCATACCTAGAACGATTTCGTCATCGCTCTTGTTCTTCCAGTATGTCAACAGGAGCAAAGAGACAAGGGGCCCATCCGCGGGATCCAAGCCTAGCGAGTTACCGCCGTGAAGGGCCGATGTCTTCAACAGAGAGACTGGGTAAGGTTGTAACGTTAGAGAGCAGACGAGGCCTTCGAGTGATTTGACAGGGTCGAGGGCTGAGGTATAGATTTCGGCCGCTGCTTGCAGGGTGGCGACATCGGCTTTTAGTGTTGTGTTCATGTACGCACATCTTGGTTATAAAAATCAGTCTTGCGTTCTACGGAGAAGGAGAATTGGGTGGATACCTCTGAAGATCCATGGCATCCGAAGCTTGCTCTGAGGCGGATTCCTTCAGGCTTTGTATCCGCATAGAGTTAAGCTGATCAACTTGTGGTTGAATTGCAGTAAATGGCTCAAGCACAGGCGGTCTTTCCACGGCTTGGGTATAATACACCTGGTTCTGACACATGGTCTGACCAAACTGGGCAGCATAGCCAACACTGATCATGAGGTGAGTCTCTTCGGTTGCGTCTGGATTTTGGAGCTCCTTAACCATAGCCTCAATCTGAGTGGGGAAGCTGGGCTCGAAGTAGTAGACACTGCCGCCCCAGAATGGTCCTTGGTTGAAGGTTTTCATATCATACTGAGTAATCACACCAAAGTTATTTGCACCACCTTTCAGTGCAATCCAGAGATCGGAATTCTCTTTAGCATTCGCATTAACGATGGCACCAGAGGCCAAAACGATTTCGTAGTTGACGACATTATCGCACACGAAACCCTCACGCGAGGAGAAGATGGAAAGACCGCCTATTCGAGTTAACGATAATTAAATAAATTAAAAAAATAGTAGCTTTATACCTTGTAGTGCTAGCCCCCCAATACCACTTCTCCCAGATCGGCCTCCAGTCACACCAACTCCCTTACCATCAAGTTTCTCATAAATCTTGCTCCAGCGCTCACCGGCAGCAATTGACACAATGCCATCTTTCAACTCAACCCCAGTCAAGAGACCCAAATCCAGAGTAATGCCATCTTGAATATTCGCACAGCCCGGAGCGGGTTGCTGCCCACCCCCACGAATGGCGAATTGAGCCTCACCACTAGTCGCGAACGGTTTGATAGTCTGCAGGAATGTCGATATCGCTTCTTTAGTCTTGGGCCGGAAGATGTACGCTGGGGTAAGATCACTCTGTATTGCGGAGAGATATGACTTGTTGAGTTTATCAAATTCTTCTGTGCCTTGTGGGATGAACTTCTGGTCTGGAAGAGCCTGTTGCAAGGCTTTGATAGCTTGAGACATATTCATTATTGGGAATAATGAAAGTGGGATAGTGGACTCGGCCTACAAAGCGGTTGATAGAAATTAGAAAAGAAGGTATCAAATGACTCTCTCAAAAGTAAAGGTGAAGTGAACAGGCTGTAAGCTCAGTTAAGATGAAGAAATTGTTTTGGAATTTTTGAGAGAGGAATTGTTTTGAATACAAACATGGGGTTAGAGTTAACGGATGCATGTGTGCCTTAAGGTGATGACACCTCAGGGAAGTAGAAAGTACAGAAAGTAGAGAGAACTCATGTACTTATAATATTATTTGTAAATTACTAGAAAAAGAATGGAGAACAGAAAAGAGAAAGAAAAAACTTAGAGTCTTATACTATTATATTTACATGAATTCGTTAATTCAGTTTTGTTCAGACTGGAAGTTCTAGAAATCTAATCACTGCTATGAAGTTAAAAGGAGTCGACAATTTGAGCAAAGAAGGAAGATATTTAGGCAACCATGATGCACCGCTCAACGCAGCAGCTGCAAGTCCTATGACACATTGCAGCAATCAAGCTAACGCAATAAAAGGTCACTCTGTTTTGAGCTCCGAAGTCCGATTCTGCCCCTTCCGGGAGGTGCGCATCCCTGCATCACTATTAGGCTGAAAAGGGAAAGGATTTTCTCTCTCTCTCTCCCCCTCAGAGTCGCCAATTAGAGAAAGACAAGTGAGGAGGCGGAGTTTCCTTAACACATGTTGTTATAGTGGTGTCTCACGACTGCAGTCTTATCTGTCCTCCACCCCCGCTCCCACACTTCAGCAGAAAATGACATCCACGACCACGTGTTCGTTCTTCGTGGAGACTTTTACTACCACTGATGTTAGCGGTCAAACATTAAAGGCCATTCTTGAGTCTAACGCCATTCTGAATGTTTTTTTCGACGTTTGCAATGATTCAGATGCACTGTAGTATGCACACTTCGGGGTTAAACTGGGCGGTATTCATGACCTTCTGTTTATGAAGCTAGTGACATGAACATTTCCGAAAACCTATGTTAAGAGGCTATCTTGTTGCCTTGAGAGACAGTGGAATCTACAAAGTCTTCAACACATGACCTCTAGAGAATGAGATAATGGTATAACCGTGCCAAGCAAACTCACCACCTCTCATTAGTGAGTGCGCCCCACTGCAATGTAATATCACCGCAAAGGTAATATTTTGAGAACGCCGAATTTCAAAAATTCATCATTAATCATCATCACATCTATCTATAATATAAAAATCATCTATATACTCATTAGAGAGAGTAGAATTCATCACAGATTAAAATACATTAGAATTATTGTGTTGTGATTGATTCATGACAGTTCTAGTAAGTTTGATTTCAATTATCTGTAGAGCTTTATTATACTCTTTTTTTAATTTCTCTGTCTTGTGATTGGTGATCTTGCAATTTGTGTCTTTAATAGTGAGAACCCCCTCTATTTGCACCTGCCTGCAGATGAATTTGATGAGCTAATATCTATTCACTTAATAGTGGTCAGCTAGCTCTCTCTTGCAGTGCGTGTTCAATTCTGCTTGAATTATACTACTCTTAAATATCTTATTCAAACACTTGATTAAATCTGATGTAAGTGAATTCTTCATATCTTGTATAGTCTTCTCTGTCACTTCAATTTGATGCTGTAGTTTCATAACCATATTTGAGAAAGTCAATTGTGAAGAAACAGTTAATAGTTACTTGTTGTAACGGGCCTACGCCGAAGAGCTCGGCACTAATATAGGTCTTATATAACAAAATAGAAAATGTTAAGAAAGGAAGAGAAAAGAAAGAGAAATTCATTGAAGACAGAGATTTATACACATACACAGTGAAGCTCTGAGCGGAGCTCTGGGCGGAAGAATAGAAGCTCTGATAAGAGGGTTAGTTCAGGAATCGGAGCTTTCGGAGCGGAGAAACCATGGAGTGTACACTTTCAGAGACATAGCAGAGGCGTAGCGGAATGGTCTATTAATCGGGCGTAGTCTGTCACATTAGCCCCCCCTTTCGCAGAGTGAGGGTTAAGTGGTAGAGTTGTGGGCGCGTTGTTCCCATCGTTCGAGGGCCGCTGTTTCAGACAGCACGGAGCCTGGGGTCCAGGTCAGGCGATCATAGTCGACCCATTTCACGAGGTATTGTCGGCCGCGGCCACAGGGTCTTTCATCTAGAATGTCTTCTATCTCTCATTCAAGTTTGTTGTCTTCTCCTATGATCCCTAGCGGTTGCCAGTCGGACGTCAGTTGAGAAGGGAATGGGTCGGTGACAGCACAGTGCAGCAAGCTTGTATGAAAAATGTTGTGGATCCCAGACAGAGTGTTAAGACAGTAGTTGTGGCTGCCTAGGACTTCCACAACTTTGTATTTCGCGTGGCGGTAATCTAGCGTGTGTGATGAGTGTGTGGTTCATATGTTTCTGAGGTTTAACCACACAAGGTCTTCTATCTTATACTGTTCAGTGGGGTCTTGTTGTACATTAGCTTCATCTTCTTGGTCCTGCTTCGCGCTTGCCATGGAGGCTTCTGCCCAGTTGCAGGCATCTTGAAGCTTCGTTACTATATTGTCCGCGATTTGGACTGGGTTGTGAGGATTCAGTGTGAGCTGCATGAGTTCTAGAAGATCAAGTATTTTCATGTGATAGTCATGTGTAAGAAAGAATGAGCTCATGCCTGTTGAGACCATGTCTCGGCCGTTAATAGCAACTTTGGCGTGCAGAAGGAGGTCGTGCCAGTCATTCTGTGAGTAGTTGCAGAACTTGTGAAGGTAATTCTTCACTGTTTGAATCATTTGCTCTGACGCGCCATCAGTCTCTGGGTGATAGGCAGTCAACAGGCAGTGTGTGATTTTGAGAATCTGGCAGATTCTCATTCAGAGAGCTTCTATGAATTGGCAACCTCAATTCAATACTATTGACCTTGGTAAGCCGTGCATTCAGTAGAATGGGCTTTGTAGAAAGGCTTTGATGACTCATTCAGCATTCATTTCCTTGCAGGGTTCTAATATCACACTCTTGCTTAGTTGGTCAACAATTACCAACATGTTCTTACAACCATTGCTTTCGGGGAGGTCGACGGCGAAATCAATAGCTACATTCTGCCAGATTCTGTCAGAGATGTCAAGCGGTTTGAGAAGTTCTTTTCTACAGTCTTTTCATGAGATGATGAAGAAACAGTGATTACAGTTTCAGATAAAGTGTCAGATACTGTTTGATATCTCAGGCCAGTAGAATTCTCAGGAGATCATTCAGTATAGTTGTTCACAGCCTGAGTGGCCAGTTATACGCGAGTTGTGCGTTTCTTGCATGATCTGAGTGCATAGAGGTTCTGATTGTGAGACTCAGCATCAGTCACAGAAGTGAAGAGTGCTGTTGTTGTCAACTGAGTATTCTGAAATGTCAGTTCTCACGCGTAGTTCTGGGGAAAATCAGGGTGCTCCTTGATGTACATTCTTGATAAGGAGTTGGAGAAGTTCATCTGTCAGAGCTGAAGTACACCATAGTTCATCAAGTGACATTTCAGAAGAGGTGGAGGGAGCTGAGATGTCAGAGGTGATTCATAGAGAGAGTATCTTAATCAGGGAAGCATGAATCATGCTGTGCACTGTCTCGTCCTGACTAACTAATATCTTTGGGTCTAGAAGTCGGTGTTCACAGTTGATTCAGCAGGCATTCACTGTGTTGGAAGGCATATCCTGTTCTCGTCGTGAGAGGGCGTCTGCCATAGAGTTCTGGCTATCAGAGCAGTAGTGTATCATGAAGTGAAAGTGGCTCAGTAGTTTGAATCATTGCATCTGTCATTTCATTAGCTTACAAGTAGTTGTGAAGTGCTTGAGATTCTTATAATTCATGATTATTTCAAATTTGAGTATGCTGTGAAGTTCAGAATCTCATTCTTCTAGACAGTGTATAATTATAAGAAGTTTCTTGTTGTAGATCTCATAGTTGCACTCAGCAGGGTTCATTTTCTTGGACATGAAGGTGCATGGTCGTAGGACACCTTCATCATCATACTGTAGTATAGCTCCACCAGTAACATAATCAGAGGAGTCGGCTTCTACAACTGTATCACAGTCGGGGTTGAATGTTATTAACAAGGATGTGCTGATGAACATCTTCTTCATATGTATGAAGGCAGCGTCGGCATCTGCTGACCAGTGAAACACTGAATCCTTCCTAGTTAATTCAGTGAGTGGTCGGGCGATATCTGAGAAGTTTCATATGAACTGTCAGTAGAAGTTGACAAATCTGATGAAGCTATGCATGTCTTTCACAGTTCATGGAGTCTCTCATTCAAGAATGGCGGAGACCTTCTCAGAATCCATTCAAACACCTTTGCCAGCTTCTATGATGAAACCTAGATATTTTGTAGTCTTGACTTCAAAGTCACATTTGTCAATGTCTATCAGTAAGCCTGCTTCTTGAAGTTGTTGTAGAATCTTTTGTATGTGTTCTTGGTGTTCTCTTCAGGAACTGTCAGTGAAGATGAGGATATTGTTCAAATAGACAGATGTGAATTCATCAAGAAAGTCTTGTAACACTCAATTGATGTACTTCTGGAACATGCTCGGGGCGTTAGCTAGTCCAAAGGGTGTGACTACCCATTCGAAGAGGCTGTATTGTGTCTGAAATGCTGTTAATCACTCATCACCTTCTGCAATGCAGATCTTGTGAAAGGTGGCGACAATGTCCAATTTCGTGAACCATTGAGCGCGTCTGATACAAGCAAGGGTTTCATTGATAAGTGATAGTGGATAACAGTCTTTCTTTGTAAGACAGTTCAATCCTTGATAGTCTACACAGAATCGGAGTCCCCCGCCTGGTTTCTTTGCAAAAAGGATTGGGGCTGCGGCAGATGAGTTACTAACTCGTATGAACCCTTTATCTAGTAGGTCGTTGAGGGTCTTATGAAGGAGGAGGAGTTCGTCTCGGGACATGTTGTAAAGGGGGCCTCAAGGGGGTTCAGGGTCCTTGCCATCCTTCTTCTTGAGCTCGATTCAGTGATCTACCCCTGGTTCTTGTAGGGGTGGTAGGTTCTCGGCGTCGTCTTGTCAGAAGACGTCTAGATATTCGTGGTACTGCTGTGGGAGCTTTGTGAGAGGGTCTGTTTGTGTTGTGTGGGCGAGTTTGTCGAGGGCTTTTTTGATATCTGCCAAGCTAGCAGAGTATATCACTACACAGTCCTGTTGTCTGTGATTTTGTTGGGAGTTCTTTCAGAGAAGTTCATAAGCATTAGCAGAAATTTGTGTAAGATTCATGGTATTATGGACATCATTTTCATGCATGCAGTCATTATTAGAGAAAATGAGGCTTCTGTTCTGTGTGTCCAGTAAGACGCCTTCCTCGGATAGCCAGGCGAGTCCTAGCATGAGATTGTAGTCAAGATTATCAACTTTGTACACATAAGTATTCTTGTGTTGATGTCCTCCAACATCTATGTCTAGTTTCATTATATAACAGGTGCAGACATCTCTAGGGCCGTCAAACCCTGCGAGAAGGCGAGGTTTCAGTAAAAGAATATACTGAAGATTATAAAGTCTTATGACTGAAGATTTAATCATTGTGTAATGGCATAGACCACTGTCTACCATGGCATTCATATTATATGTGCTATTTACCACGGTAGATACAAGAATTGCGTCCATTGCCATCTTTTCTTCAAATTGTTGTTGTCTGATCTCTTTGAGCTCCTGTTTGCGAGTTTTCACAGAAGCTAGTCTTTTCCCTGCTTGAATTCTCTGATCAGAGTGTCTTCATAGCTGTCGTCCGAATCTTCTTCCACTATGGCGTGGTTGGCACGGATTGCTGGCAACAGTCTATTCATTGTGCGAGGGGGGAGGTAAGCGGAGCAGCAGTCAGAGGCAATGTGACCTGATCAGTTGCAGTTGATGCAAACCCCTTGTTGGCATCAGTTGGCTGTGTCTTCAGGAGCAATCTCTGAGACTCAGAAGTCTGTTTGGACTGCAGAGACCCTTGCTTGTGTGTAAGCATTGAAGTCTACTCAGTTCATGACATCTGCATTGTTCTTCAGAGCGGGCGTGTTGGCAGCAGGGGTGTAATGTTTCCTGCCACCAGCTTGTATGCTTTTGAGCTTGGTGAGACAGTCATCTAAGGTTCAGAGTTGTATACAAAAAGCTTCATATGTTGAAGCTTCTTCAACACTAACTAGAACTTGCAGTATTTCAAATGCTAGAGCTTTCTTTAGTATACTGATCTTCATTTGGTCCTTTCATTGTTGACCACCTGCTTCTAGGATCTTGGTGTCAAAGTCAGGGATGAATGTCATGAGAGGGGTATTCCTTTGGCAGACACTCTGCAGTCAGTCTAATGCTTTCTGTTGCGCGGTGGTATCTTTGAATAGAACATCAAGATGTTTGATGATGTTGTCTGAAGTACATAGTGCTGGTTCACATGCCTTCATTCAGGGATGGAACTTTTGCTTAGCGCGATCTTTCAGTCAGCCATTGATATATCAATCTTGATTGATTAATGAGCTGATGATGTCTTCATCTATGTTTAGTTTCGTGAGCATATCTAGTCTCCATGATGAATAGAGAGTGAGGTCAGAAGCATCAAAATATGCAGAAGTACTGAAGCGCTTCTTCAGTGATCATGCCGCGTGCGAAGAGTTTATTATTGACTCAGTCAGCATCAGAACTGTAGTTTCAACAGGGGTTTCTTGTTGAATCAACAAGCATTGGATTTCTTCATACTGGTGTTGCTGTTGTTGGTGGCTAGCGTGCATATCAGTCATCTGTTGCTGCTGCAGCTTCAACATTGTTCGAAGCCATGGCAGCATCTTGGTGAAGTTCGCCATTGAGGGTTCACCTGCGTTGTCAGCGGACATGGTTGCTTCAGATGTCAGGACTAGGGGTTCCATCTCTGTGTTAAGGAATTTGTCAGGTTTGAAGAAAGTGTATTCATATGAAAACTTCATACATCTGGGGTATCAGAACTCTCAGGTCTTTCACTGATACATCTCTTTCATGAGATCTAGTTGCAGGGCCAAGACAATTGACAAGCAAGCTTCTTCTATCTAGTAGAGGTTCAATGACTGCTAGCTAGTTGTCTTCTTTATTTCTTACGTGTTATTATGTGTTCGGATAATCGAATAATTGTTCCTCATAAGAATACAATGAATGTTTTCTAAGTGTAATGGGCCTACGCCGAAGAGCTCAGCACTAATATAGATCTTATATAACAAAATAGAAAATGTTAAGAAAGGAAGAGAAAAGGAAGAGAAATTCATTGAAGACAGAGATTTATACACATACACAGTGAAGCTCTGAGTGAAGCTCTGGGCGGAAGAATAGAAGCTCTGATAAGAGGGTTAGTTCAGGAATCGGAGCTTTTGAAGTGGAGAAACCATGGAGTGTACACTTTCAGAGGCGTAGCGGGGGCGTAGCGGAATGGTCTATTAATCGGGTGTAGCCTGTCACAAATAATAATAATAATACTTCATCTTAAAAATGTCATGAATTTCTTGGTTCACGGTTTTCTATCTCAATATCAGCAAAGAAAGAGCCCCACCATGAGCCACATGAGGAAGAGTCTTATCAAAACCATGTTCAAGTTGAGTATTTTATGTTTTTTTGGTGGCTGCCACAGTTCAGAGAGCGCTGAGTCATCAAATAGAGCTTCATACACTGAATAGCTGTAGTCTGTGCAGAGTCTCTTTTTTCACAACTTTCATGCTGAGGACTAGTGTTCATCCATCTCCGCATCTGAACTGATGATGATAGTGTTATAAAGCTCATTGTGAGGACTATCAGCTGACACCATGATTGAAAAACAAGTTTGCCTGAGAAATGTCACTCACTAAGAACAGTTTGTGATGCAAGAAGATGACTTCAGATGTGAGACTGTAGAAAAAAGAATAATAAAAAGCATCAGTGAGAAAAAACAGATTCTTTTATATACACTCAGTTGTTTTTGAGTACACAAAGGCCTCTCAGCAGGTTTCAGTCTCGGCGCATTGTAGAATGAGAAGTGGAAAAGAAATTGAAAGAAAGATGAATTCAAGACAGAAGAAAACTCATATATATACTCAGAGCTAAGAAAGCAGTCATGTGAGCTCAGACTGTGCTGTCTCATCTGTTGAGAGTCAATAAGTTTCTCTGAATATGTGAAGAGAAATAGTATCACAGAGTTTTCACTGATAGTCAATATCTTGAGACTCTAGAAAGAAGCTCTAGAACCAGATGAGTCTGAAGTGAGATAAAGAGAACAATCTTTATAGTCAATGAAAACTGTTTATTCTTTCACTCTGCAGAGAATTCTATGACCAACTTCTTACAGCCTGATATTAAATTGCTCTGCAGTTGCTTGTATACCTCTATGCAACAAGGTACTTCAGAATTGTATCCAGGAATTTGACTCAGTCACTTGAGGGACACTTTCCACAGCTGTATCTATCTTGACAGGCATATCAAGGCAGTCACTGGAAAACCACTCGGATCCGATCCAGAGGGGGCAGTGCCATGCTCGTTGGTATTTCTCCGGCTCCCGCCGAGAGTTTGGCCCCAGAAGTTGCCATCAAGATCGAGCACAACAATGCTGAACTGCTTCAGCATGAGTCCCATGTCTACAGACACCTCAGTGGTGGTGTCGGAATCCCTTTTATTCATTGGTTTGGCATGCCCGCAGATGACTATCAGGTCATGATTATTGATCTACTTGATTCTACCCTGGAGAACCTTTTCATCTTCTGTGACAGAAAATTCACTCTGAAGACTGTGCTTTCATTGACTGAGCAACTTATATTCTGTATTGAAGATATTCATAAAAAGTCTTTTCTTCATTGTGATGTCAGGCCCGACCACTTTCTAATGAGTATTGAAAAGTGTGGAAATCAAGTTCACACTATTGATTTTACACTGACTAAGGAATATGATCTTGAAGGTTCAGCTTGTGAAACACTGAACACTGACACTGCCTGCTTTGCTAGTATCAATGCTTATTTAAGACTGGAGCAATCTTCTTGTGATGATATGAAGACTTTTATCTATATATTGCTGTATTTACTTCATGTATCTCTTCCATGACTAGACCTGACTGCTCTGATAGAGTGGGAGAATCACAATTTATTTTAAAGAAAAAACAGAATATTCTCATCAGTCAACTCTGTAGTGAATTGTCTGCTGAATTCTCTATCTTCTTCATGTACTGTCAATCCCTTTTCATCAAAAAAAAGCTAGACTATTTCTATCTCTGAAAGATCTTCTGTGATTTGTTTGCATGTGAGAGATTTCAGAATGACTATATCTTTAACTGAACAATTAAAAAGTATCAAATGAAATCTGAATCATGATGTGACTGCTCTGAAATACCTCTTTTTCAATTGACCATGATATCAGGTGAAGAATTAGTGCATCAGGCTGCACATATACTTGTCAGCTTTGATAAAGCTGAGAAGAAATACAAGAAGCAGCAGCTCTTCAAATCAACAGAATATTTCACTGATGTATAATGATAACTTTTGAACTCTTCTCATAAAGTTCTACTGAGAGAGTATTATAATATCTTTATAGCTATATAATATCTGTTCACTAATCTGGATCTTCAACAAATTCCCAATAAATATTCATTGCCTGCCAGAATGTGGCAGATTGATATTCAGTTATTTTTGAAGCTTTTAAGTTCACATCTTTCACATACCTGGAATCACATGTTGCTATTCATTCACTATACATATTCTCTAATTCTTGAATTTGTGAAATATCTACCTACTTTTGAAAAAACATGAATTAAAATACATGATCATCTGGCTAGATGCAGAGAAGCTGTATTGAGTGATGTTCATGATAAAAAAATTCAGATCAAACTGATGAATTATATTTATTAATTTTCTTTTCTTTTTTTTTTGTTCAGATTTCTTCATTTATTTTTCTTTTCTTCTTCACTCTGCTCTCTCTGCTTTACTTCCATTCAGTCTCTCAATTCAATGCATGCATTCAATCTGTAATCTACATTCAATATGTAGATCAAATATTTTGGTGTTCACTATCTAATCATTGATAAATGGTTTTTTTTGTATGTAACATTTTCTGATATCAACTTATGAGTACTTTTTCATAGTCACAGAGCTACTATCATCACCTCCCCAGCTCTTTTGCAATACCAAGATAACTGTCTAGTCGAAAGACAGATGATAAACTCTATCAGTTTTGTGAGAAAGAGAATTATTTCCTATCAAAAAATTCTGGAAAAAGCCAAAATGAAGTTTTCTGACACACTTGCATGTAGTTATCACAAGCGGCACCAGTATATTCAACTGGGATCATGAGGAGTCCCAAGTGCAAGATATCCGATCCCTCTATTGACAATTTCCCATCATTAGAGATGAAGTCAATACTTTGATGACACTACATGTTCAATGTTGCTGGGTTTCCTCACTGGCAAGCGTCGACCGAGCCATTACTAAAACTATAGACTTTCTTACCTCCCCATCCGCAAACAGCAACCCCAAAGTGTCAGTTTTCACTATGATCCTGCTGTCCCAAATATCTGTAAGCCCCACCTGCGCTGCCACCTCCTCCCCCAAATATCTTCCAATACACTAACTTCTCCCTGGTCTGGTGCAGATGAGAGCCGGATATTCTTGGACTCACCACCTTCCTCGGATCCTATCATTATTATTGGCATTTCCGGTCAATGTGTCTGATGCGGTGGAAACAGACATCTGCTCCCGACTTAACCTACTTGAAATTCTAGGCGGCTTAGACATGGACGTGTGGATTGTGGGGCGGCGATCAGAGGCTGTTCATATCTGGGCTCCTTATTGTTCCGGAAGGGAAGGGATAGAAAAAGCCACCGGCCTGCCGCGGCCGCTTCTGGATCTGATAGCTCGTTTGTCTAGGAATGACGATGTAGCAGATGAACTCCAGAAGCTCTTGTTGAAATTACCCCCCGAGAGTGATGACTATGCCAGTAATGTTCATCGATGCTTTATCCACACAGCGCTGCTCCAGCTACATAGCCGTGTCCGCCCTATGCCCGACGTAGACCTGCTGATCAAAAATCTGTTGGACATGATGCGTCGTCTTCACGCTGCAATTGACGCACGCCACAATCAACGAGTTCTGATATGGCCGGCATATGGTCGGCTGCTACGTGAGAGAAGTCGAAGATAGGAGCCTTGTCGAAAATACTCTATTACAAGTCAGAATCCCCGATCGCCCATCTGGACTTTTAGCCCCTGAGGAATCCGTATTGGTGATGTTACAGCAATTGTGGGATGAGCGGTTGTTAATTGGTGAAAATGATGCATTTCAGAAAATGCAGGCTCAGTTTCCTGAGTTAGGCCTATGGTAGGCCTGGTGAAGACAGTTTATTCGCCTCACATAATGTGTATAACAGAAAAATAACTATCAATTTAGATCGCGGGCAGTGATACGGCGAGTGAAGGCTGCCATTGCTTGATTTTGGGAACAGTTCGTGGCGTAATGCTCATTTAGGATTGGAGCAATCTCGTCGTGATGATATAGAGTCTCTTGGCTATGTGTTGTTGTATTTCCTGCGTGGAAATCTTCCCTGGCAGGACCTGAGTTCTGCTACAGAGGAAAAGCATAACCTCATCTTGAAGATGACAGGATATCTCCATCAGCCAACTCTGCTTTGGATTGCCTGCCGCATTCTCTACCTTTTTAGAGCATAGTCGATCCCTTTCCTTCGAACAAAAGCCAGACTACTCCTACCTTCGAAAGATTTTCCGCGATTTGTTTGCCGCCAAGTCATTCGACCATGACTGTATCTTCGACTGGACAATCTTAAAGTATAACCAGAAACACGACCCAGCCCGGCATTTTGCACAAAGAGGTAGATTTAAAGTTAAACACAGCTGCTGCCCTCCTGATAGGAATACTGTATACTGAACCAGTTGACAAGGCCATGATTTTGTAAGTACAGGCCATGACATTCTAAAGAATAGGGAAATATTTCGGGGAATATTTCCCTAAGAATGACATCTGGCATGGCCAGGCCACGATGTCCTAGAGAAGAGGGGAATGTTTCCCTAAGAATCACATCTGGCATGGCCAGGACACGGTGTTCTAGAGAATAGGGGGATGTTGCCCCTAAGAATGACATCTGATTGGATAAGCTTGTGCCAAGGGCTGTCTGCGTTGAGCCCTCGCTAGCCGCTCACCAGATCCATCATTTAATGCCTTGGCTTCTGGAAGGTCCTCAGACATCTATGCAGCGCACTACTATATACGGGAGTTTCTACTATTCTCCTTGGAAATTCAGCTCTTCTATGACACAAGTTATTCTTGTATAAATTACTTTCTTTCCACGAGAGCTTCCTCCATCCATAATCTTCCTATCAGTTCTGTATCTATACTGGAGCACTGTGAACGGAACTGCCTGGAATCGAAGACCCATCCTGATATCTAACTGTCTGCGGTCCGGCATTTTTTCCTTCCTTTCTTGGTGATCGGCTCCTTAGAGTGAGAGTTTTTGCAAGTTGGTGTCTCTCTCTTCTTCTCCGATGGCTTTGAACTGGTCTGAGGTCCCCAGGCTCCCTGGATAAAAATCGTCGTCCTGCTGGGGCGCGACCGCATGGGCCCCAATACATGTATGTACAAATTAGAAGTAGCGAGTAGAAATTGTGTTCGACGATCTAATTGTCAAATATCGGAGCGTCCAACCACCTGCAAATCTTCTCCAGAGCATATAAATCATGGTGTTTGTCTGAGGTATGATAATCCTTCATCTCTCTGTCGATCCATCCTTTGGTCCCTCGGCTGGTCCCCAATTTAGCACCTATCTCGTGGGCTGATCCGAAGTCGATCAGGGTTGGCATGCCGTCTTCGTCAACCATGATGTTGCCTGGATTGAGGTCGTTATGGGCCCAGCCAAGCGAGTGTAAATGGTAAATAGCCGACCTGAGGGCCTGCATGAAGGGTTCCTTGTCTATGGACCCAACGTTATTCTTCAGATAGTCGGTTAGCGTGTTGGAGTGACGGTCAAGGACGAGGCCGGTGATACGGCCACGGCGAACTCGGCAGCCGTGGTAGTTGATAATGTTGGGGTGTGGGTGTTCAGAGATTTTCTCCATGGCTTGGGCTTCCTCAAGTAGGCCTTTAGGAATGAGGTTGAGGACGTTATATTCTTGGAAGATATCATATAGGGAAAGGTTTGGGCGTTTGATATAGGTGTGGGGTGGAAGCGGCTCCTGAACCTGAGTGAGCTCCATATTATAGGGAGGAAAAATGTCATTGCCAGAGATAGGAGCGAGAGCAGATGTAAGTTGCAGAAAAGTGATGTTATGTTTGGGAAGATTCAACTTGCCAAAGTAGGCAGTGTCATCGTCATCGATCATTGCAAAGGTAATGTGTTGGAATTCACCAGTTTCGCCAACTTCCTCATGGAAGAAAGTTAGATCTTCCCACGCTGTGATTCGGGGAGGCATGACAGCAGCAAAGCTCTCCTGAGGAGGGGTAGGGGAAGTGCTTTAACACTTTAACAATCAGCAAAGATAAGTTTCCCCTTCTGGAATTTGAATGCTGCTGACATTTACCTTACTTTTCACGTGTTCGCATCTCATACAGGACGGAGCACTAGACGGCTTGACACGTAAAACTGGTCAAAGAAGCTGGGAAGCACATAAAAAACGGAAATACAATCAGAAAGGTTTGAAAATAAATATTCAGTTTATCCCAGCCGCCCTCTTCGAACGGCCTAGCTGGTTCGGCATCGAGTCAATCAGTCCACTCTACAAAGGGGTTTCTGTAATAGTCTACCATGTCGATTACATCCGCCTTCATATCGAATCGGCGTTTTTATTCGCTAGTCTGTCCAGGGTATCTTTTTACACGTAACATTTGAGCCAAGCCCAGCAATGTTTGATAAAGTCTAAGCAGGAGAATGCCCATCTTCCATCAGCCTAGAAGATGTACGGAAGTGTTATCCTGCACAAATTTCTGTGACCCGTCAACAAGAGAAAGCAAGGATGGAAAGCCCGAGCATACGACCTCAATGTAACTACATATGCATGCATGGATTACTACTCGTTCGCCTCCACTATGCTCTGTACCAGTATTGTTAGGGGTTCAGCGCGAGGAGGCATTGTAAGCATTAATTTGATAATGGTTACTGGAAAAACTACTGCAGTAGCGGCTGTAAGAAAAGGATAGTGCTCGGAGCTGCCTCTCATGACCGGCAGGACAGTGTCGGCTCTTGACAAAATAAAAAGCTGTGCACCCTTAGTACGGGTTGTTGGGGAGAAGGGAAAGGAGGAGATCAAGCTTCAGCCGACAACCCTTCGGAGGCCCCGTATCCGTGTACCATGGCCATGCGGTATCTGCCTCAGCTGAAGCAGGTTACGCAATCACCCCTTCGTCGCGGAGAGCTTCCATCAAAGCCTCAACAGTGGGAAGCGGCTTTGAATCTTGGAAGACTCCGTGAGTGTTCTTCTTGGCCGCGTAGACATCATTACCCTTGCAAGAAATGATCCCGTCGTCTCCTACTTTAAAGGACCAACCAGTGATGATGCGGGGTGGATCAAACCCGATGAGGTCCTTCTCATCCACCATCAAAGTGCCTTGAGGCCCGACCAGAAGCTCCATCCTGGTGCTATTCTGGGAGCTGTCAAGCAGTTGCAAAGCAACCAAGTCGGCTAGGTTATTACGGTGTAGAAAGCTGGCAAATTCTTTGAAAAATTTAGGTTCGGTGCTAGCTGCTTTAGCATCTACCTTGCCTTCATGGAGCTCGTAAGGGACGAACATCCCGTCAGACTGTAGTCGAAAGACGTGGCCGTGGACTGCCTTGTTGGCTAGCTCCAGCACGGAAACAGGCTTGGTACAGCAAGCGGATGACCTCTCCGACAACTGGGCCTCGATACCCAGCAATACAGTGCCCTCCGGTGCAATGAAGTGGCTGTGGAGTAGGTGAACACCGAAGACGTCCTGGACGTTGTTGCGCACGAACAGTTCGCCCAAGGCTTTGAGTGTGGTGTTAGAGATCTCTGGCTGCTTCTCAGGATGGACGAGACTATTATGCCTAAAAAGTGAAGATATTAGCGACCCACCAGTGAAAGCTAGGAAAATGGAAGACATACACAGCCCGTGAGAGTTCAAGGTCTTGGCTAGTTGGAGGGCGCTGCAGCCCGGCAATGGCAGGGAGAATGCCAGCAGTGGCCATGGCGACGTGACACAAATCAAGAGTTGTATATGACAAAGAATAGGTATTGCGTAGGTCACTGCGAGAACATAAGATATAGACGGATGGTAGGCGAGGAGTCAATGAAGTGAAACACATACTTCATGAGAATGCGGCAGGCTCCATGGGGATTTATACTTGTCCGGATTAGCTCGGGGGGATGAATCCACCCGGTCCTGATGCTTCAAACCCTGCTCTGTAGACGTGGATTTGCTTCCTGTAATGCGTGCCGAGTGTGTTGGTTGTTGGTTTAATGTTGGACGAATTGCGTGTGAGCATGATGGTTGGTGTTGGACTGATATGCATGTAGTATGTGCGGGTCGTCGCTCTGCTTCCGCGGGAAGTCACACTATGACCCCCAGGGGTGGGCGCCAGCGAATTGTATCGATGGGCAGGACCAGTAGTTGTATTTATTTGTATTTGGAGCTTCCCCTCGCAGCCATGGCATTGTTGTCGGACCTATCCGTCCGGCTTAGTAATTCTCTCTCCACCATATATAACTCCGTAGCTAGCATACCCCTTTAATCAATCGAAAAACATCGTACCTCCCACAGGTTATGAGACCCGTTTTGCGCATAAAAACTGCGTACACGGGTTTCTTGTCAATAATAATCTTAATATATATTGCATTGCTTCATTCGATACGCCTCGGTGTTAAAATCGTCTTATTTTACCCCATTCGGCGCATTCTTAACCTCGTAGAGGGAAAACTCGTCAATTGACGATTAAGAACGCCCCGACGATTAGTATTGGCAAGAACCCGATAATTAATCATATAGAAAACCATGGCGGATCCATCCCGCCCCCCACGTATGAACACCCGGTCGCAGTCCCGCATTGAGCCCACGGGCTCGGGGATTGGCGACGACCTTCCACACCGTTCCTCGTCTGCTCGCGGCCGGCTCTCAGGGGCCTTCGAGAGCTCCGTTAACGAACCCCCCGTTACACCACATCACCCTGATACCGGCCTAAACACGGCACCAACGACCGTGAGGCCGGCCCGATCCACCCGACGTCTCGTCGAGCCTGAAAGGCACACCGAGAGCGCTGATGAAGATGAGGGTGAAAACACCCCAGCATCTCAGGCCCCCATCCCTCATTCAGACCCCTATTCAGTTCGCCGTTTAGAGTATGAAACAGAGCGTGAGAAACGCAAGGGATTGGAGCTGCAGCTCTGCATAGAGGAGCTCCGAACTCGAGCAGCAGAGGTCACAGCAGCTGCAGCAGCCGCCGCACCATCCTCTGCACCCAACCCGACGACTCGGCCCGCTCCCACATGGGATCCCGAGATTGGAACCAAGATTAGATACAATCTTTATGACCCTGATACACCCGCAGGCAAGGCAATTAATCAGTTTAGACAAGATGTGAAGAATATTGTCAAACCCAATGCCCTGACCAGCACATCGAATTATGTGTCCTGGAAGACATCAATGACTTCAAGACTCATGGATGCGCAGTGTTGGGATATAATAGAGGAAGAGCAGGTTGAGGACCCGCTTCAGGACCTGGAATGGGCTCCTTTCTGAATGGCAAGGAATTGCTGGCTGTACGCATTCATCTCAAACTCTTTGAGTGCAGCGGTCAGACCCAGATTCATTAAAAATGACACTGAAAATAGAATAGCGTACACCCTCTGGCGCGTGATAGCTGAGGAATTTGCTACTCTCAAGACTCAACTATGGTGTGAAGCCACACTGGAGTTCATGGCATTGGGTGGCACGCAAGTAACAAATCTGCATGCATTCTTTGACAAGTTTCGTATGGTTATCTTGAAGTTAGAGCTGGAGAATGTGATCCTAGCGGATTCAGTACTGTTTGACACATTCTATTCTGCTCTTCCCAATGTGTGGCGGGACTATATTTAGAAGAAAGTAGAAGAGGAACAAACCTCCAAGTCCACGGCTGTCACATTGAATGTGCACTCGTTGATGGAAGAGATCTGTTCACGATTAGATCCTTCCAAGGATAAAAAGCCCATGCAATCGGCGAGCACGGCGGCGAACGCTGCTCAATCGGACTCGCCAAACACAAACTCGAATTCGGCCCGAGGTGCCCGTACTCAGGGCCAAAGCCGTGGCAGCCAGGGCCGTGGTGGCCACCGTGGTGGGGGCCGCGGAGCCGGCAACCCGCCACCCACCTGCTCTCAATGTGAGAGGGGCCACTATGGCACATGCTGGCTGGCTAATCCTGATAAAGCTCCCGATGACTGGAGGACCTTCAATACTGCGAGGATTAAAGAATTCAGAGAGAAGAAGAATAAAGATAAGAAGATTAATGAAAGTCAATTAGCTATAACTGATGGCTCAGAGACATTCCAAATGGCGAATCTCGCGGAGGTTATTAATATACCTGCTTGTTTTGTAGAACCTCGTAAAGACTCTCTCACTATATGGGACAGCGGTGCAGGCTGTCATATAGCCTGCAACAGATCACACTTCTCAACTTTCTATAAGATTAACGGACTGACCGTTCAAGTGGCTAATAGAGCCATTCTCAAGGTTCAAGGCGTTGGCATAGCCTCCATACCGGCGGGGGAGAGGCTGATTGAGTTCAACCATGTGTACTATGTACCCGGACTCTCTGCCAATCTCATTTCCGCAGGGCTCATGGAACGCCAGGGCTATTCCCGCCGTGATATGCATATTGAAGCTGGGAACTACTTCGAATTCTTGTCCCCAGCTGGCAGTGACGTGTTCTATGCCAATCTAGCTCCCAATAACGTCTACATTCTCTCCGATAACCCCCCGGTATTTGATGGAGTAATGAATGACCCAGAATTCAGTGGAACTGCATATCTTGCAGTTCCGAAGCCGAAGACTATTTCTATAGAGTATGATCTCAATGCTGCCTCCCTCGGCCCGTTCAGCCGTGAGGAGGTTGAACATTTAATCAATCCAAAGAACCCTGATACTGACTCCTTCATGGTGTCCCCGCCGGCTTGCCTACCTGCTATCATCCCGAAGCAGCTCTCTATTGATGAGTGGCACCGCCGGCTAGGCCATACCGGCCAAGACAACATAATAAAAATGGCCAGAGACCCGCGTTTCGGAATCACTATTATCGGCCCGAAAAAGCTCTCCTTTTGTGCTATGTGTGTTAAATCCAAGCAAAAACGTGCATCTTACAAGAATGCCCCACTGCGCAGAGCCACCCGCAAAGCTCTTAAGATATGGGTGGATGTGTTCGGTGGCGGTGACACTCTTGGAGTGAGAGAAGAGGAAGATATCTCATCATACACAGGCAAGAAGCTTGCGATGATCATTACTGACAATGCAACGAGGATGAGATGGGTATTCCTATTAGAATGTAAAGATGAGATGCTAAAATATGTACAGATTTTCAATCAGTTCATGAAAAATCTTCTTGGGCGTGACATTGCAATCATACATTCTGACCGCGGAGAGTTAAACTTGAATGCGGCCAATGCCTATATGCTCAGTGAGGGAATTAAATGGGAGCCAACCCCCCCACATACTCCTCAACAGGATGGTGTATCAGAACGTTCCGTCGGCCTGATTATAGAGAAGGCCCGATCACTATTAATAGATTCCTCGGCCCCCGAGAAGATGTGGGGCGAAGTGGTCATTGCAGCCACAGAGCTTCTTAATCTCATGCCAACCTCAACGGTCCTATATGGGGGCATAGAGAACGCGGACCCGAAACCAACCACCCCCTATGAGGCATGGCTAGGAGCTCTACCATCGGCACGTGGCATACGCCGTTGGGGCTGTAAGGCATTCCTAAAAATAGTGCCCAAACCTATTAATAAGATGGCTCCCCGCTCTATGGAGCTAATATTTGTGGGCTATGATGGGTTCACTAACTATCGACTGGTTGACCCCTCCAACGGGCGTCTATATATATCCAAAGACGTCATATTCCAGGAGGATCTGCACCTGGCGGACCCATCGGCACCCCTCACTCAAGACCCCAAGGCTCTACCATCGGCAGCCCGACAGGCGGCTGCAGTGATTCCTTTGGCTGCCCCAAATCTAAATATAACCTCAATCTCCACCCCTACGGGCCCTGAATCTAATCTCTTTATTGAAGAAGAAATCCAACCAGATCATCCACTTTTCTTGGAGCCGACAAATAACTGGTGGATTGATTATGAAATTACAGCGAGGATTCCAACCTTTTTGATGCAGAATGCACCTACTTCTCCAGAATCCGAGCTAGAGATGAACACTACATTCCCCGCGAACCTGGCCACCCTTCCTGCTGCAGAGAATGCGGCCTCAGTGGGGGAGGCCTCAGTGAGGGATGAACCCGAAGACCTTCCTGGAGATCCCGAGATCATTGAGCTCCCGATTCCGAAAAACCTCACGCGTGCCAGAGCTTCCCCAGAATGGAAGTACTATTATCATGCATGCGTTAAAGAGGTTAACCGTTTAAAACAAATAGGTGCATGGCGCCTAGTGGAAAGAACCCCTGACATGACCATACTTCGCGGCCAATGGGTGTTCGATAAGAAAGTCAATAATATGGGCAAGGTTACCCGATATAAGGCCCGCTGGGTCGTATGTGGGAACTATCAAAAGAAGGGGGTTAATTACTCCAGAACCTTCGCCCCTGTTGTATCCGCTTCCACATCCCGAGCTCTCATGGCGATCTCGGCATCCCGAGACTGGCATGTTCTTCAAATCGATATGGTGACTGCATTCCTGAACGCTCAGCTGCCGCAAAATGAGCGTGTATATATGCATCAACCTGCTGGCTTCAAGGAGGGCCGCGGCGACCTAGTCTGTGAGTTAATACAGGGCCTCTACGGGCTCAAGCAGGCCGCTCTTTTGTGGTATGAAGAACTGCGTAAAATGCTCCTAAGAACAGGCTTTCGCGTTAGCCCATACGACGCCGGGTTATTCATTAATGACGCCCGGAAAGTCTATATAACAGTATATGTGGACGACGTGCGCCTATACGGCCCGAATATTGAAGATTTGAACTGGGCCAAGGCTGAAATAGCCAATAACTATGAGATCAAGGATGTAGGGGACTCTAACCGCTACTTGGGCATGAAGATTGAGAGAGGCTCAGATTCTCTCACACTCTCTCAACCCCTATTTGTGAAGAACCTATTAGAAGAGTTCTCTATGGAGGACTGTCATCCCACAACTACCCCATGGAGCAGAACATTGACTTCATGAATGATAATGAGGAACCTATCGCCTACACGGCAGAATTTACCCTACGCTCCTATCAATCGGGCATAGGATCTCTGCAGTATTTGGCAGCCAACACACGTCCGGATGTTAGCTTTGCGGCGGGCTTTCTCGGCCGATTTAGCTCGCGTCCTACATCAAAGAATTGGGCGGCATTTAAGCGTACACTTCGCTATTTACAGGGCTCTGCTGATGATGGAATAACCTACTACAAGAATGCGGACATAGAACCCGTAGTGCATGCCGATGCCGATTGGGCGGGCAGGGACCCGGGTTCCCGATCAACCACTGGCTATATCATATATATGGCCGGAGGCCCCATTGCGTGGCGTAGCTGCAAGCAGACAGGGGTCTCCAAATCATCTACAGAGGCCGAATATATTGCTTCTTCGGAGGCCGCCTATGAGCTCGTTCATCTTCGGGAGCTCTTAGAGGATGCCGGCTTCGTCCCGTCCCGCCGAAATAATCTCGATGCCGAAGATTGCCCCATTCCCTCAATAGCCAATGGCCTGGCATGCACTATCCATGCCGATAATAAGTCTGCCATAGAGCTATCCTCTAGCGAGGCCATTCCACGCCGCTCGAAACATATAGAGGTTCGGTTCCATATTCTTCGGGATCTCACACGTAAGGGAGAGATCTCGGTCCGATACATTCCATCCACTGAGAATGCGGCGGATGGCCTAACCAAGCCACTCGGGCCACTAAAATATATGCATTGGAAGGAGCTTATTAAAATGAGGAAGAAAGGGGTTCTAGTTTGAAGAATATGTTGGGAACTGGTTTTTTAACTATCTTGTTTTTCCAGTTAATTTTGTACATATACATAGAAGAAGGGCCTATTTCGTATGCAGCACTATGTAGTGATACTATGGTGAGTGGGGGTGTCAGACCTATCCGTCCGGCTTAGTAATTCTCTCTCCACCATATATAACTCCGTAGCTAGCATACCCCTTTAATCAATCGAAAAACATCGTACCTCCCACAATTGTTCCT
The DNA here is from genome assembly GCA_002110485.1 of Emergomyces orientalis. NCBI lineage: Eukaryota > Fungi > Ascomycota > Eurotiomycetes > Onygenales > Ajellomycetaceae > Emergomyces > Emergomyces orientalis. The sequence goes on from MOWL01000046.1 coordinate 1,309,749, forward strand.
TGTCCAATTAACTAGCGTCATGTGCATACTGGTTGCTTGAGCTGAGAACCTTGTCGATTGATCGCGGAGACTTTACCTAGCACGCATACAGATAACGGGGTGCCAAAAAAGTTCATGGTTCCGATTTCGGCCGTAAAAACCCTTCAGCGTGGCTCCAAGTTTGACTCATTGAGAGCACCCCATTAAACTACGCACACTAGTGTATGTCATCATCTTTCTCTATTATTAGATTATGAATATTTGCGCCTTTTGATTTTTTCATATTTCTCAGACCCTAACCCCGTAACTAATCCCTAGCTCCTAATCCTAACATAACCAACCTCTAAACTAGGAGTGTGGTGCTGTTGAAAAATCATTTGAATATTTAAAATATATTATGCATTAGTAATGTATTTAGCATTTTAGATGGGTTAGTTGATCATGGCTTCCAGGAGTACTCCGGCTATGTTGAGTGTACAGGGCGCTAGTCCGTAATAGGAAGCCATGCCGTCGGGGTTTCATAGTTATCGTTAGTATTATGCAAGACTACACGTCACCTGACCCTTAACACAAGGTGGTGTTGATGCCCCCATCGTTTAGCCACATATTGTTAGCTACTTCATAGAACTTGGAGAATGTCAACCATTATACACTCTATTAAGTTCAACTTGTAGAGCTGCGGATTTAGCCGAAGATATTCCGGGCCCCAAGGAGCCTTCAGAGCGGGCTGCTTGTGCTCGTCATTATATGTTACTGTAACCATGGTCGAGATACCCTGGGCTCAACAGGCCGTTGACCGTTTTTTTGAGAGGAGCAAGTACCCCACCCGGCTCCAGTGTGACCATATTGCGCAATCCATCTCGGGCGCTTCGGATGTTCGCAATGTCGATACGCCAGGCTCGATGAGCTACACTGTTATCTGCACAGGTCGACACGCAGGGAAGCAGGACCTCGTAGTATCCTTCCGAGAGCCAGAAGCCCACCTCGACCAGGTCATGGGCGAGTTGGCACAGGCTGTCCATGGCGACCTCGTGCCCGAGACATCCCATTATGGCATGGTCGATGGTGCTGATCCGCCCCTCACCCTCTACACCATGCCGTACTTGCGTGGAATCTCATGCCTTGACGCTCTTACTTGTCAAGTGGTGATGGATGGGGTGGCGGAGGTCAGGCATGTTTGCTTTGTTCAGCACCTTGCTAGGTAAGGAGGATAGCGTATTGCCTGTTTTATAGGCTAGGAATAGGTACCTGCCACATTGCTCATACTTGTTAGGTACTTTGCTCGATGTTGGTCTAAGCCGCAGCACACCACCATAGAAGCACGAGCAGAGACTCTAGATGGAATTCAACGCAGACTTGCTCTACTAATATCGTCGTCGTCCGGTCTTGGTGCTCAGGCGGTATTGGAATTAGAGCGCAGCCTTCCTACTTTCTTTGGACAGGAGTATCCACAAGTTCTTACGCACGGAGACCTCTCTAGGACAAACATCTTGGTTGATGAGGACACCTACGAAATCACGGGTATCGTCGACTGGTCTCTTGCCGCGATACTGCCGTTCGGCATGGACTTGGACTGCCTGTTTTTGACAACGGGATATATGGACCGCGATGGATGGCACCACTATGCATGCCGCTCGCGGCTGCATGAAGCTTTCTGGGCCGAGTTCTGGTCTGCCTCTGGAGTTATGGATAATGCGTGGCGAGACCAAGTTCGCGATATGGCTGAGCGGGCGGCCATGATTGGTGCCATTCTACGCTATGCTTTCCAGCGTAACGCGGATGGCTCACCCTCCGAGGCGTTGGTATCCGAAAGAGCGTCGACATGGAGGTATCTGCAAGCGTGGCTTGCCGCTTAGCTATTGTTTTGAGTAGACTCGTTATCAATCTCTCTCTGATAAAATTATGCCTAAGTCATGGAACGGACCTAAGACAGCGAGTAATAATTAATTCCCACCTGTCTAACGCATTGATACCTAGTCTACCCTTTGTTTGGCTCAAGTTTACTAGGATCTTCTTGTTCAGATCACATGAATAGGTTTTTTGCCTCTCAAGCATATCATCGAAGTATTTAGACGTACTCCATATTGTGGTTGGCTGATGAATCTCTTAAAGTATTGATACGGTTTCGTGGCCTTCGATTGGTTCATTTACCCTGGAATATATAATCAAAGGGGGGATTATGTTCAAAGGGTTGATCCGGCTTGGCATTGATGTAGAGCACGAATGTGGAACTGATAGAGCCGCCGAGCAAGGAACGGGTGGAGATTAATCCTATTCGATCGTGACGGAATCGTAATAAGCGCGAACAAAATAGGGCGATTGAAACTGTATTTCGCTAGCTAACCTCGGAAACAGTTGTGGGGAGGAAGCGCTGAAAGCTGAGCCACTAGTAAAGTCCCAAGCGAATCATGATTGGAAGATCCGCCTCTCCCCTCGCGAAAACGGTCATTCTGCGGCTAGTGAATGGGACACGCAGCACGACGGCAAATGGATGTTCGGCCATTCTACACATGCCTGTGAATGGCTCGCATTCAGTAGGGACGCGTTGGGTAGCATTGCATGGACATGCTGGTGATATTAATATTATTAGACTAGTATAGACGATACCACCGAATAGACCCCTTTCTACCCTGTACTCGCGGCGGCCCAAACCCACTATCTCCACTATTGATGATTGTGGATGTGGGACGCGAGTATCTTAAATCTCCGCCCAGCGTCTCATAAGTCAGGCCTAGGCGCTTTCTATCTTGATGGTCACACTGAACAACCTGAAAATGTAAGCATTGAAAGCACTGTTTTTCTATTTCAGCCAGCTCATCCAGCAAGAGCAAGAACAAATATCACTCAGTATCATTTCAGCCGTCTGTTTTCAGTGCTTCGTGGCATGAATCAAATTTTATGTAAACCTGCATCTTTCTGATAGTTATTTATTATTCTCAAGGCATTTCCCACCAAAATATAGACATTTACAATTAAATCTTTACCTGAAGCACTTCTTTTCCATGCTCAACGGCAGGGAATTTATATATGCCGAGGGCGGTTTGTCTTCTTGCAGCATTCCTCTTACACTTAATATGACCACGATTTTGGTGTAGCTCTCAGGGAAAGATGATTTCTCGGGGATTGAGCTACCACAAGCTTAAAAATCATCGTTCTTGCGAATTTCAAGGCACCTTTAGTTCTCAGGATGCCTCTTAGGTTTGAGGGGGCCACACTTTTTTTTGAGGGATTTTGATTGGCTCACCTTGAGATAGCCGCTCAGGGCATTACTGCTCTTAACGCCTGAGGTCCACACTTTTAATCAGAATATCATGATTCCCGAGGCATTTTATAGGCATCTTTAGTTCCCAGAATGCTTTTATGTGAGAGAGGTCTTTATTTTTAGAACACTATGAAATCCCGAGGAGGTTCAACCACACTTTAAATCTATGAAGTCATGATTCTGGGGGCAACTTGAAGCCTACGTTCTTGGCCTTGCCACAAGGCAAAAAGTATTTTTAAAAACTATTAATTGGTGCATCTACTTCCAGTATGCTGCCATATCTCGCAGCATCTCTTGCCAGCTCTCCATACATTCGATCTTTCATTTTGCGCTCTCTTGGTTGTCTGCAATTAACTGCCGTATTCTGGGCACCTTCCAGCTCAGCTGCCTGGCTGCTCCTGAGTGCGGTCCGTTCGAAAGGCGTTGCTAGACTGCTGTTTTAGCATCCCAGAGTTCTTGGTTCACGAGTTCGAATTCGCAGTCTGCATTATCCGGTTGGCAGAAGTCGATAAGGTGTTGCGAATCCATCGGCGCTTGTAGGAGGGATGGGGTATCTGCACACTCAAACCCATAATTCAAGTCGACGTCACGGCCGTGTAAGACATCCTCAATATTTTTGGAGATCAACTGGCCCACCTCCTGAAGAAAGGAGCCATGATACTCATACAAGACATCCAAGAAGATAGAAAACAGCTCGCTCGGTATCCTTTCAACCCTGATTGAGGTCAGCCGCGCGAAACGTCATTTTATCATGATAATGCACTTGTCAGTCACAATTTGAAATTCACCGCACGGCACCAGTGCAAGAATTCCTGGCGAAAACTTCTGCTGCAGCAGATATTAATTGTGCGCTGAGTTGAGTCGGTTCTTCAGCTTCATGTGCTTTTCTTGGTATTCCCGATCCTCTGCCGAGGGGTTCGCTTTGTCCGGCAGCTTGAGGTGGGGATAGAACATGGCCAGCAGATCCTGGAAGGCGCAGGTATCAGCTCGGCCCGAAGCGTCGGTGTCTCCGACTAGCTTCCCAACATTCTGTTCCACCGCTGCCGGCGCCGATCTTCGACATTTATAGTGATTCTCGCGGTGAAGTCGTTGGTCCAACAGGCATACCAGGAAAAATCAGCGGAGTATCGCACGGATTGTGGTTCCTGTATCTAGCATATCTAGGACACTCATCAGCATTGCGTTGTTTTCTGTAGAATATGGCATGGTCAAGTCATTGTGCTGTCGAGCGGCGGCGCACGCCTCAGCTAGCTGTTTGACGGCTACGGGGCTCGCAATGGTGAAAAATAGTCACACCAAAAAAGGTGCTTTTCGGTGATATTTCGCATCGCTCCGTTGGATCAGGATGGCATGCATGTCGTCAGGCTCAAGTATCTTGTTCGAGATGGCTACAAGTTCTGTAAACAACTCAACATTGTGAGGTTGGCCGGTCTTGCTCAGAGATCTGAACCTCTTTTTCTGTGGTTTCGGGGTGTTCGCGTCGGCCTCTTGGTCACAGGGATTCTTTTTTACGCCTCTGGGTGGCATCGGCCGATCACTGGCAGCCAATGCTTCTGCACTCCCAACTCCTCTACGGCTTGGCCTGCTTGTCAGCTCTGAATGTGGACCGAGTTGAGAAGCGGCCGCCTGGTTTGAAGAGTCACACGAGGGTTCTTTCTCAAGCTGATCAGTGGCAGAGTTTTCTTGGAAGTGGTCATCAGTGTTTCTGCCTTCGCTTGGCACCTCACACTCCTCTTCCGCATCTATAAAATTCCTAGTGGCCAGATCGCTAGCTGCCCCAGGTGTTTCACTAGGATTTGGTGTGGTGGGTGGATCGCTGGAGGGGTTTCCAGGCCCGAGACAAACCAACAGCGGTAAGGAGCCACTCTCGGGAGGTGGCATTACGTCTGACAGTCTACACGTCGCATCAGGCAAGGGGCCCGGGACCTTCATCCACGATACTCCGTCGATATATGACGGGTTGTTGGGTTGTGCCATGGATGGAGGGCCACTTGTGGCTGTAGACGAATGTGAATGAGGGGAGAAAGTGAAAATATCAGAGATTTGATCTGTATGGTTAGTGGTTAATGAAGTACAGGTGAAATGAACACAGGTATATTGCTCTGCAATATGTCTTGCACCATCAGCTAGTTTCCAGAGTTGGGATCTTATAAAGCCAGATGGACAATCTCCATGCTGATGTAGCTGTAAAACAAGAGACTGAATTTGATTGCAGATGCGGCCTGCAAATCTTGCATCATCCTGTGAAGAGGCTAGAGGACTCGGTCCTACTGTACAAACAGCCATTATTGCCAAATTGCCAAACTTCCGTGAGGAAGTGATTCAAAGGAACCGACCTCCTGAAACATTGATAAATCAAGCAGTGCCAAGACTAAGATGACTAATGGAGGGATTGCAGATGTTGGATGGTGCTACGGCTACTGCAGTCACGTGCCCCCCAATCCTATTTAGTCGAAGCTCGCTAGCTAGATAATAACAATCAACAACCTCCTTCAACAGCAGATGGGGCCCATCCGCAACTCGCTTTGTCATCAACAGCATGCATTAAAACACAACTGGTATTTGTGCCACTCAGGGCATCAATTATATTTTAAGTAAATCTAATAGTTATTTGTTGTTCTCCGCACTGTGTCTTTTCTGCAGTTACAAGGCACTTAGTATCTCTTTATCCGGTGGTGGAAAATAGCGGGCAAGATGGAGTTTCTTGGACAGTGGTAGCACTGGTATGGTGGGCGCTTCCAGAAGCTCAAATCTAAAAATAGAAAATATGAGATGGCAGGGGTTCTGGGAAAATTAACTTTTAGACGTTAACCTACAAAAGCTAGCTTTTAATTCCATGGTGTATACATTTCCCATCAAAATTCATGGAGAGAAACTTCGAGTTTAACTCAATCTTGAACCTGTGTCAGTTGAAAATTGCAATTTCCATCACAAATTTCAATGAAAAAGAAACCATTCAAAAAAAAAAAAGGTCACCTCCCACAACAAACAGGATCAAAGGCAGCTCAATCCACAATTTTCAGAGTTTTTCAATCTGATGCAGAACCTCATGTTATGAGAATTATCTGGGCAAGAGGGAATAGCCAAGTGAACACCGTGAGCGAGCTTCAAGTGTTTTTTTAATATTCAGTTTGGCCCGCCATTTCGCTTTGACATCTTTTTAAAAATATGTACTCCCAAAATTAAACCGGAGGCGGCGACAGGCAGTTATTGTCAAAATGAGAGAAGAAATATCCAACCTGTACCTTAAGTATCTGAGTCAAATTGGATTTGTTTGGTTTCACTGTTTCACCTAACTTCAGTCCCACATACACACAATATTATCAACAAGATCATCTTCATCATCAGTGACTCTAGTCGTGAAATTGCATTCCAGGGCGACAACCTCGGGAAAGGGGAGGTTGGCCTGTATTTCCTTCTTGGGTTTGGCCCAAAAGTACTTTTGATTATTCCATTCATTTCTTCCATTCCTTTTTATCGGATCATATGCAACACACCACACCTAAGGCAATGCAAGCTTTGCTACAATATCAACTTTTAAGGTGTGAATCACAATGCAACCATCCCTATCTCTTTACCAGTCATTTAAGTCCCTAGTCCTAAAAAACATGTATTTTAAGGACTAGTAACTACTTTTGCAAGACAGTTTTTGTCCCAAGACATTTCTGTTGCACTGCTTCTTTTGTTGCAAGCCACATTTTGTTGCGGGCCCCTTTTTGAGGAGGTCTTGAGGCATTGCAAGTCATGATGTGGGTCATGGTTTTGGATTGCAACATTGTGGTCCAAGCATGCAAGCGCCGCAGCAAAACAATCAATCACTTGAAATGATGTTCGACAGAAGTACACTTTTCAAAAGCGACTTTTGGCTCAATAAAGGCAGGCCACCATATTTCTAGACAACACTCACTTGTAGCTATAAATTGAGATCTCTTCCCATAATGCCAGGAGATAACTCTCAAGTCCCAGATCCTCTATCTTCATTGAAATCAAATTCTACATTATGCAACCATCAAACTCAAAGCATGTCAAGAAGCCATGGACTGCGCACAGTAGCCTCGTGCAGATGTGTTATCGACGGAAAGGCGCACTTCAATGTATGCTGCGTAGCTACTTTGATGACTGTCACTGCAAAGGTGTCTATCTTCTCATTCATGAAGATAATCAGTACTTTACAATTAATTTTAACAAGTCTGATGCTTCAAGCAGCCACTTTCCACCACCAGACAAAGATATAGTAAGTGCCATATCCGGTACAGCCCCGGAAAGACACACTCTTACAGCAACAGGAGAAGCATTACCCCCCTCCAGCTTGAACAACATGCGAGAACTACACACAATATTCAAAATTCAGAGAAAAGAAGGAAATTATACAAGAAAAACTTGAGAATAAGAGTGGATAGATGAAAATTTGTTTGTAGTAAATTACAATGTAAAAAGGCTTCTAAAAAGTATGACTACAAATATCAATATCTGTATCTCCCATGGACATCAATTAAATTTTTATGAAAATCTACAGCTTTCTGATGGTTTTTTGATGTTCTCGAGGCATTTCTCCTTTAAAGCCTGTGAGGCAATTGTTTTAATTCTTAGAGTGCTCTCTAAGCTTGAGAAAGACTACACTTTAATATCAAATGTCACAATTCTTTAGTTCCTGAAAACCTCCTTAAACTTAAAAAAGGCTCACACTTGTTTTTTAGATTTTTGAATTTCAAACTTTTCTCTATTCATGATCTTTATCTATGTGTAATGTACGCCGCGGAGCTCAGGGGGCCTGATGCTGGCGCTGCAGATTGTGCTCAACGCCCATGCGGCCGGCACCGCTCCTGGCAAATGCGCATTAACCAAGCCGCCATCCAAGCGATACGAAACCCCAAACACTCATGCGGCCAGTATATCCTCGCTGAGCCATACGAGCGCTCGACGGGCTCCGGGCGCTGGGATGGGAGGTGCAGTTTCACTGGATTCCAGCACACGTCGGAGTGCCGGGAAACGAAGAAGCAGGCAGACTGGCAAAGCGGGCGGCTGACCCTACCTTAAACACCGAACAACCCGAACCGGACCCAATACGGACGTTGCTGGCAACCACAAAATCCACCATTCGTCAGGCGATGAAGGGCGAATGGCAAACATCATGGGAGAAAGCAAAGCACGGTAGAGACCTCTTCCGGCTTGGGGCTCGACCCGGAAAGGCGATTCTCGAGACACACATGGGAACACATGGAGCGATTAGTTCAGCGATCACACAGATGCGGACAGGCAAGATCGGCCTCCGTGCTTACCTCCACGCCATCAATAAGGCCGACACTGATAAATGCCAATGCGGCTACGGACCGCAGACTGTACGACATATCCTCCTGGAATGCCGGAACTGGGCAGAAGAACGACATCGAATGTGGGCAGGCAAGTCTCCATGCGTGGACATCAAACGCATTCTCTGCAGCTCGTCAATGGCGGTACAAGCAGCAAAGATGATGATCAGGACGGACCTCCTGGGTCAATTCCAGGCGGTCCCGCCCAAAGTACTCCAATATAACTAGCACACGAGTGTAAAACCAGTAGATAGAAGTTGAGGAGGGTCAGGAAAGACCTAACAAGGCAGAGATACAGAACTGATAGGAAAACTATAGATAGAGGAAGCTCAGGCGGAAAGAAGTGATTCTAGCTGAAATAACCGGGTACCAACTGGGAGTTTCTTAGCAAGAATAACTAAATTTCCGAGGAAAAGAGCAAAAACTCCTGTATGTATAGTAGTGCGCTGCATAGCTGCCTGAGGGCGGCTGGGACAGTCTATGAATAAATAATAATAATAATAATAATAATAGTGTCGCCCGTCGTCCAGTGCCGCCCGTCGTCCAGTGCCGCCCGTCATCCAATGAGAGCAGAAATAGCCAACCTTGGGAAAGAGAAGGTGAGCCTGTATTTCCTTTTTGGGTTTGGTTTATCTGCACTGAGGCAGTCAATCTAAACCCAATTAGAGAGGCCTTTGCCCTAAAATGTATAACTTGATCGATTTTTAAAGAAGTTATATCATCCGTCTGCCTTTATTTATCATGATCATAAATTGAGGATCATGATGACATCACAGTCAAAAATATTTTTGATTGTTCCATCAATTTTTCCATACCTTTTATTGAATCATATACAATTGGTGGGTTCACAGCGGCTATTTTAGGCACTCAGTCAGTCTCATTTTGGAACTTTGAACTTTTGTCTTTTGAACTTCTAAATTCCTGAATTCACTTCTACACTTTTGATCTTTTACATTCTTACATTCTTTACTAGTCATCTTTTAGCAGTTGCTTCTTTTTCCTGTCAGCATAATCTTCATGATGTATTTCATCTTTCTGTGGCTGCATACAGAGGTAGCAAGAAAAGAGCAAGCATTACAAACCTTAATTCGGAGACTTGGCTCCTTAATAGCATAACATAACTAGTAGTAAATCCTTCCAAGCCTCTGTGAGCTGTTCAACGCGTGCCTCGAACAGGGCTACTGCCCAACGCATTCAAAAGGTGCAGTACCAGCAGGTGTTTCCATCACGCAAGGGTTCCCATTACATATGTATTCAACCGGACAAGGGCCCCGAGGACATCCCCATACCAGACCAGATTAACCCGGCGTTTTCGGAGATTGTGTAGGAGTCGTTCCCGAGAGATGTTATCATACGCTCCTGATACGTCGAGCAAACTTTGCCATCCGACCATGCCTGGTGTATCCGTTGAAGAAGGAAGTGCATGGCATGCTCTGTCGATGCCAGTTTCCGGCCTCCGGTGTGTCGACTAAGGAGAAGTTGATACACGTCGGCAATGTATGAAAGCCGGTTCGCAATGATGGCTTCCAGGGCCTTGCCTAGTGTGTTAAGGAGAGCAATAGGTCTATACGCCTTGGGCTGCGTATAGTCGTCTTTACCTGGTTTTCGTAGGACTACTGTAATGGTAGTTGAAGAGGTCTCTACCGTGCTTAGCTTTTTCCCAGGATGTCTCCCACTCGCCCTTCATCGCCTGACGAATGGTGGACCTTGTTGTTGCCATAAGAATTCGGAGTGATCCTGGTTCTGGCCGCTGTTCCCCAGTAGTTCGTACGTTGGGGTCATTTCTGGCTGCTTCCTTCGCTGCTACATCGGCAGCTTCGTCACCTAGCACTCCGACATGTGCTGGGATCCATCGGAACTGGACTTCCCACCCCAAGTGTCGGAGTTTATCGAATGCCTGTATGGCCTCGGCGAGGATATATTGACCCGATGGGTGCTTGGGGTTCTGCATCGCTTGGACGGCAGCCTGATTGTCGGTGAAGATGGCGGCGCGCTTCCCGGGGCCAGCGCCAGCTGCATCGATGTCGAGAACCATCTGCAACGCTAGCACTAGGCCCCTGAGTTCCGCCGCGTATACTGTGGAGGTGCTGGATGCGCCCATGTATTGGGTCCGCCTTGTGCAGACGCCGTTAACCTGTAGCACCGGCGCCACAGCTGCTGCCCCGACATGACCACCGATGCCGCTACCGTCGGTGTAGATGCATATCGTCGCCGACTCTGTAGCATCGTGTTCTCTAATTGCGTCCTCAGCGGAATCGTTTATGCAGGTGAACGGGGGAGTCCACCATGGCGGCACCACATGTGGTTGGCGCTTCTCAAGTCGGTCGAGTCGCACGTCATACTTTTGTTCCAGGATGTTCGAGAATCGGTCAAGAGGACTGCCGCCCTCAGATGCGGCCATGTCGCCGTGTAGCGGCGATGTCCTTATGCGCATCGTGGCTTCTAGTGCTGTTTTCACGAGTTGCTGTTGTACCGGAAGCAGGTGTGCTTCCACATCCATTGCTGCTCCGGCAGTGGTCCGGAACGCTCCAGTAATGGTTTGGGCAGCACGCCTCTGGATCTTCTTGATGGTGTTTATCATGGCACCACCCCTGCTTCCATAACCAGTTCCAGGGATGTGCCACGCGGAGCAGCCGTAGAGCATTCGTGGTATGATCATCGCTCGGTAGACTTGCCGAAGGTTGGTTGTCCCTGTCCCCCACGTTGAGGATGCTAGAGCCGATAAAGCCGAGAGTCGTTTTATGGCTCCTGCCTCTACCTTCTCGCGATGGTAGTCCCAACGGAGCTTTGTGTCCATCTGGATGCCCAGGTAACGGCATGTCGGGGAGGCGTTGACCGTAGCGTGCGGTAGGCGGAGAGCGTGGGTGTTGTTTGCCCTCGGGTCCCTTGTAAAGTGAACAAGCTCATACTTTGCTGGCGCAAACTGAGAGCCATGTCTAACTGCCCACTTCTCAGCCTTTTGGTGGATACCTTTCAGGGTTTTGCAGTTGCGTTGTGCTGTTGGGCCGACTGCTAGGATTGACACGTCATCGATGTATCCGACTGCCTCTGTTTCCTCTGTCTTACACGCCTCTATAAGGTCGGCGTTGTAGAACAGGTACAGAATAGGCGAGACCGGCGATCCCTGCGGGATTCCTGTCTGAATAGGCGCTGAGGGAGCAGTATACTCCTGCAGCTTGAGAGTGGTGGATCGGTCACTGAGAAATGACTCTACCCATCCTCTGATCTGGGGTTCAGTCAGGGAAAGCGACACTCGACACACACACTGGGACGCATAGAGCGATCAGCTCAGCAATCACAACACAGTCAGCCAGGCCATTGATAAGCTGGAGCAGTTTTACCAGGAACAGCAGCAGCAGGCCACCAATGTCATCCAGGCCGGAGAGCGCGATGAAGCCAACCCATGGCTGCGGCGAACCAGATGGCCGGTGTACTTGACCAACATAGCACCCAATGATCTGGTCAACTGCGTCCAGCGGCCCGAGGATGACACCATGTGCTCAGATGAACTAGCTGCGAGGGCCATCTGGGAGGCCATGGGTCAGGTTGCCTGTACCAGCCAGCGAGTCATCACACAGCTGGGCCACTTCATCCGCATCGAGGCCATCCGCACGGAGCGCCACCAGACCCGACACACCCCACTGCAGGCATACATGGACGAGGAGAGCATCGCTGAGCACGTGAGGCCATGGCAGCAGATGTTGATGTTTTTTGCCCGAACGCAGATCGAGCACGAATGGACAAGCCCCCAGTACCGGTTCACACCACGGCAGCGCAAGACATGGAGAGTATTATGGCAGGTAGCCACCACAGAGGAAGCTGACCAGCGACACTCCATCAGCCCAGACCTCATGGATGAGCAGATGACCGAGGAGGAAGAAGAGAAGAAGAAGAGACAGAGAGATACTCAGTCAGAAGAAGAAGATAAGTTCAAATTAACTAAGATTCAGATGGCATGTTTAGATTTTTGCATTGAGCTGCTGAACCAGCGGGTCCAGGTAGAGGATTATGAGTGTGCGCTGGTGGACGCGTTGGCGGTGCTGGGACGGGGGGAGTATGGATGGCGCGACGCGGAGAGCTACCCACCAATATTGTCACGGATCATCAAGGTGGCACGGTTCATGGTGGTGCACAAGGCGCTGCGACTTGACGCCAATGCATCCGACATGCTGGCCAGGAACCAAGCAAGGCAGATGGTGGGAGACTGGGCTGTGGTGAGCCCCATGGAGGATGCGGATTACACGTTCACAGGCAGCCAGGATGAAGGGTATGAGAGCGACAGCGAGAGGATGAGCACCGGTCCCAACCCCCCATCATCACCGCCCACATCATCCCCACGCAGCGATGACCCCCCGGCCATGATATCCATCGGCGGGTCGACATCAAACAGCAGGAAGCAGCGGTCGTTCCAGGAATGGCTCGAGTTGTTCATGGAGGCATTCATGGTCCGCGGCACACACAGTCCCATGCAGTGGATGCTGGACCTGCGCACGTATGGATTGAAGGTGCACTACAGCAACACCACGCCCGGCCACGTCGGCTGGATGGGAGGGGATGAGCTGCTGTACAAGGACATGCACTTCACCATGGGTGACTTCCGGGGCTTCACACACGGGCTGGTGGGAGCGACGAGGCGGATACTGCGGGAGGAGTTGTTGTTTGAGGGTGAGCTGGGTGAACAGGAGCTACCGGCCATTCCATGGTCCAAGATGCGGGATGACCCCACCCAAGGGGGGACGGGGTGGAATTTTTTAAAGGACAGCCGCACACGGTGGCCGGTGGATGGGGCACAGTGGTTGATGCAACAGATGCGCATACGGACCGGGATGCAGCGGCGGTTCATCCAGCGAGAGCACAGCGACCAGCCCCGTTTGACAATCAAGGCAATCAACGCATACCTGCGCTGGGTGGCGAGATTCCGGGAGAAGCTGAGTGTGGCTGTGCATGTCACGGCGGGCCAACCAGCACGGGCGCCCGAGCTGCTCAGCGTCCGACACATCAACACCGAGAACGGGGGCCACCGCAACATATTCATAGAGGATGGGATGGTGGTGTTCGTCACGCGGTACCACAAGGGGTTTCATGCATCCAACGACATCAAGATGATCCACCGGTATCTGCCAAGGGAAGTCGGGGAACTGGTGGTGTGGTATTTATGGCTGGTGCTCCCATTCGCCCAGCGGCTGCAGGAGTATCGACGACGGATCCGAGCGGAAGGGGGAAATCTAGAAGAGGAGAACGCCAACCAACGGGAGACATACATGTGGGGTGGAGACCCCGACGGGCGGGCCTGGACGTCCGAGCGTTTCCGGGAGGTGTTGAAACGGGAGACCTGCATCGGGCTACATGGTCAGGGGTTGAACCTGGCAGCATACCGGGACATTGCCATCGCGATCAGCAGGCAGTTCATGTGTTCATTCAGCGCGTTCAAAAACAACAGCCAGCAGAAAGAGAAGGAGCAGGTCACCAGCAGCAATGAGAATGAAGATGAACCCATGAACTCTGAGAAATGGCTGGGACGGATCACAGATATGCAAGCGGCCCACACATCACACGTGGCCGGCATGGTGTACGCACGAGGGATCATGGAGCAGGCCGGGACCACACACCGGCGCCGTGAGATGTTCCGGTTGAGCAGCACAGACTGGCACTGGTTTTTAGGGTTTGAGTCGGCAACAAACGAGAAGACGACGAGGGATGCAGTGCTGGGAAAATGCAAGCAGGCACCATGGGAGACAGAGGCCGAGGAGGGGCGTATGGAGCGTCGATTTCAGCTGCAGCAGACCAACATGGAGGCCGAGCTGCAGCAGATGATGGGTGATAAGGCACTGAAGTTTCGAGGGGTGCAGGCGGCAGCGATACGGGCCATCCAGGACGGTGAAAGTCCCGTGGTGGCCATCATGCCAACAGGAGGGGGGAAGAGCATGATGTTCATGTTGCCTGCGTGGGTTGCACCCGGGGGAACAACGGTGGTGGTGGTTCCATTAGTGGCACTGCGAGAGGACATGCAGCGGAGGTGCGAGGAGCTGGGGATATCATGTGTGAAGTGAGAGAGCCGAAGACCGCCTGATGAAGCATTGATTGTGCTGGTGACATCTGAGTCCGCATTGAGTGAGGACTTCATCACATTTTTGAACCGACAGCGGCTGAACCACCGACTGGACCGGATTGTCATCGATGAATGCCACACGGTGCTCAACGACCAGGTCAACTTCCGGCCCCAGATGCAACAGCTAGGCAAGCTGATAACGGCCAAGACACAGATGGTGCTGCTGACGGCCACACTGCCACCCAGCGAGGAGGAGAAGCTGTGGTCCCGCATGCACTGCACATGAGCGGACATATCATTGTTCCGGGCGCGGACATGCCGTCCAAATGTGGCATACCGAGTGTGGCTACCCATCAATGAAGGGTCAGAGTACGGCGGGCTCAACCGATGGTTCCAAGCACCTAGCGTGGTCAGGTTCATCCAGAACCGCATGAGACGGACAGAAGAAGGCAAGAGAGTGATGTACTGCCAGACAGTGAATCAGGTCATGACAATGACAACCGCGTTGAGGTGTGAGGCATATCACCACCACCAGATCAACAAGGCCGGCATACTGAAGCATTTCCGACAAGGTCGTTACCGGGTCATCATGGCAACAAGTGCACTGGGCATGGGTATCGACATCCCCAACATCCGCAGCATCATCCACATCGGACGACCGCGATCATTGCTGGATTATGAACAGGAGAGCGGGCGTGCAGAGCATGATGAACAGGCCAGCGAAGCCATCATCATCGAGCCCGAGGGTATCAGTGCAGCAATGATATGGTCAAGAAAGAATGTGCCATCACTGCTGAATCAGAAGCTGGTTGAACGGTACATGCTGGCAGGAAGTGAGAGGGGTGATGGACCGAACCCACAGTGTCAATGAGTGGTGCTGGACCAGTATCTGAACGGGGAGGTGGAGGGTTACATGAGAGAGCACTGCAGTGATCGACACCCAGGGAAGTCCCAGTGCGATAGCTGTGATGCTGAGTGGGAGGCCAGGGAGGCCATGTTCACCACCAGTTCAAGTGGCACACTCACGCCCACGCCCAGTCCCAGCTACAGTTCAAGGGCAACGGCCAAGGATGACAACGGCGAGGATGAAACCAGTCAGGAGTCAGAGATGGAGAGCCCGCAGGGTGAAAGCCAAGAAAGATTCTAAATCTAGTCTGCGTCGACTAACAGCGTGAGTCGCCGATCCCCTCACCAAAAACCCATCCGCGCTACGCCCGATTCGGGTTGGCGCCCGCTGAAAGTCACCGCTGAAAGTCACCCCGCCCAGATGTCGCCATGGAGCCCGCGTTCCTCGATGATTTCAGTTTTTGGAGATGTCACACTGTTCTCAGTAGCTCGAGTCATCTCCACACTCGATCGTGGCGACGCTCGGTCGACGGTGCAGTTGTCAGAATCCATGGAAGAATCTGCGTGCTATTCTATATTGTGCAGTCATTTAGGGTTACAAGAGCGGCCGGCCGAGGTTTCTAGGGTTAACCTTAGGATTCAAATCATCAATCACTTTTTTTTCTTTCTTCTAGCAAGCATCTAAGCATCTAAGTATCAAACAAATGAATGAATGCATCAATGAACTATAGAATATATCATCTTCAGGCTGTGAGTGTAGATATCTTTCTGTAACCACTTCATTCACTTTTCTCGGTGCCAGATGTGCCGGACCGATTAGCCCCTTTGTGGGAAGGGGAAATCGAACTCTATGCCAGGTCAACAGATCAGACTGATTAGCCCATTTGTGGGAAGGGGAAATCGAACTCTATGCTGAACTGATGAGCTGACTACACCATTACACTATGACACTAGCACACCACTGCTTCTTTTCTAACTCGAATATATCTATCTATATATATACACATACACTTATCACCGTGGCCGCAGGTGTAGATACCTTCCTGCAGCCACTGCATTCACTTTTTGGCGGCCGCCAAAAAAGAACAACACCCATTCACTGCCATACTCGATGTTTTGGCGGCCGCCAAAATGGAAGGGGTTGGAGGGCCAGCAGCCGGGCCCCGTGCTTAGTCAGCCAACATGTCGAGCCAAAAAACTCATTCAATTCTGTTCAGATTGGCCACTATCAAAAACTTCATCAATCATCAATTATTTCTTGTTCTTCAATGAAGAAAGTAGCAGAGAAGTATAGAGATGTCTCAAGTGTACTAACTTGAAGTCTCTGAGCTAAGTCAGAAAGAGTTTGACACTTCAGTGATAATCATGTAAAATAATCTCAGTCTCTGAATATTAAGCAAGTTCTTTTCAATGTTATCTTAACACTCTACTATTTCTTGACAATTTCAACACTGTATTCTCTTTAGTCAGTTAGTTAATTAGTTCAATCATTCAATCAATCAATCATGTCTCAGTCAGAATCTGTTGTTGATTCAATTCCATCTTATCTTTGTGTTCTGCCGCAGTACTGTGTGATTGTCTGCACCACACACAGCTGCTGCTACACCCGCCAGAACCTGGGACGGCATCTGCTGGAGAAACATCACATAGAGAGCTTAGAGCGGAGATGAATCAAATCATTCAATTCACTGAAGCCAGTGGCAGCCTCGCGTGTCGGTGTGGTGCAGCCAGAGAATGGGGTCGCTGAGATTGTAGAGCTGCTGACCATCAGGGGCTTTCTCTGCCACCACGCCGGCTGCAGCTATCGGTCGGTCAACACCGATCAGATCCGCCAACACTACAATAGAGAGCACCAGTGGAAGGTGTCTGATCAAGGTGCAATGCCCTGGCACGAAGCATATCTCCAGACACTGTTTAACCAGAAGCAGAGTGTGAAGTACTTTGCCGTAGTCCTGGCCAATCAGGTTCAGTCATCGGGTGCCGGTGCCCCACACTCAGAAAATATATATATATATCTACACGCCAACGCCCCTGACAACGCACCACCACCATCCAACAACAAAACCATAGTCATTATCAATCAACAACAACAACATCACCTCATCTCTTTCTCACACACACTTGAGAATGCATGGGATCACATTCTCAGTTGATTCGAGCAGTGCCAGACTCGACCTCAGTGTCAACAGATCGACCAGACCCAGCACATCTCCGACCTGACCCCCTGGATGAAGCGGACGGGGATCTACATCCACCTGCAGAGGCTCACCCTGAGTGAGGTGGGACCGAGCTGGCAGCTACCCAGGCGAGAGCAGGAACTCATCCTCCACCTGATCTGTCAGAGTGTCGGTCGGGTCCTGGAGAGCACCATGATCAGCCTGGTCCACAATCAAAATCTGGAGTCCCGCCAGCTCAGCCGCCGCAACGCCCGCCTGCTGAACACCTTCACCCGCGGAGAGACCTCGCAGCACCCCATCAGCGAGCTGCAGAACCGCCAGTCCCGGCAGAGATACATCGACATGTGGAAGCAGCTGATCTGCTACTGGGAACGGGTGGTGGAGCAGGGCCACCTGCGGGAGACGCTCTTCCAGCCCAGCACCCAGCAGCTGGAGGCGTGGGTGGAGGCCACCGAGACCGCCGAGGAGCTGGCGAGCCTGAAGGATGATGATGCGGAGGAGGATGGCCACGGGGACCAAGGCAGAGCCACCCTCCTCCGCGAGCAGCTGGACCGGTTAGTGCTGCAGTTCAGCCTGGCCATCATCCAGCACCACGTCCCCCAGCGCAAGTTCGACTCGGTGCTGGTCTCGTACGCGGCCGCACGGTTCTGGAGCCCAAGCCAGAGGCAGTGGATGATGGTCGGGAACTACACCTCCATCCTGTCGCAGCTGATCTACGACTGTCAGATGGTGGTGCTGGCACAGGTGCTGGCGGACACCGCTGGGGATGCGGACGCGGACCTCGGCGCGGGGATCCTCAGGATCCGGGATCGGTGGCTGCTCAACGACACCGACGGCCCGGTGGTGGAGCTGCTGGAGAACCGGCTGCTGGGGTTCCGCATCGGCCGCAGCGAGGTGCCTCCGGCCCAGCTCCGGTGGCACGCGGACGGGGAGACCCTGGTCTGGGCCGAGGTCACCTTCCACCTCTCCAACCTCCACAGCATCGTCTTCCAGGGGCTGGCCCAGGCGGGGCAGATCCTCACCGGGGAGCTGTGTCTGAGCAGCCGCTCGACCCCCGCCGACGAGATCCCCACGCCGGATCTGAGCCTGCTGGTCGACAACTGGGACGCCACCTCGGCGGGCCAGTCCTTTCTGACCGACTCCCGCAACAGCTCTCAACTGGAACCCCTGCGGCCGTGGCTGATCAGCCGCGTGGGTCGGACGCCCGCGCTCCTGCACACCTTCTTCCAGAGGAACTCCGCGGTGGAGGGTGAGTGGGTGGTCTCGGCCGACGCCGCACAGCAGTACGAGAACAGCGTGCAGCGGTTCCTCCGTGCCATCCTGGTGCCGATCTTCCTGGGGTCCGGCCAGCAGGGACGACGGACCGAGTTCATCGCGCTGCGGTGGAGGAACTCGACGCTGGCCACACGGGATCTCTTTCTGCATGACGGCCAGATGCTCTTCATCCTCAGCTACCACAAGAACCGGCACCGCAGCAACGCCTCCCGCTGGCCCGTCCGGTTCCTGCTGCCCGAGGTGGCTCAGCTGGTGGTGCAGTATCTCACCATCGTCCAGCCCTTCCGCGAGTTCCTCCACGCGCAGGCTCAGGTGCTGTCGGCGGTGTCGGAGTACCTCTTCTCGGCGGGGGAGGCCCCGTGGAAGGAAGACGCCATGACACGGGTGGTGGTCAACGCGGGGAAACAGACGCTGGGCAAGCACATCCACATCCAGGCCTGGCGACAGATCACGGTGGGGATCGCGCGACGGAAGCTCGGGGCGGCAGAGGCCAGGATGCTCATCGACGAGGAGGAGGAGGGGGAGGGGGAAGACCCGATCATCGGCAGCCTCACCGAGGCGGTGCACTGGCAGGCCAGCCACACCCCCCACACGGGCAACCGCGTGTACGGCGGCACGGTGAACTTCCGTGCAGGGCTCACCGATGCCGGGCTGCAGGAGTACCGACAGGTCAGCCAGCTCTGGCATCAGCTGGTGCGTGACCCCCTCAACTTCCAGGCTCAGACAGCGGCAGTGGCATTATCCTCCATCTCCTCTCCCACCACCACCACCCCGCGCCGCAGAGACCCCCAGACCCAGACCCAGACCCAGACCCTGACGCCATGGGAATGGGACCCGGAACAACCCCCCAGGAGCAGCGGTGGCGGCAGCAGTGGAAGACCCCTCCCAGCCACCCCAACAGGCAAGCGGCCAAGGAGCGAGGATGAGGAGGAGTCCCCCATCGCATGGCAGGTGGTCAGGCGCAGGGCGCCAGCGCGAACACGGCGGCGGTGGCGCATGGACCAGGCCACAGAGGTGCTGCGGCGCATGTACGGCCCCGAGGCGCAGTACCGATCTGCTGGGCAGCGGCGGGCCATGGAGCACATCGTCGACGGGGCAGGCCAGGTGCTGGCGATCCTGCGGACGAGTGAGGGTAAGAGCCTGCTCTATCTGGTGCCCTGCCAGCTGCCGGGGGCGGGGACGACGGTGCTGATCCTGCCGCTGGTGGTGCTGAAGGCGGAGATGGTTCGGCGGTGCGCAGAGGCGGGCATCGAGGCCCATGTGTGGGAGACGCAGTCCATGCCCGATCGACTGCACTCCTGCCCGCTCATCATCGTGGCGGTGGAGCAGGCGGTGCGACCACGGTTCCGGGAGTTCCTCAATCGGCTGTGTGTCGCCAACGAGCTCGATCGGGTGGTGTTCGACGAGTGCCACCTGGCCATCACGGCGCTGCCATACCGATCCGCCATGGGGCTGCTTCCACTGCTGCGGGAGCTGGAGTGCCCCATGGTCTTCCTCACCGGCACACTGCCGCCGTCCCTGGTGGCGCAGTTCGAGCGGACCATGCTGCTCAAGGGTGCACGCATGGTCCGCAGCTGCACCACGCGCAGGGACATCTCCCTCAGCGTCAGCCACTGCCCGGCCGGCCCGCAGCAGCAGGAGTTCCTCCAGGACTTTGCCATCCCCGGGATCTCAGGGCTGATCTCCTCGATGGAGCCGGGCACACGAGCCATCATCTACTGCTGGCGGAAGGACATCGCTGAGGAGATGGCGCAGGCCATCCGATGCCCAGTGTACCACTCCACGTCCGGCAGTGTGGCAGAGAAGGCGGAGGTGCTGCAGCGCTGGCGGGACGGAGACCCAGGCCACATCGTGGCCACATCTGCGTTCGGCCTGGGGATCGATCACCCTGCGGTCCGGTGGGTGGTGCATGTGGGTGTGCCATGCAGCATGATCGACTTCGCGCAGGAGATCGGACGGCTGGGACGAGATGGCGCTGGGGGGCAGTCTCTGGTCCTTGTGCCCCCACGATGGCGAGCCAGTGCTGCTGTGGAAGCGGCCATGCAGAGATATATCCAGACAAGCACCTGCAGAGTCCAGGTGCTGTCTCAGTTCCTGGACGATGAGAAAGGTGAGGGCAGCGGCTGCACATCAGACACACCAATGTGTGACCAGTGCTGGGATGGCAACTATGCAATGAAGGCTCTCCCCAGGGCAGCGGACAGCCCAGCCGCCGCCAGCACCATCAGTGTGGTAGAAGTGAATGAGGATGAGGATGAGAATGAGAGTGATGATGTGAATGATCTGAAGAATCTGCAGGCTGGAAGAGAGTTGCTCCACACACTAACCCGCAGACAGGCACAGGGAATGGCGGAGTATATAGCATGTCTGGAGGCATGGTGTGGGGTGTGCATGATCTGCTACCATCTGCCACGAGCAGCATCTGGGCAGGAGTCTCATGCACGCCATACACTGCAGGCATGTTCCAATCCCAAACGCTTTAACTACTTCGACACCAAGCGAAGAGCCATAAAGAAGGGATGACAGCGAGGTGATTGGTTCTCACAGTTCCACAGCTGCTATTAGTGCTTCAATTCACAGGAAATATGTGATCAGCAAAGACCAGAACAATGTCATTTTGCAGACATTGTAATGCCAGCATGCTGGGCTATGTTCCAGAAACCAATGTTGATGAAGTGGCTACTGAATGAGATGAACAGTCAAGATATAGCAGACAATGAGAATGTGTATATGCTATAGCTAGAAGAAAAAAACATGAAATTCAATGAATATACAACAAATGCAGCTGTTCTCACACAGAAAATATTACAGCACATGAGTGATATATAGCATTTGAAAATCAAAAATATATATATATATATAATAAAAAAAAAACAGCAATTAAGAATTGTTTATTAACTAAATAAAGTCATATATATATCTCACATTGTAACTGTGTAAAGTTGAAGTAGGGAAAAGAATTTCAACTCAAACAGTAAAAAATATTCAGAGAATTACATTAAAGTAAATAAATTAAGAAAATTCTACACAAATCCATATTTCTTTACTTCAGTGACTGATTCAGTTTTTGAAAATAATCTCAATTTTGAGCTGCATACTTGATATTATTATTATTATTATTCTTCAATTATAGATATATATGCAGTCAGAGACTATGATATCTACCTGAGACTCAAAGAGTCTCAGGATTTTTCTAACTTTAAAACTAATTACTATACATTTTTTCTTCAAACAAATAGCACTTGCAATACTTGAATTCCAGCCCAGAATAGTCAGCAAATTGATTTTTCTTTTTTTTTATTTATTTATAAATATCTTTAAAGATTATTTATATTCTCTTTTTTCATATAATTTTCAAGTGATTACAAAGAAAATAAATTAATGATAGACAAAATAACTCATGACATGAATACAAAGGAAATAAAAGACAGACTCTAACACAAAAGAAATAGTGAGATATTATATAATATCTAGCAGTTTTTATAAAGAATATTTCAGATTCTCATTCATTTATATTTTCATCTTTGAAATAGAATTGATTTCTAGTAGCTATTTGAGTTTCATTGAGAAAATCAATTAAATATTGACTGCCTATTTCAGTTGAAAATAGTAGTTTCATATTCATTTCTCTCAGCTTATATTTATATCTCAGTTCAGCTCTAAGTTCTTGATTTAATGAGCAATTCATTAAGATATGTTCTGGGTCTTCAAGAGAGTCACAATATTCACAATTTTCACTTTCAATATCAGATATTCTTTTCAAATAAGATTTGAAATAGCCATGACCTAGTTTCAATTGAATGATTGAGGAGAAAAGCTTCTTCTTGCACTTAATAGAGCATGATTTCCATTTAGGTTTAGTTTCAAATCTAAGATAGTGAGGACTTTTTCTTTGTTTTTCCCATATTTTATGCCATTTTTCTAAGCAATTCTCTTTTATCTTTCTTTTAATAAAAGACCATGAAACTATTTTTGAACTTGCAATATTTAGTTCTGTTCCTTTCTTTGCTGCTTCATCAGCAAGCTCATTTCCATGTATATTTATATGAGCAGGAACCCAGCTCAGATATATTGTGGTGGGGAATCTCGGCGTGGTATTACTTTTCGCCGAGACCGCCTCATATATTTGTTTGGCATGGCTGCCTCATATTCCCATTATCCTTTGACACACGTGTGGATTCGGCGAAGATTGATTGTACGCAGAGCAGTGAGATTGCTCCTTTTTGATTGTGTGATTTGATATGTGATTGATTGCTTGTTCTTCTTCTATATTTGAATCTCCTACGTGTTCTTTTGTATTGCTATTTGGATAGCTCGTTGAATAGAATATTGTATACACGGCGAACTTACCAACCTCCTTACGATCCCGCTGCTCCTGCCCACGTGCCGCCAAAAGCGCACAACCCCTTATTCCACTTCATTGGCGTCCCTGGGAAGGCAATTCAAAATGGATGGGCAGGCGGTAGCTACGACTGATATGATTTCTCTCAACATTTTGTCTTTTCTGCTTTTGTTGAGCATTCTTTTCAATAGTGTTCATTTGTGGAAGCCTCTGATTGGCCGATATGGCCGATATCGACAGTGGATAATGAAGGATGCGAGCGAACGCCCCACTGATAAGCTCAATTTGAATACCCATACCCCTATTCAACAAATGAAAGAAGAGAGAAATGTTGAGAAAAGTGATAAGAAAAAAGACCTTCAGCAAAAAGATCTAAAGTGGATGTTGAAATTCCTTCTCTTTCTTGAGGATTTGAGATTTGAATATAAAAAGGATATTGATATTGATAGTATTGTTGAACTCTTTCTCTTATGTGAACAGAAGTCTTTTGTGCGTTCCTTTCTTTCTCAATATATGTCTTCCAAGCATTCTCGGTCGGATTCTATTGCCCATCGTCAAACTCAGTCAGGAAAGGTCTCTGCAGCGCCCCCGAAAATAGAAGTTAGCAAAGAGAAGACAGAAGCTAGCAAAGAAAAGATGACTACACCCACTACTACCTCGTCCGGTCAGCCGACTCCCAATAGTGGACTGCCATATCAACGTCTTGTCATGCCGATGCCGATTCCTGGAGCACCTGGAGCCCCATTCTTTGATGGGAGAAACATTACTGCTTTTGTTGATCGATATGAGGCAATGTGCACCTTGCATTTCGTTGCAGGAATCGATGCTCTGGCGGTATTACGGAACTATTGTACCATGGAACTGCAGGGCCATATCGATCAGCTTGTCTTGGATCATAAGACATGGGAAATGGTTAAAAAGCAGTTGCTTGCCGATTTCTGGCGCGAAGATGCTCACCAACAGATGTATAATCAATCTTACCTCCATGCATTGTGCAACAAAACCCATTCTACCAGCCAGGAGATCCTCGTCTACTGCCGTCAATTCCGCGCAGTTGCGATGCCTCTCATTTGCAAGAATGAATTGCAACAATCTCTTGCTTGTATCTGGTTTCTTCAAGGACTTTCAGAAGGTATTCGTGAAAAAGCTTTCCGCACTGCTGGATTTGATAAGGTTAGTCAATCTGGATGGGAACTGCCGAAGATCTGCGATGCTGTGTCTCAAATGCAGAAGACAAAGGAAGAGATTGCACGAGTTCTGGCACCTGATGTTTTCCCCAACTCTATTCCATCGATGCAGCCGTCTGCTCAGCCCGTGTTTAATCCGCCCACATTGAATGTGCCTGTGCCGACCGCTTCGGCGATGCCTGCTCCGGATGCGAAAACACAGAATCCGAGTGATAACATTCTTGAGAACCTTGTCAACCGAATGGACGCGTTATCTCTGGCGATCGCTGGCATTCAAAACCAGGGAAACATGCAGCAAAATGTGACTGCTCCAAAGGTTCTTCTTACTCGAGGACGTGATCCTGCATTGGATTTGCCAAATGTGTCTTACTATGGAACTCAACGTGGACCTGGAGGCCCGTCTCGATCTCGATCTGGAAGCTTTGTTCAATACGATCGACCGCCGATGTCATGCTGGGGTTGCGGAGATTCAAACCATATGCTTCCAAATTGCTTAGCAATCGGCCGGCTCATCGATCAGGGCAAGATTCATCGGAATATGATTGGAGAATACTATGAGGGTAATGTGATGAGAAAAGGCCCGAAGATTGCTGTCAACCGACTTGAGCCCCATATTGTTACAATTGAACGACTTTTGAAGCAAATGGCTGCACCGCCGACTGTCCCAACCGCGGATAAACTTCGGAATGATGGTAGTATCCGGGTATTTCCTGACGGATCCCCGATGCCATCGGTGAATGCCGTAAGCATATGTGATATTGGATTTGATAGTGGCCCTGAGGAAGGTGATATGACCGATAGTGAGATGGAGGAGATTGTTAGTGTAATGGCTGCTTCCACTTCTACTGAGAAGGATAAGGCCTCTTCTATGAATAAAAATCAAGCAACGCTTTCCGGACGAATTGAGAAGGAGAAGAGACTGCCAACAACACATTCTCGGCGCAATGGCAGGTATTCAGATGGGAAATCAGTTTCTTTTGCTCAAGATGTGATCTCTGCTTCACAGGAAGATGATGAGGATGATAATTCTCAACCTCTCCATGATGAACAGCTTCAGGGCGGAAGTCCAAAGCTCGGAGACGGTGGAATTGTCCCAGATTCAGAAATGGCAGATGCTCCGCAGATTCAGAAGAAAACTGTTCTCTGCAGGCCTCGGAAACTCAAAGGGCCAAAGCTTTCTGCAGAAATGAAGAATAAAGACAATATGGCGATCGCGACGCGGCGAATATTTGAGAAGATCATGCGCCAAGAAATCGGCGGAATTCAGATTAAAGATCTCATGGCATGCTCCACCCAACTCCAGCACATGTTCTTTCAAAATCTTCCCATCGAAGTTCAACAGCATATGATTCGGGATGATGCAGCCACCGTTGCCCTGGTTCAACCTGGCACTTCTGTTGCTGAGTATAATCCTCGTTGGAATCTCGTTTCGGTTGGACACATCAAGTTCACTGTCGGAATTGGAAAGGGGGAAACTGAGGCGATATTTGATGGAGGTGCGGAAATTAACTGTCTTGTTGAAAGAACTGCGTTAGATCTCGGTCTCATCATTCAAAGGGATGCTGTCAAACCTATTCTTGGAGCTGGGGGTCAGCAGAGTGGTGTCATTGGAATCTGCAAGGATGTTCCTGTTCGCCTTGGATCTGTTATGGTGCCTCAGACATTCTTCATCATGGAACGCGGTTCTCATGATTGCATTCTCGGCCGACCATATGAAAACGCGACGCGTTTGGCAAGAACTACAGATAACAAAGGCGGTGTTCTTGTTCACGTTTTTGATCCGAAGGATGAGAAGAATCAGGTGTCTTTTCTTGGTTATTCTCCCGGCGACCATGGAGATCGAAAGTTAGATGATCTTCGTGGCAAAGTGCAGACTTTAAACTAGATATGCTGAGTCCGATTGATCTTTGCGATGTTGAATGTGGTGGGCAAAGAAATGATATCAGATTCAGCGATCGCGATGTGGATAGCGGGGCAAATATTCTGCCGTGTTTTGAAAGCGGTGTGGGTGCGTCAGCCAATCAGACTTTTGGCGGCCCCGGGCCGCCAAAAGATTCAGCCAATCAGAGAACGCCGCCCCAAAACGCCCGAGAACCTCACAGGTTTTTCCCCGCCATCCTACATCAACAATTTTACCCGTCTACACATTCATCTTTTCCTTTCTCTAATTATTCAATATCCGAATCACGCCGTGTTCGTGGTGTGCAGCTTCATGATTTGTCTTTATATGCTTCTTCACGATCTTCTCCTCGATCGCGCGGTCCAGTCGTTGCGACATTATACAAGCGAAAAGCCGATAAGATTCAACCTCTCGATGTGCCAACTACAGGTGGCGGGATTCCCGGCGGAACAGATAAGTGGAGAGAAATTCGCCAACAATGGTTCAAAGACAATGTGATTCCGGAGCAGGATCCGCCTTCGCCCTACGATCATTTCATTACACCCCGTTTCTCCGATTGCCCGCGAGGTTCGCGACTCACAGAGGAAAGGATCAAGAATCTGCGGATCGGATCGATGCTCACCCCACAGGAACGCGAACTTTTGATTGAGATTCTGCTTAGAAGAGAAAAAGCCCTCGCGTGGAGTTTTAAGGATTGCGGAACGCTTGCAAAAGAAGTCTCTCCACCTGTCAAGATTCGCGTTGCTCCGCATAAAGCATGGCAAGCGGCAGGATTTCCTATTCCTCGAAAGCTCGTCCCTACAATCATCAATATGCTTCGCGAACGCGTTGATTCTGGAGTTTATGAACATTGCCATGGTCCGTATCGAAATAAGTGGTTCCTCGTCAAGAAGAAAGAAGCTGGGAAATATCGCATTGTCAACGCGTGCATGGACATGAACGCTGTCACTATTCGCGATGCGTATATTCCACCTAGTGCGGACGCGTTTGCTGAGGATTTCGCGGGAATGAAGATAACGAGCATGATGGATTTCTTTTCTGGATATGATCAAGTTCCTTTACACGAAGACAGCCGAGATATGACAGCTTTCCTTACCCCGATCGGGTTGCTTCGTCAGACAGCACTGCCACAAGGCGCGACGAATTCTATTGCGCAGTTCTGCCGAATCATGGCACGCATTCTTCGATCGAACATACCGCATCAAGCAGACAATTTTATGGATGATATTGGTGTGAAAGGCCCGCGGACGCGTTACAATGATGAAGAAGTGATGCCAGGTATTCGGAAATTTGTCCTGGAGCATCTGCAAAACTTAGATGCCACCCTCATCAGCATAGAACTCGCGGACACGTGTATCCAGGTTGGAAAGTCAGAATTCGCCTGCTCCGGTATGGTTCTAGTCGGATATGTTGTGGATGCTGACGGCAGGCGCCCCGAAGCTGCGAAAATCGTCAAAATCGTTGAGTGGCCGGATCCGACAGATGTCACGGGTGCCCGAGCTTTCTTAGGTGTTTGCGTTTACTATAGAATATGGATTCCGAATTTCGCTATCATTTCTATACCTATCTATATTCTATTCAAGAAGAACATTCCTTTTACCTGGGGTCTTGAACAAGTGAATGCAATGGCAATTTTGAAGAATGCCCTGACAACTGCCCCTGCACTTTGCTGCATTGATTATTCTGAAGATGCCGGTGATATCGTGATGGCCACGGATGCCTGTCTTGAAGGATGGGGTGGAACGCTCAGCCAACGGGATAAATTGAATGGAAAGCTACACCCTTGCCGATATGAGAGCGGAATCTGGAGCCCCACCGAAGCAAAATATGATGCAGGAAAGCGAGAATGCCGCGCTGTGCTCAAGATGCTAAAGAAATGCCGTTATTACCTGTATGGCGTTCACTTTATTCTGGAAACCGACGCGAAGACTCTAGTGGCACAGCTCAATCGATCTGCCACTGACCTGCCTGGTGCTCTCGTTACTGGCTGGCTTGCCTGGATTCGGATGTTTGATTTCGAAGTTCGACATGTGCCTGGTCGGAAGCATACTGCTGCAGATGGGCTATCTCGTCGACCTCCTGCTGAGGGTGAGGTTCCTGAGGATCAAGATATCGATGATTTCATAGATGCAGAACTCAACTATATTAGTGTTGCATCTTTGACGGTTCCTGATTTCGATGTCAGCGGCGTGGATGCTTCCGAGTCATCGGGTGTGCGTGTTCTTTCGCCTGATTATTCTGATCGCAGCGAATCAATTGCGAGGTTTCTCACCACCATGAAGCGGCCGGATGATATACCACGTTCCGTCTTTTCTAAATGGCGCAAGCATGCACTTCGATATATCGTCCAAGGTCAACATCTATTCCGACGATCAGGCAAGGGAATTCCTCTGAGACGCGTGGTTGATAACTCATCTGAGCAAAAGGATATCGTTGCTCGGATGCATGATGAATCTGGTCATAAGGGCCGCGAGGCCACAAACCACAAGATCACGCAGCGATATTGGTGGGAAGGCATCTGGAAAGCCGTCAAGAATTATTGCAAAAGCTGCACAGTGTGCCAGCTGAGGGATGGCGCTCGCTTGGAAGAACCACTATATCCAACAAGCCGCAATTATCTATGGGACAAGTGGTGTATCGATGTTGTCAAGTTTCCGAAGAACCGAGGCAAGCGATGTGCTGTTATTGCTCGGAATGATCTCACTGGCTGGGTGGAAGGCCGCCCTCTCGCTCGTGGAACAGCTGAGAACGTGGCGCAATTCATCTATGAGAATATCATTTGCCGACACGGCTGCTTTCGGGAATTAGTGTGTGATGGCGGGCCGGAGAATCAAAAATGGACTAAGATTCTCACCGCCAAATATCGTGTTAATCAAATAACCATCTCACCATACAATGCGAAGGCTAATGGCATGGTCGAACGCGGTCACCGCCCGATATCCGATGCGCTTTCAAAGCTAGCTGCAGATGGAAGAAGCTGGGTTAATCATTTCCATTCTGCGCTATGGGCAGATCGCGTCACCATTCGGCAATCTACTGGTGAAACCCCGTTCCGCCTGCAATATGGCTACGATGCTATCCTTCCAATAGAGCTTGACGTTCCAACTTGGCAAACACTTCCCTGGCAGACAGTGCAATCCCGTGCTGATTTGATATATATGCGTATTCGACAATTGGAAAAGAGAGATGAAGATCTGGAGGAGGCCGCTCATCACCTGCGCCGTGCGAGAGAGAAGAACCGAGATCTATTTGATGAAACTAAGCAATTAGTCCGAGAACCATTGCAGATAAGTGATTTGGTGCTTTTGCATGATACCAAGCTAGAAACGTCCTATTCTGCCAAGCTCAACTTCCGATGGCTGGGCCCGTATCGAATCCGAGAAGCAAACCATGAGAAAGGGACCTATCATCTGGAAGAGCTGGATGGTTCGCCGTTTCGAAATACTACTGCAGGTAATAGGTTAAAAAGGTTCTATCTCCGAGACAATCAAATGCCGGTTGCAGAGAATAATATCAATGAAGCAAATGATATTGAAGAGGAAGAGGTGGATATGCAAGATACTGATAAGAAGAATTCTTTGAGGGGGGTCAGGATGACTTGCAGTCATGGATCCCTCATGGTAAGGAGTTTGCAGTCATTATCTGACTGCTGTTTTTCTTTGTATAATGATTTCCTTGTTGTTGTTTTCTTCATTCAAGTTGCTGTTTTCTTAGTCTCTATTTTTCATGATTCTGCTTCTTTCTTGCATGTTTTTCATGCATCATATCAGTTCCTTCTAATTTTAATCTCTTGATATTGTCTTTTCTTTGTTTTGTTTACTTTCTCTTTGATATTCAATTCTCTGGGTCAGATTGAAGCTGGCAGTGAATTTTATGAACTGCTGTCACCCTCGCTGCATGTTGACTGCTTTTCACATTATCTTCCAAAATTCACCTTGAGGAAGTATTATATTATTGACCTGCTCTGCCCAGATAATCATTTTTCTTTTTCAAATTGGCATTCAAGTCTCTTTTTCTATTTTTAATTCATTGATTTTTCCCTATATTTCCTTATTTCATTACAAAGATGTCGAACCCCTCTAGCCAACACACTCTGGTACCGAGACCAGCGAGCCAGCTCGCTCTTGTGACATATGATAACCATGTTTTTCATACGGCGATGGAGCTGCAAGCTTATGTCAATTCTCTGGGTCAGAATCCGCAGGTTCGCTACCAAGCACAATGTGAGATCGGTAATCTACTCATGGGGCGCCATGAGGCAGCTCAAGATGAGGTTGCCGCATTCTATGAGTGGATGAGAAATGATGGATCCTGGCGCCAGGTGGTGGCCCAGCAAGCATTTGATAACCAGACGGCGGAGCTTCAACGAGTTGCTGCTCAGGTAGCTGAACGGCGCGATCGCTGCGCCATAGCATATACTACATGCACCAGGATGTGGGGAAAAGTTCGCGTGGATTCGTTCTGGCATATCATGACTTCAGAGCGGATGCAACGCGCCTGTCAAACCCTGGCCCTACATCACGAATATGCTTCTGCAATCGGCCGGATCAATCAAGCAATGTGGGCTCGCATCACTCAGCCACCTCGACGAGGAGTTAAGCGATATAAGACGATCATGTTGGCAGATATCGAAGCAGCGGCCGATTCCAATTTTATTGGCCAAGAGATCACACAAGGAAATCTTCAAGCTGCAGGTCTTATCTTTGGTCCTGGCGGAATTCTCACTGAAGATTCTATGACAGTTGCTTCACCCCAGCCTCAAGAACGTGTCCTATCCCCTCCCGATCAACATATGACTGGCCAGTCTCCTCTACCTTCTCCCCGTGTGTTGAACGTGATACGCCCCAGTGCACCCTCGCTTGGATCTCCTCAAGGTTCTATACATAGTCCTCCTGTGCGTACTTCTCGCCGCGTCTCCGGCCAATCCTTGCTTTCGGACGTCAGCAGCCTGTCTGCAGCCTTGTCAGACACCCATCTTGCTGAACTTCTCAGCCCTGACCAAGTTGCGGAATTTGAGAATATGGGGGTTGATCAAGATAGCCCTGCTTTGGTAGAGGCAACTGACAAGCAGCATACAACAGTGAACAGAGGATGCCGGTGTTCTCCCTATGTCCCTGTGGATGTGAAAGCGCAGCTTAGAGATGCAAAGAAGATAGAAGAATGTCAGCTGGTGCATCTTCTGGACAAGATAGCCAGGCTTCCGCGACAAGGCTTGACTATATGCTATCTGCATTCAGTAAATCTCGGCAGCAAGATTGGACTCCTTACACGCGATCTTGACCATGCGGGGCTGATAAAGAGAATCGGGCTTGTGGTGAATAATCGCCAGAATCTTGGGCGGATGCGAGCTGCTGATGACACATATCATTTCTTCCGCCTTGATCGCCGACCTCCTCGCCCCGAAGATATGCTACAGGTATATCGAATGCGCCATAATCGCCTACCGCCGGTTACATCATCAAATTGGGAACAAACACTGGCCCGACTTGCTTTTCTTGATTTCAATTCCAGTGCAGCTTTTCAGCAATGGAAGAAGGATGGTTCCGTCATCCTGCCAATATTTAGATGGATGAACGCGATGAAGGCGGCAGGGGTCAACAATAATTACAACACCCTGGCGAAGGTTGCCACAGTCGAATGGAGCATGTACAGGTTCCATCAGCGAAAAGATAAGAAGACCTGGGGGTGGCTCCGAACAATGTTGCACGGGATTGTTCAACAGATCGTCCGTCAAGATCCACTGTATTATGTGTGGTATGTTGCTCTCCGCCCCGATCATCGCACGCACCTGATTTCCTATCCCTATTATGCAAAATACGCCTTGTCTGGGGATAGCACTTACTTCCGCCATATTGATGTCAATATTAAACGCCTGGCGGAGGAAAATCATGGAGCGAATATGATTCAGGGATCAGTCTCTTTCAGCGACGAAGATGGGAGGAATTGCACCACCATAGTCCCGGGAATGCATCAAAATATTCAAGAATGGAACAGACGTCTGCGTGCTCGCAATCTCCCGAATGGTGGAATTGTTCAAGAGGTGACATCTGAGATGCTCACCAACAAGGATCTCAACGACTTCAGAACGCAGTGGACGACTGTCCCATGCAAGCAAGGCGATGCTCGAATAACCATGCCGCATCTTCCTCATGGAAGCACCGGGCCTGCTACTAAGGAACGCAAGACAATGCTGCCGTGGTATGTTGGAATTCAGGATGACGGGCACTCTCTTGAAGTCCCTGAAAGCGGATCGTGGGAGCAGCTCTCCCGAGCACATCGCGATTTGGTTGCCGGGCCGTCAACACCCTCTGGCCTTTCGGTATTATATGGAAGTATTCCATATCGGTACCCTGCTGCTGTTCCAGTCACGGGTCTTGGAGCGATTTCGGATGCTCTGGTGGGTCGACGGAAGTGGGATGACCCTATGGTCAGGCACGAGCAAGATATTCTCTTCAACGGCAAGGGCAGTTCGCCGCAAGAATACATTGAGGAGTGGCGCAAGAGAGCGGTCACCGAAGGGATCCGGTGTTTCGAGATCATGATGGCTACAGAGGAGGAATTATTTGGAGAACGTAGCTGTTTCTATTGTCTGAAGAGGAACATCCCCCTCGCCTCAATTGAGGGAGATCGCGCTGTCGCCGAGGGCGAGGCTATGCAGATTCCGGTGCATGGCCGCGAGAATGCGCCCGCCGAATAGCCGCAGCCATCAGCCAATCATGTTTTCCCGGCCCCGGGCCGTCAAAAGATTGACCAATCACGATCGCGCTGTTGCCAATTTGCCGCATCTTGCCACTGTCGCTGTGTTGATCACATTCTGCTTACTTGTTTCCCTGTTTTCTCTTGTTCTTGCTTGTCTTTCTTTTCTCTGCTGTTCACTTTTTCTTTCTCTTTTCTATATTCTTTTATTGATTGTCTTTCATTTTCTTGATTCTTGATTGATTCTTTCCTGCAATTCCTTGTTTTCATTCATTCGGATCGCATTCTTACTTGCCGGGTCGGCAAGCTATAGGGGGGGAGATGTGTGGTGGGGAATCTCGGCGTGGTATTACTTTTCGCCGAGACCGCCTCATATATTTGTTTGGCATGGCTGCCTCATATTCCCATTATCCTTTGACACACGTGTGGATTCGGCGAAGATTGATTGTACGCAGAGCAGTGAGATTGCTCCTTTTTGATTGTGTGATTTGATATGTGATTGATTGCTTGTTCTTCTTCTATATTTGAATCTCCTACGTGTTCTTTTGTATTGCTATTTGGATAGCTCGTTGAATAGAATATTGTATACACGGCGAACTTACCAACCTCCTTACGATCCCGCTGCTCCTGCCCACGTGCCGCCAAAAGCGCACAACCCCTTATTCCACTTCAATATCTTTGTCTTATATTTTAATTGAATTCTTTTGCATATCTTTAGAATTACTTCTATATTCATTTGATTATTATGAATTTCATTTTTTTGAATTCTTTTCAAAGCTGCTTGACTATCTGAAAAAATCCATGCTTCTTTCATATCTTTTCTTTTTGAAGCTTTTATTTCTATCAGTTTAAAAGCTTTCATAATAGCATATAATTCAGCATCAAATACTTCACATTCATTTCCAATATTCCATGAATCTGATGTATATTTGTAATTATCTTCTGTATATGCTATTCCAGCTCCTAGGCCTTTATTTTCATTCATTGAACCATCTGAATAGATTAGAATTGACTTTTTAAAATCAATTTTCTCTATTATTCTTCTATGATTCTCAGCTTCTTCTGGTTTTGATAATGCGCTTATTTCAATTGAAATCATTGAGCCTAGTTTTTCTTTCCATGAATATAGCTTTTTGTGTTCAATCTTTTCAATATTTAATGAGGAGAACTCATTTTTAATCATTGAGCATACTCTATATAGTTGAGAAGGGATTTTTTTTCTATTTCTCTCATTTTCTTGATTTTCTTGACTTTCATTTCAATCTAGATATCTATTCCAATCTAAGTCATTTCCAGATTGAATTGGAGGATAAGATGTAGATATTCTTTTTCTAATTGAATGAATATCTGGCATTTTCATGATTCTCAGTGCATAATTCTTGCATATCTTCTCAAATCTTATTTCAGGAGGTGATATAGAAGCTTCTATTTCCATAGCTCTACATGGAGAGGTTTTGAAAGCTCCCAGAATTCTTCTTAAAGCTGTATTCTGCAATTTTTGAAACTTATCTATGAAGTGTTTCTGGTTCTTCCACCATATCTGAACACCATAATCAGAAATAGATGCTATACATACAATGTATAGCTGTCTCATAGCTTGAAATGATAAACCCCCTTTCAGTATTAGAAAGTTGTATTATACTATTTAAAACTCTTTCAGCTTGAGCCATTCTTTTTTGAATATGAGATTTAAAATTGAGTTTTGAATCCAGTCAGATTTCTAGTCATCTTACAACTGATTTAGGCTTTATTTCTTGATTTAATAGATTTAAACTTATTTCCTTTTCATATCTTTTTGGAAAAAAGTGAATTAATTCAGTTTTTTTTTTTTCATATCAAATTGAATTAGGTTTACATCTCCTTTATTAAATATCTCTTGCGCAGCTTTTTCAATATTTTCACAATTTTCTTTTATTGTTCTTGAGCTGAAAATCAGATCTATATCATCAACATAGCTAGGAGATCAACAAAAAAAACGCTTTCCCCCGAACCAGCCCAATTCTTCGAATTAGAAGACGAAAAGACATCCATTTGAAAGCTCTTGTTTGAGAAAGCAATTTATTCACTTTTTATTAAAATTGAGCGTGAGTTGGTGAAGCTATTGAGGAAAACGTGTTTGCAACCCCTAAGGGGAAAGAAAATCACACTTCATCACATAACATCATCAGTTTCGGCCCAATTTACATAGAATTTTGATAGAAGCTAGAACAAACCAGATATTACAACTGTCTCAATTTTGAATTCATTCCGACCATCTCTTTCTGAACAATTCATTGTCAAAACCTGCGTGAAAACTCTGATTGATTTTCATGTTCCTTTGCACCAGTGCCAAGTCTTTTCCCTGTACCGCCCTACCTCGCCCGGCAGAAAAGTGACAAAAAAATACCTCAGCACAGATCACACGTGACCTACTCTTCAATCAGAAATTCCCCGAAACCTACCCTCTCTACAAAACAGAACAAGAAAAAGTGGAAATATCAGTGTTTAAAAAATAGCTTGATCCCTGCAAGTAATATATATACATACTTGTATATATATATATTATTATATAAGAAAATATTGCAGATTTAGTCTGTTGATTCTTCATTTGCATACTCATCTGTGTGACTTAATAAATTACATTTATTAAGAGCTATCTAGTAAAATATATGAGATTAATTTGAATAGAAAAGGAAATCTATTCAGTATTAATTCATATTGATATTTCAGAAATACAATCTTGATTTGAGATGGGACCTATTTCAAGCAGAAATTTTGAGAAGCTTTTTAAATTGAAAAAGACAAAATTTGCAAGAGTTAGAGTGTTTTTCTTGATTTAGCTCTGAGTAAATAAATCAAGAAAATTCTACACAAATTCATATTTCTTTACTTCAGTGACTGATTCAGTTTTTGAAAATAATCTCAATTTTGAGCTGCATACTTGATATGTGGGGAGAAGTTTAGAATATTGAATATTTCTGAATAGTTTTTATCAATTTCTCTGCAAAAAATTGATTTATTTTGTCAGTTTTTCTTTCAAAAACTGTCATTTCAATTGAATAATTTATTATTCATTGAAATCAATTCTTTTCTCTTCATTTTGTAGCACAAGAAAGAAGTCTGTGAAGATTTAATTGATTTATCTTTAAAAATCAATATTAGTTTATTAGATTCTCTTGAAAAATCTAATCTAGATACTATTTCTAATAGAAAAAATAGCAAAAATCTGAGAATACTATTTAATTTGACTAATTATCTAATATACTCAAAGAAATCATGAATAACTCACCTCAATCTGTGAACATGATGACTCCATGCAAAAATAGAAATAATTTCATAGAAACTGTTTCTGAAATTGAGATTTTGAAGAAAAGAAAAAAAGAAGAAATAGACAGACACAAAGTAGATGAAGTGAAAAATCTACAAAAAATAGCTGATGAGCTATATAAACAGTGCATGTATGAAGAAAATGAAGAAATTCTTCTTATTCTGCATTCACAAGCAAGACAACTGAATGAAATTATTAAGTTTAAACTTAATATTTCTTCAAATCTGAAGATAGTTTTGAAAAAAACTGAAAAATCTGTATCTCAAAAAATCTCTTCTGAATCTCTTTCAAAAGAAAACACTGAAAATGAGACAAAAACCTATGCTCAAGCTCTCAATAGCTCACAAAATATTGAAAAAGAAAAACAGCTGAAAAAAGCAGAAAAAATTTTCTCATTAGTTGAGAAAAAAGAACAAAGAAAAGCTCAAAAAGAGATTAAATTTCTTGAATCAAAAAAACAGAGACTGATTTTAAAAGTTAGTGATAGAGCTATCTTTGAAAAATCTATTCTAAATGATTCTAAGTTCATTTTTGAACTTAGAAACAAAATCAATCAAAACTTTCATTTTGAAACTCAAAATGAAGAATTCAAGCCAGTTATCTCATCAATTGAAACCTCTTTTCTGGGAAATTCAATTGTAATTACTGCTATGCCAGATTTCAGCTCTGAATATCTAATTCAAAATGAAAACTGCTGGAAAGAGATAGTTCAAAAAGCTCTCTCTATTGAAGTTTCATGTGAAAAAGATGAGAAATGGGGAAAATTTGTATTACATGATATTCCAGTTGAAATCTTTGATCATGAAGAAGACATGATAAATTTGAAAGAAGAAATTGAAATATATAATTCAATTTCTTTGAAAAAAACCCCAATTTGGCTCAATTCTTATGAGCAAAGACAAAGAAATCAAAATACTTCAGTTTTAATTACTACAAATACAATAGAACAGTCAAAACGACAGTATATTGTAATTGCAGAATTGAAAATGAAAGCATTTGAATTCAAAGATTCAAGAGAGAATATTAAATCTCAAATTCAATGCTCAAACTGTCAGAAACATGAACACTTTGCAAATACTTGTAAAAGAAATTCTAAATGTCAGTTTTGTGCTTTAGATCACAAAACAAATGAACATTCTTGCAACACATGTAGAAAAATAGGTGAAATCTGCAATCACACTGAAATCAAATGCAGTAATTGCTATGAAAAGCACACATCTATTTCAAAAGATTGTATTTTCATTTTCAAGAAAAAGTCTTTCAATAAAGATGTGAAATGGAGAAAAGAAACTCAAAATACAGAGAAAATAGATAAAACTACAAAAAGAAGAAATTCTCAAATGTCTATTTCTTCTGAGTCAAATTCTTTTTCAAAAAATAGACAGATCTTAAACCCTGTTACATCTATAAAAATGAGAAAAGATAAAGAAAATCTCATTTCTATGAAAGCAGTAGAAGTTCCAGCTCTGAATACAGATAATAGATATAATCTATTATCTGATTCAGAATAAAAGAAACACAGCTTCAATTTATTCCTTTTGTACATGTTTACTACACAAAATAATAATAAAAAGAAGAAAAAAACTATCAAAAATGCTTCAAAAATAACTTTTATTCAAAACAATGTTGATAGAAATAAAGATGCTATCTATTCATGCTTACAGATAGGCTTTGAAGAGCAAACTGACTTCATTCTATTACAAGAGCCAAATTTTGATATAGAACAACAATTTATAATTTCTCATTCAAGCTATCACTGCTTTTTACCAGAGAAATCAGATGTAAAAGCAAGAGTTGTGATATATGCAAGAAAAAAATCAAGATTTCAATTCAATATAAAAAGTAATTATATATCTAATTCTGATATTCTAGTTGGAGATATTATAGATACAAGAAATCAATTTGACAGTATTCAATTGATAAATATTTATAATGAAAAATCACTGAAGGTAAATGATAATTCATGAACAGTTGACAGAGAACTGCTGAATTTAAGTCCAGAAAAAAATGCTATTATATGTGGTGATTTCAATGCACATCATATATGGTGGAATTCTGA
Source organism: Emergomyces orientalis (assembly GCA_002110485.1). NCBI lineage: Eukaryota > Fungi > Ascomycota > Eurotiomycetes > Onygenales > Ajellomycetaceae > Emergomyces > Emergomyces orientalis. The sequence continues at coordinate 1,348,137 of MOWL01000046.1, forward strand.
ATGTGATTATTCAATAAGATCAGAGAAAATAGTAGAGTGGGCTCTACAACATGAATTAGATATTATAAATGAAATTGATAGACAGACCTTCTTTAGAAACAACTTAATGAAGAAATCAATCATAGACTTAACCTTTCTATCAAAAAATTTGATTGAAAACAAGGTCTATAATTGGTTTATTAATTCAGAAGAAACATTGAAGTGGAATAAGGGGTTGTGCGCTTTTGGCGGCACGTGGGCAGGAGCAGCGGGATCGTAAGGAGGTTGGTAAGTTCGCCGTGTATACAATATTCTATTCAACGAGCTATCCAAATAGCAATACAAAAGAACACGTAGGAGATTCAAATATAGAAGAAGAACAAGCAATCAATCACATATCAAATCACACAATCAAAAAGGAGCAATCTCACTGCTCTGCGTACAATCAATCTTCGCCGAATCCACACGTGTGTCAAAGGATAATGGGAATATGAGGCAGCCATGCCAAACAAATATATGAGGCGGTCTCGGCGAAAAGTAATACCACGCCGAGATTCCCCACCACACATCTCCCCCCCCTATAGCTTGCCGACCCGGCAAGTAAGAATGCGATCCGAATGAATGAAAACAAGGAATTGCAGGAAAGAATCAATCAAGAATCAAGAAAATGAAAGACAATCAATAAAAGAATATAGAAAAGAGAAAGAAAAAGTGAACAGCAGAGAAAAGAAAGACAAGCAAGAACAAGAGAAAACAGGGAAACAAGTAAGCAGAATGTGATCAACACAGCGACAGTGGCAAGATGCGGCAAATTGGCAACAGCGCGATCGTGATTGGTCAATCTTTTGACGGCCCGGGGCCGGGAAAACATGATTGGCTGATGGCTGCGGCTATTCGGCGGGCGCATTCTCGCGGCCATGCACCGGAATCTGCATAGCCTCGCCCTCGGCGACAGCGCGATCTCCCTCAATTGAGGCGAGGGGGATGTTCCTCTTCAGACAATAGAAACAGCTACGTTCTCCAAATAATTCCTCCTCTGTAGCCATCATGATCTCGAAACACCGGATCCCTTCGGTGACCGCTCTCTTGCGCCGCTCCTCAATGTATTCTTGCGGCGAACTGCCCTTGCCGTTGAAGAGAATATCTTCTTTGCATCTCTAAGCTGCGCTTTCACATCCACAGGGACATAGGGAGAACACCGGCATCCTCTGTTCACTGTTGTATGCTGCTTGTCAGTTGCCTCTACCAAAGCAGGGCTATCTTGATCAACCCCCATATTCTCAAATTCCGCAACTTGGTCAGGGCTGAGAAGTTCAGCAAGATGGGTGTCTGACAAGGCTGCAGACAGGCTGCTGACGTCCGAAAGCAAGGATTGGCTGGAGACGCGGCGAGAAGTACGCACAGGAGGACTATGTATAGAACCTTGAGGAGATCCAAGCGAGGGTGCACTGGGGCGTATCACGTTCAACACACGGGGAGAAGGTAGAGGAGACTGGCCAGTCATATGTTGATCGGGAGGGGATAGGACACGTTCTTGAGGCTGGGGTGAAGCAACTGTCATAGAATCTTCAGTGAGAATTCCGCCAGGACCAAAGATAAGACCTGCAGCTTGAAGATTTCCTTGTGTGATCTCTTGGCCAATAAAATTGGAATCGGCCGCTGCTTCGATATCTGCCAACATGATCGTCTTATATCGCTTAACTCCTCGTCGAGGTGGCTGAGTGATGCGAGCCCACATTGCTTGATTGATCCGGCCGATTGCAGAAGCATATTCGTGATGTAGGGCCAGGGTTTGACAGGCGCGTTGCATCCGCTCTGAAGTCATGATATGCCAGAACGAATCCACGCGAACTTTTCCCCACATCCTGGTGCATGTAGTATATGCTATGGCGCAGCGATCGCGCCGTTCAGCTACCTGAGCAGCAACTCGTTGAAGCTCCGCCGTCTGGTTATCAAATGCTTGCTGGGCCACCACCTGGCGCCAGGATCCATCATTTCTCATCCACTCATAGAATGCGGCAACCTCATCTTGAGCTGCCTCATGGCGCCCCATGAGTAGATTACCGATCTCACATTGTGCTTGGTAGCGAACCTGCGGATTCTGACCCAGAGAATTGACATAAGCTTGCAGCTCCATCGCCGTATGAAAAACATGGTTATCATATGTCACAAGAGCGAGCTGGCTCGCTGGTCTCGGTACCAGAGTGTGTTGGCTAGAGGGGTTCGACATCTTTGTAATGAAATAAGGAAATATAGGGAAAAATCAATGAATTAAAAATAGAAAAAGAGACTTGAATGCCAATTTGAAAAAGAAAAATGATTATCTGGGCAGAGCAGGTCAATAATATAATACTTCCTCAAGGTGAATTTTGGAAGATAATGTGAAAAGCAGTCAACATGCAGCGAGGGTGACAGCAGTTCATAAAATTCACTGCCAGCTTCAATCTGACCCAGAGAATTGAATATCAAAGAGAAAGTAAACAAAACAAAGAAAAGACAATATCAAGAGATTAAAATTAGAAGGAACTGATATGATGCATGAAAAACATGCAAGAAAGAAGCAGAATCATGAAAAATAGAGACTAAGAAAACAGCAACTTGAATGAAGAAAACAACAACAAGGAAATCATTATACAAAGAAAAACAGCAGTCAGATAATGACTGCAAACTCCTTACCATGAGGGATCCATGACTGCAAGTCATCCTGACCCCCCCTCAAAGAATTCTTCTTATCAGTATCTTGCATATCCACCTCTTCCTCTTCAATATCATTTGCTTCATTGATATTATTCTCTGCAACCGGCATTTGATTGTCTCGGAGATAGAACCTTTTTAACCTATTACCTGCAGTAGTATTTCGAAACGGCGAACCATCCAGCTCTTCCAGATGATAGGTCCCTTTCTCATGGTTTGCTTCTCGGATTCGATACGGGCCCAGCCATCGGAAGTTGAGCTTGGCAGAATAGGACGTTTCTAGCTTGGTATCATGCAAAAGCACCAAATCACTTATCTGCAATGGTTCTCGGACTAATTGCTTAGTTTCATCAAATAGATCTCGGTTCTTCTCTCTCGCACGGCGCAGGTGATGAGCGGCCTCCTCCAGATCTTCATCTCTCTTTTCCAATTGTCGAATACGCATATATATCAAATCAGCACGGGATTGCACTGTCTGCCAGGGAAGTGTTTGCCAAGTTGGAACGTCAAGCTCTATTGGAAGGATAGCATCGTAGCCATATTGCAGGCGGAACGGGGTTTCACCAGTAGATTGCCGAATGGTGACGCGATCTGCCCATAGCGCAGAATGGAAATGATTAACCCAGCTTCTTCCATCTGCAGCTAGCTTTGAAAGCGCATCGGATATCGGGCGGTGACCGCGTTCGACCATGCCATTAGCCTTCGCATTGTATGGTGAGATGGTTATTTGATTAACACGATATTTGGCGGTGAGAATCTTAGTCCATTTTTGATTCTCCGGCCCGCCATCACACACTAATTCCCGAAAGCAGCCGTGTCGGCAAATGATATTCTCATAGATGAATTGCGCCACGTTCTCAGCTGTTCCACGAGCGAGAGGGCGGCCTTCCACCCAGCCAGTGAGATCATTCCGAGCAATAACAGCACATCGCTTGCCTCGGTTCTTCGGAAACTTGACAACATCGATACACCACTTGTCCCATAGATAATTGCGGCTTGTTGGATATAGTGGTTCTTCCAAGCGAGCGCCATCCCTCAGCTGGCACACTGTGCAGCTTTTGCAATAATTCTTGACGGCTTTCCAGATACCTTCCCACCAATATCGCTGCGTGATCTTGTGGTTTGTGGCCTCGCGGCCCTTATGACCAGATTCATCATGCATCCGAGCAACGATATCCTTTTGCTCAGATGAGTTATCAACCACGCGTCTCAGAGGAATTCCCTTGCCTGATCGTCGGAATAGATGTTGACCTTGGACGATATATCGAAGTGCATGCTTGCGCCATTTAGAAAAGACGGAACGTGGTATATCATCCGGCCGCTTCATGGTGGTGAGAAACCTCGCAATTGATTCGCTGCGATCAGAATAATCAGGCGAAAGAACACGCACACCCGATGACTCGGAAGCATCCACGCCGCTGACATCGAAATCAGGAACCGTCAAAGATGCAACACTAATATAGTTGAGTTCTGCATCTATGAAATCATCGATATCTTGATCCTCAGGAACCTCACCCTCAGCAGGAGGTCGACGAGATAGCCCATCTGCAGCAGTATGCTTCCGACCAGGCACATGTCGAACTTCGAAATCAAACATCCGAATCCAGGCAAGCCAGCCAGTAACGAGAGCACCAGGCAGGTCAGTGGCAGATCGATTGAGCTGTGCCACTAGAGTCTTCGCGTCGGTTTCCAGAATAAAGTGAACGCCATACAGGTAATAACGGCATTTCTTTAGCATCTTGAGCACAGCGCGGCATTCTCGCTTTCCTGCATCATATTTTGCTTCGGTGGGGCTCCAGATTCCGCTCTCATATCGGCAAGGGTGTAGCTTTCCATTCAATTTATCCCGTTGGCTGAGCGTTCCACCCCATCCTTCAAGACAGGCATCCGTGGCCATCACGATATCACCGGCATCTTCAGAATAATCAATGCAGCAAAGTGCAGGGGCAGTTGTCAGGGCATTCTTCAAAATTGCCATTGCATTCACTTGTTCAAGACCCCAGGTAAAAGGAATGTTCTTCTTGAATAGAATATAGATAGGTATAGAAATGATAGCGAAATTCGGAATCCATATTCTATAGTAAACGCAAACACCTAAGAAAGCTCGGGCACCCGTGACATCTGTCGGATCCGGCCACTCAACGATTTTGACGATTTTCGCAGCTTCGGGGCGCCTGCCGTCAGCATCCACAACATATCCGACTAGAACCATACCGGAGCAGGCGAATTCTGACTTTCCAACCTGGATACACGTGTCCGCGAGTTCTATGCTGATGAGGGTGGCATCTAAGTTTTGCAGATGCTCCAGGACAAATTTCCGAATACCTGGCATCACTTCTTCATCATTGTAACGCGTCCGCGGGCCTTTCACACCAATATCATCCATAAAATTGTCTGCTTGATGCGGTATGTTCGATCGAAGAATGCGTGCCATGATTCGGCAGAACTGCGCAATAGAATTCGTCGCGCCTTGTGGCAGTGCTGTCTGACGAAGCAACCCGATCGGGGTAAGGAAAGCTGTCATATCTCGGCTGTCTTCGTGTAAAGGAACTTGATCATATCCAGAAAAGAAATCCATCATGCTCGTTATCTTCATTCCCGCGAAATCCTCAGCAAACGCGTCCGCACTAGGTGGAATATACGCATCGCGAATAGTGACAGCGTTCATGTCCATGCACGCGTTGACAATGCGATATTTCCCAGCTTCTTTCTTCTTGACGAGGAACCACTTATTTCGATACGGACCATGGCAATGTTCATAAACTCCAGAATCAACGCGTTCGCGAAGCATATTGATGATTGTAGGGACGAGCTTTCGAGGAATAGGAAATCCTGCCGCTTGCCATGCTTTATGCGGAGCAACGCGAATCTTGACAGGTGGAGAGACTTCTTTTGCAAGCGTTCCGCAATCCTTAAAACTCCACGCGAGGGCTTTTTCTCTTCTAAGCAGAATCTCAATCAAAAGTTCGCGTTCCTGTGGGGTGAGCATCGATCCGATCCGCAGATTCTTGATCCTTTCCTCTGTGAGTCGCGAACCTCGCGGGCAATCGGAGAAACGGGGTGTAATGAAATGATCGTAGGGCGAAGGCGGATCCTGCTCCGGAATCACATTGTCTTTGAACCATTGTTGGCGAATTTCTCTCCACTTATCTGTTCCGCCGGGAATCCCGCCACCTGTAGTTGGCACATCGAGAGGTTGAATCTTATCGGCTTTTCGCTTGTATAATGTCGCAACGACTGGACCGCGCGATCGAGGAGAAGATCGTGAAGAAGCATATAAAGACAAATCATGAAGCTGCACACCACGAACACGGCGTGATTCGGATATTGAATAATTAGAGAAAGGAAAAGATGAATGTGTAGACGGGTAAAATTGTTGATGTAGGATGGCGGGGAAAAACCTGTGAGGTTCTCGGGCGTTTTGGGGCGGCGTTCTCTGATTGGCTGAATCTTTTGGCGGCCCGGGGCCGCCAAAAGTCTGATTGGCTGACGCACCCACACCGCTTTCAAAACACGGCAGAATATTTGCCCCGCTATCCACATCGCGATCGCTGAATCTGATATCATTTCTTTGCCCACCACATTCAACATCGCAAAGATCAATCGGACTCAGCATATCTAGTTTAAAGTCTGCACTTTGCCACGAAGATCATCTAACTTTCGATCTCCATGGTCGCCGGGAGAATAACCAAGAAAAGACACCTGATTCTTCTCATCCTTCGGATCAAAAACGTGAACAAGAACACCGCCTTTGTTATCTGTAGTTCTTGCCAAACGCGTCGCGTTTTCATATGGTCGGCCGAGAATGCAATCATGAGAACCGCGTTCCATGATGAAGAATGTCTGAGGCACCATAACAGATCCAAGGCGAACAGGAACATCCTTGCAGATTCCAATGACACCACTCTGCTGACCCCCAGCTCCAAGAATAGGTTTGACAGCATCCCTTTGAATGATGAGACCGAGATCTAACGCAGTTCTTTCAACAAGACAGTTAATTTCCGCACCTCCATCAAATATCGCCTCAGTTTCCCCCTTTCCAATTCCGACAGTGAACTTGATGTGTCCAACCGAAACGAGATTCCAACGAGGATTATACTCAGCAACAGAAGTGCCAGGTTGAACCAGGGCAACGGTGGCTGCATCATCCCGAATCATATGCTGTTGAACTTCGATGGGAAGATTTTGAAAGAACATGTGCTGGAGTTGGGTGGAGCATGCCATGAGATCTTTAATCTGAATTCCGCCGATTTCTTGGCGCATGATCTTCTCAAATATTCGCCGCGTCGCGATCGCCATATTGTCTTTATTCTTCATTTCTGCAGAAAGCTTTGGCCCTTTGAGTTTCCGAGGCCTGCAGAGAACAGTTTTCTTCTGAATCTGCGGAGCATCTGCCATTTCTGAATCTGGGACAATTCCACCGTCTCCGAGCTTTGGACTTCCGCCCTGAAGCTGTTCATCATGGAGAGGTTGAGAATTATCATCCTCATCATCTTCCTGTGAAGCAGAGATCACATCTTGAGCAAAAGAAACTGATTTCCCATCTGAATACCTGCCATTGCGCCGAGAATGTGTTGTTGGCAGTCTCTTCTCCTTCTCAATTCGTCCGGAAAGCGTTGCTTGATTTTTATTCATAGAAGAGGCCTTATCCTTCTCAGTAGAAGTGGAAGCAGCCATTACACTAACAATCTCCTCCATCTCACTATCGGTCATATCACCTTCCTCAGGGCCACTATCAAATCCAATATCACATATGCTTACGGCATTCACCGATGGCATCGGGGATCCGTCAGGAAATACCCGGATACTACCATCATTCCGAAGTTTATCCGCGGTTGGGACAGTCGGCGGTGCAGCCATTTGCTTCAAAAGTCGTTCAATTGTAACAATATGGGGCTCAAGTCGGTTGACAGCAATCTTCGGGCCTTTTCTCATCACATTACCCTCATAGTATTCTCCAATCATATTCCGATGAATCTTGCCCTGATCGATGAGCCGGCCGATTGCTAAGCAATTTGGAAGCATATGGTTTGAATCTCCGCAACCCCAGCATGACATCGGCGGTCGATCGTATTGAACAAAGCTTCCAGATCGAGATCGAGACGGGCCTCCAGGTCCACGTTGAGTTCCATAGTAAGACACATTTGGCAAATCCAATGCAGGATCACGTCCTCGAGTAAGAAGAACCTTTGGAGCAGTCACATTTTGCTGCATGTTTCCCTGGTTTTGAATGCCAGCGATCGCCAGAGATAACGCGTCCATTCGGTTGACAAGGTTCTCAAGAATGTTATCACTCGGATTCTGTGTTTTCGCATCCGGAGCAGGCATCGCCGAAGCGGTCGGCACAGGCACATTCAATGTGGGCGGATTAAACACGGGCTGAGCAGACGGCTGCATCGATGGAATAGAGTTGGGGAAAACATCAGGTGCCAGAACTCGTGCAATCTCTTCCTTTGTCTTCTGCATTTGAGACACAGCATCGCAGATCTTCGGCAGTTCCCATCCAGATTGACTAACCTTATCAAATCCAGCAGTGCGGAAAGCTTTTTCACGAATACCTTCTGAAAGTCCTTGAAGAAACCAGATACAAGCAAGAGATTGTTGCAATTCATTCTTGCAAATGAGAGGCATCGCAACTGCGCGGAATTGACGGCAGTAGACGAGGATCTCCTGGCTGGTAGAATGGGTTTTGTTGCACAATGCATGGAGGTAAGATTGATTATACATCTGTTGGTGAGCATCTTCGCGCCAGAAATCGGCAAGCAACTGCTTTTTAACCATTTCCCATGTCTTATGATCCAAGACAAGCTGATCGATATGGCCCTGCAGTTCCATGGTACAATAGTTCCGTAATACCGCCAGAGCATCGATTCCTGCAACGAAATGCAAGGTGCACATTGCCTCATATCGATCAACAAAAGCAGTAATGTTTCTCCCATCAAAGAATGGGGCTCCAGGTGCTCCAGGAATCGGCATCGGCATGACAAGACGTTGATATGGCAGTCCACTATTGGGAGTCGGCTGACCGGACGAGGTAGTAGTGGGTGTAGTCATCTTTTCTTTGCTAGCTTCTGTCTTCTCTTTGCTAACTTCTATTTTCGGGGGCGCTGCAGAGACCTTTCCTGACTGAGTTTGACGATGGGCAATAGAATCCGACCGAGAATGCTTGGAAGACATATATTGAGAAAGAAAGGAACGCACAAAAGACTTCTGTTCACATAAGAGAAAGAGTTCAACAATACTATCAATATCAATATCCTTTTTATATTCAAATCTCAAATCCTCAAGAAAGAGAAGGAATTTCAACATCCACTTTAGATCTTTTTGCTGAAGGTCTTTTTTCTTATCACTTTTCTCAACATTTCTCTCTTCTTTCATTTGTTGAATAGGGGTATGGGTATTCAAATTGAGCTTATCAGTGGGGCGTTCGCTCGCATCCTTCATTATCCACTGTCGATATCGGCCATATCGGCCAATCAGAGGCTTCCACAAATGAACACTATTGAAAAGAATGCTCAACAAAAGCAGAAAAGACAAAATGTTGAGAGAAATCATATCAGTCGTAGCTACCGCCTGCCCATCCATTTTGAATTGCCTTCCCAGGGACGCCAATGAAGTGGAATAAGGGGTTGTGCGCTTTTGGCGGCACGTGGGCAGGAGCAGCGGGATCGTAAGGAGGTTGGTAAGTTCGCCGTGTATACAATATTCTATTCAACGAGCTATCCAAATAGCAATACAAAAGAACACGTAGGAGATTCAAATATAGAAGAAGAACAAGCAATCAATCACATATCAAATCACACAATCAAAAAGGAGCAATCTCACTGCTCTGCGTACAATCAATCTTCGCCGAATCCACACGTGTGTCAAAGGATAATGGGAATATGAGGCAGCCATGCCAAACAAATATATGAGGCGGTCTCGGCGAAAAGTAATACCACGCCGAGATTCCCCACCACAACATCAGAATCTGCTCATGAAGTTATTCAATTTAATATTGAAATTGATGAAAAGGAAACATGTGAGAATCCTCTACTATCAAATCAATATAATTTTGAAAAAGCTGAATGGTCTGAAATCAATAAGAGAATTGAAGATTTAAAATTTGAAAAAAAAGAAGAATTATCAAATTGAAATGAAAAGACAATAATAACAGATATAATGCTAGAAAGTAGAACTAATATAATAACTGAAATTATATTAGAAAGCATTAAAAACTTTATACCAAAGAAAAAGCTTTCAGAATTCTCAAAACCTTGGTGGTCAGAAGAAATAACAGAAAAAAGAAAAAATCTAGCAAAAATAAAAAAAGAATGGAAAGAGAATATCATATCTTATAAAGAATATAAAAGAATAAGAAATGAATATTTCACATTAATTAAAAAAGCTAAAACTAGCTGCTGGAATAAATTTCTTGAGAATGCACAGGGAAAAGAAATATTTAAAGCTTTTAAATATACAAAGTTTAAATCTGTTGCAAAGCTTCCATCTCTAAAATATAAAATAGAAAATGAGGAATATATTGCTCATTCTTTTGAACAAAAATGTCAGACTTTTATGAAAATTCTATTTCAAAAACCACCTCAATCTGAACAATATAGTTCAATATGTGAATATATTGAAGATTCAAGATGAGCTTGGCCAGATCTATCTAGAAATGAACTTGAAACTGCTGTTTTTACAAGTTCTACAAAAACAGCTGCAGGACCTGATACTATAAATCATTTAATTATTCAAAAAGTCTTTCATTCTCTGAAAAATGAATTATTTGCATTATTCTCTCAACTAATGAAGAATGGATATCACTCTGAATGCTGGAGACAAGCAACTGGTATAGTTCTTGCAAAACTAAATAGAAAAGCTACTATGCCAAAGTCTTATAGAATTATATCACTTTTGAATTGCTTGGGAAAAACTCTTGAAAAAATAATAGCAACAAGATTATCATATCTAGACTCAATCACTGATTTATTATATAATGATCAAATGGGTGGCAGAAAACAGAATTCTGCAATAGATACAGTTTTATCAATAATTCATGATATTCAAATGGCAAAAAATGAAGGCTTAGTTACAACAGCTGCTTTTATTGATATAAAAGGTGCTTTTGATCATGTTTCAAAGAATAAGCTAATAATTATTCTTCAAGAGATGAAACTACCAAAAGCATTAATAAAGTGGGTTATATGTTTTATGTCAAAAAGATATATTCAACTACTTTTTGACTCATTAGGGTTAGGGTTAGGGTTAGGGTTAGGGTTAGGGTTAGGGTTAGGGTTAGGGTTAGGGTTAGGGTTAGGGTTAGGGTTAGGGT